>OX941086.1:73123571-74394285 GCA_954870635.1 Arctium minus
TTTTGGTTCACGCAAGTTGAGTTTCTCGACAGCTTCACTTAGAGCATTTCTAGCTTTAATGCTTTTCTGGGTTTAGAGCATTTATGAGTTTTGCATGTTTTGCGTGTTTTTAGTGCAAAGAATCTTGAGTGTTCTGCGCCACTGTCCTTAGCGAGAATCTGAGTGTTGCGCCATCTTCACTTAGCGCAAATCATCTCTTGTGCTAACTGTCTTTAGCGCATTTCAGGGTTTTGCGCCATCTTCACTTAGCGCAAATCATCTCTTGCGCTAACTGTCTTTAGCGCATTTCAGGGTTTTTCGCCAGTTTCACATAGTGTAAATTTATTTCTGCCCTACTGCCTATTAGCGCATTTCTGGGTTTGTGCTAATTTCATACTTTCATTTTGGACTAACGATCATTTATTATCAAGTTCTTTTTGTATCAGATAATTCAAGATGGGATATTTTTCTGATGTTGAATGGAAGATTGAAAAGCTCAAATTAGAGAACAAAAATCTTGTTTTATCTATTGAGTTCTACTCGAAGAAGACAAAACAATATTATGATGAAAGCAACATACTGAAAGAAGAAGTTAGTGCATTAAAGACAATTAATGAAGATCTTCTAAAACAGATTTCTGGGCTGAATGATGAGAAAATACTGAGTTTGGAAGCTGAGAACAAAGAGCTGATAAGAAAAATCTTCAACTTGGAAGATCAGATTATCCAAATCCAGAAAGCATCCATTGAAAGTTATGAGGAGAAGATTAAGAGTCTGAAGGATGCTAATGTTGAGTTTCGAAAGAAAATATCTGATTTGGAGCAAAAGCTTGCTAAAGATAAATCTGATTTTGAGACTAAAAAGAAATCATTTGCAAAGAAGTTCTCAGATTTTTCAAGAAAATATGTTGATGAGAAGAAGAAGTTCAGCTGAAATGTATAAAGTGTTCTCAACAAGTATCTGACTTTGCAAAAGAAAATAAGGCCATTGAAAAAAAGAATGTTGGATTCATCAAAGAAATATCCGACCAAAGAAACAATGCTGAAAAGGGATTTGAAGAAGAAAGAAATATATTTGAGACAAAAATAAAGAAGCTAACAGAGAAGTTATCTGAACTTTATGAATGTGTGCTGAAAGAGAAGAAAACAAAGTCTGAATGCAAGACGAAGATTGATCTGCTTGTCAAAGAAAGGGACAACTTTGTTTCAAAGATTAAAGAGCTTGAAAAGACAGCATCAAGTTCAAATCAGAAAACTGTTTCTTCACAAAGGTCTGTTAAATCTTCTGATCAGATTCGTAGTACTAACCTTTTCTCTGATAGAAAAATAGATGGTTCAGGTACATATCAAAGAAGAAGCAGATACAAAGAAGAAGAATTGATCTGGAGAAAGAAACCAGTTGATGATGAGAAGAAAGATGGAAAGAAAGTTGAGCTGAAAGGTAACAAGTCATGACTACATGCATCTAATGTCAAGAAGAACAATGCGCGTAAAGGTAAACCTGATCATATCTACTCAAGAGATCAATTAATCAGGTTTTCAGGTAAGCAATACTATTGTTCTTATTGTCGTACACATGATCCTATTCACAAGACCAGTGATCATTTCTGGTATGGTTCTTATTCAATTACTCCTGTTCGAACTGCAACTAACATTCATGGACCCAAATACCAGTGGGTACCAAAGCCTAAAATTGATTCTGTGTTGCAGGCACCTACTGTCAAGGGGGAGTAGGAGAACAAAAGCTTCTAAGCAAATCATCTTAGGACCCGTACTTCAACAGAGTTTGACTTCTAAACACAACAGTTTAGGACTCGTACTTCAGAGATCAAAAGACCTTACTCTTGTGCTCATAAGAGATTGTACTCTTATACTGGAATGATGAAATCAACCGTCAAAGGGGAGCACATACTTGTCTGAAATATTTTGCATCCGATAGATATGATGAACTACATTTCTAAATAGATTTGTAGATCTCTATCATGTGCTTTTTCACTAACACATTTTAGATGCTTAATTTAAGGGAGAGTAAAGGTGTTGGCTTCTGATTATATCAGATCAAAACCCGTACTCAAATATTTTTTTCTGGAAGATGCTAATCAGATACTATCTTTTCTAGAAGTTTTTGATTTGAGGGGGAGTTAGAAGTTTTTGCTTTATATTTTCATTGTTATATTTTTCTGATATATTGTTGTTTTACAGATTTAAAGGGAAAGAACTCTTAAACGAAAATATTCATTCCAGGGGGAGTTAAGGATTCTGATTTACAGGTATATCTTTCTAATCTTTCTAATCCTTACACTCTATCACTTGTTGAAAGATGAACAACTTTCACTTGTGAAAAATGTTTTTAAATGTTTAAACCACTTCCTATTCTTCTAAGATTTTCATGAATTGTGAAGTGTGATTTTAAATGGTTTTGTTTCTAGATACTTAATTGTATAACTGACCGTGTGTTCTTTAAAAAAAATACTTGTGTATTTTCTTTTCATATACTTTGTCAAGTATTCATACATAACGGTTCAGTACATTTTTCTTGAACTTTGTTCTTACCATGTATCAAAAGTTTAATCTTTCTATGGTAATACTCCCGATTGTATTCAATGTTGTTTGAATCAAACGTCATTCTATTATTACATGTGCTTTCATTGTTAAAATGTTTATATATTGTTCATATAAACAACATTCGTCTTTGATTTCCCAGTTATTATTCTTCATAATATTTTGATATGATCTTAATCATTGTCAGATTCTCAAAACATTTCTATTCATTCATAAATGTTCATTCATATAAAGTTTTGAGAAATCTTCTTGCTTAATATGCTCAAATTTCATTATGATTCTTAATAAACATACATTCACTGACATTGATTTCTTGTGCTTTCATGACAAGAAAATCGTTGAGGCATTACATTCTTTTTAGGACATGGGATTCATTGTGTGAGTTTAACAGAACTTCCATGGATTCACGATAACCAGCGTTTTTTGCCCAGGAAGTATTCCCTGAGTGATTGAGGGGATAGGGGTAAAAAGATTGAGTGTTGGTGTGTGAAGAGGTAAAATGAAAATGAGAGATTGGTTAGATGTGAGCTTATATGATTAAAAGAAAGAGGGTGATAGAACAGAGTAAAAGAATATAAACTTTGCACCAAACTTCTTTCTGAGTCGGGCAGCCACATTACTGATTGGTTCACATTTCTTTGGTGACCATCATTGAAATAGGCAGTGAGCCCATGCCATCTCTTGCATACAACCCCACTAGCTACTCATTCTTTTCTTAAAAAGAGAATGTTTCACATTTTCTGGGGAAGCAACATATATGCTATTGGTTCTTCACTTGGAAGATACTGATACTGAAAAGAAGGAAAGTTGCCCCACCTTCGACCCTTCATCATGTACAATTGAGTCTATGTATAATCATTGTTGTCTCAATGGTTTACATATTTTGAGCCTTAGGAAACACAATTATTGTGCTAATTCTTTCATGTCACAAGCACGAGCACACAGAAAATGTGTTTTTCTGTCAGAACATTCATAGAAAATACCTTGTGTTTTTCAATGATTGAATGGAGGTCCTGGGGAGTCATCATAAAACCAGGTCCTTAAATTGTACATTCGTTGTACACAGTGGCTTTGTGCTACTGACAGGCATTCCTAACTATTTCATTTCTTGATTCAGGTTTACCATTCATAATTTGTTTGAATTTGAAAAGATTCAGATGAATACATTCATGAAGTGACGGCTCATTCAGATCATGAAGACAGTGCTTACTTGATTATTTGGGGGAGATGTTACAAAGACAGATCTAATTTTGAAAAGTTTTGATGATTTTGATTCTCACAATTCATCAAAAAGGGGGAGATGTATCAAAGTTCAGATTCAGATGATTAAAATTTGTATCGAAGGGGGAGATGTATCCAAGTTCAAGTTCAGATGAAAAATCTTATATCAGACTTGGGGAGATAAATGAGATCGAGATAATGCTTCTCCAATCACATCAAGCCTTTTTGTTATCTTAGCTCCGACCACCGCCGATCTATCTTGTACATTTGAAAGAGGTGTGTTGTAAAGAGCACAAGTTGAGCTTCCTGTTTCTGAATCTAATGTGAATATTTCTCCAAGTGTGTTACAATCAGGTCCTTCCTTGTCTAGACAGCAAAGGCAATAGAGATTGGAAGAAAGATTAAATTTCCGTGCTATTTGAAGTCGCTTAAAGGTCCTGATCAGGTTAAACAGACATCACAAAAGACCTCAGCGCCATTGATTACTAAGGGAGAGATTGTTATGTCTGATTTTGTAGTAATCAATGTAATTATTACTTGTGGCTTTATTTGTAGTTTAGCTTGCCTTTTATGTCTGTTTTGGCCATGTGTATATAAGGCCCTTTGTGTCTTTGTCTTGTATAAAGTGAGTCTTGTTATATGTGTTGTAAGAACTTCTACGCTACATTCGGAATACACATTAAGCTTTTGCGTCTAATTCTCTCTCTACTTTCTCTCTCTATAGATTTAGATAGATCTTGGTTTAACAGTTTGTAATGAGGTGTCCATCTTTGAAAGTGCATGATATTGGAAAAGAGTCGTTTCCACATTTTAAAGTACATCAATCGAAAGGTATTGATTTTAAGTGAAGTTCATTCTTTTAAAGATATAATTACTCATGTAAAACTCTTGAACTCAATAGGCGTTAGCCTAACCTTTTTATTTGTCGGCATGTGCAACAGGTTCCGATTGAGAATAGTGCTAGTATCACAGTGAAGAGAGAGTGCCTCTAGTGCGCCCGAGGAGTGAGTAACTTGATGAGGTCTTCCGCACTAGGTGAAGGAGAGCAACTAGTATTTTGGTTAAGTAACACCCGACTTCAATTTAGTATGTTTATTATTAGAGTTTAATAACTCTCGAAGTTAACTATAGAGTTTGTATTTGAGGCATAGAGGTTTGGATAGTAAGAAGAAGTTTTGTCCCTTATTTTGATGCTATGATTAAAAATTGTTAATTGGTTGCTCTTACCAAATTCGAGGGGTGTTACAGACGATCAGAAAAGAGAACTGTTAGAGCAGGTGTTGTCTTCAAGATCATCTAGATTGAAAGTCAAAGACCATGTCAAATTCTCATATGCAAAGTCAAAATCAAAGCTCAAAGTAGAAAAGTAAAACTGTCTTAATTAGTTTTGTTTGTCTTTGTAATAGTGTAGGTATAAAAGAACAATCGATTCATCAGCTTGTGCTCTAGACGATGCACCTCTTTCAAATATACTTGAATGAACTGTGGTGATCGGAACTGGAACAACAAAAGAATTAGTAGCTGAGAGAATAGAATCTTGAGCGAATCTTAATCAGCAGATAAACGTTTGAACTCTTTGTCTCTTTAACTTCTCCTTAACTTCTCCCCCTCATGACCTTGATGATCTGGATCAACTTGGTCATGCAAATGTTGGAGACGAGACAACTTCAAATTTGCAAAATCATAATAAAAGAAAAAGAGGGAAGGTTTGCGTTACACGTTGGTGGCGCAAACTTAGTTTTGCGCTACATGAAGGTGGCGCAAAGTTAAGTATTGCACTACCAACTGTTGGTGCAAAGCTAACTTGAAATATGAAATAATACACCTGTTAAGCTCTTTGACTCCCCCTACAAAAATGCACTAAATATGACAATTCAAATTAGCATTTGTATAGAAAATCAGATACTCCCCCTCGAAATATGATATGATCTTTTTAGAAAAATCTTCTTATTAACTCCCCCTCGAATAATGCACAAACCCATTTACAAAAATATGAGAACAGAAGAATTGAAACATCAATGTAGAAAGAAAAATATACTGAAAATGTATTTTGAAACAACTAAATATATAAAAAATTTAAACACTAAGCAAATTAAATTCTACTCAGTAAAATATCACAGATTAATCCATCAGTTGAAATCAAGTGTATGTTGTTGGAGACAGATACAAGTTTCATTGCATATCAAGTTTAAAACAAGTTCAGTTTCAAAAACTTTCATTAATCTATTCAGTGTGCTAGCATGCGAACTTCGATTTGCTTCAAAAAAATGCAATTATAAAAATATAATAGAGAACTTTGCATGTACTCACACTAAGCCATCATGAATTAAGACTTTCACAAATTTATAAATTTATCACAACTCAAACATATCACCAAGTATCATGAGATGTGTGCTCATTGGTATCTTTTAGCATTGTGCACATTGGCATCTTCACATGAGTGTGCTCTTTGGCATCTTTTAAGCTTGTGCACTTTGGCATCTTTTAATCAAAAAATTTGGTAAGTAAAGAACATGCCGTAAACGTAACTTTCTATCTGGCGCTATTGCAGGATTTGGGTCAGACGCTCCCAGACCAGTTGGCCTTAGGGGACAAGGTGTCAAGCACCCCTTGGAACTTACTCTCCCATATCAGAAAGGCTACATCGACACATCCTAAACCCATTCATACCAGTAGAACATGACTTTCGATCTGATTCTATAGAAGGATTTAGGTTCGATCACTCCCAGATCAATAGACCTTAGGGGACCAGATGACAAGCATCCCACGGAATTTACTTTCCCAAACCAGAAAGGTCACAGGTACAAACTTTTAAACTTAGAGATTTCTGTATTTTATATATATAATTCATCTCAATCACCCAGTTTTACATCTAAGTGCTTACCCATATTTTCATTACGATCCATAATTCAGACTTTTTAGGATTTCCAAGCATTGTAAACTATAAATATTCCTAATCACATATCTTTAAATTCAACATGCCGAGTTTGAAAAAAAAATCATTTTAAACAAATGTAAAGAATCGGCAAATTGATATTTAGTCGGAACAAAATAAATTTCAGTAATATTATCTTCCACATAATGTATTATGTATAAAGAATTTGTGTCTCAAATAAAAGATTTGGGTTGTACAAAACAAGAGTTAGTTGAACTTGCTCAAATTCATGAAAAACTTGAGAAAACTGGAACAACATCATGGTCAGAGATATATGCAGCGGAATTAAGTAGATGTACTCACAGTTTCTCATTAGTCCAGAAGCTATATGCATTGAAGAACGAGTCCTAAACTGACATGTTTAGAAGTCAAAGTCCATTGAAATACGGTTCTAAGATGATGAACTTAGAAGCCTATGTTCTCTTACTCCCCCTTGACATTAGATGCCTGCAACTTAGAATCAAGCTTTGATTTTGGTACCCATTTGAATTTGGGTCCATGTTTGTTAGTTGCAGTTCTTATGGGAGTAAACTTGTTAGATTTGACATAGAAAGCACGAGAGAAATAATTAGATGAATTAACAGAATCATCAGTAGAGGACGAAGCATGATCATCTGAACTTGAACCAGAGGAGGAATAGAAGACATCTTTTGAAATGTGAATCATTTGCTTTATTGAATATTTGAAAATTTTATTACAAGAAGCAAATGAATCATTTCTACAAAGTGTAACACCCTAAAATTAGGGATAACAAAAACTTTCCAAAAATAGAGAAGTGGTATAAAGTTTGCCATAGCAAGAGCCTCCGAAAAAGGGGAATTATACAAATAACCTGTTTAATCACAATTCTGTAATTTAACGGATGAAAAAACAACAACCAACTAATCTAATTTCTACATCTAGAAAAGAGATTACAAAAGGGTGTCATCTATATATCCAAATCTTCCAAAAATAGTTCAAGTTCCAAAAACCCCAAGCTCTTGCCCAAAGCATCTAAACTTGCCTAGGAGCCGCGCCGCTAACACTTGAGATACACATCGACACCAAACAAGTGTTAGGCCAAAAAGCCTAGTGAGTTGAACAATAATAAGCATGCATGAACAGTTACAATTCTTATCAACAGTTAACCAGTGTTCAATATATGTGGAGTCATTAAGGGAGACCCAAAGCACCAATCAAGTCCCACCCAAGAGTCGATATACCTTGATGCCCTTAACAAGAAACACCCCAAAGGCCCGACACACCCGAAGACTATCGCTAAGAAAATTCCCCGAATGGCGGAGGTCTAGGCACATACCATCACAATGGCGCCCAAGACTACATCCTCCTAGTGTACTAACTTGGTTCGTCCACATAACGCATATAGGAGGTCCTTTAGGTGTATTTCAACCCAACATCTTTCAATACCAACTACAGGTATAATATTACCATCCTATCCTCATGCAGTCCAACAAAAGACCCAAATGACACTTATATTCATCATGCATATAGATATTTCATCAAAGTGGTATTCCAACTAAACCATCATAACACACATATGTGCATACATTTAACATATCAAGGTACCTATATTATTTATCCATGGGAAAAGCCCCAAATAATCGCACACATAACGTAAAAACATAGCATATCACCAATATCCATATTTCCAACCATTTTCATCAAGAAATCCCAACTACTTGAACACATAAAGAATGAAATAACAAATAGAAGATTATGATGTGTATCTAGTTTTAACAAAGGTTTAGTAAACTCACAATCTAGGTTTTGAACCAAAACCTAGAAAATACGAAACTCTAAAGATGGAGAAATGCTTTGACTTGGTTCTTGAGGATCTTCTCCAATAAATGAACTCCAAGGTAGGTTTAATGCCCAAGGATTGATGTTTAACCACCCAAAGTTGCAATAAATGTTTTGAGGGGAGTAAATGATGGCTTGATGCTCAAACCCTAGAATTCTCCTCTTGAAAAACGATTGTGTGTGGGTGTCTTTCTTTTGAAATTGGTTGAAAAGGGGTTTTAGAGACCTGCAGGTGTTCCCGCGGCTTATGCCGCGGCTTGCAACCTGTGGCGTAAGTTGCCCGCGTGCCCCAAAGGGTCGACTCCAGTAGCTTATGCGGCTTATGCCGCGACCAGTATCCCGCGCAGAAAGTCGCGTAACTCTCTGTTTTCCATTTAGTTAAACTATAGAACCCCACAACATAACCAACAACAAACCTTAAGCAAGATAAACATTTTAAGCATATAAGTCCTACATCAATTCATACAAACATAGGATTAACAAGGCCTAATACTCACATAGGTACATTTAATGCATTTAAAGGAATAAATACTTACCTTAAGAATTTACGGGTCTGCTTTGCCTCCTCGGTAGTCATCCGGAAAGCTCGATTGAGCACCCTTGGTGGTTGCTCGACTCTAGCCGTCGAACCCACGGAATTTCCACCACCTCCTCTAACTAGCCTTGGACACTCGCGCTTCATATGCCCCGGCTCTCCGCATTCATAACATTCCGACCCACGGAGGGAACACTCTCGAGTCGTGTGGTTTTTCTTACCACACTTGTTACACCCGGCTGGACCGGAGTGAGTTCTTGTAGCGCACGACCCCGAGTGCTTTGACCTGCACTTGTGACACCACCGATCTTCACGGCGTTGATCACCCGCTCTCCCGCTTACAAAGGGTCTAGATTGTCGAACGGGCCCAGATGGCCTTTCCCACTTTCGTTTCTCACCAACTTGCCTCTTCTCAACCCTTTCGGCATATGTCGTTCTTAACGAGTAAGGACTCCTCGATAACATCTTGCAAAGTCGAACACTTAGCATTTCTTACCGCCGTCCGCATCTTGGCCGGTAACCCTTGATGATAGGCCTTAATCTTTGACCTTTCATCGGGGACTAGATGTCCCACCAAGTTTAGTTTCTCCAAAAAGAGTTGGGAGTAGCTAACGATAGAAAGATTTCCCTTCTTCAGATCTCGGAACTCCCGTTCCAACTTGTCCATCGAACGCTCGCTATAATACTTGTCCATGATCTTCTCTTTGAACACCAGCCAAGTTAACTTAGCCAGAACTTCAGGAGTGAGGACTGATCGAGTGAGATTCCACCAAATCAAAGCCTCTCGCCGAAGTAGTTGAGAAGCAAACTTAACCCGTTGAGAGGGATCACACTCACTTGACTCAAAGGCCATCTCTACCTCTTTGAGCTAGTACATGCATGCAACCGGGTTGTCTGAACCCGCAAACTCCTTAAGGTGGCACCCCAGAAATGCTTTGTAAGTGCACCCCTTAGTCTTCGTCCGGATCCCTTCAGCGGATGGTTCCTCCATCGTTACCACATTTGGTCCACCCGACCCCACAACAATGTTTTCAGCCATAGTCTCAGGTTGTCGGTGGCTAGCGTCTCGATCCTCTAGGGGTTTCATGAAAAACTCTTGCTGTTGGGTCATGGCCGAAGTCATGGCCAACTGTTGTTGAGCCAAGGCCGCATTCATGGCCAACATCATGCCCAAGGCCGCATTCATGGCGTTACCTGTATTGAGGTTCCAGCGCGGAATATGCTCAGGCCCTCCTCCCAAGATTCTGGGTATATGAATGTCATCGGTGGTTACACCCACGGGAGGTCATCCAGCTGCATATTCCACCTCTGGTTGACTCTCTGGCATGTCCGACAACCTACTTCGAGTGTTTACCATTAAATCTGCCATGCACGTACGAGAAATAGATTGAAAAAAGACTAAGCGAGTTGAACTCATTGTACGTACTACTACCTTCATAAATTATCATAATAATAGTAAACCAAGTATGCTCACGTAAAAATGCATTCATAATAGCAGTAGCTAAGTGAAATTATGAACGAACCATACACAAGAATTGTTGTCACCATCATCACAACTCTCAAATAGTGTAATTCCGTAACCTAACACTCTCCCCACCTAGGATTTCTATCCCAAGAGGACAGTGAAGTCAAAACAGTCTAAAGCTTAAGTCTAGATATGCTAAATCAATACCTAGTTCACTTAAACTAAAGCTCTGATACTAACTTGTAACACCGTAAAAATAGGGATAACAAAAACTTTCCAAAAATGGAGAAGTGGTATAAAGTTTGCCATAGCAAGAGCCTCCCAAAAAGGGGAATTATACAAATAACCTATTTAATCACAATTCTATAATTTAACGGATGAATAAACAACAACCAACTAATCTAATTTCTACATCTAGAAAACAGATTACAAAAGGGGTGTCATCTATAAATCCAAATCTTCCAAAAATAGTTCAAGTGCCAAAATCCCCAAGCTCTTGCCCAAAGCATCTAAACTTGCCTTAGAGTCGCGCCGCTAACACCTAAGATACACATCGACACCAAACAAGTGTTAGGCCAAAAAGCCTAGTGAGTTGAACAACAATAAGCATTCATGCACATTTACAATTCTTATTAGTAGTTAACCAGTGTTCAATATATGTGGAGTCATTAGGGGAGACCCAAAGCACCAATCAAGTCCCACCCAAGAGTCGATATACCTTGATGCCCTTAACAAGGAACACCCCAAAGGCCCGGCACACCCGAAGACTATCGCTAAGAAAATTCCCCGAATGGCGGAGGTCTAGGCATATACCATCATAGTAGCGCCCAAGACTACATCCTCCTAGTGTACTGACTTGGTTCGTCCACATAACGCATATAAAAGGTCCTTTAGGTGTATTTCAACCCAACATATTTCAATACCAACTACGGGTACAATATTACCATCCTATCCTCATGCAGTCGAACAAAAGACCCAAATGACACTTATATTCATCATGCATATAAATATGTCATCAAAGTGGTATTCCTACTAAACCATCATAACACACATATGTGCATACATTTAACATATCAAGGTACCCATATTATTTATCCATGGGAAAAGCCCCAAATAATGTTACACATAACATAAAAACATAGAATATCACCAATATCCATATTTCCAACCATTTTCATCAAGAAATCCCAACTACTTGAACACATAGAGAATGAAATAACAAATAGAGATTATGATGTGTATCTAGTTTTAACAAAGGTTTAGTAAACTCACAATCAAGGTTTTGAACCAAAACCTAGAAAATACGGAACTCTAAAGATGGAGAAATGCTTTGACTTGGTTCTTGAGGATCTTCTCCAATAAATGAACTCCAAGGTAGGTTTAATGCCCAAGGATTGATGTTTAACCACCCAAAGTTGCAATAAATGTTTTGAGGGGAGTAAATGATGGCTTGATGCTCAAACCCTAGAATTCTCCTCTTGAAAAACGATTGTGTGTGGGTGTCTTTCTTTTGAAATTGGCTGAAAAGGGGTTTTAGAGACATGTAGGTGTTCCCGTGGCTTGCAACCCGCGGCGTAAGTCGTGCACGTGCCGCAAAGGGTCGACCCCAGTAGCTTACGCGGCTTATGCCGCGACCAGTAACTTGCGCAGAAAGTCGCGTAAGTCTCTATTTGCCATTTAGT
This sequence comes from Arctium minus, assembly GCA_954870635.1. Lineage (NCBI taxonomy): Eukaryota > Viridiplantae > Streptophyta > Magnoliopsida > Asterales > Asteraceae > Arctium > Arctium minus. The sequence continues at coordinate 73,135,750 of OX941086.1, forward strand.
TAAACTATAGAACCCCACAACATAACCAACAACAAACCTTAAGCAAGATAAACATTTTAAGCATATAAGTCCTACATCAATTCATACAAACATAGGATTAACAAGGCCTAATACTCACATAGGTACATTTAATGCATTTAAAGGAATAAATACTTACCTTAAGAATTTTCGGGTGTTACACAAAGTTTGTCTACATTTTGATCCTCACTAGTCACAGATTCATCCGATGTCCGCTTGACACTCCATATCTGCCTTGATGGAGTGCTCAAAGTCCTATCTGAAAATTTTGAATCAAAAGAATTAGAACTGTCAGAAATGACTTTAGCTTGTTTCTTTGACTTCTTTGACCTTTTTCTTTTACGCTTTGGTTTATAATAATCATCATTTAACGTAAAAGATTCATCAAGAATTTTCAATTTAAGATTTGAATCAGAAGAATCAAGTTTACCTAATAAACCCAACTGATCAGACAATAAATCTGAATTTGCGTCGGAGTCAGAAAATTTTTTAGAAAAGTTTTCAAATTTTAGAAATTCCTTTTCATTTTCTTTAAAATCAAAAGAAACAGCAGAAACAGTATCTTGTTTTTGAGAAATTAATTTTTCTTCAAGACTTGAAGTCATAAAAGAAAAAATAATATTTGTTTCAATTACGCTTTGAATGTGTTGTTCTTCTATTTTATCTTCAAGGTCAATGATTTTGCTTTCTAACACTAATGGAGGAATATATCTCTTAGAATCATAAGAAACTGGAGATATATTTTCTTTATTAGTGTTAGTAGAACAGATATCAAAATAATCATCAGACAATGAGGATTTAATAGGAGAAATATCATTTAAACTGTTTCTCTTCTTCTTTGATTTTTCGGGAAAATATTTGGAATTTTCGCGCGTGTAAACCAAAGAAATTTCCTTTTTCTTATTATTCATCTTTTTCTCATTTTCGATTTCTAACACTTGCTTTTCATTCATCCAATCAATTTTAAATTGAGGAGAATATTTAGCAAGAGTTAGATAATTGTATTTATATAAAGTAGGGGATTTTTTGATAGCATTGTTTAAACAATGAGGATTTTCAAAACCAAATCCCCATTTTTCTTTTATAGACTCATAAGTCCGTGACCTGTTCAAATAAATAGTTTGTTCAGATTGATTCATTCGATATAATTTTTCTTCCAACTCATTTATTTTATCCGAAAAATTATCTTTTAATTTGGTCATTTCAGTCAAAGACTCAAGATAAGTCATATTTGATTTTTCTAAATCATCCAATTTCTTTTGAAAGATGTCTTTTGTATGATCCAAAATATATTTTTCATCTTTCAAAGAAATTTGTAATTTATCAATCAAATTTGGCTTTTCTGAATTTAATTGTTTTTCAGATAATAACTTTGAGCGTAAATCATGTAAAGCAGTTATAATTATATTCATCTTTGAAGAAATAAAAACGAAATCAAAAAAAGAAAGTACCTCATCTTCATCAGTGTCATCATCATCACTTTGATCATCTCCGATAAAGCACATATGATCAGTCTCCACATTATCAGCTTCATCATCGGAGTGATCTAGCCAAAATTCTTCTTCAGCTAACAAAGCAGTTCCATTCTCTCTCTTTTCGGCCAGTTCGAATTTCTTCCGATAATATGCCGAATCCCGAACTTTCTTCACTCGACACTCCTTAGCGATATGGCCGGGTTTTCCACAGTTGAAACATGCAGCAGGTTTCTTAGCCTCGGGCAGTTGGACATTCTGAGACCCAGAAGTGAATCGAAGATTGTTGGAACCCGAACGAGGTTGGAACTTCTTCTAATAGTGTTGAGAGAGAAGAATCATAGCTTTCTGAAGAGCTTCACCATCGTCATCAGTTGCACCATCATAAGCATTTTTGGATAATGCTTGTTCGGACAGTTTGCTTGTGAGAAGTGCAACTGTGTCCACTGTCTTCTTGGTTTTCTTGTCAAGTTTGGCTTTCTTCTCTGTGACTATGCACTCATATGTCAGCAATTTTCATACATCTCTTGGATTTGCATGGTAGAGATTCTGACATCATTCCTCAAGCGATGGTAAGATTTATTCCATTCTGGTTGCAAAGCATTGAGGAACTTCAGATTAGTTTCCAGCTCAGTCTTTTCCACTTTTATCTTCCTCAGATCATTTATCACTGCACATAATCTGTCATAAACATTTTTCAGTGACTCTCCACCTTTGGCTTTGAATTCTTCAAAGTTGTTCATGTAACGTGTATGTCGAAGTTGTACTGCAACTGAAGACCCAAGCATAATATTCTCTAGTTGTGCCCACATTAGTGTAGGATTGTTCTTGAAGCAATCAATCCTATTGTAAATAGAATTTGGCAAAGCTAGCATCAGATTAGCCTTTACAACACGATCGACTTTATATTGTACCAACTCATCGGGTGTGTACTCGGTAGTAGGCTTTGATAATCCAGAAGTCAGAGTGGATTTTACAAAAGATCCTTAAGATAAAATCTTCATCATGTCATCTCCTTTCTTTTGACGCTCGATGAAATTAAGAAATCTATGTTGCCATTGAGTAAACTCATTTTCATCAACCAGAACCGGAGGACGAGTTTATGTGCCCAATGACATCATGAGATCACTCTTGTAGAACTGAGCTTGAAATGCAAACTTTTCAGAATCCATATCTTCAGAAATCCAGAAAAAAATTCTAAGTCTTGAACACAGAGAAACTAGCGCAAACTGAGATTCACGCTAACAGTGACTGGCGCAAAGATTGTTTTTCGTGAGAAGATGGTGGCACAAACTTGACTTTGCGTGAATCGTTGATGACAAGAACTTTCACTTTGCGTTAGAAGATGATGACGCAAACATTGACTTTGCATTAGAAGAGGAGACGCAAAAATCTCTTTGCGTGTTGAACAATTGGTTTGCGCTATACAAAGGTGGCGCAAACTGATCTTTGCGTGAGATAACTGTAGCACAAAATGGATTTGCGCGAAGAACATCTAGAGTAAACTTTACTTTGCTCGATGAAGAGATGGCGTAAAAGAACTTTTTCGCGAGAACTTGTTTCTTGTACTTAGCGCAAACTTGAAGATGAACACACGCAAAACTCTGAAGAAACCGGATGAACTGGCGCAAACTTTGACGAACTAGCGCAAAGTTTGAATCTAGCGCAAAACGATGAAAAAACTCAGATTTCTTCAAAATTCGATTACAACACCGAATTTAATGAAAATTTCTTACACAGATATGATCGAAAACAAGTTTTTAACACATTGTAACAAACAATTTCGATCAAAAACCACAAATTCGTGAAATCAAGAAACACACAGTTCGTAAAATGACATTTCCAGAAATTCGAAAAACTCTCAAAATTGAATATCAAAAACAGATTTTTTGGCAAAATGATGTGAATCAAAAGTATTCTTCTACTAAAATCGGATCCAGCAAACCAAATTACAAAGAAATTCGATCAAATTTCACCAAAAATTTTGAAAAATTCAGAAAATGAGATTTTCTTGATAAAAATCAAGAAAATCAATCAAATTATCTGAATTGTTTACAAAATCAGTTTGAAAAAACGATTCCCTCAATTCTCTCAGATTTAGAATAGCTCTGATACGAATTGATAATCCAAGATCAACTAAATCTTAGAGAGAGAAAGTAGAGAGAGAGATGTAAGCGCAAAGTAAGATATATTGAAAGTATACGTGAGAGTTCCTTACAAGACACAAAGCCACAAAGGACTTAAATACCCTTGGCTAATACAACACAGATAAGCAACCTAAACACAATATTAGGCCAAGCCTATAAATACAATGATTACTATAAAATCTGACTTAACAGATGTCATATATGCATTACGCGGAAAATCTTGTCATGTTGCAGCTTGTCAAAATTTGGCTAAGTATGGAATTTTCAGGCCACTGAAGATCACTTTTCTCACGACATAGAACTTCACTTTTCACATAGGGAGGTGTGCGAATTCTTGAACATTTCGCACGTAGATATGTGAGAAATCTAGAGCTTTCCGCACAGAGAGATGTCGGAATTTTAGACTTAGACAAAATTCAAGTTTTCACTTTTCGCAAAAGAATATTGTGCGAAATCCACACTTAGAAATATTTCAAACAAACTTCAGCATAAGAATTCTAGAACTTTTCGCACATCAAAGCTTTGAATAGTAGCTTTTCGCACCCAATGTCTTGAGAATTCTGCACTTTTCGCACAAAGGGGCGTCCGAAATCTAGCTTTTCGCATGTAACGTCATGCCAAATCCTCACTTTTCGTACAAAGGCTCTTGTGAATTTCAACTTTTCTCATGAAGCTATGTGCGAATTCTTGACATTTCGCATCAAGATTTATGCGAATTTTGAACTAGGAATTTTCACCAACTCAAAAACAAAGCATTCTGCGAGTTCTTCATTTATCCATGCGAATTCTTCAGATCTCGGCCCAAAAATTTCAAAGTTATACTCAAATCGATCCAATACTCGAAATCAGATCCTGAAACTCAAAGAATTTGTCCTCGTACACTATTCGAACATGTTACAAATGAACAATTACATTGAAATCAACAAGAATTACAAAATCGATGCAATTACAGTACGTGAAAACTTTCGAACTACAAACTCAATCAAATCAAAAATTCACACAAACAGTTGTGAATTGGACAACACAAGCAGTTGTGTATTGGACAACACAAATCAAACCAAATATGTTCTAGTACACAAAACAATTACAATTCAGACAATTACAACCCAAAAACAACTAGAAATCAAGAAATTCAAATGATGAACAGTAATCTGCGAGTTCTTGATGTTCAACCAAAAATTTCCAGATTCTTGAGTTATTCTGATTAGATGCTTGCTCTGATACCAATTGTTATTCCCAGTTTGTGCAAATCTAATGAAGATGAACAACAAGAATTGATTCAAACCCTATTTCAATTGATCTTGAAATCAACAGTTTACAGTTTCGTACACAATGCTTTCTCTCTTTCTCTCTCAATAATTCTCTCTCTATAATCTTTCTTTCAAGGTGCTTAATGATTCTATAAACAAAAACAAGTATTTATACCACAGGCTTACAAGGACAAAAACAAAACTAAACTAGTTGACTTCTTAGCATGACTTTGACTGTGCAATGAGAGTTTACTTGATCTTTGACTTTCATTTCCCATGATTATTGATCCAACATATTTATGCACTAACAGTATATATACCCGAGAATGTGGCACGAGTGGATTCGACCTCCCACTTGACGCAAACACGAGAGGCAGTAATTTGTCGCAAGGTTGACAAGTTGTGAGGGGTACTTGTTGCAAGGAACAAGTTGCGAAAAGTGTGCAAGGGATAAGTTGACGCAAGCCTCTTAAACTCAGGGGGAACTTGACGCAAACAACGGGTTGCATCAAGTGTACTTGACACAAGAAATGGGTTGCGTCAAGTGTACTTGTCGCAAACAGTTCAATGCGTCAAGTGATAGACCCCAAATCAAACAATTATCATAGAAACACAATGAAACAATCAAGATCTAGAGAGAGAGTATGTAAAGAGAGAAAGTATGTCATATATCTGTTGAAGTCAAATGATTATAATAGAAAGACATGTTACAAAACCAAAGACTTGAACTAATTATATGGTCAAAACACACTAAGACCATATTACAAAGCAAAGAGTAAAATAAAATGAGAGTTGACTTTCTTTGATTAGCTAAACAAGAAATTAATTCCAACTATAGCATGCTCCAATAATCTCCCCCTTTGGAATCAATTGGTGAACCTTCTTGTTTTGTTGTCCCGTATGCCCAAGTATGTCTCAAAGAGCCTTATAGCTCTCATGAAATCAATCCTATCTTCTAGAGCTTCAATCGCTTTCACAAGTATCAACCTGTCTCTCCTTGGAATGAAGTCAACATCAGTTGCTCATATCCTTTCATTCTCCTCATACCGGTTAGTAAGTTGCAACTTGATTACTTTCAAAGTCCCGTCCGAAAACTTTGCAACTTCAAAAAATCTGAGAAACCTATTTTCTTTCTGTCCATTCTTGTAGACTACCTCAAACTCTGGATCTTGTAGAATCGTAAACAGTGGATAGTTTTCCAAGTGTCGAAGTTTCAATTTAGGCTTAATCATGTTGACCTTTCTTTGATTACTCTATATTTCCAACTGGAAATCATAAAAGTAAATGAATGTTTTATGACTTCGCATAAACCTCTTAATTACCTCCAATGCATATGTAATGTTCGCATATGTAATGTTCTTATTAGTCCCAATCGATGTGCAAATCAAGATGAACAACAACAAATTCACAATCAAATAGCCATATGAGTATTCAATTTCAAAGCGATTACAAGATGCTCTTACTCTCAATATTTCTCTCTCTAAAATACTCTTTGATTAGTTCTACACTCTTAGTCACACGCTTACAACAAAAACAAAAGCTATTTATACCTACACTATTACAAAGACAAACAAAACTAAGTAACACACTTTGACTTTTCTCCTTTGAGCTTTGACTTTGACTTTGCAAATTAGAATTTGACATGGGCTTTTACTTTCAATCTAGATGATCTTGAAGACAACATTTATACCCTAAAAATCTCCCCTTTGGGATTCAAGATCATCATCAAAAAGAAATTTGGCAATAATGAACAATCTCCCCCTTATGTGATCTTTAACGAAATCCATCTCTCTCTATAGCATCTTCTCAAAGACAAGCATTTAAACTCCCCTTTGGATTCAAAACGAATTTCAACATCTCACAACAATCTCCCCTTGTTTATATTCTTCAATCAAATTCAATTTCTCCCTTTAATGCTTTTGACAAACATTCTCCTTTGAAAATCAATCTCCTCCTTTGAGTAAATTTGTTCAAAGTCAATCTTCCCTTTCATTGAAATATCTTCAGATTTTCAGCAATCTCCCCCAAAGTCTGTGATTATCTTCTTCAAGAATTTTAACAATATTGCCCAAGGGTATGAAAACCTCATTCAGACTTCATTAAAGAAATTATCTTCAGATTAAGCTCACTTTTGCTTCAGCAGATAATCTTCAAAGAAAATTTCAGAAATTTTCATCAATCTATCTGAACTTTTTAAACTTTCACTTTCTTTCTGAACATTCTCCCCATAACTCTGACAATAAATCTTTCAAACTCTGTCATTTCTTGACTATTTCTCCAAAACTACTTTGTCATTTCTTGAATGTCTCCCCCTTTTTAATGATGTAGAGCATAGACATCATCAAAACTTCTTCAAGAAATGTACTATTCTGCTTTCTAACTAACTGATCTTTCCATATAGATATCTGAACATTAGTCAATTCAACAAATGTATTCATCCAAATCTTTTCAAATTTAGACAAATAAGAATGTAACCCTGAATCAACAAATTAATCAGTTAGAAATTCCTGTAAGCAGCACGAAGCTACTTTGTACAACGAATGTACTGTACAAGCAGTTTTATTGATGTTCACTCCTAAAGTCTTCCATTCAATCATCGAATAACACAAGGTAATTCTATGAACGTTCTGACAGAAAAACAAATTTTTTGTATGTACGTGCTTATGTATGAAAGAATTTAATCATTTTGTGTTATATTAGGCTCAAAATTTGTAAACCATTGAAACAACAACAATAATACACAATGACTCAATATGCATGAACGAGGTGCGAAGGTGGGGCAAACTTCCTTCTGTTTCACTATCCAATTCATCCAAACGAAGATCAGATAACGTATGTTCTGCATCCCCAAGAAAATATGAAACATCTTCTTGTTGAGAAAAAGATGAGTAGCTGGTGGGGTTTAATTCAAGAGTTGGCATGGGCTAGTACCTGTTTCAGTGAAGGTTACCAAAGAATGTGAACCAACAGTAGATATGGCTGCCCGACTAAGAAAATATTGGTGCTGAGTTTTCATATTCTTTTAACTCTGTTCTCACACCCTCTTTCTTTTTATCAGTTTGCTCACTTCTAACCAGACTCTCTTTTCATTTTATCTCAGCTCAATGACAAAAACTCAACCCGTTTGAGTTATCTCCCCCACTCTTTGATATTGACCCCTCGCCTCTCGATCACTTAGGATAACTTTTTGGGTAGGAAACACTAGTTAACGTGAATCCATAGATGTTCTATTTAAAGCACAGTTCATATGTCAGATAAAAGTATACTCAGTAAGATAATCATGAAGATTTGAGCAATATAAACATGAGAAAATATTCTTAAAACAAGGAAATTGAATGAACGAAGTGAAATCAATAGTTATGTTTTGAGAATCTGACAATGTATGGAAAATATCAAATATGAATGATTTAACAATAAAGGCATAAGTCATGAAAAAATTGGATGTTGTCTTTACGAATCAAGTATAAACATTTATGTAAGAAACGATTTGAATGAATCAACGCTCAAAAAACATTGAATTACAAAAGGAGTGTCTTACCATCGAAAAATGGTTTCAATTTGAGACATGGTAAGTACATAATCAAAAGAAATACTAAACTGGTGTGTGTGAATACTTGACAGTATATACAAAAGATAACACACAACTATTTATCTTTGGAAACACACGGTTAGTGAAACATTAAAGCTCATAAAGTGAAAACATTTAAAATCACACTTCTAAATTCATGAAATTTTTTTGAGAATAAGAATTGGTTTGAACATTTAGAAACATGTTTTCATGTCTGAAAGTTGTCCATCTTTCAAACATGTATGAGATTAAGGTTAGAAAAATCCATACACTCTAATTGAATCTCATAAAGTTAGCCTCAAATTCATGATTGATATGATCATGTCAGCTCCCCCTCAAAATCTGCATTCAGTCAAAAATTCATCAAAGCAACAAAGTCTTACTGAAAGTTAAATATTTATTGAAAAGTAAAGACATAAAAAGCAAATTAAAACTATCCGATGCTGAAAAGATTATGTCCTAATCTTTCAACGTAGCTCACCTTCTTAATCATTATGTTCTCTTGCACGACATCTCCATAACCCAAAATTGGTGAAAATTGGTCGTTCCCAAACCTCACATTGCCGCAAAATTTCTTTGTATAATTAGATAAAATTATTTCTGCCCCGTCATATGCTTGGAACAGCCCGAATCCAAGTACAACATATGACGGGTCTGCACAAGAGAAATTAAGCAACAATTGGTTTAGGTACCCATTTATAGATAGGTCCTATGATGTTAATCCAAGATCTTGGCACCCATTTGAATTTTGGTCCTCTTTGCTTTTGAAAATCATTAGAATAATAAACATGATATGAACCAAACCAATGATCACAATTTTGTCGAGTAACAAAATCATTTCGACCATATATGGAAGATTGAATAGTGTACGGAGATAATTGAATCAATTGCTTTATTGTATAGGTCTTGTAAGAAGTTACAAGGTTTGATTTATGAAAAGCAACTTGACCAAGTACATCAGAGACACTAGCAGTAAACCTATTACAATCTGTATCAGAAAATGATTTTGTCAACTCTATATTTTTCTTCTTAGGTCTCCATTCCAATCTCACTTCAGACTTTTTCCATTTCAATTCTAAAACACAAGATTTAGCTTTGTTAGAACCATGAGATCTAAGAGTTTGTCTTTTCTTATGCTTACCCGTGTTAGTTCGTTTATGTGAGCGCCTTTTCTTTGGCTTCTTACCTTTAGCATAATAGGTACTCACAGGAACTGATTCATCAACTTTAGTTGACGAATCACCTTTTTCAAACGCACTTGGTAAAGCATCAGTGATGATAACAAAAACAGAATGATCTGAAAATTTAGCATTGAAATCAAAGTTCTTAACACACTCATCATCACATCCATCGGAATTTAAAAAATCAAATTCATCCTCAAATAATTCATCGTCATCATCAAATTTAGGAGCCTTGGAAGCATTCGGAAACATAAAATCATTGAACTCTTTTTCACACTATTTTTTATAAGGAGTTCGATAAAAATCTGAAGGTTTTAGATCACAAAACATATCGCCTATGAAAACTTTACAAGATGATGCATCTGGATCAGTAGAGTTCTTCGCACTAACTCTTTCCAACTCTGACTTATCATTTGCAACTTCATATTTTAAATCAGTTTTTAAAAGCATAGTGGAAAACACACTTTTCTCTAAGTCAACCAAAATCCTTTCATCTACTAAGGTGTTTTCATGTTCATAAATTTTACTTTCCAAAATAAGTGGAGGAACATAAATCTTTCCTTTCATTGGTTTAGCCTCCATTTCCTCAGTATAATAGCTTTTAAAATAATCATTGAATAGAAATTTTTGTTGTTCAGATAGATAATTAGCATTCAGCTTATCATAGCAGAATGGTTGTTGCATTTTTGTTGTGTTTTTCCCATTTTCATCTTCCTTAGCTTCCACTTCATCAGATGATTTAGTAACAAATTTGGGTTTAAAATGAGGATTTTTGTCAGCCACTTGTAAGAAATCAAAGTTGTATAAAGTTGGTTGTTTTCTAAAAGCTTTCTTTAAATAATGTGGGTTATCATATCCAATATCCCAATTATCCTTAAAAGCTGTAAATTCCTTTGGCTTGTTTAGATGAATGGTATGATCTGTTTGACCGCTAGCATAAAGCTTGGCTTCCAAACCATTAATATTTTTCAACAAGTTTTTATTTTCAATCTGCAATTGATGAACTTTTAAAACAAACTATTGTTTCTAACGTTCACAAATGTTGAACATAGATTGAGCATCAGATAGTTGGTTTTCAAAATAAACGTTTTGTTTTTCAAAACTTATGACATTGTTGGTCAAAGAATCATTCAATATTTTACTCCCAACAATCTCTTTGTTGAGATCAAATATAGTTTGACTATTTTTCGCAACTTTGCCTTTTTCCTTTTTAAGTTTATTTTGCAAGTCTTGAAGCTCGACCATCATGGTTTCCATTTTCTGTAAAAAACATATTTGGAAATTTATGTACCTCCTCGAAAGTTTCATCATCTGACTCATCAAATTTCACCTCCTTTCCCATCAGGCACATGTGGGGTGTCTCCTCTTTCTCACTCTCAGACTCAGAACAATCCAACCAATGATCATCCTCGGCCATCAATTGTTTAGCAACTTCTTTCTGCTTTTCTAGAAGCATCTTGTTCTTGTAATACTTAGAATTCCTCACTTTCGGCTTCCAGCAGTCTTTAGCAAAATGACCGATCTTCCCACAATTATACCACTTCATTGGTTCTTCCACCGTTTACTCATAATTGTTCACATATTTTCTCTCTTCAAGTTTTCTCTCCTCATACCTCTTACCTTCATATCTCCTTTCATCATATCTCTTACCTTCATTCCGTTCCTTGTGTTCATAATTTCTGGACCCTGACGAAAAACTTTGATTGTTAGACCCCGACTTCTTGTAAGATTTCTTTTGGAAGGCTCGGGTTAATAAGATCATTTCCTATTTCAGACTTTCACCATCATCTGAATCAGAATTACTACTATCAGAATCATTGGACTTAGAGATCACAACTTTCTTCTTATTTTTCTTATCTTCTTCTCTTTCTCATTCTTCTTATCAACAACCATAGTAACTGGATTAGCTGGTTTCTCACTTTTCTTTTTCTCTTGTCTTTCCTCTTCTACATCCTCTTCATTCTATCTAAGTGTTTCATAAACCTCATGCAATGGAATCTCACTCAGATCTTTCATTTGTTTCATCCTTCTTGTATTCTTCTTCCATTCCGGTTGTAACATACTCAGAAACTTCACATTTTTTTTAATCTACATCTTTTTCACTTTGTTTTGAGCCAGTTCATTCAGCAAAGAAACAAATCTCTCATAAGTTTCCTCGAAGCTTTCACCAGTTTTGGATTTGAACTCTTCATAATTGTTAATGCAGTTTGCCACTTTCATTTGATTGTCTACCTTTGATCCCATCATCATTTTCTCCAAGTGATCCCACATTTTCTTTGCAGTAGCCTTATAGCTATCAATCTTGATGTAGATTTCATTCGGTATGCTCTGAAGAAGAAAAGACCTTGCCTGTTTATCTGCCTTATACCTTTCCTTCTCTTGATCTGAATACTTAGAGATATCCATTGGAACTTGCTTTGTCCTCGGTTCTCTTGGTTGATTTCCATCTCCACTGTCAGATGATTCATCATCCAGAATTTCCATAGTGATAGGAATCATTGGTCCTTCTTCAATATATTTCTTTATATTCTCGCCGTTTGCATGTCTGTTCACAAAGTCCAAAAACCTATCCTTCCACTTGTCATATTCACCTTTGAATAGAACAGGTGGTTTAACATCAGTTCCAATAGAAAGAGCATCCATTGAAGTCATCTTGAACTTGCACTAATCTTTAAACACAAAATCAGAAAATTCCAAAAATTTCCAAAATTCTGAAAAATAGTCAAAAATTGACTTAGTATAGAATCCTTAGGCCAAAAAGTTCACTTTTCGCACAACACAGAACAACACAATTTGTATATCAAAAGTCCTCACAATTCGCAGAACAAGGCATGCGAAATCTGACTTTTCGCATAAAGACGAATGTGAAATCTGTATTTTTCGCATGTAAGATGTGTGAATTCTGGACTTGGTAAATTCCACACGATTTACTTTTCGCAGAAGAATATTGTGAGAAATTTGGACTTATAAAATTTCAGGAACTTCAGTGTGCGAATTCTGCAACTTTTCGCACATCGAAGCTTTGAACAGTAGCTTTTCGCATCCTACGGTGTGCGAATTCCAAGCTTTTCATAGATCAAAGGGATTGTACAATTACTTTTCACACCCTATATCGTGCGAATTCTTCAACTTTTCGTATATTACTCTATGCGAATTCTATACTTGGAAACTTTTCAACACCAAAGCCTTGCGAATTCTGTCACTTTTTACACGTAACTTTATGCGAAATCCTGACTTAAAACTTTTCAAGAGGCGTACGAGTTCTTCGTTTAAAGGATGTGAAATCCTCAGATCTTGTGAGTTCTTGAGTATTACGAACCAAAAACCAACTGAATCGGTCGAAAACACTTTAAAACTCCAAATTCACCCCTGTAATTCTTCTAATTGGTCCTCGATCACTGTTAAAACAAATTACAATTGATCAATTACAACAAAATCAACAAGAATTACAAAATGATCTCAAGAATAGTGCATTTTTACAACTTGAACAAGATTTCAACAAAAATCCAAATTCACACAAAACAGTTGTGAATTGGACAAAGTTACACAAATCAAACTTGTTTTTCTTCACAAACAGAATACAAGGTAACAAAAATTACAACCAAAACAACACAAAACAAATAAATGGATCCTAGAATAGTGTATTCTGTGTGTTCTTGAGTTCGATCACAAAAGTCTCAGATTCTTGAGAAATTTTATGAAATGTGCTTGCTCTGATACCAATTCTTAGTCCCAACCGATGTGCAAATCGAGATGAACAACAACAAATTTACAATCAAATAGCCATATGTGTATTCAATCTCAAAACGATTACAAGATGCTCTTACCATCAATATTTCTCTCTCTAAAATACTCTCTGATTAGTTCTACACTCTTAGTCACACGCTTACAACAAAAACAAAAGCTAGTTTTCAACCTGCAATTTGTGAGCTTTTAGAACACATTCCTATTTCTCACTATCAGACTTTGAAAGTTTAGTAACAATTTCAGAAATCTTATTTTCAAAACAATCATTTTGAAGTTTAAATTCAGAAGCAGATTTGTTTAGGGAGTCAATCAGACTTTTGTTCCCAACAAGTTCCTTGTTGAGATAAAAAATAGTTTGACGTTTCTTTACAACTCTGCTCTTTTCCTTTTTCAATTTGGCTTGAAGGTCTTGAAGCTCGATCATCATTGCGTCCATTTTGTTTACAAAATCAGATTCATAAAATTTTAGTACCTCATCAGATGTTTCTTCGTCAGTCTCATCATACTTGACCTCTTGACCCATCAGACACATGTGTGTTGTTTCTTCCTTTTCTTCCTCATCGGAGTGGTCAAGCCAAAACTCGTCTTCAGTCATTAGAGCCTTACCCCTTCCTTCTGTTTAGCCAAAAGCATATTGTGCTTGTAGTAGTCCGAGTTTCTCACAGTAGGCTTTCGACAGTCTTTGGCGAAATAACCCAGCTTGCCGCAATGGTAGCACTTAACCATATCATCAGTCCTCTTCTCACTATAATATTAATATATTTCTTCTTCTCTTCTGTCTTTCTATCTTCATGATCCTGTATCCAACAAATATATGCACTAACAATATGAAACATTATTTTGTTGAGAAAAGAATGAGTAGAACGTGGGGTTATATGTAGGAGTTGGCATGGGCTAAGTGCCTTTTTCAATGAAGATCACGAAGAAGTGTGAACCAACAGATTATGTGGCTGCCCTCCTCAGAAAAAGTTTGCTGTAGATTTTGATATTCTTTTACTCTGATCTTTCACCCTATTTCTCTTAAACATTTGAGCTCAATTCTAACCAATCTCTCTTTTACATTTTATCTTAGCACACACCTACTCTCAATTCTTGTGACCCCTCTCCCCTCAATTACTCAAGGATTACTTCCGAGGTAGGAAACACTAGTTAACGTGAATCCATGGAAGTCATTTTAGCTCTCACACTGAATCCCATGTATATTGTCCTAAAAAGAATGTGTTGCTCAACAGTTAACTTGACAATTAAGCACAAGAAATCACTTGTCAGAAAGTGTATGCTCATGAATAATAAGAATGGAATTATAGCATTTTAAACATTTAAGATCTCTCAAAACTTTGACCATTTATGTTCATTCAATTTCATTGTTTTGAGAATCTGACAATCATTTAATCCGATCAAATATCAAGAAGAAAAATGTAATGGGGTATCAAAGAACGGACATTTGTTTATATGAACATGATATAAACAATTTAACAATGAAAGCACATTTAAAGTAGAAATGACGTATGATCTCAAACTACATTGAATTTCAAACGGGAGTATTACCATCAAAAGATTTATCTTTTGAGATATGGTAATAACAAAGTCAAAAAGAATGTACTGAACCAGTGTGCATAAGAATACTTGTCAGTATTTGAAAAGATAAGACACAAGTATTTATCTTTGTAAAACACACGGTCAGATAATCATGAAAACACTTGATATGAAAAACATTAATATCACACTTCGAGATTCATAAAATCATTTTGAGAACACGAAGTGGTTTGAACCTTTAAGAAAACATGTTTTTCACATCAGAAAGTCGTTCATCTTTCAAATATGATAGAGATTAAGAATTAGAAATGGATACCTTCAGTTTAGAATTCTTAACTCCCATAAAATGAATATCATCTTGTAAGCATCCATTGACAAAATATTAGATACTCCCCCTACGTATCTATAAAAGGTCAATTCATTAGAAAAATATGACACTTAAAGTATGAGTAAGTTTTCTTATCTCCCCCTGAAAGATATAATAGTGAAATCTTATAAACTCCCCCTCAAAGTAAAAATTGCTTTTGAAAGATGTTATCTATTAAGCATCCAGAAGAAGAAAAACTTTTGAGAACGAGTTCTGAACTGAAATATCCAGAAGTCATCGTCACGTATTATCCGGTGAGAATAGTAACTTTCCATCTTTATCATTGAAGGTCGTGTCTTGAACTGCTTTGTTCAAAATCCAATATTCGTTGAAGTACGAGTTATGAACTATTGTATTCAGAAGTCTACTTTGATCTTTGAGATACGGGTTCTAAACTGTAGTGTTTAGAAGCCATATTTTTTTAACAATGAGAATTGAGTCCTAAGCTGCTTTACTTAGAAGTCATTGTTCTTTCACCCTTTAGTCTTTAGGTGCTGGCAACATATATTTAGCTTTTGGTACCCACTAGTATTTGGATCCTGGTTTGTTAGTTGCAGTTCTATTAGGAGAGATCTAGTAAGAACCATACTAGAAATTCACATAACTTTTGCTAACAAAATCATTTGCACCACAGTAAGAACAATTAATTTTCTTTTGTGCTAACTTGATCAATTGATTGACAGTATAAAGAAGATCAGGTTTGCCAAAAGATTTACCTTTTGGAACATTGTTCTGCTTGTTCATTTGAGGTGTAGGAACAAATGACTTTGGATTGTCTTTCTCATCTTTCTTTCTCCAAACCATTTTTTGTTGAGACTTGTTCTTTTTTAGGTTACCAGAACCATCAATAGATTTGACATAGAAAAGGTTAGTAGGACGAATCTGATCGTCATGATTAGATACAGTATCATCTGAAGCAATAAATAAAGGATTATTAGAAACATTTGCAAAAATTGAACTTGTAGCTGATTTGAATGAACATTCTGATGCAGCTAAATCATTTATGGGTGATTGAGAAATTGTATCTGGACTTTTTTGTGCTCTTAATTCAACCTTGAGAATGATTCCTTCAAGTTCTGTAATCTTGTTGGACAAACAGTTTTTTTCTTCAGACAATGAATCAATCTTTTTTTCTAATTCAGACTTCATCTTTTGTTCTTTCAGTGCAGATGAAGATAGTTCAGATAGCTTCTTTGAAAGCTTGGTAATCTCTGTCTCAAAAACCTTCCTTTCATCTTCAAAATATTTTTCAACATTTTTTCTTTTATCAGATAGTTCTTTGAATAGTTCAACATTCTTCTTTTCTGTTAACTTCTTCTTTTTCTCAAACTTATATAATTCCATAATGATGACTTTCTCAAAATCTGACACTTGTTGAGAAAGTTTTGTACATTTGAGCTCCACGGCTATTTTCTCTTCAAAAGATTTTCTTAGAAATTCAGAAAATTTATGTGAAAAAGCTTTTCTTTCTTTTTCAAATCCTTGTCTTTCATTCTTAACTTTGTTAACTTGAACTTCCAATTCAGAGATTTTATTTCTCAACTTAGCATTCTCTTTTTCTTTTGAAGCAACTATTTCTGCAAAATTATTCTTAAAATCAGAAGTGCATTTTGAACATGCAAATTTTTTTCTCTAAAATAGAAGAATTTTCCATCAATTTCTTAATCTTATCTAGAAGAGACAAATTCTGAATCTTTAATTTCTCAATTCCAACTTCTAGTGCAGGTATTTCTAGCATGTACGCAATAGCACAATCTCTCTTGGTTAAGATCATATTTCCCTTCTCATCTGTATAGGCATCTTGAAATCAGAAAAAGATGTGATCGTCAAAAGAAAACATCGATTAGAAGTACAATTTTGTGCAAACTCTTGAAAGTATTTTCAAATATATGAATACAACAATTAAAACCAGAAGGATGTTTAGAAAATTAAAATCTGATAAACAAATTATAAAATTTGTCTTCCAAAAAATAATTCTGAAAAGTCAGCGCGGAAAAATTTGACTTTAAGCCTTTAAACCTGCAAAGATATGAGAAGTATATCAGATACGCTCAGAAACAGTAAAAATAGCAAAAACCGACACTAAATGGACTAAAAATGAAAAGAAAATGAAAAACAAAGACTAAACAAGACAAAAATCAAAAATCAAAAAATAATGACTAAAAACCAATAAAAATGACTAAAATATAAAGAAAATATGAAAATATGGACTAAAATCGACAAAAAATAAAACTAATACGAAAAACGAGGACTAAAAGTGAAAAATACTAAGACTCGACAAAAAACGAGAACTAAAAACGACAAAAACGCAAAAATATAAAGTCTAGAGAATAAAAGTGAAAAATACTAAGACTCAACAAAAAACGAGAACTAAAAACGACAAAAACGCAAAAATATAAAGTATAGAGACTAAAAGTGTAAAAACACTAAACTTACAAACTAGATGGACTAAAAATGACAGTTCCTAAAAGTTATAACTTGAGGGACCAAATCTGTCAGAAGTTAAAAAGATATTAACAAAACTAACAAATTTAACGAAAATGACTAACATTGTAAGAAATTTAACCTAAAAAATCTAACACAATTAACGATAGGGACCGAAAATGACAAAACTTAGAACTAGTTAACAAGACTAACTGCGAATTGGATTGAAAATGTAATGAAACTAACGGATTTAACGGAAGGGACCAAATTTGTTACAAAACTAACGGAGATAACGGGACACCGTTAAAACACTGTTCATCATCCCTTCCAACGACCTGCAGATTTCATCTTCCAATATATCTTTCATTTCTCGACGAAAATTGATGAAATTTGGTATAAAATGATCCTTGAACGATATGCAATCGATCTCCACGAAAAATTCTCGAACATTATTATTCCCAAATTTCAAGTTCTAATCACAGTACAAATACGATGACAAACAAAAACAATCAATCTACCTGTTTTCAATTTCAAATCAAGATTTCATACAATGAGTATTCTCTCTAACTTTCTCTCTCTAGAAAGAGTATGCGTACAATTCTGACAATCTATTATAAAACTCTTACAACATCTCTAGTCATATCCCTATTTACACACACACACACACACACACTACAAAACACAAAACAAAATTACTACACTTTGACTTTGACTTTTATTACAAAATAACTTTGACTTTCTGCTTGAGAGTTTGACTTGAGCTTTCATTTGCTTTGACTTCAGTCTTCTGTCTTCATGATCTTGTATCCAACAAATATGTGAACTAACAATCTCCCCCTTTGGATCAAGATCATCTTCAAAAATATTTTGCAATACAACTCCCCTTTGTTCAATTTTTGTCACATAGAATTAATTTCATAAATGCAAACACTTAAGCAATTTCCCCCTTTGTTAGAATAAAATCAAATTCAATCTCTTCTTATCTTCAAAAAAAGTTCTGTATTCTCCCCAAAGTCTTTGAACAACACTTACAAAACGCTTTAACAATATCCTCCAAAGGTTGTAGAAACCTCTTTTTGACTTCAGAAAGAAGTTATCTTCAGATTCACCTGTTAGAGCATAAATGTGTTGGATACAAGATCATAGTAGATTGAATATCAAAGTTAAGACAAGTCAAAGCTCAAAGGTCAACTCTCAAGCTAAGTCAAAGTCAAGTGTAAATAAAGTCAAAGTCAATGTATTTGTGTTAGTTTTTGTAAGCTTGTAATGTTGTTTTGTTTTAATAGATTTGTATTTAGAAGTTTTTGTAAAAACAAATTCTAGATACGCAGAGAGAGAAAGAGATTTGTAGAGAGAGAAAGTCATAAACGGAATTGTAATCTTTGATTTGTGAAATTGAAACAGGTAGTTTACACAATCTTGTTTGTTTGTTTGATTTAGATAAGAACTTGAACAAATCAGGGACTATCAATTGGTATCAGAGCAAATCCAATATAAATCATTTGAAAAGACAGAAGACGACACTGTGTTCATAAAGTTCAGATTAAATTTGAGTTTTTGTGCGAATTTGAATTTGTAATTGATAGAAATGAGTTCGTGTATTGTTTTCGATCGAGTTTGTATAGTTTGAATAGTGTTTTGCACTGTAATTGAGAATTAATTTTGAGATTTGTGAAGTTTGAGTTTCACGAGTTATCGAGCACTGTATTGGATCAAAATGTATCTCTTGATGTATTTTGTTGAAATTCATTGGCAGAATTAGGTTCTAGCAGTATAGGTGATCAATTTGTCAAAGTTCCAATTTAAAAGATAGAGATTTGATGTGTTTTTGAGCAAATCAGAGACGTTTTTCAAAGAACTCGCAAAATTCATTGAAGAACTCGCAAAATTCATCATCAAGAACTCGCAGAGTTCATAGATTTCGCAAAAAGTCTCAAGAATTCCCAGAATTCATCAGAATTCGCATAGTTCTTTCTGGAAAATCTTAAGGACAGAATTCGCAGTCCTCTGTATTGCGAAAAGCAAAGATTTCGTTGTTGGGTCTCTTGCGAATTTCATAGAATTCGCAGAGTTATTTCTGAAAAAGTTTCAAGTATAGAATTCGCAAAAGGCTTAGAATTCGTATTTGTCTGACTTGGAAATTTCAAGGGATTCGCAGACCAGAGTGTTGCGAGTTTCATAGAATTCGTATAGTCTTTATTTCTGAAAAGTTTAAGTACAGAATTCGCTTATTAGTGATGTGCGAATTTTCAGAATTCGCATAAGTGTTCTTTGCAAAAAGTGATTTCTAAATTGTTCTAAGGGAAGAATTGGCAGAAGTCATTCTTGCGAAAAGTTTTTCTTAATTCTTTCAAAAAACATAATTCGCTAGTGTGAGTATTGTGAATTCATCAGGATTTGCAGGTGTGTGAGTTGCGAATTATGTATGTGTTTTTAGTAATTTGCGAATTCCGTGCACCTCAGTGTTATTTGCGAATTCCTTGCACTTATTTGTACCGTGCAAATTCCAGACTTGTTGATTTTTGGAAATTGTTTTTCTAAATTTTTTTTCTAAGATTTTATGTATTTTTGTGATTTCTATTGGACTAACGATCAATTTCGAGTTTCTTATTGAATATTTTGAAACAGGATGACTTCCAAGGACGCTCTTTCAATTGGCACGGATGTAAAGCCCCCTGTTCTGTTTAAAGGGGAGTACGAGCAATGGAAATATAGGTTTTTAGACTTTGTCGACCGACATGCTAATGGAGAGAACATCATCCTGTCTATCACTGAAGGTCCCATGATTCCTCTCACCATGGAAATACATGATGAGGAATCTTCGGATACTGAGGATGGAGATGAAGACAGAGTTAGACAAATGAAGACTGTTCCTAAAGATTTTTCTCAATACTCACATGAGCAGAAAAGTCGTTTTAAAGCAGATAAACAAGTCAGATCTTTTCTTCTTCAAAGTATCCCTAATGAGATATACATCAATATTGACAGCTATAAAGCAAGAAGATGTGGGTCAACTACAAAAAATTATGATGGGTTCCAAAGTAGGGAATCAAATGAAAGTGGCTAACTGCATCAACAGCTATGAAGAGTTCAAAGCAAAAGAAAATGAGAGCCTTGAGGACACATATGAGAGATTTGTACTACTTCTGAATGAACTTTCAAAGAATAAGGTCAAGAAGAAGCAGATTGAAAACAATGTGAAGTTCCTCAGCATCCTGCAACCTGAATGGAAGAAACATACCCGCAGGATGAAACAGATGAAAGACTTGAGTGATATACCTCTTCATGAAGTCTACGAGACTTTAAGACAGAATGAGGAGGAAGTTGAAGAGAAAAGGGCTGGAAAGAAGAAAGTTGAGAAAGTTCCAGATCCAATAGCTTTAGTAGCTGGAGAAGAAGAAAAAGAAGAAGATAGCTATTCCCAGTTCTGATTCTGATTCTGACCCAGATAGTGATTATGATGAAAATCTCAAGCAAGCCATGTTGCTACTGACCCGTGCCTTTCGGAAAAAGCTTTACAAGAAGATGGGGTCTAACTCTCAGAGATACTCATCATCGGGGTCAAAGAATCATGAGCACCGTGAGAGAATAGAAGGAAAGAAGTATGAAGAGAAAAGGTATGTGCAAAGAAATCCAGAAGAAAAGAAGTTTGTGAATGATTACACCAGTGCTGACAAGAAGACTGATGATCTGATCAAATGCTAAAACTGTGGCAAGGTCAGACATTATACAAAATACTGTCGAAAGCCAAAGGTTCGCAATTCAGAATACTGGCAAGGCATTGATGGCTGAAGACTAATTTTGATTAGATCATTCAGATGTTGAGGAAGAGAAAGAAGAAGAAGCCCACATATGTTTGATGGGTGATGCAGTTAAGTATGATGATTTAGAAGATGAGACATTTGATGAGGTAATAAACTTAACTGAACATGATTTCATGAATAAAATGGAAGCCATGATGATCGAGCTTCAAGACCTTCAAAATAAACTGCAAAAGGAAAAGAGCAGAGTTGGAAAGAAAAATCAAAAGATCTTTGAACTTAACAAAGCTGTTATTGGAAACAAAGATCTCATTGATTCTTTATGCAAATCTGTTTCTGATCTTAAAAATGAAAAAGATTGTTTTGAAAGTAAGATTTCTGTTTTTGAATCTAAAATTTCTAAGTCTGATTTAGAAAAACAAGAATGTGCTGTAAAAGTTCACAAATTGCAGATTGAGAGCAAGAGCTTAACAAAGAAGGTAAATGGTTTGGAAGCTAAACTTTATACATGAGGTCAAAAAGATCACACTATATTTCATAACACCCCGAATGAGGAAGCTGATGTTAGAGAGAAGTGGGGTCTCGGTTACGAAAACCCACGCTATCTAAAAAAGCTATTAGAAAACAACCAGCATTGTATAATTTTGATTTTTTTTTGTAGCTGGAAAATATCCTCATTTGAAACCCAAATTCGTTACCAAGTTATGTGATGAGGTAGAGGCTAAAGAGAATAAGAAAAGAAAGAACTTTATGAAAATGCAACTACCATTTTGCTATCAAAAGTTGAATGATAGTTATATCTCATATCAGCCAAAATGTCTTTCAAATGATTATTTTGAAAGCTATTCGACAAAAGAGTTGGAAGCAAAACCTTTAAAAGCCAAAATTTATGTTCCTCCAGTTATTTTAGAAAGAAAAATAATCGAGCTTGAAAATGTTTTATCCGATGAAAGAATATTGGCTGATATTGAACAAAATGTTCTTTCAACTGTTTCAAAGAACACAGCTTTAAATGTTGAATCTCAAAAGTGTTTTACATCTTCTAAAGCACCTCACACCTCTGAAGTTGATCTTGATGATTTAATTGCGTCAGCTAATGATTTTTTAAATTCTGATGAAGGGTGTATAGATGAGATTGATATGTTTGACTTCAATGCTAAACTTCCAGATCATTCTACTTTTATTATTAATGGTCAAGCTTTACCAA
Organism: Arctium minus; assembly: GCA_954870635.1. NCBI lineage: Eukaryota > Viridiplantae > Streptophyta > Magnoliopsida > Asterales > Asteraceae > Arctium > Arctium minus. The sequence goes on from OX941086.1 coordinate 73,158,428, forward strand.
GTGTACATGAAGTTGGTGAATCACCAACTAAGGTTGGTGAAACAGTTTATGTGAATGCTGATTATTATGCTAAAGGTAAAATGCAAAAGAGACAACGTTCACAGAAACAAACTAACACTGGTAAATTTTCAAAAAGACAATCTCAGAAATCTAATTTTCCTAACAGATCTAAATCTTATGTTTCAGTGAATAATAAAAGATCTGAAGAACGAAAGGAATGGCGACCAAAAAGGAAGATCGATGAGAGTTCTGAATCATCTCCTGACATGTATTTTAATAGATATACTAGTAGTTCTTCTGATATAGTTGGTAGTATTTCTCCAAATAAACAAAAACTTGTAATTCCTTACAAGCGATATTCCATAAAGCAATTACTCCGATTGTCTCAATCTACTACTAAGAAATCTATTTATAGACGGAATGATTCCAGTTCTCAACGATTTTCTAATGATTGGTTCGGAGATTATCATGTTGGTTCTTATAAACCATTTGTTTCAAACGTTTTTCAAAAGTTCAGAGGATCCATTTATAAATGGATGCCAAAATCTTGTGCTAAACTTAAAGGACCCGTTTTTAAATGGGTACCTAAATCTGTTCTTCCCTGATTTCTCTTATGCAGACCCTTCATATGTGGTACTTGGATAGCGGGTGTTCCAAGAATATGACTGGTCAGAAAGGTTTATTGTCTAATTATATAGAGAAATTCAGCGGGAATGTTCGTTTTGGCAACGACCAATTTTCATCCGTTTTGGCAACGACCAATTTCACCGATTTTGGGATATGGTGACGTGATACAAGACAAAGAGACGATAACGAAGGTGAGTTATGTAGAAGGATTAGGGCATAACCTATTCAGCAATGGCCAGTTCTGTGACAAAGGATTAGAGGTGAATTTTAAAGACAAAAGTTGCCCCATACGAACTGAAGATGGCAAAGAACTTTTGGTAGGCACTCTAAAGTCCAATCTCTATACGATAAATCTGTCAAAGATCCAGACTGACAATCAGGTTAACTCCTGAACAACACTTGCAGAAGACAGTTAAGCTTCTAAGGACAGATAACGACACAAAGTTTAAAAACAAGACTGTTGAAGATTATCTCGAATCTGTCGGGATAACGCATCAATTCTCTGTTGCTAGGACACCTGAACATAATGGAGTAGTAGAAAGGCGCAATCGAACGCTAGTCAAGGTCGCTCGCACTATGCTCAGCTAGTCAGATCTACCTCTATTTCTGTGGGCAGAAGCTGTCTCTACTACATGTTATATGCAGAATCGATCAATTATTCACAGACGGTTTGGTAAAACTCCTTATGCATTGATTAATAATCGTACACCTAATATCAAATATTTTCATGTTTTTGGATCTAGGTGTTTTGTGCTTAATGACAGAGAAAACTTAAATAAGTTCGGACCAAAGGCTGAAGAAGGTATCTTCATTGGATACTCCCAAACATCTGTTGCATATAGAATATACATGAAGAGCTCAAAGACTATTATCGAAAGTGTCAACGTAACATTCGATGAGGAGATGGCTTCTGAACAAAGTAGTTCAGAACCCGTTCTAACCGGAGTCTTAGCTTCTGGACATATCAGTCCAGAACTTGTATCTACTGAGAATAATTCGGATAAATCTTCAACGTCTACATCACATTTATCTGAATTAGATTTGCTCTTTGAATTTTTCTATGATGAGTTTCTAGGATCTAAACTTCCTAAATCTGTTGTGGTTGATAGGTCTGAAGACTTAACGACAAATCATCCAACCACTTTGGACGTGCCTATTGAACTTGTTCCCCCAGTTCAGAAATAAACTCAAATTCAAACACATACTCCTACAGTTGAAGTAACACCTGATCAAGTTAAACCAAAAGTTACTACTTCAGTTGGTTGCACTGAGAATGATAATCAATAGACTGAACAAGTTGTTCCAACTGTAACTTCTGAACAAGAGACTTCAACTGCACCCCCAAACAATGTTGAACAAGAAGAAGTTGATAGTGGATACTTAGATGAGTTTTATGATCAATCTATCTCGACTCCACTCCCTCATGAGCATAAATGGACCAAAGAGCACCCGATAAGTCAAATTATTGGAGATCCAAATTTAACGGTGCAAACTAGGTCTGCAACAATGAATATGTCTATGCATGATTCCTTTCTGAGCAAGATTGAGCGAATTCGCGTATCAGAGGATCTTGCTGACTCATATTGGGTTACTGCTATGCAAGAAGAGCTAAATCAGTTTGAAGCCCTAAAGGTCTGGAGATTTGTGCCTAAACCGGAAGGAAAAGAAAGCACAACTTGTTGCCAAAGGTTACCAGCATGAGGAAGGCATAGATTATGATAAGGCTTACGCTCCAGTAGCACGTATAGAAGCAATCCGCATGTTTCTAGCGTACGCTGCTCATAAAAACTTCATTGTCTATCAAATGGACGTGAAGAATGCCTTTCTGAATGGCATTCTTAAGGAGGAAGTATACGTCTCGCAACCAGAAGGCTTTGTGAATCCAGATAAGCCATATCACATATACATCTTGGATAAAGCTCTTTATGGTTTGAAACAAGCGCCTCGAGCCTGGTATGATGTTCTATCACAATTCTTGGTCAAGTCAGACTTCACTAAAGATAAAATCGATACCACTTTATTGTCCAAGAAAGAAAAAGACGATATCATTCTTATTCAAATATATGTTGATGATATAATATTTGTGTGAATCCAAAGATCTCTAAATCCTAGAGAGAGAAAGTAGAGAGAGAAAGTAGAGAGAGAGAGTAAAGCGCAATATGAGTTCTAGTATTGAATGAGCAAGAATTCTTACAGGACACCAAGACCAAAGGGACTTAAATACCATGGACTTATACAACACAGTATGAGACTCTAAACACAGTATAAGACCAAGCCTATAAATACAATGATTACTATAAAATCAGACTTAACAATTTGGCTCTATAAATCCTATATACTATAAGAACTTATCTAATCTAATGGTGTCAAGATTTCAAATGAGTATGATGGGAGAGATGAACTTCTTTCTCCGATTACAAGTAAAACAATTTTCAACGGGGATTTTTATAAATCAAGCTAAGTACATTTTTGATATTCTTCGGAAGTTCAAAATGGAAACATGTAAACCAATTGGTACCCCGATGGCACCGGGAACTACGATTAGCATGGATCCTTCCAGAAAACCAGTTGATGTTAGAACCTATAGAAGCATGATTGGTTCTTTAATGTATCTTACTTCAAGTAGGCCATATATTATGTTTTCTATATGCTTATGCGCAAGATATCAGGATAACCCTAAAGAATCCCATTTGTCCGCGGTCAAACGGGTCTTTAGATATCTGAAGGCGACTGCAGATCTTGGTCTGTGGTATCCTAAAGATACTGGTTTTGAACTGACGGCTTATTTAGACGCAGATCATGTTGGATGTATGTTAGACAGGAAGAGCACATCGGGTCATATTCAATTTCTTGGAGACAAGCTCGTTAGTTGGGGGTCAAAGAAACAACTTTGTGTTTCCACCTCGACTAATGAAGCAGAGTATGTAGCCGCTGCCAGTTGCTGCTCTCAGGTCTTGTGGATGACAACACAACTTCAAGACTATGGTTTCCAGTTCATCAAAATACCGATTTACTGTGACTTGAAGAGCGCCATAGCTATATCAGCTAATCCTGTTCAACATACAAAGACTAAACACATCGATGTAAGATATAATTTTATAAAAGACAATGTTGAAAAAGTTGCAATAGAAGTTTATTTTGTAAACACTGATTATCAACTTGCAGATTTATTTACCAAGACTTTAGACGAAAAGAGATTTAATTTTCTTATCTCTAAACTTGGAATGTTAAATCTTAAGACATAATCAGTGATTACCTATTAAAGTTTTTCTTATTTTTATTTTTCTTCATTTCTTTATTTTTAATCTGAAAGATATCTGCACTTTAAGGTATGTTCATGATTTCAGGGGGAGTGAGAGACGATGAAAAGATGATTAATATCCAATTGAGGGGGAGTTTGTATGGTTGATTTATGCTTATCACTGATAACTTTTTCTGATGCATAAATTAAGGGGGAGTAAGAGTAAATCAAAGAGTATTGAATATTACTTCAGATTACTTCAGATCAGAACTCGTACATTCAATGTTTTACTGTTTATGTCATTTTATTTTTCAATAAATGTTGTGAATAAATTTTGTACTTTGACGGATTTTTTGACTGATGCAGACTGAGAGGATGCTTACAAGATCATATTCTTATGACTTTAAGCTTGACTTGATGAGATTCAAGACTGAACGGAAAGGTTTATTTCTATTCTTAATCTCATATATGGTTGAAAGAAGGACGACTTTCAATCATAGAAAACATACTCTTAAATGTTCAAACCACTTCCCGATTCTAAAATAGATTTCATAATTTGGAAGTGTGATTTTAAATGTTTTCATTTTTAGTTGCGCTTACATGTTTATAAACCGTGTGTTTCCAAAGATTAATACTTGCGTATTATCTTTTCTATATACTTTCAAGTATTCACACACGCCGGTTTAATTTCTCTTGGATACATTCTTACCATGTCTCTAAATTGAAACATATTTTCGATGGTAATACACCCCGTTTGAACTTCATTGATTTTTTTTGCGTGATTTCATTTCAAAACGTTCTTTCATATATGTCTATATATTGTTTCGTATAGACAACATTCAATTTTTGTTGACCTAAGCCTTAAATGATATATCATTTGATTCTGATCATTTCATACAATGTCAGATTTTCAAACAAGTTTCTTGCATTCATGTTCATTCATTCAATTTACTTGTTTGAAATATCTTCAATGTTTAAAATGCTCAAATCTTCTTGAATATCTTCTGAGCATACATATATATGACTTTTGTATTTGTGCTTTAACTGATAAAGTTAAACCATTTTTGAACAACATTGTACTTTTTAGGAAAATATGTGTTCATTGTGTAGGACTTTAATGAAACTTCTATGGATTCACGTTAACCAGTGTTTTCTATCCAAGAAGTTAATCCTTAGTGATCGTTTGTGTGAAGAGTTAAAAAGAAATGAGTGTGGGATGAGTGATGAGGTAAAATGTAACTGAGAGTTTGGTTAGAAGTGAGCTCAATGATTAAAAGATAGAGGGTGAGAAAACAGAGTAAAAGAATATCAAACTCTGCACCAACTATTTTCTGAGTCGGGCAGTCACATTACTTATGTTTCACAATTCTTCGTGAACATTATTGAAACAGGCATCTAGCCCATGCCAACTCTTGATAAAAACCCCAACAGCTACTAGTTTTCTTCTTAAAAAGAAAATGTTTAATATTTCAAGGGGACGAAACACATAATCTATCTGGTCTTCATTTGGAAAATATGGACATTGAAAAAGAAGGAAGTCTGCCCCACCTTCGTACTTCGACCATGCGCATTGAGTCTGTGTTTAATTACTGTTGTCTCAGTATTTTACACAATGTTGAGCCTTATACTAAGCAATCATCATATGCTTAATTCTTTCTACACTTGAACGAGCACACAAGAAATTTGTTTTCTTGTCATAACATTCATAGAAATTTCCTTTGTGGTGTTTCGATGATTGGATGGAAGCCCTGGAGGAGTGAACAACATAAAAGCTCCTTTCTAATGTGTATCCGTGACACAGTGAGTTCGTGTTACTTACAGTCATATTAACTGATTCATTTGTTGATTCAGATGTTACATTGATATTTTGATGATATTGATGTTCTAATCATCAAAAAGGGGGAGAAGGTTCATGAAATGTGTAAGAAGATCAAGAAATATTTGTGTTCAAGAGTTTTTTGCTTGAAGTTTGACAAAGACTGAAAGACTGAAAGAGAAAAGTTCAAAGTCTTTTGAAGATGTGCTGAGTTTTACTGAAATTTTCTTTGAAGATAATTTGCTGAAGCAATCTGAGCTAAACCTGAAGATAATTCTTTTCTGTAGCCTGAAAGAGATTTTGTTACTTTGGGGGAGATTGTTACTACTTTTTCAAAGACAAATATTGGAAAGATTACATCAATTTGTTGAAGATTAACAAAGGAAGAGATTGCCCAGTTTGAACCAAAGGGGTAGATTGTTTTGCTAAATCTTTTTGAAGATGATCTTGAATCTAAAGTGGGAGATTGTTAGAGCATAAATGTGTTGGATACAAGATCATAGTAGATTGAAGATCAAAGTTAAGATAATTCAAAGCTCAAAGGTCAAATCTCAAGCAAAATCAAAGTCAAGTGTAAATAAAGTCAATTTAAACGTCTTTGTGTTAGTTTTTGTAAGCTTGTATTGTTGTTTTGTTTTAATAGATTTGTAGTTAGAACTTTTTGTAAGAACATATTATAGTTACGCAGAGAGAGAGTTTTAGAGAGAGAAGGAGATTTGTAGAGAGAGAAAGTCATAAACAGAATTGTAATCTTAGATTTGTGAAATTGAAACAGGTAGTTTACATAATCTTGTTTGTTTGTTTGATTTAGATACGAACTTGAACAAATCAGGGACTATCATCACTTCATTTTGCTTCAGCAAATTATCTTCAAAGAAAGTTTCAGTAAAATACAGCTTGCTTTTGAGAAATCTATGAACTTGCTCTTTCAGACATGTACACACTTTTCATTTCTTTGACTGAATCTTTTCTTCAAATTTACTTTCTTGACAAAAATTTCTCCTTTAAGCTCCAACATTTCTTTTTCATTTCCCACATTTCTTGATCATCTCCACCTTTTTGATGATTGTGAGACTGAAATTATCAATACTTTCACAAGAAATGTCACAGACCCTTTCTGTCCATTGATATTTCACAAGAGCCTCTGACCATCTATCTATCAAAAAAGATATTCATCCGAATCTTTGCAAATTCAGACAAATTATGAGTGTAACACCTGAATCAACAAATGAATCAGTTAAAAATACCTGTCAGTAACGCGAAGTCACTGTGTGTAATGAATACACATTGGAAAGGAGTTTTTTGATGTTCACTCCCCCAGGTCTTCCATTCAATCATCGAATAACACAAGGTTAAACTATGATCATTTAGACAGAAAAATGAATTTCCTGTGTGAACGTGCTTGTGTTTGAAAGAATTAAGTACTATTGATTGCTTTTGTTAGGCTCAAAATTGTGTAAACCATTGAGACGACAACAATATAACACAGACTGAATTGTGCATGATCGAATTGCGAAGGTGGGGGCAAACTTCCTTCTTTTTCAATATCCAGATTTTCCAAATGAAAACCAGATATATTATATGTTCCATCCTCTTTAAAATTGAAACATTTCTTTGTTAAGAAAGAAATGAGTAGCTGGTGGGGTTTAAAGCAAGAGTTGGCATGGGCTAGTTGCCTTTTTCAATGATGTTCATGAAGAATTGTGAAACAGCAGAAATGTGTCTACCCGACTCAGAAAAAAGTTGTTGCAGAGTTTGATATTCTTTTACTCTGTTCTCTCAGCCTCTTTCTTTTTATCATTAAGCTCGCTTCTAACCAAACTCTCGTTTTCATTTTACCTCATCGCACACCCACATTCATATATTAACGCCTCACACTCGATCACTTAAGGATTAACTTCTTAGGTAGGAAACACTGGTTAACGTGAATCCATAGAAGTTCTGTTAAGTTCTCACGCAATGAACCCATGTAATCCTATAAGCATGATTTTGCTCAAATGGTTTAACTTTTCAGTTAAAGCATAAAGTGAAATACAAGTCAGATAAATATATGTTCTTGAATGTAATCATGAACATTTGAGCATTTTTAATCACGAAGATATTTCAAAACAAGTATATTGAATGAATGAAATGAATACAAGAAACTTGTTTGAAAATCTGACATTGTATAATAAGATCAGATATGAATGATTAATCAATCAAGGCTTAGGTCAAGAAAAAAAAATTGGAATATGTCTATACAAATCAAAATATAGACAAGTCTTGAAAGAAACATTTTGAAATGAATCAACGCTGAATATTCTTTGAAGTCCAATCAGGGTGTGTTACCATAGAAAATTGGTTTCTATATGAGACATGGTAAGAACATTTCCAACATAATATTAAACCGATGTGTGTTACTACTTGACAGTATATGAAAAAGATAAAAACAAGTATTTATCTTTGGAAACACACGGTTTATTAACATTTAAGCACACGTAAATGAAAACATTTAAAATCACACTTCTAAATTCATGAAATCGTTTTAAGAATCAGAAGTGGTTTCAATATTTAAGAACATGTTTTCATATCTGAAAGTTGTCCTTCTTTCAGACACGTATAATAATAAGATTTGAATTAAACCTTACGCTCAGCCTCAATCTCACGAAGTCAGCTCAAAAGTCATATTGATAGGATCGTTTAAGCTTCCTCTCAAATCTGCAACAATCAAAAATCCGTGAAAGTACAAAGCTTTATTTACAAAACGTTACTTGAAAAGTAAAGACATAAAGCAATAAAACAAGTTAAAAATGAGTTCTAATCAGATGTAATCACAAGTCATTTCCATAACTCCTTAACTCCCCCTGAAATTATGCATTAAAAAACTTTGTCAATTATAGAACATATGCAAGTTATATTAACTCCCCCTCAAATGTAGATTGTCTTATCATCTTCACACACTCCCCCTGAGATCATGAACAAACGTAAGTGCCTATATCTTTCAGAATAAAGAAATGAAGGAAAATAATAAAACTAAACTTTAATAGGTAACAACAGATTAAGTCTTGAGATTTAGCATACCAAGCCTTGAAATGAAAAAATTAAATCTCTTTTCGTCAAGCGGTTTGGTAAATAAATCAACAACCTGATAATCTGTGTTTACAAAGTAAAGTTCGATTGAACTTTTTTCGACATTGTATTTAATGAAGTGATATCTCACGTCTATGTGCTTGGTTTTGGTATGTTGAACAGGATTTGTTGATATGACAATTACGCTCTTAGAATCACAGTAGATCGGGATCTTGTCATATTTGAATCCATAATCTCGCAGTTGTGTCTGCATCCACAGAACCTGAGAACAACAGCTTGCCGTGCTACAAACTCTGCCTCAGCTGTTGAAGTAGACACACGGAGATGTTTCTTTCAAGCCCAACTCACGACTTTATCGCCAAGAAATTGTATATGACTCGATGTACTCTTCCTGTCAGGCATACAACCTGCATGATCTGCATCGGAATATGTTGTGAGCTAGAAACCTGTATCCTTAGGATACCACAGACCAAGATCTGAAGTGCCCTTTAGATATCTAAATATACGCTTAACAGCAGACAAATGGGATTCTTTAGGACTAGCCTGATATCTTGCACAAAGGCATGTAGTAAACATTATATCTGCCCTACTAGATGTTAAGTACATTAAAGAACCAATCATACCTTGGTAGGTTCTAACATCAACAGCTTTTACAGAAGAATCGGCGCCAATTTTAGTTCCCAATGCCATCGGGGTTCCAATAGGAGTAAAATTTTCCATTTTTAATTTTCTAAGAACATCGAAAATGTACTTTGTCAGATGAAACGTTTAAGTAACCAAGAATGGTAATCGGCTACATAGAAATACATTAGTAACTATTATCACAACAAGTAGAGTAATTGTGAGGCCTATTTTCAGAGTTGGCATCGATGTATCTCTGATGGGACTTATAGTTATCACTGAAGTGAAATTTTTTAAAATTACTTCTCAAACTGTTCCGGCAATATCACAAAGATATGCGAGTGGAATCACAAAGATTCGTTCTTGTGTAAAAGAAATGTAATCATGTATATATGTGTTAGGTCATGAATTCAAAATTAATCAATGCATTAAGGATTGACATGAGAAAGATTGGATTGGAAATTGTTGTATTATTCACAACATAGAGAAAGAAAGAGTTTCTCTCTCTAGAAACACTTAGATCATCATATGTGTACATCTTGAATGAAAGCTTGCTTACACACTACAACATAAATCCTATTTATACCACAAATATCCCATGTTACACATTTTAGCCTAACCCATATGCTAATGACAAGGCCTATTACATAATATGAATGACTTTACAAAACTTTCTAAATACAATAAACTAACAATCAGAAAAATCAACTTTTAGGAATCACAGAAAAATCACTCAAAATTAAACTAAGTATGGAATTCGCACACACAAAGAATTTGAATGAGTAAGGATAAGAAACCATCACTTTTCGCATGTAACTTTATGCGAATTCTAAGCTTTTTGCATGTAGTTATGTGCAAATTCTGGACATTTCGCATACGGAAGGATACGAATTCTAACTTTTTGTATGAGCCTTTATGCAAAATCTTTACTTTTCGTACAACGCTATGTGTGAATTCTTGGGAATTCGTATAATGCTTTATGAGAATTCTATCCTTGGTAACTTTTACACACTGATTCATGTGAATTCTTTATAATACGAGTTCTTCATGCGAGTTGTTCATGTCTTATGTGAATTATGTGGATCTTGAGTATTTTCTTCAAATTTTCACTGATTTCCACCCAATTCTTGAAATTAGCCTCTGTCACCTTGTAGAAATGATCACTGTAGCATCAAGAACAACCCTTGTGCATTTATTTATCTAAGAACAAACATGATTAGGAGTATTGAATTAAAACACAGTACGAACAGTAAACTTTCTTAAATTGACAAGAATGATCAAATTGACATTCAAATGTTGTGCAATTGTGTTTATAGTGTGAATAGGATATGTTCTAGACAATTATGCGATTACAGTGCAATGAAATTCAAAATCAAAACATCACTAATTTAAAATATTAATCAATAGAACAATGTATGTGAACAATAAAATTTTTCAAGAATGGAAATCGATTTTTCTGCCAATTTTCATGTTGTTGATCTTCCCAATTCAATCTGATTTAGCTCTGATACCAATTGTTGTTCCATATGTCAAGCATATTTGACAATCAAAGAACAAAATTAAATAAAGATTGTAGAGAGAGAATTTAACACAAGTTATTGTATTCATATATCTCACTTGGAAAGCTTACAAGACTTGGAATGCGTATTACTAGATTCTTGATTCGTACTAAAGACAAAGAGACTAAAGGTATTTATATAGGTTATACAAGCCATAACCTCATACAAACACAACAAGGAAAAGTCAAACACAACTTACAAAAGTCAACAATACAATACAAATTGAATCAAAACTATATCTAACAGTTGCTACTAGGGCTGAAATCATTTTGGTTACACGAGTGGATGCAGTTGATGTGATAGATTTGTCATCAGATGATGAAGAGGAATCCTATGGAAAATATGATAAGTTCTAGAAGGTTAAAGAAGAAGAAAAGGAGAACTTAATGGATTATGGTGATGAAGGAGATGATATTTCTGATGATGAAGCTAATGTGTTAGATACCTTCCTGGGGAATTCAAATGATATTCAACTCAATCTAGTCCATAATGAAATTCCTGTACTACCAATGAAGCTCCAGTGATTCCACCTTTTAAAGAATTCAACTTTTCTTATGTAGTTAATATGCCACCATGTCATCCAAGCCCAAGCCATCATAGCCTAATAAGCCATCCAAGCCCAGCAATACCTCCCAGTCCAATACAAGATGATCAACCAATGAATGATCAACCAGAAGCTGATGTTCATATACCTACTATGCCTAACCAAAATGAAGCCAGACCATCCAATGTCAATGAACCTGAAGTACCTCTAATTCCTTATAAAGCAGAACTTAGACATATGAGACATGCTCTCAGTGTTCCTTTTCTAGAGGAGAAGAAGAGAATATTTGTTCACATGATCAGACCTATGGATAAATACAAGGTGTTGAGTGTTTCTAATCAGCCAAAAGAATATCAGGAGGAGTATTCCAACATGATAAACTGGTTAAGACAGACTGAAAGATATGTAAAAAACAAATATGGCATTCTGACAGTGAAAGAAGTAAGGATGAAGAAGTTCATAACAATTTGGTAACCTGAGTTCCATGTAAAAATAAGAGATTTGACTGACTGTCGAGTCACAAAATCATTTCGACCAAAAGTGGAACACTTACTAGGCAAATGAGATAATTGGATCAACTGCTTTATTGCATAAACCTTGTAAGAAGATACAACTTTTGTTTTATGAGAAGCACATTGATCAATTACACCAGTAAAACTAGTAGTATTCCTATTACAATCTATGTCAGACGATGATTTCGTAGACTCTTCAATCTCTCTTTTTGGTCTCCATTCTAGTCTTGCTTCTGACTTTTTCTTTCTCAATTCTGAAACACAAGATTTAGATTTATCAGAAACATGACATTTAAGAGTCTGTGTTTTCTTGTGCTTACCTGTATTGATCCGTTTATTTGAGCGCCTTTCTTTTGCTTGTGACCTTTAGTAATAGATACTCACAGGAACTGAATCATCAACCTTAGTTGATGTTTCACCTTTTTCAAAAACATTAGGTAAAACAACATTATTAATCACAAAAGAAGTATGATCTGGAAGTTTAGCATTGAAATAAAATTTATCAACACTTTCATCCAAACAACCATTAGAGTTTAAAAAATCATTTTCAACCGTAAACAAGTCATCAACATCATCATCAAATTGTTGTGCCTTGGAAGAATTTGAAAATTTGAAATCATTTGTCATTTTAGAACACTTCTTTTGATAAGACATTTTAGCACAATCTGAAGATAAGAAATTTCCCATGAAAACTTAACAAGATGATGCATCTGAATCAGTGGAGTTGTTTACACAAACTCTTTATGATTCAGAGTTGTCATTTGTAACTTCAGATTTGAAATTAGTGTTCTTCATAACAGTAGAAAACACAACTTTCTCACAATCAACCAAGATTCTTTCATCTACTAAAGTGTTCTCAAGCTCAGAAATTTTACTTTCCAAGATGAGTGGAGAAACGTAAATCTTGGCTTTAACAGGTTTTGCCTCCAACTCCTTAATAGAATAACGACAGAAACTTTGGTTGTTTAGAAAGATAACTATCATTCAACCTTTTATAGCAGAATGGTAGTTGCATTTTGGTTGTGTTATTTCTCTTCTCATCTTCTTTAGCCTCAACCTCATCAGATGATTTTGTAACAAATTGGGGTTTCAAATGAGAACATTTGTCATAAACTTGTAAGAAATCAAAGTTTTATAAAAATGGTTGTTTTCTAATAGTTTTCTTCAGATGATGTTGGTTATCATAACCAATACCCCAATTATCTTTGAAATCAGTAAGTTCCTTTGGTTTGTTTAGATAAATGGTTTGATCAGTTTGACCTCTAGCCTAAATCTTTGATTCCAAACCATTAATCTTTTTCAGTAAAGATTTGTTTTCAAATTGTAATTTATTATAGTTGACAAAAAACTCTTGTTTCTCAAGTTCAGACTTATTGAACTTAGAAACTGTTTCAGAAATTTGAGTTTCAAAACAAGTGTTTTGTTTTTCAAAAACAGTAGCAGATTTGTTCAAAAAAAGAAAGATTGAATTGGATGATAAAGGTTCAAAGAAGCTTGAAGCAAAGGATAGAGATCTGATTGTCAGAGCACTGGAGACTATTGTGGAAAGGATGAAATATCATAACAAAATTCGAAGATTTAAAGTTTTGTTTGCCATCAGAAGAAGATATGTTCCAAACTGACGTCAACTCGAACTTCAATTCAAAGGGGGAGATTGTTAGGGTTCATTAATTTATGTTGAATAGAAGTGGAAGGTCTAATGTGTAAATACCTTAAATGGTATATAAGCTTTGTAATTAGGGTTTTAACCCTAAAAGTGTTTTAGTTCTAATTACTTGTGCCCTTAAACATTGTAAAACTCTCTACGAATAAGGTTTAATCATATGATAAGGTTTGATGATTAGTGCTTTTTGTTCTTAATTGTTATTGATTAAACAATTGTTATTGGGAATTACATTATAAAATTAAACAAAGTACTCTGATACCACTTGTTGGTCCAGGAATGGTAATGACTAACACATAAACTATTTGTAGAAGGAGGTTGAATACAAACACAACATATTTTCACATTTTAATTATGTATTTTTTAGTTGTGGGATATAAGGAAATAAGACCTGATCCTAAACAAGCTAGCTGGTGACAAATTTGCTAAGGAATGAAAGGGTTAGAGAAGAAGGTTCAATTTCATATGTGAAGAACTGATGTAGTCCGAGAGATAGTTAATGTTGATTTTGACTCATAAACTATCACTCAGAATTCCTTTCAAAATGGGTAAGTTACAACATATAACAAAGATGACATTTTATAGCCACCATCGCATTAAATGTTAGAGTCCATTGTAAATTAGTGAATGCTTGTGTTTATCCTTAATAATGATGTTCTTTACTTGATGAACTTTTACTACACACATATTAATAAATAAGAGTGCGGAAGCATTTCTAATATGTAGAAAAGTAGAACATTCAAGGTAATAGACACACAAATAATCAACAAACAGAATCGTAAGATATAGAAAGGATTTTACTCAAGACATTGTTTCATTGATAAGCTTTTAAGAACACCAAGAACTTGCACTGTGTGTGCAAATATTCTTAGGGAAATACAATCTCTTAATCAGACTAGTGTGTGTGCTTGCTTACTTGTTAACTCAAAGGAGGTGAACATATATATATACAATGAGAATGCACCCCTTAGTACAAGACAAAGACTGACATGAAATGATCTGGAAACATTGAACAGTTGGCTTCACGTGTTCTGCACGTGACCTTGTCTTGAACTGAGTTTTCCATCTTCGAAGTCTCTAGAGGTTAGCCATCATAGAGGCTCTGTGAGAGATCATAGAGGCTCTGTGATCTGAAGATCATTTAGGTTACAAGTTCTTTGGCAGAGCTTCAACAGAATCTTCTGAGATTGTGGGTTCTATGGTGTGCTTGGATGTTCTGATCATGACATCTGCAGTTCCTATACTTAGCCTATTTTTCAATACTTCTATACATAGAAGTTGGAGCTAACAATCTCCCCAAAAGTATTGAAAAATGAATAATTTGATTTTTGAGATTTAGGCTAGGTTAGAAACAAAAAAAGGTGAAAGGAACTCAACCTCTGAATACTTGCATTTATAAAAAAAATGCCAGAAGGCAATTACATTTTAGAACATGAAATGAAAGTAAAGTAATTTACATTTCTTCAGAGCCTATATCATGGCGTCTGGGAAATCATCGACTTTTCTTCCAAAGCCACCTTCCTTCTTCAGCTCTCTGTAGTAAAACACGCACAAATCTCAGAAGTTTATTGTTGCACCTATATTTTTCAGAAGTACATTTGCAGCTTCTATGGGTACAAGTGGTGTGCCTCTGTGTTTGATGATCAGGTCTTGTATGAATAGCATAGACTGAGTTGAGTACTTCTGACATTCTATCACCATAAAAATCTTCTTTTTGCCTTTGGGATTGATGTACACGAAGCCAAAGGAAGGTGAATTTACGATGGAGTTCGGAAGTATTGTTGCAGAGGGTGGTAGGTTATCCTCTGGTGGAGGAAAGTTTACCTTCTTGACCCCCAGATCAAGTGCCACTTGAAAGTCGACAATGTTGTAGAAGAGTAGCTTTTCCCTCATGGTTCTTTTGATCGTTAGGTGGGCTTCTTGATACTCTTTCTTCCAGCCAAACTTGTGTTTTGTCCACTTGAATAGCTCTGAGAGATCGTGGGGATGAAGATTTGGCAGATCCGCATCAGTGAACGTCCATATTTGCCCATCATCTCTCTTCACCGCATACTCGTTGAACCAAAAGTTTTTGCATTTTGTATGGCCAAGTTTTATTGACAGAACCTCTTAGATTTTGGCCATGGAGAAGATACTCAATTTTGGTTTGGCTTTGTCTTTGTAGAATCTTCTCCTCTCCTCTGAAAAAATTTGCTCTGAGAGTTTGACAGAGGGTTGATCATGGACTCCTCGGCTATAGAGGTACTTGTTGGATCAGAAATTGTATTCAAGATTAAATTGTCAAAAGGGGTCTATTTTGTAAAAGTGTTTAATTCCTTAGGGAGTGTTTTAGTAGATATCCAGTAATGCCTAGGTCATGTTGACCTACATATAAAAGGCATTGTGCTTCTAGTTTTGAGTAAATAGGTGAATAGGAAGAGAGGTCGCTTATCTGATTTACACGTACAAAGGTATTGGTTTACACCAAGAACACATACACGTATTCATCTGATTATCAAGAGATCTATGGTATATTGATTTGATTTATATTCATCTCTTGTTCTTATTGTGTTGTGTGATTAATTATCAACTAATATTTGGTTTTAACAAGTGGTATCAGAGCCAAAGAATCAAGTTTTTGGATCGAAAAAGTTTTTCTCGAAAACCTTCACTGTGTGAAAATCGATTTCATGGTTTACTGTGTTTTTGTGCATAAAACTGATTTGATTAGGTGTGTTTCATGTTATAGAACATCATCAGATTGCCTAATTGCTTTTAAAAACACAAATCGATTGGTAGTTTGAAGATTTATTGAAGTTTTGTTCATACCATAAGTCGAATACTGTTCCATTCAATTTTTTGATCAAAAGTATTTTTTTGTCGTTGATTTTGATTGGGTTTTGCTCGCAGTATGTATGTGAATGATTTGTGTGATTTTTACTCTGCATATTAACCTTTCGAAGTGTTTTTGGATTGAAAATCAAGTACAGGGACGAAACTGTGATGAACTCGCAAGTTCTGTGAAGAACTCACAAAGCACCTCTAAGTCTCGCAGGGTGCTAAATTAGTCTAAGTACAAGTTTCGCATGTGTTTGAGTAACGAAACCTCAGGATTCGCTAGTTTATTGTTTACGAAAGTCTAGGATTCGCAGGGTGCTTAAAAGTTGAAAATTTTTATCAAGTGTAAGTTTCGTTAATACCTTGGTTGCGAAAATTAAAGAACTCGCAGGTTGGTAGCTTGAGAATTCCTTGAGACTCTCAAGTGGTGTCTACGAATCCATGTTTCCTTAGCTTCTAAAGTTTTTCACGAAGTACAGGATTCGCAGGTTTCCAAAAGTGATCATTCACTCAGGTTGCGAAAGTTGTTTCACAAAAGTTGAAGTGAAAAGTTCAAAACATTCTATGTCTAGGATTCGTGAATCAATCGTTTGCGAATTCTTGCTTACAAATTCTTTGTTTTGCTAAAGTTCAGTGCTCTTGAATTCTTTCTAAGTATAAAGCTCGCTAGTCTATACACTGCAAATTCTATTTGTGAAAAAAAATATGTTTTATAAAATTTCTCTAAGGGAAGTATTCGCTGAATGCTACCTTGACAATTCTGAAGGTTTCGCAGGTTATTGTTTGCGAATTTCTAAGTTTTGCATAAAGCCATATTGCGAATCTCACTTATCTGCGAATTCTATCTATTTCTGTTTGCGAATTCTGAAAGCTTTTTATCTTTTTGCGAATTTCTTTGTGTGATCTCTATTGTTTGCGAATTCTGCAATTGAGCTTTTTGGGAAATTTATTTTTTCTGAAATTTTTGAGTGTAGAGTTTTTCCAATTATTGATTCAACGATCTTATTAGTTGATTTAAATCGTACAAAGATAAGTTTGATTACTAATCCATCTGCTAAATATGCCTTATTCTCTTGTTCATCTCTAATCAAACCAATCATTGATCTCAATGGACCTCAATGGACACTTCATTTAAAGAAAGAGGAATATATCTGCTACAATTTTCAAGAGAAGTGAAGACCTGGAGATAATTGCAACTTTTTTTTTAATCTTGAATCCAAAGGGGGAGATTGTTGGATCAGAAATTGTATTCAAGATTAAATTGTCAAAAGGGGTCTATTTTGTAATAGTGCTTAATTACTTAGGGGATGTTTTAGCAGATATCCAGTAATGCCTAGGTCATGTTGACCTACATATAAAAGGCATTGTGCTTCTAGTTTTCAGTAAATAGGTGAATAGGAAGAGAGGCCGCTTATCTGATTTACACGTACAAAGGTATTGGTTTACACCAAGAACACACACACATATTCATCTGATTATCAAGAGATCTATGGTATATTGATTTGATTTATATTCATCTCTTGTTCTTATTGTATTGTGTGATTAATTATCAACTAATATTTGGGTTTAACAATACTTGTAGACATCTTCTTCTAAATTCTTCTTCTGAGGAAAAGGGAAGGGTCTTCTCAAGCTCTCGAAGCATTGGATTACTTCTGCAACTCTGTCCTTAGAAGGTTTGTCGATTGGGTCTAAGAGAGGGAGTTCAGAGAAGGGTTGCAGATCGAATGCCCAGTCTTCCTCTTCGGGTTTAATGCCTCTCAGAGCTTCACGTTTGTGGGCATCAAAGGAGCTCTTCATAAGCTTTTCGGTGCTTGGTGGAGGTGACTTCTTCTTCAGAGGCTCTGTGGTAATAGCCTTGCCTTTGTATTTAGCGGTTGGTGGTGCTTTGATTTGGATTGAAGGGATTTTGACTGTGGGAGTGGGAGGTAAAGCTGCAGAGGCCTGTTGTTGATTTTTCTTCTGAGGTTTAGTCTCTGAGCTTGAAGGGACTTGTTTTTCATGGGTTCTGCTTGAGTTATCAGGATCTGAGTCTTCATTTTGCAGAGTCTCCCCCTCATGAGGACCAGAGGCATCAGGATCCTGGTCCTCATGTCGTGCCCTCTTCTGCGCTGCCTCCGCTTGGCAGGTCGCAGGTTCCTTCCTCTTTCGCCTCATGTAGAGGTGATCTTTAGCATGCTTGGAGATTTTTTTCAGTACATCCTCTGTAGCCAACGATAGTCTGTTGACTTCAAGATCAGATTTAAGTTTTATCGTGGCTATAGTCTTCTTCAATTCCTCTGCCACCTTTTTGCCTTGTTCTGAGATATTAGATCCAATGAGGTTGAGATTTCTCAGAACCATTCTCCCCATTGTCTCCAACTCTTCTATCGTAGATAGGCCAGAGATATCAGTGGTTGAGGTTGAGGTTGGTGGAGGTGCAGAAGTGGACACCTGAGGTTGAAAAGGAACCATAACATTGTGAGTTAGGTCCTTGATTTGGTCTCGAAGCTTTGTCAGATCATCTACCCCTGATTGAGTGACTTTTACGGTAAATTTCCCCATCTCCTCCATGCAAATACCCTCGAGGGTCTTGACTGCATCGGTCTAAATGTTTATCGATTCACCGCAGGCCTGAATATCTTTCCTCGTCACAGAGGTCTCTTTCAGCTTCCTTATCTCTTCAGAATATTTTTCATCGGTTTGTTGGAGAGCCTTCAGAGCCTCTGTATTGGCTTTCAGGGCCTCTGCAAGGACGTTGGAGGACATATGTGATTCGTAAGTGACAGAGCTTTTCAACTCTTCAAGTTTTTGGAACACCTTGTTAGCAAAGGCTTTAAACTCGCCCTTTGTGACGAAGGTGTCGGAGGTAACCTCTGGAACAACACATGTTCCAGATTTTTCCAACGAGTGTTTGGCACCTTCAGAGCCTGTTTGTATGTTGAGCTCTGGAGGATTTCCTTCCAATCCTCGATGTTCCACGAAGGAATCATCAATGGAAATTCTGTTAGTAGGTCTCTTGGGGGAGGGATCAGAGGCTCCCTCAAGATCCCTAGTGAGTAAGATATGTGGTTGTTCTAGAACCACAGAGCTGGTGTGAGCTCTCTCTACCAACTCTGAAGCAGTTAGGTTTTCACTCATGTGTGTGACAGAGGCAACAAAGGCCTCTGTGTGAGGGAGTGTCGTGTCCTGGGGCTAGTGGACACTTATTGAAACACCTTCACCCTGTAAAGAGGGTGAGGTGGATTTGGCTTCCCCAAATTTGAGTGGTACAGAGGATGAAGGAATATCCTTTGTCCGGTCGGCTTGAGTTTGGTTCGGACCGTGCCGTCCTTCTTCAATACCTTTCTGCACTAGAACTACAGAGGTAGATGTGTGGGTTGCACTGGGAGTTGGTTCAGGTTGTGTGCCTAAGGCATATTTTTCACCACTCTCCTCCTTCGATTTTTTCTCTCCTTCCCCTTCCTCATCGCTCTGTGACTTACCAGTCACATGTTCTATCTCCATTTCTACAGTTTCGCCCCAGGCCCCTAAGTACTTGAGAATGACCTCTTTAGCTATATCAGAGGCCAATTTCAAGGGGCTCTTAGGTCTGTCCTCAGGGGTTTCTTCAAGGATCAGTGCTCTCTTTCTTGTCTTCTGCAGAGGTTTTTCGCCACCCTCTGCAGGTTCAGTTCTAGCACTTAGAGCCTCAACTTTGAGTTTTCGGTTTTCTCTTTCTCAGCCAACTTCCTCAATCTCTTATTTTTCTTCTTCTCAGAGGATTTGACAACCTCTGTGATCTCTTCTGTGGCTTTTCCCTTGGACTTTGGAACCTCTACTTCTTCGGTTCTCTTCTTCTTTTTTTTCTTTTTCTCCTTTTTCACACTACCCCCCCTTTAGCTAACTCTCCCTTGCTCTCACTCACTACTTGTGCCTCTGTGGCCACAATTTCAGTCTCCCTCGCATCCTCATCTCTCAAGTACACAACTATATCTCCTACATGGAAACCTACGCGAGGGGGGGTTGCAGGACTCGGTGCAGGAGTTCTGTGCCCTCGTATGTAAGTTCTAACACCCTTTCACTACCCAATTATGTCAACAGGCTTGATGACAGAGGTCTTGCGTTCGGATATCCAGTTGGGATGGTCGTGGGTCTGTGTGACTTCATCTCATGTAGCTTGATTGTCTTACCTTCTACTGGTAATTTGCCCTCTCCAATCAGATCGTCTCCCAGAAGTAGTCCCAAGAATCTGCCAAATACGATGTTTTTGGGCTCTGTTCCCCTGTCCTAGTCTTGTTGCTTGGAGATGACCGCATTCTTAATCTCCCTGAAGATGAGTCCCGCATAGTGAAGTGGTAGATCATAGTAGATCCCATACATGACAGCCAATATTGTATGGCTCAACTGATCTAGGCTCCCAACCTTTGACGTTAAGCATCTATTCAAGATGGAGAAAAGCACGTTCCACAGAGGGGGCAGATTCTGTCTTCTGAAGTTTGTTCTTTTGGTGATTGGTACAGCGTATCCAATGAACCGCAGAAACTCTAAGATTTCTTCCTCTGTGGGCTCCGCTGAGAATTTGCGTAGGTTAAGATCTTCCTTCGTTGGGAGCTCAAAGACATCTGACAACTTCCTTTGATTGATACCCAAATCCAATATCTTAGTAGTCGAGGGATGAGTTGCATACCCAATGATACAGTGCCCGTATCCATCCATCTTGGCATGTCGAGCGCTTAGCCAGAACTGTTGAATGTATGATTCAGGGGTGTCATTCCTCTTCATAGTTAGGGCTTTGACAAGGAAGTGGTTTTGGAGGATCTTGATTAGGGGTTCGGCTTCAGCAGGGAATCCAGAAGGATTCAGGGTGACAAAGTGGTTGTTTGGCTTGTTGTTCATCTGAGTCAAGTGATAATCGTACCTGGTAAAGGAAAGCATTCTATTTGTGAGAACTTGTTCTTGGCCAACAGAGTTTGAATCATCTTTTTGCGCAACTGAGTGTTGGGATTTATTGGTGTCCTTAGAGCCATTGGAGTTCTTGGAAGAACTGGAATGAGAAGCCATTTTGAAGCAGTGAAAGATTCTTGCAAAGGGATTCTTGAGAGTAAAAAAAATGCAGGTAAAAAAAAAGAAGGGTCATAGAAGGGTTTATATACTGTGAGGGGTAAAAAGAATTTGGCGGTAAAGATAAGAATTTGAAATCCATAATGAGTATAAACGGATAAGTATCCGTTTTCAAAAACGACGGTACAACTACGAACCAATAGAAATGTGTCACGTAAGAATGGGCGGTGAACAATTCAGTACGTGCGCCTCCCTCTATTCTCACGCGCGTGGCATTTACTATTCCCACATGTCAGTGATTTTTAGAAAATAACCCGCATTAAATGACCAAATGGTAAAAGTTTTCAAGTTAAAAATTGCAGAAGCTCTGTGGGACAATAGCTTCTTAGGTCATTTGGTGGGTTCAGAACAAATGAGACCTTGTCAATTGAAAGAACTTATGAGATGATCGAACACAGACCCAATCATGTGATTAATGGACAAGAAACCCCTTTTGTGAGGTACAGATGCTCTGTGATAAATCACAGAGGCTCTGTGATAAATCACAGAGGCTCTGTGGATATCCTCAGAGGCTCTAAGATCCAAAATTTCTAATTTAGGAAATAATTTGGGTGGTGATCACTCAAAAGTTGTGAAAACATTTTTGAGGGGCATAGAGACGTATTTGAAAAAATTATGTCGAGCTCCCCCTTGAAATGTCAAGGTCTCCTTTTTCAGCTCCCCCTTGATCTGTGCTTCCAATCTTTTGGAACTAGTCGTTGAGTAAGACACAGAGCAAGAGAGCCTTTTTAGCAAGACGGGTTTGAGAAGAAACGAAAATTTATACACGGTTACACAGTATGTACTGCAGAGGCTCCATGCAAGGGTACAGAGGCTCTGTGAATCAACTCATGTTAAGCATCCCAATCTTGCCAACGAGAAAAGTAAATCTTTTCTCATCTAATGCCTTTGTGAAAAGGTCGACAAGCTGGTAATCTGTGGGGACGAAGTACATTTTTATTGTCCCATGCTCCACATGATGTTTCAGAAAGTGATACCTGATATCGATGTGCTTTGTCTTAGAGTGCTGAACAGGATTGGCAGAGATCGCAATGGCGCTTTTGGAGTCACAGAGGATAGGGATTTTCTCGATGTCAAATCCATAGTCTCTGAGTTGGGTTCTCATCCACAGAACCTGTGAACAACAACTGGCAGCAGCAACGTATTCCGCTTCTGCCGTAGAGGTCGAGACACAATTTTGCTTCTTAGAAGTCCAACTTACTAGTTTCCCTCCAAGGAATTGACAACTCCCAGAGGTACTTTTTCTGTCTAGCTTGCATCCTCCGTAATCTGAATCAGTATAAGCCACATGATCAAAGTCAGAGTTCTCCGGATACCAGAGGCCAGGATTTTTGGTCCCTTTCAAGTATCTGAAGATCCTCTTGACAGCATGAAGATGAGATTCTTTGGGGTTATCTTGAAATCTTGCACAGAGGCATGTGGCGAACATTATATCAGGTCGGCTTGCGGTTAAGTACAAAAGAGACCCTATCATACCTCTGTAGAGGTTACACTCCACAGATTTGCCTTCTGGGTCTGCATGAAGCTTAGATCCAGTGGCCATAGGGGTTTTCATTGGTGAAGAGTTTTGTATTTTTTAAGTATGTCAGAGACATATTTAGATTGGTTTATGAAAATTCCCTCTATGGTTTGTTTGACATGCAATCCTAGGAAGAAGGTAAGTTCTCCCATCATGCTCATCTCAAACTCACTCTTCATCAATGACTTAAACTTTTTACAATAAGATTCATTTGTCGTCAACATAAATTTGTACAAGTAGAATCTCACCTTGTCTCTTTTTATAAAATAAGGTTGTATCAGTTGTACCTCTTTCGAAATCATTTGCAAGAAGAAAGTTTGAAAGTCTGTCGTACCAAGCTCTGGGGGCTTGCTTGAGTCCATACAGAGCCTTGTCTAAGAAGTACACGTGGTTAGGGTACTTGGAGATTTCAAACCCTGGTGGTTGCTGGACATATACTTCTTCTTGAATTTGCCCATTCAGAAAGGCTGACTTAACATCCATTTGAAATACTTTAAAACCTCTTTGGGCTGCGAAGGCAAGAAATATTCTTATCGCCTCGAGCCTTGCCACAGGGGCAAAAGTTTCGTTATAGTCAATTTCTTCTTTTTTGAAATATCCCTTGGCCACCCGTCTTGCTTTGTTTTTGATCACCACACCATCCTCGGCCATTTTGTTCCTGAAGACCCATTTGGTCCCTATTGCAATTTTGTCTTTCGGCAGAGGCACTATGGTCCATACTTTGTTTCTTTCAAACTGCAGAAGCTCTTCTTGCATAGTTTCTACCTATTTTGGGTCTTCAAGAGCTTCAGAGATCTTTTTGGGTTCGATAATACTCACAAAATTTGTATAGTAACAAAAATTTGCATTACTGGATCGAGTTTGGGCTCTGTTAGAGGGGTCACCTATTATTTGGCTCTGTGGGTGACTTTGGTCCACTTTGTCATTCATGGTAGGTGATCATTGGAACCTTCTGGAGCATGTTAAGTTTCAGGTTGATCACCCTCTATAGAAGGGAGATCATTTGTACTTGTCATGGTATTTTGGTCATTTTGAGTTGATGTTATGAGCTCTGTTGTTCCTTGTTCAGAGTTCTCTGATTGTTCTGGTGTTGACCCTTCAGAGATATCTTGTAGATGACCATGATCTTGAATAAGCTTGGAGCCTTGTTCAGAATTTTCCTCAGAGTGCTCCCCTTCGACATTTGCAACTGCAAAAGTATTGGAAGAGGGTGAAGTATTGCTAGGACCTGATAGAGACGTACCTGATTGGTGTGCAGAGGCTTCAGCTCCAGTAGCTCTGTGGACATCCTCTGAGGGTCCATCATCGTTGAGCATCTCTTCAAATAGATGATGAAGTTCATTTGCTCTAGATGAGTCACCAGATTCCTTATCCTGAATCTTGAGTCATGAGTTGATTTGCTCAGAAGTCACCTGAAACGAGTCATCAAAAGAAACATTAATACTTTCAAGTATGTGTTTTGATTTGAGCAGGTAGACTCGGTATGCCTTGGAGTTTGATGAATAGCCAACAAATTTGGCTTCATCAGCTTTGGGACTGAATTTCCCAATTTGCTCTCTATCATTTAACACAAAGCATCTGCAGCCGAAGACATGGAAGTACTTGATATTTGTCTTTCTTTGATTGAGTAGATGGAAAGGGTTCTTTTCATGTATTTTTACCACCAAATATCGATTTTGAGTAAAACATGTCGTGGATATAGCTTCTGCCCAAAAGAAGATTGGAAGTCCTGAGGAAGTGAGCATGGTTCTTGCGGCTTCCACAAGTGTTCGATTTTTGCTTTCAACAACACGGTTTTGTTGTGGAGTTCTTGCCGCAGAGAAGTTCTGTGAAATGCCCTCTGTCGTGATATAGGCTTCTATTTTTGAGTTCTTGAACTATGTCCCGTTGTCACTTCGAATTCTCTGAACCCTGCAATCATGAAGAATTTGTATCCTCTTAAGAAGATTGATTAGTACCTCAGGAACATCTGATTTCTTTCGGACAAACTCCACCCAAGTATATCTAGAGAATTCATCTATGAGTACAAGTATATACTTCTTACTACCTAGACTCTACACTGATATAGGACCGCAGAGGTCTACGTGAAGCATCTGCAGAGGTCTAGTGCAAGATATGTCTGATTTGGTCTTATAGGCAGCTCTTTTTAGCTTGCCCATTTCACATGCAGAGCATAGATCATCCCTGTTGAATTTAATACTTGGTAGCCCTTTTACCAGATCTAGTTTCACAAGTTTGTCAAGAGAATGAAAGTTTAAGTGACAGAACCTGTTGTGCCAAACCCAAGCCTCTTCGTTCTTACATGAGACCAGACATAGCTTTTTGTCTCAATTGATGGACTTGAAGTCCATGAGGTATAGATCACCTCGTCTCTTGGCCCGCAGACGTTCTGTTGTTGTGTATTCCTTTATCAGAGAGTAATACTGCTTTTTGAACATTACATCGAGTCCATTATCACAGAGTTGGCTAACACTTAGCAGGATGTTCTTAAGGCCATCCACATATGCAACTCTATTGACATCGATGTCTCCATTAGCAATGACTCCATAGCCTTTGATGTGACCTTTCTTGTTGTCTCCGAAGGTTACAAAACCACCTCCAAGTTTATCTTTGTAAGCTGAAAGTCCAAGATCTTATGAATCCTAGTGAGAGAAAGTAGAGAGAGAGACAAGTATGCGCAAAGTATGAATTATCAATAATGTGCGTGAAGTTCTTACAAACACAAAGACCAAAGGGACTTAAATACCCTTGGTCAAATACACCACTGATAGACTCTAAACACAGTATTTGACCAAGCCCTATAAATACAATGATTACTATAAAATCAGACCTAACAATCTCCCCCTTAGTATTCATTGGTGCTTTGGTCTTCAAAAATTCATCTTCTAAATCAGGACGGACCAACAAAGCGACTTTGTGAAACTTTCTGACTTTTAAAAAAAAATAAAAATTGTTCTCAGCATCTTTCAGATTAAGTTATCTTTGCTGCTTGAGCTCTAGACGATACACCTATTTTGAATAACCTTGAATGAACTGTGGTGTTCGGAGCAGGAATAGCAAAAGAATCATTTGTAGCAGAGAGAATAGAATCTTTGTGCGAATCTTGATCAGCAGATAAACATTTGAGCTCTTTGTCTCTTTAACTTCTCCTTGACTTCTCCTCCTCATGACCTTGATGATCTTGATCAACTTGGTCATGTAAAAGTTGGAGACGAGACAGCGTAAGATCTGCAAAATCAAAGAAACAGAGAAAACAGGAGAGGTTTGCGCTTCACGAAGGATGTGCAAATGGAGGTTTGTGTACCACGCAGGATGCGCAAAGAAAGGTTTGCGTGTCAAGCTGGATGTGCAAAGCGAGGTTTGCGTGTCATGCTTGATGCGCAAAGCGACTCAGAAAAAATTTACCCTTTTAAGCTCTTTGACTCCCCCTACACAAATGCACTAGTTATGACAATTCGAGTTAGCATTCATAAGGGAAAATCAGATACTCCCCCTAAAAAAACAGATATAATCTTTGAAAAATATTCTCTTTGTTCACTCCCCCTTGAATAATGCATAAACCCATTAAAAATATATTTATGAGAACACAATGATCAAATATTAATGTAGAAAGAAAATATACTGAATATAAATTTTGAAACAACTAAACATTTAAAATTTTAAACACTAAACAAATTAAATTCTACTGAGTAAAATATCACAGATTTATCAATCAGTTGAAATCAAATATATGTTGTTGGATATAAAAACAAGTTTCATTGCATATCAAGTTAAAACATGCTCAGTTTCAAAAACTTCCAGCAATCTATTCAGTGTGCTCACATGCGAATCTTCGATTAGCTTCAAGAAAATGCAATTCTAAAAATATAATAGAGAACTTTGCATGTACTCACACTAATTCATCAAAAATTAAGATTTTCACAAATTTATAGATTTATCGCAACTCAAGCATATCACCAAGAATCATGAGATGTGTGCTCATTGGCATCTTTTTGTAGTGTGCACATTGGCATCTTAACATGAGTGTGCTCTTTGGCATCTTTTAAGCGCGTGCACTTTGGCATCTTTTGATCAAAAAGTTTATTAAGTAAAGAACATGCCGTAAACGTAACTTTCTATCTGACCCTATTGCAGGATTTGGGTCAGCCGCTCCCAGACCAGTTGGCCTTAGGGGACTAGGTGTCAAGCACCCCTTGGAACTTACTTTCCCATATCAGAAAGGCTACATAAACATATCCTAAACCCATTCATACCAGTAGAACATGACTTTCGATCTGGTTCTATTGAAGGATTTGGGTTCGATCAGTCCCAGATCAAATGACCTTAGGGGACCAGATGACAAGCATCCCACAGAACTTACTTTCCCAAACCAGAATGGTCACAGGTACAAACATTCAAACTTAGAGATTTCTGTTTTATAAGAATTTAATTATCATCTCAATCACTTAGTTTTACATCTAAGTGCTTAACCCATATTTTCATTACAATCCAAATTTTGACTTTTTAGAATTTTCCAAGCATTGTAAACTATAAATATTCCGGATCACACAACTTTAAAGCAGTAATAAAAGTTTCAAACATGTTGCTGACTTTTCGACTTTTGTAAGAGTTGAAATTTGATCATATAAAAATTTTAATATAAACAAAAGAACTTGAAAACTTATCCTAGACACAGATTTTATTCAAAAGAAAGAAAAAAATGTAAAACTTTACTTTATAGAATAAAATTTGTAAAGATTTAAACTTTTAACTCAATATACCGATGTTAAAAATTTTCCTTAAAGACAAAACGTAAAGAATTTGGTAAATTGATATTTAGTTGGAACAAAATGAAATTCAGTTATTTCATCTTTCACATTATAAAAAATAATTTGTGTCTCAAATTTAAAAAGTTGGGTTATAAAAAATTAAGAAATAGTTGAACAAGCTTAGATTCTTGAAAAATAATGAGAAAAACTGGAACACATCATAATCAAAGATAAAATGCAGCGGAAATAAAATTGATGTGCTCACAGTATCTCATTTAGTCAGAAGCTTAAATCATTGAAGAACGAGTTCTAAACTGATTTGTTTAGAAGTCGTAGTCTATGAAGTACGGGTCCTGAGCTGAAGTACTCAAAAGCCAAATTTCCTATTACTTCCCCTTAACATGTGATGCCTGCAACTTTGAATCAGATAAAGATTTGGGTACCCACTTGAATTTGGGCCCGTGTTTGTTAGCTGCAGTTCGTATGGGGAAATAATTGACAAATTTGACAATAGAAGCACGAGAAAGATAATCATAAAAATATGCACAATCATCAGAAGAGAAAACATAATCATCTGAAATAGAATCAGAAGACGAATATGAGACATTTTTGGAAATTTGAATCATTTGCTTTCTAGAATATTTGGAAATTTTATTACACATAGCAAATGAATCACTTTTATAATATTTGTCTACATATACATCCTCATCAATCATAGAATCAGTATATGTCTGCTTTATTCTCCAGATCTGCCTCTTTGACTTAGCGCTCAAAGTCCTATCTGTAATAATTGAATCAGAAGAATTAGAACAGTCAGAAATAACTTTATCTTGTATCTTTGACTTCTTTGACCGTCTTCTTTTACGCTTAGGTTTATAATATTGATCATTGAGCGTAAAAGAATCATCAAAAATTTTAAACTTAATATTTAAATTAGAAGAAATAAATTTATCTAAGCAACCAATCTGATCAACTAATAAATCTGAATATGCCTTGGAGTCTGAACAATTTTGAGAAAAGATTTTAAAATTGGAAACTTCCTTTTTATTTTCCTTAGAGTCAAAGGAAAGAATAGAAATAGAATCTGATTTTTGAGAAATAAAATTTCTTCAAGACTAGATGTCATAAAAGAAAGAATAATATCAGATTCAATTTTCTTCAAAATATTTTGATCTTCTATCTTGTCTTCAAGATCGATGATTTTGCCTTCTAATATTAAAGGAGGAGTATATTTCTTCGAATCATAAATGATAGGAGAAATATTTTCCTTATCAGAATCAGGGGCATAAGAAGAAACAAAATCATCAGATACTGAAGATTTAATAGGAGATATATCATTTAAAATTCTTCTTCCTCTTCTTGATTTTCAGGAAAATATTTGGCATTTTCATAAGTATAAACAAAAGGAAATTCATTTTTCTTATTATTTGTCCTTTTCTCATTTTCGAGATCTAACACTTCCTTTTCACTAGTCCAATGAAATTTGAACTGAGGAGCATAGTGTGCAAGAGTTAGATAATCGTATTTATATAAAGTAGGAACTTCGTTTATCACTTTGTTTAAACAATGAGGATTGTCAAAACCAAGTCCCCATCTTTGTTTTAAAGCTTCTTCACTCCTCGGTTTGTTCATAAAAATTGTTTGTTCAGATTGGTTTCTTCGATAAAGTTTTTCTTCTAACTTATTTATTTTATCAGAAAATTCATCTTTTAAATTAGTCATAGACGTCAAAGATTCAAGATAAGTTTTATTTGAATTTTTCAAATCAATCAATTTCTTTTGAAAGTTGTCTTTAGTATTTTCTAAAATTGATTTTTCATCTTTCAAAGAAATTTTCAGTTTGTCAATCAAATCTGACTTTTCAGAATTTAGATTCTTTTCAGATAAAAACTTAGAACGTAAATCAGACAAAGCATTAATTATGATATTCATCTGAGAGGTAATGAAATTATAATCAAATTCAGAATATACCTCATCTTCAACTGTTTCAGAATCGTCTGACTGGTCATCTCCAACCAAGCACATCTGAGCGATCTCTACATTGGAAGCTTCGTCGTCAGAATGATCCAGCCAGAATTCTTCTTCCACCAGCAAAGCAGTTCCGTTCTCTCTCTTTTCAGCCAATTCCATTTTCTTCCGGTAGTAAGCTGAGTCCCTAACTTTCTTTGCTCGACACTCCTTTGAATAGTGGCCCGGCTATCCACAGTTATAACATGCAGTAGACTTTGGCTCGGGCACTTTGACTGTAGAACCGTAAGTGAAGCGAGAAGAGTTGGAACCCGTCCGTGGTTGGAACTTTTTCTGGTAATGCTAAGAGATAAGGATCATAGCTTTCTGCAAAGACTCACCATCATCTTCAGTTGACCCGTTGTAAGCGTTATCAGACAACGCTTGTTCAGATAATTGCTTTGTGATGAGAGTAACCGGGTCTACTGATTTCTTCTTTTTCTCAAGTTTTGCCTTTTTCTCTATCACCAGACTCTCATTAGTCATCAGAATCTCGTATAGTTCTTGGATTTACATAGTGGAGATTCTGACATCGTTCATCAATCTGTGGCATGTTTTATTCCATTCTGGTTGCAACGTGTTGAGGAACTTCAGATTTAATTCAAGATCAGTCTTTTCCACTTTAATCTTTCTCAGGTTATTAATCACAGTGCAAAACCGGTCAAAGATAACCTTCAGAGATTCATTGTCCTTTGCCTTAAATTCCTCAAAGTTATTCATGAAGCGTGTCTGGCGTATTTCAGTACCAACTGATGACCCAAGCATGATCTTTTTTAATTGAGTCCACATCATATTTGGATTATGTTTGAAATAATCAATTCGATTGTAGATTTAGTTGGGCAGAGCTAGCATCAAATTGGACTTTGCTTCTCTATCGGCTTTTTCGCGTTTGATTTCATCAGCAGTTAAAGGAATGTCATTTTTCGGCCTGACAAATGGTCCTTCAGATAAAGATATCATCATATTCTCTCCATTAGTCTGACGCTCAATGAAATTAATGAACCTATCTTGCCACTGTGTAAACTCATCTTCGTTGATTAAAACTGGTGGACGAGTATATGTTCCCAATTGCATCATCAGATCATTTGAGTAGAACTTAGCTTGGAAAGCAAACTTGGCAGAATCCATGGATAACACAAAAAAAAATTCCAGAATGTCAGAAAAAATATGCTAAGTCTGGAACTTGCGCAAACTGAAGGTTTGCGTATGCAGTGGGGTGCGCAAAACAAACTTTTTGGAACAAGACGGATGAGCAAATCTCTCTTTTCGTACACTGAAGGATACGCAAACACTGTTTTGCGTATGAAAGAGGATACGTGAACTTGGTTTCTCGGATCTGACTTGATACGCAAAATGATCTTTGCGTATATAACCTGATGCAAAAATCCTGAAAAACACTAACAAACAGATTAGAACAATATGAACTTGCGCAAATCTCTATGAATGATGCGCAAACCTATGAACGATACGCAAACTTCAGAAACTCAGACAAATTATGCAAGAACAATTAAAACTTTGAAATTGAACCAAGAAAAACACACACTGATTATTGAAAAACACTTTCTAACAAATTTCAACCAACAATATCGATTAAAAACAACTAAATCACGAAATTAGTAAGTGAACAGTACGTAAACCGAGTTTTTCCAGAAAATCAAAATATTTCAAAATTGATGATCAAAACGCAATTTTCTTGAAATTTGATGTGAATCAAATATATTCTCCTTGTAAAAACTAATCCAACAAATCAAAAAACAAAGAAATTCGTTCAAAAACAAAGCCGAATTTGATGAAAAATCTGAAAACGAGATTTTCTTGAAAAATTCAAGAAAATCAATCAAATTTTCGATTTAATCCACAAATTCAGTATCGAAAAAACAATCTCTCAATTCTCTCAAGATTCAGATTAGCTCTGATACCAATTGAAAGTCCATGATCTTATGAATCCTAGACAGAGAAAGTAGAGAGAGAGAGAGACAAGTATGCGCAAAGTATGAATTATCAATAATGTGCGTGAAGTTCTTACAAAGACAAAGACCAAAGGGACTTAAATACCCTTGGTCAAATACACCGCTGATAGACTCTAAACACAGTATTTGACCAAGCCCTATAAATACAATGATTACTATAAAATCAGACCTAACATAAGCGAAGAGCAACCCTCTGTCGCCAGTCATGTGCCTTGAACACCCGGATTCTAGGTACCAAATAGGCACATGTTGTTTCTTCTGCGGAAAAATTAAGAAGGTTTAGGTACCCATTTCCAAATGGGTCCCGGTTTGTTAGATGTCTTTAAAGGTGCCTTAACACCTTTGTTTTTGGATTTATCCTCTTTGATAGAGATACCATTTTGTCCTTTCTCACCCTTGAATTTTGCATTCTTAGACTTCGGGTGTGATATAAGACAGGAGGGTCTAAATAAGTGTTGATTTAACGCATGCACAAGATCAAAACATTTGCAGTGAGGAACTTCAGAAGCAAACTTCTTAAATATTTTATTAAAATTGTCAAAGGAGGGTACAGAGCAAATTTTACAACAGCCTATTTTAGATTTGGGTTTCTTTTTATAGAAAACTTTGTCTAATATAGGTTGTCTTTTGTCAAAAACTCCTCTTGAATGGCTCTCTAAGTGTACTCTCCCCTGATGACCTTCCTTTCGAGCATTCACTGCCACACAAGCATTAGTTTTGTCAATTTTGGGCCATTTTGCCTTCTGTTGCCAAGTGAGATTTTCTTGAAAAGGCTTTGTTAGTTTGACAGGTTTTGGAGCTTTGGAAGTTTTAGTGGTCTTGATCTTTTCATTTTTCAAAATTTCAAGCTCAAGAGATGTTTTAGCTTGAAGACACATATCCAGAAAATCAGGACAGATGGGTATTCCTGTAGTTTTACTTTTAGGAGCAACTATTCTGTTAGGAATACCAGAGGATAGCTTACATTCTTCTGGACCATAGGTGACCATCTTATGTTCCACAGAATTTGTCTTATCACAGACAGAGGAGGACTCAGACTCTGATTCAGAATCTAAGTCGAGAAAGTCCTTGTGAATGAGAGCATGACCTTCTGGAAGTGTGTTGCATTGTCCATTTGTAGTGTCCTTAGGTGAATTTAAATCTTTTGTAATACATGGAATAACCATAGGAACACTAAGACAATTTACAAGATCTTGCTCAAAGATTTCTTCTACTTCAGAGATTAGATCAGGATGGTTGAGAAAATGATTTTCATAGGTTTTTCTTAAGTCACTTTCCAAGAATCTTTTGAAGAGTTTTTCTTCCACAGAGGCCAGAACAAACTCTGGTGCATCAGAGGACAATTCCTTTTCAGGAATCATCATGCACATAAAAGCCATTTGAGTTTGTGTTTCTGGATGACCAAATCTGAAGATTCCTATCTGTTTTTGGGACAAATATTTCTTTCGAATAGATTTTCTATTTGATGAGAGTGCAGATGGCAAATCATTGTTTTCATACCATACATTTGCCATCTACAGAGGTTTCCTCAGATGTGGTCCTTCAGAGGTTCTGCGCCTTTTAAATGTGGATAAAAGGTTTGGATGACTTGGCTTTAGAAATTGTCCAGGGCAGAAGATATTTGCTAACGATTTTTTCCTTTTATTTCCAGTGTAGGGATCAATATCATTGAACCCTATACCTCTTCTGCCAATCTGGGTATTGACCTTTTCATGGACCTTTTGAGCATCCAGATATCTCTTAATTTGAAGTTCTCTGTCGAACAGATCTTGATGAATAACTTCTCTTTCTTTTTGGAATTTTTTTTCAACGAGATGTCGTTTAATCGATCACTCTCACTATTCTTTAGCTCTTTGACCTTTTCTATTAAAGCTTGATCGAGTTTTAAAACCTTTTCTTTTAGACTCTTTTTATCAGTAATGTGCTCAGAAATAAGTGATTTTCTTTCAAGATAAAGCTTGTCCTTTTCTTGGGTAAGAAGCCTAGTTTCTCTTTCAAAGAAGGCCAGCTTCTTCTCAAGCTCTGAGCACATGGTTTTATAAGCAAGAAATTCATTTTGTAATTCAAGTTTGTTTTCAGAGTCTGAAATATAGGAGTCAGAAGTAGATACCTCATTCTTGTCGTCATAAGAGTGGACTTCTACCATTCCACATAAGAGTGCATTGTTGTCCCCTTCATCAGAGGATTCATCAGTTTCAAGGTTCTGTTGTTCTGCCTTTAGGGATCTCTGAGTATAGTATTATGCTTTCTTTTTGAAGAAAGCAACATCTCTTGTGGGTTTCTCTTTAATGGCAGAGGACCTACACTCTGCGGCGAAGTGGCCTAGCTTTCCACATTTGAAGAAACCTTCATTTTGTTTGGAAAGTTTATCAGCACCTCTGCCGTCTGATTTCTGTCCACTTCTTCTTTTTTCTTGCGTCTGACCATTGAATTATTCTCTCCCATACTTTCTTTCTTCACCATATCTTCTGCTTTTGTCGTCTCTTTCCTCTCGTCCTCTGTACTCTGTCTTTTTCTTAAGACCCCTATTGAATTGTCGGGTCATAAGTGCAAGGGTCTTGGCCAGAGCAGCCATATCGATTTCCTCCTCAGATCCTTCCTCACTTTCACTCTCTGCCAAAAGAACCTTTTTCTTCTTTTTCTTCTTCTGAGCATCCTCAGTTCCCTTTTCCTTCCCTTTGTCCTGACACTCTGTGGTACTTCCAACCAACGCTAGAGGACCACCGACAGGGTTATCAACTTCGATATTATGTTTTCTTGACTTATCAATGTACCAAAAAGGTCAGAGATGGACCATACATCCAGATCTAGTGTAGATTGCATGGACATGGTTAGATGAAGCCATTCGTCATTCAGGCTCTGAAGAAATCTGACATTATTCTCCTCAGAGGTTCTTTGAATGCCATATCTCTTGCACTTGTTTAATAAGGAATTGTACCTGTTGTATGTGCTTTGGATGGATTCACTCGGCAGAGCCTTGAATGCAAAATACTCATTAATACATAGAGCTCTATTGTTCTTGAGGGTTTTAGCACCACCCTCAAGCTGTTTCTCTAGTTCAAACCATAGGTCCTTCGATGTTTCACAGGAATCAAGATATTGAAAAATGTCATTTGGTATAGCCATGATGAGTAGTCTTTTGGCTTTCTTTGCAAGTTCATGCATGGCACTTTCTTGTTCAGTACATTCATTTAAGGGCTTGGGATGTTGATACTCAGGAACTTCAGGGGTGTTTGCAGTGGCAGGAACACGAGAAACTGTAGACATTGGAATGTAAGGAGGATTGTGAAGAAACTCAACCAAACCAGGATACACACTTTCGAGAAAGTGCATCATCCTGATTTTCCACTGGGGATATTCATCCCTCATTAGAGTGGGGGTTTAGATTGAGATCCTGCACTGAAGTAGTTAACTGGGTTCACCATTTCTAGGTAGAGATAAAAAAAAACAGAGTATGAAGGGTTCTTTTAGAAAAGACCGCGAGTTTACTCAACAGGGATAAGTGTTCAGTATGAGAAAGATGACAATTAACAACTAAGCTTTGAATCTGTTTTTAGTGATTCAAACACACTTGCTTTAGAAACTACATCAAACAGGTTGAAGTAGCTCCAGAAAATAGAATATTTTTATGAGTGGAGATCAAGGCAAAGAAACAGACTCAAACTACTACCTGGAATTCTGAAATCAAGTATAGAACAGGATCCTTTGATATTAAGAATCAAAGATGGCTCTAATACTAATTGTTTATCCCTAATAATGATGTTCTTTACTTGATGGACTTTTACTACACACAGATTAATAAATAAGAGTGCGGAAGCATTTCTAATATGTAGAAAAGTAGAACATTCAAGGTAATAGACACACAAATAATCGACAAACAGAATCATAAGATATAGCAAGGATTTTACTCAAGACACTGCTTCATTGATAAGCTTTTAAGAACACCAAGAACACGCACTGTGTGTGCAAATATTCTCAGGGAAATACAATCTCTTAATCAGACTAGTGTGTGTGCTTGCTTACTTATTAACTCAAAGGAGGTGCACATATATATATATATATACAATGAGAATGCACCCCTTAGTACAAGACAAAGACTGACATGAAATGATCTGGAAACATTGAACAGTTGGCTTCACGTGTTCTGCACGTGACCTTTTCTTGAACTGAGTTTGCCATCTTCGAAGTCTCTAGAGGTTAGGCATCACAGAGGCTCTGTGAGAGATCACAGAGGCTCTGTGATCTGAAGATCATTCAGGTTACAAGTTTTCTGGCAGAGCTTCGACAGAATCTTTTGAGATTGTGGGTTCTGTGGTGTGCTTGGATGTTCTGATCATGACATCTGCAGTTCCTATACTTAGCCTATTTTTCAATACTTTTATACGTAGAAGTTGGAGCTAACAGTTTGTACTCCTTATTTAAGCCTTTCAGAGTGATGTAGACGTTTGTTAACCCAACCCATCCTTTTTAATGCAGAGTGACAATAAAGAAGGTGTGGTAGTAATAAAATAGTACATTAGAACAGACTTCGTCTGAGTTGCTAAGCATGTTCCTATACCAGGACCATAGTTGATAGAGCTTGTGAGCGAAACTTGTTGGTTAAGTTTGCACTCCAAAATCGGATTACCAGAAGTAGTATTTGTCAAACTACTTTTGAAATTATTTTGAATTGATCTTCTTTCGGCTAGATGACAATCCAATCCGCTTTGGTGACTATCTTGGCTTCTCTTCAACTAGTCTTCGATTTTGTTGAAGACTTTTTGTTTTTCGATAAATACAGATAATAATAAGACTTTTCAAAAGGAAAATACTATCTGTTTTTTTTTTCCAAAACATAGGTTATATTTCAGATTCCAGCAAGATTGTTTGTGAATTATTAAATTTAGATGCTACAGAAGATTTGGATTCTTTTGAGGTTTTAGAAAATTAGAATCGGATGTTGGGTTTAGATACTAAATCTAGATGTCAGATCCATATATCAAATCCGGATAGCAAGTCTTAAATAGATTTGGGTACCAAGTCTAGCTATGAACATGCATGACAATCCGAATATAAATCTGGATACCAAATCAATATTTATTTGTTGCCAAACTAGAGATTTGATTATAATTTGTTAATCCGATTTGTTCTAAGGCATATGTTACTTTTAAAAATATTTTTAAGTGTCAGATCGGATGTATTTGTATTATTATCAAATCAATGGCTAAGACAACCAATTTGATAATTAATTTTCAAATCGGCTTAACATTCTTTAACTTAGAGATAAAATCATCAATAGTTTTAGACGCCTTTTCATAGCCTGGATGTAGAGGCTAGTATAAACTGATTCCTCGATTATCTAAGGCAAGCAATATCATAAGTATACCATGAAGCGCAGTGTTTGCGTTATCAACTCCTCATGCAAAACAGTGTTTGCGCCACCATCGTCTAGCGCAAATCTCTTTTGCGCCATCAACATCTCACGCGAAATATTCTTTGCGCCACCAACATCTCACGAAGTTCAAGTTTGCGCCATCTTCTGTTCGCGCAAAATCTAGTTTGCGCCAGTTACTCTTAGCGCAAATCTCCAGTTTGAGCTAGTCTCTCACTGTTTCAAGACTTGGGATTTTTTCTCTGATTTTCTGAAGATATGGATATGTCAAAGTTCTCGTTTCAAGCTCATTTTTACAAAAACGATATTATGATGTCATTGGGAACAGATACTCGTCCTCCTGTTTTAATCAATGAAAATGAGTTCACTCAATGGCAAGATCGGTTCATTAACTTCATCGAGCGTCAAGCTAACGGAGAAAACATGATGAAGTCATTTACTGAAGGACCATTTGTCAGACCTAAGAATGATACTCCTTTGACTGCCGAAGAGGTTACACGAGAAAAAGCAGATCGTGAAGCAAAGTCTAATCTGATGTTAGCATTACCTAATTCTATCTATAATCGAATTGATTTTTTCAAGCATGATCCGAAGATGATGTGGACTCAGTTAGAAAAGATTATGCTTGGTTCAGCGGTTGCTACACAACTTCGGCAAACGCACTACATGAATAATTTGGAGGAATTTAAAGCAAAGGATGGGGAGTCTTTGAAAAGTGTCTTTGACAGGTTCTCGGTAATAATGAACGATCTGCAAAAGATCAAAGTGACTAAAAATGAGTTAGAAACTAATCTGAAGTTTCTCAATGCTTTGCAACCGGAATGGAATAAATCTTGCCATCGCTTGAGGAATGATGTCCGGATATCTTCTATGCAAATCCAAGAGCTTTATGAGATTCTGATGACAGATGAGAGTATAGTCAAGGAGAAGAAGGCTAAACTTGATAAAAAGAACAAAAAGACAGTGCACCCGATTGCACTTCTCACGAGCCAATTAGCTGAACAAGCATTGTCTGATAATGCTTATGACGGGGCCACTGATGGCGATGGTGAAGCTCTTCAGAAAGCGATGATTTTTCTCTCTCAGCACTACAATAAGAAGTTCCAACCTCGTTCGGGTTCCAACAACCTTCTCTTCACTTCAGGGTCTAAGAATAACGAGAATGTCCAAGTGCCCGAGGCTAAGAAACCTGCAGCATGCTTTAACTGTGGAAAGTCGGGGTCACATTTCAAAGGAGTGTCGAGCAAAGGTGGTTCGGGATTCGGCATATTATAGAAAGAAATTGGAGCTAGCCGAAAAGAGAGAGAATGAAACCGCTCTGTTGGTTGAAGAATAATTCTGGCTACATCACTTCGACGATGAAGCTGACAATGTGGAAACTACTCATATGTGCTTCATAGGAGATGATCAAACTGAAGATGATGATGAAGATTCAACTGATGAATCTGAGGTACCTTCTGAATTCGATTTTAAATTTATATCCTCACAGATGAATATCATTATAACTGCTTACATGATCTTCGCTCAAAATTATTATCTGAAAAACAATTAAATTCAGAAAAGTCAAATTTGATTGAAAAATTACAAATTTCTTTGAAAGATGAAAAATCTATTTTAACTCATACAAAAGAAATCTTTCAAAAGAAATTAGATGATTTAGAAAAATCAAATATGACTTATCTTGATTCTTTGACAGAAAATGACCAAACAAAAAGAAAGTTTTTCGGATAAAATAAACAAGTTGGAAGAAAAATTATATCTACGGAAGCAAACTGAACAAACTATTTACTTGAATAAACCACGGAGTTATGAGTCTATCAAAGAAAAATGGGGACTTGGCTTTGAAAATCCGCATTTTTTGACAAAGCTAAAACAGAAGTTCCTACTTTATATGAATACGATTATTTAACTCTTGCAAGATATTCTCCTCAGTTCAAATTTCATTGGACTAGTGAAAAGCAAGTTTTAGAAATCGAAAATGAGAAAAGATTGAACAACTCGAAAAAGGAAATTCCTTTTGTTTATACGCGCGAAAATGCCAAATATTTTCCCGAAAAAATCAAAGAAGAGCAAAAATAGTTTAAATGTTATATCTCCCATTAAATCTTCATTGTCTGGTGATTATTTTGATATCTATGCCACTAACATTGATAAAGAAAATATATCTTCAGTTTCTTATGATTCCAAGAGATATATTCCTCCATTAGTATTAGAAAGCAAAATCATTGATCTTGAAGATAAAATGGAAGAAAAAAATATTCAAAGAGAAATTGAAACAAATGTAATTCTTTCTTTCATGACGTCAAGTTTTGAAGGAAAATTAATTTCTCAAAAACAAGATTATGATTATGGTCTTTCTTCTGATTTTAAAGAAAACAAAAAGGAAGTTCTAAAATCTGAAATATTTTCTGAAAATTTTTCTGACTCCGAGGCAAGTTCAGGTTTATTGTCTGATCATTTGGGCTTCTTAGGTAAAATTGTTTCTTCAGACTCAATTCTTAAATCGAAAATTCTTGATGAATCTTTTACGCTAAATGATGATTATTATAAACCAAAGCATAAAAGAAGAAGGTCAAAGAAGTCAAAGAAACAAGACATTGTTATGTCTGAAAATTCTAATTCTTGTGATTCAAATATTTCAGATAGGACTTTGAGGGCTCCTACAAGGCAGATATGGAGGATCAAGCTGGAATCTGATGAATATGGGACTAATGAGGACCGAAATGTAAACAAACTTTGTAGAAATGATTCCTTTGCTACTTGTAATAAAATTTTCAAATATTCAATAAAGCAAATGATTCAAATTGCAAAAGATGTCTCCTATTCCTCCTCTGGTTCAAGTTCAGATGATTATGCTACGTCCTCTACTAATTATTCTGTTCATTCATCTGATTATTTTCTCGTGCTTTCTATGTCAAATCTAACAAGATTACTCCCATTAGAACTGCAATTAAAAAATATGGACCCAAATACAACTGGGTTCCAAAACAAAAGATTAATTCTGAGTTGCAGGCACCTAATGTCAAGGGGGATTAAGAGAAAGATGGCTTCTGAGTAAATCAGCTCAGAACCCGTACTTCAATGGACTTCAATTTCTAAACATATCAGTTTAGGACTCGTTCTTCAATGCATTTAGCTTCTGGACAAATGAGAAACTGTGAGTGCATCTACTTTATTCCGCTGCATTTATCTCTGACTGTGATGTTGTTCCAGTTATCTCAAATTTTTTCAAGAATCTGAGCAAGTTCGACCAGATCCAAAACTTTGATATGAGACACCAATTCATTATACATTATGTGGAAGAAGGTATTATTGAATTTTATTTTGTTTAGCCTAAATATCAATTTGCCGAATTTTTTACAATAGTCTTAAATGAAAAATGTTTTTTCAAACTCGGCATGTTGAATTTAAAAGTTTAAATCTTTACAAATTTTATTCTATAACGTAAAATTTTACAGTTTTTTCTTTCTTTTGAATAAAATGTGTGTCTAGGATAAATTTTCTAGTTGCTTTGTTTATATCGAAGTTTTATATGTTCAACTTTCAAGTCTTACAAAAGTCGAAAGGTCAGCAACATGTTTGAAACTTTTGATACTGCTTTAAAGTTATGTGATTCGGAATATTTATAGTTTACAATGCTTAAAAATCCTAAAAAGTCAGAATTATGGATTATAATGAAAATATGGGCTAAGCACTTAGATGTAAAACAGAGTGATTGAGATGAAAAATTATATATATAAAATACATAAATCTCTAAGTTTAAAAGTTTGTACCTGTGACCTTTCTGGTTTGGGAAAGTAAGTTCCGTGGGATGCTTGTCATCTGGTCCCCTAAGGTCAATTGGTCTGGGAGTGATCGAACCCAAATCCTTCTATAGAATCAGATCGAAAGTCCTGTTCTACTTGTATGAATGGGTTTAGGATGTGTCGATGTAGCCTTTCTGGTCTGGGAGAGTAAGTTCCAAGGGGTGCTTGACACCTAGTCTCCTAAGGCCAACTGGTCTGGGAGCGGCTGACCCAAATCCTGCAATAGGATCAGATAGAAAGTTACGTTTACGACATGTTATTTACTTACAAAACTTTTTGATTAAAACATGCCAATGTGTACAAGCTTAAAAGATGCCAAAGAGCACACTCATGTGAAGATGCCAATGTGCACAATGCTAAAAGATGCCAAGGAGCACACATCTCATGATACTTGGTGATATGTTTGAGTTGTGATAAACCTATAAATTTGTGAAAGTCGTAATTTTTGATGGCTTAGTGTAAGTACATGCAAAGTTTTCTATTATATTTTTAGAATTGGATTTTCTTGAAGCTAATCGAAGTTCGCATGCTAGCACACTGAATAGATTGATGAAAGTTTTTTAAATTGAAAATTTCTTAACTTGATATGCAATGAAACTTGTATCTATATCCAACAACATATACTTGATTTCATCTGATGGATTAAACTGTGATATTTTACTAAGTAGAATTTTATTTGTATTGTGTTTAAAATTTTATATGTTTAGTTGTTTCAAAATTCATATTCAGTATATTTTTCTTTCTACGTTGATGTTTCGATGCTTGTGTTCTCATATCTGTATCAATGGGTCTATGCATTATTCGAGGGGGAGTCAATAAGGAAAATATTCTGAATGATCATATCTCATTTCGAGGGGGAGTGTCTGATTTTATATATGAATGTTAACTTGAATTGTCATATTTAGTACATTTGTGTAGGGGGAGTAAAAGAGCTTAACAAGTTACTTCATTTCAGCTTTCAAGTCAGATTTGCGCCAACAGTTGGTAGCGCAAAACTCAACTTTGCGCCTCCTTCAGGTAGTGCAAAACTAAGTTTGCCCCATCAACATGTAACGCAAATCTTCCCTTTTCTCCTTTATTCTGAATTTTGCAGATCTGAAGCTATCTCGTCTCCAAAGTAGGCATGAACAAGTTGATCCAGATCATCAAGGTCATGAGGGGGAGAAGTTAAGGAGAAGTTAAAGAGACAAAGAGTTTAAACGTTTATCTGTTGCTCAAGATTCGCTCAAGATTCTATTTTCTCAGCTATACTAGTCCTTCTGCTTTTCCAGCTCCGAGCACCACAACTTATTCGACTATATTTGAAAGAGGTGTGTCGTTTAGAGCACAAGCTGATGAACCGATTGTTCTTTTAAGTTTATTACAAACAGGTCCAGTCTTGTCAAGGCAGCAAAGGCAACATAGATTGAAAGATACTGAGAAGAAATTTTTTTTAGTCAACAAGCTTCGCTAAGACGCTTAGCTGGTCTGATTAGAGTTCGAAAGTGGATATATCAGCTTACATTGAAGACCGGAGCGCCAATGATTACTAAGGGGAGATTGTTAAGTCAGATTTTATAGTAATCATTGTATTTATAGTCTTGTGCTAATACAGTGTATTAGAAGCTTGTATGTCATGTATTGGCCAAGGGTATTTAAGTCCCTTGTGGCCTTAGCTTTGTAGAACTCTGAACGCATTCATTGAATATACAATTTACATTTGGCGCTTCTCTCTATCTCTCTACTTTCTCTCACTAGATTTAGAGTGATCTTGGATTATCACCAAACGAAAATGTTGACATTTATGGAACAAGATTGTTCCATTGAGTTTCTGGATATAGACCATGGTCTTCGAGGTGAGAATAATCTATTAAGATCTGCAACTTTTTGGCCAAGAACTAAATGTCTTCATTTCAAAGCCACCACTATTCATTTCTATGATCAGGAAATGGGTATATAGTTTGCAAAAGAGAAACCAGTTGAGTTAATCACTTGAGGCCCTCCCCCTGGGATCTATATTCCAATCCTACACCCATTCCCACCTACGTTCATTCCAACAACCTAAATTCCGTGAATTGAACTCCTTTTCCTTTTCCAAATTAAACAACCTCGGAAAAATATCTTTAAAATGAAAGTTCTTAACCAATTTGTCCACCAAAAACGAGTTAGAAGCCCCGTCCCCAACTTTTTACTGAAAGAAGATTAAAATTCCAAACTAGAAGTTCCTAAAACCCTACCCAAAGAGATGACATTTCCCCAATGATCCCTCCTATGCCCCTTTCGACTCCATATAAACTACCAATTAGTTT
Source organism: Arctium minus (assembly GCA_954870635.1). Classification (NCBI taxonomy): domain Eukaryota; kingdom Viridiplantae; phylum Streptophyta; class Magnoliopsida; order Asterales; family Asteraceae; genus Arctium; species Arctium minus. The sequence continues at coordinate 73,201,688 of OX941086.1, forward strand.
GAACCACAGAGAGTTTTTTTTTAGTCCTAAGACGCCACGACCACTACCATAATAAAGCATAGTCCATTGCTTTGAGCCTCCCTATGCCTAGTCACCCAAATTTGAGAGGAGAAATGATAATGTTCCGCTTAATGCAGACCAATGCCCTCCAACAGAACTGCACTCTCACTCTCTTAAGCAAAAAATTATTAAACATGACATCACCGAACAACAAAAATAAGAACAATGGAAGGCTTCCAAGAACCGATTTAACTAGGGTAAATCTACCACCGAAAGACATGGTCTTAGCTTTACAATTTGCTAAACGCCTTTTGAACATATCTACCAAGAATTGCTAAATCCTTGAACACCACTTGTGCAGACTAACTAGCAAACCCAAATAAGAGAACGGGAATGAACCAACCTTGGGCCCCAACTATGAAGCCATGTTCTCTACATCTCCTATCGGCACCCAACACCAAACAACCTACTTTGTTTTTTCAGATTCACCTTCACGCCAGATGCCATTTGAAAGCATTTAATTATGTCCTATGGATTTCTAAAGTTTCTTCTTGACCTCCCTCAGAAGAACATGGTTTCATCAGCGTATTGGAGATGTTATCTTGACTTCATATTTACCCACCTTTACTTCTTTAAAATCCCTTTGCAACGACCTCTTCACTTGCTGGATTTAGACATTCCGCTGCAATTTAAAAAAAGAAATGGGGACAATGATTCTTCCTGTCTTACCCCATTCGACATTTAGAACACATCCGTAGGAGACCTGTCAACACAAAAAAAATTAGTGACGTGTTCATAAAGTGGAGAACGTAAAAGTATACAAAATGAAGTAAGTAAATATAGAATTCAAAAAAATCTAAGAAAGGTATTAAAATTTATAAATTAATTATTATATTTAGAGTGAAATATATTTGAATTTATAATTTTATATACTAAAGTTCTTATATATTTTGGTTAATTACTAAAGTTAATGAAGTGAGACAATCGGACCTCCGAAGTATCCTCCTACAAATTATTGAGTTTGCAGCGTTTGACAATATTATTATATATATGTACTAGCTTCGAACCCGTGTATTATACGGGGTAATTTAAAAAAATTAAATCATGCCAGAAAACTTATCTTACAGATATGTTTGATCATCGAAAGTATGATTCTATTTTTCCATGTTTTTTTCCTTTCACAGTTGTTTTTTTTGTATCAAATCTCATACTAATTTCAACAAATCTCATACTAATCACGACACATTAATTCCTATATATTTATGATATTTAATAATATAATTAAATCAAAAAATATTCAATATTGAGCTCATTTCAAATGTATTGATGAAACAATTACAATGGTATAATTTGTAAAAAATAGAAATGTTTTTAATGCATTTTAGTTCATATACATTATTTATGTTTATATGATAAGAGTTTAAAATGAAAAATAAAAAATTAAGGGATTAAAAGTAAACTACATAGCTAATTATAAGGGTAATAAATGTAACGTATCTATACTATATTATAAAGCACGAATAAAAAACTCTTAAATACAAATTATTAGGCACAATGTACCATCATTTTATGCAAAATTTTAAAAATCTCTTAATTTACAAGTATCAAAGGACAAGATACATATTACTACTGCATAATTCTAACACCCACCAATTTGGTATGTACAGGACATTCCTTTTATGCAGACATTTCCATGTATCATCATTTAATTAATATATTATATTACTATAAATTTGTTTTTAATTATATTATTAAATATGTAATTGGTTATTTTTTCTAGGTGTCATTAAAATATATAAAATAATCATTGAATTCTAACAAAATACTTAATTTTTTTATATAAAAAATATAATATTATTAAGCCTAAATTAAACAAATTTATAAAAAAAACATTATCATTTTCTCAAAACCATCCAAAATCGTACTGTAAATCGATAAAAAAACAAAAAATAAAATGAAATATTAAAATCGTGATGTATCTCGCTGCATTGCGCGAGTACGCTTCTAGTAATTAAAAAAATTGAATTAAGGAAAGATTTAAGTATGAGAGAATGTGGGTGTGCTATGCGTCCAGAAACATGTTAAATTGAATTAAAGAAAGATTTAAGGAGGAATGAATGTGGGTGTGCTATGCGGCCAAATACATGTTTAGGCGGGAAAATACTGAAGTCGGCTCACCAGGAGACGACACGTGGCACTCCAGTTACTTATTTATTATATGTATAGATGTAAGGTGAAGAGATGGTAAATAAATTATTAGCTGAAAAAACTAAATATTACAAATTAAAACAATATATAATAGTCAAATGTATTGTATCTTTTTGGCATAGTAGTACACAACATTCAATGCTTCAAATCATGGCACCTTATGGTCTTTGCAACTATACAAGATCTAACTACTAAGCGTTGTTTTGTTAACAATCGTATCTAAATTTTAGTCAAAATAAATTAATGAATTTTAAGTCCATGTGACGTATTGAAACTAAACAAAGTTAATGAATGTCAAATACCCAACATCTTGCATTAAGGAACGATAGATGACAAATGATTACCATGGTGCTTTCAATTCAAACAAAACGTTCTTTAAAATAACATCAATCTTCATATATATATATATATATATATATATATATATATATATATATATGGCATCATTCCTTACGTCACCCACAATTATTGGATCTTACTATTTATCTCAGTTATTGTTGTAACTGTTTATAAACAGTATCCGGTCTTTTTGCCTATATAAGGCAATGTTTGTAGCAAAGGTATATGTATATATATATATGGTCAGATTTAGGGGAAAACCTCAAACAAAACGGAAAATTGAGGAACATCCTGATAACCCTTCATCTGTACGGTATGCACTTGTACATACAAATAAATTGTAACATACACACGTGCATAAAAACCAAAAAAACAACTTAAATTACTTGTATGCACAAGTGCATACCGTCTACAACAAGGGCTACAGGGTATTCCTTAGTTTTTCATTTTTTTGAGGTTATCCCTTGACCTCTCTCTCCGTATATATATATATATATATATATATATATATATATATATATATATATATATATATATATATATATATATATATATATATATATATGGTTGAATTTCGCTGAGAAGTTGAGTTAATGAGAAGCGTGAGAATTGGTTATCACCGAGATGCACCGGATCAATTCCCTTATAAAGTGTGATTCATGGGTGGGTTTGAGATTATAAGTGATCAAGGTTTCATATCCACTTCTCATACTTCTTATGTTAACTCAACTTCTCATACGATTCATCACTTATATATATGTAGGTGAAGGATCTTTTGAGAAGTTGATGTTAACATGAGAAGCGTGGGAAGTGGATATTAACCGTTGATCAATTTTAATCAAATTTCTTGCCATGAATTACTTCTTAGAAGAGAATTGATCGGTGCATCTCGATGGATCTCATCCTAATGTGCATCCATTTCTCATCCAATGGTTGATAACCACTTCTCACGTTTCTCATCTTAACCCTATATATATATATATATAGAGAGAGAGAGAGATAGGTGGGTTCATATAAGGGCAAGATATATATTTAAGAAAACACGAAAACAACCGAGTACATACAAAAATGATATGTGATTCACGTGACAGGTCGCGCTGGACATCTCCCGCGTCTGTTTTTTTGGGTTGTTTTTTTCTGTTTTCTTGTTTTCTTAATTATTTAGCTTTCTCGTTTAACGTTCATCTATATTCAAACCAATTCATTTGTACAAACCGTCGATTTAATTGTTTAAGTTATTGAAATTCTTTCATATAATTCTTTTTTTGATGAAATTATTTCATATATTTTTTATCTCATATAAAAATGAGAAATACATGAAACATTTACATTTTTACGTAGAAAATAATTTTATAAAATAGTTTTATTAAAAAAGGAATTATATGATGCAATTTTATCATATTAAAAACCTTTATGAAAGAATTTCATTAAATTAAACAATGAACTTGATAGTTTATAACGTTATACAAATAGCTTAGTTGGCATAGTAAACCATTCCTATATATCTATACTACCTTACAATGCATTTAGGAAAAACTCTTAAAGACAAGTTATAAAGCACAAGGTACCACCGTTTTATGCAAGAGATTTGAAAAAACTATGCATTACAACTAAGTAAGCTTAATGTAAAACTTCCTACTACATCTACACCAACATCGCCCAAACTAAATGTCTCAGATTTACTTTCTTCCTTCAGGCTTTCTTCCTCCCCTATTTACATCTATCTTTCTCTTATTTAGTATGTTCAACTCAATCTTTCTACTGTCAGTTGTTGTTGATACCATTTTCAAATCTTATCTCAACTAGAAACCTCTGAAACATGCACTCAAATTGATTCTCACAGCAACAAACCATGCCTCAAATGTTTTAGCTTTTCTCTTCTAAACCATTCACTCAATCAGTAGCACCATTCAAAAAACCTACCTCAATATTGAAGCTTCTCTGCTGCAATTTCCTCCTGCTTGATTTCGATTTACCGCTGGTCAGTAAGGTACGAAACTGTAACTCCTGCTCGATTTTGATTTTGATTCTGATCCTACACCACATCGTGCTCTAGATATTATTTCATCCCTATTGCTTCATTTGTATTTTCAAAGTGCTTTGTCCCGCCTATTCATACTCCAGATTTCAAAACTATCAAAATATGATTCAGGCTTCCAATGAAATCCCCTCAGGAGCAAATTTGAAATTTGAAATTTTTGAATGCTCCATTCCATTTCCCTTTGATCCATTGTTGTAGTTCAAAAACAAAACCCCCAAACGATCGATGCCCTCGAAAGGTTCTCACCTGAAACCTACGTCTATGTAGTTACACCTTCTGGTATGATTTTATTCTTCTTCGTGCTTGAATCTGAAATTGGTTCCCACTGATTCTTCTTTAGATTTATATGTCTTGAACATTTTGCCTCCCCATTTCACCATAACATTGTTAAGACATATAAATCTGAAATTTGTTTTCCATAATGTTTTGAAGAAAAGTCGGTCTTTAGTAGGTCACTACCGTACCGTATTAACATGGAAAGGGCCGAAACTCTTACACGGTAACAGGAAAGGTAAAGAACGAGAGTATTATCGGGGAAGTGAAAGGTGACTACTTTTACCAATAAACCCTTACCGGGTATGATTATTGCATACGGTCCTATTAGGTGACCAAAAATCCTATCTACTAAGGTTAGCGAAAGAGAAAGTCTTTTCGGTTGCCTCTTACCGGTAAGCATTTTGGTAAACGGTTTCTTAGTAGCAGACCAGAAGTATTACATTTTCTGTTGCCAGGTTATTTCAATTTTAGTGTTGAATGGGATTCGGGATAATCTTGAAAGTTAGAATAAGTTGTGCTGAACTAATACAACTTATAGGGTCTTGTCTGTTGATCGAAAAACTTAAAGTTTCTTCTATTGATATGTTTGATTTGACTATCTTCGGGCTTTATTTTTGATTTGGACCCAGATGACGTTATCTTGAAGGTGTCGGGTTCAAACCTTTTCATCCCGACTAATATACACTCGGTTTTTTGGGCTTTTATAGTGTTCAAATATCAAGGTGACAACGACTTCGTGCTTGAAGTGAGCAAAGACGATTATAACAATTGCAATACCACAATGCCCATTAAAAAACACGACAATGGTCACACCGTGATCAAGTTGGATAAGTCCCAGCCTCACTACTTCATAAGCGGAGTTAGCGATCACTACAAACATAATGAGAAAGTGATGGTTGTTGTAATGGTGGATCGTGGCCACAAATCGTGGCCGGAATCTCCACTGTCTTCGACTCCGGCGGACAAGGACCATCCATCATCTCCAAATGGTACATCTTCAATTGTCATGACCCTTCTTTGCTTCATTGGAGGATTTGCTTGTTTTTTAAGTTGGTGATTTGCATGAACAACACTTTGGTTTTCTTTTTTTCTTTTTTCAATTATAGTTTTTACATTTTTGTGTAATTGTGTTGTATGTGATTGTGAAAAGATGAAGAATGTTTGCATATAAGGAAATAAATTGGTATTTGTTTTGTATGTATACAAGTATTTGTTGTTCCACATGAGTTAGATTTTGTGGCATCTATTGATGTTGTATAACAACCATTTCAACAGGTACTCGATTTCAGAGTATGAGTGCGTTTGGTACACAAATAGAGATGGATTGGATGAGATAGAACATAACTAGATGGATGAATGAATCGTGAAAGATTTTAGGCTTTTGATTTGACATGGGTAGTTTAGTAATTTACCTACCAACTAATATTATCTTCATATTTTTTCTTCCACCTATTGTTTGGTGTGACAAAATAACACTCGGTTCTGTCGTGTCAGACTGAATGTCACACCAAATGTGGGATAACAAGTTTTTATTTTAGTCATGTTCAACCCTATCCTGCATACCAAACACACTTTTAGAGTTCTAGATCAGTTCGACAAGGACCATTGAACGTACAAACATCCTCTATCTCTAAAGAGGCTTTTTTAGAAAATGATTCAAAGAGGTTTCCACGTATCCTCATGGGAACATAACATAACATAACATCCATATCGAATGTGTTCCACATCAATTACCATATTATTCCTCTCGACACACTTATCGACTTAGACATTCGTGGTTTCCGTGGAGCGTCTCAAACCGCTCTCTCAATGTTGCAAGGACGAAATCGATTACTAATTCCGACTGGTCGTTCCAACCTCTCATTTATTATAATAAATTTCCTGACCTTCAATTTCGTTTGATAGATACGAGTCTCCCATATCGCCAAAACTTTCAAATGAAGTAACGATGGCATGATGAGGCGGGTTATCGGACAAGCTGGAAAAAAACCGAAAGACCTTTGAATCGAGAAAATGTATTATATCCCAAGCTAAAGAGATTTTCCCAGTTCAATTCGAGGGTAGAATAGTAATTTAACATCCCCAACTAAAACAATCACCATGATTTACGGGGTTTCAACTGGCTATGCTGGTTTGTACTTCCTGTCAGGGACGAACCAAAAACAATTTTCATACGGTGGCACCATATAATATAAAAAAATATATCTATACTACCTTATAATGCATTTAGGAAAAACTCTTAAAGACAAGTTATAAAGTATAAGGTACCACCATTTTAAGTAAGCTTAAAGTACAACTTCCTACTACATCTCCACCAACATCGCCCAAACTGAATGTCTCAGTTTTACTTTCTTCCTTCAGGATTTCTTCCTACCCTACTTACATCTTTCATTCTCTTATTTAGTATGTTCAACTCATTCTTTCTACTGTCAGCTGTTGTTGAAACCGTTTTCAGCTCTTATCTCAACTAGAAACCTCTGAAACATGCATCCAAATTTATTCTCACAAGCAACAAACCATGCCTTAATTGTTTTTGCTTTTCTCTTCAAAGCCATTCACTCAATCTGTTGCAATTTTCTCCTACTTGATTTCCATTTACCGTTGGTCAGTAAGGTACGAAACCGTAACTCCAACTCAATTTTGATTTTGATTCTGATCCTACACCACATCATGCTCAAGATACTGTTTCATCCCTATTGCTTCATTTGTATTTTCAAAGTGCTTTATCCCGCCTATTCATACTCCAGATTTCAAAACTTTCAAAATATGATTCACGCTTCCAATTAAATCCCCTCAGGAGAAAATTTCAAACTTGAAATTTTTGAATGCTCCTTCTTTCCATTTCCCTTTGTTTCATTGTTGTAGTTCTGAAAAAACCCCCAAACGATCGATGCCCTCGAAAGGTTCTTACCCAAAACCTGCGTCTATGTGGTTACACCTTCTGGTATGATTTTATTCTTCTTCGTGCTTGAATCTGAAATTGTTTCCCACTTATTCTTCTTCAGATTTATATGTCTTGAAAAATTTGCCTCCCCATTTCACCATAACGTTTTGAAGACATATAAATCTGAAATTTGTTATCCATAATGTTTTGAAGAAAAGTCGGCCTTTATTAGGTCACTACCTTACTGTATTAACTTGTCAAGTGCCGAAACTCTTACCTGATAAGAGGCAAGGCAAAGAACGAGAGTATTATCGGGGAAGTGAAATGTGTGAATATTTTCCAGTTCAATTTTTTCCCCGTTCAATTTTTTTCACCAGTCTCATTGTGTTGTGTAGAAGTGAATCTAATATCCCAGCAACCTAAAACCAGTGTAAAAAAGGAAAAAGAAATAACAGTTCGAGGGTAGACTAGTAATTTAACATCCCTAGCTAAAACAATCATCATGATTTACGGGGTTTCAGTTGGCTATGCTGGTTTGTACTACCTGTCAGGGACAGACCAAAAACTGTTTCATACGGTGGCACCATATAATATAAAAAAAATAATTACAAAAAATACAGTTTTAATCGACATGTGTTCATCTTTTTATCGACGTTCAATATTGTCTGATGCCTTTTTAGCCTAATTCCACCATTTCGAGGGATTTTTAAAGTTTTATGCTTGATTTTGAGGTATTTTTATGTTTTTTTTTATCGACTTCGAGGGATTTTTTTGGTTGATTTCAAAAGTTATTTTTCCGTTTTTTGGTTGATTTCAAGAGTTTTTTTTTTGGTTGATTACGAGGTACGATTGCACCTTCTTGAAGTTTCCAAAATAATATGGTAGCACCATCCAAAACATTACCGTTGAACCTTTAACAAACCTAAATTTTTTTACCCTTCGTCGGAGAAATAATACGGTGGCACGTGCCACCGTAACCACCAAGGTAGGTTCGTCCCTGCTTCTTGTATTTATATTAGAATCTAACTAATAGCAATAGCAACACGTTTTAGTTAAAGCATAGTAGTTTCTTAAAAACAAACATGTAAAACTGAAGTAGCACAACAATATGTTGTTGCCATATGTCGACCGAATCAACAAGCTGTTAGCATTGCTGAAAGATGGGAGAGTTGGTTTGTTAGAGCTTAAATCTGTTGGATACAAGATCAAGAAGATTGAAGGTCAAAGTTCAAGAAATTCAAAACTGAGAAAGTCAACTTTCATTAAAGTCAAAGTCTTTTGTAATAAAAGTCAAATGTATTTGTATTTTGTATTTTAGTTTCCTTGTATTAGGAGTTGATATAAATACCTTGTCTTTGTCTTTGTATTTTGTTTAGTTAGTTTTTAGTTGTCTAATTGTCATTTTGAGAGAATACGTATCTGAGAGAGAGAGACAGATTTATAGAGAGAGAGAGAAAGTTCTTGAGAGAGAAAGTTTGTAATTGAGGAATTAAAAGTGAAATCAAAACAGGTAATTGATTGAGATATCTTGTTTGTTTCATTAATCTTGTTTAGAAACTACAATCTGTAACACACAATTGGTATCAGAGCAGATCCAAAAGTGAAATCAGGTCAATAAAGTATTCGTCATTGTGTTCTTCGGTGTCCAGAACTGATTTTGAGTGTTTTTGTGCGATTTTGGAGTTGTATTTGATTAGGATTTATTCGAAAAGAGTAATAGATTGAGTTTGTATAGAAAGATTTCAGAATTGCACTGTAATAGACTTGTAATTTTGGATTTAGTCGAAATTTTTGTTCACGAGTTCTTGACACTGTGTTCGAATCAGAATGTATTGTTTTGTGTTTTTATTTGAAATTCTTGCATTGTAATATGTTCTTGGGTTGATTTCGAAGATTTCTGCAAAATTTCTGCAAAATTTCAAGTCAATTGGAAAAGGTTTGGTTGACAAACAGATGGAAAAATCAAGATTTGGTTCGACTTTCTGAAGAACGCGCTAGATCTTCAAAACGCGCAAGTTCATCGAACAAACGCGCAAGACTTATCCGCAAGAACGCGCAAGTCGAAGGGAAGATTTTGGTCAAAACGCGCAAGTAACGATTAGCGAGTTCTAGAAACACGCTAGTTGAAGTTTGCGAGTTTGAAGAGGAATAGTGATCTGCGAGTTCACTCAACGTGCGAGTTTGAAATTTCAGGAAAAATTTCTAAGTGTTGGAACGCGCATGAATAACTAGCGAGTTTTGTTCAAACGCGCAAGTATAGACGAGAGAGTTTTGGAAACGCGCACGCCTCAGTTAACGCGTTTCATAGTGAACAGTAATCTGTGCATTTAGGCGTTAGCTTGTTTCAGAGGGAATAGTTTCTTGCGAGTTTCATCGATCTGCGTGTTTATCAGTGAATAGGGTTTTGCGAGTTTAAGCGTCTGCGAGTTTCATATTTTAATAGTGACTTGCGAGTTTCTATACTTAGAATATTTTCTGAGAAATTTTCAAAACTGTAATATGGCTTTTAATAGTGAATTTTTTTTCAAAACTCTAGTTTCTATACTTAGAATATTTGCCCCTTGACCCCACCCGCTAACCGGGTAGCGGGACTCCCGTGCTAAGTCTGTGGAGGGGGACAAAATTCTGATTGTGATCAAAATTCCTGAATTTCTATTTCAAGATTTCTTGTATTTTTGTGATTTCATATTTGGACTAACGATCAGTTCTAGTTTCTTATTACATATTTTTTCAAAACAGGTTTTATCAAGATGACTTCTAAAGATGCACTTTCCATTGGCACTGATGTCAAGCCTCCTGTACTGTTTAAAGGAGAGTATGAACAATGGAAGGACAGATTCCTTGATTTCGTGGACTGGCACACAAATGGAGAGAATATTCTTTTGTCAATTATAGAAGGTCCTATGGCACCAATCATAGTTCAAGTACCTGCTGATGATGATTCATCTGATAGTGGACATGGTGATGAGGAAAGAGAACAAAAGACAAAACCAGTTAAAGTGGATGTATCATAGTATTCTGAAGAACAGAAAAGCCGGTATAAAGCAGACAAGCAAGCAAGATCTCTTCTACTTCAAAGCATTCCTAATGAGATTTACATCAAGATTGATAGCTACAAGGATGATGCTAAAAAGATGTGGGATCAATTACAAAAGATGATGATGGGATCCAAGGTAGGGAATCAAATGAAAGTGGCTAACTGCATCAATAGCTACGACGAATTCAAAGCCAAAGAGAATGAGAGTTTGGAAGACACATTTAAACGGTTTACTTTGATTCTGAATGAACTGACGAAGAACAAAGTGACAAAGAAGCAGCTGGAAAACAATGTCAAATTCCTGAGTATCCTACGACCTGAATGGAAGAAACATACACGTAGAATGAAGCAGATGAAAGACTTGAGTGAAATACCTCTTCACGAAGTCTATGAGACTTTGAGGCAAAATGAAGAGGAAGTTGAGGAGAAAAGAGCTAAAAGAAGAAAGCAGAAAAGGTTCCTGATCCGATTGCTTTGGTAGTTGGAGAGAAAGAAAAGGCAGAGAAGAAGAAAAAGAAGAAAGTGCTTACGAGCTCTGAGTCAGAAACTGAGACAGATGGTGATGATGGAGAAAGTCTGAAACAATCCATGTTGTTGCTAACCCGTGCCTTTCAAAAGAAATTCTACAAAAAACCAGGATCAAATTCTCAACGATATTCTTCATCAAGTTCTAAGAATCACGAGCATCGAGAAAGGGTGGAAGGAAGGAGATATGAAGAGAACAAATATGTTGAGAAGAAACCTGATGAAAGGAAGAAGTTCGTGAATGACTACACTGTTGCCGAAAAGCCAGCAAGTGATCCAGTCAAATGCTACAACTGTGGCAAGATTGGTCATTTTGCAAAAGATTGTAGAAAGCCAAAAGTTCGTAATTCTCAGTACTATCAGAACAAGTTGCTATTGGACAAACAGCAAGAAGCAGACATAGCTTTAATTGCTGAGGACGAATTTTGGCTGGATCATTCAGAAGGTGAAGAGGAAGAAAAGGAAGAAACTGCTCATCTCTGTCTCATGGGAAAAGAAGTCAAGTATGATGAATCAGATGACGAGACAGCTGATGAGGTATTAAATTTAACTCAAAAAGATTTCATTACCAAAATGGAAGCCATGGTGGTTGAGCTTCAAGATTTACAAAATAAATTGAAAAAGGAAAAAGAAAGAGTTGCTAAAAGGAACAATAAGATCTTTGAGCTTAATACGTCTGTTATTGGGAACAAAGATCTGATTGATTCTTTACGCAAATCTGCTTCTGATTCTAAATCTCAAGTAGATTGTTTTGAAAAGAAGATTTCTGAGTTTGAAATTAAAATTTCTAAGTATGAGTTTGAGAAAAGAGAATCTGCACTAACTGTTCATAAATTGCAGGTTGAGAACAAGCTTTTGAATAAGAAGGTAAATGGTCTGGAAGCCAAACTTTATGCAAGAGGACAAACAGATCAAACCATTTTGCTTAATGCACCTAAGGAAGAGGTTGATGTTAATGAAAAATGGGGTCTTGGTTTTCAAAACCCTCATTACTTAAAGAAAGCCATCAGAAAACACTTTATAATTTTGATTTTCTTGCTTATGCTGGTAAACATACTCATTTAAAACCCAAATTTGTTACCAAATTACCAGAAGAAGTTGAGGCGAATGAAACTGAAAATAGAAAGAATGTAAAGAAAATGCAACTACCATTTAACTATGCAAAGTTAAATGATAGTTATCTTTCAGAAACACCAAAAGTTCTTTCAAACGATTATTTTCCTAGTTATTCTGTTTCTGAGATGAAGGCAAAACCTGCAGTTGCAAAGGTTTATGTTCCTCCACTCATTCTTGAAAGCAAAATAGTTGAGTTGGAAAATGTTTTATCTCATGAAAAACTTTTGGTTGATATTCAACAAAGTGTATTTTTTACAGTTTTAAAGAACACGATTTTTCAATCTACATCTACAAAGTGTTCTAAAGTTTCTAAGGCACCTCAAACTTCGTCTGATAATTTTGATGACTTATTTGAGTCTGCAAATGACTTTCTTAATTCTGATGATGGGTGCATAGAAGAAATTGATATGTTTGACTTCAATGCTAAACTTCCTGATCATTCTATTTGTCTTAGAAATGAAAAGGTATTACCAAGTGTTCTTAAAACTACTAAATCATTAACTAATGTTGATGAACCAATTTCTGTAACTGCTGATTACTATGCTCGAGGTAAGAAACATAAGAAACAGCGATTACAGAAACAGAAATACATTGGTAAACAAAACAAAACTCAGTTTCAGAAATCTGCTTTTCCTAATAAATCTAAATCTTTTGTTTCAGATATAAGCAAGAAAAGGTTGAAAGCTCGAACTGAATGGCGACCAAAAAGGAAGGATGATGAGATAGCTGAATCACTTTCTGATAACTCTTGTAATAGATCAGTTAGTAGTGATAATGATGTAGTTGATCAACTTACTTGTCATAAACAAAACCTTGTAACTTCTTACAAGCGATATTCAATAAAGCAATTGATTCAATTATCTCCTATTACTATTAAATCTTATCATTATCGGAGAAATGATTTTGCTTATTCTCATAATTCTTCTGATTGGTTTGGATCTTATCATGTTTATTCTTCAAGATCAAATATTTTTAAAGGTTTTCAAAAGAATAGAGGGTCCATTTTCAAATGGATACCAAAAACTTGTGCTAATCTGTTAGGGCCCGTTTTTCAATGGGTACCTAAATCTATTGTTTCCTGATTTCTCTTGCAGACCCGACATATGTGGTACTTGGACAGTGGATGTTCCAAGCATATGACTAGGCAAAAAGCTTTATTGTCTAACTTTACAGAGAAATTCAGTGGAAATGTCAGATTTGGAAACGATCAGCTTTCACCTATCTTAGGATATGGTGACATTATTCAAGATAACATAACGATCAGTAAAGTGAGTTATGTCAAAGTCTTGGGGCACAACTTGTTTAGCATCGGTCAATTCTGCGATAAAGGGTTAGAGGTCAACTTTAAGTCTAAGAGTTGCTCAGTTCGTACTGAAGACGGAACAGAACTCTTATCTGGAACTCGAAAGACGAACCTCTACACCATCAATTTGTCCAAAGTTCAGATTGACAGTCAAGTATGCTTAATGACAAAAGCTTCAATGCAACAAAGATGGCTCTGGCACAGACGTTTATCTCACTTGAACTTCCGTTATATTAACAAGCTGGGTAGTGGGAAATTGGTTAAAGGACTTCCTGAGCTGAAATATGAAAGAGAACACTTATGCGCAGCTTGTGAAAAGGGTAAGATGAAGAGAACCGCTCATAAACCGAAGCCTGAACCAAGCACTAGTTCTCCGCTAGAATTGTTACATATGGACTTGTGTGGTCCAATGAGAACTCAGAGCTTGGGTGGCAAGAAATACGATGTTGGTTATTGTGGACGATTATTCAAGATGCACGTGGGTCAAATTTATTCGATCAAAAGATGAGACACCGGAAGTTCTCATTACTTTCTTAAAGACGACCCAGGTGAAAATGCAGCGACAAGTCAAGTTTCTTCGAATTGACAATGGCACAGAGTTCAAAAACAAAATCGTTGAAGAATATCTCGAATCGGTCGGGATATCACATCAGTACTCTGCTGCTAGAACGCCTGAACAAAATGGATTAGTCGAAAGGCGAAATCGGACGCTAGTCGAGGCCGCTCGGACTATGCTTAGCCATTCGGACTTACCTCTATTCTTGTGGGCAGCAGCTGTGTCAACTACATGCCATAATCAAAATCGGTCCATGATACACCGCCGGTTTCAGAAGACTCCATATGAGCTAATCAACAACAGAACACCAACAATCAAATATTTTCACATATTTGGGTGTAAATGTTTTGTGCTTAATGACAGAGAGAGTCTGAATAAATTCAGTGCTAAGGCGGATGAAGGCATCTTTATCGGTTATTCTTCAACATCTGTAGCATATCGTGCTTATCTAAATCAGTCAAAAACAGTTGTCGAGAGCATCAATGTTACATTCGATGAAGAGATAGCTTCTGATCAAATCAGTTCAGAACCCGTGATCACAGGAGTATTAGCTTCTGGACAGATCAGTCCAGAACCTGTTTCTATGATTTAGATTTGTTATTTGAATTATTTTATGATGAGTTTCTAGGGTCTAATATACCTAAATCTGCTGTGACTGACAGGTCTGAAGACACAAGTTGCAATCATCCAGTCACCTAAGAAGTTTTAACTGAACTTGTATCCCCCGTTCAGTCAGAAACTCACATTCCATCAACTACTCCTATAGTTGAAGATACACAAGTAACTGATGAGCCAGAAGTAACTGTTTCAGTTGGGTGTGATATATTGTCTACTCAACAGCCAGAGTCTGCTGTTCCAACTGATGCTTCTACACCTGAAACTTCAAATGCAAATCCTCCTCCTATTATTCAAACTGAAGAGCCTGATAGTGGATTTCAAGATGATGATCATGTTCAATCAGTATCTATTCCACTCCCTCATGAGCATCGCTGGACCAGAGAGCATCCGTTACATCAAGTAATTGGAGATATTAACAAGCCTGTACAAACGAGGTCAGCGACTCTTAACCAATGTATGCATGACTCATTCCTCCGTAAGATTGAGCCAACACGAGTATCAGAGGCTCTTGCTGATTCGGACTGGGTATCTGCTATGCAAGAAGAGATCAATCAGTTTGAAGCCCTAAAGGTTTGGAGATTAGTTCCTAAACCAGAAGGTAAAACCGTGATCGACACTAAATGGGTATTCAAGAATAAAAAGGATGAAGATGGTATTGTCATAAGGAACAAATCTAGACTTGTTGCCAAAGGTTACCGGCAAGAGGAAGGCATAGACTACGATGAGACATATGCTCCAGTAGCGCGTATAGAATAAATCCACATGTTTATAGCCTACGCAGCTCATAAGAATTTCACAGTCTATCAGATGGATGTGAAAACAGCCTTTCTGAATGGCATTCTTAAGGAGGAAGTTTACGTGTCTCAACCAGAAGGGTTCGTCAATCAAGATAATCCAGATCATGTCTACATCCTTGATAAAGCCCTACATGGTTTAAAACAAGCCCCTCGAGCATGGTATGACGTTTTATCTAAATTTTTGGTCAAGTCCGGTTTTTCTAAAGGCAAGGTTGACACTACTTTGTTCATCAAAAAGGAAAAAGCTGATATTATTCTTATTCAAATATATGTTGATGATATAATATTTGGTTCTACTAATCCTAAATTTTGCAAAAACTTTTCTAACCTCATGGTGTCATGTTTTCAAATGAGTATGATGGGAGAGATGAATTTCTTTCTCGGATTACAAGTTAAAGAGTTTTCAATGGGGATTTTCATTAACCAATCTAAGTACATTTTGGTTATTCTTCGGAAGTTCAATATGGAAAATTGTAAACCAATTGGAACCCCGATGGCACCAGGTACTAAAATTAGCACTGATCCTTTGGGTAAAAGGGTTGATGTTAGAACTTATAGAGGTATGATAGGATCGTTAATGTATCTTACTTCAAGTAGGCCAGATATTATGTTTTCAACATGCTTATGTTCTAGATATCAGGCTGCTTCTAAAGAATCCAATTTGGCTGCTGTCAAAAGGATTTTTTGGTATCTTAAAGGTACTGCAGATCTTGGTCTGTGGTATCCTAAGGATACTGGTTTTCAACTGACTGCCTATTCAGATGCAGATCATGCAGGTTGCATGTTGGACAGAAAGAGTACTTCAGGTCACATTCAAATTCTTGGAGACAAGCTCGTTAGCTGGGCATCAAAGAAACAATTATGCGTTTCCACATCGATTGCTGAAGCAGAGTACGTAGCTGCTGCTAGTTGCTGCTCTCAAGTCTTGTGGATGCGAACACATCTGCGAGACTATGGATTCAAGTTTGATAAAATTCCAATATATTGTGACTCGAAGAGTGCAATCGCAATATCTGCTAATCCTGTCCGGCATACGAAAACGAAACACATTGACGTCAGGTATCATTTTATAAAAGATAATGTAGAAAAAGGAACAATTGAACTTTATTTTGTAAAAACAGATTATCAACTTGCAGATTTATTTACCAAACAGTTAGATGAAAAGAGATTTAATTTTCTTATATCTAAGCTTGGTATGTTAAATCTTAAGACATAATCGGTTGTTACCTCATAAAGTTACGTATTGTTATTTTTCATCATTTTCTTTATCATTACGTGTGAAGGATATCTGCACTTTAATTGTTTGCTCATGATCTCAGGGGGAGTAAGAGAAAATTTTAGATGATCTACATTATTTTGAGGGGAACATAACTAATTTCTGCATTTTACTTAAATGACAAAATTTTTGTAATGCATGATTTTAGGGGATATTATATGTCATACCAAAAGGAGTAAGACTATGATTTCTGATTATTTCAAATCAGAACTCGTACTTTAATCGTTTTACTGCTTTATAACTTTTATATTTGAATAATTTTGTGAATAAATTTGCTTTGACTAGACTTTGAGACTTATGCAGATTGAGAGAAACTGACACGATCATATCTTAATGACTACAACTGACTTTATGAGAATTAAGATTGTGCGAAAAGGTAAATTTCTTATCTTAATCTCATATATGATTGAAAGAAGGACAACTTTCAATCATAGAAAACATGTTCTTAAAATGTTTAAACCACTTTCCGATTCTTAAACAGATTTCATAAATTGGAAGTGTGATTTTTAAATGTTTTCATTTTAATTTGTGCTTCAAAGTTTATAAACCGTGTGTTTCCAAAGATAAATACTTGTGTATTGTCTTTTCTATATACTTTCAAGTATTCACACACACCGGTTTATTTTTTGGTCAATTTGTTCTTACCATGTCTCATATTGAAACATAATTTCGATGGTAAGACACCCCGCTTGTACTTTAAAGAATTTTGAGCGATATTTCATTTCGAAACGTCATTTCAAGAATGTCTATATTTTTGTTTCGTATAGACAATATCCATTATTCTTAACCTTAAGCTTTGATTGTTATATCATTCATTTTTGATCATTTTTCATACAATGTCAGATTTTCAAACAAGCCTTTTGCATTCGTGTTCATTCATTCAATATACTTGTTTGAAAATACTTCAATGTTAAAAAAAAATGCTCATATTTCCATGATTATATCTCTGAGCATATTCATATCTGACATTTGTATATGAGTTTTAACTAATAAAGTTAAACCATTTGAGCAACATTATGTTTTCATAGGATTATATGGGTTTTTTGTGCTAGGACTTACATGAACTTCTATGAAATCACGTTAACCAGTGATTTCTACCCAAGAAGTTAATCTATAGAGATTGAGCGTGAGGAGTCTAAAAGAAATGAGTGTGGGTGTGATGAGGTAAAATGTAAAGGAGAGATTGGTTAGTAGTGAGCTTAATGATCAAAAGAAAGAGGGTGTGATAACAGAGTAAAAGAATATTAAACTCTGCACCAACTACTTTCTGAGTCGGGCTGCTACATTACTAGCGTTTCACAACTCTTTGGTGAACGTTATTGAAACAGGCAACTAGCCCATGCCAAATCTTGACTAAACCCCACCAGCTACTCATTTTATTCTCAAAAAGAAGGTGTTTCATATTTTCAAAGGGGACGCAACATATAATCTATCTGGTTTTCATTTGGAAAATCTGGATATTGAAAAAGAAGGAAGTCTGCCTCGCCTTCGCACTTCAATCATGCACTTAGAGTCTGTGTTTATCTACTGTTGTCTCAGTGGTTTACACTATGTTGAGCCTTAAAAAGCAATCTTTCGTGCTTAATTCTTTCTACACTTGCACGAACACACAAAGAATTTGTTTCTTTGTCATAACATTCATAGAAATTGCCTTTGTGGTATTTCGATGATTGGATGGAAGCCCTGGGGGAGTGAACATCAAAAAGCTCCTTTATATTGTGTATTCGTTACACACAGTGATTCATTTGTTGATTCAGGGATTACATGTTCTTATTTTGTCTGGATTTGCAAAGATCTGGATGAATACTTGGCTATGGATCACAGAATCAGAGGCTCAGATTGACAGATCAGAATGGTCAAAGACATTTCTTGGAAGAAAAGTTTTGATGATATAGATGCTCAAATCATCAAAAAGGGGTAGATGGTATCAAGAAATGATAAAGTTTTTGAGAGATGATTTTCAGAAATGTCCAAGTCAGAAAAATTCAAAGTAAAGATTTGAAGATTTGAAGAAGATCAAAGAATTTCTGAAGATTTGAGGAAATTTTCTTTGAAGATTATTTGCTAAAGCAATCCGCGCTGATTCTGAAGATAATTTCTTTCCAAAGTCTGAAAGTGTTATATGAAAGTTTTGGGGAAATTGTTAATCGTTTGAAGACAGTTTTGGAAAAATGTCATTAAAGAAAAAGGGGAGATTGTACTGACAGAGCATAAAGTGAAGACTGAATTGCTAGATCTTTCAACAATGATCTTGAATCTAAAGGGGGAGATTGTTAGAGCTTAAATCTGTTGGATACAAGATCAAGAAGACTGAAGGTCAAAGTTCAAGAAAGTCAAAGCTGAGAAAGTCAACTTTCATTAAAGTCAAAGTCTTTTGTAATAAAAGTCAAATGTATTTGTATTTTGTATTTTAGTTTCCTTGTATTAGGAGTTGATATAAATACCTTGTCTTTGTATTTTGTTTAGTTAGTTTTTAGTTGTCTAATTGTCATTTTGAGAGAATACGTATCTGAGAGAGAGAGAGAGAGAGAGAGAAAGTTCTTGAGAGAGAAAGTTTGTAATTGTGGAATTAAAAGTGAAATCAAAACAGGTAATTGATTGAGATATCTTGTTTGTTTGATTAATATTGTTTAGAAACTTGAATCTGGAACACACATGGTTGTTGTATTCAATAGCAAGAGCTCTTGGATGGAGTAGAAATTCCAGTTCCAATAAAATGGATATCTCTTGCCAAATCAGGAACAATACATACATATTTTAGAGACATTATATGTTCTTCTCTTTGACGATTTTAACTTATTTTATTGTAACGAAAATTTGTAATGTGTTTGGGTTGATCATTGCATTTTGACTTGATTATTGCTTTTGGTATTAAAATCAATAAAGCTTAGGACAGATAATGGCTTACCTTTTTATCAATATAAATTAGTATTCTAGCATGATGAATTTTACGTGGCTTATAAGTTAAATCAAGATGGACGAAGAAACATGATCGAGGGATAAATTATTTCTTTTGAATTGTTGTTTAGGTCGTGCGTGCCTAACTACATGTGAGTGCGTCTGCTCTCCTTGGTCACTCACACCTTTGTTTTTTCCCCAAATTCATTGCACACCACTCTCAATCCAACCCCCAAATTCACGAAAACCCTAAATTCATCTCGATTTTCCCCTTTTTTGATTCAACCTCAATTGGAGAAAAGAAGCCCTCGACCACCTACAGTCATGCGAATCATCACTCTTTGCCCTCATGTGGACTTTGTGCTGTTGTTGCTCACCTCTCGGACTCGTTATGTCCATCATTTTTATGCTAAATCAAAAATTGAGTGAATGAAATATACAACTCACCATCTTCTTCTTCCCTCTGCTTTTTATGGAGTGGGATACCAATTCTGATATAAGCGGAAATGAGGAAAGGTTTTTATTGAATGATGGAGGCCCACTGCCGTTCTCCTTTGACAGAGGATAATCTAGATCAGGAGGAGTTTCTGAATTTGAAACAACTAGAAACCGCCAGTTGTAAGGTTTTATTATCTTCTGTCACTGTCGATTTGAACGGAACCAATTCGGAGAGCTTGTGTATGTCCCAAATTGTGCATATTAGATCAAGATGATAACAACAATTCAATCCAAATGCTCCATATTATTGATATTGATTTCACAGTTTACATGCATCTGAAACTCTCTCTCAGAACAATAATTCTCTCTCTAAAACTGAATATTACTATTAAGTGCTACAAGGATTACAAGGAAACAAAGAATTTTTACACCTACAACTTATACAAAGGTAACACAAACAAGCTAAACTAACAACACTTGACTTTGTTGGCCTACCACTTAAAGAAGCTTTGACTTTGACTTTGCAATGAGAGGCATTGACCTGGGCTTTGACTTTAATTCCCATGAACTTGGATCCAACATATTTTTTCACTAACAACTCGCTTGTTTCATTAGAGCATCAATCGTTACATTTAGGTTGCTAGAAGGACGGCGATTGCAGATGCCATCGGAACTCCATTTTCTGGAATGTCTCGTTTGAGAATAGAATGACGGGATATCGCTACCATTGTAACGAAGGGTACGACGGCGATGGATTTCTCGACGACAATGGTTGTCACCGAGGTTAGTTCCATTTTTAACCATTATTATCTGCATATTGAAATTTTAATAGGATTTTTGTATGCTTGATTTGTTATTGTTTGAATCGGCCCAAAATAGGTATTGTTTGATATGCTAAGAAGGATCAATATCTGCAAAATTGAGTTTCACTGAGTCCTATCTTTATATAGCAGTTGGGATCTTTTCTACAATTCCTAGAATAGGAATTTGCTTACATGTGCAACCAATCTCATGGTCTTTACCTACCAATTAGGACATTTGTTTTGGTGTTTCTCTTTTCCTAAATTGGTTGTGCTATGTCTAAACTATGTTTCATGTCATTAGGTAATTATAGTGAGTACCTAATCAAGATATTGTAGTTTGAATGAAAAAGGACTTGAAAGCATGGAAGCATTATCTTTTGGTGCAGAACCAAAAGCAGAACCATCCATTTCCTGCTAAAAAGAAAGAAGAAGATTATGATTATGCAAATCTTACAAACAAAATTCGAATTTAACAATAACTTTTGAGTCTTTTTATGGATATACATGCTTGATAAGGATTTCCAGAAAAACAGATGATATTTTTCAAATGAGTACTAGTCGTTGGATGATTGGATGGAGGGTGATAGATGTGGAAGCATTGTGTTGGTCAAAGTAGGATGCACATGAGTGTAAGTACTGAAAGAAATGGTAATTTTTTAAGGTTTCAAAGGTGGTTTGTTGAATGTTCTAGAAGGTTAAAAAAATGCTATCAAAGCCTTGGACAGTAGAATAAGGGTGTAACCCATTCTACCCTTCATACATGTGACCTCTTTGACAATCTCTACATGTTATGTATCCCCATTCACCTACAAACCCCTCTAACTTGATTTATTTTAATACTAATGACCATTATACCCTCATGCCTAAGATAAATTATGCATACATCCTCCCTTTTTCAATCTTGCACAACATGGAATTCACTATGTTTTTTATTTGGTTTTTGCAAATTATATGGTTTTGCTTAGCAAGAAAAAAGAAATCCTTGAATTGTGTATGATTTCAGTTGGTGAATCTATTTGTATTTTTGGGGTTTGATAAAGACGCAGTGTAACACCCTAAAAATAGGACCAAATAAAATTCGAAATTTTGGCAATACAACGTCTAAAATACGGATATCCAAAATACCCTGTAAATAGAAACTTCAAGGTATAAACAATTTCCTAAAGGGGACAACTAAAGACCCACATTAGCTAGGGTTAATTTGCACCATAAGGTTTGCAAAAAGGATGGAACATAAAGATCACAACAACCTACTTAATCTAAAAATAATTCAGAACTAGATTAAAAGTGGTGTTGTTATTCCTCTATAATCTCTCTTCACAAAAATCTTCAAAAGACCGACATTTCACGATCTCCTACGTGTCCGTTTGGCAAGCCCGACATCCTAAATTCCACCGCTAGTGGGATCTGTGGGAAAAACAACAACCATAACAAATGTTAGGACAAAGCCTAGTGAGATCACATAAATTATACAAATCACAATTAAAATATCATAAAACAATATTTGTGTTACCGAATTCCCTTGCTTCACAATGTTATTCCACTTGAAAGAGTGTTCCCAAACCTAAATATAACACACAAGAGATAACTATTGGGAACTGAAGGTTTGTTCAAGTATGGTTAATGCTGCTAGTACATCATGATTACTACTGCTAGTAGATTTAATACTGCTTGAAAACTTAGTGCTGCTATTTCAATAGTTAGTACTGCTTGGAGGGTTAGTACTGCTAGTAGTTAGTACTGCTAAGGGATTACTACTGCTAACATCATTAATACTATTGAGGTGTTTAATGCTGCTAAAGATGATTCATACTGCTGAAGAAGGTTAATGCTGCTTATGAGATGAAGACTCAGAATGGAAGGAAGACAACTGTATAGAAGACTTGCTAAAGTAAAGGAGATAATTATGGACTGAAGATCAATTGTATTTTGATAATTATCTTGTAATATGTCTTGTATAAATAGTATAGAATAGGTTGACAGAAAAAAATAATTCTGAATTTTTTGTTTTCATAGAGAGAATTAACCTCAAGGTTTAGAACCCTAGTTCTAGAGAAGTAGAATTCGTATTGGTGAGCCTGTTCATCAATATTGAGGTTTTGTTTGAAATCTTGTAACTTTAATCATTCAATAAAGTTTATAAGTTGTGATTTCTGATTCACTGTTACATTGATTGTTGAATATTAAAGTGTTATTCCGCAACTTCTTTAATATTGTTTCTGAGTTCATTATTCTTGTTAAGAATTATATCCTGACAAGTGGTTTCAGAGCAAGTATTCTCAGAAACCTTCATTCATCATGGAAAACACAGTTGAATCAAACAGTACTCTTGTCTCAAAGGTTCCAATGCTCAGATCTAATGAGTTTGACATGTGGAAGATTAGGATCAAACAATACATTTTTCTCACAGATTACTCCATGTGGGACATCATTGAGAATGGCCCATCTGATGAAGGAAAGATTGGTGCAGATGGAAAAAGAATCCCACCAAAGACGGATGCAGAATGGAAGACAAGGCAGATAGAGATGAAAGCCTTGAGCACACTGCTCTTGGCTATTCCCAATGAGTATCAACACCAATTCTGCAATTGTACTGATGCACAGATGCTTTGGAATGCTCTAGAGAAGAGATTCTCTGGTACCAAAAGTACCAAGAGAAATCAGAAGGCAATATTGAAGCAACTGTATGAAAACTTTATGTCAACTAAGAATGAGTCCATGACTCAAACTTTTGTCAGGTTTAACAAGCTGATTGGTGAACTAGCTACTATGGGAGTAAAGATTGATCAAGATGATGTAAACAGAAAGTTCTTAAGGTCCCTTGGAGATGAATAGACCATGTATATTGTTTCATTCAGACAGAATGAACAATTGGAAGAAAAGGAACTGGATGATCTGTACAATGATTTGAGAGTGTTTGAATCTGAGGTGGAAGCAAAGAAGAAGCCTATTCGATATGTTCATAATGATGCACTCCTATCAGCATCAATTGATTCTACTGCTAACTCTGAATCAGTTAATGCTGCCAGTGGAGTAAATCAAGAAAAAGGCAATGAATCTGTTTTTGAAGCCTTTCTTTCCAGTCATGGTAACTCTTCTTTAATCAATGATGATTTGGAACAACTTCATTCCTGATGATCTTGAAGAGATGGACATTAAATGGCAGATGGCCATGCTTTCTATGAGGCTAAAGAAGTTCATCAAAAAGGACTGGGAGGAACACTTCTCTCAAAGAAGAGAAGATGGTGCAGGTTTGATAAGTCAAAGGTGGAGTGCTATAAATATCATCTGAAGCGACACTTTTCCAGAGAATGCAGAAGTGGAGTGTCTCACAATCACCAACAAAATCAGATTGGAAGCTTCAACCAGAACAGAAACTCTGGTCAATCTCTTGTTTCTCAACAAGGAATGGGGTTTGACTGGAGTGATCAAGCAGAAGAGGCTATTCAAAATTGAGCTCTCATGGCAGAGGTATCTGATCTTCCAACTGAGGTACTTTCTAATCTCTGTTTTCAAACTTGCATAAATACTGTTAAAAGGTACAGGGATCGCAACCAGAATATGATTGATGACTTAAAGAGATTAGAAAAATATATAAAAGACTATGTGAAAATTGTTGAGAGGTTTGAGGAACAAATTAAAAGTTTCCAAGCCAATGAACTGCAACACACATATGATACAAATTACTGGAAGTGGGAGAAAAATGATCTAGAAATCTAACTGACAAAGTCTAAAGAGGAGAATGAAAAGTTGAGAGGAGAGCTAGCCAAAGTTAAGCTAGATGTGGAAAAGTTTTCCAATGCTTCTAAAGCAATGGACTCTTTACTACAAACCCAGTTTCATGACAAACTGAGAAGAGGAAATGGGTACAATACCACACCACCACCATACAACAACAACTACATCCCTCTTACATCAGACTTACTAGAGACCAAGGATAGGAAGGACTTGAATGAGGGAGCCACTAAGATAGATCCCTTAGATGAAGTAGTTGTTGAGGACAAGACTGACAAAGAGGCCAGTAAGAGTAAGGACAATACTGTGAGTGGTGAGATTCCCTTAGAGAATAACATTATCACCAATGAGGATTGTGGAAGGGCTTGGATCAAATCCAATGACATAGAGAAGACTGAGGGAAAGTCTAAAAAGGTCCATTACAAGCAGACTACAGTTGTGAATCCTGTTCCTTGCAAACAGTGTGCATATAATAAGTCTGGGCCTCTAAAACATGATAAAAGGAGGGGCAATCAAAGGAATTGGAATAATCAGTGGGCTCAGAAACAAGGAGTTGATTTGAGTAGAATCATCAGACCAAAACCATGTTTCATATGTGGCAAATTGAATCATCTTGCCAAGTACTGTTACTTTAATCCTATTAACCAAAGGATGAATTTTCAAAGAGCTATGCAAAAACCCTTTGGTTATAGGAAGGATGAAAGGAACCATGTGGCTAAGAAACCTGTTAAATCTAAAAGCCACATGAAGAAAAAAACTGTAAAAGAGAATGTCAAGATGTGGGTTCCTAAAAGCACTAAAACTGTTAGTACTGCTACCACAAATAGTGCAGCCGACAAAGATAGTGCTGCTAGAAGCAATACTGCTGCTACCAATGTTAGTGCTGCTAAGAGTATTAGTACTTCTAAAACTAACATTGTTAGTACCTCTTCAAATGTTAATACTGCTAACTCTGTTAGTACTTCTAACAAGGTTAGTACTGCTAAACCTGTTAGTGCTGCTAACTCTGTTAGTACTTCTACAATTAGTACTGCTTCTAGTGTTTGTGCTGCTAGACCAATCATCTTGACAAAGTACTCCAGTAAAGAGTGCTCTGATTTTAAAAATCTCATCAAAAAGGAATGTAAATACTTTGATGAGAAAGGGAGACCCAAGACCACTTTGGCTTGGGTTCCCAATCAATACTAATTGATTTATCTTATGTGTAGGGCAATCAGCAACTCAAGGGAAAGAGCATCTGGCATGTTGATAGTGGTTGCTCTAGGCACATGACAGGGAACATGGCTTGCATCAAGAATTTCAAGAAAATTGATGGAGGACATGTTGCCTTTGGTAATACTCCAGATGGAGGTAAGATTAGTGGTGAGGGTGATGTAACAAAAGGTAAGATGACCTTTGAGGATGTTTTCTATGTTGAGCAGTTAAGGTACAACCTGTTAAGTGTATCACAGGTTTGTGACAAACAGCATAGTATATAATTCACTAATTCAGAATGCATTATCCTTGCCCCTGGATTCAAGGTAGTTGATGAAAAGATGATACTACTAAGAACTCCCAGAAAGGATAATGTCTATTGTTTGGATATGGAAAATGTGTCAACTGATTCATCCCTAAACTGTGTTGTTTCAAAAGCATCTTTGGATGAATCATCACTTTGGCACAGAAGGATGTGTCACATGAACTTTAAAACAATGAATAAACTTGTCAAAAACAACCTTGTAAGAGGTTTGCCTTCAAAAGTCTTTTCATGTGATGATCACTGTGTTGCTTGTCTCAAAGGCAAACAACACAAAACATCTCATAAGTCCAAAGAAGTGAACACAATTTCTTCTTCTCTTCAGTTGTTGCATATGGATCTGTTTGGACCTACAAATGTTATGAGTATAGGTAAGAAATCATACTGCTTAGTTATTGTTGATGATTACTCTAGATTTACTTGGGTATATTTTCTAATGACTAAGGATGAGACAAGTGGACTGATCAAATCCTTTATTCTAAGAATTGAAAACGAAACAAATCAAAAAGTAAAAGTCATTAGGTCAGACAATGGTATTGAATTTAAAAATCTTGACCTAAACACCTTTTGTGAGGATAAAGGAATTGAGAGGCAATACCGTGCTCCTAGGACTCCACAACAAAATGGTGTTGCTGAGAGAAGGAATAGGACACTGATTGAAGCTACTAGATCTCTGTTAGTTGATTCAAAACTTCCAATTACTTTCTGGGCTGAAGCAGTTAATACTGCTTGTTATGTCCAAAACAGAGTTCTAGTAATCAAGCCTAAAAACAAGACACCATATGGGCTTTTAAATAAAAGAAAACCATTTATTGGATTTTTCAAACCTTTTGGGTGTCCTTGTACCATTCTCAATACCAAAACTCACTTAGGAAAGTTTGATAGAAAGGCAGATGATGGTTTTCTTGTTGGTTACTCATCTCAGAGTAAGGCGTACAGAGTATTTAATTCTTCTTCTAGAATAATTGAGGAAAGTGTCAATGTCAAATGCAATGAGAACACACCAAACCCTATTGGTTCTGGTCATCAGTGGTTCTTTGACATTGATTCACTCACTAACTCTTTTGGTTTCAGTAGTGATGATCATGCAGGTTCAAGAAGTAGAGGATTAGGGGAAGAACAAGTACAGAATAGTATTCCTCAGTCTGTGATCTTTCCATTACCTACAATGGACCCTGTTGAAATCTGTGAAAAGGAAACTGTCACTGAACCAATTCAGAGTGAAGAAGAAAGAAGATATGATGAGAATTCAGAGCATGAAGAGCCAGAAGCAGCTGATGAGACCCCGTCAGCTGACTTAAATGATTCCAATCTAGATGTTGGAATTAATGAAGAACCTAGTCACCAGACAAGAACTCAAAAGAATCATCCTCCAGAGCTGGTAATAGGTGACATCTCTTCTCCTATGGTAACTAGGAATCAAAGCAAACTTCAAGAGATGCAGGATCAGCAACATACAATACTCTCTTTCTTTCTATCTCAGATTGAGCCTAAGAAGGCCTATGATGCAATGAAAGATTCAAGTTGGATAGAAGCCATGAAAGAAGAGTTGCTACAGTTTAAGTTGCAAGATGTTTGGGACTTGGTGGACATTCCAAAAGGTCATAGAGCTATTGGCACCAAGTGGATTTTCAGAAATAAAAAGGATGAGAGAGGAATAGTAATCAGAAACAAAGTAAGGCTAGTGGCACAAGGGTACACTCAGGAAGAAGGCATAGACTATGAGGAAGTCTTTGCTCCAGTTGCAAGGGTAGAGGCAATTAGGCTGTTTCTAGCCTATGCTTCATTTATGCAGTTCAAGGTATATCAGATGGATGTAAAGAGTGCCTTTCTTTATGGAACAATTGATGAAGAAGTATATGTCTGTCAGCCCCCTGAATTTGAGAATCCATCATATCCTGATAGAGTATACAAACTTAAGAAAGCACTTTATGGTCTACATCAAGCCCCAAGAGCATGGTATGATACTCTGTCTACCTATCTCTTGGAAAATGGGTTTGAAAGGGGAATAATTGACAAGACCCTTTTTATCCAAAGAAGAAAGAAGGACATCCTACTAGTTCAGATCTATGTGGATGACATCATCTTTGGATCTACAAAAGAACATTTGTGTAGAGACTTTGAAGAATTGATGCACAAGATCTTCAAAATGAGTGCAATGGGTGAACTCACCTTCTTCCTTGGGCTTCAAGTGAAACAGCAGAAAGATGGAATTTTAATAAGTCAATCAAAGTATGTGAAAGACATCCTGGAAAAATATGGTTTATCATACTCAAAGCCAGCAAGCACACCAATGGAAACACACAAACAGATCAATGCTGATCTTGAGGGGGAGGGTGTTGATGTACATCTTTATAGATCAATGATTGGATCTCTCATGTATCTCACAGCCTCAAGACCAGATATCATGTTTCCAGTGTGTGTTTGTGCCAGATTCCAAGTCAAGCCAAAGCAATCACATCTTCAAGCAGTTAAAAGGATTTTCATATACTTAAAAGGGCCACCTAGATTAGGTCTTTGGTATCCCTATGAATCCAACTTTGACTTGATTGCATATTAAGACAGTGACTTGGGAGGTGCTAATATGGATAGAAAGTCTACTTCAGGGGGATGTCAACTTTTGGGTGCAAGACTAGTATCTTGGCAGTGTAAGAAGCAAACTACAATGTCCTTATCCACAACAGAAGCTGAGTACATTGCTGCTGCAAGTTGCTGCTCTCAGGTTCTATGGATTCAGAATCAAATGCTGGACTATGGGGTAACCTTTCTGCACACTCCAATCTTCATTGACAATAGCAGTGCCATCAACATTGTTAACAATCCAGTCAAGCACTCCAAAACAAAGCACATTGAGATCAGGTATCACTTTATTAGAGACTGTAATGAAAAGAAGCTAATTCAAGTTGCTAAAGTTCATACTGACAACCAGTTTGCTGATCTATTCACCAAAGCCTTTGATGTGGGTAGATTCACCTTCTTGGTCACAAGTGTGGGCATGATCAACTCTGAATGAGCTCATGTTTAAAAAGTGCTTGTATACCTGTTATTTGGTTATTTTTGGTGCTACTAATCATCTTTCTCAGGAAGTGTATTGCCTTGCTCAGACTAACACAAACTTCAAAAAGTGTAAGTATAGTTACTACTGCTAGTGCAGTTTTAATGCTGCCAGGGAAAAGTTACTACTTCTAGTTAGTTAATACTGCTAGTGGTTAATACTTCTCTCAGTTAATACTGCTAGTTAGTTAATACTGCTAGTGGTTAATACTGCTCTCAGTTAATACTGCTAGTTAGTTAATACTGCTTTCAGTTAATACTGCTAGTTAGTTAATACTGCTTCTTTCCCGAATCATATAAATACCCTCTTTGCCCGCCTAAAAGCTCATAAGGACTATTTGAATATTGTTCATCTTCTCTCTAACCTTTTTCTCTCAAGCACCTAGTGAATTTCAGTGTAGTTTACTCAAGCTCGATGGCTTCAATGGCGTTTATTGATGAACACAACGAGATAGCAATGCTTCAAAAGCCTAAGTAGGCTGCTAGATTTCATCAAATAATCGATTTCCTCAAGTCCAGCCATATCGCTCATGCTCTTACAATGTCACCATCAATCTACATTGAGCACCAGAAGCAATTTTGGGCCAATGCCACTGCTATTACTGAAAATGGTTTTAAGGTAATCAAGACAAGGGTGTGTGACAAACCCTTGACAGTTTCTGAAGAGGTAATTCGCATCAGTCTACGTCTAGACGATGCCTCAGGTATCACATCTATCTCTAATGATGATCTGTTTTCCACTCTTACTAGAATGGGGTATGGAGGCCCATTGGGTGTTTTCAAGTTCTCCAAAGCTAAATTTTCTCCCCAATGGCGTTTCTTTGTCCATACCCTTATGCATTGTATTTCTAGAAAGACTACTGGATGGAGTGAGTTCAGTAGTACCATTTCTTATGCTTTGGTCTGCTTGGCCACTGCCAGAAAGTATAATTTTTCAAAAATGATTTTCAATGACCTTGTGTCAAACTTGGGAAACAAAAAGAGTTTTTATATGTACCCAAGATTTGTCCAGGCAGTTATAACCACTGAATTGACGGATATGCCTCAATTTGATGAGGTATATGTACCTAAAATCCCCAAGGGCAAGGTCTTTTCAAATATGAAGAGATCTGCCATGGACTCGGAAGGAGTTGACACCCCATTGTTCTCTACAATGATGGTGGTGTCCCACAATCAAGAAGGTATGGCTTCAGGGTCAAGGCCCTCACTAGACCATCCCACTGAAAGCCAATCCCAACCTTCTATCAGTATATCAATCCCTCAGTCCCTTCTTCAAAAACCAACTTCACCAATCACCAATACTTACATAAGGAAAAAGGTAAAGAAGGCTCCTTCCCTTCTTGTACCTTCACCCACAAAGCCTTTAAGCCCTCTAATGGAGAATTCTCCATTAGAGAATATCTATAGGGAAACCACAGGGGTGTCTACCAACCCCAAGGAGGTTCTCACTGAGGAGATGCATGAGCATATGGGTGAGTAAGTTGCCACTACTCCTGCTAGCACAGAGGAGGACAGTGGTAACATCAATAAGACCTCCCCCATGGCAACTTTGAATGAGAAATCATTCAAAGGTCCTAGGTGCCAAGAAACCAAGGGGGTGGAGGGTGATTCTGCTAGGCAGAAGACTTTCACTACTAAATGTTCCAATGATCCTTCAAAAGGGGGTAACCCTCCTGGAGAAGGTGAGGATAGATATAACTACCAAGAATTGATGGATACAATGGGAAACATTAATCTGGATGTTATCAAACAGGGAGCAGACATAGAGGAGATGAAAATGGTGATTCTGTCTCAACAAGTACAGATTACCAAATTGAAGAAGATGGTGTGGAGATTAGTGCAGAAAAAGAAGAGAAAGCAATATGTTCTGAAGAAAAGGAAAGATGCTTTCAAAAAGGGGGAGAATCAAGAGGCTGAAGTACAGAAGGAAAGTACATATGAGATGGGATTTGATTTTGAGGGGGAGAAAGCAGCAGAAACAGATAAGGTTCAAGAAGCAGTAGAAACAGAATTAAAAGCAGTAGAAATAGAATCAAAAGCAGTAGACACAGAAACAGAACTTGCTCAAGCAGTAGAAACAGTTAATGCTGCTGAGATAAATGAAGCAGCAACAGGGCTATCTGTTGAGGATTTAGAAATTGCAGAAACTTTGGTAAAAGCTAAGAATGACACTCCTAAGGCTACTAAAAAGGCCAAGGGAGTGGTCATTAAGGAAGGAGGTATTGAAAAGAAAAGAAAAGAAATCAGTGAAACAGGTTTGAAGGATGCAAAGGGAAAGGCTAAGATGGTTGAACCTGAACAACTTTCAAAGAAGAAGAATCAGTTGGAGTTAGATGAAGAAGTGGCAAAATAGCTTCAAGCTGAGATGGAAAAGGAAGAACAACTCCAATCTGAAAAAGACAGATAGCTTGCACTGGAGATGGCTAAAAAGCTAAATGAAGAGAATCAACAGAGCATGAAAACTGCAGCTGAGGCCAAGAAAATATCAGTGAAAGCATCTAAGCAAAGAATGCCAGTCAAGAAGCAGAATGTTAATGTACTGTATTTAGAAAGTTTTGTAAAGTCATCCTTAGTAAAAAAGGCTTTGTCATTAGCATAATGGGTTGGGCTAAAAATGTGTAGTTTGTTTGTATCTTTCATTTTACACAATGTAGACTTAAATGTTCATAGTGTTTCTAGTGAGAGAAAATCTTTCTCTCTCTAGGTTGTGAATAATACAATCATTTCCTTCCCAACCAATCCATTGTTCAATCTTGATACATTGTTTAATTGCGAATTCATGACCTAACATGTGGTATCAGAGCCTAATCGAAGAAATCTTTCATCGAAACGATCGAATTCATAATTTTTTCAATGGAAAAGTGTTCTGGTCGCATGAACAGTATCGTGGATTTCAAATTCTTCATTTTGGAGCTTAATTGTTCGAGATTTGATGCTAGATTGATCATGTGATTAGAGTCAAATCATTTGTAATCAATCACATTGTGTATTTTCAATTAGTTTAGAAGAATTGTTCGATTTTGAGAATTTTTGGTTCGAATTTTTTTTTCACTATGTTGTGATCGAATTCGTGTATCTATGTGTTTTTAGACAAGATCATCAACTACAAAGTTGTTCATAAGTGAATTTCGAACATGCTCTCAAAGTTTCATCTCAAAATTCAAAGAAATGTGGAAGATTTGTTGATTTCAAGATTTCAGACTCGACTCTTGCAAGATCTCAAAAACGCGCAAGCTTCAACTGAAGAACATGCAAGTTCATCTAAAGAATGCGCAAGCTAAAGAACGCGCAAGGATAGGAAGAACGTGCAAGATGAAGACATTCAGTGTTCTGCGAGTTTTAACATTGTCAAATTTTTCTAAGTCCTAAAACGCGCAAATCAAGCGTGCGAGTTTGAGGCAAAAGCGCAAGATGAAGCGTGCGAATTTGGGAAACACGCAAGATGAAGCTAGCGAGTTTTAGTAAACGCGCAAGGTGAGGCGTGCGAGTTTGGAAAACGTGCAAGACGAAGCTTGCGAGTTTGGGCGATTATCTTCCTTCAATCGGCGAGTTCCATGCTTAGCGAGTTTTGATACTGTCAAATTTTGTTCTAAGGCATAAAACGCGCACGTCAAGGCCTGCGAGTTTCAAGAATGCGCACATCACGTTTAGCGCGAAGCATATGAATAGTGCTTTGCCAGTTTATCGTTGTCGAGTTTTCTTGTTTTGCGAGTTCTGAGTTTTTGCGACAAATTACTGTTCACACCCATTTTTGCGACAAGTTGCTTTATGAGATTTAACTGTCAAATTTTTCCTCAGAAAAATCTTTTACCCTACCCAATAGTGTTTGCTACAAGTTGCATCCTCCGACAAGCATACCAAATTAAGTTCTTAAGCTGAATTCTTATTCAACTCGCGGTCAAAGACAGATTTGATGTTATATATTGAAGATGCATTTTGGATGTCATGTCATAATCCACACATATCATTCTTGTGAGAGTTAAGGAATGTGTTGGGTTTACTAAAGTTAAAAGTTGTCTTTATATGCACTCAATCGAGGTTACTGTCCACATCAAATATGATATTTCAGTTGAAACTCCAAGAATAAGAGTTACTTTCAAGGTGGAGCCGGAGTTGTTTGATGTTTAAGCAACGCTAAAGTTTTTCAAAGAAATCAAGGGGGAGAAGAGCTGAAGCTGATAAGGGATGATTCCTTTACAAAACCTTAGGGGGAGAATGTTAATGTACTGTATTTAGAAAGTTTTGTAAAGTCATCCTTAGTAAAAAAGGCTTTGTCATTAGCATAATGGGTTGGGCTAAAATGTGTAACATGGGTGATTGGGGTATAAATAGGAGATGTTTGTAGTTTGTTTGTATCTTTCATTTTAGACAATATAGCATTAAATGTTCTTAGTGTTTCTAGTGAGAGAAAATCTTTCTCTCTCTAGATTGTGAATAATACAATCATTTCCTTCCAAATCAATCCATTGTTCAATCTTGATACATTGTTTAATTGCGAATTCATGACCTAACATGTCACCTCTTTCATGCACATTGAGTCTGTGTAATATCTGTTGCTGTCTCAACAGTTTACACAATTTGAGCCTTATGAAACACAATCATTGTGCTAAATTCTTTCATACATAAGCACGAGCACACAGAAAATTTGTTTTTCTGTCAAAACATTCATAGATAAACCTTGTGTTTTTCAATGATTGAATGGAAGTCCTGGGGAGTCATTATCAAACCAGCTCCTTAAATTGTACATTCGTTGTACACAGTAACTCCGTGTTACTGACAGACACTTCTAACTGTTTCATTTGTTGAATCAGGGTTACCAAGTTCATTATATCTGGATTTGAAAAGATTCGGGTATATACAGTTCATGATTCATCCATTCAGATCAAAGGGCAGAATATGTCAAATGTATCTCAAAGGGGAAGACTATTTGTAAAAGGGGAAGATTCAAAGAAGATGCTGAAATTGAGAAAGTTTTGATGATTATGATGTTCACAATCATCAAAAAGGGGGAGAAATCTACAGAGTTCAATTTCAAATCAACTTCAAAGTTATGTTTTGAGAAATCTATTGAGTTCAATTTCAAATCAACTTCAAAGTTAAGTTTTGAGAAATCTACAGAGTTCCATTTCAATTCAACTTCAAAGTTAAGTTCTGAAGAATGTTCAAAGTCAAGACTTGTGAAGAATTTCTGAAAGTTCACAGATAGTTCAAATCTGATGAAAAGAAATCATTCTCAAAAGATTCTAAAGACAAGTCCAAATTAAGATGATTTGAGAAAGTTCGTTTTTCCGAAGACGGTCAAGAGATCAAAGAGATGAAAATACAAAGTTCAAAGATCTCTCAAAGTTTCAAATGTTTCAAAGATGAAGTATTTAAATGTTCAAAAATAAAAGTTTCAAAGATGTTTCAGAAGTTTCAAAGATTTGTTCAAGACTTGTTGACTTTCCAAAGCTGCAAAGTATTAAAGATTTTTCAAGATTCTTCAACAACTTCAGAAAGAGCATCAAAGTTCAAAGTCGTCAGAGTTAAAGATTGAAGAATCAAGCGGTGAAGACGATTGTCAATTTTTTTTAAATCTTGAATACAAAGGGGGAGATTGTTAGTGTATTATTGTATCCAAGATTTAATAGGAAAAGTCAAGTCAAGTCAAGTCAACAAAGTCAAAGTTTGTATTAGTCTAATATGAATTTACTTAGTTGTTAAGCATGTGATAGCATCCTTGGTATAAATACCTTGTTTGTAAGGAAGTTCATTATACGTATCATTGTTAGATCTATGAAGTTTGAAGACTTTCTCTCTCTACACTCTCTCTCTAGAATATACTTTGAATGTCAATATCTTGATGGATTGTTTGATTGCTTGATTGAATAGGACAATATCACAGAAAAGACAACCTTCTAAGACCTTTTTCAGAAGGACAATCAATCAAAGTCTGGCCAAAGGAATGCTGAAAGCCAAGCTAGTGTGTGCAAAAGGATCTGAAATGGCCATAATTGTGATAAGAAGGACAATCAATCAAAGTCTGGGACTGGATCCAAATTTGGGAAACTAGGCTGAAGTTTTGAAAGCATCTTGAAGACCACATCTGAAGAACTTGACTTCTCTTCCTAAAAGTCAAGTTAGGGGGAGATTGTTGGGAACTGAAGATTTGTTCAAGTATGGTTAATGCTGCTAGTACATCATGATTACTACTGCTAGTAGATTTAATACTGCTTGAAAAGTTAGTGCTGCTATTTCAATAGTTAGTACTGCTTGGAGGTTTAGTACTGCTAGTAGTTAGTACTGCTAAGGGATTACTACTGCTAACATCATTAATACTACTGAGGTGTTTAATGTTGTTGAAGATGATTAATACTGCTGAAGAAGGTTAATGCTGCTTATGAGATGAAGACTCAGAATGAAAGGAAGACAGCTGTATAGAAGACTTGCTAAAGTAAAGGAGATAATTATGGACTGAAGATCAATTGTATTTTGATAATTATCTTGTAATATGTGTTGTATAAATAGTATAGAATAGTTTGACAGAAGAAAATAATTCTGAATATTTTGTTTTCATAGAGAGAATTAACCTCAAGGTTTAGAACCCTAGTTCTAGAGAAGTAGAATTCGTATTGGTGAGCTTGTTCATCAATATTGAGATTTTGTTTGAAATCTTGTAACTTTAATCATTCAATAAAGTTTACAAGTTGTGATTTCTGATTCACTGTTACATTGATTGTTAAATATTAAAGTGTTATTCTGCAACTCCTTTAATATTGTTTCTGAGTTAATTATTCTGGTTAAGAATTAGATCCTGACAATAACCCATGAAAATATGGGGGAAACCCGTTTCCATCTGGGTGACATGTACACGGGAGTGGAGTCACGCATGATGTTTTTGGATTACACCTCATGTCCCGGTAATAGTTCCCATGCCATCAAGACATCACAACCTCAAACCATAATCATTGCCTTTATTGCCTACTCCGTCGAGTTACACCTCAAGGACTTACGGGACATTATTTTCTATCCATATCTAGACGAGTTACACCTCAAGGGACCACGTCCCCCTATTACCTACTCGCTAGCAAATTCCACATACCAATCAATAATAGGTCCAATTAACATATAACTGTTTCCTCGTGCACAAGGAGTAGAAACCCACATTCTTATCAGGTGATCACATTATGATTAAATACTCAAATAGCCATATGTATTTCCCAAATCGACTCATTGACATCATAATCCTCATACAAGATTTCATAATGACAAATCAACATATCCACACTAATGAAAAGCCATCTTTGCATTTCACATAGTAAGTCTACATAAACTCTATTAACCATTATGATATAGAGTTGTATTTCCTTCCACATTTTCATAAGACCATAGTTAATTAGGTCAACCATATGATAAAGATATTTTCAAGTATTATCCATGTAAGCATGTAGTTTAGGTCAATAAATACATTACCTGGACCCACAACTATAACTAGTAGAGTATATAGAAGAAACTCAGCATCTAGGATTTGCAAAGTAAAAACCCTAGAAATTAGGTCAAAATCCATATAAATGGTATAGATATATAATGTAGGTAATATTACAAGTAATGAATGAGTAAAAGAGCCCTTAAGGAGTATAAGCTCACCAACTATGGTTTTATAAAGAGAAAACCCTAAAATGGATGACTTGAGAGTGCTTGACTTTACTTGGAGCTTTAATGGCACGAAAGATCACTTTAATCGCTTCAACAACCCTTCCTGAGTCTCTTAAATGTTAGGTTTACTTGGAATAATAAATTAGGTGGGATGGGAGAATAGAGAAAAGGAAAATCGCCCCTAGATCAGAGAGTTTGACCAGATCTATTTAAGTGTTGAGAACTGAACTGGTTTGACCCCTTTAATCGATCTGAAATCGGACAACTCACCCCACGAGCGAAAATGCTCCCGCGACTTTGCCCATAGCATTGTCGCCGTGGCAAAGTCGCACCTCAACCCCTGCCTACTTTGTTAGACTAGAATTGTATTCAAGATTAAATAGAGGGTCAAAGTTGTAATTATGTGATAGTTCAAGGGTTTGGTTGTAAAGTCAACGAATGTTGACTTAGTATAAATAGTGTGTTTCCTTGTTAGATTGGTAGACACACTTACATTTCAAAGAACACAAGATTGTATAGTCAGAGAACACAGAACTCGCATCATTCATGTTAGATATGTGACACTATAATCTTGTGACATTAATGACAATGGCTTCTTAATAATCTATGTGTATGAATTAAAGCTAGTTAATTGGGATCACAATTGGTATAAGAGCTAGACCAGAGAAGAAGAAAAATCAAAATTTTGTCACTGTTCCATCGACTCTGTGCAAAATCAAATTCTTTGATTTAGTGGAAATTTGGATGTGAATTTGTGTTCATTATGATATCAAACTGTTTCTGAACAATTCTTGTTCAGGTTGGAAATCGAATTAACTAATAGATTAGTATAACTTGATCAAAGTTTCAATTTCCAGAAACTTTTTGTTCGAGGACTGTCATGGATCAATTTCTACTTCAATAGTTATTCTTAGAGAAATTCCTTACATAGGGTTGTTCACGATGTTACTGTGATCATTTGTACAAAATTTCAGAGTTAAACATTGAGATTTGGGTGGAAATTAGTGTATATTAGTGAAAAATATCTCAAGATTCATAGAATTCGCAGATATGATGAAGAACTTGCACGTAGAACTCGCAGAGTCATGGAATTCGCAGATTAGTTGATTTCAGTGTTCTTAAGGGAAGAATTCACACATTACAGAGAATTAAAATTGTCAAGGACATAATTCGCAGGGTTCAAAGAATTCGCACAAGAGCTATTTTTGAGAAGTAAAGAATTCGCAGAGGTTATTATACAAAAAGTGTAGAATTCGTACAAGAGACATATACGAAATGATCTGAATTCGCAAGAGATACACATACAAGTTGTGTTGAATTCACATCTGAGTGTTAGAAAATTCCAAGGGAGGAATTCACATACAGGGTTATATGAAAACCTCAGATTTCGCACACTACTATCTGCGAAAAGCTCAGAAATCGCACATCAAGTCTATACGAGAATCTTAGAATTCGTATACTTTATCATATCCTTTCATGCGAATTGTGTCTACGAATTCTATATTTTTGAATTTTTGCTTGAGTGTCTTGCGAATTGTGATCATACGAATTCTAATTCTTGCGAATTCTAATTCTTGCGAATTCTAATTCTTGCGAATTCTAATTCTTGCGAATTCTAATTCTTGCGAATTCTAATTCTTGCGAATTCTAATTCTTGCGAATTCTAATTCTTGCGAATTCTAATTCTTGCGAATTCTAATTCTTGCGAATTCTAATTCTTGCGAATTCTAATTCTTGCGAATTCTAATTCTTACGAATTCTTGCATGTGAGTGTTTTGTGAATTGTTCTATACGAATTGTTCTTGTTGTGAGTGTCATACAAATTCTTGTCATGCAAATAGTGATATACGAATTCTTGACTTGTAATTGTTTTTGAGTAATTTTTCTTTATTTTCAGTAGTGATTTTTCTAATTTTCTGATTAAAGATCATTACTAGCTAATTTTTTGTGTTGTGCAGATTTTCAAAATGCCATACATTGATAAGAAGGGAATTATTGTGCTTACAAAAAGAGATTGTGCTTTAGCATATATGCCAGAATTCCGGCTATGGAAGCTGAATTAAAGAATCTAAAGATTCAGAATGAATCTCTTCATGAACAAATTAATAGATTGAAAGATGATAAATATTCAGAGAGAAGTTTTATTTGCTCAGATTGTGTAGCTAACTCAAAGATTAATTTTGCAGGAATAATTGAATCTAAAGAGAAAGAGATCTTAAATCTTCAAGACAAGCTGAAAAGGCCTGAAAATCTTAATTCAAGCTCTACTTGGTCTAAAAAGGAACAAATGCAAAGAGATCTTGATGATCACAGAAGGAAAGCTAACATTGCTAGTGAGACATCTGATGCACTTAGAAAGTCAAATTCTCTATTCTATGCTGAAAGAGATAAGCTGAAAGATAAAGTGTTCAGCTTGGAAGTTGAAATAAACATGTTGAAAGAGAAAGCGATTAAAGAAAAGAAATTTTCAACAGATCAAGATGAGTTGAAGAAGACTGTGAAGAAGAGAAAAGAAATTGAGAGAAATAATTCTGAGCTGAAGAAGAAAATATCTCAATTAGAAGCTCAAATGGATAAAGAGAAGAAAGAAAGAGTTAATTTTCTAAGAGAAAGAAAATATTTGGCTAAAAAGTTTTCTGAATTTTCAAGAAAAGGTTTTGAAGAGAAGAAGACAGTGGAGCTTAAATGTGTAAAGCTTTCTCAACAAGTTTCAGACTTTGAGAAAGTAATCATAATGGATAGAGATAAGTTTGATAAGGAGAAAACGTTAGTTGAGCAAAAATGTGTAAAGAAAGATTTTAGAGAAGAAAAGAAAGCTTTTGAAGCTGAGATAAAAGAGCTGAATCGAAAGTTATCTGAGTTGTCAACAAACATTCAGAAGGAGAAGAATGCAAAATCTGAGTTGCATAAAAAGTTTGACATACTATCCAAGGAAAGAAACTGTGTGTCTAAAAAGATCAAAGAACTTGAGGAGATCATGTTCAAGGTGAAGCTGACTGAGCACAAGATGCCAGAATCAATAGCTCAATCACCAAGAGATGATCTAGCTGCATCCGAATGTTCATTCAAATCAGCAGCAAGTTCAATTTTTACACATGTTTCTATTAATCCTTTATTTGATTTAATTGACAGTCATACTTCTAAATCAAATGATCAGATTCGTCCTTCTAACCTTTTATATGACAAAAATGTTGATGGTTCAGGTAATATCAAGAAGGATAAGTCTCAGAAGAAAATGACTTGGAGAAAGAAAGATGAGAAAGATAAAGAGAATTGGTTTTGGAGAGTTGAAGGATCTTTGGAGGAGAAGAAGAGAGAAGAAAAACCATTTGTGCATGTATTCAATGTTAAAAGGAACAATGCTTTTAAAGGTAACACTTTTGGCAAACCTGATCTGGTCTACACTATAAATCAATTGATCAGGTTAACACAGAAGAAAGTTAGTTGTTCCTACTGCGGTTCAAATGATTTTTTTAATAAAAATAATGAAAATAGATGGTATGGTTCTTATTATATCTCTCCTACTAGAACTGCAACTAATAATTCAGGATCCAAATACCAATGGATACCAAAAGCTAAACCTGTGTTGCATGCAAAAAAAGACTAAAGGGGGAGAAAGAACTAAGACTTCTGAATACAATAGTTCAGAACTCATTCTTCAAAGAACATTGACTTCTAGACAAAACAATCTAGGACTCAGACTTCTTTGTCAAAGAGTTTGACTTCTGAACTTACTTCAATCCTAGTAATTCAGAACTCGGTTTCATGATTAAGGATTTTGTATATGTTAAGGGGGAGCTTATATGTTTTATATTTTTACTGATATATTTTTTGATTTTTCATGGGGAGAATATCTGAATATCTGATTTTTCAAGAAGTTTTTTCATTTGAGGGGGAGTTATTGAGATCTTAAATGTCCTATCTTTTAGAAGGAGAAGCTATATTTCACTGTTATATTTTTCTAATAAATTGTCTTTTTACAGATATTTAGGGGGAGGATATCTGATGTTTTGTCGAGGAAGCTTAAATGAGAATATTCATTTTAGGGGGAGCTTACAGGTATATTTTCTTTACCTTACTCTCTATCACTTGTTGAAAGATGAACAACTTTCACTTGTGCAAAATGATTTTCTTAAATGTTGAAACCACTTCACATTCTTCAAATGTTTTCATGAATTGAGAAGTGAGATTTTAAATGATTTTTCTTGGATACTCTGATGCTTATCTGATCATGTGTTCTTAAAGAATAATACTGGTGTAATTTTTTTCATATACTTTGTCAACTATTCATACACACATCGGTTCAGTACGTTTCTTGAACTTGTTATTACCGTGTATCAAATGTTAAATCTTTCTATTGTAATATTTCCATTTGTACTCTACATTGTTTGAGATCATACGTCATTTCTTACTATAAATGTCCTTTCATTGCTAAAATGTTTATATCTTTTTCATATAAACATCTTACGTCTTTGATTTCCCAAAATATTATTCTTCTTGAATTTTGATCTGATTTAAATCATTGTCAGATTCTCAAAACATTTCTATTCTTTCCTGATTATTCATTCATACAAAGTTTTGAGAATTCTTAAATGCTTAAACTGCTCAAATTTCATTTTGATTTTTGATGAGCATACATATACTGAGAAATGATTTCTTTTGCTTAAACGTCAAGAAAATCATTAAGGCAATACATGCTTTTAGGACACAATACATGGGATTCAATGTGTGAGCTTAAAAGAATTTCCATGGATTCACGATAGCCAATGTTTCCTACCCTGGAAGTATTCCCAAGAGTAATTGAGGGGAGAGGGGTCAAAAGATTGGGTGTTGGTGTGTGAAGAGGTAAAATGGAAAAGAGAGATTGGTTAGAAGTGAGCTTAAATGTTTAAAAGAAAGAGGGTGTGAGAACAGAGTAAAAGAATATAAGACTCTGCACCAAAATCTTTCTGAGTCGGGTAACCACATAATTTGATTGGTTCACATTCCTTGGTGACCATCATTGAAACAGGAATCTAGCCCATGCCAACTCTTGCTAACAACCCCACCAGCTACTCATTTTTTTTTTCTTAAAAAGAGAATGTTTCACATTTTATGGGGAAGCAACTCATAATCTATTGGTTCTTCACTCAGAAGATACTGATAATGAAAAATAAGGAAAGTTGCCCCACCTTTGACCCTTTATCATGCACGTTGAGTCTATGTATAATCATTGTTGTCTCATTGGTTTACATAATTTTGAGCCTAAACAACAATCATTGTGCTAATTCTTTCATAACACAAGCATGAGCACACAGAAAATATGTTTTTCTGTCAGAACATTCATAGAAAATACCTTGTGTTTTTCGATGATTGGATGGAAGTCCTGGGGAGTGAACATCATCTCAAGCTCCTTACATTGTACATTCGTTATACACAATAACTTTGTGTTACTGACATACGTTCCTAACTGTTTCATATGTTTATTTAGGGCTACAACTCATAATTTGTTTGAATTTGAAAATATTTGGATAAATACATTTTTGAATTGACGGCTCATTATCAGATCTATTTCGGAAGATTGATTGCTTTCATACATGGGGGAGATTGTTAATCATGAAGACTGTGCTACATTGATTAATTGGGGGAGAATTTTCAAAGATTAAGCTGACTTTGCAAAAGTTTTGATGATTCTGATTCTCACAATTCATCAAAACGGGGGAGATATATCAAGTTTTCACAGTCAGAACAAAGTTGATATTATCAAGAAGTCAAAGGAAATGT
Organism: Arctium minus; assembly: GCA_954870635.1. Lineage (NCBI taxonomy): Eukaryota > Viridiplantae > Streptophyta > Magnoliopsida > Asterales > Asteraceae > Arctium > Arctium minus. The sequence continues at coordinate 73,244,506 of OX941086.1, forward strand.
AATGAAAGGGGGAGATGTTCAAATTAGATCGATGGTTGTTTAAATCAATTGATTTCAAAGTCAAAGTTTGAAGAAAAGTTTTTTTTTGAAGAATATGTGATTTTGTTGAAGACAAAGGAAGAGATTGAAGATTGACCAAAGCAACAATATTTTGAAGATTTCAATGGTTGTGAAGAAAGTGTCAAAGTTGTTAAAGTAAAGACAAAGGGGGAGATTCACTTCATATGTTTAAGATATTAAAGTTCATACAATGTTTCAAAGATTTCAAGTTTCAAAGCTGATAAAGATTTTTTGCTGAAGTTATTTTTTAAGATTAGAAGACCTGAAGATTACTGTCAATTTTTTTTAATCTTGAATCCAAAGGGGGAGATTGTTAGACTAGAATTGTATCCAAGATTAAATAGAGGGTCAAAGTAGTAATTGTGTGATAGTTCAAGGGTTTGGTTGTAAAGTCAACGAATGTTGACTTAGTATAAATAGTGGGTTTCCTTATTAGATTGGTAGACATGTTTACATTTCAATGAACACAAGATTGTATAGTTAGAGAACACAGAACTCGCATCATTCATGTTAGATCTGTGACACTGTAATCTTGTGACATTAATGACAATGGCTTCTTGATAATCTGTGTGTATGTATTAAAGGTAGTTAATTGGGATGACACACTGGAATGTTGTTCGAAATAAACCAAAATCTCGGCCCCTCCCCACGACATTGACCCTGCGACTTTGCTAGGGGCATTGTCGCCGGGAAATGTCTCCCCTGGCCTACTACCCGCTATTCAATTGATGCCAAATTTCCAACAATCTGAAGTTCGCTCCTCTATAGAATTCTATCGATTACCTAAGTCTCGGAATGAATGTCTAAAAGTCGAGGATGATAATCTAATGTATACACTTCCCGAAATTGTCACAAATACACGTATGCATGTAGCAGAAAGCCGAGAGTACACATAGGAAATAAGAGCACATAAGCAGAAAATCATGTATACGTATCATTACATACATATATAGACACTTATACATAAGAACTTGACTTAGATGAGTGAACTTGCAAGACGAGGATTTTAGAATGATTACTGATGAAACGGGGTGTTACACGCAAGGACATTCCAATATTTGTGTTGACTCTGTTACACATGTATGACTATATATATAATTGTGTATCCCTAGATGTGCAATATGATCAAGATAACAACAATAATTCAATATGAATAGCCACATGTCATTGATTTCAATCACATATTACGATTTGTATGAAATGCTCTGACTTACAATATTTCTCTCACTAGATTCCCAAAGGTACACTCTTAGTTATTAGTTACAAGATTCTACAAATGACAAAATCATATCTACCTACATGATTTACAAAGGAATCTAAACAAACTAAACAACTAACACTAACTAAGATTTTGACTTTATTCTTCCTTTGAGCTTTGACTTTGACTTTGCAATGAGAGTTTGACTTGGACTTTGACATTCAACCATCAATGATCTTGGATCCAACATTTATGCACTAACAATCTCCCCTTTGGATGCAAGATCATTTTCAAAAAAGATAAGCACTTTATCTCCCCTTTTTGGATTCAAAAAGAATTTCAACATCAAGGAACAATCTCCCTCTTTATGTCTCTGACAAACATTCTCACCCTTTGAAATAAATCTCCCCTATTTAGGTAAATCTGTTCAAAGTCAATCTCCCCTTTAAAACTGTTCAAAGTCAATCTATCCTTTAAAAATGTGAATAACATCTTCAAGAGCTTTAACAATCTCCCCAAGGTTATGATAACCTCTTTCAGACTTCGGAAAATAAATTATCTTCAGATTCAGCTCACTTTTGCTTCAGCAAATAATCTTCAAAGAAAATTTCAGTAAACTTCAACAATCTTTCTTGAACTCTTAAAGTTTTCTCTTTTATTCTAAATATTCTCCCATAATTCATTCACCATATCATTTCTTGTATCTCTCCCCTATATTCCAAACATTTAACTTTCTCCAAATCCAACATTTCTTGATCATATCTCCCACTTTTTTTATGATGTAGAGCATAGAAATCATCAAAACTTCTTCAATAAATGTCATGTACTCAACATCTGACCATGATCTTTCCAAATAAATTTTTGAACATTCATTAATTCAACAAATGTATTCATCCGAATCTTTTCAAATTCAGAAAAATAATAACGTAACCCTGAATCAACAAATGAATTAGTTAGAAATACATGTAAGTATTACAAAGCCACTTTTTACAACGAATATAGTTTGGAAATGAGCTTTTTAATGTTCACTCCCCTAGGGCTTCCATTCAGTCATCATAAACCACAAAGAATTTTTCTATAAAGGTTATGACAATAAAACGAATTCCTTGTGTGCTCGTGCTAGAGTAGAATGATTGAAGCTACTATGGCTTTTCATATAGGATAAAAGTGTGTATGATCGAACGTCGATGGTGGGGCCGACTTCCTTCTGTTTCAATATCCAAATCTTCCAAATGAAGACGAGATAGATTATGTGTTGCGTCCCCAAAAAAATGAAACATCTGTTTATTGAGAAAAAAATTAGTAGTTGGTGGGGTTTAATTCAAGAGTTGGCATTGGCTAGTGCCTGATTCAATGATGGTCACCTAAGAATGTGAACCAACAGTAGATGTGGTTGTCCGACTCAGAATAGATTTGGAGCAGAGTTCTGATATTCTTTTAACTCTGTTCTCACACCTCTTTCTTTTTATCATTTAAGCGCACTTCTAACCAAACTTTCTTTTACATTCTACCTCAACACACACCCACTCTTTGATTTTGAACCCTCGCCTCTCAATCAATCAAGGATAACTTTGGGGGTAGGAAACACTGGTTATCGTGAATCCCTAGAAGTTCTTTTAAATTCTCACACTGATCCCATGAATTTGTCCTAAAAGCATAATGTTACTCAATAGTTTAACTTCAACAGTTAGAGCACAATAGTAAGAATTACATATATCAGATATATGAATGCTCAGTAAGATAATCATGAAGATTTGAGCATTTTTAAACATGGAAGATTTTTTCAAAACAAGGAAATAAAATGAACGAAGTGAAATCAATATATAAGTTTTGAGAATCTGACAATGTATTGAAAATATCAAATATAAATGATAATCAATAAAAGCTTAGGTCATGAAAAATTGGAATTTGTGTATATGAATCAAATATAGACAATTCTTGAAAGAATCACTTTGAATGAAATAACACTCCACAAGATTGAATATACAAAAGGAGTGTCTTACCATCGAAAAATTGCTTCAATTTGAGACATGGTAAGAACATAGTGAAGAGAAATACTAAACCGATTTTTGTGAATACATGACAATATATGGAAAGGATAATACAAAAGTATTTATCCATAGAGACACACGGTTATTTAATCATGAAAAATCATAACCGAAAACATTTAAAAAATAGACACTTCTAGAATTTATAAAATCTTTTTGAGAATCGAGAAGTGGTTTGAACGTGAAAGGAAACATTTTTTTGTATCTGAAAGTCGTCCATCTTTCAAACATGTATGAGATTAAGGTTAGAATAATCCTTACTGTTAGATCATAAATATGTTGGATACAAGATCAAGAAGACTGAAGGTCAAAGTGTAAGAAGTCAAAGCTGAGAAAGTCAACACTCATCAAAGTCAAAGTCTTTTGTAATAAAAGTCAATGTATTGTATTTGTATTTGTTTTTCCTTGTTTTAGTTGTAGGTATAAATAGTTTCCTTTCCTTTGTAATTTGTAGTTAACAGAAGTGGAGCATATAATTCAGTTGTATTTTAGAGAGAGAATACGTTTAGAGAGAGAAAGAGAGTTCTAGAAAGAGAAAGTTGTAATCTTGAATTGGATTGAAATCAAACAGGTAATTGATTGATATATCCTTGTTTGTTTGATTAATTGCATTTAGGAACTAGAATCTGGGCACACAATTGGTATCAGAGCAGATTCAAATTGAAATCAAATCAAGAAAATGTTCGACACTGTGTTCTTCATGTCCAGATCTGATTTTGAGTATTACTGTGTTTTTGGAGTTGTAATCGATTAGTTTTTGTTAGAAAAGTGTAATCGATCGAGTATGTATAGGTAATTTCAAGAATTGCACTGTAATTGATCTTTGATTTTTATTTTTGTTGAGTTTTGAGTTCACGAGTCAAGAACACTGTATTCATATCGATTTGTACATTTTTGTGTTTTTGATCTAAATTAGTTGTTAGAAGTGTGATCTAGATGTTTAGGTGAGCAAATTGTCAAATTTTCGTAGTGTAATTAGAGGTCTAGAGTAGTTTTTGGTGGAAATCTGTTCGTTTTTTGAAATTTGCGCAATATTCAAACTTTGCGAAAGTTCGTCGAGGTTTGCGCAAGATTCATCCTAGGTTTGCGCAAGATTATTCTAGAAAATTCATCGTGTTATTTCTGAGGTTTGCGTATATGAAGTGAAACGAAAAGCTGAAGTGTGATACGTGAAGAATTGATTTGCGTAAGCTACTTGATACGCAAAGTGTGATTTGCATACGCTTCTTGATACGCAAAGAAAGGTTTGCGTACACCTCTTAATACGCAAAGAAAGGTTTGCGTACACCTCTTAATACGCAAAGAAAGGTTTGCTACACTTCTTGATACGCAAAGAAAGGTTTGCGTACGCTTCTCGATACGCAAAGACAGATCTGCGTAACCTTCTCAACAAGCAAAGCTGCTCGTCACAAGAATTGATTTGTGTAACATACTCGAAACGCAAGGCGTGGTTTGCGCAACACATTAGATACGCAAAGAGTGGTTTGCGCATCACACTTGGCACGCAAAGCTTGGTTTACTTAGAATTTTTTTTCTGAGAAAATTTTTAAACTGTAATATGGTCTTTAATAGTGAAATTTTTTTCTCTAGGGGCGCTGCCCCTCGACCCCGCAAGGGCGTTGCCCCCGTACTAAGTCTGCGGAGGGGGACAAAATTCTGATCAAAATTCCTGAATTTCTATTTCAAGATTTCTTGTATTTTTGTGATTTCATATTTTGGACTAACGATCAGTTCTAGTTTCTTATTGCAAATATTTCTCAAACAGGTTTAATCAAGATGACTTCTAAAGATGCTCTTTCCATTGGCACTGATGTCAAGCCTCTTGTACTGTTCAAAAGAGAATACGAACAATGGAAAGACAGATTCCTTGATTTTGTGGACCGTCACACAAATGGAGAAAATATTCTTCTGTCCATTACAGAAGGTCCTATGGTACCAGTCACAGTTCAAATCCCTGATAATGACTCATCTGATAGTGAAGATGGTACTGAGGAAAGAAAACAGAAGATGAAAACAGTTCCAGTAGAGTATAGTCAATATTCAGAGGAACAGAATAGCCGATATAAAGCAGACAAGCAAGCAAGATCCTTACTTTTTCAAAGTATCCTGAATGACATCTACGTCAAGATAGACAGCTATAAGGGAAAATCTAAGAAGATGTCGGATCAGTTGTAGAAAATGATGATGGGATACAAGGTAGGGAATCAGATGAAAGTGGCTAACTGTATCAACAGTTGTGAGGAATTCAAATCCAAAGAGAATGAGATCTTAGAAGATACTTATGAACGGTTTGTCTTGTTGTTAAATGAATTGTCAAAGAACAAAGTGAAGAAGAAGTAGCTTGAGAACAATGTCAAATTCCTGAGTATCCTACAACCTGAATGGAAGAAGCATACACATAAGATGAAACAGATGAACGATCTGAATGACATACCGTTACATGAGGTATATGAGACTCTGAGGCAAAATGAGGAAGAAGTGGAAGAGAAAAGAGCTGAGAAAAAGAAGGCAGAAAAAGTTCCAGATCCTATTGCTTTGGTAGTCGGAGAGAAGAAGAAAGAAAAGAAAGAGAAGAAGAGAAAGAAGAAAGTTCTGACAAGTTATGAGTCGGAATCTGAATCAGATGGTGATGATGGAGAAAGTCTGAAACAAGCGATGCTTTTACTAACCCGAGCTTTTCAAAAGAAATTCTACAAGAAGCCGGGATCCAACTCTCAAAGATATTCTTCATCAAGTTCCAAGAATAATGAGCACCGAGAAAGAGTGGAAGGAAAGCGACATGAAGAGAACAGGTATATGGAAAGGAAGCCGGAAGAAAGGAAGAAGTTCGTGAATGATTACATCGTTGTTGTCAAGCCAACAAATGATCCAATCAAATGCTACAACCGTGGCAAGATTGGACATTTTGCTCAAGATTGTCGAAAGCCAAAGGTTCGAAACTCTCAGTATTATCAGAATAAACTGATATTGGCCAAACAGCAAGAAGCAGGCATAGCATTAATGGCTGAAGACGAATTCTGGTTGGATCATTCTGATCAAGAGGATGACAAAGAGGTCAAGTATGATGAGTCAGATGATGAGACAACTGATGAGGTATTAAACTTAACTGAAAAAGATTTCATAACCAAAATGGAAGCTATGATGGTTGAGCTTAATGATCTTCAAGTAAAACTGAAGAAAGAAAACGATAGAGTTGCTAAAAGAAACAACAAGATCTTTGTGCTTAATAAGTCTGTTATTGGGAACAAAGATCTCATTGATTCTTTACGCAAGTCTGCTTCTGATTCTAAACTTCAAGTAGATTGTTTTGAAAAGAAGATTTCTGATTTTGAAGTTAAAATTTCTAAGTATGAGTTTGAAAAGAAAGAATCTGCACTAACTGTTCATAAATTGCAGGTTGAGAACAAGCTTTTGAGTAAGAAGGTAAATGGTCTGGAAGCCAAACTCTATGCAAGACGCCAAACAGATCAAACCATTTTCTGAATGCACCTAACGAAGAGGCTGATGTTAAGCAAAAATGGGGACTTGGTTTTCAAAACCCCCATTACTTAAAGAAAGCCATCAGAAAACAACCAGCACTTTATAATTTTGATTTTCTTGCTTGTGCTGGTAAACATACTCATTTAAAACCCAAATTTGTTACCAAATACGCTCAACATTAATCTCATAAAGTCAGCCTAATAGTCATGATTTATATGATCATGTAAGCTCCCCCTCAAAATTTGCATGTAGTCAAAAATCGTCAAAGCAACAAAGTATTGTTGAAAGTAAAATAACAACATTTATTGAAATTAAAAACTTTAAAAACGAGTTAAAACTTTAAACAACGAGTTCTAAATTGAATGTTTATAAGTCAATTATCCTTACTCCACATGAAATGATGCATTCACAAAAATATGTCAGTACATATCAAATACAAAAATCCTCTAGCTCCCCCTAGAAATTAGATCATCTAATCTTTGTGTCACTCCCCTTGAAATCCTGAGCAAACCTTCAGTGCAGATATCATTCAGATAATAGAATAAAGAAATGAAGAAAAGTTATAAATCAAACTGTTCGAGGTAAATACGGATTATGTTTTAATATTCAACATACCTAATTTCAAAATGAGTATATTAAATCTCTTTTCGTTCAAAGGTTTGGTGAATAAATCAGCATGTTGATAATCCATGTTTACAAAGTAAAGTTCAATTGTACTTTTTTCAACATTATCCTTGATAAAGTGATATCTCACGTCAATGTGCTTTGTTTTCGTGTGCTGAACAGGATTAGCAGATATCGCAATGGCGCTCTTCGAATCACAATAAATAGGTATTTTGTTTATGTGGAATCCATAGTCTCGATGTTGACTGCGCATCCATAATACTTGAGAGCAACAACTTACAGCAGCTACATACTCTACTTCTGCAGTTGAAGTGGATACACAACGTTGTTTCTTTGATGCCCAACTTACGAGCTTATCTCCCAGAAATTGTATGTGACCCGATGTGCTCTTCCTGTCTAGCATACAACCTGCATGATCTGCATCTGAATATGTTGTGAGCTCAAAACCAGAATCCTGAGGATATCACAAACCAAGGTCTGCAGTCCCCTTCAGATATCTAAATATAAGTTTTACAATCGAGAGATGGGACTCTTTAGGTTTAGCTTGAAATCTAGTGCACAAACAAGTAGAGAACATAATATCCGGTCTACTAGTCGTTAAGTACATTAAAGAACCTATAATTCCTCTATAGGTTCTAAGATCAAAATCTTTTCTCGAAAGATTAACACCGATCATAGTTCCATGTGCCATCTGGGTTGAAATAGGAGTATTGTGTGTCCTGTTTCTAGTTCCTAATCACAATCAAACAAAAACAATATATCTCAATTACCTGTTTGATTCAAATCAATTCAACAATTACAAACTCTCTCTCTTTAGAACTCCTCTCTCTCTCTCTATAATTCTTTCTCAAGAATGTGATCTCAGATTACCACTCTCTAGATACAAAACTAACAAGAATAACTAACTAAACTATTTATACCAAGAACTAAAATACAAGGAAATACAAAATACAATGCATTTTGACTTTTATTACAAAATAGACTTTGACTTTAATGAGAGTTGACTTTCAGCTTTGACTTCTTGTATCTTTAACCTTCGGCAATCTTGATATTGTATCGAACAGATTTATGCTCTAACAATCTCCCCCTTTGGATTCAAGATCACTGTTGAAAGATCTAGCAATTCAGTCTTCTCTTTTAAGCTCTGTCAGATGCAATCTCTCCCTTTAACATTGTAATCTTCCAAGTCTGTCTTCGAAGAATATAACAATCTCCCCAAATATGATAAACAAAATCTTCAACAATCTCTTCAGTATTATCACAATACTCTTTCAGACTTCGGAAAGAAATTATCATCAGATTCAGATCGGATTGCTTTAGCAAATAATCTTCAAAGAAAATTTCCTCAAAATCAGCACATCTTTAAAAATTCTTTGATCCTCTTCAAGTCTTTACTTTGAATCTTCTGACATAGACATTTCTTTAAAATCATCTCCCCCTTTTTGATGATTTGAGCATCGATATCATCAAAACTTTCTTCAAGAAATGACATTGACCAATCTGATCTGTTAAACTGAGCCTCTGATTCATTGATCCGTAATCATGTATTTATCTAGATTTTTTAAAATCCAGACAAGTTAGAAATGTGTAACACCTGAATCAACAAATGAATCAGTTAACATGCCTGTCAGTAATACTAAGTCACTGTGTGTAACAAATACACAATATAAAGGAGCTTTTATGATGTTCACTCCCCCAGGACTTCCATCCAATCATCGAAACACCACAAAGGCAATTTCTATGAATGTTATGACAAGAAAAAAAATTCCTTGTGTGCTCGTGCAAGTGTAGAAAGAATTAAGCACGGATAGTTGCTTTTATAAAGGCTCAACATAGTGTAAACCACTGAGACAACAGTAGATAAACACAGACTCAATGTCCATGATTGGAGTGCGAAGGTGGGGTAGACTTCCTTCTTTTTCAATATCCAGATTTTCCAAATGAAAATCAGATAGCATATGTGCTGCGTCCCTAGAAAATATGAAACATTTTCTTTTAGAGAAGAAAATGAGTAGCTGGTGGGGTAGTAAGCAAAAGTTGGCATGGGCTAGTTGCCTATTTCAATAACGTTCACCAAAGAATTGTGAAACATTAGAAATGTGGCTGCCCGGCTCAGAAAGTAGTTGGTGCAGAGTTTGATATTCTTTTACTCTGATCTCACACCCTCTTTCTTTTAATTCAATAAGCTCACATCTAATCAAACTCTCTTTTCCATTTTACCTCAACGCACAACCCACACTCATTTCTTTTAGACTCCTCACACTCAATCACTATGGATTAACTTCTTGGGTAGAAATCACTGGTTAACGTGATTCCATAGAAGTTCAGTTAAATCCTAGCACAAAGAACCCATGTAATTCTATGAAAGCATAATGTTGCTCAATATGGTTTAACTTTATTAGTTAAATCTCAAAATACAAGTCAGATGTTGATATGCTCAGAATATAATCATGAAGATATGAGCATTTTGAAACAGTTAAGTATTTTCAAACAAGTAAATTGAATGAATGAACATGAATGCAAGAGACTTGTTTGAAAATCTGACATTGTATGAAAATAATCAGAAATGATATGATATATCAACCAAGGCTTATGGTTAAGAATAATGGATATTGTCTATATGAAACAAAATATAGACATTCTTGAATGAAACGCTTCGAAATGAAATGACGCTAAAAAATCTTTGAAGTACAAGCGGAGTGTCTTACCATCGAAAATATGTTTCAATATGAGACATGGTAAGAAAAATTTGATCAAAAATTAAACCGATGTGTGTGAATACTTGAAAGTATGTAGAAAAGACAATACGCAAGTATTTATCTTTGGAAACACATGGTTTATTAATCATTGAAGCTCAAAATGAAAAATGAAAACATTTAAAATCATACTTCCAATTCATGAAAATCTTGAAAGAATCAGGAAATGGTTTGAACATTTAAGAACATGTTTTCTTATGATTGAAAGTTATCCTTCTTTCTATGCAGGATTAAATCTCATGAAGTCAGCTGAAGTCATAAAGATACAATCTTGATAGTTTCCTCTCATTCTGTACAAATCTCAAAGTCATGTCAAAGCAACTTTATTCACAAAAACTTATTCATATGTAAAAGACATAAAGCAGTAAAACAATGAGAGTACGAGTTCTGATCTGAAATAATCAGAAATCATGTCTTACTCCTTTTGATATGACTTATATGCTCCCCCTAAAATCATGCATCACAAAAATTTGTCAGTTAAGTAAAATGCAGAAGTTAAATATGCTCCCCCTCAAAATAATGTAGATCATCTTAAAGTGGATCTTACTCTCCCCCTGAGATCATGAAGAAACTATTAAAGTGTAGATATTTTTCAAAAATAATGATAATGAAAATGATGAAAAATAACAATACGTAACTTTATTAGGTAACAACCGATTATGTCTTAAGATTTAGCATACCAAGCTTAGATACAAGAAAATTAAATCTCTTTTCATCTAAGGGTTTGGTAAAAAAATCTGCAAGTTGATAATTTGTTTTTACAAAATAAAGTTCAATTCTTCCTTTTTCTACATTATCTTTGATAAAATGATACCTGACGTCAATCTGTTTGGTTTTAGTATGTTGGACAGGATTAGCAGATATCGCAATTGCACTCTTCGAGTCACAATAGATCGGTATTTTCTCAAACTTGAATCCATAGTCTCGCAGTTGTGTTCGCATCCACAGGACTTGAAAGCAGCAACTCGCAGCAGCTACATACTCTGCTTCAGCAGTCGATGTGGAAACGCATAATTGTTTCTTTGACGCCCAGCTAACGAGCTTGTCTCCAAGAAATTGAATGTGACCTGTTGGATCAAATAATTGTATTCAAGATTAAAGTTAAATTAGAGGGCTTAAACTGTATTTGTTTGATAGTTACAGTTTAGGGTTTAAACTGTAATATGTTAATAGTTATTTGTAAATGGGCCTAAAGCCTGTTAGAAAGCCCATTAAGGTTAAAGCCCATATGGCCTAGGTATTTAAAGTTTTGTTTAATTAGGTTTTAGGTGTAACTCTGGTAATATTCTAGTTAATACCGTACGTATTCTTTGTGAAAGTCCAAGATCACAAAATCTCTAGAGAGAGAAAGTAGAGAGAGAAAGTCTATACACTCCAAAGTAAACTGATATTCAAATAAGGTTACAAAGTTACAAAACAAAGGACAAAGGGGACTTAAATACCTCTTGCCTTAACAATACATAAAACAACTTTTAAGCACAGTTAGACAAGGAAAATAAATACAATGATTGCTACAAAATTAGACTTAACAATCTCCCCCTTAGTAATCATTGGCGCAGTGGTCTTCAAAAAAAATCTTCTGAAACAGCATTGACCGACTAAGCGAATTTGGAGAATCATTGACGCTCTTCTCTTTGACGAAGTCTATTCAATCCAACTAAAACTTCCAGTCGTCTTAGAGTTGAGCGGAGGTTCAGTCTCTCATGAATAGTATTCAATATCCTCTTGAGAAGTCGAATCTCGTCATTATGAACCAGAAAAGCTTAACTTCTTGTTTCCAAAAATCTTCTTTGAGCTTCTTTCAGACGTTGCTCCAACTGAAGCTTGATCATCTTTAAGGATCCATCAGAGTAATGAGCAATTTCTTCAAATTTGAGAAAGCATTTTTGACTTGATCCATTCTTGTAAACAACACCATATGGATCTTGAATTATGGTGAAAAAAGGATAAGAATCTAAGTCTGGTAAGCTTCGATTGGGCCTTAGAAGATTTACAACTGGTTGAAAACTTTCAACTGCCATATGAAAATCAAACACTCTGAAGAATCGGATTTGTCGTCGAATAAATCTTTTGATAGCATACAGTGCTTGAGAAACATCCTGAGTTCTATGATAAAGATTTCTGAAATGATCATATAGAAACTCAATATCATCCATAGAAAGGTCAGAAAAATCTGCCTCTGAGAAGGTATATCGGTTGCAATCTCTTCTTTCCACTACGAATTCCGGATACCGGATATTAACTAGCTTGTTTATTGTGACGCTGATAACTCGGACAATCAGATGTGGAGAAGAAACGTTATCGTTTCTACGCCGTTGGCACTTGATTAGCATCAAGTATTCATACTGATATGGCTCTTCCTCCTTTTCAACACCAAGGATAGCATAAATGTTGATCAACCTTCTTCTAGAAACGAAAATATTTTTCTGAGTGTCTTCTAGAAAAGAAGTTCTCAGTCTTGATGCCATATACTGATGTTGAAGATTTATTTGCCTCTGCTGTCTGGACAAGGCTGGTCCCTCTTCTTGAATATTCGGGGGAATCACAGGTTCAGAAGAAAGATCATCAGCTTGTGCTCTAGATGACTGACCTACTTCAAATGTACCTGAAGGAATAGAGGTAGTCGGAGCAGAACTAACAACAGGAGTAGAAATAACTGGAGCAGATTCAGGATCTTGAGAAACTTCAGGAATAGTTTCAAGAACCTCATTTTGAGAAGGAAGATCTCTGTACAACATGTCTGCTTCTTCTTCATCCTTAGCATCCATAAACATAGAATCATCTTCAGTATAAGAAATAATGACTATGTCATCACAATCCTCTTCTTTAACTTGGAAAATCTTTTGAAACCTGACATCATCATCATCATCTGAGTTAATCTGAATGAAATTTGCAAAAAATGACCTCATGTCATTTGCAGCTTCAGACTCTTCAATCTCAATTGGCCTTTCTGCAACGTCTGGATCAACATACACTACAATCTGCATATTATTTTCTATATCTCGTTCAGAAATGTTCAGTACATTTGTCATGGAGGATAAATCAATATTTTCAATCATCACATTCACAAGATCTTCAATACTACAATCCTGGACACCTTCAGTGCTCTTTCCTTTGTCACATGTCTCTTCTTGTGTCTGATCTTCTCTTGCTGACGACCCTTCCACTCTTTGTCTCTTATTCATCTCCCCCTCATGACCTTGATGATCGTGATCATCCTGGTCATGTCTTCGTTTAAGAGACGGGGCGGTTTGAATTCTGCAGCTTTGTTCAAGATTATCAAACCTGTTAAAAAGATCTGAAAAGGCTTGAGTCATAAAAGACCTCATATCAGCAAAGTTGGATTGAACTTCTGATCGGAAACACTTGAATTCTTCAGATAACGCATAAATTCTCTCAGAATCGGACATAGGAGCTGGAGGCGGAGAAGGCTGGAAATTCCGTAGAAGAGAGATCAAATCTTGATCTTGATGTTCAGACGGTGACATAGATAGAAGTCGAACGTAGAGTAGATCTGTCAAATCTGATATTGGAAGATCATGAAGATTAGACCTTTAAGATGAACCAGGAGGAACTGAGGTAGATCTTTGAGGCATAGAAATCGATGCAGAAATACTAGTTGTCTGAGTAAACAGTTGAGGCAGAGGAATAGATATAAGCGCAGGAGCAGAAGATTGAACAACAATAGACGGGTCTCTAATAAACACCCCTGATGGGCGTCTGAAAGGAATTACTTCAGGGATCGAGGATGTATCAATTTCCGACATTTTTTCCCTTAAAGAAAGCACGCAATTTCTGAATATCTGCTCGCTTGTGCTCTTCAAATTGATCACTCATTTTCTGAATCAAATCATTCAAAGTAGAGAATTTAGTAGAAGAATCCTGAGCTTGAACAGAAGACAACTCTACAGCTGAAACTGTTGTAGATTGAATAGTCGCAAGAGAAGTTGCTGGAGCTTGACTTTGTACCGAAGCTGAGGCTTGATCAAATGCTATATCCAATTCATATACTTGAAGACGAGCAACAGAAGGATTAACAGGAACAGAATCATCTTCAGAAACAACTTCTGTTGAAACAACAACTTCTGGTTCCTTGGAATGTCTTGCATAGACCCGAAGACTTGGTTGATCAGCATCATCAGCATCATCACCCTCAGAATCATCATCATGCACATCTTGATCTCTAGGAAAATCATCACCAATATTGGCATCTCTTTTACCATCACCAGCAGAAGCATCAACAGCAGCATCAGAAGTATCAGAAATATCATGGACATAAGCAGCAATTTCTGAATGAATAGAAGCAAGTGCATCATCAATATGTTGAATAGCTACAGCTGCTTGAACCTCTTGATCATCAACTTCTACTTCAACTTCTTGTTCAACAGCTATGTTGACTTCAACCTCTTGATCAACAGGTTTTTCGATTTCTTGAGCAGCAGCATCAGTATCATGAGATGGTTTATCGTGTGTAGCTTCCACATTGTCATTCTCCATGCAATACTGTATGATGATATCATCAGTCATGTCGGCGTAGTTGGCGATTAGAGTATACGGAATGGTCATAGAATAGTTGAAAGACCTCTTTAGCTTCTGAATATAAGTCATTTCGGTGTCTGGAACCTGAGGCCAAGATAATCTGCGTGGAATTGACGGATTGCTTCTGAGTACACTTCTAACGATCAGATTCAAGAATCTGATAAAAGGAATGAATTTGCGCTACTTGTTTGTAAGCTTGTCTTGTACCCTCTCCGAGAGTTCTGTCCAGAAAATGAAAGTGTAGTCGACATGGAAATCATAGATGATTGCATGGAACAAGCGGAGATAGAGTAGACTGGCGTTGTCCGTTCCAGAATGTTTGGCCAAAAGGCACCTGATGATAACAGAGAAGAGAGCATACCAAACTTGAGGAAGGTTTGACTTATCAAAATCACGAACTCTGTTCAATATACCAACATAGCTAAGATTTCTTATTCCTTCAAAAACTTCCTCTTCAGACGGAAAGTTGTCATATGAAGTTCGGCCTGGTCTGGAGTTGGGCTCAGGAAGCTCCAGAATCAGTCGTAAATGCTTGTAGGAAAGAAATGACTCATATTGATCAATCTGCAAATCAAATCTGTGTGGACGAGGCAGCTCATTCTTTGTAATAGTATGTCAGGCCTGCTGAATATAAACTTCTGGAACTCTAGCACATGAGGTAAGAGCTTGTGCAAGTGGATGACCTCGGAGAATAGAACGTATGACTGGATGAATCTTGATTCTGTCAAAATCCAAGTAGTCGTTGTTCGACTTATAAGGTAGGATATACAACAATGATGGAAAGACGTCGTTCGGCGTTCGACGTGAAGCAGACAGATCGACCCCGACAGAAGGGACAGACGGCATCGGCGTATCGTGTGACACTTGATCAGCTGGATCCTCGAGAATGACATTCTCGTCTTGGATCATGGGATCAGTATGGGTATGAGAAGACATTTGAAGACCTGTTGAACAAAAACGAAGAAGATTTAAACAAAGTAAGAAAACTGAAAAAATTGAAAAATTTTCTAAGTCTGGTTTGCGCATCTAGTTAGACACGCAAAGGGAGGTTTGCACATTGAACGTGATACGCAAAGGACAGTTTGCGCATCATGCATGATACGCAAAGCAGTTCATTACGCAAACTAAGGTTTGAGTGTTGAACATGATTCGAAAACTAGACCTGAAAAATTTTCAACACAACATAAGGTTTGCGTGTCACTAAGGTTACACAAAGTATCCTTTGCGTATCCTAAGTAGTACGCAAACTAAACTAAACAAACATACAAAAACACTGAGGTTTGCGGATCAAGTTAGATACGCAAAGTACACTTTTCGTAACCAACGGGATACGCAAACTGGACTTTGCGTGTCCTGTTGGATGCACAAAGTAGACTTTGCGTACAACCACTTGATACGAAAACCTAGGTTTTCGGAAGTTCGAACCAAAAAACATAAAAATGCAAAAATAAACCTATTTGACACAAAAATAAGGGAAGAAAACACATACCTGATGCTCGAAAATATGAACTAAACAAAACCCTAAACTCGATTTCGAGCAAAAGAGCTCGAATCTGAGTATTTGAAGAAAAATGAACAGTAAAAAACGCGAATAAACTGGGTAAGAAAATAACAATGGAATCGAACTCAACAACAAACAAAGTATAACAAATCAAAACTACAAACAAACAATGCAAAAAGAAAGAATACAAACCTGATTGAAGCACAAATCTGAAAGAGAAAACACGGTGAACAGTGAAAAATGAGAGAAGGAAGATGAATAGTGCGAAGAGTGCGTTCAAAATAAGAAATGGAGCGAAAAAGAGAAAAACACATACTTCAAAACTATTTATAATATACTAAAAAAATAAGCACTAAAATTTTTTTCTAAAAAAATAGTAAATTGAATACTACTAAAAAAAACATATAACATACCTGTCAAGCTCTGTTACTCCCCCTACACAAATACACAAATTTTATCAAAGCATATCAGCATTTGCACAAAAATATCAGAAATACTTACCTGATTAAAATCTGATCAGTTCGAGAAGTATTTTTGTTAGCTTGGTTCACTCCCCCTCAAAAACAGATTGGTTCATAAAATCTTTTCAGATTGGCACTCCCCCTCGAAATATGCACAGACCATTTAACAAAAATATGGATACACAACCATATAAACATCAGAGTAAAAAGAAAATAATACTGAATATAAATTTTCAAACAACTGAACATATAAAATTTTAAACACTTAAAAAAATTAAAGGCTACTTAGTAAAATTTCACACATTTATCAATCAGTTGAAATCAAACATATGTTGTTGGATACAAGAACAAGTTTAATTGCATATCAAGTTATGACATGTTCAGTTTCAAATACTTCCTTCTATCTATTCAGTGTGCTCGCATGTGAACTTCGATTAGCTTCAAGAAAAATGCAATTCTAAAAATCTTATAGAGAACTTTGCATGTACTGACACTAAGTCATCAAAAATTAAGACTTTCACAAATTTACAGGTTTTTCGCAACTCAAACATATCACCAAGTATCATGAGATGTGTGCTCATTCGCATCTTTTTAGCAGTATGCACATTGGCATCTTCACATGAGTGTGCTCTTTGGCATCTTTTAAGCGATGTGCACTTTTGCATCTTTTAATCAAAGAGTTCATTAAGTAAAGAACATGCCGTAAACGTAACTTTCTATCTGACCCTATTGCAGGATTTGGGTCAGCCGCTCCAAGACCAGTTGGCCTTAGGGGACTAGGTGTCAAGCACCCCTTGGAACTTACTTTCCCGGATCAGAAAGGCTACATCGACACATCCTAAACCTATTCATAAAAGTAGAACATGACTTTCGATCTGGTTCTATAGAAGGATTTTGGTTCGATCACTCCCAGATCACATGACCTTAGGGGACCAGATGACAAGCATCCCACGGAACTTACTTTCCCAAACCAGAAAGGTCACAGGTACAAACTTTTAAACTCAGAGATTTCTGTAATTTTAAGAATTTATTATTCATCTCAATCACTCAGATCAACGTCTAAATACTTAGCCCATATTTTTATTCCGATCTATAATTCTGATCATTTAGGTAGTCTAAGCAAAGTAAACTATAAAAATCCCGAATCATATATCTTTAAAGAAAAATCAAAAGTTAGAAACATGTTGCTGACTTTTCGACTTTTGTAAGACTTGAAAGTTAAACATATAAAACTTTAATATAAACAAAGAACTTGTAAAAGATCCTAGACACACATTTTATTCAAAAAAAAAATCTGTAAAATTTTAGTTTATAGAATAAAATTTGTAAAGATTTAAACTTTTAAATTCAACATGCCAAGTTTTGAAAGCAGAAAGTTAAAACG
The DNA here is from genome assembly GCA_954870635.1 of Arctium minus. NCBI lineage: Eukaryota > Viridiplantae > Streptophyta > Magnoliopsida > Asterales > Asteraceae > Arctium > Arctium minus. The sequence goes on from OX941086.1 coordinate 73,262,557, forward strand.
TTTTTCATCTAAAGCTTTTATAAAGATATCAGCAAGTTGATATTCAGTTGGTACAAAATATAATTCAATAATACCTTCTTCCACATGATGCTTTATGAAATGATACCGCATATTTATGTGCTTGGTCTTTGTATGCTGGACCGGATTGACTGATATGGCAATTGCGGACTTCCTGTCACAATATATTGGCACTGTTTTGTACAGCATCCGATAATCCCGATGTTGTGTCTTCATCCATAGGACTTGAGCGCAACAACTAGCTGCGGCGACGTACTCTGCCTCTACAGTTGATATAGAAACATAATTCTGCTTCTTCGACGCCCAGCTTATCAGTCTGTCTCCCAAGAATTGAAGATGTCCTGAGGTACTCTTCTGGTCCAATTGATTACCACCAAAATCTGCATCTGAATAAGCAATCAATTTATAGTCAGAACTTTTAGGATACCATAAACCTAAATAAGGAGTTCCTTTGATATATCTAAAAATAAGCTTGACTACTAATAGATGAGATTCTTTCGGTTTGGCTTGGAATCTAGCACATAGGCACGTGGAGGACATTATATCCGGGAGAATTTCAGTGAGATACATTAGTGAACTGATCATTCCTCGGTATTTCTTTTGATCTACAGCTTTTCCATCTGGATCAAGTCCGATTTTGGCACCATGAGCCATCGGTGTTCCGATTGAAGTAGATTTGTCCATCTTGAATTTCTTCAAGATGTCAAAAACATACTTTGACTGGTTGATGAAGATTCCATCTGGAAGCTACTCCACTTATAAGTCGAGGAAGAAATTGATTTCTCCCATCATGCTCATCTGAAACCTAGAAGTCATTAGATCAGAAAACCAAGTACATAACGATTTGTTAGTCGCACCAAAGATAATATCATCTACGTATATTTGAACTAAGCAGATATCTAAGTTTGATCTAAAAATGAATAGAGTGGTATCTATGGATCCTTTGGTGAAGCCGGTTTTGATTAAGAAGGTTGACAGCTCATCATACCATGCGCATGGTGCTTGTTTCAGTCCATACAACGCTTTACCGAGAAAATAGACATGATCAGGACGATATTTGTCAACAAACCCCTCTGGCTGAGAGACATAGACTTCTTCTTTCAGTTTGCCATTGAGGAAAGCTGTCTTGACATCCATCTGATAGACAGTAAAATTACGATAAGCAGCGAAGGGAAGAAACATCCGAATAGCTTCTAATCTGGCAACCGGCGCGAACGTTTCATCGTAGTCAATTCCTTCTTCTTGTCGATAACCCTTGGCTACCAATCTTGCTTTGTTACGAATAACGATACCATCTTTGTCTTTCTTATTCTTGAATATCCATTTTGTTCCAATTATGTACTTTCCTTTTGGCCGTGGTACAAGTCTCCAAACTTTGAGTGCGTCAAATTGATTGTGCTCCTCTTGCATTGCTATAATCCAATCCGGATCCTCCAACGCTTCTGAAACTTTTGTTGGTTCAATCTTGCTTAAGAATCAAGTGAAGAGACATTCATTGGAAGTAGCCGTCCTGGAACGTGTAGACACACTGGCTTGAGGATCTCCAATAATTTTATGAATTGGATGAGATCTTGTCCATTTTGTGGTGCGAGGGATAGGATCAATAATGTCTTGAACCACTTCTAATTGTTGAGAGGGAGGTTCAGAAGCTTATAAGTCAGTTCAAGAGATAGACACAATTTCAACTTGAGGAGGAGGTAACTCAACAACATCTGGATCAGATTCTGAAAGAGTTTGTTGAATAACATCATTATGTTCTTCTTCCTGAACTGATTCCTCTTGAACAGATTGTTCATGTTTAGATTCTGCATGAATATGTTCTTCATGAATATGCTAAGTTTCTGATTGTGTCTGATCAACAGGATGAACTGGAACAGCATCAGGTTCAGAGATAGATGCAGCAGAATTGGAAGTAGTTGTGTTCTCAGTTTCCTAATTCAAAACATTTGAGACATTTTCAGAGTTAGATCTAGGCACATCATCGTAAAAATTTTCAAACAGAAAATCAAGATCAGAAATATTAAGTGAAGAAGAAGAAAAATCCTGATTTGACGGTTGTGGAGAAGGTTCTGAACTGAGTTGTTCAGAAGTTGAATTTCCAGTAAGTGCGGGTTCTGAATCTGATTGACCAGAAACAAAATTAGTAGCTTCGTCAAATTTGACATTTACACTCTCTATCACTTTTCTTGCTGAGACCAGAAAGACTCTGTAAGCAGCAGAGTTAGAAGAATAACCCAGAAAAATACCCTCATCTGCCTTCAGACTAAACTTGTTCAGACATGCTTGAACAGTGACCTACTGTAGAAAGTAAATCTTATCACTACGTGACGTGTCATCTGTTCTTATTTGTCAAGAAATTCAGAGTGAACATCTTCAGAGCTTTGAATTAGGATCTCTGATGAGGAGCTCTCTGATGTCTTTCCGTGAGACTGTCTCTGAACTGACTACAGAGACAGACTTGCTTTCTCCGAGACTGACTCTGAACTGACTTCAGATACAGACTTGCTTTCTTCAAAGTGACTCTTAACTAACTTCAGAGACAGACTTGCTTTCTCCGCTGATGTCCCTTGAAATTCTTTAGATGAAGACTAAGTTATTTTCAATACTTTCATTGGTTCAGATTTGGGGCTAACAATCTCCCCCTATGTACTGAAAATAAATAAAGGACAGAGAATATTTAAACTATAAAGTGAAGAGGAGAAAGTTATCTTCTGTAAATATTACTTCTCATAATAATTTGGAATTACAAAAGAGAATAATATTCAAAAAATAATCAGAACCTATCACTAGAACATATCCTTTGAAACTTCATGATGAGCTCTCTGAAGTTAATCATTGAGCCAATTTCCAAGTCTAGTTTTGCTAGTAGGTGTGCTCTGCGTTGTTCTTTCTTTACTCGAATCAACATTTGTATGCCTTTCAAGGTTTCATCAGAATACTTTTCTACTTGCGAAGCTAGAAAGATTTTCTTCTCTTGGTTCACTCTGTAGATGAAACCCAGAGGTTCTTCAATGATTGATCCAGTCTTCTGTTTGTCCAGGTGTTCGATGGTTTCCACTGGTTCAGTCACTCCGAGCTTTTCTTCACCCAAGTTCAGAGCAATCTGAAAGTCACGTTTGGCTTTGTGTTTGATATAAGCTTCCATTGCCCGTCTTACTTCAACCATGCTTATTCGTATCTCCCTTCTTCCTGAATCGTATCTCGCAGAGCAATAGGCATATAGATGAGTGAGATCATATGGATTTAGATTTACGAGATCATTATCATTGAACTCGTAAATCTTCTGATCAGATCGAGTCACCACATAATGCCTATATATGATTTTGTTGAAGGCGAATGTTTTTTCAGTGATTTTCTCAACTTTTATTATGGGAGCATCGTTGAGAACCGCCATTCTTGGTGATGTCTTTGCCTGTATGAATCTTCGTTCGTAGTCTGGCATATCCTCTCTGATTCTTAGATTCAGAGGGATTACTTGAGTGTCTCCCATATTGAACTCGCAGTAGATATGCCGAAAGTGATCTTCTATCGATGCTGTAGGAGTGGATTCTAAGAATGTGGGAGGATGAGTGAATACCTTGGCTGGTAAACTGATGCTTGTCTTCTGAACAAGATTCTCTTGAGGAGCCTGTTCATCAACAACCATGGTTTCTTTGTCCTTGAAGGCTGTTCAGAGATATATCCATCTATCTCTGGTGATTTTCTTAATTCTGAAGCTGTTGAGGTATGATAAGGTTGAGCGTGTTTGAAAACATACTATTCGACATTAATTACTTCGATTTGATCTCCAGCAGCTTCTTCAGCTCTGTCAGAATCTGAGTTATGTTCTTTCTCAGACTCTGAGTCAAAGGCATCTCTCATCACCATTCGTTTTCTTCCTCTTCCAGAGCTCCAATTTTCTCTGGAGTTGCATCGGTAACTGGAGTGATTGGAACACATGGTGTTGATGATGCGAAAGGTATTACCAGTGTTGTGAATGTTTGCAAAGTTTGGTTGTCATCAGAAGAGGTGGTGTTCCTCTCTGGTTCCTTCTCTTGAACTGGTGCAGAGGGAGTAACTTTAGAGGTGTGTTTTGTTGTATCTATGATCTCCCTATCGTGTGATTCAGAGGCCTCATCATCATCTTAGTCCTCAGAATCATTAAATCTGGCTTTCTTCGCTGCTTTGCTACAAGTCCCACTAGAAAACTTGCGTTTGTATTTGGGAGAGTCTGGTTCAGCGATTCCGTTTCCTTTGGGGTCAAGAACAACCTTCTGAATGGATTCAATTGCTTCTGAAGCCGCGATTCTGATTTTAGCAACCTGGTCCTCTGATTTATAGGTATGAAGTTCCAGAGTAGCTTTGACCTGCTTCTGAGCAATAGTAGAGATCTTGGAAGAACATGTTAGCATTCTGCTCATGATTGCGGATTTTAATGAGGCCATATCACTTTTGGTGATTAGGTCTTCAGTAGTCCGGGGTGGTGGTTGTGGTGTTGTTGATGGTGCGCTGACTTCTGGTACAGAGGCTTGAATTGTTGTTTTGATGAGGTCAGAGATAGAGGCCATTTGTTCTGTTGAGAGTGAAGATGATCTGTTGGCTACTACCTTGTCCCTTAGTTCTTGCAGTGCCTTCTGAACATCAATGGTTTTAGTTGCTTGATTTTTAAGAGCAACACTCTGAGCTTTAAGAGCGGTACATTGGTTACAACACATGTAGCCAATTTTTCCTCGAGTTCAGAGGAGCCTTCGTTCAGAGCTGTTTTGATGTTATCTATGGAAGGACTTCCACTCAATCCTTGATGTTCCGGAGAATCATCTCTGAGTGTTCTGTTCTCAACCAAGTCCTCCTCCTCAGGTTCAGAGGACTGGAAGTGAATGTGGGAGTTGAGCTTGCGATCCAGGCAAGTCAATCCTTGTTCTTGTAGGTCAAGCCATTGTCCCTGAGTTGGACAACTTCTTCTGGATATCCTGAAGGGTGAGAGATGAGTCACAGAGGCATCATCATGTGTAGGAATTGCTGATGTACTCTGAGGCAACTGAGTACTAAATGTATTGGCTAAGTCCTGTGAAGAGGACTTAACCAGAAATTGAGTTTCCTTAGTTATGTGAACTTCAGAGGTGGAAAAAGGTACTTCTGAAGTGGCTGGCTGGTTTGGATTCGAGGTCTGCACCTCTGATTCAATAACCATTAACTTTGGATCAGGTAGGTTAGATTTTGTGGTTGCACTAGGAGATGGGGTTGGTGTCCTAAAATATATGTGCCTTGGGGCATCTTTTTGTGTGGATGAGGAAGAAATATCAGGTTTCTTTAAGTCCATAAAAGACTTGTTCTCTTCTCTCTGAGAATCTTCAGAGCTAGTCTCTGAAGATTCATCCTCACTTTCCTTAGAGCTAGTAGAGCTATCCTCATCACTAGCAGAAGATGTTTCTTCCATAACTCCCTCATTCACAGCCCCTTCAAGTGCTCTGTCATCTCTCTCAACTTCGGTTTCTCTAGCAAGAGTACCCTCTGGTTCACTCTTGTGAGAGCTCTGAACATCAGGGTCCTCAGATCCCTGTGAAGCCGAGTTGCTCTTACTCTCCATTCCAGATTCAGGACCTAAGTGTGTTGGGGTTCCCCGAACTGGTTCTAGTCCTTGGGCAACACTGAGATAAGAAGCTAAGGCTAAAGATTGAGGATTTACCTGATTCAGCATGTGGTGAGGAATCCACCTTGCTTCTGGATAGCCTTCAGAGAGAATCGTTGGTTTGAAGCTGTTCATTATGTAGAAAGGAGTTTTGGGTTGTTCAGTGGCGATCAAATTATGAAGCTTCTCGATCGCCGCATGGATGATTAGAGACAGAAATCTAGGGAATGTTATTGAAGGAACTTTGGATGATTGGGTCGTTTGTTCAGGGTCCGTTGACAAGCATTTGTTCTTCTTCTCTATGGATGTCAGAATCATATCAAAAATTATGCCGACCATGTCCAAGTTGCGATTGAAGAATAGGGCATACATGATTGACAGAATTTCGGGTGTTGCTTGATCCATGCTTCCCAGTTTGTAGGTGAGAGTGCGGTTTAGTACAGAGAACATGAAGTTCCAGATTGGTGGTAGATGTTGTCGTCGGAAGTTGCTCAATTTGGTGATTTCAGTTTTGCAACCTAGCATTCGAATGAACTGGAGGAGGGTTTCAGAAGTTGGGCGTTTTTCAAAACGCGTGATTTGAAGTTCCTCAGTTGTTAGGAGTGGGAGAAATTCTCGTAGAACAGTAGGAGTGATGAGTATCCGACATTTTACGACTTGAAATATGTCGAACTCGCCGATTATTCCGTTATGTGCATCGCTGTAGTGACTGGAAGAATACCATTCTTGAACAAACGAGAGTGGACATTCATTGGTAAAAGTAGTTAGGGCTTGAGTCAGTTCACAGTTGGAGAAGAACTCGCAGATTACTCCGTATTGTTCCTCAAACTTGGGAGAATCAAGCTGAATCATGTGATTGTTGTCTTTGATTGGAAAACGATACAATCTTTAATATTCGCCAGATTTGGGAAAAAGCTTGCACCATTCATTTGGAGACGCCATTTTTGAGTTGACGTGAAGAAGATGAAGTTCAAATTCTATTTGGAGAGAGAGAGAGAGAGAGAGAGAGAGAGTGCTCGAGAGTAATTTGTAAAAATGAATATCCGGATGTAAAATTGGTTTTGTATCTAAATTTAGAAAAAGATACACTTGAGTGCATAAGGTGAAACGAAAGTGATTTGACCCTTTTGATAAAGCCGTTTAGCCTTTCACTCATCCCTCTTGTGACATGTGGCCTTGAAAACTGTTGTACCTATGGATGTAGGTTCCAAGAAAATAGGAATGGGGCGCCATTTTTCAATATTAAATTGAATAACTTCCCTCCCTTTTTTTTGCTGACTAGACAAACCTTTCGCCTTGAGAAGTAATTTAAGATTTCACTTGTAATAAAAAGGTTCAGATAACCTGAAATTTGAATTTCAAATGATATCAAAAATTGCTAATTAATTAAAAAGTTCTTGTTTGAGGAATGACTGGTCTGAAAGTTGTTGACTCCTCCTTGACAGATGATTTGTGAAAAAAAATCCTCAATTTCAGAGACTCTGAGATGAATTTCAGAGACTCTGAGATGACTTTTGAAAAGTTCTTTTTCTCCCCCTTGACAAAAGAACAACTTTTTATTTTTCTCCCCTTGTCATGTGTTTGGAGAACATTCAGAGACTGATATTGACATATGCTACTTGGTTCAGAGGCTCTGATAATTTGATCAGAGACTCTGAGTTTCTTCCTTGTTAGGTAGACAAATTCAACATTCCTAACTTGCTAATTAAAAAATTGAACCTCCCTTCATCTAAAGCTTTTGTGAAAATATCAGCAAGTTGGAGATCAGTTGGTACAAAATACATTTCTATTGTTCCCCTTTCAACATGATCTTTTAAGAAATGATACCTTACATTAATGTGCTTTGTCTTTGAATGATGTACTGGATTGTTAGAGATGGATATGGAACTTTTTGAATCACAGAGAATGGGTATTCTCTCATATTATTGGCCATAATCTCTGAGCTGAGTTTTCATCCATATGACTTGAGAGCAACAACTAGCAGCAAGAACATATTCTGCCTCTGCAGTTGAAGTTGAAACACAGTTTTGTTTCTTTGATGACCAACTTACCAGCTTATTGCCCAATAACTGACAGCACCTAGAGGTACTTTTTCTGTCAAGCTTACATCCTGCATGATTTGCATCAGTGTAAGCTGTTAGGTCAAAACTAGAAAGTTTTGGATACCAGTGGCCTAATGAGGGTGACCCTCTTAGGTATCTGAAAATTCTTTTGACAGCAGATAAATGAGATTCTTTTGGATTTGCTTGATATCTAGCACAAAGACATGTTGCAAACATTATGTCAGGCCTACTTGCAGTTAAGTATAATAGTGAACCTATCATCCCTCTGTAGGTTTTTATATCCACAGATTATCCTGAAGGATCAGAGTCAAGTTTGACTCTGGTGGCTAGAGGCGTTTTCATAGAAGTTGAATCATTGAGTTTGTATTTTTTCAAATTTCAGAGACATATTTGGTTTGACTTATGAAAGTACCTTCTGAAGTTTGTTTTACTTGTAAGCCCAGAAAGAAAGTTAATTCTCTCATGTGGCTCATCTCAAATTCACTACTCATCAACTCTGAAAACTTGTCACAATACTTTTGATTTGTAGAGCAAAATATAATGTCATCAACATAAATTTGTACTAATAGCATCTCATTTTTGTACCTTTTGATGAATAATGTTGTATCAATTGTGCCTTTGTCAAATCCATTTTTAATCAGAAAAGTGGACAGAGTTGCATACCAAGCTCTTGGAGCTTGTTTAAGTCCATACAGAGCCTTATCCAAATAATAAACATGATTAGGAAACTCTATACTTTCAAATCCAGGTAGTTGCTGGACATAAACTTCTTCATTTAATTTACCATGTAGAAACGCAGATTTAACATCCATTTGATAAACTTTGAATCCTTTGTGTGCAGCATAGGCTAAGAAGATTCTGATTGCTTCTAGCCTAGCTACAGGTGCAAAGGTTTCATCATAATCAATACCTTCTTCTTGGCAATATCCTTTAGCAACCAACCTGGCTTTGTTCCTGATTATTATTCCATCCTCATCCTTTTTGTTTCTGAAAACCCATTTTGTTCCAATTGCAAATTTTCCTTTGGGAAGGGGAACTAGGGTCCAGACTTTGTTTCTTACAAACTCTTGAAGTTCATCCTGCATTGCAAAAATCCAATGAGGATCTTCAAGAGCTTCTTTTACCTTCTTTGGTTCAATAATGCTCAAAAAGTTTACGTAGAAGCATTCATTGATTGTGGCAGATCTTGTTTTAACTCCTTCTGATAAGGATCCAATGATTTGATCAATTGGATGATCTTTTGTCCATCTTGAGATTGGAGCAAAAATTTAGGGTGGAGTTTGAGCTTCAGAGATGACAGTTGGTGACATCTCTGTTGTGCTGTTCAGAGGCTCTGAAGTTGGTTCCCGAGATGGTGAAACAGATTCTTGAATTTCTTCACTATTTGTTTCTGGAGTTACTTCAGACACTCCTTGATCATCCTCTTTTTGATCTTCAGCTTCTTCTGATTCACTTTGCTGATCTGTATTTAGTGAAGCAGATGGTGTTAATTCAGAGGGTCCAGAAAGGGTTGTACCTGTTTCTTGAGGTCCTTCTAAATTCTCTCTTGGTCTATCTCTGAAGATAACGTCTGAGTTATCTTCATCATCAAAGAAATCTTCAAATATTCTGTTTAATTCAGATTCCCTTGATGATTCAGAGATAGGTGTTGAGAAATTTTCTTGTTGTTTAGAGCTTTTATTGTCATCAAAAGTGATATTGATGCTCTCTTGGATAGTCCTTGTTCTAAGATTGAACACTCTGAAAGCTTTTGAGGCTAATGAATATCCAATGAATTTCCCTCATCAGCTTTCTTGTCAAACTTTCCAAGAGATTCTCTATCGTTCAGAATATAACATCTGCATCCAAAAACATGAAAATATTTAACATTAGGTTTCCTATTGTTAATGAGTTCATAGGATGTTTTCTGAAATCTTTTGACAATTGTAGCTCTATTTTGAGTAAAGTAGGTTGTTGCCACTGCTTCTGCCCAAAAATTTGTTGAAAGATCAGATCCAGCAAGCATTGTTCTTGAAGCTTCAACAAGTGTTATGTTCTTCCTTTCAACTACTCCATTTTGCTGAGGAGTTCTTGCTGCAGAAAAGTTAGGAGTAATGACTTCTTCTGATAGATATGAATTAATTTTGGCATTTTTGAACTCTGTTCCATTATTACTTCTTAGTTTCTGAACTTTGCTGCTAAATAGAACCTGTAATCTTTTCAACAATCTTATCAAAATTTTAGGTACATTGGATTTGGCCCTGATGAATTCTATCCATGTGAATCTGGAAAATTCATCAATCAGAACCAGAATGTATTTCTTACCTGCTAGACTCTGTACAGAGATAGGAACACAGAGGTCCACATGAAGCATGTGCAGAGGTCTAGGACAGTTGTTTTCACTTTTGGTTTTATGGGAAGATCTTTTCATTTTTCCCATTTCACAAGCAGAACAAAGATGATCTTTGTTAAACTTCCGAGATGGTAATCTTTTAACCAAATTAAGTTTAACTAACTTATCAAGTGAGTAAAAGTTTAGATGTGAAAACTTTTTATGCCAGAGCCAGACTTCCTCTCTGTTCAGAGATACAAGACAAAGTTTCTCTGAATCAGTGTCTTTGATTTTGGTAAAATTCATCCTGTAGAGGTTACCTTTTCTGTCTGCTCTGAGTAATTCTTGACCTGATTCTGAGTAAAGAAGTGAACAATATTTTAGTTGAAATTTCACATCAAAACCATGATCAGAAAGTTGACTTATGCTGATCAGATTGTGTTTTAATCCATCCACATAATCAACCTTTGATACTAAAACATTTCCTCTTGATAACTCACCATATCCTTTAATCTGTCCTTCCACATTGTCTCCAAAAGTAACTGCTCCTCCAGATTTTGCTTTGAATGAGGATAGCAGTTCCTTATCTCCAGTCATATGCCTTGAACATCCAGAATCTAAGTACCACATTCGCATTGATTGATTCTGCAAGACAGATTATTGTTTCTTCGGTACCCATCTCATTATGGGTCCTTTTATGTTACACTTTGGTGGATTTGTATGACTTTTTGGCATCTCATCTTTTGATGTCTTGCCTTTTCTTGTCTTCTTTTGAAATTTTGTCTCTGAGATATTTTTCAGAGATTGATTCAAAAGACAATGTGATCCTCTGAAATGATTTTTCAGTTTTATCAAGAGATGAATGCAGTTGCAATTAATAGAACAAGAAGAAGTAGGAGCAAACTTTTTCTTTTTATTAAAAGCATTTGTTACATTTTGACTTCTTTTGAATCTAGCACTAGGAATATTACATGTATCCCTAACTACTTCTTTCCTTTTTGCTTGAAAGACAGTCTTCTTTTCAAGTTGCTTTTTCTTGATCAAAAACATCTTCTTTTCTTTGCTGCTTACTGCACAAACAGGATCAATATGGTTAACTTTTGTCCATTTGCCTTTTTGTTCAGGAGAGAATTTTATTGTTTTATAGGTGTAAGATTCAGAAGTGTTTGTTTTATTCTTTGCCTTTTCTTGTAACTCTTTTTCAAGTTCCAGAGACGTTTTTGCTTGTAAACACATATTTGCAAAATCAGTACTTATTGGTATTCTGGTTTTGGTTTTCAAAATTGAAATTGGAACATTCAAAATACCAGAGCCAACAGTTTCTATTTTTTTGTGAATTACATTCCCTGGTTTACAAAAAATCTGTTCATCAATCTCTTGATCAGATTCTGAATCAGAGTCAAGAAAGTCTCTCTTAGTTTTAATAGAGATAGCTACCTCTATTGGTTTTTTAATTTCTTTTGTTCTAGAGACTTTAATGATCCGTTTCATGCTTTCTTTTCTTTTTAAGTCCTCCATGACATTTTCTTTCCATATCTTTTTAACATCATCTTCAAATGTAGTTCTGATGTTTTCATCTTACTTTGGTGAATACAGAGGGGCATCCGGATTAAGTGAACTCTGAGATTCATTTTCAGAAGTACTTGTATAAGAGGTACTAGGTTCAGATGTCTCTGATTCATTTGAGATAAAAGCATCAGATCTGAAAATTTCTTTGGGATCATTGCTTTGAGGTTTTGTGAAGAGTACCTCTGAAGTTTCTCCTTTTATCTGTAACACAGACTTTTGAATTTTTTTTTTCTTTAGAGTATGTAGTATCTTTGAAATTCAAATCTCTTGTTTTTTATCCCTCTGATGTTTTCATTCTTTTGAAATTATTCAGAGATGTACCTTCAAAGCTTTGGACCTTTCCCATATGGAAAGTGGAAGAAAGTGAAGTTTTCTCCAATCCAGTGAATGAATTCAACTCATTGCATCCCAGCCCTTGAGAGTCCATTTGAGTTTTTATTTTGTCGAAAACACCTTGTGCATTAACATAGCTTTTGATTCGAAGATTTTTTCTTTCTAGAGATTGATGTAGGATTTCTCTTTCCTTTTGAAAAAATTTGGTTAAAGCAATAGAACTGAGCCTTTCATACTCAGATTTCTTTACTTCTTCTTCTTTTCCTTTTAAAACTTTCTCAATTTTTCTTATTTCTTCTGAAAATGATTTTTCTTTTTGCTTGTGAGTTTCTTCAAGAAACTTTTGCTCTAGATCCTGAAGTTCATTTATTATTTTAAAAGCATCTACTTCAGGATCACTGTCAGAGGTGTAAAGAGAGTTTACCTTTTCAGAGTTGTCTTCTGATGCTCCATCGGTTTGATTTCCATCTCAAAAAGCCATACCACAGAGATTGGTAGGCTCTTCCTCGCCGTCTCTTGTTGAGTCTGATAGCCAGTCTTCCATTTCTGCTACAAGAACTCTTTCTTTTACGTTGTACTTGTATTTGTTCTTGTAGTAATCTTGATCTTTTACAAGTTTTCCTCTGCAGTTTGCAGAGAAATTGCCTAGTTTTCCACATCTGAAACATCTTCCGTCATTTTGATTTGGTGGAAGAATGGCAGTACTTGTCTCTGGCTTCTATTCTTGAGGTTTGAAGTATCTCTGTGGCTGTGGATACCTTGGTTGAAATGGTTGTTGAGGTCTTGATTGTTGTGTTGCATCATTATTGTTGAAGTTTGTACCCTTTTGATCACTATATGGAGTGAATATGGGTTGTTGTTGAATACTGACACCATCTTGTTGAAATCTTCTTTCAGGATTTCTTCTTTCTTCATTCTCTCTCCTTCCTTCAAATACTTTCTTGCCAATTTTCTTGTTAAATTGATGAGTGATTAATGCAAGAGATTTGGCGAAGGCATTGATATCATCTTCTGAGTCTGAATCTGTATAATTTTCTTCTGCCATTAAGACCTTTTTGGATCTTCTTTTTGTTTCCAATCCTTTTTGTGACTCTTCACAGTTGTTTTCATTCGATATTTGTTTTGAAACAAGTGCAAGGGGTCCACCTAAAGAGGTTTTTGATTTTTGCTTCATAACTTCCTTTTCATGTGCAACAAGAGTACCATAAATGTCAGTTAATGACCATGACTCAAGATATTGATTGGCTTGTATAGACATGGACAGTTGTGACCATTCTTCATTTAAGCTTTTCAAGAAAAGAACGTTGTTTTCCTCTTTTGTTCTTATCACTCCAAACTTTCTGCATTTGTTGATAAGAATGTTGAATCTTGAGTAAGTTTGGTGTAATATTTCTTCTGGTAGAGCATGAAAATCATGATATTCATTGATGCATAGATTTCTTCTATTTTTCTGGGTTTGTAGGCCTCCTTCAAGTTGATTTAACAACTGATCCCATATCTCTTTTGCAGTTTTACAAGAATCAAGTTCTTGAATGATATCATTGGGAATGGCCATTATCAGTAATCTAACAGCTTTTGAGTCAATATCCATCATATTAGTTTCTTCATCAGTGAAGTTTGTGGTTTTCTTTTCATAATATGCACGTATTTCAGTAGTATATGTTGTTGCAGGAACTCTTGGTACCAACACCATTGGAATGTGAGGTCCAACGTTCACTGATCTAAAAAGATCCTTGTCCATACCTTCTAAGAAATTTACCATCCTTATCTTCCATTGGGGATATTCATCCCTTAAAAGTGTAGGAGGTTTTGTTAATGACCCAGCTGTATAAATGGCACTTATGCTTGAGTTTGCCATTTTTGAAGAAAAAGATGAAGATTTGAAGAACTGATGCTTTTTGTATTGAACAGTGATTTACTATCTGTTAAGACACAGTCTCATTGGATTCAAGATCATCCAATCTGAAGATCGCAATCTGAAGCTAAATCCGAAAAGTCGACTCTCGATATTAAAGTCTATGTCTATTTGTAATAAATGTCAAAGTAATCAATGTAATCCATGTTTATTGTTATTAGTTATATTAGGTAACTTAGTTAGTTATTAGTTTTAATATCTAGTTTGTTTGATATTATCTAGGATAATATCTAGATATTAAAGTATCTAGATATTATGTTAGGTAGTGTGTAAGACACACTAGATTAGTTAAGTGATATCTCTCAATCTCTATCAACCAAGATCAGATCAGATATTATAAAAACACAAAAACACACACAAAAAGGTGCATTAGAGAGAAAAACAGAGAACACAAATCCAAGCTTGAATCTGATCAACCTTGTAACCATTTGTTATAATCAATACAGGTTGGTAATTTTATTGTGTTGTTAATCTAAGAACTTGATATTAGTATTGTTGGACCGACAAATGGTATCAGAGCCTGATTAAGATCAAATCAAGTTTTTCAGAAAAACGACCCTGTGTTCTTGTTTGGAAATCGATTTTGAGTGTTTAAGTGTTTTAGGTGTTAAAATCGATCAGGTTGTGATCGATTAGCATGCTAGATAGAGTTGTTGTTGTTTGATTTCATTTTAAATCATCTATCGAGTTTCATTTTGTGATTTTAGTGAAGAAACAGTCGAAAGCTTTAAGTCACTGTGCTATCAAATTAATTTCGAAAAAGTGTGTGTTATTGAGATCGAGTGCTTACAATCAGTTCTAGAAGTGTTTCTAGACATAAGGGTAGTGTTTTGGTACTGCTAATCGTTTCAGGATCAAGTTCTAGTCGATTTTCGAAGTTTAAGTACGAACATATGCAAAGCAGAAGAAGAACACACGCAAAGTCCAACTTTGCGCGTCTCACATCAAACACAAAGTCCCACTTTGCGCGTCCCAAGTGAAACGCAAAGTCCCACTTTGCGCGTCCCTAGTGAAACGCAAAGTCCCACTTTGCGCGTCTCAAGTGAAACGCAAAGTCCAACTTTGCGCTCCTCAAGTGCCCGCAAACCTCACTTTGTGCCTCTCAAGCCAAACACAAAGCACACTTCTCGCTTCAAAGAGCAATCACAAACCTCAACTTCAGTTCTCGGATCAAACCTCAGAAACGCAAACCTCAACTTTGCGCTTCCAACTAGACCCGCAAACCTCAACTTTGCGCTTCCAACTAGACCCGCAAACCTCAACTTTGCGCTTCCAACTAGACCCGCAAACCTCAACTTTGCGCTTCCAACTAGACCCGTAAACCTCAACTTTGCGCTTCCAACTAGACCCACAAACCTTACTTTGCGCTTACCTTTAGAAACGCAAACCTCAACTTTGCGCTTACTTTTAGAAACGCAAACCTCTCTGCTCCAATCCAGACTTAGAATATTTTTTTCTGAGAATTTTCAAAGCTGTAATATAGTCTGCCTAGGGGGACAAAATTTCTTGTGTGATCAAATTTTATCTGGACTTATAATCAATACATAATGACATCCAGAGAAGCCCCCGCAATTGGAACTGACACCAAGCCACCAGTTCTCTTCAAAGGAGAATACGAACAATGGAAGGATCGGTTTCTGAAGTTCATTGACAGACATGAGCTGGGTGAGTTCATCAGAACATCTATTGAAGAAGCGGTTATGAAACCAGTCATAACAACTCGTGTAGTTGGAAATGTGCCGACTGAAGTTGAACTTAAGTTTCATGAGCTACAAGATGATAACCTTAGATGAGCCAAAGGCGACAGATTAGCTAAGTCATACATTTTACAAGGAATTCCAAATGAAATATACGTAAAGATTGACAGCTACAAGGCCTCCGGCAAAGAAATGTGGGATCAGCTTGAAAAGATGATGCTGGGTTCAAAAGTTGGAAATCAGCTGAAAATCTCCAACTGCCTAAATAACTATGAAGAATTTAGAGGCAGAGTGGGAGAAACTTTAGAAGAAACCTATGACAGGTTTGTGACTTTCCTGAATGAACTTAGCAAAAACAAAGTCCACAAATCTCAAATTGAGCTAAACGTCAAATTCCTGAGCATTCATCAACCAGAATGGAAAAGATTTGCAAGACAGATGAAGCAGATCAAAGACTTGAATGAGATTCCACTTCACGAGGTGTATGAAACCCTCCGTCAGAATGAAGAAGAGGTGGATGAAATTCTAGCTGAGAATAGACAGAAAGGAAAGACAGTTGATCACACAGTCGCTCTTGTAGTTAGGAAGAAAAAGAACAAGACGATTGTGTACGAATCAGATGAAGATGAAGCTTATGCAAACTCTGACACAGATGAAAATGATCAGCTAAAGCAAGCAATGATGATGCTGACAAATGATTTTCAGAAAAGGTTATACAAAAAGCCAACATCAAACAGTCAGAGGTACTCATCTGGTCCGAACAACTACATCCACAAGGAAAGGGTTGAAGGAAGCAGATATGAAGGAAAGAGATCTGAAGGGAAAAGAACAGAGGAAAGGAAGCCAGAAGAGAGAAGGTTTCAGTATGAAGGGAAGAGATTAGAGGAGAGGAAACCAGAAGAAAGAAAGTTTAAAGCAGAAGGATCAAGTCAGCCAGAACCACCAACGTGCTATAACTGTGGCAAATTAGGTCACTTTGCCAAGGACTGCCGCAGATCAAAAGTCAGAAACTCCTACTACTACAAGAACAAGATGCTTCTTGTAAAGCAACAGGAGGCAGGCAAGGCACTGATGGCTGAGGATGAATACTGGCTTGATCACTCAAATGATGAAGAAGATGATGAAGAAAAGGATGAAGCCGTCAAGATGTGCTTGATGGGCCAAATAGAATCAGATGCTCAAGTTGATTCAGACAATGAAGAAGAAGAGGTATGTAATCTATCAGATTTAGATTTCATGAATAAAATGCATGCCATGAGTTTAAAACAAAAAGAGTTAGAATCTAATCTTGAGCAAGAAAATGGTGTCATAACTGACAAAAACCAATTGATACAGAAACTTAGCAATGAAATTGCTGAGAAGAAAGTATTAATTGAGGTTTTACATAAAGATAATGACACCAACGCTAAGGAAAAGACAATAATTCTTAAAGAGAATTCTTATTTTAAGTCTAAACTGCTAAAAGGTGAAATAGATTTATATGAGCTTACAAATTTGCATGCTTCTTGTACCAAAGAAAACTTTTCTTTACTGGAAAATTAAAAAGTTTGGAAGAGAAGTTATATAAAATGGGTCAAATTGAACAGACTATTTTTCTAAACAAACCCAAAGAGGAAATAGATAGATGGGGAATCGGTTATAAGAATCCTCACTGTCTACAAAAAGGGATGTCTGAAGTGCCAGGACTTTATGATCATCTTTCAATGCAATTAGCTCGCAGAATCCCTGAGTTTAAAACATTTTGGACTAAACTATCAGAAAAGGATGAAGCCAATGAAACGGAAAAACGATTGAAATCAGCTAAAGTTCATCTTCCATTTAATTATGCGAAGACGAATAATAGTTATAATGAAAATCCTATATATCAAAAGAAGAAAACTCTTTCAAGTGATTTCTTTCCAAGTTATTCTGAAAAGGAAATGGAGGCGAAGCCTATTCAAGGTAAACTATATGTCCCTCCTCTCGTTTTAGAACGTAAAATTTCTGAACTCGAGAATTCTTTATCAGATGAAAGACTTTTGATGAATATTGAGCAAAAAGTTTTTTCAACTGTGTTTTCAAATTCTGTTATTTCTAAGGCTTTAAACTCAAAGGATATGTTTGGTTCATCAAGTAAAGGATTTGATTTTCTGAACTCTAATGGTGGTTTAGATAATTGTTCTGAACAATTTGACTTTAA
This sequence comes from Arctium minus, assembly GCA_954870635.1. Taxonomy (NCBI): domain Eukaryota; kingdom Viridiplantae; phylum Streptophyta; class Magnoliopsida; order Asterales; family Asteraceae; genus Arctium; species Arctium minus. The sequence goes on from OX941086.1 coordinate 73,280,250, forward strand.
TGCAAAACTTCCTAACCATTCATCTTTTGTTAAGAAAACTTTGAGAAAAACCAGTACGCCTGTGAACAGAGCAAAATCAACGAAAGTTGATAACTCAGTCTCTGTGAACGCTAAGAGTGCTAAAGGTAAGAATATATCTCAGCATTCACAGAAACCGAACATTACTGGTAATTCTAAAAAGAAGCATTCGCTTGTTGCTCAAAAGTCTAACTCACCGGTTTCACATATTTCAGATCTGAGCAAGCAAAGGCCAGAAGTAAATTCTCAATGGCAACCCAAACGGAAGCTTGACAAGACCGTTTTATCATTTAATAGTGTTAATTGTAGTAAGACTTCGCTTAGTAAAGATGTCTTAATTGCTGATGTTGCTCTTTTGAACTCAAAACTTGCTGTTTCTCGTAAACAATATACAATGAAGCAATTATTTTAGTTATCTTTATCTGCTAGAAAGTCTTCTATTTATGATAAACATATTTCTATCTCTTGTCAAGATTCTGGAGATTGGTTTGGAAATTACCATGTGCATTCATCTCATACTAATTCTTCCATTACATTTCAAAAGAAAAGAGGACCCAATTTGAAATGGGTACCAAAATCTTGTGCTAACACAGCAGGACCCAAATTCCAGTGGGTACCTAAGGCTAAATCTGTGTTGCAGGCAAACAAAGCTTAGAGAGAAAGCGACTTCTGATTATGTACAGATCATGACTCGTTCTTCAATGACAAAATAGGTTTTTGGATAATGCAGTTCAAAACCCGAACATCAAAGTCAAAACAGGCTTTTGAACAAATCAGTTCAAGACTCGTACTTCGATAATCAAAGTGAATATTCCAAAGTTGTCATATGAATATCTAAATTTGTAATTTCTCTTATGCAGACTAGTCATACATGGTTCTTGGACAACGGATGTTCCAAGCACATGACAGGACAAAAAGAGATACTATCCAATTTTAAAGACAAATATTGCGGAACAGTCAGATTCGACAACGACCAGTTTTCATCAATCATAGGATATGGTGATGTACAACATGACAATGTCACTATCAATAAGGTGAGCTATGTTGAAGGCTTACGACACAACTTGTTCAGTATAGGCCAGTTCTGTGACAAAGACTTAGAGGTCAACTTCAAAGCCAAGAGATGTTCAGTTCGCAATGAAGAAGGCGAAGAACTCTTGGTCGGTACTCGAGAATCCGACCTCTACACAATCAATTTATCAAATGTCCAGACTGACAAGCAAGTTTGTCTACTGACGAAAGCATCGATGCAACAAAGTTGGTTATGGCATCGAAGGCTCTCTCACCTCAACTTCCGGTACATCAACAATCTGGTCAGTGGAAAGCTCGTCAAAGGACTTCCATAACTCAAGTATGAAAGAGAACATCTTTGTGCAGCTTGTGAAAAGGGCAAGATGAAGAGGGCACCTCATAAACCAAAGTCTGAACCAAGTACAAGCGCTCCGTTAGAGTTATTGCATATAGATCTATTGTGGTCCGATGCGAACTCAGAGTCTAGGCGGCAAGAAGTACATACTCGTGATCGTGGACGATTACTCGCGATACTCATGGGTCAAGTTTCTTCATTCAAAGGATGAGACACCAGATGTACTCATCACTTTCCTAAAGAAGACCCAGGTGAATCTGCAGAAACCTGGTCAAGTTTCTACGAACAGATAACGGCACAGAGTTCGAGAACAACAAGGTTGAAGAATATCTCGAATCTGTTGGGATTTCACATCAATAATCTGCTGCTCGAACGCCTCAACAAAATGGAGTGGTTGAAAGAAGAAATCGTACGCTAGTCGAGGCTGCTCGTACTATGCTAAGTCAATCAGACTTACCTCTATTTTTGTGGGCAGAAGCTGTATCGACCGCGTGCTACACACAGAATCACTCCATGGTACATCGAAGATTCAAGAAGACTCCTTATGCGTTAATCAACAACCGAACACCGACAATCAAATATTTCCATATATTTGGGTGTAAGTGTTTCGTTCTAAATGATAAGGAGAGTCTAAATAAGTTCAGTGCTAAAGCGGATGAAGGAATCTTCATTGGCTATTCCTCGACATCAACTGCATTCCGTGTTTATCTAAAGAAGTCAAATACGGTGATTGAAAGCATCAACGTCTCGTTTGATGAAGAAATGGCTTCCGAACAACAACGTTCATAACCCGTTATAACAGGAATACTAGCTTCTGGGCAACTCAGTTTAGGACCTACGTCTCAACAGAATAAATCAGATGAAGCATCAACTTCTACTAACCATTTATCTGATTTAGATTTATTATTTAAATTGTTTTATGATGAATTTCTTGGATCTAATGTAAAGAAATCTGTTGTGGTTGAGAGGATGGAAGACTTAACGACTACTCATCCAACCAGTTCAGATATTCCTATTGAATCAAATGCCCCGATTCAACAAGAGATTACAATTAAAATGCCGACTCCAACAGTTGAAGAAGTGACAACCGATAAAGAGACAGAAGTAGCTGAAAAAGTTGTACCTGCTGAGCCTTCTGAACCTTCCACTTCAACTGAAACCATCAATCCTCCTGAACAATTAGAAGAAGGTACAAGTGGATTTGTAGATGATACAACCGACATACAATCATCTAATCCACTGCCTCATGAACATAAATGGACCAAAGAGCACCCGCTAAGCCAGATCATTGGCGATCCATCAAAACCGGTGCAAACTAGGTCAGCATCAATGAACATGTGCATGCATGACTACTTTCTGAGAAAGTTCGAGCCAAAAAGAGTATCAGAGGCACTTGCTGATCCAGAATGGGTGGTCTCAATGCAAGAAGAGCTAAAGCAGTTCGATGCACTTCAAGTCTGGAGACTCGTACCAAAGCCTAAAGGTAAAACCATTATAGGTACGAAATGGGTTTTCAAGATAAAGAAAGACGAAGATGGTACCGTTATCCGAAACAAGGCAAGACTAGTAGCCAAAGGATACAGACAAGAGGAAGGAATAGACTATGATGAAACATATGCTCCTGTGGCGCGATTAGAGGCAATCAGAATGTTTCTAGCCTACGCAACCCACAAGAACTTCACTGTCTTTCAAATGGACGTGAAGACAACATTCCTAAATGGAATTCTGAAGGAGGAAGTCTACTTCTCTCAGCCAGAGGGTTTTGCTAATCAAGAGAAGCCGAATCACGTTTACATTCTCGACAAAGCACTCTACGGTCTGAAACAAGCACCTCGAGCCTGGTATGATGTCCTTTCCACTTTTCTAGTCAAGTCTGGGTTTTAAAAAGGAACGGTAGATACCACTTTGTTTATCAAAAAGGAAAAAGGCGATATCATTTTAATTCAAATCTATGTAGATGATATTATCTTTGGTTCTACAAATACTAAGTACTGTAAGAATTTTGCAAACCTTATGGTGTCTAGATTTCAGATGAACTTGATGGGAGAGATGAATTTCTTCCTCGGTTTACAAGTAAAAAAATTTTCATCGGGTATTTTTATCAATCAATCAAAATACATTAGGGATATTCTTCGGAAGTTCCAAATGGAAAATTCAAAACCGATTGGTGCCCCAATGGCACCAGGTACTAAAATTGGCACCGATCCTTCGGGAAAGGCTGTTGATGTTAGGACTTATCGAGGGATGATAGGTTCTTTAATGTATCTTACTTCTAGTAGGCCAAATATAATGTTTTCAACATGCTTATGTGCACTATATCAGGCCAATCCTAAAGAAATCCATATGTCTGTTGTAAAGCGCATATTTAGGTATCTAAAGGGCACTATAGATCTTGGTCTGTGGTATCCTAAAGATACTAGTTTTGAACTAACAGCCTACACAGATGCAGATCATGAAGGTTGTATGTTAGACAGGAAGAGCACGTCGGGACATGTAGAGTTCCTCGGTGACAAACTAGTAATTTGGGCATCGAAGAAGCAACTTTGTGTTTCAACCTCCACGACCGAAGCAGAATATGTAGCTGTTGCTAGCTGCTGTTCTCAGGTCTTGTGGATGAGAACTCAATTGCGCGACTACGGTTTCCACTTCAACAAAATCCCGATATACTGTGACTCCAAGAGCGCCATCGCAATATCAGCGAATCCTGTTCAACAGACCAAGACTAAGCACATAGATGTCAGGTATCACTTTATTAAAGATCATGTTGAAAAGGGAACAATTGAACTTTTCTTTGTAAAAACTGATTATCAACTTGCCAATTTGTTCAGCAAACCCTTAGACGAAAAGAGGTTCAACTTTCTTATCTCTAAGCTTGGTATGCTAAATCTTAAAATCTAATCAGTAGTTACCTATAAAAGTTTTCTAAATTCTTAACTCTGATTGATATCTGCACTTCTATATAATGTTCATAATCCAAGGGGGAGAATGAGAAGAAATTGACAAGTGGTCAATATTACTTCGAGGGGGAGCTCATAAAATTTTGCATGTACCTTTTAATGCCAAATTTTTTTGTAATGCAAGAATTTAGGGGGAGCTCTTCAAGTCAAGGAGTTCGGATATGACTTCTGATTATTTCTGATCAGAACTCGTACTTTAAAAAGTTTACTGCTTTTTGTCTTTTCATTTTAAGTGAATAAATTTTACTTTGACTTGACATAAGACTTTTGCAGAATTTTTGAGAGAAGCTTACAAGTTCATATGTTTATGACTTAAAGCTTAGCTTCATGAGATGGAAGATCGTACGTTAAGGTATAATTCTATATCTTCATCTCATATATGGTTGAAAGAAGGACAACTTTCAATCATTTGAAAACATTGTTTTTAATGTTCAAACCACTTCCCGATTTTTCAACCGATTTTATATTTTGGGAGTGTATTTTAAATGTTTTCATGATCTAAATTGTGCATTAACTGAAATAGTTAAACCAATCTAAGCTTCACGTACATCATAGGAAAACAAGGAATCATTGTGTTAGGAATTAACACAACTTATATGGAATCACCTTAACCAGTGATTTCTACCCAAGAAGTTAATCCTTAGTGATTGAGTGTGCAAAGCGAAAAGAAATGAGTGCGATTAGAGTAAGCAAACTGTTTAAAAGTAAGAGCGTGTGAGAACAGAGTTCAAAGAATATCACAACTCTGCACCAACTTTTTCTGAGCCGGGTAGCCACATTACTAGTGTTTCACAATTCTTTGGTGAACATTATTGAAACAGGCAACTAACCCATGCCAACTCTTGATCAAACCTCACTATCTACTCATTTTCTTCTCAACAAGAAAGTGTTTCACATTTTCAAAGGGGACGCAGCACATATGCTATCTGATTTTCATTTGGAAAATCTGGATATTGAAAAGAAGGAAGTCTACCCCACCTTGGCACTTCAATCATGCACATTGAGTCTGTGTTTAACTTACTGTTGTCTCAGTGGTTTACACAAAATTTTGAGCCTATAAGCAATCATCAAGAGCTTAATTCTTTCAACACAAGCACGAACACACAAGGAATTAGTTTCTTTGTCATAACGTTTATAGAAATTACCTTTGTGGTGTTTCGATGATTAAATGGAAGCCCTGTGGGAGTCAACATCAAACAGCTCATTTCCAATGTGTATTTGTTACACACAGTGACTTAGTGTTACTGACAGGCATTCCAACTGATTCATTAGTTGATTCAGGTGTTACACGACTATTTTGTCTGGATTTGAAAAGATCTGGATGAATATCTTTTGAATTGACGGATCAGGGGCTCTAACCGAAAGATAGACATTTCTTAAAAAAGGTTTTGATGAAGTCATTACACTTAACATCAAAAAGGGGGAGAATGACTACACAAGAAATGGCAAAGATCACATGTTTCAAGAATCACGTCCACTCTTCAAAGGGGGAGATTGTTAGAAAAAGACATGCTGATTTAAGAGATAGAGAAAGAGATTGCATCTTTTGTGCTAAACAAGAAGACTGAATTGCTAAAATCATTTTCGTAAAGATCTTGATCCAAAGGGGGAGATTGTTAAGACACAATCTCATTGGATTCAAGATCATCTAATCTGAAGATCGCAATCTGAAGCTAAAGCCGAAAAGTCGACTCTCGATATTAAAGTCTATGTCTATTTGTAATAAATGTCAAAGTAATCAATGTAATCCATGTTTATTGTTATTAGTTATATTAGGTAACTTAGTTAGTTATTAGTTTTAATATCTAGTTTGTTTGATATTATCTAGGATAATATCTAGATATTAAAGTATCTAGATATTATGTTAGGTAGTGTGTAAGACACACTAGATTAGTTAAGTGATATCTCTCAATCTCTATCAACCAAGATCAGATCAAATATTATAAAAACACAAAAACACACACAAAAAGGTGTATTAGAGAGAAAAACAGAGAACACAAATCCAAGCTTGAATCTGATCAACCTTGTAACCATTTATTATAATAAATACAGGTTGGTAATCTTATTGTGTTGTTAATCTAAGAACTTGATATTAGTATTGTTGGACCGACACTATCAAATCTTGAGCATATGGTTTTCTTTAATAAACCAGGTTTATATGAACATGCACAGATATTGAAAATTAGAATCAATGAGATGTAAATCTATCCGAGTATGCAGATGCGATCTTTCTTTGTTTAGAAAACAAAGGAGGCTCTGATACCAATTGTTGGATCCCAGATTTAATCTCACAACAATGATATAAACAATAAGAGTAATAACAGCGGAAGCAATATAGTTTAATATCAAAGGAGATTCAAATATCACAGTTCATAAAGCAGATAATAGATAAACGAGATATTCTTTGAATAAAATATTCAACTTATATTATCAGTTATAAGACTTCTTAAGCACACTTTGAACAATAAGGTGATTGTCCGATTTATAGGACTATAACGTAAACAGTGTACGTATCTGACAAATAGAAGCATGCTTGAACAGTGTCTTACCTAAAAGGTAAGATCAAGACATCATTGAACAGTGACCTACTCTAGAAAGTAAATCTTATCACTAGGTGACGTGTCATCTGTTCTTCTTTGTCAAGAAATTCAGAGTGAACATCTTCAGAGCTCTGAAATAGGATCTCTGATGAGGAGCTCTCTGATGTCTTTCCGTGAGACTGTCTCTGAACTGACTTCAAAGACATACTTGCTTTCTCCGAGACTGACTTTGAACTGACTTCAGAGACAGACTTGCTTTCTTCAGAGTGACTCTTAACTGACTTCAGAGACAGACTTCCACTCTCCGCTGATGTCCCTTGAAAGTCTCTAGATGAAGACTGAGTTATTTTCAATACTTTCATTGGTTCAGACTTGCACTCCCCCTATGTACTGAAAATAAATAAAGGATAGAGAATATTTAAACTAGAAAGCGAAGAGGAGAAAGTTATCCTCTGTAAATATTACTTCTCATAATAATTTGGATTTAGAAAAGAGAATAATATTCAAAAAATAATCAGAACCTATCACTAGAACATATCCTATGAAACTTCATGATGAGCTCTCTGAAGTTAATCATTGAGCCAATTTCCAAGTCTAGTTTTGCTAGTAGGTCTGCTCTGTGCTGTTCTTTATTTACTTGAATCAAGTTTTGTATGCCTTTCAAAGGTTTCATCAGAATACTTTTCTACTTGTGAAGCTAGAAAGATTTTCTTCTCTTGGTTCACTCTGTAGATGAAACCCAGAGGTTCTTCAATGATTGATCCAGTCTTTTGTTTGTCCAGGTGTTCGATGGTTTCCACTGGTTCAGTCACTCTAAGATTTTCTTCACCCAAGTTCAGAGCAATCTGAAAGTCACGTTTGGCTTTGTGTTTGATATAAGCTTCCATTGCCCGTCTTACTTCAACCATGCTCATTCGTATCTCCCTTCTTCCTGAATCGTATCTCGCAGAGCAATAGGCATATAGATGAGTGAGATCATATGGATTTAGATTTACGAGATCATTATCATTGAACTCGTAAATCTTCTGATCAGATCGAGTCACCACATAATGCCTATATAAGATTTTGTTGAAGGCGAATGTTTTTTCAGTGATTTTCTCAACTTTTATTATGGGAGCATCGTTGAGAACCGCCATTCTTGGTGATGTCTTTGCCTGTATGAATCTTCGTTCGTAGTCTGGCATATGCTCTCTGATTCTTAGATTCAGAGGGATTACTTGAGTGTCTCCCATATTGAACTCGCAGTAGATATGCCGAAAGTGATCTTCTATCGATGCTTTAGGAGTGGATTCTAAGAATGTGGGAGGATAAGTGAATACCTTGGCTGGTAAACCGATGCTTGTCTTCTGAACAAGATTCTCTTGAGGAGCCTGTTCATCAACAACCATGGTTTCTTTGTCCTTGGGCTATGACTGAGTTATCTCTGAAGGCTGTTCAGAGATATATCCATCTATCTCTAGTGATTTTCTTAATTCTGAAGTTGTTGAGGAATGATGAGGTTGAGCGTGTTTGAAAACATACTCTTCGACATTAATTACTTCGATCTGATCTCCAGCAGCTTCTTCAGCTCTGTCAGAATCTGAGTTCTGTTTTTTCTCAGACTCTGAGTCAAAGGCATCTCTCATCACCATTGGTTGTCTTTCGGGTGATGAGAATGCATCTTCAGAGGACGTAGAGAAGTCTACTAGTTGTTCGTTTTCTTCCTCTTCCAGAGCTCCAATTTTCTCTGGAGTTGCATCGGTAACTGGAGTGATTGGAACACCTGGTGTTGATGATGCAAAAACTATTACCGGTGTTGTGAATGTTTGCAAAGTTTGGTTGTCATCAGAAGAGGTGGTGTTCCTCTCTGGTTCCTTCTCTTGAACTGGTGAAGAGGGAGCAGCTTTAGAGGTGTGTTTGGTTGTATCTTTGATCTCCCTATCGTGTGATTCAGAGGCCTCATCATCATCTGAGTCCTCAGAATCATTAAATTTGGATTTCTTCGCTGCTTCGCTACAAGTCCCACCAGAAAACTTGCATTTGTATTTGGGAGAGTCTGGTTCAACGATTCCTTTTCCTTTGGGGTCAAGAAGAGCCTTCTGAATGGATTCAATTGCTTCAGAAGCCGCGATTTTGTTTTTAGCAACCTGGTCCTCTGATTTATAGTGATGAAGTTCCAGAGTAGCTTTGACCTGCTTCTGAGCAATAGTAGATATCTTGGAAGAACATGTTAGCATTCTGCTCATGATTGTGGATGTGAATGAGGCCATATCACTTTTGGTGATTAGGTCTTCAGTAGTCCGGGGTGGTGGTTGTGGTGTTGCTGATGGTGCGCTGACTTCTGGTATAAAGGCTTGAATTGTTGTTTTGATGAGGTCATAGATAGAGGCCATTTGTTCTGTTAAGAGTGAAGATGATCTGGTGGCTACTACCTCGTCCCTTAGTTCTTGCAGTGCCTTCTGAACATCAATGGTTGTAGTTGCTTGATTTTTAAGAGCAGCATTCTGAGCTTTAAGATCGGCTACTTCCAGGGATGATTCAACCTTCTGTTTGAACACTTCTTGTTCCAACTCTTGGATTCTGTTTGAGGAGTCCAAAAGTTGGGTCTTCAGAGTGGAAACCTCTGCTCTGAGGTTGGTGTTTCAGAGCGAAGAGCAGAGGTCTCTGAACCGTCAATTCACTAAAAGTTATGCTCTTTCATGGAGCCTCTGACTTCCTCACAGAATCTCTGGAACTCAGATTTTGTGAGAAGTTTAGAGAGGGGTACATTGGTTACAACATATGTAGCCAATTTGTCCTCAAGTTCAGAGAAGCCTTCGTTCAGAGATGTTTTGATGTTATCTGTGGAAGGACTTCCACTCAATCCTTGATGTTCCGGAGAATCATCTCTGAGTGTTCTGTTCTCAACCAAGTCCTCCTCCTCAGATTCAGAGGACTAGAAGTGAATGTGGGAGTTGACCTTGCGATCCAGGAAAGTCAATCCTTGTTCTTGTAGGTCAAGCCATTGTCCCTGAGTTGGACAACTTCTTCTAGATATCTTGATGGGTGAGAGATGAGTCACAGAGGCATCATCATGTGTAGGAATTGCTGATGTACTATGAGGCAACTGAGTACTAAATGTATTGGCTAAGTCGTGTGAAAAGGACTTAACCAGAAATTGAGTTTTCTTAGTTATGTGAACTTCAGAGGTGGAAAAAGGTACTTCTGAAGTGGCTGGCTGGTTTGGATTCGAGGTCTGCACCTCTGATTCAATAACCATTAACTTTGGATAAGGTAGGTTAGATTTTGTGGTTGCACTAGGAGATGGGGTTGGTGTCCTAAAATATATGTGCCTTGGGGCATCTTTTTGTGTGGATGAGGAAGAAATATCAGGTTTCTTTAAGTCCGTAAAAGACTTGCTCTCTTCTCTCTGAGAATCTTCAGAGCTAGTCTCTGAAGATTCATCCTCACTTTCCTCTGAGCTAGTAGAGCTATCCTCATCACTAGCAGAAGATGTTTCTTCCATAACTCCCTCATTGACAGCCCCTTCAAGTGCTCTGTCATCTCTCTCAACTTCGGTTTCTCTAGCAAGAGTACCCTCTGGTTCACTCTTGTGAGAGCTCTGAACATCAGGGTCCTCAGATCCTTGTGAAGCCGAGTTGCTCTTACTCTCCATTCCAGATTCAGGACCTAAGTGTGTTGGGGTTCCCCGAACTGGTTCTAGTCCTTGGGCAACACTGAGATAAGAAGCTAAGGCTAAAGATTGAGGATTTACCTGATTCAGCATGTGGTGAGGGATCCACCTTGCTTCTGGATAGCCTTCAGAGAGAATCGTTGGTTTGAAGCTGTTCATTATGTAGAAAGGAGTTTTGGGTTGTTCAGTGGCGATCAAATTATGAAGCTTCTCGATCACCGCATGGATGATTAGAGACAGAAATCTAGGGAATGTTATTGAAGGAACTTTGGATGATTGGGTCGTTTGTTCAGGGTCCGTTGACAAGCATTTGTTCTTCTTCTCTATGGATGTCAGAATCATATCAAAAATTATGCCGACCATGTCCAAGTTGCGATTGAAGAATAGGGCATACATGATTGACAGAATTTCGGGTGTTGCTTGATCCATGCTTCCCAGTTTGTAGGTGAGAGTGCGGTTTAGTACAGAGAACATGAAGTTCCAGATTGGTGGTAGATGTTGTCGTCGGAAGTTGCTCAATTTGGTGATTTCAGTTTTGCAACCTAGCATTCGAATGAACTGGAGGAGGGTTTCAGAAGTTGGGCGTTTTTCAAAACGCGTGATTTGAAGTTCCTCAGTTGTTAGGAGTGGGAGAACTTCTCGTAGAACAGTAGGAGTGATGAGTATCCGACATTTTACGACTTGAAATATGTCGAACTCGCCGATTATTCCGTTATGTGCATCGCTGTAGTGACTGGAAGAATACCATTCTTGAACAAACGAGAGTGGACATTCATTGGTAAAAGTAGTTAGGGCTTGAGTCAGTTCACAGTTGGAGAAGAACTCGCAGATTACTCCGTATTGTTCCTCAAACTTGGGAGAATCAAGCTGAATCATGTGATTGTTGTCTTTGATTGGAAAACGATACAATCTTGAATATTCGCCAGATTTGGGAAAAAGCTTGCACCATTCATTTGGAGACGCCATTTTTGAGTTGACGTGAAGAAGATGAAGTTCAAATTCTATTTGGAGAGAGAGAGAGAGAGAGAGAGTGCTCGAGAGTAATTTGTAAAAATGACTATCCGGATGTAAAATTGGTTTTGTATCCAAATTTAGAAAAAGATACACTTGAGTGCATAAGGTGAAACGAAAGTGATTTGACCCTTTTGATAAAGCCGTTTAGCCTTTCACTCATCCCTCTTGTGACATGTGGCCTTGAAAACTGTTGTACCTATGGATGTAGGTTCCAAGAAAATAGGAATGGGGCGCCATTTTTCAATATTAAATTGAATAACTTCCCTCCCTTTTTTTTGCTGACTAGACAAACCTTTCGCCTTGAGAAGTAATTTAAGATTTCACTTGTAATAAAAAGGTTCAGATAACCTGAAATTTGAATTTCAAATGATATCAAAAATTGCTAATTAATTAAAAAGTTCTTGTTTGAGGAATGACTGGTCTGAAAGTTGTTGACTCCTCCTTGACAGATGATTTGTGAAAAAAATCCTCAATTTCAGAGACTCTGAGATGAATTTCAGAGACTCTGAGATGACTTTTGAAAAGTTCTTTTTCTCCCCCTTGACAAAAGAACAACTTTTTATTTTTCTCCCCTTGTCATGTGTTTGGAGAACATTCAGAGACTGATATTGACATATGCTACTTGGTTCAGAGGCTCTGATAATTTGATCAGAGACTCTGAGTTTCTTCCTTGTTAGGTAGACAAATTCAACATTCCTAACTTGCTAATTAAAAAATTGAACCTCCCTTCATCTAAAGCTTTTGTGAAAATATCAGCAAGTTGGAGATCAGTTGGTACAAAATACATTTCTATTGTTCCCCTTTCAACATGATCTTTTAAGAAATGATACCTTACATTAATGTGCTTTGTCTTTGAATGATGTACTGGATTGTTAGAGATGGATATGGAACTTTTTGAATCACAGAGAATGGGTATTCTCTCATATTATTGGCCATAATCTCTGAGCTGAGTTTTCATCCATATGACTTGAGAGCAACAACTAGCAGCAAGAACATATTCTGCCTCTGCAGTTGAAGTTGAAACACAGTTTTGTTTCTTTGATGACCAACTTACCAGCTTATTGCCCAATAACTGACAGCACCTAGAGGTACTTTTTCTGTCAAGCTTACATCCTGCATGATTTGCATCAGTGTAAGCTGTTAGATCAAAACTAGAAAGTTTTGGATACCAGTGGCCTAATGAGGGTGACCCTCTTAGGTATCTGAAAATTCTTTTGACAGCAGATAAATGAGATTCTTTTGGATTTGCTTGATATCTAGCACAAAGACATGTTGCAAACATTATGTCAGGCCTACTTGCAGTTAAGTATAATAGTGAACCTATCATCCCTCTGTAGGTTTTTATATCCACAGATTATCCTGAAGGATCAGAGTCAAGTTTGACTCTGGTGGCTAGAGGCGTTTTCATAGAAGTTGAATCATTGAGTTTGTATTTTTTCAAAATTTCAGAGACATATTTGGTTTGACTTATGAAAGTACCTTCTGAAGTTTGTTTTACTTGTAAGCCCAGAAAGAAAGTTAATTCTCTCATGTGGCTCATCTCAAATTCACTACTCATCAACTCTGAAAACTTGTCACAATACTTTTGATTTGTAGAGCAAAATATAATGTCATCAACATAAATTTGTACTAATAGCATCTCATTTTTGTACCTTTTGATGAATAATGTTGTATCAATTGTGCCTTTGTCAAATCCATTTTTAATCAGAAAAGTGGACAGAGTTGCATACCAAAGTCTTGGAGCTTGTTTAAGTCCATACAGAGCCTTATCCAAATAATAAACATGATTAGGAAACTCTATACTTTCAAATCCAGGTAGTTGCTGGACATAAACTTCTTCATTTAATTTACCATGTAGAAACGCAGATTTAACATCCATTTGATAAACTTTGAATCCTTTGTGTGCAGCATAGGCTAAGAAGATTCTGATTGCTTCTAGCCTAGCTACAGGTGCAAAGGTTTCATCATAATCAATACCTTCTTCTTGGCAATATCCTTTAGCAACCAACCTGGCTTTGTTCCTGATTATTATTCCATCCTCATCCTTTTTGTTTCTGAAAACCCATTTTGTTCCAATTGCAAATTTTCCTTTGGGAAGGGGAACTAGGGTCCAGACTTTGTTTCTTACAAACTCTTGAAGTTCATCCTGCATTGCAAAAATCCAATGAGGATCTTCAAGAGCTTCTTTTACCTTCTTTGGTTCAATAATGCTCAAAAAGTTTACGTAGAAGCATTCATTGATTGTGGCAGATCTTGTTTTAACTCCTTCTGATAAGGATCCAATGATTTGATCAATTGGATGATCTTTTGTCCATCTTGAGATTGGAGCAAAAATTTAGGGTGGAGTTTGAGCTTCAGAGATGACAGTTGGTGACATCTCTGTTGTGCTGTTCAGAGGCTCTGAAGTTGGTTCCCGAGATGGTGAAACAGATTCTTGAATTTCTTCACTATTTGTTTCTGGAGTTACTTCAGACACTCCTTGATCATCCTCTTTTTGATCTTCAGCTTCTTCTGATTCACTTTGCTGATCTGTATTTAGTGAAGCAGATGGTGTTAATTCAGAGGGTCCAGAAAGGGTTGTACCTGTTTCTTGAGGTCCTTCTAAATTCTCTCTTGGTCTATCTCTGAAGATAACGTCTGAGTTATCTTCATCATCAAAGAAATCTTCAAATATTCTGTTTAATTCAGATTCCCTTGATGATTCAGAGATAGGTGTTGAGAAATTTTCTTGTTGTTTAGAGCTTTTATTGTCATCAAAAGTGATATTGATGCTCTCTTGGATAGTCCTTGTTCTAAGATTGAACACTCTGAAAGCTTTTGAGGCTAATGAATATCCAATGAATTTCCCTCATCAGCTTTCTTGTCAAACTTTCCAAGAGATTCTCTATCGTTCAGAATATAACATCTGCATCCAAAAACATGAAAATATTTAACATTAGGTTTCCTATTGTTAATGAGTTCATAGGATGTTTTCTGAAATCTTTTGACAATTGTAGCTCTATTTTGAGTAAAGTAGGTTGTTGCCACTGCTTCTGCCCAAAAATTTGTTGAAAGATCAGATCCAGCAAGCATTGTTCTTGAAGCTTCAACAAGTGTTATGTTCTTCCTTTCAACTACTCCATTTTGCTGAGGAGTTCTTGCTGCAGAAAAGTTAGGAGTAATGACTTCTTCTGATAGATATGAATTAATTTTGGCATTTTTGAACTCTGTTCCATTATTACTTCTTAGTTTCTGAACTTTGCTGCTAAATAGAACCTGTAATCTTTTCAACAATCTTATCAAAATTTTAGGTACATTGGATTTGGCCCTGATGAATTCTATCCATGTGAATCTGGAAAATTCATCAATCAGAACCAGAATGTATTTCTTACCTGCTAGACTCTGTACAGAGATAGGAACACAGAGGTCCACATGAAGCATGTGCAGAGGTCTAGGACAGTTGTTTTCACTTTTGGTTTTATGGGAAGATCTTTTCATTTTTCCCATTTCACAAGTAGAACAAAGATGATCTTTGTTAAACTTCCGAGATGGTAATCTTTTAACCAAATTAAGTTTAACTAACTTATCAAGTGAGTAAAAGTTTAGATGTGAAAACTTTTTATGCCAGAGCCAGACTTCCTCTCTGTTCAGAGATACAAGACAAAGTTTCTCTGAATCAGTGTCTTTGATTTTGGTAAAATTCATCCTGTAGAGGTTACCTTTTCTGTCTGCTCTGAGTAATTCTTGACCTGATTCTGAGTAAAGAAGTGAACAATATTTTAGTTGAAATTTCACATCAAAACCATGATCAGAAAGTTGACTTATGCTGATCAGATTGTGTTTTAATCCATCCACATAATCAACCTTTGATACTAAAACATTTCCTCTTGATAACTCACCATATCCTTTAATCTGTCCTTCCACATTGTCTCCAAAAGTAACTGCTCCTCCAGATTTTGCTTTGAATGAGGATAGCAGTTCCTTATCTCCAGTCATATGCCTTGAACATCCAGAATCTAAGTACCACATTCGCATTGATTGATTCCGCAAAACAGATTATTGTTTCTTCGGTACCCATCTCATTATGGGTCCTTTTATGTTACACTTTGGTGGATTTGTATGACTTTTTGGCATCTCATCTTTTGATGTCTTGCCTTTTCTTGTCTTCTTTTGAAATTTTGTCTCTGAGATATTTTTCAGAGATTGATTCAAAAGACAATGTGATCCTCTGAAATGATTTTTCAGTTTTATCAAGAGATGAATGCAGTTGCAATTAATAGAACAAGAAGAAGTAGGAGCAAACTTTTTCTTTTTATTAAAAGCATTTGTTACATTTTGACTTCTTTTGAATCTAGCACTAGGAATATTACATGTATCCCTAACTACTTCTTTCCTTTTTGCTTGAAAGACGGTCTTCTTTTCAAGTTGCTTTTTCTTGATCAAAAACATCTTCTTTTCTTTGCTGCTTACTGCACAAACAGGATCAATATGGTTAACTTTTGTCCATTTGCCTTTTTGTTCAGGAGAGAATTTTATTGTTTTATAGGTGTAAGATTCAGAAGTGTTTGTTTTATTCTTTGCCTTTTCTTGTAACTCTTTTTCAAGTTCCAGAGACGTTTTTGCTTGTAAACACATATTTGCAAAATCAGGACTTATTGGTATTCTGGTTTTGGTTTTCAAAATTGAAATTGGAACATTCAAAATACCAGAGCCAACAATTTCTATTTTTTTGTGAATTACATTCCCTGGTTTACAAAAAATCTGTTCATCAATCTCTTGATCAGATTCTGAATCAGAGTCAAGAAAGTCTCTCTTAGTTTTAATAGAGATAGCTACCTCTATTGGTTTTTTAATTTCTTTTGTTCTAGAGACTTTAATGATCCGTTTCATGCTTTCTTTTCTTTTTAAGTCCGCCATGACATTTTCTTTCCATATCTTTTTAACATCATCTTCAAATGTAGTTCTGATGTTTTCATCTGAGTTTGGTGAATACAGAGGGGCATCCGGATTAAGTGAACTCTGAGATTCATTTTCAGAAGTACTTGTATCAGAGGTACTTGGATCAGATGTCTCTGATTCATTTGAGATAAAAGCATCAAATCTGAAAATTTCTTTGGGATCATTGCTTTGAGGTTTTGTGAAGAGTACCTCTGAAGTTTCTCCTTTTATCTGTAACACAGACTTTTGAATGTCTTTTTCTTCAGAGTATGTAGTATGTTTGAAATTCAAAGCTCTTGTTTTTGATCCCTCTGATGTTTTCATTCTTCTGAAATTATTCAGAGATGTACCTTCAAAGCTTTGGACCTTTCCCATATGGAAAGTGGAAGAAAGTGAAGTTTTCTCCAATCTAGTGAATGAATTCAACACATTGAATCCCAGCCCTTGAGAGTCTATTTGAGTTTTTATTTTGTCGAAAACACCTTGTGCATTAACATAGCTTTTGATTCGAAGATTTTTTTTTTTAGAAATTGATGTAGGATTTCTCTTTCCTTTTGAAAAAAATTGGTTAAGGCAATAGAATTGAGCCTTTCATACTCAGATTTCTTTACTTCTTCTTCTTTTCCTTTTAAAACTTTCTCATTTTTTCTTATTTCTTCTGAAAATGATTTTTCTTTTTGCTTCTGAGTTTCTTCAAGTTTGGTTTTTTCAAGAAAAATTTCTTTCTTTTATGATTCAAGAAGATTCTTTTCTCTTTTGAAAAAAATGAGCTCTTTTGTCACTTGCTCTCTTTTCTTTTTTTCTTCAAGAAACTTTTGCTCCAGATCCTGAAGTTCATTTATTAGTTTAAAAGCATCTACTTCAGGATCACTGTCAGAGGTGTAAAGAGAGTTTACCTTTTCAGAGTTGTCTTCTGATGCTCCATAAGTTTGATTTCCATCTGAAAAAGCCATACCACAGAGATTGGTAGGCTCTTCCTCCGTCGCTTGTTGAGTCTGATAGCCAGTCTTCCATTTCTACTACAAGAACTCTTTCTTTTACGTTGTACTTGTATTTGTTCTTGTAGTAATCTTGATCTTTTACAAGTTTTCCTCTACAGTTTGCAGAGAAATGGCCTAGTTTTCCACATCTGAAACATCTTCCATCATTTTGATTTGTTGGAAGAGTGGCAGTACTTGTCTCTGGCTTCTGTTCTTGAGGTTTGAAGTATCTCTGTGGCTGTGGATACCTTGGTTGAAATGGTTTTTGAGGTCTTGATTGTTGTGTTGCATCATTATTGTTGAAGTCTGTACCCTTTTGATCACTATATGGAGTGAATCTGGGTTCTTGTTGAAATCTGACACCATCTTGTTGAAATCTTCTTTCAGGATTTCTTCTTTCTTCATTCTCTCTCCTTCCTTCAAATACTTTCTTGCCAAATTTCTTGTTAAATTGATGAGTGATTAATGCAAGAGATTTGGCGAAGGCATTGATATCATCTTCCGAGTCTGAATCTGTATGATTTTCTTCTGCCATTAAGACCTTTTTGGATCTTCTTTTTGTTTCCAAACCTTTTTGTGACTCTTCACAGTTGTTTTCATTCGATATTTGTTTTGAAACAAGTGCAAGTGGTCCACCTAAAGAGGTTTTTGATTTTTGCTTCATAACTTCCTTTTCATGTGCAACAAGAGTACCATAAATGTCAGTTAATGACCATGACTCAAGATCTTGATTGGCTTGTATAGACATGGACAGTTGTGACCATTCTTCATTTAAGCTTTTCAAGAAAAGAACGTTGTTTTCCTCTTTTGTTCTTATCACTCCAAACTTTCTGCATTTGTTGATAAGAATGTTGAATCTTGAGTAAGTTTGGTGTAATATTTCTTCTAGTAGAGCATGAAAATCATGATATTCATTGATGCATAGATTTCTTCTATTTTTCTGGGTTTGTAGGCCTCCTTCAAGTTGATTTAACAACTGATCCCATATCTCTTTTGCAGTTTTACAAGAATCAAGTTCTTGAAATATATCATTGGGAATGGCCATTATAAGTAATCTAACAGCTTATGAGTCATTATTCATCATATTAGTTTCTTCATCAGTGAAGTTTGTGGTTTTCTTTTCATAATATGCAGGTATTTCAGCAGTATCTGCTGTTGCAGGAACTCTTGGCACCAACACCATTGGAATGTGAGGTCCAACGTTCACTGATCTAAAAGATCCTTGTCCATACCTTCTAAGAAATTTACCATCCTTATCTTCCATTGGGGATATTCATCCCTTAAAAGTGTAGGAGGTTTTGTTAATGACCCAGCTGTATAAATGGCACTTATGCTTGAGTTTGCCATTTTTGAAGAAAAAGATGAAGATTTGAAGAACTGATGCTTTTTGTATTGAACAGTGATTTACTATCAAATCTTGAGCATATGGTGTTCTTTAATAAACCAGGTTTATATGAACACGCACAGATATTGAAAGTTAGAATCAATGAGATCTAAATCTATCCGAGTATGCAGATGCGATCTTTCTTTGTTTAGAAAACAAAGGAGGCTCTGATACCAATTGTTGGATCCCAGATTTAATCTCACAAGAATGATATAAACAATAAGAGTAATAACAGCGGAAGCAATATAGTTTAATATCAAAGGAGATTCAAATATCACAGTTCATAAAGAAGATAATAGATAAACAAGATATTCTTTGAATAAAATATTCAACTTATATTATCAGTTATAAGACTTCTTAAGCACACTTTGAACAATAACATAAAGTAAATAGTGTACTTATCTGACAAATAGAAGCATTCTTGAACAATGTCTTACCTAAAAGGTAAGATCAAGATATGCTTGAACAGTGGCCTACTCTAGAAAGTAAATCTTATCACTAGGTGACGTGTCATCTGTTCTTCTTTGTCAAGAAATTCAAAGTGAACATCTTCAGAGCTCTGAATTAGGATCTCTAATGAGGAGGTCTCTGATGTCTTTCCGTGAGACTGTCTCTGAACTGACTTCAGAGACAGACTTGCTTTCTCCGAGACTGATTTTGAACTGACTTCAAAGACAGACTTGCTTTCTTCAGAGTGACTCTTAACTAACTTCAGAGACAGACTTGCTTTCTCCGCTGATGTCCCTTGAAAGTCTTTAGATGAAGACTGAGTTATTTTCAATACTTTCATTGGTTCAGATTTGGGGCTAACAATTTTTCACAGATTTATCATTCATATAATCATGAAAGCAATCATCAATAGATGAAAAACCACAATCATCAGAATCAGAATTAGAAGAAGAATATGAGTTGAATATTTGTTGAATTGAATATTTTGTATTTTTATTACAAATGGCAAATGTATCAGATTCACAAAGACTTTCTACACATTTAACTCCTAATAATTCGGACTCTGCTGTTTGCTGTTTAACCCTTCATATCTGCTTTGGTGACTTCTTCACAGTCCGATCTGAAACAGAAAAATCAGAAGAATTAGAATTTTCAGACAAGACACTATCATGTTTCCTTGACTTCTTTGATCTTCTTCTTTTATGCTTCTTTTTATAATATTGAACATTTAGCGTTAAAGAATCATCAATAATTGAAGCAGAAGAAGAAACTTTATCTAAGAAATCCGACTGAGCATTCGACATTGAAGAACTAGCCTCGGAGTGAAAATTTTAAAAAATGCACAAGTCAGGAGGAGGTTTGCGCATCCCATTGGTTGCGCAAACTGAACTTTGCGCTATCAATGGCTTGCGCAAAGTGTCGGTTTGCGTAACCAACTGGTTGCGCAAATGCACACTATTTTTCAAAACTTGAATATTTTCCTTAAAATCTTTAGAAAATCCAGTAGAAATTTTGTCTTCAAAACTTGTTTTCATTATAAAAAGGAATAAGTCGTTTTCTAAATCATTTTGAAGACTTTGTTCTTCCAATTTATCTTCAAGATCAACTATCTTACCTTCTAACACTAATGGGGGAATGTATCTCCTAGAATCATAAGACACCGGAGATGCATTTTCCTTATTAGCATTAGCAAATATATCAACAAATTCAGTTAGTAATGAAGATTTATTGGAAGACATGACATTTAAAATATTTTGAGAATTTCTGGATTTCTTTTATTGGTCAGGAAAATACTTGGCATTTTCAGAAGTGTAAACAAATGGCAATTCCATCCTCTTGTTTGTAATTCTTCTCTCATTTTCTTCATCTGAAATTTGTTTTTCACTAGTCCAGAAGAATTTAAACTGAGGGGCATATCTTGCAAGACCAAGATAATCATATTCATATAACGTAGGAACTTCTGTTTTACCAAGATTTAAGTAATGCGGATTTTCAAAACCGAGTCCCCACTTTTCTTTTATAGCTTCTTCACTCCTTGGTTTGTTCATGTAAATGGTTTGCTCATATTGTTCTCTCTTATATAATTTCTTTTCTAAAAAAACTATTTTATCAGAAAGAGTTTGATTTGAAGAGGTCAGTTCAGTCAAAGAATCACGATAAGTATGATTTGAATTTTCTAAATCATCCAACTACTTCTGAAACTTCTCTTTTGTGACTGTTAAAATAGTCTTTTCATCTTTCAAAGAGATTTTCAATTTTTCGATCAAAACAGACTTTTCTTGATTATCAAGTTTTTCAGATATGAACTTAGAACGAAAATCATGTAAAGCATTGACAATAACATTCAATTGAGAAGAAACGAAGTTAACATGAAACTCAGAAATTACCTCAGACTCATCTGTAGATGTATCATCTTCTTCATCATTGCTTTTGTCATCACCTATGAAGCACATGGTTGCGGTCTCTTCATTTTCAGCCTCATTGTCTGAATGATCCAACCAATACTCTTCCTCTGCCATCAGAATTGTTCCGTTTTCTCTCTTCTCAGCCAGTTCCATCTTCTTTCTGTAGAAAGCTGAATCCTTGACTACCTTTACTCTACACTCTTTATCTAGGTGCCCGGGCTTTCCACAGTTGAAACAGTTCATCACCTTTTTCTCTTCCTTTTTCTGTTCAGTCACCTTAACAGGTTCATACTTTGGAATGTAATTCTTTGATGGAGCACCAGGTTCTACTTTCTTTGAACCAGAAGTAAACCGAAGGTTTTTTGACCCAGATCTGTGTTGGAATCTTTTCTGATAATGCTGAGTGAGAAGTATCATGGTCTTTTCTAAAGCTTCGCCATCATCATCCGTTGATCCATCATAAGCAGATTCAGTTAAAGCTTGCTCAGCCAGTTGGCTAGCCAGAAGAGAAATTGGATCCACTGGCTTAGTCTTATTCTTCTTATCTAGCTTTGCCTTCTTTTCTATCACCATTGTCTCATCTGACATGAGAATTTCATACAATTCCTGAATTGGCATAGTAGATATTCGGACATCATTTCTCATCCTATGGCATGACTTGTTCCATTCTAGTTGAAGTGCATTCAGAAACTTCAAGTTAGCTTCCAATTCAGTCTTTGTAACTATGATCTTGTACAGATCATTGATGACAGCCCAAAATCGGTCAAATACACTCTTCAAGCTTTCCCCGTCCTTAGCTTCGAACTCTTCAAAATTATTCATATACCTTGTTTGGCGCAACTGAGTTGACATAGCTGTATGAAGCATAATCTTTTCCAGTTGAGTCCACATCAGCATAGGATTATGTTTGAAACAATCAATTCTGTTGTATATCGAATTGGGTAGAGCAAGAATCAGATTTGATTTGGCCTGGCTATCAGCTTGATATCGTAACAACTCATCAGCATCATATTCCCTTAATGCTTTCTCAACAGTTGTAGCAGCAATGGTTGCAGTAGCTGGAATAACTTTCATTGGCCTCTCCATAGGACCCTGAGTCAGTGATTTCATCATATTATCCCCATTTGGTTGTCTTTCAATGAAGTTAATAAATCGATCTTGCCACTTTTCAAACTCATTCTCATTAATCAGTACAGGTGGACGTGTGTCAGACCCCAATGACATCATTATGTCATTCTTGTACACTTGAGCTTGCAGAGACATTTTTGAAAAATTCAGAAGTTCAGAAAAACTCTAAGTCTGAAACATACGCAAACTGAAGGTTTGCATAATAAGAGAGATCCGCAAAGTGAACTGTGCGTAGGCAGAGTAATACGTGAATCAAACTTTTCGGGTCCTGAAGGTTGCGCAAACTTAGATTTGCGTATTATTAGTGATGCGCAAAATGATCTTTGCGTATGCTGAGTGATGTGAAAACTGTACTTTGCGGAACAAGAAGGTTGCGCAAACTGGGCTTTGCGTAACCTAAGAGATGGGAGAATCAAACTTTGCGGAACCTTGATGATACGTGAAGTTGCTTTTCGGATTGTACTTGATATGCAAAATGAACTTTGCGTATGTGGCTTGATGCGAAAACCCTGAAATGCACTAACACAAAGATTAGTACTATATGAACTTACACAAAGTAATATGAATCTTGCGTAAACCACTTAGAACATCCGCAAACCTACATGAACTTGCGCAAAGCGTAAAAATCAAGAAATTTTTCACAAGATTGAATGAAACAAAGCAATTAAACCAAGAAAAACACACACTGATTATCGAAAATAACTTTTTAACACTTTTCAAACAACAATTTCGATTAACAACCACTAAATCACAGATTCGATGAATGAAACAGTACGAGAACACGAGTTTTCCAGAAAACACAAAATCGTAAAATCAATGATCAAATATTGAAATTCATGCAAAGATATATGAATCAAATGTTATCGATTATCAAAAACGAATCTAAACAAACAAATTACACACAAATTCGACCACAATCCTATCCAAATTTGATGAAAAAGCCAAAAAACGAGATTTTCTTGAAAAAATCAAAAAAATCAATCAAGTTTTCTGCTTCAATCCACAAATTCAGAGTCGAAAACACAATCTCTCAGTCCTTTCAAGATTCAGAAGGCTCTGATACCAATTGAAAGTCCAATATCACAAAATCTCTAGAGAGAGAAATTAGAGAGAGAATGTTTATAGGCTCCAAAGTAAACTGATATTCAAATATGGTTCCAAAGTTACAAAACAAAGAACAAAGGGGACTTAAATACCCCTTGCCTTAACAATACAGAATACAACTTTTAAGCACAGTTAGATAAGGAAAATAAATACAATGATTACTACAAAATTGGACTTAACACTTTGTATTCAAGGGTATCAAGAACACTCAAGGTTTACATTGATTATTCAAGGGATTGGTATGTTTATCTGATCTTTATATCTCTTGTTCTATATTGTGTTTCTTGTTTGATTATCAACTAGATTAAACTGGGATAACAAGTGGTATCATAGCCAAAAGAATCAAGTTTGTGGATTAAAATCAAGTTTATCGATTATTCTGTGTTCATCGATTTTACTGTTCATCAACACCTTACTCTGCGAAATTTGATTTCTTGAATCTGTGTGTTTTTATGATTAAAATCAATCTGATTTGGTGTGTTTTGTGGTATTGAATCCTGTCCGATAGTTCAATTGCATTATGAATCATCAATTGATTGATTTTTGATGATTGTTGGAATCTGGGTTCGACAAACTCAATAAGTCGGTCGAACACTGTAGTTGGAAAATTGAGTAATCAAAAGTGTTCTTTAATCATTATTGTCGATTGGGTTGTGATCGATACGTGCTGATGAGTACCAAAGTCTGAATTTTGCATTTGATTTTGAGTTCTTAGTTGATTTTCTGGGTTGATTATTGCTTATGTTCATCGATGTTCTAGGATGGTTCAAGAACATATCGGTCGAATAATCATTATCGGTCGAAGGTAGTTTATCGGTGTATATCTTTTATCGGTCAATACTTTGTATCGGTCAAAGCCAATACCGGTCGACCGCTTTCTATCAGTCTATCTTATCGGTCGAAGACCAATTCCGGTCGAAGACCATTACTGGTCCATAGATTATATCAGTTCACATTAACACCGGTCGAAAGGTATATCGGTTCATTTTTGGTTCCGGTCTTAGTCTTTTACCGGTCGAAGCACCTATACCGGTCGGCTAGATACCGGTCGAAGAAAACACCGGTCAAGCACATCGGTCGAGCAAAATTTGTCTTTTTGCATACTTAGACAAAATTTTGCAAGTACTGCATTTAATTATTTTTAGGAATTTATTTTTCTGAATTTTTTTGAGTGTAGTTACTATCCTATTCTTGATTCTAACGATCTCATCTAGTTGGTTGTCTTGGTACAGAAAAGTTTTATTACTAACCATACAGCTAGGATGTCGAATCAGGTAATGATGTCTGAAGGTTACAGCCTTCATTTTAACATCATGACTCTTTCTGAAGTAAAAGCAAAGGCTAAACAACTTGTTGGACAGTTAGCAACATCTTCTAACATGATTTATGAGTATGACAAAGAGGCAAAAATGCTCAAATCCAAGATATCACCTCTTAAAGCTGAGAACAAGGCTTTACAGATTCAGAACTCATATCTTCTTATTCAGATCAATGCTTTAAAAGAAAATTCAAAAGATTCTGATTCTATAATTGACTTTGCAGGAATAATTGAGTCTAAAGAAAAAGAGATCTTGGATCTTCAAGCAAAGTTGAAAAGATCATAATCCAGCTCTATATGGTCTAAGAAGGAGTTAATGCAAAAAGAGCTTGTTGAGCTTAGAAGAAGAGAAAACCTTGCTATTCAGACATCTCAAGAGCTTAAAAAGACAAATTCTCAAGTCTTTGCGGAAAGAGATAAACTGAAAGATAAAGTTCTCAGTCTTGAGGTTGAGATTAATATGCTGAAAGAAAAGGCAACCCAAGACAGAGACAATGCAATAGCTCAAGATGAGATGTTAAAGATTGAAAGAGAAAGAAAAGAATTTACCAAGAAATTTTCTGATTTCTCCATAAAAGCCTTTGAAGAGAAGAAATCTTTAGAGCTTAGATGTGTTAAGCTTTCTCAACAAGTTTCAGACTTTGAGAAGGTTATCATTATTGAAAGAGAAAAGGCTGAGAAAGAGAAGAAGACAGCTGAGCTGAAGGATATAAATAAAGACTTTTCTAAAGAAAAGAAAATATTTGAGACCGAGATAGCCAAGCTGACAGGAAAGCTAGCTGAATTGTCAGCAAATATCATGAAGGAGAAGAATGCAAAATCTGAGTTGCATAAGAAGTTTGATCTGATTGAAAAGGAAAAAAACAGTTTGTCTTCAAAGATAAAGGAACTTGAAGAGATCGTATTCAAGGTGAAGCTGACTGAGCACAAGACGTCAGAGTCAATAGCTCAATCACCAAGAGATGATCTAGCTGATTCAGATAGTTCATTAAAAACAGCTTCAAGTTCACATTTTTCAAATGTTTTCTATAATCCTTTCTATGATTTAGATGATTGTCTTACTTCTAAATCCACTGATCAGATTCGTCCTTCTAACCTTTTCTATGACAAAAATGTTGATGGTTCAGGTAACTTAGAGAAGAACAAGTCTCAGAAGAAACGTTTCTGGAGAATAGATGATGAGAAAGATAGAGTAAATTGGATCTGGAGAATTAAAGGATCTCCAGAGGAGAAAAAGACAGACAAATCATTTGTACATACTTCAAATGCTAAATGGAACTATGCTTCAAAAGGTAAAACTTTTGGCAAACCTGATCTGGTTTACACTATTAATCAACTGATCAGGTTAGCACAAAAGAAAATTAGTTATTCCTACTGTGGCTCAAATGATTTTGTCGAAGAGCTTATGTAAATTACTGTTATGGTTCTTATTTTATATCTCCCACTAGAACTGCAACTAACCCATTAGGACCCAAATACCAGTGGGTACCAAAAGCTAAATCTGTGTTGCAGGCACCCAAAGTTTAAGGGGGAGAAAGAACAATGGCTTTTGAACAAAACAATTCAAAACCCGGACTTCATTCTCAAAAAGAAGGCTTCTAAGTAAATCAGCTTAGAACGCGTACCTCAACGGAGTATGGCTTCTAATCACATCAGATTAGAACCCGCACTTCAGTGCTTTATTTTTCCTGCTTGATCTTAAAAAAAAATTTAAAAAATCTTCAGTTGAGGGGGAGCTTAATCGTCTATAAGCTTAAGTCAGAGCTATCCAATGAAAACAAGAAATGTTTTCGATTAAGCTTCTTCAAACAACTATAAGCTTAAATTTCAAAGAGCTTAATTGAAAAAAAACTCCTTAGAGCTTAATTGTCAAACTCTTTTTAGTTTGAGGGGGAGAATCGTATTGACAAACACCTTATGTTTTGACTTCTCCATATTTTATTCTTCATGTAATTGTATTCCTTTGTGCTTTCATGTACAAAAGCTTGTTGAAAAGTACGTTCTTTTAGGAAAATACATGGGATTCAGTGTGAGAACTTAACATAACTTCCATGGATTCACGATAACCAGTGTTTTCTATGCAGGAAGTATTCCCTGAGTGATTGAGGGGAGAGGGGTCAAAAGGGTTGAGTGATGGTGTGTGAAGAGGTAAAATGGAAAAGAGAGATTGGTTAGAAGTGAGCATTAAAAGAAAGAGGGTGAGAGAACAGAGTAAAAAAATAATAAACTCTACACCAAACTTCTTTCAGAGGTGGGCAGCCACATAATCTGATTGGATCACATTCTTTGGTGACCATCATTGAAATAGGCAACTAGCCCATGCCATCTTTTGCATAAAACCCCACCAGCTACTCATTCTTTTCTCAAAAAGAGAATGTTTCACATTTTCTGGGGAAGCAGCACATATGCTATTGGTTCTTCATTTGGAAGATACTAATATTGAAAAAGAAGGAAAGTTGCCCCACCTTCGAACCCTTTCTCATGCACATTGAGTCTTTGTATAATTTGTTGTTGTCTCAACAAGTTATCATACTTTGAGCCTATACTGAAAAGTAATAATCGGTGCTTAATTCTTTCATACACATGCACAAGCACACAGAAATTTGTTTTCTGTCAGAACGTTCATAGGTAACCATGTGTTATTCGATGATTGAATGGAAAACCTGGGGAGTCTATATCAAACCAGCTCCTTATATAGTAACTTTGTGTTACTCAGTGACTTTGTGTCATTGACATGCATTCTAACTGAGTCATTTATTGATTCAGGGTTACACTTATTACCTGTTTGAATTTGAAAAGATTCGAATGGTTACTATTTTCTATTTTTGTCTGAAAAGATTGAAATAATCACTCTTTCCATTTGGAGAGACTGCTCTTATTTCTTACAGGGCTCATTACATGAAGAAAGTGCTAAATTTAAGTCTATAAAGAGAAAGGCGGAGATTTTTCTATAAAAGGGGAGATTGTTTTGGTATGTTTTGATGATGATGTTTCTCACCACTCATCAAAAAGGGGGAGAACATACAAAAAGGGAGTATAATCAAAGAAGGAGAATATAATCTGAAGACTTCTACCTGAAGATTCCAAGGATATCAAGTTTTGAGGCTATCAATGTCATCTGAAGACAAGTGAAGACCTGAAGACTATTATTAAAATTTTTTAATCTTGGATCAAATAATTGTATTCAAGATTAAAGTTAAATTAGAGGGTTTAAACTGTATTTGTTTGAGAGTTACAGTTCAGGGTTTAAACTGTAATATGTTAATAGTTATTTGTAAATGGGCCTAAAGCCTGTTAGAAAGCCCATTAAGGTTAAAGCCCATATGGCCTAGGTATTTAAAGTTTTGTTTAATTAGTTTTTAGGTTTAACTCTGATAATATTCTAGTTAATAGCCGTAAGTATTCTTTGTATTTAAGGGTATCAAGAACACTCAAAATTTACATTGATTATTCAAGGGATTGGTATGTTTATCTGATATTTATATCTCTTGATCTATATTGTGTTTCTTGTTTGATCCTTAGGATACCACAGACCAAGATCTGCAGTCTTCTTCAGATACCTAAAAATCCATTTGACAGCAGCCAAATGAGATAAGCATGTTGAAAACATAATATCTGGCCTACTTGAAGTAAGATACATTAAAGAACCTATCATACCTCTAGAAGTCCTAACATCAACACTTTTACCTGAAGGATGAGTGCTAATCTTAGTACCTGGTTCCATCGGGGTTCCAATTGGTTTGCAATTTTTCATTTTAAACTTCCGAAGAATATCCAAAATGTACTTAGATTGGTTAACGAAAATCCCTGTTGAAAACTGTTTTACTTGTAATCCGAGAAAGAAATTCATCTCTCCCATCATACTCATTTGAAAATGTGACACCATGAGGTTAAAAAAGTTTTTGCAGTATTTAGGATTTGTAGAGCCAAATATTATATCATCAACATATATTTGAATAAGGATGATATCGGCTTTTTCTTTTTTGATGAACAAAGTGGTATCAACTTTACCTTTGGAAAAACCTGACTTGACCAAGAATTTAGATAGAACATCATACCATGCGCGAGGGGCTTGTTACAAACCATACAGGGCTTTATCCAAAATATAGACGTGATCTGGCTTATCTGGATTTACAAACCTTTATAGTTGAGACACATATACTTCCTCCTTAAGAATTCCATTCAGAAAGGTCGTTTTCACGTCCATCTGGTAGACTGTAAAATTCTTGTGAGCTGCGTAGGCTAGAAACATACGGATTTCCTCTATACGCGCTACTAGAGCATATGTCTCATCCTAGTCTATGCCTTCCTCTTGCCGGTAACCTTTGGCAACAAGTCTTTCTTTATTCCTTATGACAATACCATCTTCATCCTTTTTATTCTTGAATACCCATTTAGTGCCAATTACGAATTTTCCTTCTGGTTTTGGAACTAATCTCCAGACCTTCAGGGGGCGTCAAACTGATTTAACTCGTCTTGCATGGCAGACACCCAATCCGAATCAGCTAAAGCCTCTGATACACGCGTGGGCTCTATCTTGCTGAGGAATGAGTCATGCATACATTGATTCAAAGTCGCTGACCTAGTTTGCACTAATTTGTTTAGATCTCCAATTACTTGGTGTAAAGGGTGCTCTTTGGTCCAGCGATGCTCATGAGGAAGTGGATTAGATACTGATTGATCATGATTATCATCTTGAAATCCACTATCAGGCTCTTTAGTTTGAATAGTTGGAGGGGGTTTGCAGTTGAAATTTCAGGTGCAGAAGCATCAGTTGGAACAACATACTTTGGCTGTTGAGTAGACAGTGTATTACACCCAACTGATACAGTTACTTCTGGCTCAACAGTTACTTGTATATCTTCAACTGTAGGAGTATTCAATGGAATATGAGTTTCTGACTGAACGGGGGATTCAAGTTCAGTTATAACTTCTGAGGTGACTGGATGATTGCAACTTGTGTCGTCAAACCTGTCAGTCACAGCAGATTTAGGCAAATTAGATCCTAGAAACTCATCATAAAAGAATTCAAATAACAAATCTAAATCAGATAAATGTGAAAGTGAAGTAGAAGCGTTATCCGAATTGTTCCCTGTAGAAACAGGTTCTGGAATGATCTTCCCAGAAGCTAATACGCCAGTTATCACGGGTTCTGAACTGAGTTGTTCAGAAGCCATATCTTCATCAAATGTAACATTGACGCTCTCGACGACAGTCTTTGACTTCTTCAGATAGACATGATATGCAATAGATGTCGAAGAATAACCAATGAAGATGCCCTCATCCGCCTTAGCACTGAACTTATTCAGACTCTCTCTATCGTTAAGTACTAAACACTTACACCCAAATATATGAAAATACTTGATTGTCGGTGTTCGTTTGTAGATCAGCTCATAAGGAGTCTTTTGAAAACGACGGTGTATCATGGACCGATTTTGAGTATGACATGCAGTCGACACAGCTTCTGCCCACAAAGATAGTGGTAAGTTAGACTGGCTCAGCATAGTCCGAGTGGCCTCGACTAGCGTCCGATTTCGCCTTTCGACTACTCCATTCTATTCAGGTGTACGTGCAGCAGAGTATTGATGTGATATCCTGATCGATTCGAGATATTTTTCAACTATTTTGTTTTTGAACTCAGTGTCGTTGTTAGTTCGAAGAAGTTTGACTTGTCTCTGTATATTCACATGGGTCGTCTTTAAGAAGGTAATGAGAAGTTCGGGCGTCTCATCTTTTGAACGTAGAAATTCGACCCACTTGTATCTTGAATAATCGTCCACAATAACCAACACATATTTCTTTCTGCCTAAGCTTTGAGTTCGCATTGGACCACACAAATCCATATGCAACAATTCTAACAGAGAGCTGGTACTTGGTTCAGGCTTCGGTTTATGTGCGACTCTCTTCATCTTACCCTTTTCACATGCTGCACATAAGTGTTCTTTCTCATATCTCAGTTCAGGAAGTCCTTTTACCAACTTATCTTTGACCAGCTTGTTGATATAACGAAAATTCAGGTGTAATAGTCGTCGGTGCCGAAGCCAACTTTGCTGCATCGAGGCTTTTGTCAGTAAGCAAATCTGATTGTCATTCTGAACCTTTGAAAGATTAATGGTGTAGAGGTTTGTCTTTCGATTGCCGACTAAAAGTTCATTGTCGTCTTCAGTACGAACCGAACATCTCTTAGCTTTGAAGTTGACCACTAATCCTTTGTCGTAGAATTGACCGATACTAAACAAGTTGTGCCCTAAGCCTTCGACATAGCTCACCTTCCTAATCGTTATGTTGTCTTGAATAATGTCACCATATCCTAAGATTGGTGAAAACTGGTTGTTTCCAAATCGCACATTACCGCTGAATTTCTCTGTATAATTAGACAATAAAGCTTTATGCCCGGTCATATGCTTGCAACAACCACTATCCAAGTACCACATATGTCGGGTCTACACGATAAATCAGGAAACAACAATTTTAGTTACCCATTTAAAAACGGGTCCTAACAGATTAGCACATGATTTTGGTATCCATTTGAATATGGGTCCTCTTTTCTTTTGAAAAACTCTAAAAACATTTGATCTTGAAGAATAAACATGATAAGATCCAAACCAATCATTAGAAGTATGATGATAAGCAAAAATCATTTCTCCGATAATGAAAAGATTTAGTAGTAGTAGGAGATAATTGAATCAATTGCTTTATTGAATAACGCTTGTAAGAAGTTACAAGGTTTTGTTTAGGAGAAGCAAATTGACCAACTACATCAGTATCACTACTATCAGATCTATTACATGAGTTATCAGAAATTGATTCAGCTGTCTCATCATTCTTCATTTTTGGTCGCCATTTAGTTCTTTCTTCCGACCTTTTCTTTCTTAAATCTGAAACAAAAGATTTAGATCTATTAGAAAAATCAGATTTCTGAGATTGATTTTTCTTTTCTTTACAAGTGTTAATCCGTGTCTGTGATTGCTGTCTCTTATGTTTCTTACCCTTAGAATAATAATCAGCAGTCACAGAAACTGGTTCACCAACCTTAGTTGATGATTCACCAGTTTTAAAAACACTTGATAAAACTTCTCTATTTATAAGAAAAGTAGAATGATCTGGAAGAGAAGCATTAAAATCAAACATATAAATTTCCTCTATACACCCATCATCAAAATTGAGAAAATCATTTGCAGACGCAAATAAGTCATTAAAATTATCAGTCGAAGTTTGAGGTGCCTTTGAAACTTTAGAACACTTTGGATATTTAGATTGAAAAACGCCGTTCTTTAATACTGTAGAAAATACATTTTGTTCAATATCTACCAAAAGTCTTTCATCAGATAAAACATTTTCAAGCTCAACTATTTTGCTTTCAAGAATAAGTGGAGGAACATAAACTTTTGCAATTGTAGGTTTTGCCTCCATCTCAGAAACAGAATAACTAGCAAAATAGTCGTTTGAAAGAACTTTTGATGTTTCAGAAAGATAACTATCATTTAACTTTTCATAGTTAATAGGTAGTTGCATATTCTTAACATTCTTTCTCTTTTCAGTTTCCTTGGCCTCAACTTCTTCTGGTAATTTGGTAACAAATTTGGGTTTTAAATGAGTATATTTACCAACAACAGCAAGAAAATCAAAATTATAAAGTGCTGGTTGTTTTCTGATGGTTTTCTTTAAGTAATGAGGGTTTTCATAACCAATACCCCATTTTTCCTTAACATCAGCCTCATCATTGGGTGCATTAAGAAAGATAGTTTGATCTGTTTGACCCCTTGCATAAAGTTTGGCTTCCAGACCATTTACCTTCTTATTTAAGAGCTTGTTCTCAACCTGCAATTTATAAACAGTTAGTGCAGATTCTTTTTTCTCAAAATTAGATTTAGTAATTTTAGCTTCAAAATCAGAAATCTTCTTTTCAAAACCATCTACTTGAAGTTTAGAATCAAAAGCAGATTTGCATAAAGAATCAATTAGATCTTTGTTCCCAATAACAGACTTGATAAGCTCAAAGATCTTGTTGTTTCTTTTAGCAACACTGTCTTTTTCCTTTTTCAGTTTTGTTTGTAAGTCTTGAAGCTCAACCATCATGGCGTCTATTTTGGTTATGAAATCTTTTTCAGTTAAGTGCATTACCTCATCAGTTGCTTCAACATCAGAATCATCATATTTCACTTCTTTGCCCATTAAGCATAGGTTAGCAACTTCTTCTCTTTCTTCCTCCTCATCTAAATGGTCTAACCAGTATTCATCGTCAGCCATTAATGCTCTGCCAGCTTCTTGTTGCTTGACCAAGAGCAATTTGTTCTGATAATACTCTGAGTTTCGAACCTTTGGCTTCCGACATTCTTTTGCATAATGTCCGAACTTGCCACAGTTGTAGCATTTGATCAGATCATTAGCAGTCTTCTTTTCAGTACTGGTGTAGTCATTCAGAAACTTCTTCTTTTCTTCCGGCTTCCTTTCCACATACCGGTTCTCTTCATGTCTCTTTCCTTCAACTCTTTCTCTATGCTCATGGTTCTTGCAGCTAGACGAAGAGTATCTTTGAAAATTGGATCCCGACTTTTTGTAGAATTTCTTTTGGAATGCACGGGTCAGTAATAGCATAGCTTCTTTAAGGCTTTCTCCATCATCACCATCCGATTCAGATTCTGATTCAGAACTTGAAATCACTAACTTCTTCTTCTTCTTCTTTTCTTTCTTTTCTTTTTCTTTTTCTCCGACTACCAATGCTATGGGATCAGGAACTTTCTCTGCCTTCTTTTTCTTAGCACTTTTCTCTTCCACCTCTTCTTCATTCTGACGCAGAGTCTCGTAAACCTCATGTAAAGGAATGTCATTTAGATCCTTCATTTGTTTCATCCTACGCGTATGCTTTTTCCATTGTGGTTGTAGGATGCTCAAGAACTTGACATTGTTCTCAAATTGCTTCTTTTTCACTTTGTTCTTTGATAATTCATTTAGCAGCAAGACAAACCGTTCATAAGTATCTTCTAAGATCTCATCCTCTTTTGCTTTGAATTCCTCGTAGCTATTAATGCAGTTAGCCACTTTCATTTGATTGCCGACCTTGGATCCCATCATCATCTTTTGCAGTTGATCCCACATTTTCTTTACAATTGCCTTGTAGCTATCTATCTTGATGTAAATCTCATTCGGAATACTCTGAAGTAGAAGAGATCTTGCTTGCTTGTCTGCTTTAAACCAGCTTTTCTGTTTCTCAGAATATTGTGAAAAATTCATTGGAACAATTTTCATCTTTTGTACTCTTTCCTCATCTCCATCCTCACTGTCTGAGGATTCATCATTAGGGATTTGAACAGTAGGTGGAATCATTGGACCTTCTGTAATTGAAAGTAGTATGTTCTCCCCATTCACATATCTATCCACAAAATCCAGAAATCTGTCTTTCCATTGTTCATACTCTCCTTTGAACAGTACTGGAGGTTTGACATCAGTGCCAATACAAAGAGCATCTTTGGAAGTCATCTTATATAAACCTGTTTGAAAAAATATGCAATAAGAAACTAGAAACTGATCGTTAGTTCAAAAATGAAATCACAAGATATATAGAAAAAAAATTCAGAAATTCAGAAATTTTGACTAAGTGTTAAAACTCGCAAAGCACTATTCACAGAAAAACTCGCAGGCTTAAACTTGCGTGTTTGTGAAACTCGCACGCAAAGGGTTGCGTGTTTTGGCAAACTCGCAAGGTACTATAACTCGCAGATCGTTGAAACTCGCAGAAGCTTGAAACTCCCAAGTGACTGTTCACTTTGAAACACGCTAATAAGGACGTGTGCGTTTCCTTGACTCGCAAGGTACTACTAGTGAATTTTGAACAAACTCGCTTGATAAAGTTAGCGCGTTCCAACACTTAGAAAATTTTTCTAAGATTTTTCAAACTCGCAGATGAACGAACTCGCAGATCACTGTTCCTGATGAAACTCGCACGCTTAAACTTGCGCGTTTGTAGAACTCGCTAATAACTACGTGCGCGTTTCCATACTTAGAAAATTTTCCCAAATCTCCAAACTTGCAGGCTGACAAACTAAACTCGCAGACTTTGATCTGCGCGTTTTTAGAACTCGCAGATAATGCTCTGCACGTTTTGACCAAAAACAGAATCCTTCAGCTTGCGCGTTCTATCGAATAACTTGCGCGTTTCTCAGATGAACTAGCGCGTTTTTCAGATCTAGCGCGTTCTTCAGTTTGTCAAACCAAAATTTGATTTTTCCATCTAATTTTCATCAAACCTTTATCAATTGGCTTGAAATTTTGTAGGGATGCTCGATTACAATACTAGAACTGATTACAATACAATAATTTCAAAAACAAACACAAAAATGATACAATTTGAATTGAATACAGTGCTTGAAACTCGTGAACTGTAAAACCACAAAATTGAAATTATCTATCAATTATAGTGCAAATGAAAATTTTGACTATACAGACTCGATCAAATACACTCTACGATCATAACCTGATCAATTTCAACACCTAATTCGCACTAAAACTCAGAATTTGATTCTTCGGCTCAAGAACACAATGTCGAACATTTTCTCTGATACAAATTGTGTGTCCTGTTTCTAGTTCCTAATCACAATCAAACAATCAAACAAAAACAATATATCTCAATTACCTGTTTGATTCAAATCAATTCAACAATTACAAACTCTCTCTCTCTAGAACTCCTCTTTCTCTCTCTACATTTCTCTCTCAAGAATGTGATTTTAGATTACCACTCTCTAGATACAACACTAACAAGAACAACTAACTAAACTATTTATACCAAGAACTAAAATACAAGGAAATACAAAATACAATGCATTTTGACTTTTATTACAAAATAGACTTTGACTTTAATGAGAGTTGACTTTCAGCTTTGACTTCTTGTATCTTTAACCTTCAGCAATATTGATCTTGTATCCAACAGATTTATGCTCTAACAAGTACAATTTTCCATTTTAAACTTCTTTAAAGTGTCATAAATGTATTTCAATTGGTATATAAAAATACCCGTAGAAAATTGTCCAACTTGTAATCCAAGAAACAAATTCATCTCTCCCATCATACTCATTTGAAATCTGAACACCATTAGAGCAGAAAAGTTCTTACAATACTCAGGGTTAGTTGAACCAAAAAATATGTCATCGACATATATTTGTATAAAAATGATATCATCATTTTTCTTTTTGATAAAGAGAGTGGTGTCGATTTTACTTTTCGAGAAGCCTAACTCGAATAAGAACCTGGATATAACATCGTATCAGGCTCGAGGATCTTGCTTTAACCATATAAGACCTTGTCAAGGATTTAGAGAATATCCGATTTTTCTACATTGACGAACCCTTCTGGCTGTGAAACGTATACCTCCTCCTTCAATATGCCATTTAGAAGCGGTCTTCATGTCCATTTGATGGACGGTGAAGTTTTTATGTGCATCGTATGCTTGAAACATCCTAATTGCCTCAATAGGTGCAACTGGAGAGTATGTATCATCATAGTCAATTCCCTCCTCTTGACGCTATCCCTTTGTGATAAGTCGAGTTTATTTCTTACCACGATACCGTCCTCATCTTTCTTGTTCTTGAATACCCACTTCGTGCCTATAATGGTTTTTCTTTCCTGTCGAGGCACGAGTCTCCAAACTTTAAGCGCTTCAAACTAGTTTAGTTCCTCTTCCATGGCTGTTATCTAATATGGATCTGCTAGAGATCCCGATACGTGAGTAGGCTCTATTTTACTTAGAAAGGAATCAAACATGCACTCGTTTGCAATAGCAAACCTAGCACTGACTTTCACGGATCTTCGATAATTTGATGTACGAGGTGCTCTTTGGTCTACTTGTTAATATGATGGAGTGGATTAGATGTGGACTGATCATGTTGATCATCTATGTATCCAATATCTTCTTGTTATGGTTCATTGAAGTGTTAGGTACATAAGCTTCAGTTGGTCGAACACTGGATATCTGTTGAATAGGCAATATTGTACACCCAACTGAATGTTATAATTTTGTCTATTCACTATCTTGTGCCACTTCAACTGATTGAGTAGGGATGTGAACTTGATTTTCAGTTCGAACCAGGGAAGTTGGTTCAGTTGAGACATCTGAAATGATTGGTTGATTATCACTTTAATCTTCTGATCTGTCAAACACAACAACTTTAGACACTTTAGATCCGAGAAACTCATCATAGAAATATTCAAGTAATAAATATAATTATGTTAAATATGATTTAAAAGTAGGTTCTTTATTAGAATTAGTAACACTAGAAATAGGTTATGGACTGATTTGTCCAGAAGCTAATACTCCTGTTATAACGGGTTATGAACTGATTTGCTAGAATCCATCTCCATAACTTCATCAAATTTGACATTAACGCTCTCCCCTATGATCTTTGAATTCTTCAGGTAAACTCTGTATGATGCTGATGTCTGAGAGAAGCCAATGAAAATCCCTTCTTCAAATTTAGTACTAAACTTGTTCAAGCTCTCCTTATTGTTCAACGCGTAACACCTGCATCCAAAAATGTGAAAGTGTTTATTGCTTGTTGTTATGTTGTTTATCAAAGCATATGGAGTTTTACCGAAGCAAAGATGGATGATAGATCTATTTTGTGTATTACATGTAGTAGACATAGCTTCTACCCATAAGAATAGAGGTAAATCTAACTGTTTGAGCATCGTTCGTGCAACCTCAACTAACGTTATGTTCCATCTTTCAACTACCCTATTCTGTTTTGGCGTTCTGGCAACAGAAAATTGATGTGTTATACTGATAGAGTCGAGATAATCTTTAACAGTTTTATTCTCGAATTCTGTTCCATTGTATATTCTGATCAACTTTACTGTTTTTTGCATGTTCACTTGGACACTTTTAAGAAACGAGATAATGATGTCTGGAGTCTGTTGGGAACTGAAGAATTCATCAAGTATGGTTAATGCTGCTGGATCAAAGTTACTACTGCTAGAAGACTTAAAGGTTAATACTGCTGAGTGTTACTACTGCTAGTAGTTAATACTGCTAGTCAGAGTTAGTGCTGCTTGAACAAAGTTAGTACTGCTTAGCTAGTTAGTACTGCTAGTAGTTAGTGCTGCTTAGTAGTTAATGCTGCTGAAGATTAATACTGCTTATATGATGAAGATTCGTATGAAAGGATATACATGGAAGCTTAGAGATATACATGGAAGATATACTGAAGATATTTTATTTATTGTAATTATCTTTGTATTCAGTATATATATTGTATAGTTTAGAATAGTGAGTTAACTTTTGTTTCTTCATTCTATTAGAGAGAAAATCAACCTCAAGGCAAAGATCCTAATTCTAGAGAAGTAGAATTCGTATTGGTGAGCCTGTTCATCAATATTGAGGTTGAGTGTGTAATCTTGTAACTTCAAAGCATTCAATACAAGTTTACAGTTTGTTGATTATATTCTGTTTTGATTTACTGTTTGATTAAATATCAAAGTGTTATTCCGCAAACTTCTTTGATATTATTTCTGAGAATTAATTCTTGTTGAGAATTCGATCCTGTCAAGTGGTATCAGAGCCAAACTCTCTCAAAAACAGTTATTCATCATGGAAAATCTTACAGAATCAAGCAGTACTTTGGTTTCTAAGGTTCCAATGCTCAAACCAAGTGAGTTTGACATGTGGAAGATCAGAATCAGACAATATATTCTTCTCACTGACTACTCAATGTGGGATATCATTGAGAATGGTCCTTCTGAAGCTGGAAGGATAGGACCAGATAGGAAAAGACCTCCACCAAAGACAGATGGTGAGAGGAAGATCAGACAGACAGAGATGAAGGCCTTGAGCACTCTGCTCTTGGCCATTCCCAATGAATATCAACATCAATTTTGCAACTGCACTGATGCTCAGATTCTCTGGAATGCTCTAGAGAAAAGATTTGCTGGAACTAAGAGCATCAAAAGAAATCAAAGAGACGTTCTAAAGCAGCAGTATGAGAACTTCACTTCCTCAAAGAATGAGTCTATGACTCAAACTTTTGATAGGTTCAACAAACTCATAGGTGAACTGGCTACTGTAGGGGTGAAGATGGAACAAGATGATATCAACAGAAAGTTCCTCAGATCTCTTGGGGATGAATGGACTATGTACACTGTCTCATATAGACAGAGTGACAATCTGGAAGAGAAAGAACTTGATGATCTATACAATGATCTAAGAGTTTTTGAAACTGAGGTAGAAACCAAGAAGAAGCCCTCTGGTTATATTCACAATGATGCACTTCTTTCAGAATCCACTGATACTACTGCCAACCCTGAAGCAGTTAGTACTGCCAGTGGAGTAAGTTCAGAAAAAGGCACTGAAACTATCTTTGAAGCCTTTTTGTCCAGTCATAGCAGCAATTCTTTGATTAATGATGATCTGGATCAAATTCACCCTGATGATCTGGAGGAGATGGATATTAAATGGCAGATGGCCATGTTATCCATGAGGGTGAAGAAGTTCATTAAAAGAACTGGAAGGAATAACTTCTCTCAAAGAAGAGAAGATGGAGCTGGTTTTGACAAGACCAAGGTGGAATGTTATAAGTGTCACAAGAAAGAACACTTTGCTAGAGAATGCAGGAGTGCTGTTCCAAACAACAACCACCAACAAGCTCAGAATGGAGGATACAATCAGCACAAGAATCCTGCTCAAGCCCTTGTTTCTCAACAAGGAATGGGATTTGACTGGAGTGATCAAGCTGAGGAAGCCATTCAGAACCAAGCTCTTATGGCAGAAGTGTCTGATCTCCCCTCTGAGGTAAGTTCTAATCTTTGCACTAAATCTTGCATTGACACTGTTACAAGATACAAGGATCACAATCAAAGTATGTGTGATGACCTCAAAAGATTAGAAAAGGACAGAAGAGATTATGTGTTGATAGTAGAGAGATTTGAAGAGCAAATCAAAGGCTTTCAAGCTAATGAACTTCAACACTCTTATGACACAAACTATTGGAAGTGGGAAAAGAATGAGTTAGAAACCAAACTGTCTAAGTCCTTAGAAGAGAATGATAGGCTGAAAGAGGAACTGTCAAAAGTTAAGCTTGACATAGAAAAGTTTTCTTATGCTTCAAAAGCAATGGATTCTCTTCTAAAGGCTCAGATTCATGATAAGATGAAGCCTGGTATTGGATACAACAATACACCCCCTCCTTACAATAACAACTATATTTCTCCTACATCAGACTTGTTAGAAACTAAGGAGAAAAAGGACTTGTCTGAAGAAGCTTTTAAGATAGATCCTTTGGATGAGGTAGTAGTTAAGGATTTGACTGAGAAAGAAGCCAGTGAGAACAGGGATAATACTGTGAGTAAAAAGATACCATTAGAAAACAATATTATCACCAATGAGGGATGTGGGAAAATCTGGGTCAAGAGTAAGGAGATAGAGAAGACAAAAGGAAAGGATAACAAGGTCCATTACAAACAAACCACAGTTGTGAATCCTGGATCTTGTAAACAGTGTGCTTGCAATACTACTAAGAGCCTAAATTCTGGTATAAAAAGAGGTAATCAAAGAAACTGGAATAATCAATGGGCTCAGAAACAAGGAGTTGATCTGAATAAAATCAATAGACCAAAACCTTGTTTCATATGTGGCAAGTTGAATCATTTGGCTAAGTATTGTTACTTTAACCCTATTAACCAACAGATGAACTTTCATAGATTTGTGCAAAAACCTGTTGGTTATAGGAAGGCTGGAAAGAAACATGTGATAAAGAAACATGATGAAAGGAAAGGCCCCATGAAGAAAAAGATGTTAAAAGAAAGTGTCAAAATGTGGGTACCTAGAAGTACTAACAGTGTTAATACTGCTAATAATATTAGTGATGCTAACATAGTTACTACTGCTACCTGTGTTAGTACTGCTGAAAATATTAATGCTGCTAATACTGTTAGTACCTCTTCAAAGGTTAATACTTCCAACACAGTTACTGCTGCCTACACAGTTACTGCTGCTAACACAGTTACTACTGCTAACAAGGTTAGTGCTGCTAAGCATGCAAGTACTGCTAAGGCAGTTAGTACTTCTAAAAACAGTACTGATTCTAGCAAAAATATTTCCAAGCCTATTGTTGTAACAAAATACTCCAAGAATGAGGAGTTAAAGTTCAAAAATCTTGTCAAGAAAGAATGCAAGTATTTTGATGAGAAAGGGGTACCCAAGACCACTTTGGCTTGGGTTCCTTATTCATACTAACTGATCTATCTTATGTGCAGGGCAACCAACAGCTCAAGGGAAAGAGCATATGGCATGTTGATAGTGGTTGCTCTAGGCACATGACAGGCAATATGTCATGCCTTCAGGATTTCAAGCATTTCAATGGAGGACATGTTGCATTTGGAGATAATCTCACTGGTGGTAAGATAAGTGGAAAAGGTAATGTCACCAAAGGTAAGATGACATTTGAGGATGTCTACTATGTTGATCAATTAAAGTACAACCTGTTAAGTGTATCACAGGTTTGTGACAAACAACATAGTATATTATTTACTAATACTAAGTGTATGATCCTTGCTCCAGGGTTCAAGGTAGTTGATGACAGCATGATACTACTTAGAACTCCAAGGAAGGACAATGTTTACTGTCTGGATATGGACAATGTTGATAGTGATTCATCTCTAAATTGTCTTGTTTCAAAAGCTTATGTAGATGAATCCTCTCTATGGCACAGAAGGATGTGTCACATGAATTTCAAGACTATGAACAATCTTGTTAAAAACAACCTTGTAAGAGGTTTACCTTCAAAAGTCTTTTCATGTGATGATCATTGTGTTGCTTGTCTTAAAGGCAAACAGCACAAAACTTCTCATAAGACCAAAGAGTTAAATTATGTTTCTTCTTGTCTCCAGTTACTGCATATGGATCTGTTTGGTCCTACAAATGTTATGAGTATAGGCAAGAAATCTTACTGCTTGGTTATTGTTGATGATTACTCCAGATTTACTTGGGTATATTTTCTAAGGACTAAGGATGAAACAAGTGGACTTATCAAATCCTTTATTCTAAGAATTGAAAACCAAACTAATCAAAGAGTAAAAGTCATTAGATCAGATAATGGAACTGAATTTAAAAATCATGATCTAAATACCTTTTGTGAAGAGAAAGGTATTGAGAGGCAATATAGTGCTCCTAGGACTCCTCAACAGAATGGTGTTGCTGAAAGGAGAAATAGAACACTAATAGAGGCTGCTAGATCTCTATTGGCTGATTCAAAATTGCCAATTACATTCTGGGCTGAAGCAGTTAATACTGCTTGTTATGTCCAAAACAGAGTTCTAGTGGTCAAGCAAAAGAACAAGACCCCATATGAGCTTTTAAATCAAAGAAAACCCTTCATTGGTTTCTTCAAACCTTTTGGGTGTCCTTGTACAATTCTCAATACCAAATCTCACTTAGGTAAGTTTGATAGCAAAGCAGATGATGGATTTCTTGTTGGATATTCATCTCAGAGTAAGGCTTACAGAGTTTTTAACTCATCTTCTAGAATAATTGAAGAAAGTGACAATGTCAAATGCAATGAGAACACACCAAATCCTGTTGGGTCTGGACCTCAGTGGCTATTTGACATTGATTCACTAACTAACTCTTTTGGTTTCAGTAATGAGTATACAGGAACAGGAAGTGGAGGATCAGGGACTACACAAGTCTCAGAAAGTATATCTAAATCTGTGATATTTCCCATAACCAACAGTGAATTCTGTTGAAGACTGTGAAAAGGAATCATTTACTGGACCAAGTCAGAGTGAAGAAGAAACTAGAGATGAGGAGATTCAAGAAAATAAAGAATCAGAAGTGGCATCTGAAAACACTTCAGTTGAGTTGCATGACTCTAATCTAGAGGCTGGACTGAATGAAGAACCTAGTCATAACACCAGAGTTCAAAAGAATCATCCTCCACAGCTGGTAATAGGAGATATCTCTTCTCCTATGATGACTAGACATCAAAGCAGGCTTCAGGAAATGCAAGATCAACAACATACAGTGCTTTCTTGCTTTCTATCCCAGCTTGAGCCTAAAAAGGCACATGATGCTATGAAAGAATCTAGCTGGATAGAAGCAATGCAAGAAGAACTGTTACAGTTCAAGCTACAAGATGTATGGGATCTAGTAGACCTTCCTAAAGGTCACAGAGCAATTGGCACAAAATGGATTTTCAGAAACAAGAGAGATGAAAGAGGTATTGTCATAAGGAACAAAGCAAGGCTGGTGGCTCAAGGATATACTCAAGAAGAGGGTATAGATTATGAAGAAGTTTTTGCACCTGTGGCTAGGATAGAAGCAATCAGACTATTCCTAGCCTATGCTTCTTACATGAACTTCAAAGTCTATCAAATGGATGTAAAAAGTGCTTTTCTCTATGGCTCAATTGAAGAAGAAGTATATGTCTGTCAACCACCAGGGTTTGAAAACCCAAGCTATCCAGACAGGGTATACAAATTGAAGAAAGCACTATATGGACTACATCAAGCTCCAAGAGCATGGTATGACACTCTGTCATCCTATCTCTTGGAAAATGACTTTGAAAGAGGAGTCATTGATAAGACTCTATTTATCAAGAGAAAGAAGAAGGATATCTTGCTGGTCCAAATCTATGTTGATGACATTATCTTTGGATCTACAAGAGACAACATGTGCAAGGAGTTTGAGGATCTAATGCATCAAAGGATCAAAATGAGTTCCATGGGGGAACTTACTTTCTTCCTTGGACTCCAAGTTCAACAGAAGTCAGATGGCATCTTCATCTGTCAATCCAAGTATGTGCAGGACATTCTAACCAAGTTTGGTTTCTCAGAGTCAAAACCTGCCAGCACACCTATGGAAACACACAAGCAGATAACAACAGATCTTGAGGGGGAGGATATGGATGTGCATCATTATAGATCCATGATTGGCTCTCTCATGTATCTCACAGCATCAAGGCCAGATATAATGTTTCCAGTCTGTGTATGTGCAAGATTCCAAGTTAGGCCAAAGCAATCTCACTTTCAAGCTGTTAAGAGGATATTCAGATATCTCAAAGGGCAACCCAGATTGGGACTTTGGTATTCTCATGACTCACCCTTTGACCTAATAGCATACTCAGATAGTGATCTAGGTGGGGCAAACTTGGACAGAAAATCTACTTCTGGAGGATGTCAGTTTTTGGG
This sequence comes from Arctium minus, assembly GCA_954870635.1. Classification (NCBI taxonomy): domain Eukaryota; kingdom Viridiplantae; phylum Streptophyta; class Magnoliopsida; order Asterales; family Asteraceae; genus Arctium; species Arctium minus. The sequence goes on from OX941086.1 coordinate 73,324,152, forward strand.
TGCTAGACTAGTCTCATGGCAGTGCAAGAAACAAACCACAGTATCCACATCTACAACAGAGGCAGAGTACATAGCAGCTGCAAGTTGCTGTTCTCAAGTCTTATGGATTCAGAATCAAATGTTGGATTATGGGGTAACCTTTCTACACACTCCAATTTTTATTGACAACAGCAGTGCTATCAGCATTGTGAATAATCCAGTCAAGCACTCAAAGACAAAGCACATTGAGATCAGGTATCACTTTATAAGAGACTGTAATGAAAAGAAACTTATTCAAGTTGTAAAAGTTCACACTGATAATCAGTTTGCTGATCTATTCACTAAAGCTTTTGATGTGGGTAGATTCACTTTCTTGGTAACAAGTGTGGGAATGATCAACTCTGAATAATCCCCTTCTCATAAAGTGGTTCTATACCTGTATATTGGTTATTCTTGGAGTTATTAATCTTCTTTTTCAGGATAATGCATAGCAGTACTCAGTGTTTAGCAAGTTTAAAGGAGTAAGTTAGTTAATACTGCTAGTGGTTAATACTGCTTTCAGTTAATACTGCTAGTAGTTAATACTGCTAGTGGTTAATACTGCTCTTAGTTAATACTGCTAGTGGTTAATACTGCTTTCAGTTAATACTGCTAGTAGTTAATACTGCTAGTGGTTAATACTGCTCTCAGTTAATACTGCTAGTGGTTAATACTGCTTTCGGTTAATACTGCTAGTAGTTAATACTGCTAGTGGTTAATACTGCTCTCAGTTAATACTGCTAGTGGTTAATACTGCTCTCAGTTAATACTGCTAGTTAGTTAATACTGCTAGTAGTTAATACTGCTTTCAGTTAATACTGCTAGTAGTTAATACTGCTCTAGGTTAATACTGCTTATGTTCCGAATACTATAAATACTCCTTGCCCGCCTAAAAGTTCATAACGACTCTTTGCATATTGTTCACTGGCGCTCTAAACCCTTTCTCTCTCAAGTTCGAAGTTTTCAGGCAAGCTTTTCACTAAGATCAATGGCATCCATGGCGTTCATCGACGAGCACAATGAGATCGCGATGCTACAAAAGCCAAAGCAAGCTGCAGGATTTCATCAGATTGTGGATTTCCTTAAGTCCAGCCACATTTCTCATGCTCTTACTGTATCTCCTACAATCTATATTGAGCATCAAAGGCAGTTCTGGGCTAATGACACCATTGTTGCTGAGAATGGTGTGCAAATGATCAAGACAAGGATATGTGAAAAGCCACTAACAGTTACTGAAGAGGTTATTCGCATCAGTCTACGTCTAGACGATGCCTCTGGTATAACTTCTATCCCAAACGATGAACTGTTTTCCAATCTGACAAGTATGGGGTATGGAGGCCCATTGGGTGTTTTCAAATTCTCTAAAGCCAAATTTTCACCCCAATGGCGTTTCTTTGTCCATACTCTTATGCACTGTATCTCCAAAAAGACTACTGAATGGAGTGAGTTCAGCAGCACTATTGCTTATGCTTTGGTGTGCTTGGCCACTGCCAGAAAGTATAACTTTTCTAAAATGATTTTCAGTGATCTTGTCTCAAACATGGGAAACAAAAAGAGATTCTTTACGTACCCCAGGTTTGTCCAAGAAGTCATTACTCATGAATTGACGGATATACCTCAACCTGTTGGGGTATATGTACCTAAACCCCCCAAAGGCAAGGTTTTCTCAAACATGAGAAGATCTATTGGGGACTCGGAAGGAGTTGACACCCCATTGTTCTCTACAATGATGGTGGTGTCCCAAACCAATGAAGGTATGGCAGCAGGGTCAAGGCCCCCATTAGACCAACCCACTGCTAGCCAATCCCAACCTTCCCTCTCAAAATCTATTCCCCAGTCCCTTCTTGAAAAACCAACCTCTCCTATCACCCAAACTTACAAGAGGAAACAGGTAAAGAAGGCTCCTTCCCTTCTTGTACCATCATCCCCCAAGCCTTTAAGCCCTCCATTGGAGCATTCTCCTGTAGAGAATATTCAAAGGGAATCCACAAGGGTGTCTCCCAACCCAAAGGAGGTTCTCTCTGAGGAGGAGGTAGAGCATATGGGTGCTGAGGCTGCCACTACTTCTGCTAGCACAGAGGAGGAAAGTGGTAACATTAATAAGACCTCCCCCATGGCAACTTTGAATGAGCAATCATTCAAAGGTCCCTGGTGCCAAGAAACCACAGGGGTGGATAGTGCTTCTGCAAGGCAGAAGACTTCCACTACTAAAAGATCCAATGATCCTTCAAAGGAGGGTAACACTTCTGGAGAGGGTGAGGACAGATATACGTACTATGAATTGATGGAAAAAATGGGGAACATCAATCAAGATGTTCTCAAACAAGGCAAAGAAATTGAAGAAATGAAGCTAGTCATTCTGTCACAACAAGTACAGATTGCTAAGCTGAAGAAGATGGTGATTAGTATGGTACAAAGGAAGAAGAGAAAGCAATTCCAACTAAGGAGAAGGAAATTTGAGAATGATGCTCCCAAAAAGGGGGAGATCAACATGGAAGAAGCCACAAGAGAGGGGAAGCTTAATGTTGAGGGGGAGCAGGAAGCAGAAAAAGAAACAGATTCAGTGCCAAAAGAAACAAAAGAAGCAGCAGAAACGGTTACTACTGCTGACATAAATAAAGCAGCAGAAACTGTGAAAGAAGTTTTAACAGATCTTGAGATTGCAGAAACCTTACTTAAAGCCAAGAATGATACTCCCAAGGTCACTTCAAAGACCAAAGAAGTAATCATCAAAGATCAAGGTGAAGTGATCAAGAAAGATAACAATAAGAAGGCAATGGATAAAGACAAAGGAAAAGCAAAGATGGTGGAATCTGATCAACCAATCAAAAAGCAAAGGTTGGTTGAATCAGATGAAGCCTTAGCTAGAAAAATGCAAGATGACATTGAAGAGGAAGAAAGAGTTCAGATGGAAAAGGACAGGGAGATGGCAAAAGCTCTAGCTGCTGAACTGAATGAAGCTTATCAACTGAGTATGGCAACTGAAATTGCACAGAAGAAAGCTGCAAGTATGAAGAAATCAGTGGTGAAAACAGTTGCAAAGAAGAGAAAACCCTCAAAGACATTCCTAGGTACCCAAGAGAGAAACAAGATGATTATCTTTCTCAAAGGTGCTGTAGGAGTCAAAAAGGAGATGTTCTCCAAAATGTCTTTTGAGAAGATCAAAGAGCTGTATGATTCAGAGATGTTAAAGCTTCAGGGAAATGAAACTGCTAGGATGGAGATGGAGAAGAGGATAAAAGAAAGTAATGACTTTGATTGTCAAAAGCCATTTCCAGATGAGCAAGAAACACCTCCTAAGAAAGAGGCCACTCTGGGAGAAAGTCTAAGGACTTTAAAGAGAACAAAGATGATGGCTAGGAGAAAGTCAATCAAGAAGCCTAGAGTATCTGAAGGAGAGGCTGAGAAGGTTGCTGAAGAAGAAGGGGCACCTGAGTCATCTAAACAGAAAGAGCCATAAAACTTAGATGATTTAAAGATGTACATGGTAGTGATGGACAAAGTTCCTGAACCAATTTCAGTGGAACCTGTTGGTATAAAGCCTCCTGAGGTCATTCACTGGGATACATTGACAGTGGATGGAAAGGAATATATAAGGCTGAAAAGAAAGGATGAAAAGTATGAAGTGTTCAACACATGGGCAAAAATTGTCAGAACATGCTCTAGGTCAGATCTTGAAGAGATGTTTGAGATAGGAATGAAGTTGTATGCAGATATTCTAAAGGCTCCAGGGATTTCAATTACAAAACTGGTAATGGAGTATTTGTGTATGATGTTCAAACCTGAAGAAGTAGAGCATGTGATCAAGAATGTCTTCAAATCAGTCAACAGTTGGACTCTATATGAAATTAGTGGAGTATATACAGTGACTTTGGATTTAAATCACACTGAATACTTCCTAGTGGATAGAGTGTATAATCATAGCAGATTGAAGCTACATGCCATGCTGAAGAAAAAGTTAAGATGTGTTCCAGATTCAGAAATGGCTAAATACTTGATTCAAAGAACCATCAATCAGAGTTTGGGATTGGATGCAAACACTGGAATTTAGGCCATGATAGAGTTTTGGGAGCATCTTGAAGAAAATTTGAAGAACTTGACTTCTCTTCCTAAAAGTCAAGTTAGGGGGAGATTGTTGGGAACTGAAGAATTCATCAAGTATGGTTAATGCTGCTGGATCAAAGTTACTACTGCTAGAAGACTTAAAGGTTACTACTGCTGAGTGTTACTACTGCTAGTAGTTAATACTGCTAGTCAGAGTTAGTGCTGCTTGAACAAAGTTAGTACTGCTTAGCTAGTTAGTACTGCTAGTAGTTAGTGCTGCTTAGTAGTTAATGCTGCTAGAAGGAATTTAATGCTGCTGAAGATTAATACTGCTTATATGATGAAGATTCGTATGAAAGGATATACATGGAAGCTTAGAGATATACATGGAAGATATACTGAAGATATTTTATTTATTGTAATTATATTTGTATTCAGTATATATATTGTATAGTTTAGAATAGTGAGTTAACTTTTGTTTCTTCATTCTATTAGAGAGAAAATCAACCTCAAGGCATAGATCCTAATTCTAGAGAAGTAGAATTCGTATTGGTGAGCCTGTTCATCAATATTGAGGTTGAGTGTGTAATCTTGTAACTTCAAAGCATTCAATACAAGTTTAAAGTTTGTTGATTATATTCTGTTTTGATTTACTGTTTGATTAAATATCAAAGTGTTATTCCGCAAACTTCTTTGATATTATTTATGAGAATTAATTCTTGTTGAGAATTCGATCCTGTCACTTTTAAGAAACGAGATAATGATGTCTGGAGTCTCGTCTTTTGATCTCAAAATTTTGACCCAAGTGTATCTGGGGTAATCATCCACAATCACTCAAACATATTTCTTGCCATTGATGCTTTGTCTTCGCATTGGACCGCAGTGATCTATGTTCAACAACTCTAATCGAGCGCTTGTACTCGGTTTAGGCTTAGGCTTGTGTAAAGCTCTGTTATTCCCATACGTGTCCAAATCAATCAAGAACAAGAAGATATTCAATCACAATTTCCATATATATTGATTTTGAATTCACGGATTATAATCTGTATTCTCTCAAATATTTCTCTATCTAAACATACGAATTCTCTTCAAGTGCTACTAAATTGCTATAAGCTTAACAAGGAAGACAAACTATTTATACCAACAAGGTTACAAGACAAACTAAACAATCTAAACACAAAGCTAGCTTTGACTTCTGTTGACTCTGACTTTTGCAAGATAGTCTTTGACTTGGACTTTGACTTTTCAACTCTAATGATCTTAGATCCAACATATTTGTACACTAACAATCTCCCCATTTGGATTCAAGATCATCTTTAAAAAGATTGGCATGTTATCTCCCCTTTTTGGATTCAAAATAAATTTCAGCAACAAGGAACGATCTCCCTCTTGTTTTGCTCTTCGACAAATTCAAACTCCTCCTTCAAAGCTGTTGTCAAATAATTTTCTTCTTTGTAAATCAAACAATCAAAGTCAATCTCTCCCTTTCTTCTTTATCAGTAAATCAACAACTTTGCAATGTTCCCCAAGATTTATAATCATCTTCTTTCAGACTTCGAAAAAAAATTATCTCCAGATTTAGCTCACTTTGTTTCAGCAAATAACCTTCAAAGAAATTTCAGAAAGCTTCAACAAACTTTCCTGAATTATTGAAATTTTCTCTTTTATTCTGAACATTCTCTCCATAATCCATTTCTTGACTTTCACAATTCTTGATTCTCTCGCATAACATCTTATCTATTTCTTGACTTTATCCCTAAAACTATAACAAACTGTTCACCATACAACATTTCTTGAAAGTATCTCTCCTCCTTTTTGATGATGTAAAGCATAGAAATCATCAAAACTTTCTCCAAAAATGTCATGTACGCACTCTCTGACCTCTTTTAGTATTTGATCTTTTCAAACGAACAACTGAACCATCCATCAATTCATAATGTATTCATCTGAATCTTTTCAAGTTTAGACTAATAAGAATGTAACCCTGAATCAACAAATAAATCAGTAAAAATGCATATTAGTAGCGCTAAGCCACTTTATGCAATAGATGCACAATGGAAAGAATCTTTTTGATGTTCACTCCCCCAGGGCTTCCGTTCAATCATCGAAAATCACAAAGGAAATTTCTATGAATATTATAACAAGAAAACCTATTCCTTGTGTGTTCGTGTATAGTGTAGAATGAATGAAGCTACTTAGCCTTTTCAAATAGGCTGAAATAGTGTAAACCATTGATACAACAACAGTAATACACGGAATCAATTGTGCATGATCGAAATGCGAAGGTGGGGCAGACTTCCTTCTGTTTCAATGCCCACATCTTCCAAATGAAGATGAGATAGATTATGTGTTGCGTCCCCTATCAAAATATGAAACATTTCTTTGTTGAGAAAGAAATGAGTAGTTGGTGGGGTTTAAGCAAGAGTTGGCATGGGCTAGTGCCTGTTTCAATGATGTTTACGAAAGAAATATGAAACAATCAATCAATGTGGCTGCCCGGCTCAGATAAGATTTGGTTCAGAGTTTTCATATTCTTTTAACTCTGTTGTCACACACTCTTTCTTTTAACCTTTTAATCTCATTTCTAACCAAACACTCATTCATGTTATTTCATCACACACCCACACTCAGATATTGATACCTCGCCTCTCGATCACTCAGGATAACTTCTTGGGTAGGAAACACTGGTTATCGTGAATCCATAGAAGTTCATTAAAGTCCTCACGCAATTCCCATGTATTTTGTCCAAAAAGCACAAAGTTGCTTAATGACTTAACTCTGTCAGTTAAAACACATGAAAAAATGTAATACATGTCAGATAAAGTTATGCTCAATTTGATAATCATGAAGATTTGAGCATTTCAATCATAGAAGATTTTCTAAAAACAAGTAGATTGAAAAAATGAAATGAATACTGTTAGATCTGTTTTTATAGTAATCATTGTATTTATTTTCTAGCCTATACTGTTCTTAATGTTCATTTCTGTATTGTAAAGGCTAGGGGTATTTAAGTCCCCTTAGAGCCTTTGTTTTGTAACTTTTGCACTCACTTTAATCAGATTACACTTTGCGCTTCCTTGTTACTTTCTCTCTCTAAAGATTTAGAGATTCTTGGACTCTCAATTGGTATCAGAGCTGTCTGAATCTTGAGAGAATTGAGAGATTGTTTTTTCTGTATCTGAATTTGTGATTGAAATCGAAAATTTGATTGATTTTCTTAAATTTTCAAGAAACTCTCGTTTTCTTGATTTCTCATAAAATTTGGATCTGTTTGTGGTCGAATTGTATTGATTTTTGGTTCATTAGTCTCGATTTTGATAATCGATCATTGTTGCTTCTTGTATTTTTGCATAAAAATCTTGTTTAGATTGTTAATTTGGAGTCTTAGTGTTTTTCTGAAAACTTGTATTCTCGTTCTGTTCTTTTTCGAAAGTGTTGATTTAGTGTTTTTCAATTGAAATTGTTTGATGAAATTTGTTAGAAAGAAGTTTTCGAAGTTCAGTGTGTGCTTTTCTTGGTTAATTTTCAAAGTTGTAGTTGATCTTGCGTGAATTAGTAGTATTTATGAAGTTTGCGTGTCATTCATAGTCTTTGCGTGTCATTCATAGTCTTTGCTTGTCATTCATAGTCTTTTGCGTGAATTGGTAGTGTTTATGAAGTTTGCGTGTCATTCATAGTCTTTGCGTCTCATTCATGTTACTTTGCGCTTCATTCTTATGTTTTGCGTAATATTCTTTGTGGTCTAACTCGTGTGTTAGTAAATTTTTTAGGTTTGTGATTCATTTTGGGAACGCAAAGCTTCTAGTTTCTCGGCTCTAGTTTAAAATGCAAACCATCAGTTTGCGTTTCACTCCGTATACGCAAAGTTCACTTGCAAAAGATCTTCTTCGTGCATCACCCGCAAAGTTTCTCACCCGCGAAGTCTACTCACACAAAGCTTCATTTTGCGTTTCACTAAGCAAACGCAAAACTCAGTTTGCGTTCCCTTCTGCAAATTCAAAACCTTCTTTGCGCTCCTCATTGCATACGCAAACCTCTAGTTTGCGCGTCTCTCATACTTAGAATATTTTCTAAATTTTCTGATTTTTTCACCAGATGTCTCTACAAGCACAAATCTATAAGAATGACCTCATGATGTCTTTGGGGTTTGATACTCGTCCACCAGTTCTCATCAATGAAAATGAATTCGAACAGTGGCAGGATCGGTTTATCAACTTTATTGAAAGGCAACCAAATGGGGAGAACATGATGAAATCACTGACTCAGGGTCCTATGGAAATACCAAGGAAAGTTGTTCCAGCTACAACAACTTCTGTTGCTACCTCTGTTGAGAAAGCTTTAAGGGAATATGATGTTGATGAGATGTTACGACATCAAGCTGATAGCCAGGCTAAATCAAATCTGATCCTTGCTCTTCCCAACTCCATTTATAACATAATCGATTGCTTCAAACAGAATCCTATGCTGATGTGAACTCAACTTGAAAAGATTATGCTTGGTACTGCAATGTCAACTCAGTTGCGTCAGACTAGGTATATGAACAATTTTGAAAAGTTCAAGGCTAAGGATGGAGAAAGCTTGAAGAGTGTATTTGACCGATTTTGGGTTGTCATCAACGATTTATACAAGATTAAAGTTAAGAAGACTGAGTTGGAGGCTAACTTGAATTTTCTGAACGCTTTACAACCTGAGTGGAACAAGTAATGCCACATAATGAGAAACGATCTCAAAATCTCAACCATGCCAATTCAGGAGTTATACGAAATCTTGATGTCAGATGAATCTATGGTAATGGAGAAGAAAGCGAAAATGGATAAGAAGAACAAGCCTCTGTCAGTAGATCCCATTGCTCTTTTAGCTAGCCAACTGGATGAGCAAGCTTTGACTGAATCAGTTTATGATGGATCAACAGATGATGATGGCGAAGCACTCGAAAAGGCCATGATACTTTTGACTCAGCACTATCAGAAGATATTCAAGCACAAATCTGGTTCAAACAACCTGCGGTTTACTTCTGGTTCTAAAAAGATAGAACCTGGTGCTCCTTCAAAGACATACACTCCAAAGTATGAACCATCTAAGGTGGTTGAACAGAAGAAGGATGACAAAAAGGTGATGAATTGTTTTAACTATGGGAAGCCTGGACATATGGTTAAGGATTGCAGAGTCAAAGTGGTAAAGGATGCTGCTTTTTACCGAAAGAAGTTGGCTCTAGCTGAAAAGAAGGAAAGTGGAACTATCCTGTTGCCCGAAGAAGAATACTGGTTGGATCATTCGGACAACGAGGCTGAAAATGAGGAAACTGCGGCTATGTGCTTTATAGGTGATGACAAATCTGATGATGAGGAAGAGGATACATCATCTGATGGTTCTGAGGTAATATCTGAGTTTAACTATAATTTCTTCTTATCTCAAATGAATGTTTTTATCACTGCTTTGCATGATTTACGCTCAAAATTCGTTTCTGAAAAGTTTAAAAATCAAGAAAAGTCTGATTTCATCGAAAAACTGCAAATTTCTTTAAAAGATGAAAAGTCAATTTTAATTGACACAAAATAGAAATTTAATAAGCAGTTGGTCGAGTTAGAAAATTCAAATCAGACTTATCGTGATTCGTTGACTGAACTGACTTCTTCAAATAAAATCCTTTCTGATAAGATAATCATTTTAGAAAGGAAATTGTATAAAAGAGAACAGTCTGAGCAAACCATTTACATGAATAAACCAAGGTGTGAAGAAGCTATAAAAGAAAAGTGGGGACTTGGTTTTGAAAACCCGCATTTTTTAAATCATGCTAAAAATGAAGTTCCTACTTTATATGAATATGATTACTTTACTCTTGCAAGATATGCTCCTCAGTTTAAATTCTTTTGGACAACTGAGAAACAAATTTTGGAAGAAGAAAATGTGAAAAGAATGAAAAACAAGAGGATGGAAATGCCATTTTTTTACACTTCAGAAAATGCAAAGTATTTTCCTGATCAATCTAAGAAATCCAGAAAATTTCAAAATATTTTAAATATCAAATATTCCAATAAATCTTCATTATCAACAGATTTTGTGGATATTTTTCCTAACACTGATAAGGATAATGTATCTCCGGTGTCTTATGATACTAAGAAATACATTCCCCCATTAGTGTTAGAAGAAAAAATTGTTGATCTTGAAGATCGATTGGAAGAACAAAATCATCAAACTTGTTTAGAAAACGATTTATTTCTTTTTATAATGAAAAGAAGTTTTGAAGATAAATTTTTTTCTGGATTTTCAAAAGATTCAAAGTAGAATGCTAAAGTTTTGAAAAACAATGGCCATTTGCGTTCCACGTTGGAAAAGCAAACTGAAAGTTTGCGCATGCAGTTGGACGCGCAAAGCTCAGTTTGCGCCTCCAATGGGAAGCGCAAACCTCCTCCAGACTTGCGAAATTTTGAAAATTTTCACTCCAAGGCTAGTTCTTCAATGTCAAATGCTAAGACTGATTTCTTTGATAAAGTTTCTTCTTCTGATTCAATTATTGATGATTCTTTACTGCTAAATGCTCAATTTTATAAAAAGAAACGTAAAAGAAGAAGATCAAAGAAGTCAAAAAAACATGATACTGTCTTATCTGAAAATTCTAATATTTCTGATTTTTCTTCTTCAAATCGGACTGTGAGTAAGTTACCAAGGCAAATTTGGAGGATGAAACAGCAAATTTTAGAATCTGAACTGTTAGGAGTTAACTGTGTAGACAATCTTTGTGATACTGATACATTTGCTACATGTAATAAAAATCCAAAATAATCTTTTCAGCAAATGTTTGATATATCAAAGAATATCTCATATGCTTCTTCTAGTTCTGATTCTAATAATTGTGTTTTATCTTCTATTGATAATTGCTTTCATTCTTGCATGAAAAATAAATCTGTGAAAAATAAAAGACATAAATCTAACAAGGGACCCATAAGCATATGGGTACCTAAAAAGGTATAGTTTCTGTGTGTGCTGCTTAGTCAATTATGGTATCTGGACTCGGGATGTTCAAAACATATGACTGGCAACAAATCACTTCTGTCTAATTTTAAAGATAAATGTTGCGGTCGTGTGAAATTTGGCAACTGTGAGACAGCTCTGATTCTTGGTTATGGTGATCTGGTTCAGGGTAACATAACTGTAAAAAGAGTAAGCTACGTTGAGGGTCTAAGTGACAACCTTTTCAGCATCGGCCAATTTTGCGATAAAGACCATGAAGTCAACTTCAAATCCAAAAGAGTTGCAGTGAAGAATGATAATGGCAAGGATCTTCTGGTGGGAAAAAGACACTCAAATTTGTATACCATTGATCTTTCCAAGATCAAAATTCCTCAGATATCTGCCTGCTTTCTAAAGCTTCAGTTCAAGAAAGTTGGATTTGGCATAGACGTTTAGCTCACCTCAACTTTAAGTATATGGATCGCCTGGTCAAGAATGATTCAGTGAGAGGTCTTCCAGTTCTCCGTTTCCAGAAATACCATCTATGCCAAGATTGTGAGAAAGGAAAAATGGAAAAAGCTCTTCACAAGCCTAAAGATGAACACTGCACGTCGGCTTTTCTTGATCTTTTGCATGTTGATTTGTGTGGTCCGATGAAGACGAAGAGTTTAGGACATAAGAAATATGTTTTGGTGATTGTTGATGACTACTCCAGATATACTTGGGTAAAATTTCTGAAGTCAAAAGACGAGACTCCTGAAGTACTTATCAATCTCATCAAGTCAACTCATACAAATAAGCAGAAGCAAGTAAAAGTTGTAAGATCTGACAATGGCACTGAATTCAAAAACAGTACTCTTCAGGCATTCTATGAATCTCAAGGAATACAACAACAATTTTCTGCTGCACGTACTCCGCAACAGAATGGCGTTGTTGAAAGAAGAAACAGAACGCTTGTTGAATATGCTAGATCAATGTTTGCTTATTCAGATCTACCTTTGTCTTATTGGGCTGAAGCAGTGTCAACTGCCTGTCATACACAGAACAGATCAATTTTGCATCGTCGCTTTAACAAAATACCATATGAACTTATGAACGGGATCAAACCGAACATAAAGTATTTCAAGTCATTCGGGTGTAAATGCTACGTTCTGAATGACAGGGAGAATCTCAACAAGTTTAGTCCGAAAGCAAACGAGGGTGTATTCGTGGGTTATTCTTCAAACTCTGTTGCTTATAGAGTTTTTCTGTTCTCTGCAAGAAAGGTTATAGAGAGTGTCAATGTAAAATTTGACGAAGCTGCTGATTTGGTTTCTAGTCACTCAGACTCAGAACCCGTCATTTATGAACATTCAGTTTCTGAACAAAACAGTTCAGAACCCGCTCTTTCACCGGATAACCAGGATTCTTCTACGCCCTCTCCTAATCTTTCTGATCTTGATTTTCTCTTTGAAATTTTTTATGATGATGTGCCTAGATCTAATTCTGAAAATGTTTCTAATGTTTTGAATCAGAAAACTAAGAGCTCATCTATTCCAAATTCCGTTGCATCTATCCCTGACAATGATGCTGCTCCAGTCTCTCCTGTTCAACAAGAACTGGCACAACAAGATATTGTTCAATCAGACAATGTTCAATCAGAAACTGAGCCTATTAATGAAGAACATACTCAAGAAGAGTCTATTGAAGATCAACCTGTTCAAGAGGAATCAGTTCAGGAAGAAGTACAGAATGTTGTTATTCAACAAACTGTTCCCGAATCTGATTCAGAGATTGTTGAGATACCTCCTCTTCAAGTTGAAACTATTTCTATCTCTTCATCTGATGTAGAAGTTTCTGAACCTTCCTCTCTTCAATTAGAAGTATACGTAGATGATATTATTTTCGGTGCGACTAACAAATCTTTGTGTGCATGGTTTTCTGATCTTATGACCTCTAGATTTCAGATGAGCATGATGGGAGAAATCAATTTCTTCCTCGTCTTACAAGTGAAACAACTTCCTAATGGTATCTTCATCAACTAGTCAAAGTATATATTTGATATCTTGAAGAAATTCAAGATGGACAAATCTACTTCAATCGGAACACCGATGGCTCACGGTGCCAAACTCGGACTCGATCCAGATGGAAAAGTTGTGGATCAAAAGACATACAGAGGGATGATCGGATCACTGATGTATCTAACTGCCAGTCGCCCGGACATAATGTTCTCCACGTACTTGTGTGCCCGATTCCAAGCTAAACCAAAAGAATCTCATCTTTTAGCAGTCAAACGCATTTTTAGATATATTAAAGGAACTCCTTATTTAGGATTATGGTATCCTAAAAGTTCTGACTATAATTTGATTGCTTATTCAGATGCAAATTTTGGTGGTAATCAATTGGACAGGAAGAGTACTTTTGGTCATCTTCAGTTTTTAGGTGACAGACTGATAAGTTGGGCGTCGAAAAAGCAAAACTGCGTTTCAATATCAACAGTTGAAGTTGAATACGTCGCTGCAGCTACTTGTTGTGCTCAAGTGCTCTAGATGAAAATGCAACTTCGTGATTACGAAATTCTATACAAGACAGTGCCGATATATTGTGACAACAAGTCTGCAATTGTGATATCGGTCAATCTAGTCCAACACACCAACACCAAGCACATAGACATGCGGTACCATTTTATAAAGCATCACGTGGAAGAAGGTACCATTAAATTATATTTTCTATCAACTGAATATCAACTTGCTGATATCTTTACAAAAGCCTTAGATGAAAAACGTTTCAATTTTTTGCTTTCAAAATTAGGCATGTTGAATTTAAAAGTTTAAATCTTTACAAATTTTATTCTATAAAATAAAATTTTACAGATTTTCTTTCTTTTGAATAAAACGTATGTTTAGGGTCTTTAACAAGTTATTTGTTTATATTAAAGTTTTATATGTTCAACTTTCAAGTCTTACAAAAGTCAAAAAGTCAGCAACATGTTTGTAGCTTTTGATACTGCTTTAAAGATATGTGAGTCTGAATTTTTATAGTTTACTTTGCATAGACTAACTAAATGATCACAATTATAGATCGGAATGAAAATATGGGCTAAGCATTTAGACGTTGATCCGAGTGATTGAGATGAATAATAAATTCTTAAAATACAGAAATCTCTGGGTTTAAAAGTTTGTACCTGTGACCTTTCTGGTTTGGGAAAGTAAGTTCCGTGGGATGCTCGACATCTGGTCCCCTAAGGTCATTTGGTCTGGGAGTGATCGAACTGAAATCCTTCTATAGAATCAGATCGAAAGTCATGTTTTACTGGTATGAATGGGTTTAGAATATGTCGATATAGCCTTTCTGATCCGAGAAAGTAAGTTCCAAGGGGTGCTTGACACCTAAGTCCCCTAAGGCCAACTGGTCTGGGAGTGGCTGACCCAAATCCTGCAATTGGGTCAGATAGAAGTTACGTTTACGACATGTTCTTTACTTAATGAACTCTCTGATTAAAAGATGCCAAAGTGCACGCGCTTAAAAGATGCCAAAGAGCACAGTCATGTTAAGATGCCAATGTGCACACTGCTAAAAGAGGCCAATGAGCACACATCTCATAATACTTGGTGATATGTTTGAGTTGTGATAAACCTGTAAATTTGTGAAAGTCTTAATTTTTGATGACTTAGTGTAAGTACATGCAAACTTTTCTATAATAATTTTACAACTGCATTTTTCTTGAAGCTAATTGAAGTTCACATGCGAGCACACTGAATAGACAAATGGATATTTTTGAAACTGAACATGTCTTAACTTGATATGCAATTATACTTAGTCTTGTATCCAACAATATATGCTTGATTTCAACTGATTGATAAATCTGTGAAATTTTACTGAGTAGACTTTAATTTGTTTAGTGTTTAAAAGTTTATATATTCAGTTGTTACAAAATTTCTATTCAATATGATCATCTTTCATACTGATGTCTTTGTGTTTGAGTATCTGTATTTTTTTGTATATGGTCTGTGCATATTTCAAGGGGGAGAGCTTATCTGAAAAAGTTATCTGTTCTTTTATGTGTTTGAGGGGGAGTAAGTAAGAAAATTATCTGTGCTGATCAGAAATTAAACAGGTATGTTTCTCAGATTTTTCTACACATTTGCTATACTAACAGTTAAATTTTTGTGCATTTGTGTAGGGGGAGTAAAGGAACCTGTCAGGTAAAAATTTTCATTTAGCTGTATTTTTTTTAAGAATTTTTTTATTAGAAATTTTTGTGATATACTAACAGTTAAATTTTTGTGCATTTGTGTAGGGGGAGTAAAGGAACCTGTTAGGTAAAATTTTTCATTTAGCTGTATTTTTTTTTTAAATTTTTCAAAAGACTTGTTTGAGAATCTGACAGTGTTTTGAAAAGATCAAATATGAATGACATATCAATAGAAGCTTAGGTCATGAAAAATTGAAATTTGTCTATATGAATCAAATATAGACATTCTTGAAATAAACGATTTGAATGAAATGAACTAACACTATAATATCAAGGAAGTACAAAACGGGGTGTCTTACTGTTAGAGCACATATTTTTTGGATGCAAGATCATGAACACTGAAGATCAAAGTAAAGCAAGTCAAAGCCTCAAAGTCAACTCTCAAACATGAAAGTGAAAGTCTCTTGTAATAAAGTCAGAGTCAATATAGTTGTTTTGTTTCTTTGTGTAATATTGCTAGTATAAATAGTCTTGTCTTTGTAAGTGGTTGTAAGTAAAGTTAGTAAGAAAGTCATTAAGAGTAAGATGTTCACACGGAGCAGATTAGAGAAGAATTTATATTCGTATCATTCTAGAGAGAGATTGTAGAGAGAGAAAGTGAGATTGTAATATGTGATTTGAATATCAATGACATATGACTTATGGAACTGTTCATCTTGATTTTTTGAGCGATTAGAACTTGAATTTGGGACATTATCAACTGGTATCAGCGAAGATCTGAGTGAAATCAACAAATTTAATCAAGTAAAATAGAGTTCGACATTGTTTCATCGACTTCAATTAAATTTTCAGTTTCTGTTGGTAATTCGAGTTGTAAATTATTGTTTTGTATTCGTATAGAGTTCTAGATCAATATTGTATGGATTAATTGGAGTATTGCACTGTATTTTGTAATCGAATATGATGATTTCGAGTTTTGAAGTTCACGAGTCTGTCGATACTGTAATTGAATCAATTTGAAATTCTAAGTGATTTGTATTGTAATTCTTCGAAAGGAATTGGTTCTAAATGTGTTAGAGAGTAATTATTCAAAGTTACAGTTCGAAATTCGGAGTCTAGATAGGTTTTTGAGGAAATCAGAAGATATTTTCATCTAGATCTAAAGAACTCGCAAATCTCTCACGAACTCGCAGGATTACATGAAGAACTCGCAGAGTGTTTGGTTTTCACAAGATTCTTAAAGGATTTCGCAAAAAGTGTGAAGAATTCGCAGATGAAGTGGTTTTCTCATAGTTGTTGTTTCTGAAAAATCACAAGGAAAGAATTCGCAGGGATGAAATTCGCAGGGATGAAATTCGCAGATGGGTCTCTTGGGAATTGCTTAAGATTCGCATGTGAGAGTATTGAGAAACCATCATAATTCGTATACTTGTGATTTGCGAAAAGTTTTTCTTAGAAAATTATCAAGGATAAAATTCGCAGAAGAGTGTCTAACAAATTCTTAGAATTCGTAATAGACTAAGCTACGAATTCCTTAGAATTAGCAGAAGAATATCTTACGAATTCTGATTTCTATAGTCTGTGAATTCTGAAGTTGATTTATGTAATGTGCGAATTCTGTAGTTAAATTGTTTTGCATGCGAATTCTAGATTCTTTATATATGTGAATTCTGGATATGTCTTGTATGTGAATTCTTAGTGTTTCTTTGTAACTTGCGAATTCCTTGTGCTTCTTTGTGATCTGCGAATTCCAGACTTAGAGAAATTTGGAAATTTCATTTCTGATTTCCTTTCTAAAATTTTCTGATTTACTAGATTTCATTTGGACTTACGATCATTTCAAGTTCTTTTAGTAACAGATAATTGAAGATGAGTTTCTTTTACGATGAAGAGAAGATTACCAAGCTCAGAATAGAGAACAAAAATCTTGTTTCTTTGATCAGTTGACTATTATTCAAAGTGGTCAAAGAGATATTCTGATGAAAGGAAAATACTGAGAGAAGAAGTTATGAAGAACTTCTGAAACAGACTTCTTGGCTTAATGAAGAAAAGGTGTTGATTTTGGAAGCTGAAAACACTGAGTTAAAGAGCAAGATCTCAGACTTAGACGATCAAATTGTCAAGTTTCAGCAAACAAGGTGTGCTAATGAAAAGAAGATCTTTGAATTAGAACTGGAAATTGATGAAGAAAGATCAGTTTTTGAGAAAGAAAAGAAAGAGTTTGCTAAGAAATTCTCAGTGTTTTCCAGAAAAAGTGATGAAGAGAAGGAAGTGGTTAAGCTCAAATGTATAAAACTTTCCCAACAAATCTCAGACTTTTAGAAAGTGATCATTTTGGAAAGAGAAAAGTATAAAAAGAGAAGAAGATTATAGAACTGAAAAATGTTGGATTCTTTAAAGAAATATCAAATGAGAGAAAGAATGTGGAGAATGACTTTGAAGAAGAAAGACAGGTGTTTGAGGAAGAAATTGAGAAGCTTATGGAGAAGTTATATGAACTATCAAAGAGTGCACTGAAAGAGCAAAAAGCAAAGTCTGAATTCAAGAAAGAGATTGACCGACTTGTCAATGAAAGAGACAATTATTATTCAAAGATAAAAGAGCTTGAAGACATTGTTTCCAAGGTGGTGGTGACTGAGCAAACAACTCTAGAGTCACAAATCCACACACCTAGAAATAGTTCAATTGGTTCTAACAATCCAGCCTCAAGCTTACATCAAAAAACTGTTTCTGCAAGAATGTTATTTAATTCATTTGGTCAGATTCGTACTACTAACATTTTCTATGATCAAAATGTAGATGGTTCAGGTACACAAAGAAGGAGTAGAAGAAGATATGAAGAAGAAAAGCTAGTTTGGAAAGTGAAACCAGTCGAGGAGGAAAAGACTGATGAGAAGAAAGATAACAAAGCATTTGTACATGCATCAAATGTAAGAAAGAAGAAAGTGCGGAAAGGTAAACCTGATTTTGCTTACACGAGAGATCAGTTAATCAGGCTGTCTACTAGAAAAAGGTATTGTTCTTACTGTCGTGCATATGATTTTGTTCATAGAGCTTGTGATCATTACTGGTATGGTTCTTACTCTATTACTCCTACTAAAACTGCAGCTTACAAACATGGACCCAAATACCAGTGGGTACCAAAGCCTAATGACAAATTTGTGTTGCAGGCACCTCAAGCCAAGCGAGAGTAAGAGAATCAACACTTCTGAATACTACAGTTCAGGACCCATTCTTCACAGATAAAGAGTTTGACTTCTAAACACAACAGTTTAGGACTCGCTCTTCGATGATCAAAAGAGATGATACTCTCGTGCTGATAAGAGAATATACTCCGATACTCCAATGAGGAAATCAACCTTCAAAGGGGAGTACAAATTTTTATGGAAATATGGATTCGGAAGATATGATGATCTACACTTCTGGGGGAGTTATAGATCTCTAACATGTTTTTCACTGACATATTTTAGATGCATAATTTCAGGGGGAATATGAATTATGATTTCTGATCAGAACGCGTACATTCAAAGTTTTACTGCTTTCTGTCATTTATTTTTCAATAAATTTTCGTGAATAAAACTTTGTACTTTGACGACTTTATGACTGTTTGCAGATTGAGAGAATGCTTACAAAATCATACCATTATGACTTACAACTTGATTTCATGAGACTTAAGACGAAAGAAAAGGTTTATTTCTAATCTTAATCTCATACG
Organism: Arctium minus; assembly: GCA_954870635.1. Classification (NCBI taxonomy): domain Eukaryota; kingdom Viridiplantae; phylum Streptophyta; class Magnoliopsida; order Asterales; family Asteraceae; genus Arctium; species Arctium minus. The sequence goes on from OX941086.1 coordinate 73,343,054, forward strand.
TGTCTAAAAGATGGACAACTTTCAGGTATAAAAAAAAATGTTTTTAAATGTTCAAACCACTTCTGATTCTTAAACGATTTCATGAATATAGAAGTGTGATTTTTAAATGTTTTCATTTTTATTTGTGCTTAAATGTCAATAAACTGTGTGTTTCCAAAGATAAATACTTGTGTATTATCTTTTTCATATACTGTCAAGTATTCATACACACTGGTTTAATATTTTGTTGAATTTGTTATTACCATGTCTCTAAATTGAAACAATCTTTGCGATGGTAAGACACCCCAGTTGTTATTCAAAGTTTGAGCATGATTTCATTTCGAACGTTCTTTCAAGAATGTCTATATTTTCATTCGTATAGACAATATCCGATTTTTGCTGACCTAATCCTTAATCGATAAATCATTCTATTAGATCTTTATCATACAAAGTCAGATTTTCAAACAAGTCTCTTGTATTCATTTCATTCTTTCAATGTACTTGTTTGAAATATCTTCAATGTTTAACATGCTCAAATATTCATGATTATATCTCATTGAGCATATATACATCTGATTTGTATATCTTGTGCTTTAACTGTCAAGTTAAATCATTTTTTAGCAACATGTTCTTTTAGGAAAAACATGGGTTCATTGTGTGAGATTAATTGAAACTTCTATGGACTCACGTTAACCGGTGTTTCCTACCAAAGAAGTTAATCCTTAGTGATCGAGTGTGAGGAGTCAATATAATGAGTGTGGGTTGAGTGATGAGGTAAAATGAAAAAGAGAGTTTAGTTAGGAGTGAGCTCAATGTTTAAAAGAAAGAGGGTGTTTTTTATAGTAAAATAATATCAAACTCTGCACCAACTTTTTCTGAGTCGGTTGCCACATTACTAGTGTTTCACAATTCTTCGTGAACATTATTGAAACAGGCAACTAGCCCATGCGAACTCTTGATAAAAACCGCACCAGCTACTCATTTTCTTCTCAAAAAGAAGATGTTTCATATTTCAAGGGGACGCAACACATATGCTATCTGATTTTCATTTGGAAAATCTGGATATTGAAAAAGAAGGAAGTATGACCCACCTTCGCACTTCGATCAAGCCCAATAGAGTCTGTGTTTAATTATTGTTGTCTCAGTGGTTTACACAATTTTGAGCCTTATAAAAAGCAATCATCATTTGCTTATTTCTTTCTAACATTTGCACGAACACACAAGGAATGCGTTTTCTTGTCATAACGTTCATAGAAATATCTTTGTGGTGTTTCGATGATTGAATGGAAGACCTGGGGGAGTGAACATCACTAAAGCCCCTTTCCAATGTGTATTCGTTACACACAGTAACTTTGTGTTACTGACAGACATATTAACTGATTTATTTGTTGATTCAGGGGTTACATTCTTATTTGACTGGATTTGAAAAGATCTAGATGAATACACTATTATAAATTGATGAAGAATCTGAGGCTCTTGATAAGATAAGTGGTCAGAATAGATGAAGTGACATTTCTTGTTCAAAGTTTTGATGATCTCTATGCCGTAATCATCAAAAAGGGGGGGATGGTATAATGAAATGTATGAATCAGAAATTTATAGATGGGGAAAAGATTAAGAAAGTTATTTGGAAGTGTTCAAGATTTATTTTTTTGAGATAGATTATTGGAAGCTGAAAAAGAAAGTTCAAATATTTATGAAGATGAGCTGATTTTACAAAAATTCTCTTTGAAGATAATTTTGCTGAAGCAAACCGAGCCAAATTCTGAAGATAATTTCTTTGCAAGTGTCTGAAAGAGGTTTATACCAACCTTGGGGGAGAATGCTAATTTTCTTGAAGAAATTTTTTTGGAAAGATTGCGGAAAGTTTGAAGATAGAGTTTATCAAAAGAAAGGGGAGAATGTTATAAGTATAAAAGAGAAGATTTAATCTGATTTTATTCTACAAAGAAGGAGTTTGTAATGTTTGAACACAAAGGGGGAGAAGATTCAAATTGAGCTTAAAAAGAGAAGATTCAATTGCAAAATCTTTTTAGAGATGATCTTGATTCAAAGGGGGAGAATGTTAGAGCACATTTTCGTTGGATGCAAGATCATGAAGACTGAAGATCAAAGTAAAGCAAGTCAAAGCCTCAATGTCAAATTTCAAGCATGAAAGTCAAAGTCTCTTGTAATAAAGTCAAAGCCAAAGTAGTTGTTTTGTTTCTTTATGTAATATTGCAAGTAAAAATAGTCTTGTCTTTGTAAGTGGTTGTAAGTAAGGTTGTAAGTAAGTCATTGTTAGAACTACACGAAGCACATTAGAGAATGTGTGATTGAATATCATTCTAGTGAGAGAGTGTAGAGAGAGAAAGTGGTGATTTGTAATCTGTGATTTGAATCAATGACATATGATTTGGAAATTGTTCATCTTGATTGTTTGTAGTGATTATAACTTGAATTATGGAAATTATCACTTACCATCGAAAAATAGTTTCATTTTGAGACATGGTAAGAACATAGTCAACAAAAGTTACTAAATTGATGTGTGTGAATACTTTACAATATAGTGAAAAGATAATACACAAATATTTATCTTTGGAAACACAAAGTTAGTTAATCATGAAAGCACATATGATGAAAACAATTAAAAATTACACTTATGTATTCATGAAATCTATTTAAGAATCGAGAAGTGGTTTGAACGTTTAAGAAAACTGTTTTTATATCTGAAAGTGGTCCATCTTTCAAATATATATGAGATTAAGGTTAGAATAATTCTTACACTCATTACTAATCTCATAAAGTTAGCTCCAAAGCCATGATTGATATTATCATGTAAGCCCCCCTCCAAATCTGCAAATAGTCAAAAAGACGTCAAACAACAATGTCTTATTGAAAGTAAAATATTTATTGAAAAATAAAGACATTAAAGTAGTAAAACATTTAAGAACGAGTTCTGATCTGATGTAATCAGAAGTCATTGTTCTTACTCCTTCTGAAAATACGCATCACAAAATATGTCAGTGTAAAATATATGCAAAAGTTTAAAACTCCCCTTAGAATTTAGATCATCTAAAATTGTTCTCACACTCCCCCTGAAATCATCCTGAAATCATGAAGAGAACTTTTCAGTGTAGATATCATTTAGATTAAAAAAATAAAAAAATGAAGAAAATTAACAAAAAGAAACTGTACTAGGTAGCTACAGATTATGTCTTGAGATTCAACATGCCATGTCTCGAAATGAGAAAATTAAATCTCCTTTCGTCCAATGGCTTGGTAAACAAATTAGCAAGTTGATAATCTGTGTTTACAAAGTAAAGTTCAATTGTACCTTTTTCGACATTATCATTTATAAAGTGATATTGCACGTCAATATATTTGGTCTTTGTGTGCTGAACAGGATTAACAGATATCGCGATGACGCTCTCTGAATGACAATGTATAGGTATTTTGTTGAAATGGAATCCATAGTCTCGAATTTGTGTCCTCATCCACAATAATTAAGAGCAACAACTTGTGGCAGCTACATACTCTACTTCAGCGGTTGATGTGGAAACACATAGTTGTTTTTTCGACGCCCAACTTATGAGCTTGTCTCCAAGATATTGAATGTCACCCGATGTGCTTTTCCTGTCGAGCATACAACATGCATGATCTACGTCTGGTTACGCTGTTAGCTCAAAACCAGTATCTTTAGGATACCACAAACGAAGATCTACAGTTCCCTTCATACATCCAAGTATGCGCTTGACCGCTAAAAGATGGGATTCTTTGGGCGAAGCTTGATATCTAGCATATAAGCATGTAGAAAACATAATATCAGGCCGACTAGCCGTAAAGTACATCAATGAACCTATCATGCCTCGATAAGTCCTTTGATCAACAGCTTTTCCCAAAAGATCAGATCTAATTTTAGTACCTGGTGCCATCGGGGTTGAAATAGGAGTACAATTTGACATAATAAATTTCTTTAAAATGTCAGCAATATAGTTGGACTAATTTACAAAAATTCCTGTTGAAAATTGTTTTACTTGTAATCCAAGAAAGAAAATCATCTCTCCCATCATACTCGTTTGAAAACGTGACACCATGAGTGCCCAAAAATTCTTACAGTACTTCAGATTAGTACAACCAAATATTATATCATCCACATTTATTTGAATTAAAATGATATCAGTTTTTCCGTTTTATGAATAAGGTAGTGTCGATGTTATAATATAAATATGTTGGATACAAGATCATGAAGACTAGAGGTTAATGTTCAAGAAGTCAACGCTGAAAAGTCAACTCTCAACAAAGTCAAAGTCATTTGTTAATAAAGTCAATGTTGTTGTATTGTTTGTTTCCTTTGTAATTGTGTGAGGGTATAAATACATTGTGTCCTTGTAATCTGTTGTAAGAAGTCAGTTTGTAAGTTGAGAGCATATGAGAGAAGAGTTGATTAGAAAATCATTCTAGAGAGAGAGAGAAAACATGTAGTGAGAGAAAGTAGATCTTGTAATCTTTGAATGTTGAATCAATGGCATATGACTACGATTCATTCTCATCTTTATTGTTTGTTTACAATTAGAACTTGATAGATTTTGGGAATAACAATTGGTATCAGAGCTGGTATTGATGCTCATTTAATAAAAAAGGGGGAGATGGTATCAAGAAATGTTAAAGTGTTTAAAGTTTTGGGAGATGAATTTTTAAAGGAATGTCCATGTCAGAAGATTCAAAGTAAAGATTTGAAGAAGATCAAAGAATTTCTGAAGATGTGCTGATTTTGAGGAAATTTTCTTTGAAGATTATTTTGGTAAAGCTATCCGAACCGAATCTGATGATAATTTCTTTCCGAAGTCTGAAAGAGTATTATAATAATTCTGAAGAGATTGTTGAAGATCTTATTTATCATATTTGGGGAGATTGTTATATTCTTTGGAGACAGACTTGGAAGATTACATTGTTAAAGGGAGAGATTGCATCTGACCGAGCTTAAAAGAGAAGACTGATTTGCTAGATCTTTCAACAGTGATCTTGAATCCAAAGGGGGAGATTGTTAGAGAATATATATGTTGGATACAAGATCATGAAGACTAGAGGTTAAAGTTCAAGAGGTCAAAGCTGAAAAGTCAACTCTCAGCAAAGTCAAAGTCATTTGTTAATAAAGTCAATGTTGTTGTATTGTTTGTTTCCTTTGTAATTGTGTGAGGGTATAAATACATTGTGTCCTTGTAATCTGTTGTAAGAAGTCAGTTTGTAGGTTGAGAGCATATGAGAGAAGAGTTCATTAGAAAATCATTCTAGAGAGAGAGAAAACATGTAGTGAGAGAAAGTAGATCTTTTAATCTCTGATTGTTGAATCAATGACATATGACTACGATTCATTCTCATCTTTATTGTTTGTTTACAATTAGAACTTGATAGATTTTGGGAATAACAGTCGATTTTCCCTTTAGAGAAGCCAAACTTGACTAAAAACTTTGAAAGAACTTCATACCAGGCATGAGGGGTTTGTTTTAAATCGTAAAGAGCTTTCTCAAGGATATAAACATGATCTGGTTTATCCGAATTGACAAAATCTTCAGGATATGAGACATAGACCTCTTCCTTAAGAACGTCGTTCAAGAAAGCAGTCTTCAAGTACATTTGGTAGACGGTGACATTCTTGTGTGAAGCGTATTCTAGGAACATCCTGATTGCCCAATACACGCAACTGGAGCATATGTCTCGTTGTAATCTATGCCTTCCTGTCGCCGATATCCTTTAGCAAAAAGTCTTGCTTTGTTTCTTACAACAATACCATCCTCATCCTTCTTATTTTTGAATACCCATTTCGTGCCAATGATAGTCTTTCCTTTAGGTCGGGGCACGATTCGCCAAACTTTAAGCGCTTCAAATTGGTTGACCTCTTCTTGCATGGTTGTAATCCAATCTTAATCACGAAGAGCTTCTGAAAATTTTTTCGGTTCTATTTTACTAAGAAATGAATCAAACGAGCATTTATTCATTGTTGCAGACCTAGTTTGCACCAGCTTTGACGGATCTCCAATAACATGATGTATTGGATACTCTTTGGTCCACTTGTATATATGAGGGAGTGGATTAGATGTAGACTAATCATGTTGATCAACAAAATATCCAGTATGTTCTTCTTGTTGGGGTTCAGTTGAAGTACGTGGTGCAGAAGTCTTAGTTCGTGAGACATTTGATATCTGTTGACTAGGGAGTATTGTGAACTTAACTGATTATGTGACTTATGTCTCTTCATTACCATGTGCAACTTCAACTGATTATGTAGGAATATGATTCGGAGTTTCTATCTGAATCGCGGGATCAGATTCAGTTGAGACATCTGAAGTGATTGGATGATGATTGATTAAATCTTCTGATCAGTCAATAATAACAAATTTACTCACTTTTGAACCAAGAAACTCATCGTAAAAATGTTCAAACAATAAATCTAATTCTGTGAGATGAGATGTAGATGTTGACGCGTTATCAGAATTAGAAAATTTAATCCCAGGTTTTGGATAGATCTGTCCAGAAGCTAAAATTCCTATTATAATGGGTTCTGAACTGAATTTGATCAAAAGCCATTTCTTCATCAAATGTAACATTGATGCTCTCTACCACGATATTTGAATCCTTTAGGTAGACTCTATATGACGCGGATGTCTGAGAATAGCCAATGAAGATCCATGTGATTCCAGATTCAAGCATTTAACAGTCAAGGATTAAGTAAATATTAACAAGAATCTAGAGAGAGAAAGTAGTCACAAGTGTTTAGTCATATATCTCTTAATGTAAAATATTACAAGACTTGGAATGAATGCGTACAATGACTACTACTCACACATTCTTACACAAGACAAGCCTTGACTTTGTACAATACTTACAACATGAAAAGGTTAAACAAACTACAAATAATATTGAAACAAGCTCTAACAATCTACCCCTTTTGGATTAATTTATAAATCTCCTGACACCGTTATATCTGATTCCCAAAAGCGATTCAAACCTTCTTATGGATCTTCTGAAATCAATTCTGTCATCAATAGGTTCAAGAATCCTAAGAATCACAAACTTAACTCTTCGTGGCAAATGCTCTTCACATTGTTGTCTCTTCTTTCACTTTCTTTATACCTTGAGTCAAGCTGCAGTCTAATCAATTTGAGGGTTCCATCATAGAACTTAGAAATTTTATATACTATGAAGAACTTCTTCTCCTTCTCATTATTCTGGTAGACTACACCTAACTCAGGTTCTTCTAGCACAGTGAACACATCATAGTTATCAATATCAGACATTGTCAGATTAGGCTTTACCATGTTGAATTTCTATTGATTAGTCTGTATACCAAACTGAAAATCATAGCAGTAGGTGTAGAAAATATGTCTTCTCATGAACCTTTTTGATCGCTTCCAGAAAAAACACAATATTCTCCTTTCTGACAGACATAGTTCTGAATAGATGATACATGTGCTCGAGGTCATCAATATTCAAAAACTGGAAGTCTATTGTTCCAATTTCTAACTATCAAACAACACACAGATTATCAAGAACACTATCTTTTTATTGATAACAACACCTAAATCAATCCATATACCTATTTGTTGCTTATTACAAATAGCCCAGTGTGTGTGTGTTCTTACGGGGTTTCTTACTCTAATATGTGTGTGTGTTCTATATGACAAAACTACACTATGACCTGCTATTTAAATGGTCAACATGACCGTAGCATTTGGTCAACACTTTACTCTATTTACAATACAAACCCAGGCTCTACAACAATTACATTTCAGACCCTCCTTTTAATCTTGAATACTATTTTACTCTAACAATCTTCCCCTTTGGAATCAAGATTAAAAAAAAACAAATTGACATTAATCTTTAGATCTTCATCCTTAAGAAAAATCTTAAACAAATAATCCTTCACAGCTTTGACATCTTCAAATCTTTGAAGCATAAAGTAACTCTCCCTTTGAATTTCTTGAACACATTTGCGAAACTTCACAATACTTTGACATCTTCAAAACACTAACACTTTTTAATCTCCGCCTTTTGAGTAAAAATGCAATTTCAGATAAGCTCAACAACTTTAGAATCTTCATACTTCACTTTAAAACATTTATTGACTTTAACTTTCTGACTTTTATTTCTTCCCCCTTTATCACATATTTGCTTGACTTTGCTTTCTCAGTCTTGTACTCTCCCCCTTTTTAACCAATCAATCATCTGAATTTGAAGCCTTGAAACTTCTCCCACTTTTTGATGAATTTTGAGGATCAGAATCATCAAAACATTTCATGGTCGGTTCTATCTTTGAATTATCTCCCCCAAATAACAATCTAAACGCAGTCTTCATAAACAATCTCCCCATGTAGGAAAATAGACAATCTCCCCTAATCTGATCTGATAAAATGATTTTGCCGCCAATTCATAAATTGTATTCATCCGAATCTTTTCAAATCCAGATAAATAGAGAATGGTAACCCTAAATCAACACATGATACAATTATAATGCCTGTAAGTAACACAAAGTTACTTAGTACAACGAATGTAATTTATAAGGAGCTTGTGTGATGTTCACTCCCCCGGACTTCCATTTAATCAATGAAAAACACAAGGTTAATATATGAACATTCTGAGAAGAAAAACAAATATTTTGTGTGTTTGTGCTTGTGTATGAAAGAATTCAGCATAATGATTTCTTTTATAAGGCTCAAAATATGTAAACTATTGAGACAACAACAGTTATACATAGACTTAATGTGCATGACAAAGGTTCGAATGTGGGGCAACTTTCCTTCTATTTGAATATCCAAATCATCCGAATGAAGATAAGATATAGTATGTGCTGCTTCCCCTTTAAAATATTAAACATTCTTTTGTTGAGAAAAAAATGAGTAGCATGTGGGGTTTTATGAAAGAGTTGGCATGGGCTAAGTGCCCTTTTCAATGAAGGTCACGAAGAAGTGTGAACCAACAGATTATGCGGCTGCCCGACTCAGAAAAAGTTTGGTACAGAGTTCGATATTCTTTTACTCTGATCTCTCACCTTCTTTCTTTTAAACATTTGAGCTCACATCAAACCAATCTTTTTTTTACTATTTACCTCAACACATACCCACTCTCAATTCTTTTGACCCCTCTCCCCTTAATCACTCAAGAAATCACTTGTCAGAAAATCTATGCTCATGAATAATAAGAATGAAATTTAAGCAATGTGAACATTTAAGATCTCTCAAAACTTTGAACATTTATGATCATTCAATTTCATTGTTTTGAGAATCTGACAAAGATTTAATTAGATCAAATATCATGAAGAAAAATGTAATGGGGTATCAAAGAACGGACATTTGTTTATATGAACAAGATATAAAAAATTTAACAATGAAAGCACATTTAAAGTAGAAATGACGTATGATCTCAAACAACAATTAATTTCAAACGGGAATATTACCATCGAAAGATTTATCTTTTAAGACATGGTAATAACAATGTAAATAATAGTACTGAACCGATGTGTGTAAGAATACTTGACAAAATATAGACAAGATAATACACAAGTATTAATCTTTGAGAAACACACGGTCAGTTAAGCAATAAAGTATCTAAAAAATATTTAAAAACACACTTCTCAATTTGTTGGATCATAAATGATATTCAAGGTTAACTATAAACGGGGTCTAGTTTATAATATCAAGGGGGTATTTTATCTATTAGGTAATTAATTAGGTAATATTAACCTAAGTATAAATAGGATTTATTTTCTAGTTTAGGAAAACAATAAGTCGTGTGGATCGCATAAGGTGAAGAGAGGTAGTTGTATTTTCTCTCTATTGTACACGCACAAGGTACCAAGAACACACACACGAATTCATTGATTAATCAAGAGATCGTTGGTATGTTAATCTGATTTATTTATCTCTTGATCTTTATTGTGTTGTGATTATTGTTTATCAACTAATCTGGTTTTAACAAGTGGTATCGGAGCCTGAGAATCAAGTTTTTTTTGATAAAAAGTGTTTTCGAAAAACATACTGTGTAAACATCGATTTCAAAGGTTTATGTGTTTTTGAAGTTAAAAATCATTGGAATAGGTGCATATACTGATATAGAACATTATTAGATTGCCCTATTGCACTTAAAAACACAAATCGAGTGGCTTTTTGATGATTTCGTGAAGTTTTTGTACTGAAAAGTCGAGTACTGTTTCATTATGATTCAAGCTGAAAAGTTGATTTTGGTCATTGATTTTTATTGGAGTCGTTAATATTATGTTTTTGGTTGATCTGCATGAGTTTTACACTGTGCTTTAATCGATTGATGTGTTTTCTTGACTGAAAATCGAAAAGAGGTTCGAAGAGGTCAAGAACTCGCAAGTTCTGTGAAGAACTCGCAAAGCACCATATGTTTCGCAGGGTGCTACATTAGACTAAGCATAGGTTTCGCATGTACTTGTGTAGCGAAAACGATAGGATTCGCTACTTCTCTGATTACGAAAGCCAAGTTCCGCAAGTGTTTGGCTAGCGCAAACCTCAAGCCTTCGCTAACCTTGACTCGCGCAAATCTCAAAATTCGCTAGGTTGTTGTTTACGAAAGTTCAGGATTCGTAGGATTCGTAATTGTTGAAAATTTTGACTAAGTGTAAGTTTCGCAGAATTCTTGTCTGCGAATTCTGAAGAACTCGCTAATCCTTGGCTTGCGAATTCCCTAAGATTCGCTAGTAGTGTTTGAGAATCCTTGTTTATCTTTAATCTAAAATTTTCACCAAGTATAGAATTCGCAGGTTTGTTAAAAGTGCTAACTCTTTCAGGTTGCGAAAGCTATTTTACGAAAGTTGAAAAGAAAAGTTAAAAATATTCAAAGTATAGGATTCGTAAATCAATAAACTGCGAATTCTTGCTTACGAATTTCTTTGTTGTTTGCGAATTCTACTTGTGAAAGTCCGTTTTCTAAATTTTATCTAAGTGATGGATTCGCTAGACACTACCTTATGAATTCTTAAGGTTTCGTAGGCTACTGGTTGCGAATTTCTAACTTTCGCAGACTGTGTTTTTGCGAATTCTAGGTTTCTTAATTCTGTGATCTGCGAATTATAATTAGTTCTGCTTGCGAATTGTGGAAGGATTTCTTTGTGTTTGCGAATCTCTTTCTGTGTTTCTTATTGGTTGCGAATTTCTTTGTGCTATATACTGTTTGCGAATTATGCACTTGATTATTTTTGGAAATTTTATTTCTGAAATTTTTTAGTGTAGTTTTTATCCAATTCTTGATTCAAAAGATCTTATTACTTGATTCTCTTGGTACAGATAAGTTTGCTTTCTAACCATACAGCTAAAGATGTCGAACCAACTTCTCTCAATGGGCTCTCAGTCCAAACCTCCTGTCCTCTTGGCTAATGAGTATCAATAATGGAAGCGAAGAATGATTCAGTTTTTAAACCACAAATACAGAAGTTTCATGGATTCAATCACCTCTGGTCCAGTAAATCCGTTGATCAGAGTACCGGGTCAAGCTGAATCTGAAACCTCTCCAAAAATCCCTGACAGATTTGTTCCTAAACTGTATCAGTACTTCACAGAAAAGGAGAAAGATCTGTACAAGATAGATGAATAAGCTCTCATTTATTTGACAATGGCCATCCCAAATGACATCTACAATCGGGTAGACAATCGAAATTCTTCTAAGGAAGTATCGGATGAACTAGCAAGACAATTTGAAGGGAGTGAAGCTTCAATTCTGGCCAAGCAGAATCTGTGCATTAATGCTTATGAGGGATTTCATGCAAGGGAAGGAGAGACACTACTTGATACATACAACAGATACAATATCATTCTGAATGACCTAAGGAGGAACAATATCTCTAAATATGCTTTTGAGATAAATTATAAGTTCATCAATAACTTGAATCCAGAATGGAAGAACTTTGCCATCAATCTTCAGATGTCAAAGAACATGGCTCAAGAGAACATAACTGATATTTTCTCTACTCTTTCTCTTCATGAAGAAGAGGTGACATCTATCAATAATGAGTCAAAAAATCTGAAGGACTATGTGGCTCTCATAGCTGGCAAAGGAAAAAGTTCAAGTTCTGTTCCTATATATTCTGGAAGGTCAAAGAAGAAAGTATCTAAAGCTTTTGTTACGGAGGTTACTGAATCCGATTCTGCTTCAAGTGATGAAGAACTGGAGATTGATTCTGACAATGATATACAAAAGTTCTCTGAGAACTTGGCCCTCATTACACGTCAATTCAAGAAGACCTTTGGCAAGAAGAAGTACTATTCAAAGCCAAAGTATGAAGGGTACAAGAAAGAGAAGTCTGACATGAGGTACAAGCCAAGGTATGAAAGGAGAGAGGAAAGACGAGAAGAGAGGAAATATGGAAAGAAGGAAGACAGAAGAGAAGGAAAGAGAGAGGAAAAGAAAGAAGAGAGAAAGGATGAATCGGGAAGATTCTGTAACTATGGCAAATTTGGACACTTCTCCAGAGATTGAAAGTTCAAGAAAGTAAAGAACTCAGAATACTATGCAAGGAAGTCACTCATTGCCAAGAAATTGGAAGAAGGAAAAGTACTTATGGCTGAAGAGGAAAACTGGTTGTTCCAAAGTTCTGATGACGAGGAGCAGGCGCACTTCACTCATGTCTCTTACATGGCCAAGCTTGATGGTGATGATCAAGCTTATGAGGCTCATTCTGAAGACGATAACTCTGAGGTAAATTTTGAACTCATTGAAGCTCTGATGGTCCAAACACATAATATGAAAGATGAATTTGCTTTGTTGAAAGGTAAACTTAGCTCCGCACATCAATCAGTCTTGAGTTTTCGCGATGAAAATGCTTTACTGAAAGTTGTTGTGGACGAAAAAAAAAAGAAAAAGATGACTTAAAAGATGAAAAGGAATCTTTAAAAAGAAAAATATCTGGTTTAGAAACGGATCTTGTAAATCTCAATGCTGAAAAGGGTGATTTCAAAATCAAATTTGAAGTATGTTTTCAAGAAAGAAATGAAGCTTACACAAAGATTAAGCAATTGGAGGATATTAACATGAAACGAGGTCAGACTGAGCAGACATTAAATCTGTTGACAAATAAACTCCGAGATGAAAGATTTTATAAAGTTAAACCAGGTTTGGGTTTGTCAATTAACGATGTTTTGAAAAAGGCACCGGAGCACTTGTATAATTTTGATAATTTGGCTCCACAATCAGACCCGTTCCTAACATTCATGCAACTTTTGTGGAAGCAAGTAATTCTAAACCTTTTACAGAGACCAAAGGTAAAGAAGAAATGGGAGAGACCAAGTCTTGTGGCACTGATTCTAAAAATTCTTTTAATTCAGTTGGTTTTAAATATAGTGATTTAAACAAAAGCTATGAGACTCGAAAAATCGAATTTACTGAGTCTGAATCACTATTTACCAAACCTTCCAAAGAATCAGTCTGCAACAACAAAGTTCCATCTGATACTGAATGCAAATATGATGAGTATGAATTGGATGTCGATCCATCAAATATACCATCAGTCTCAAATCCCATTGATCCTGAACCTTACTTGTTGAAGAGATTGAAGAAGAAACTGTCATCACGAATGGATCTTGTTTTAAAAATGACAAAATGGAGTTTATTGAGAACATAACTGAAGAAAAGTTTTCTGAAATGATGAATGTTTCAGACTCGGATCCTGTTTCTATCTCGAAGGAGTCAAATTATGTGAGTGATCATACATCTGATTTGATGAAACAAATTGATACGTTACAACAGTCTCTTGAAGAGGTTGAAGATGAAAACTATGACCTCAAATTTAAAATTGAAAAATCTTTGAAAGATAATCAAGAGCTTTGCATAGAGATCAATGATTTGAAAATTACTTTGTTTAAAAATGCTTCAAATGATAAACAGATGTTTAATGATCCAAACCGTAAGGTAAAATTTAATCTAGAATTTGATGCTCCTGCAAAACCTTCAATTATTTACTCTCATTGTCCTGAATTTCCACCTAGTATCTTTGAGAAGGGTGAAACTTCAAGTAACTCAAGAAAAGAATCACCTTCTAAGATAAAGGCTAACAAGGTTCCTGTTTCTGTTTCAGATATGAAAGGAAATGGAGTTGGGAGGAGTAAGAAGAATAAAACTGCTAGTTTGAATAAAAATACTCGTTTGACTTTTTGTGAACCTTCTTTTGCAAACAGTTGTCCTACAGACAGTGATATTTTGAAAAGTAATTCTTTTGATGGACATGAATGTCAGATTTGTTCCGATAAATCTAAATTTATGACATTTCAAGAAAGAATCTATATTGCAAACACTGTTGGGATAACTCTTTCAAATACTACTCCACTCCTAAGTCCAAAAAGATAAAAAGAAAAGCTAAACTTAATCTTAAGTCTAATTCTTCCACACAACCCAAAGTGTTTCGTGCTAAGGTTACCAATCCTAGATCTAAAAAGAATTTTCAGGAATTAAATGTTAAAATGGTTTGGAAGTGGGTTCCAAAACCCCGATATGAATGGAGAGTGAAAATTAAACCTGCTGATATTCCTGAATTACTTGAAGCTAAAAGCGAAGGACCCATTCTGATATGGGTACCTAAGCAAAACTAATTGTTTCTTATGCAAACCTGTCGAGTGTGGGTGATAGATTCCGACTGTTCACGCCACATGACAGGATTCAAGCACCTCTTACATAACTATGTGGAGGAGCCTGCTGGAGCAGTTAGGTTTGCTAATTTAGAAGTAGAAGGAAAGGTCAAAGGATATGGAATGCTTGATAATGGCGTTGTGAAGATACAAAGGGTGCTATATGTTGAGTGTATTGATCATAATTTGTTCAGCACCAGTCACTTCCGTGACATGAAATACCAAGTTCGCTTCAGAACCTCTCATTGCTATCTAGAAGACCCAGATGGTTACGAAATCTTCAGAGCTGAACGCCATGGAAATCTATACTATATAGATTTTCAAAAACTGTCCGCCACACGTCCAGTATGCCTATTAGCCAAAGCATTTAAAGCACAATCGTGAACGTGGCATCGCCGCTTATCTCATCAGAATTTCCGATCAATAGCTAAGCTATAGAGACAAGGTCTGGTCAAAGGTCTACCAGAAATGAGGTTTGAGAAAGACTCACTATGTTCCGCATGTGAGATGGGCAAAATGAAACGAAGCTCATTCAAATCTAAGTCTGAATCCTCAACCTCATCTGCACTGGAACTGATTCATATGGACCTTTGTGGCCCAATGCGAACAACGTCTATCAACGGCAAGAAATACGTCTTAGTAATGATAGATGACTATTCAAGGTATACATGGCTCGAGTTTTTTGCAACACGTCAGATGCGCCAGAACTGATTATCGCTTTTATTAAGCGAATTGAAGTACGTCTTCAATTGCCAGTCCGAACTCTTCACAGTGACATCGACAAGAAGTTCAAGAATGAAACATTACAGAGCTATCATATCTTTGAGGGAATCTCACACAACTTCTCCGCAGCCTACACTCCACATCAGAACGACATTGTTGAACGGAAGAACCACACTCTTTTTGAAACTTCTCGTACTATGCTTGCATATTCCGATCTACCCATGTATCTTTGGGCTGAGGCAGTCGCGACAACTTGCTTCACTCAGAATTGTACCATTATGGTCAAACGCTTTGACAAAACACCGTATGAGTTGATCAACAATCGTAAACCTAATATCAAATTCCTTCGTGTTTTTGGTTGCAGGTGTTACATTCTACGAGAACGTCAAGGTTTATCAAAATTTGATAAAAAATGGATGAAGGATATCTTGTTAGATACTCTTTGACATCCAAAGTTTATCGAATCTACAATATTTAAACCAAGACGATTGTTGAAAGCATGAATGTATCGTTTGATGAGAATTCTACTAGGACTTTTGGACACAACTGTTCAGAACTCAGACTCAAGAACAAAGCTTTTATTCAAACCAGAATAGAACCAACGTCTAAAGGATCTACTTCTTCTATAACTAACTCTATCTCATCTGAGTTAGATTTGTTGTTTATTGATGCCTTCGATGAAATTTGTGCAGACTTTGACAAAGGCATATCAACATCAACATCAAGCGCGGAGGTCTCCACTATTTATTTAGACATGTCCGGACCGTCCGTCGAAGTCACTGAAACTGAATCTCCATCAGGTACAACTAAACCGTTAGTTTCTGAATCTACTAATGTTGAATCTGTCTCTGCAGATTTTTCTTCTGGAAAACGAAGTCACGAGTACTTCAGCTGCCATTCCAGAAGCTTCAGTATCAGAAACTCCCGTACAAGATGTCCCGAGCACATCTATGGATCTACCTGCCGTGCATGATGAGTACAATGCATCAAATATGCAACAAACAGTGATAGGTGACGTACAAGCTGGTGTCACGACACGGTCAACGTCAGCTAATTTATGCATGTTTTCAAGCTTCCTTAGTTCCCTAGAACCAAAGAAAACATCAGAAGCTCTATGTGATCCCATCTGGATTTCAGCTATGCAAGACGAGCTTCTGCAATTCGAACGGAAGAAGGTTTGGCGCTTTATCCCACTACCTAAAGGTAAAACTGTTATTGTAACCTAGTGGGTATTCAGAAACAAGAAAGATGAGACTGGAGTAGTTGTGAGAAACAAAGGTCGTTTGGTTGCAAAAGGGTACTGTCAACAGGAGGGCATTGACTATGACGAAACATTCGCCCCTGTTGCAAGGATCGAAACCATCAGAATCATCTTAGCATATGCAGCGCATAGAAACTTTACAGTCTATCAGATTGACATAAAATCAGCTTTCCTAAATGACGTTCTTCATGAAGAGGTATACGTGGCACAACCAGAAGGTATGAAACAAGCACCAAGAGCCTGGTATGAAACTCTACCTAAATTTCTCCTAGCTTCTGGTTTTAAGAAAGGCACGGTTGACACAACCTTATTTCTCAAAAGGCAAGGTGAGGACTTGATTCTCATTCAGATTTATGTTGACCACATAATATTTGCGTCGACAAAACATAAATTTTGCAAAAATATTTCTAAAATCATGGAAACAATGTTGGAAATGTCGATGATGGGTGAGTTAAATTTCTTTCTTGGTTTACAAGTAAAGCAATTACCCGAAGACATTTTCATCAATCAACCTAAATATATAAAAGATATGTTAAGAAAATTCAATATGTCAGATAGTTCAATCATGAAAACACCAACGGCTACTGGTACACTCTTAGATGCAGATCCCTCTTGTAAACCTGTTGATCAAAAGGTGTATCGTAGGATGATTGGTTCTTTACTTTATCTGACTGCCAATCGCCCAGATATAATGTTTGCCACGTATTTTTGTGCGATATATCAGTCTAATCCTAAAGAGTCGCACTTTAATGCAATTAAGCGAATCCTTAGATATCTCAAAGGCACTCATAATTTAGGCCTTTGGTATCCAAAGGATTCTCATTTTGATCTAACTGCCTTTATAGATGCTGACCATGCTGCATGTAAGCTAGACCGGAAGAGCACCTCTGGATCATGTCAATTTATAGGCGACAAACTTGTGAGTTGGACCTCAAAGAAAAAAAGTTGTGTTTCAACATCCACTGCTGAGGCAGAATATGTAGCTGCTGCTAGATGTTGTTCGCAAGTCCTTTGGATGAAGACACAATTACGGATCTTTGGGTACAACTACAAGCGTGTTCCTATTTATTGTGATTCCAAGAGCGCAATCGCCATAACTGCTAACCCGGTTCAACATTCAAAGACCAAGCATATAGATGTACGCTATCACTTCATCAAAGATCATGTTGAAAAAGGTGATATTGAAATGCATTTTGTTGAAACTGACTTACAGATAGCTGACATTTTCACCAAGCCGTCGGATAAAAAGAGGTTTCAGTTTCTCATCAGCAAACTTGGAATGTTGAATATGTCTTCTTAGACCTTATTCATGACTTGAGGGGGAGTATTCTAACTCTGATCTTGTTATTCATTGTTTCCTTCAACTATTGCTAACGATAAAGGAATCATTTTCACAAATGATTACCGTGATTTCTTTTGTGTGAAGGTTTGTTCAAGTAACAATGGCTTCTAATCACATCTGATTAGAACCCGAACTTTAGTGCTTCGCTTTCTATTTGTTTTCTATTTATTGTAAAAAAATAAACAGTCTTTAAGTTGAGGGGGAGCTTACATGAAAAAGAGCTTAAACGCCAACTTTTTGGTTAAAGGGGGAGAATTGCATCGTCAAACACAAAAATGTTTTGACTTCTCCAAATTTTTATTCTTCATGTTTATTATTGTGTGCTTACATGTATAAAAGGCTGTTGAACAACACGTTCTTTTAAGATAATACATGGGATTCAATGTGTGAGACTTAACTGAACTTCTATGGATTCACGATAACCAGTGTTTCCTACCCATGAGGTATTCCCTGAGTGATTGAGGGGAGAAGGGTCAAAAGATTTGAGTTTTGGTGTGTGAAAAGGTAAAATGGAAAAGAGAGATTGGTTAGAAGTGAGATTTAAAAGATTAAAAGAAAAAGAGTGAGTGAAAAGAGTAAAAGAATATCAGACTCTGCACCAAACTTCTTTCTGAGTTGGGAAACCACATTATCTGTTGTTTCACATTTCTTCGTGAACATCATTGAAACGGCACCAGCTACTCATTCTCTTCTCAAAAAGAGAATGTTTTGCATTTTCTGGGGACGCAGCACATATGCTATTGGTTCTTCAATTGGAAGATACTAATATTGAAAAAGAAGGAAAGTTGCCCCACCTTCAACCCTTTATCATGCAAATTGAGTCTTTGTATAATTTGTTGTTGTCTCAACAAGTTTACATACTTTGAGCCTATAATGAAAAGCAATCATCGGTGCTTAATTCTTTCATACACATGCACGAGCACACAAAAATTTGTTTTCTGTCAGAACGTTCATAGATAACCATGTGTTATTCGATGATTGAATGGAAGTCCTAGGGAGTTAATATCAAAACCAGCTCCTTATATAGTAACTTTGTGTTACTCAGGGTTACCACATTTTTAAATTGAATCTGAAAAGATTGAAATAATCACTTTCTCCATTTGGAGAAACTCCTCTTATTTCCACACTGGGATATCTACATGCAGACTGTGCTTAAACTGTTGGATTGGGGGAGAAAATTCCTTGATTGTTTTTGCTGTGTTTTGAAGATGCTGATTCTCACCATTCATCAAAAAGGGGCAGAATACAAAGAGAAAGAATTTTTATACTGAAGACTGCTGAAGAAGATAAAGATATCAAAGTGCCTGAGCTTACTCATTTGATAAATCAAAAGTCTGACTGAAGATGATCGTCAGAAGGACACTTCATTTAAAGTTTTCAAGAGAAGAAAAGACCCAAATATAATTGCCAAATTTTTTTTAATCATGAATCCAAAGGGGGAGATTGTTGGATCATAAATTGTATTCAAGATTAACAATAAACGAGGTCTAGTTTATAATATCAAGGGGGTATTTTACCTATTAGGTAATTAATTAGGTAATATTAACCTAAGTATAAATATGATTTATTTTCTAGTTTAGGAAAACAATAAGTCGTGTGGATCGCATAAGGTGAAGAGAGATAGTCGTATTCTTTCTGTATTGTACACGTACAAGGTACCAAGAGCAGACACACGTATTCATTGATTAATCAAGAGATCATTGGTATGTTAATCTAATTTATTTATCTCTTGATCTTTATTGTGTTGTGATTATTGTTTATCAACTAATCTGGGTTTAACACAATTCATGAAAATATTTTAAGAATAGGAAGTTGTTTGAACATTTAAGAAACCAATTTTCACACTTGAAAGTTGTTCTTCTTTCAATGTATGGTAGATATTAAGATTCAGAAATGTATACCTTAAATGTAGACATCTTAACTCCCCCTAAAATCAATATTATCTTCTAAGAATCCTTGACAAAACATCAGATACTCCCCCTCTGTAACTGTAAAAACTCAATTCGTTAGAAAAATATGACAGTTAATGTGTAATTAACTTTTCTCTTCTCCCCTCAAAGATATAACAATTAAAATTTCATAAACTCCCCCTCGAATCAACAGTAAAGAATCCTTACAAAGATGATATCTATTAAGCGTCCCGAAGAAGAAAAATAGTTGAAAGCGGGTTTTGAACTGAGATATTCAGAAGCCATCTTCACAAAATCTCCGGTGAGAATAGTAACTACCCATCTTTATCATTGAAGATCGGGTCTTGAACTACTTTTTCAAAAACAAATCATCTTCACATTGAACATCGGGTCCTGAGGTGTTGCAATCAGAAACCATTGTTCTTTCTCCCCTTGGTCTTTAGCTGCCTGTAACACAAATTTAGCTTTGGGTATCCACTGGTATTTGGGTCCTGGTTTGTTAGTTGCAGTTCTATTAGGATAGATGTAGTAAGAACCATACCAGTTATTTACATAATTTTTGCAAACAAAATCATTTGTACCACAGTAAGAACATTAAATTTTTTTCTGTGCTAACCTGATCAATTGATTAATAGTATAAACAAGATCAGGTTTGCCAAAAGTTTTACTTTTAGGAATATTGTACTAACAACATGACCGAGAATCTCCCTTGTGAATCAATTTCATCAAGAACAATTACAATTAAGTGAATTTGATCAAGAATAATACGTAACATTGACATAAAAAAATACAAAAAACGATCAATTGATGCTAATTTGTTGTGCAATTGTGATTAATATGTGAATTAAACTTGTTCTATATCATTCTGCGATTACAATACTATGAAAATTACAAACAAAACATCACTCAATCAAATTCTTGATCAATGGAACAGTGTCGATGAACAGTGATGTTTTCAATTTGAAAATCGATTTTTTCAATTAAATATGATCTTACTTTGATACCAATTGTTGTTCCAGTTTCTAGTTATCAAATAACACAGATTATCAAGAACACTTTCTATTTATTGATCACAACACCTAAATCAATCCATATACCTATTTGTTTGTTATTACAAGTAGCCAAGTGTGTGTGTGTTCTTACGGTGTTTCTTACTCTAATATGCACGTGTGTTCTATATGACAAAACTACACTATGACCTGCTATTTAAATGGTCAACATGACCTTAGCATTTGGTCAACACTTTACTCTATTTACAATACAAACCCACACAATCTACAACAATTAAATTTCAGACCCTCCTTCTAATCTTGAATACAATTTAACTCAAACAAAGTCTGCTTCAGTAGAAATGCGTTCACTCATATCCCTTCTTTGAACATTACACCCAGGATACCAGATTCTGAAAAACTTCTTCAGCCTAACTTCTTTGACAGTGACAATTCCAGACTTGTTTTTCACAGCATGTTCAGTCTGTCTCATATAGTTAATCTTACAGGCATAATCTTCTTAACACTCTTTCGGTTGATCAGAAACCCCCAAAACCTTATACTTGTCCATTAGTCTAACTCTATGAACAAACACCTTGTTCATTTTCCCTTCCAAGAAATGAACTCTCAGAGCATGTCTCATGTGCCTTAATCCAGCTTCAGTAGGCACAAGAGGCGCTTCACGAGAATTTAAAGGGCCTGTTTCTCGTTGATCGGGCATTACAGCTACGCGGACAGTTTCATCATCAGGTTTCTCAACCTAATCTTCATTCTGAAGATTTTGCACAGGTGGATAATCTTGAATCGGGCTAGGATTTCTAGCAGGGCATGACTCACTTTGACTGACAGGAACTTTAGAGGCTTCGGGAAAGTTGAACTCTCTGAACAAAGGAATTACTGGGGCATCATTCGTTACTTCAGGCATATCACTGTGTACAGGACTAAGATGAATGTCTTCCGAGGTACCCTGCTCATAAATTGCTTGTAAAGCATCATAATCTCTGTTTTCTTCCAGCAGAGTATCCAAAACATTATCTTCACTCCCAGGAATAACATCATCTTGTACATTTTCATCATCAAAACCTTCCATGAAGTTTTCTTTCTTCTCCTCCTTTACTTTACAAAAGTTTGCATACTTATCAAAAGCTTCATCTTCATCATCTGAAGATAAGTCAGTAATATCTATAGATTCCATTCCTGTAATCTCCAAAATTTCAGTTCTTGTAGAAACCATAGGCTTTGCAAATCTTGTTTCTAATTCCAAATCAACATATAAAACAAGCTCTCTACATTCATTTTGATCATTCATCACAATACCATGATCAACACTCTCTCTTTCAACATCATCATGTCATTCAAAAGCAACAACATCATCATTAGCACCATGTTTCTGTCTCATCTCCCCCTTGATTTTGAAACAACTTCTTGGTCTTTGCATGAAGTTTGCACAACCTTGGTGAGATCAAACAAGGATTGCAAAAAACATTAGCTATGAATGTATTAAACTCTGAGGCTATAACCACATGTGTTGGTTGCACAGATGGTGGTGTTTGTGTTTTTAGTGTTGGGATTGCAGAAGTGAAAGAAGATCTGCATCAGTTTGATTTTCTGGAGCTTGAGATAAGATCTTTGCAAATGACAATGATTTAAGTTCATCTATTGATATATCTGCTGGGAGAGTTGACTGAGGTGTAGGTTGAACTTGGCTTACCAGCTCAGACTCAACTACTGGCTCATTTCCTTTTAACAACCTCTTAATTCCACCAACTTCCTCCTCGATCTTATCAATCAATATTGTTTCAACAACCATTAAGGAGCCGTTGAGAGATTCATGCGTCACAAACACTGTTAAAGTAACACCGGAGTCACGTAGACTTTCCGTTGTTATGACAGTAGACGAAGCAACCGCATGGCATGTGTTTATAGTTGGCATGATATTAGCTATGGTAAGACTTCCACCCGGTCCTTGTAGTTCAGCATTAGAAGCTACTCAAGGTGTTACGATCGGGTCATGCAGACTTCCGATATTAGTAGTTTGTATCAATGTCCTTGGAATAAAGATAGATGTAACAATGGGCTCTAGACTCGATTGTGCAAAGAAACGAATTAAGAACCGGGGTTGTTGTTCTCTGGTTTCAATACCTGTGGTCTCCGAATGAGAACAAGGTAGATTTTGTGCAATATCCCCGTGTTGAAATGAAACTAACTCCTGTTGAGAGGAGATAGAGTGGGTGGCTGGGGTGTGCAGATGCATAAGTGGGTACTTATGACTTGTTATACAATTGCTCGCAACATATGCGGCGAAGTGGTAGATGTGGCTGCCCTTTTGGAATCGCAGGTTTGGTTGCACACCTTCTCTCCGTACTCTTTTCATTACATCACACTCATCCTCTCATTCAAATTTTCAACTAAAACTCCCTCGTTAATCCTTATTTCTCCTACAACATTTCTGACTGTTGTATCAAGATCAATTTCCCTATCAACATCATTATAAAATTCTTTAAACACATCAACATTTTCAGTATCATCACCTTGTAGACCAGCACTACCTTGATCAATTTGAAGAGTATCATTTCCATCACTATTATCATCTTCATCATCATCAGCACCATCATGTTCACTTGTAGCAGAAGGTATTTCTTCACTGTCATCAGCTTCAGCTGCTAGATCCGACTCATTTTCAGAGCCTTGACTTTCATTGGAAGGAGGTGTCACTGAATGTTCGACAATGGACCGTGACCATGAAGCCTCTAGTCTAGGTCTCTGACCCCCACCAGTACCCCTCTCAGAATTTTTTCTCTTCATTCCTCGTTCTTGTACCCCCTGGGTAACAGGAACCCTCATAGACTCCACTCTTCTAGGGATTGAGCCTATGGGGGGGAAATCGGTTCTAGTTGTCCCATAGATTCTCTATAAGACACCAGAAACTTGGATTACGGATCAACGTAGTCAAGTAGTCCTTCAGGAATAGGCATAGAATAGCAGAATTCCTTTTTCTGCTTCATTATGATTCTCATCACATTTACTAGTGCAACTGGATGATTTTGCCTCCTTGGAATGTGTTTGTTGCTTCTGAGCATGATTCTGACAATAATTGTGAAGAACCTCTGATAAGGCATGTAGATCCCAGTACAGTGCAATCAATAGTAAATCTTCAATATAGAACAATAATCAAGCCACAACTGCTAGTCATACGATTAATAAGCAATCAAAGGGTTACAGGTTTACAGAGAGAATTTCTGATAAGGGTATGTAAACCTATGGACAAGCAATCTAATAAATGACTTGAGTAACCTGAAATATGAACTAATAAAGCCTTTATATACTTAGGCTTACAGGCCTAATGGGCTTATGGTCTTTTAGGCCCAACAAGCTAATAACTATTGTTAACTTGACAAAATATACCCTGAACTTCTATTTAACATATATTTAACCCTAACAATCTCCCCCTTTAAATAGAAGTTGAAAATCACGCCAGTTTGGAACATAAATCTTTCGAAACCCAAAGTTGATCTCGAAATATCGAATTTGAGTCCTGTACTCTAGTCGCTCTTCAATTACACCCAGTGCTTCAAGTACAAGTGGCTTGTATTTAGGATCCAAAGGCTGAATCCCCTTTTCCTCTTGGTCAAGTGCATGCTTCAACTTGTCTTTCAGCAGCATTAACGTACCATCACAGAATCTGGCTATCTGATCGAATTGGATAAAGCGTAGAACACCTTTGTTATTCACATATGACATACCAAACTCTGGAAGCTTTATCACAGTAAATGCAGGTACACTCTGGGCATCAGACGAAATCTTCAGATCAGGCTTGAGCAGATTTATCTTTGGTTGGTCGCTTTCCAACCCGATCTGAAAGTCTTCCACCGAGGCAAGTTTCATCGCACACTTCATATACCTCTTTACAGTCTCGAGTGCATCAATGACTTCCCCGGGTCTGATAGTTCTGGTCTTTAAGTCTCGAAAAATGAACAGCAGATCTTGTGGTTCAAGATACGGAAAGTCAGCATCAGAAAAACAATACTTCTTACCATCTTCTCTCGTTACCATGAAATCTATATACTTTACTTTCATGAAGAAGGCAGGTAGAATATGATCAACTGATGTAATCCTGAGCTTTGTCTTGGAATACTTGCGCTGAAACTTCTTATACACAAATATGAACTCACGCTGCTTTTCTTTGTTTTTCACAGACTGTAGACCATGAAGTACAACTTCGTCATATGAACGGATCCAGTGGGCAAAGATCTTCTTTTGGCTTTCTTCAAGGAAAGGAACTTTGATTCTGACTCTTTCCCACTTGGACGGACGAACTGGTGTAGTACTTTCTGTTTCCATAACTGGTGATGCTGGAGAAGATCTGGCGGGAATATCTGTATCAGGAAGATCAGGGTGATCAACAGGATAATTCAAAAGTGGAACCGCGACAGAAGTCTGATCATCTGGATGAAGAATCTCGTCTATTTAAGCTTGCATAACTACCAGAGCTCTTTCAGTGTTTGCACATTCTTCTGTCGGGTCAGTAACTTCATAAGGATCAAGAATTAACGCCTAGTCTTCTGGGACAATCGGAGAACCTTTATCAAATTCCTCAGGCTTTTCAACCCTTGGAATGTCATATAGCACCAAATCCATACACTGTTCCCGTGCCTGTCCCTGCCCTTCTGATCGAGTACCAGAACCCGAACCCTGTTTCGTTCCCACTATAACTGTTTCCACAGACTGTATCTCCGGCTCTGTTAGGCGTTGGCGCTTCTCCCCCTCATCGTGATCAGGATCATCCTGATCATCATGCCGACGCTTGAGCCTGTCCGCCTGGCTATGGCAGGTGTCCTCCACGGCTGATAGGCGTTCAGTCAATACAGCTACGGTTTGCTGCAAAGACTGAAGCATGGCTTGTTGTAGCTGGAAGGCTTCGGGAGATATAATGGGTTGAGGGGTTGGTGGGGTAGGTCTGGATGCTTGAGTACTAAGTATCGGGAGGGTTCTGTTTGAGATTGGGCAAGAAGCTTGGCAAGGAGGATGGATTTCAGGTCCTCAATTGACATTTCGGTAGCGGAAATGAAAGGTGGTGGTGTAGGAGGTAGTGGTTCAGGCGCAGTCGCAGGACCTTTGCCTTTTATCATACGTTTCAGAGAATCTACCTCCTCTCGCATCATGGTTTGGACAGCCTTTAGGGCGCCGTCTATATATTCCCTTGAGACGAACTCAATTGGGGTAACACCTGGGTCACTTAGACTTCCAGTTGTAGCTACGACTGCAGAAGTCGAGCCGCCTACGTTCACAGCTGGCGTGATGATAGCTGTGGTAGGACTTCCACCCAATCCTTGTAAACCAACCGAAGTTGGAATTACTATGGATGTTCCGGCTGGGCCACGAAGGCCTTCAGCAGTAGCCGAGAATGGGACCCGTGTCCTAGGAATAGAAGAAATTATATCAAACGGCTCTAGACTTCGTGCACCGAAAGGAGTCGAGAATGGGGTTGCTGTTCTCTTGTTTCAATACCGGAACTCTCCAAGTGAGAGACCGGTAGCTTTTGTGCTATATCCCCGTGTGAAGATGAAACCACCATCTGTTGAGAGATGGTGGAGTGGTTGTGTCGGGTGTGCAATTGCGTCGCTAGGTCCACGACGTCTTCTTCAATACCCTGTATCAACACATGAGACTGGGTAGCAGATGTGGCTACCTGGGTAGATGTGGCTAGGGGGTATAACCGTTGATGGTTGCCCCGTCACTCGTGTACGCTCATGAAGCATCTTTGTTCTCCTTTCCTTCTCTCTACTCACCTCTAAATTTTCAACTGAAACTCCCTCCGCTCTCCTTGTTTCTCCAGGTGAGGGCTGATTATCGTCACCATCCGAGTCAGAAGACTCTTCATTTGATTCTGATTCGTTGGTGGTTGGTTCCGACTGACTTCCAGATCGACTTGTTTCCTCCGCAGATTCGGATGCGGTTTCAGCAGTTGTTTCCTCTTCCGATGCATTGGCAGAAGAGGACTGAACGTTGGCGGATTCAGTAGTTGTGTCCTCTTCTACCATCGGAGATGTCGGTCGTGGCGGGGTAGGTGATCGTCGTGAAGTACTGGCTTGTCTTGATTCAACGGCACTGCCCTCTCCAGTTCCCCTCACAACGATTTCTCTCATCACACCCGGTCCGGAAGCCCCAGCTATCCGGACTCTACCACCTCTCGTACGGGGACGCGGACCCTCACGCCTCTCAGGTCGTGCTCCCTGGGGAGGTCCTATCGATTCTGGTTGGACCATAGGAGCTGGAAGATTGTGTGTGTGCCTATACGCTATAACACTCAGTGCCGAAGGACGAGCATAGGCCAGCAACCCGATGGGGATTTGTCGGGCGACGATACCTTCGGATCAGTACGAGCTGGTATTTTGCGAGTCGGGTGATGCAGGCAAGTAGGGTGCGTGGTACGGCGAGGTATCTCGGGATACAGAGTCATGTAGCTGCGAATGATCAGCTGGAGAAACCTCATATACGGTATGAAGTTCTGTCTCTTCGTCGCGTTCGATCGAACTTTCTGAACAAGGTCGTACCATAGGAAGTCGGCGAAATCCGCATGGCGATGGAATGCCACTGAGTGGAATAGTCGTAGAATGTGAATACTCGTCTGGTCGATGCCTTTCGTGATAGCCGAAAGACATCGATTGATGTAGGTGAACATGGTGTACCATATTGTGGAAAGGTAATTGCGGTTGAAACTGGATGGAAGACGTAGATTTGCGTCGTATCCTAGGGACAAGATGTCGGCGTATAGAGTGGCGTCCGATACGAGCGGGTCAAAGCTATTTTGCCCCTGGACTGAACCGGCGGTTGGCAGATGAAGGAATTGTCGGAAAAGATCACAAGTGAGGAGCACAGGTGTGTGATCAATTCGGCCTTCGAGATGGAATTCACCGTCGGCCTCCAAGGCATGTAGAGATTTCCAAAACTGTTGTAAGTTTAAAAGCGGCACTTCCGCTGTCTCCGTTAGAGCATACGATAGAGGATGGCCACTGAGGATCTCGATGATGACCTGATATTGAATGGCAGGTTGGGTTACATCGAGATGATAGTTGTTTGGTGTGAGTTGAATGAACTGATCCTCGGGAATCAGCTCAGCATCGGCGATTGGATCAATCGTAGGAGGTGGATTTTGCGCCATAGTACCTGGTAAGAATGAACTGGTTAGATCTAAGGTACAGTTGAAGAAAGATGTCGTTGGAGTTACATGGCCATGGTTTAAACCACAACCTATGCGAACTCCAAATTATTTGGGTATACAAACCCTAACCCGTGAATCAGGGTCTGTAACCAAGGCGCGCAATACCACACCCATTTACAGTAGCCGATATCCAACACTTAGACCCAACACATTTGCACCGCAAAAACATAGACATAGATATACATATATATTAGCTATAAAGCACACAGACCCCTTGAACCAAAACACCAAGAATACACTAGGAGTACCAAAGGACGGGGATAGGGAAAGGACCGGTACTGACTTCGACCGGGGTAAAACATTCGACCGGTAGGTCATTCGACCGAGAAGGTCTTAGACCGGAATGCATTCGATCGATAGGTCATTTGACCGGTATTGGTAAAGACCGGAAGAGGTCTTCGACCGGTATTTATATTCGACCGGTAAAAACATTCGATCGGTAAAAGCATTCGACCGGTATTGGCATTCGATCGGTAAAAGCATTCGACCGGTACTGTTATTAGACCGGTATAAGCATTCGAACGGTATTGTTATTCGACCGGTATTGGCATTCGACCGGTAAAATCTAGGTCGAATAATCGACCGGAGAAAACGTATCGACACATACGTATCGAACTAAATCCCAGAGACGATTCAGATTAAAGGCGATGAGGAACAGAGAGAGAGTTTACCTGAAGTCGATCGACCGCGAGAGAGAGAGACGAGAGAGAGAGCGATCGACGGAGTGCGAGAGAGAGATCGATATAGCTAGTGATATTTCGATTGCAGGTCGAAAGCTTTTGAGAGAGAGATAAAGATCGATCGGGGTTGAGGGAAAAAGATGAAGACCGGGGTTTTAAATACCCCGGTCGATGAGTGTGGGTCGATCGAATTGGGTTTTGGGCCGAGGAATGAAATTGGGCCGGGCCGAAGAAATAAGTAATGGGCCGGTTCCTGATATGGGCCGGTCCAAACAAAACTGTTAAAAAAACTTTAAAAACTAAAAAAAATATTTTTGGGATTTTCATAATTATAAATAAATAAATAAACAAATATCTTTGTATTTTGTCACACCCCGCTAAAGCGGAAACACGGGGCATAACAGCTCGATACGCATAGCACAAGAATAAAGTCATACCACCATACATACACTTCGTAACATATTACAATATTAAAAGACATAATATTTATCAACAACTACAAACCCATGTCTTAAACAAGTTGGTTTATACAAAACAAAACATTCCAGCGTTTGACCAAGACGTATGCGGTATAAACTTTATGGCTTACCCTCTTTGTTCCTTGACAAGCATGTATAAAAACAAGGTCAACTACAAAGAGTTGGTGAGTTCACAGGTTTTAATTATGCACAAAATATTTCATATGCAAAGTTTGATAAACGGAACTTTATCGAATAATTCAATATCTTAATTTGAAAATGATTCATGGGTATTGCCAATTCAACAATTGTATGACTTGAGTCGGTATTTATTACACCACGTTGAGCCACTACTAAACTGTCCTTGACATAAACTTTCAACGCCCCACGTGAGTTACCTCAGCGGTGGTCAAGCTACATAGATAATCACTTCTCTGGCATAGTGCACCCTTACTCGTCAGTATAAGGTGGGTTTGTCAGACCAAATAGCGCTATCCACTAATACTATAGGCCCATTTTCAGATGAGTTAATAGTAGTGTACCAAGGGGACTTAACTTCACTTAGACTCAACATACCAACCATTTCAACGTCATACCGTTATAATTCAAAGTGCTTATAAATAAGCCTTAACGATTTAATAAACGCAATACATTATAACCAATCATGAATCTTAATGAACTTAATTAAGCATGCTTTCCACCCCAAATCAATTAAAATGATTAAAATGGGGCTGTGATTACTCACGTTGCGAAGTGAATGCGGATACTTTAGTAGCGCTATCCGACGGTTGTCAATCCCTAAGTTTCCTATAACGAAAGTTGCCACAAGAATTTACATTAATACCCGTCCCTAAGTCCAAGTAATCCGTCCAAGTGATTAATGAAATGCCGTTAAGTATTTGTTAATGTCCAAAACCATCCTTAAATCACTTTAAGTCCTTATATACCTTAATACAAGATTTAAGTTCATTAAGACCATTTAAAAAAAAAAACAGCTCTTGCTGTCCAAAAATTTGGTCTACAAAATGGTAACAGAAACCTATCTTTCCAAAGGACAAATCCAACCAAATTTTTGTGGTACTACTATACTGAGTAATGAATAAATCTACATTTTTTTATAATTTTTGGAGGTGTTTTGATACCCCAAATATATTCCACATAACAAAGTGTCACTGATTTTCAGATCAGTGACGTACTTCTCTTGTGGCTACCAATTGGGATACCGAAACTTAAAATTAGACAATGATCCCTATATGGATGCAAAGCTAACTCAAAAACCTTTCATGTGGAAAAAGATTCACCCAATTTGGACAAGAATTGAGGGAGTTATGACCTCTGCAAGTTAAGTGTATGAATCTGCCATTTCTGGACAGATTGCACCACTTTTTGTTAAAATTCAATTGAGTGATCAAAACTCCTCTAATTTAGGTGTTTCCGGACTTTTTGGAAATCTAACACCTTAAACTTAAGATTGGTAGCAAAAAGCCCAAATTTTGACATGTAGAACATGAGTTATGTACGTTGGAAGTAGGTCCATTTTCTGGATAGCAAATCTGAGGTAAATTAAGATTATGAAAATTGAAATGGTGATCATTTTACAATTGGTTTATTGAAATAACCATATGTTATCACACCATAATCAATCATAACATAGTCTTGAGATGAAAACCTTATGGTTTATGGACTCATAGCAATCTATATATGCTCATCCAACACCCATATGAACAATCTACTAACTAAAGTGATATAAACATCACTTTTATGTTCTTAATCATTTGGAATTGAGAGTTTCCATCTTAAGAACATATGTAAGCTAAACTATTCTTTGTGTAAACATAATCACTATACCATTATCATCAATATTTTAAACTTTACATGCATGCATTCTTTAAGTGAAAGAATAAGCCACTAATGTATCAAAATTCCATATGCATGAACATCAAACCAAGATTCTTGATGGAAAACCAATTTCTTTCTTTGAAATTGTAATCAAAACTTGCAACATAACATTGTGTCTACCAAAAGTAATCCATTTCATGAACAAAAACCCAATTTCCATAACCACATCATGCATAATTTCAATATTTCAAGTTAAAATCGAAAATACCTAAATGTAGACAAAAAGGTAGGTTTTGAATGATACCTTGTGAAATTGATGTTCAAACTTTGTTCTAATCTTCAAATTGATATCCAATTTCTTGATTCCACTCTTGATTTAGCTTCAATTTTGAAAATGATATGGAGATGGTGGTGGTGAGAGTTCGCCCGAATGGTGAAGAGAGGGAGTGGGAGAGTTTGTTTTTCAAATGAGATAAAACCCTTTTTAATCTAATAATTAAATTAATTAATTTATTAATCAAAGAAATTTAGATGATGACACATGTCATAGGTGATTCATCACTATTTTTTTTTTTGTTTTAAATAAACTTTTAAATATTATATAATGTAGACTAATTTCTAAAAAAATCAGATATAATTGAGAATCGTCATACCCGATTCTCAATTTTTGCTAAACATAACTAATATGCAAAATGATGAAAATAACTTAACTATAACCTTATAACTTTAAAGTTTTATGTATTTTGGACTTTAATCTTAAGTTTTGGCATTTCAGGGCAGTGACGGTCAGACACGAGACTGTTCCGGGTATTCTACGCAACTTCCTTTTTTTTTTTTTTAGGAAATTCTTAACTTAAAGGCTTTAATAAATTTTCTAGGAGTGACAATGCTATAAATTGTTTTCTATTAAATCTGAAGCTAACCTTTTGACATAGACTTGACAATTGTCACAGTCTCCCCTCCTTCGAAGAATTTCGTCCCGAAATTAATGTTTGGCATTTCTGGAACGATTCTTTCTCAAATAAATGAGGGTATTTGTGCTTCATGTACTCTTCTCTTTCCCACGTGAATTCGGGTCCATGGCGCGATTTCCAACGGACTTTTAGAATTGGGATTTTACTGCGGCTCAGATGCTTAATTTCGCGATTAAGAATTTCGATAGGTTCTTCTCTGAAACAAAGGCGCTCATCAACTTGGATTTCGTCCGGGGGCACAATTATTGATTCATCAGACAGACATTTCTTTAAATTTGACACATGGAAAGTGTTATGGACAACACTCAAATCTTGAGGTAATTTCAGCTTATAATCTACCGGTCCAATTCTTTCCAGTATCTCAAATGGACCGATATATCTTGGACTTAGTTTACCTCTCTTTCCAAACCGTACTAACCCTTTCCATGGTGACACTTTCAAAAGAACTTTGTCACCCTTTTGAAATTCCAACGGTTTTCTGCGATTATCTGCATAAATTTTCTGACGATCTCTCGCAGTTTTGAGTCTGTCTTGAATAATCGATATCTTGTCAGTGGTTTCTTGTATAATATCGGGTCCAATCAGTTGACTATCACCAATTTCCACCCAACTGAGTGGAGATCTACATTTGCGTCCGTACAAAGCTTCGTATGGTGCGCTTTGAATGCTGGTGTGGTAGCTGTTATTGTATGAGAATTCAATTAACGACAAATGCTTATCCCAACTACCTCCAAAATCTATAGCACAAGCGCGCAACATATCTTCCAAGATTTGGATAGTTCTTTCCGATTAACCGTCCGTCTGCGGATGATAAGCGGTGCTCAGATCTAGTCTGGTACCCAATGCCTTTTGAAATGTTTGCCAAAATCGGGAAGTGAATCGACTGTCTCTATCAGAAATAATAGATAGTGGTATTCCATGCAGAGAGACAATTTCGTCTATGTATAACTGTGCCAACCTTTCTATTTTAAAGTCTTCTCTGATAGGAAGAAAATGCGCGGATTTTGTGAGTCGGTCGACAATGACCGAAATTGCGTTATTCCCCTTTCCAGTTCTGGGTAGCTTAGTAATGAAGTCCATTGATACCTGATCCCATTTCCATTGCGGTATCTCTGGTTGTTGAAGAAGGCCAGAAGGTTTTTGATGTTCCGCTTTGACTTTTGCACATGTCAGACACTTGCCTACAAACACCGCAACGTCTTTCTTCATCCCCGGCCACAAGTAATACTCCTTTAATTCCTTGTACATTTTATCGTCTCCTGGGTGAACCGAATACGTCGATCGGTGTGCTTCTTCCAAAATTGACGATCGCAGGTCATTAACCTTAGGTACCCAAACTTTATTCTTAAAGTATCGCACCCCATCTGATCGGGTTTCGAAATCCTTTTCTAAGTGATGAAGGGCCTCGACACTCAAATTCTCCTCCTTTAGTGCCTCTTCTTGAGCCTCGCAGATTTGCGGTTTGAGATTTGTCTGAACTAACATTCCCATGGCTCGCACCCTTGATGGTTTTATCCTCTCCTTCCTGCTTAACGCATCTGCTACTACGTTGGCCTTTCCAGGATGATATTTTATTTCACAATCATAGTCAATGAGTAGCTCTACCCACCTCCGTTGCCTTATATTCAACATCTTCTGATCAAAGATATGCTGGAGACTTTTGTGATCAGTATAGATGGTACACTTTGTGCCATAAAGGTAATGTCTCCAGATCTTCAATGTGAATACCACCGCTCCCAGTTCCAAGTCATGAGTGGTGTAATTATTTTCGTGAACCTTGAGCTGTCTTGAAGCATAAGCTATGACTTTATCCCGCTGCATTAATACACATCCCAAACCTTGATGTGATGCGTCACAATATACCACAAAATTATCCGTACCTTCTGGTAACGCTAATATTGGTGCATTGCACAATTTATGTTTCAGTGTTTGGAATGCCACTTCCTGCTTTTCTCCCCAGATAAACTTCTTATCTTTCTGAGTTAGTGTTGTGAGTGGTTCAGCGATTCTGGAAAAATTCGCGATTAATTGTCTGTAATATCCTGCCAAACCAAGAAACTGACGAATTTCCGTCGGCGTTCGGGGTTTCCCATTTCTTGATGGCCTCCATTTTTGCCGGGTCAACATGAATCCCTTTTTCATTAACTACATGACCCAGAAAAGGTACTTCTCGAAGCGAAAATTCGCACTTGGAAAACTTGGCGTACAATTTCTGCTCCTTGAGCAATTCTAACATCAACTTCAGGTGTTGCTCGTGATCTTCCTTATTTCGCGAGTAAATTAGAATGTCATCTATGAACACAATCACAAACTTGTCTAAGTATGGCCGACAGACTCTGTTCATTAGATCCATAAAAACTGTTGGCGCGTTCGTCAATCTGAAGGGCATAACTAGAAACTCATAATGACCATAACGAGTTCTAAATGTCGTTTTGTCAATATCTTCCTCGCGGACTCTCATTTGATGATATCTGGATCGCAGGTCAATCTTTGAGAAGTACGTCGCGCCTTGCAGCTGATCAAACAAATCGTCAATACGAGGGAGAGGGTATCGATTATTTAGAGTTAACTTATTAAGTTCTCTGTAATCAATACACATTCGGAACGTTCCATCTTTCTTTTTGACGAAAAGAACTAGAGCTCCCCAAGGCGAAGAAATAGACCTGATAAATCCTTTGTCAAGCAGCTCTTGAAGTTGTTCTGACAGTTCTTGCATTTTTTAGGGTGCCAAATGGTATGGCGATTTGGCCACTGGTGCAACTCCTGGAATCAGATCAATGCGGAATTCAACCTGTCTCGGTGGAGGTAATCCGGGTAACTCCTCGGGAAACACTTCAGGAAAATCTCGGACTGTAGGAATATCTTGTAAGCATTTTTCCTTAATCTCTTTACTCACCACATGCGCCAGAAATGCTTCACATTCTTTTCTCAGATACTTCCGCATCTTCATACAGGACACCATTTTCAACTTCCTTTTGGACTTTTCTCCAGGTACTATA
This sequence comes from Arctium minus, assembly GCA_954870635.1. NCBI lineage: Eukaryota > Viridiplantae > Streptophyta > Magnoliopsida > Asterales > Asteraceae > Arctium > Arctium minus. The sequence continues at coordinate 73,378,045 of OX941086.1, forward strand.
AGTACTTCTCCTCCCTGTAACGGAATTCGATGAGTCTTTTCGGGACAACTTATTTCTTCCTGGTTTTCCGATAACCAATCCATGCCCACAACTATATCAAAGCTACCTAACTTTATCGGAATTAAATCTATTTTAAATTCCTTTTCATCTAGGCTTAGGATACAGTTCGGAAGTACATCTTTGACCCTAATCTCTTGTCCGTTAGCAAATTCGATGACATAATCTTCTTTTAGTTTATGAGGCATTTGATTAATTTTTGATCTAAAATTCAATGACACAAAGCTTCTATCTGCTCCGGAATCAAATAGTACATATGTAGGATAGTTATTTAAGAGAAACGTACCTGTGATCACATTTGGATCCCGTCTCGCTTCCTCAGCCCCGACCTCAAATACCCGACCTCACGCTTGACCTCTTGGATTCCCCTGATTGACTGGTTGTGCCTGATTAACATTTTCTCTTCTGTTAAACTTAGGGCAAACGTTCCTGAAATGATCCGGACTCCTACATTCAAAACAAACCCATCTTCCACCCGACTTACAATCTTTCGCATAGTGACCTCCCTTGTTGTATTTGCGACAAACAACACAATTTCCAAAATGGTGATTGTTATAATTATCACATCTTGGGTATGCTCCCTTCCCCTTGTCAGCTGTCTGTACCTGCACTCCGTAATTACCCACAGTTCTCTGCTCCTTTCGTCTTCTCTTATCCATCTGCCTTCTTGATGTCTCCTCAATCTTCCTCTTTCCTTTGACTTTTTCATGAGTAAAAAGCCCTGAACGATTGGCATTGTGGGTGAGTTTGGTTGCCAAGTTTACTGCCTCTTGCAGGGTTTTCGGATTACCCGAGGTCATATCCCCTCGGATTTCCGGAGCTAAACCCCATATATACTTATCCACCCGGTTCTCCTTCGGTGTTACCAAATTTGGTACCATTTTTGCCAATTCATTAAATTGGGCTGTATACGTGTCTATGTCGTTCCCTACCATCACATGATTCCACAGTTCTGCCTGTAGCTTTTGCATCTCACTTCTTGGACAGTATTCCCCTTTAAGCAACTCTTTGAACTCTTCCCATGTAATCCTGTTAGCTGCGTCTCTTCCCTGTGTTTGCACTTGTGTATTCCACCAGGTCAATGCTCTTCCTTGTAGCAAGCATGCTGCAAACCCCACCTTGTTTGCTTCAGAACATTTGCTTATATGGAGAACAGACTCTATTCCTTCGATCCATGACAACAGTCCAACGGCTCTCTCGGTTCTGTGAAATTCTTTTGGATTACAAGACCTAAAGGTCTTGTATGTACATTCTCTTTCTGTATTTGCACCGCCTCTTGGCTGGTTAGGTTGATTGACATTTAAACCTGCTGCTATTTGACTAACAATATTGGGAAGTGTGGCTAGAGTTTGCTCGGATACAAGTCGAGCAATCTCGGGGTCTTCTCTTCTTGGCGGCATATTTCTAAGACATAGATTTAATTTAAAAATCTAGTCAATTTTTATATCTTTGTTCATTGTTGTCCATTATCAATTCTATAGCTTAAACACGACATATATATATATATGTATGTATCTTAATCTTATTAACTATGCACTTCATACATGATGTAATATTAATTTATCATTCATAGCATCTCATGATAAATAACATAAAAAAAAATATCATAGATAAATTTGTATACTATTCATGGCATAATATCATGCATTCAATACATCACACATCAACATCATGATATTCAAAACCACATATTGTAAGTAACTATAATTAGTATTCCATAGATAATCCCAAAGTCATGAAAGGCATTACATCAAAAGTTTAATATCCCATCAAAAGTAGTAGTCATGCAGTTTATAAGTAGTTAATACGACGGACTACATGCCCCCAAAAGAAAGTTTAATATCCTAAATATCCTTTATCAAACTAGACTACTAACGCATGAAAAACATCATCAACCCTGCGATCACAACCACCACAAATCCCATCCCTACGGATAAACATGCGTACAGCCTCCTCACTGACGCCTTAGTATCAACCAGCTCACCCATAATTCCATTCACCATCTGGTCTCCCATGCTCATCATCGATATAACCCCAACCATAATTTGATTACTCGAACTCAACATAGACAGGAGTGCGTCAATAGAATTCCCATGATGCTCTAACTCCGTCCTAAACAGCTCCATGTCTCGGGACATGCCCGAAACCTAATAGCTCTCAGCTGCTGTCATACCAGTTGGACGTGGCACCGGTATCTCAACACATGGGGGTGGCGATACTCTCCTTCCTCTCGATCGAGAGGGCCCAGCTTCATCCCTACGTGGGATGGTAAAGGTCTCCCGGACGGGTGGCCGCACACTCATCCGAGCGGTAGCCCGGGCTCTCACTCTAGGTGCAGACTGTGAAGATGAATCGATCGAAGGTGTGACGGATCTCTCAGGAGACTGACCAGACTCTGTAAAGCCGTGCTCGGATGGGTCAAAGTCCTCACTCCCAGAAGTATCCCCTCTAGGTATGTGAGTAAAATAGCCTGACTCGTCAGGTGACTACTCTCGGTGAGGTGGTGACCGTGACATAATGACTGCGATAATTAACAAAGTTTAATTTGTTAAAACATGCTAAAATATTTATCAAAACCCAAAAATACCATGCAAACTCACATAATAACCATGCTATTCATTTTCATGAACAAAAGTTTCTATTTTTAGTAACCCCTAGCATAACCGGTCCATGTCCCCATTATATACATCTAAATTAAACGAGGGTGATCAAACTTCGTTTAAGTTAGAATATAATAATATGAAACATATTCTAGTCATACTAGTAGTATACTCGAATTCGTAATTTTATTTGTAAAACAATTTTTGAAAATAGGGGTTATAGTGTATGGTTTTTAAGGTAAACCCGGTATTCTGTATAACCTGTGGCTCTGATACCAAATCTGTCACACCTCGCTAAAGTGGAAACACGGGGCATAACAGCTCGATACGCATAGCACAAGAATAAAGTCATACCACCATACATACACTTCGTAACATATTACAATATTCAAAGACATAATATTTATCAACAACTACAAACCCATATCTTAAACAAGTTGGTTTATACAAAACAAAACATTCCAGCGTTTGACCTTGACGTATGCGGTATAAACTTTATGGCTTACCCTCTTTGTTCCCTGAAAAGCATGTATAAAAACAAGGTCAACTACAAAGAGTTGGTGAGTTCACAGGTTTTAATTATGCACAAAATATTTCATATGCAAAGTTTGATAAACGGAACTTTATCGAATAATTCAATATCTTAATTTGAAAATGATTCATGGGTATTGCCAATTCAACAATTGTATGACTTGAGTCGGTATTTATTACACCACGTTGAGCCACTACTAAACTGTCCTTGACTTAAACTTTCAACGCCCCACGTGAGTTACCTCAGCGGTGGTCAAGCTACATAGATAATCACTTCTCTAGCATAGTGCACCCTTACTCGTCAGTATAAGGTGGGTTTGTCAGACCAAATAGCGCTATCCACTAATACTATAGGCCCATTTTCAGATGAGTTAATAGTAGTGTACCAAGGGGACTTTACTTCACTTAGACTCAACATACCAACCATTTGAACGTCATACCGTTATAATTCAAAGTGCTTATAAATAAGCCTTAACGATTTAATAAACGCAATACATTATAACCAATCATGAATCTTAATGAACTTAATTAAGCATGCTTTCCACCCCAAATCAATTAAAATGATTAAAATGGGGCTGTGATTACTCACCTTGCGAAGTGAATGCGGATACTTTAGTAGCGCTATCCGACGGTTGTCAATCCCTAAGTTTTCTATAACGAAAGTTGCCACAAGAATTTACATTAATACCCGTCCCTAAGTCCAAGTAATCCGTCCAAGTGATTAATGAAATGCCGTTAAGAATTTGTTAATGTCCAAAACCATCCTTAAATCACTTTAAGTCCTTATATACCTTAATACAAGCTTTAAGTTCAATAAGACCATTTTAAAAAAAAAAAAAAAAAAACAGCTCTTGCTGTCCACAAATTTGGTCTACAAAATGGTAACAGAAACCTATTTTCCAAAGGACAAATCCAACCAAAATTTTTGTGGTACTACTATACTGAGTAATAAATAAATCTGCATTTTTTTATAATTTTTGGAGGTGTTTTGATACCCCAAATATATTCCACAAAACAGAGTGTCACTGATTTTCAGATCAGTGACGTACTTCTCTTGTGGCTACCAATTGGGATAACAAAACTCAGAATTAGACAATGAGCCCTATATGGATGCAAATCTAACTCAAAAACCTTTCATGTGGAAAAAGATTCACCGAATTTGGACAATAATTGAGGGAGTTATGATCTCTGCAAGTTAAGTGTATGAATCTGCCATTTCTGGACAGATTGCACCACTTTTTCTTAAAATTCATTTGAGTGATCAAAACTCGTCTAATTTGGGTGTTTTCAGACTTTTTGGAAATCTAACACCTTAAACTTAAGATTGGTAGCAAAAAGCCCAAATTTTGACATGTAGAACATGAGTTATGCACGTTGGAAGTAGGTCCATTTTCTGGACAGCAAATCTGAGGTAAATTAAGATTATGAAAATTTAAATGGTGATCGTTTTACAATTGGTTTATTGAAATAACCATATGTTATCACACCATAATCAATCATAACATAGTCTTGAGATGAAAACCTTATGGTTTATGGACTCATAGCAATCTATAGATACTCATCCAACACCCATATGAACAATCTACTAACTAAAGTGATATAAACATCACTTTTATGTTCTTAATCATTTGGAATTGAGAGTTTCCATCTTAAGAACATATGTAAGCTAAACTATTCTTTGTGTAAACATAATCACTATACCATTATCATCAATATTTCAAACTTTACATGCATGCATTCTTTAAGTGAAAGAATAAGCCACTAATGTATCAAAATTCCATATGCATGAACATCAAACCAAGATTCTTGATGGAAAACCAATTTCTTTCTTTGAAATTGTAATCAAAACTTGCAACATAACATTGTGTCTACCAAAAGTAATCCATTTCATGAACAAAAACCCAATTTCCATGACCACATCAAGCATAATTTCAATATTTCAAGTTAAAATCGAAAATACCTAAATGTAGACAAAAAGGTAGGTTTTGAATGATACCTTGTGAAATTGATGTTCAAACTTTGTTCTAATCTTCAAATTGATGTCCAATTTCTTGATTCCACTCTTGATTTAGCTTCAATTTTGAAAATGATATGGAGATGGTGGTGGTGAGAGTTCGCCCGAATGGTGAAGAGAGGGAGTGGGAGAGTTTGTTTTTCAAATGAGATAAAACCCTTTTTAATCTAATAATTAAATTAATTAATTTATTAATCAAAGAAATTTAGATGATGACACATGTCATAGGTGATTAATCACTCTTTTTTTTTTAAAATAAACTTTTAAATATTATATAATGTAGACTAATTTCTAAAAAAATCAGATATAATTGAGAATCGTCATACCCGATTCTCAATTTTTGCTAAAAACAACTAATATGCAAAATGATGAAAATAACTTAACTATAACCTTATAACTTTAAAGTTTTATGGATTTTGGACTTTAATCTTAATTTTTGGCATTTCAGGACAGTGACTGTCAGACACGGGACTGTTCCGGGTATTCTACGCAACTTCCGTTTTTTTTTCAGGAAATTCTTAACTTAAAGGCTTTAATAAATTTTCTAGGAGTGACAATGCTATAAATTGTTTTCTATTAAATTAGAAGCTAACCTTTTGACATAGACTTGACAATTGTCACATATTTTTATAAAAAAAAAAATGTGTTCCTAAAAAAAATTAAGAAATTAAAAAAAACGGATGATGAGAACCGAAAAAAAAATTCTAATGAAAACGATAAACCTGATGGTAACACATAAACCAAGCGGATAGGTAATGCTCCCCCTCGAGCATGGAAGACCTTACGAAACATAGCTCCCCCTTGACGATTACCGCGAGAAAATCAAAACGCAGGAAAACACTTACCTGCTCCCCCTTGAATGGAGGACTAGAGAACTTTACCAAAACATCGGACAATCATGCTCCCCCTGAACACATGTACATCTTCTAAAGACCACCACAAACGACTTACGCTTTCAGATAACAACCGGAGAAACTGCAAAAATAAACACGAAAGCACCATGAAGAAAAGAAAAAAACACACGAGAGATAATAGAAACAAACGAAATCTACTTTCTTGATACAAAAGTTTGAAAATGACACAGAACTTAACGAGTAAAATGCAATAACCAAGGAGTGTGGATCGAAGCAACCAGAGACAAGTCACTGGGGCATTAGACACAGTCATTCGTTATTGAATGAAACTCGTTGAGGGTTGTGAGTGGATCAAACTTTCAGATTTAGCATACCTAGCTTGGACACAAGATAATTAAAGCGTTTTTCGTCCAAAGCTTTGGTGAACAGGTCTGCTAACTGATGCTCTGTATTAACAAAGTAGAGTTCGATGGTACCTCTTTCCACGTGGTCTTTTATGAAGTGATATCGCACATCGATGTGCTTCGTCTTCATGTGCTGGACTGGATTGTTGGATATTGCAATGGCGCTCTTGGAGTCACAGTAGATGGGGATCCGCGAGTAGTTAAAGTTGTAGTCTTTCAGCTGGGTGCGCATCCAGATGACTTGCGAGCAGCAACTGGAGGCTGCTACATACTCCGCCTCGGCGGTGGAGGTAGACACGCAGTTTTGCTTCTTCGACGCCCAGCTGACGAGACGATCTCCCAGGAACTGGACATGCCCCGAAGTGCTTTTCCGGTCCAGCATGTTTCCAGCATGATCAGCGTCTGAGTAGGCTGTCAATTCAAAACCTGTCTCCTTTGGGTACCACAAACCAAGATCAGCAGTACCTTTTAAATATCGGATAATACGTTTAACCGCAGCTAAGTGAGACTCTTTAGGTTTCGACTGAAATCGTGCACATAGAAATATCGAGAACATAATATCTTGCCGGCTCGCCGTCAAGTACATCAGAGAACCTATCATACCTCTATAAGTTGTAGCATTCACATCATTTCCATCAGGATCGGAGTATAGCTTTAAGCTAGTAGACATGGGGGTTTTCATAGGTGAAAAGTTTTCCATCTGGTATTTCCGAAGAATATCCGAGATGTATTTAGATTGATTAATGAAAATTCTTGTTGCTAATTGTTTTACTTGAAGACCCAAGAAAAAAATTCATTTGCCCCATCATGCTCATTTGAAAATGTTTACTCATTAAGGCGGAAAAGTTCTGACAGTACTTGGGGTTTGTGGAGCCAAAGATTATGTCATCAACATAAATCTGTACAAAAATGATATCTTTCTTTTCTCTTTTAATAAATAGGGTAGTATCAATCTTACCTTTAGAGAAACCAGATTTAATCAAGAAGGACGAGAGAGCGTCATACCAGGCTCGTGGCGCTTGCTTAAGACCGTATAAGGCCTTGTCAAGAAAATAAACATGATTCGGAGATTCAGAACTCACGAAGCCTTCGGGTTACGAGACATACACCTCCTGTTTGAGAACGCCATTCAGGAATGCAGATTTCACATCCATTTGAAAGACGATGAAATTCTTGTGGGCGGCGTAGGCGAGGAACATGCGAATAGCTTCAATGCATGCAACCGGTGCAAATGTCTCCTCGTAATCTATACCTTCTTGCTGGCAATATTCTTTAGCCACTAGACGTGCTTTGTTCCGGACAATGATTCCATTTTCGTCCTTCTTGTTCTTGAAAATCCATTTCGTCCCAATCACCGTCTTGTTCTTTGGCCAGGGAACAAGGCGCCACACTTTGAGGCTCTCATATTGGTTGAGTTCCTCTTGCATAGCGATTACCCAATCTGGATCATTCAACGCTTCGGATACGGTGGAAGGTTCGATACAGCTGAGGAACTAAGAAAATAAGTAGTCGTTCGCAGTAGTAGATCGAGTTTGAAAAGGCGTCTTGGGATCACCAATGATCTGATGTAGGGGGTGAGCTCGAGTCCACTTGGTGGTGTGTGGAAGAGGTTGATATGTCTGTTGAGAAGTATCGGGGTCCACATAACCACCGGGGGGTAAATCCTAAACTGCTTCGAGCGAAGACGGCCTGTGAGGTGGAAGTTCCTTATTTGGAGTGGAGAATCCAGCAGAGGACGACTCAGCAGGAGATGCATTTAAAGTAGGATACGGGATTGCCGGAATGGGAACTTCAGGAGGGCCTTCCACAGGTGTCGGTTCAGGAGGACCTACTATTGTCGGTGCGACAGTAGGATCTTGGATAGGGGGAGGATCACTTGAGCTCGGGAATGCAGAATCATTGTCAGTAGATGAAGGAGCACCAGGCGAGGATGGGCCACCGGAGTCGGTTGGACCAGTGACTTGTGTCACTTCTGGTGCTTGAGCAGCATTCCTGTTACAAGTCATAGTATTATACTTAATATTAAATAAATCATCATAGAAATACTCAAAAAGTAAATCCAAATCAGAAAGATGAGCTCTTGACGTAGACGCATGATTTGGATCTACTGGAGATTATGTAGCTCCTGAACGAACTTGTCCAGAAGCTAACACACCAGTTAATGCGGGTTCTGAACTGAGGTGTTCAGAAGCCATATCAGCGGCCTCGTCAAAAGTCACGTTCACACTCTCAACGACGGTCTTCATTCGTTTGATGTAGACACGGTAAGCTTTGGCGTGTTGGGAATATCCAATGAACACTCCTTCGTCCGCTTTGGGGCTGAATTTTCCGAGATCATCCCTGTCATTCAGTACGAAGCATGTGCACCCGAATGCATGAAAAGAGTTGATATTGGGGATGCGTTTGTTGATGATCTCGTACGGTGTCTTGTTGAACCACTTGTTGATGATAGTGCGGTTTTGAGTGTAGCAAGCGGTTGCAACTGCTTCTGCCCATAAAAATAGCGGTAGCTTGGACTGAGATAACATCGTGCGAACGGCTTCGACAAGAGTTCGATTCCGACGCTCTACTACCCCGTTTTGCTGAGGAGTGCGAGCAACTGAGAAAGTATGTGTTATGTCCACTGAAGTCAAGTAACCGGTGAGCACTTGATTCTTGAACTCCGTGCCGTTATCCGTCCTTATGGTCTGTACTGATAGGTTGAGACTGACTTGAATACTCTTCAGGAGAGAGATAATCAATTCGGGAGATTCATCCTTTGATCGGAGGAATCGGACCCATGTGTAGCGAGAAAAATCGTCAACCATCACCAGGACATACTTCTTATGATTGATGCTTTGGACACGCATCGGTCCACATAAATCCATGTGAATGAGTTCAAGGGACCGTGAAGTACTAGGAGTGACTTTAGGCTTGTGAGAAGCCTTCTTCATCTTGCCATTTCGCAGGCGGCACACAAATGATCTTTTTCGAACTTAAGATCAGGCATGCCCTTGACGTGACTACCGAGCACCAACTTGTAGATAGTCTTGAAGTTCAGGTGCGAGAGTCTACGATGCCATAACCAGCTTTGTTCGGCAGAGGCTTTAGACATTAAACAAGCTTCCTTATATGCTTTCAGAGACGAGAGGTCAATCGTGTAGAGGTTGGAGAGACGCGTTCCAGCAAGGATTTCTTTTCCGTCTTCAGTCCGAATGCTGCACCGCTTGGCTTTGAAAGTGACCTCTAGATCCTTGTCGGAGAATTGAACGATGCTGAAGAGATTGTGACCAAGGCCTTCGACATAGGACACTTTCTTAATCGTGAGATTATCCTTGACGATATCTCCGTAACCCCTGATGGGAGAATAATGATCGTTCCCAACTCGTACATTCCCACAAAACTTCTCGGTGAAGTTTGTGAGTAGCTCCTTTCTTCCGGTCATGTGCTTGGAGCAGCCTGAATCTAGATACCACACATGACCGTCCTGCAAAACAAGTTATTTCTTTTTAGGTACCCATTCGTAAATGGGTCCTTTGGGGTTAGATTTAACACCCGTTTTGGATGCCCGTTTAGACTTGGGTCATTTCCTATGACGGGTAATATCAAACTGAGAATGATAATTATCAACATGATACGAGCCAAACCAATCAGATGCATAACGACGATCAACAAACTCATTCGATCCACAATAAGAGCAACAAATACAATCATGAGACAGTTGAAGTAAATGAGGAATAGAAGAAACTTTTAAAGGTAAAGTTCTATTACATTCAACTAAAGGTTTAGAATTAAAAACATCATGATCGTTATTGTTTTTCCTAGACTTTAAAACTGGATCAACTAATTCTGCTGTTGTCGTGCTCTCTTTAGACTTCTTAGCTACCCAAGCATATCTTACTTCTTTGCGCCGAACAAAAGTATCTGAAAGACCGTTAAACTTATAGTCAGAAGATGTGAAACTTGAAGATTGTTGTCTTTTGGAGCGACCGACCTTTTTCTTCTTTTGTGAACGTTTTTTGGATTTTGACTTTGAAGAATCGTTCACAAAAGGTTTTTGTCGGGCGGATGTGGAACATTCACCCTTATAAAATTTTACCGAAGGCTCACAAGGAGATTTTAAAAAATCAATGTGACTTGGTAGAGACGGATTAAAATCAAATTGGGTCAAATCACTGTCTAGACACACCTCGGAATTCAAGAATGCTGAAAATTCCATTTCCTCATCAGAAAGGACCTTATCGCTTGAGTAATTTAGGACATCGGAAGAATTTGTTTGAAGTGGATCATAGGCGGAAGCATGTTTAAAATCAGAACAATGATCCGTTTCTAAAACATGATGCTTTTTTCCTTTATTTGAAAGATTTGGTGACGAGTCACCCAAAAAGGCTTTACAGGAAGATGTGTCGTAGGCAGGATAAGAATTGTCAGACAGGGTAGGTTTCTGACTTTGGAGAATTGTAGGCTTAGCTTGAGGCTTAGCCTTGTGAAATTGTTCCTTCAGACGATCTGCTGCCAAGGCAGACAGTTGTGAGTTTAACTTCTTTATTTCTGTCTGAAAGTATTCTCTTTCCTTGTCGGACACAGATTCCTATTTATTGGAAGTGAGGCACTCAATTTGAGATAAAAGGTCTTGTTTTTCCTTTTGAAAATGTCCCTCTCCTTCTCAAATGATGTTTCTAGCTGAACAATTTTCTTTTCTAAAATCAAACGTGGAACATAAACTTTATGATCTAGAGATTCCTCCTCAATTTTAACTGTTTTAGCATCAAGTTCAGCTTGAGTATAATTTCTAAAATAGTCATTTGATAGGAAACAAGGTTTTTCTTCGTTGTAAGAGGCATTTAATGAATCATAAACAAAAGGAAGTTTCATTTTAGTAGAGTTCTCCCTTCTCAACTTATCCTCTTCCCAGTCCTCATCCTCAATTGGTTTGCTCCAATTGATCTTGTATTCTAGAAATGTCTTGTCTATTCCAAGAAATTCAGACGCATAAATCGTAGGAACTTTGGATAGGCCCTTTTTCAGATAATATGGGTTATCGTAACCGATACCCGTATTCGCGTACTTGGGTTCCTTTGGTGCAATTAGATTTAGCGTTTGATGAGATTGACCAATTCTATAAAGCTTCTTTTCGATCTCCTTTAACTGATTAGATAAACTTTGATTTTCATTTTTATAAGCCACGTTTTGAGACACAATATCAATTTTCTCATTCTCGGACATACGTAGCTCACTGGTCAGATCATCTACTTTGGTCTTTAGCTCTTGTGATTCTTTTAAACAACTCTCACACTCTTCTTTTAAATTAGAAATTGTGCACAGATTGCTTGAGATTTCTAAACTTTGATTTTCAATACATTCAGACTGTGCAGCAACTCGTTTTTCTAGAGATGAGATGAGTTGTTCTTTTTCTTATATGAGTAGCTTAAAAGTGTCTAGTTTATTCATGGCAAGTTGCATCTGATCAATTAAAGCTTCGTGATAAGGATCACATACTTGACATGGAGAGTTTAGATCTTCATCATCAGTGTCAGAAGGTGATGAATGCTTGCCCATGAAACACAAGTGTGCTTCGGCATCTTCAGGTTCTTCATCAGAGACTTGTAGCCATTAGTCATCTTCAGCCATGAGAGCCTTACCTGCTTCTTTCTCTTTGGCCAGTAGAAGCTTGGCTCTATAATAATCGGAATTGCGCACAACAGGCTTGCGACAATCCTTGGCAAAATGGCCTAACCGACCACAGTTGTAGCATCTGATCGGCTCATCTTTTGGCTTTTCTTCGTGTCTCTTGTCAAATTTCTTTCCATCTTCAACACGTTTCTTACCTTCAGACTTCTCTTGATGGTCACGGCGAGTGGAAAACCTTTGCTTGTTGGAAGACTTGTTAAAGAACTTCCTTTTCTGGAATTGTTGAGTCAAGAATACCATAGCTTCTTTCATCTTAGTGAGTTCAGGATCCGAATCACTATCAGGATCTTCGGGTTCAGACTCACTTTGCACTGGCTTCTTTTCATACGAACGATTGACAGACTTCACTTTTTTCTCAGATACGAGTGCTAACGGATCAACTACCGGCTTTTCTTCAGCTTTCTGATTCCCCATTAGTTCCTTAACTTCCTCTTCATCCTGGAGCAGCATTTCATAAACTTCATGTAGAAAAAGCTTCTCAGGGTCTGAGTGTGACGAAAATGAGAGACAAACGGCTTCCATTCAGGCTGGAGGTTGTTCATGAAGTTGATGTTGTTCTCGGTGTTCGTCTTTGTGATCTTATTCTTCTGGAGATCATTCAGAAGCAAGTTGAACCTTTCATATGTTTCTGTCAGTGTCTCTCCTTTTCTTGCTTTGAAGCCATCATATCTGGTGATGCAATTTGTCACCTTGAGCTGATTGTTGATATGGCTCCCCATCATCATCTTCTCAATCAGGTCCCACATTTTCTTTGCAGACTCCTTATAACTGTCGATGCAAGCATAGATGTCGTTGGATAGACTTTGTAGAAGATATGTCTTTGCTTGCTTTTCAGCAAAATACAAATCCTTTTCTTGATTTTTAAAGTCACGGACAGATTTTGGAACATTGCGTGCAGGTTGACCTTCTTCTGTGTTTCCCGGTACAACTTTCATTGGCCAGTCTTGCGGCCCCTCTGTCAGACACTTGTAAATGGCTTCGTAGTTTGGTTTCGATTCAATAAAGTTCATGAAGCGATCGTGCCACTGAGGATATTCCCCTCGATAGAGAACCGGGGGCTTCTGATACGAACCAATAGCTAACGCGTCTCTTAAATTCATCTTAAATCTCTTAACTTAAAAGCAATTTTTCTGGATCAAACCTTTAGTCTTTTTGCTCTGATACCAAATGTAGATCCCAGTACAGTGCAATCAATAGTAAATCTTCAATATAGAACAATAATCAAGACACAACTTCTACTCATAAGATTAATAAGCAATCAAAGGGTTACAGGTTTACAGAGAGAATTTCTGATAAGGGTATGTAAACCTATGGACTATAAATCTAATAAATGACTTGAGTAACCTGAAATATGAACTAATAAAGCCTTTATACACTTAGGCTTACAGGCCCAATGGGCTTATGGGCTTTTAGGCCCAACAAGCTAATAACTATTGTTAACATGACAAAATATACCCTGAACTTTTATTTAACATATATTTAACCCTAACAAGGCACAAAATTTCGTGCTTTAGATGTCTTCTTTGAAAGCACTCTTTCATAAAACAAAGTCCAGAATATGACATCATATTCAACATGTAGATCATACACAAATAGCATGAAACATCTTCAAGATGTGTATACTTGCATTATCAGGTCCATGCACTTTTGCAGTGAGGCACCGATTGATCACTGAGAAAACAGTATAGTAGAACGGTGGCAAATTGTTCTTCTTGAAATGGTTAACTTGGGAAAGTTGAACAATATATCCCATATTCCTGATTCCTTGGAATACTTCAGTATCAGTGGGAAAGTCATCATAAGAAATTCTTCCCTCTGTAGCACAAGATTCAGAGAGATTCAGAATGTATCTGAATCTTTGATAACCCGGAATAGATGTAAAGTGATCAATTTGAAGTTCAAACTGAGGAAACCCTTTCAGTGCCAACTCTCTTTGTTGTGACTTTAATAGTCTTTAATGCTTGTTAGACATAGATTTCTGGAACAGTGCCATAGATTGTCAATGCATATTTCAGCGGATGATTTTGAAGTATGCTTAGAACCAGTGGATCTATCTTTAATAGCATGAATTCCACATAGTGATTATTGGGTGCTTGTGGTTTCATTTCTGATGGAATGATCAGAATCTGATCTGGATTGACACCAGGTTCAGCTTGGTAGTCAGATCTAGATGATGGCATGGGAAGTTCCCTGGATGCCTCAGGTGGTGAGTTCTCATTCATATGTACTTGATGATCGACAGGTTGATTCTCAATCATTGATTACCTGAAAACATAAGATATGGACAGATGTCCAATTTGTCTGTTAAAATCCAAACTTTTATTTTTCAAAAAAAATTCTCAAAAAATCACTAAGTATGGAATTTGCATTAACAAGGATGTGAATTCCTCACTTGAAAGGAATTAAAACATAACTCAGAATTCGCATGTAGAGATATGTGAATTCTTAACTTTGAGAAAAGTTGACAATGAAGAATAGAAATTCGTATGGAACATGAACATCACAAACAATTCATATGGAAAATTAAAAAATTGAAATTTCAAATTTTGAAAATTTTCTAAGTGTTAAGAAAGAACACCAAGAACATGAGAATGAACTTCATCAAAATTCATGAACATCATCTTTAAAATCCAGATTTAAAAATCTTCGATTTTGATGAAAACCCAAAATTTGTTAACATAATGGTTTGATTATGGATTTAGAACATGATTAACCATTTAATTTAGGATTAAATTCCATTTTAATCATCGATTGATGATTTTTGATCAAGAACAGTTAAGGTTCCAGTTGAAGAGTCGACATTCAAAATCCAATCACAAATCCAAAATTGTTCGATTTAGATCAAAAGATTATTTGTTCAGGGTTCGATTTATTCATCATAATGTTTTAGTTAGGTTTCAATTTTAACAACAAAGAAAAAATTCGAGATTTAAAATTTCAAGTATCATGTTCCAGTCCAAAGTAGTCCAAAGAACAATTGAAAAATCAACCACTAAAAACCCTAATCCAGTCGGGGTAAGCCAACAAGTATCAAGATACAACAATAAATCAACTATAAAACAAAAATTAACCTTGGAATCAAAGAACCGTGTGATCTGAGATCTGAATGTCGAGAAATCGCAAGAAAGGGTTTAAGGGTTCTAATTGCAGAGAAAGATACGAAAAGCCAAGAACTTCGAAAAGTGATTAAGTCTAAGAAAGTTAGAATACTTATACTCAAGAATGAATATGACACGTGGCACGAGTTGATTGGTAATCAATTTTTCGTATGGTTTAAGATGCGAATTTGTCTTAAAGGAATAGACAAATGTGTGTGAGAATTCGCATGGCACAATATTGGAATTTTGTGCCTACCAAACAATTCGAATGGCAAAGGCTGCGAATTTCAACTTTTTGCATGACATTGGATGCGAGTTTCTACATTTCGCATGAAGAAGGATGCGAGAAGTAATAATTCACATGTCATTGGATGCGAGATCCTCAAATTCGAATGCCACAGGGTGCGAAATCCTAGAATTCGCATACCACTGTGTGCGAATTTTGGACTTAGCAAAATTTCCAAGTTTTCAATAACATTCTAAATATGGAAATTTGCCAAAGTTAGAAACTTTTTTTATAAAATTCCAAAAATAGAAACTTTCCGAAAAAGGAAACTTTCCAAAAATGGACATTTTAAGCTCATTTTATTTCCAAAAATATTTACACACACACACACTCACTCTCCCTTTTTGAATGTGCTCCTCATAGAATAGTGATTTTAGTATAGCTCCCCCATGACATGATCTCTGATTTGTTTTGTTTCTTCTTAAATTGACATCTTGTTGCTCCCCCTTGACTTGAGATGGATTTTCAGGATTTGGACAAATATGCTCCCCCTTCATACCTGCATTTACTTAACATATTCAGTGTTATTGAAATAAGATTTTTTTTAAATCTCTTCCAAAATATGATTTATCAAAAAATTATAACAATATCCCCAATTATTTAAAAACAAGAAATACTCACTTTTACACTTATAACAATATTGTTTGAAATGATCGTTAGTCAGATAACCAGAAAGATCAAATTTGAAAAATTATCAAAAGAACACACAAAAATATTCTAAGTGTAAAATTTGTACACCACAGTGAAGAAGAAATCGCACACAAGAAACTATTCGCACACAAAGTAAGAAACAATTCACACACCAAGGGATGCAGAATGTTAACTTTGCACACGAAGTTAGGTGCGAGTTCTAACTATTCGCACACAGTAGGATGCGAGTTCCTACTTTTCGCACAATGACGGATGAGAATTATGGACTTAGTTGATTTTTCAACGTCCAAAAATTTGAACTTTTCGTACAACTCTAAGTGTGATGCGAATTCCTCCCTTAGTCAATTTTTCACTTCCAAACTTTTCGTATCGATGTGGATTTTGGACTTAGAAAAATTCTCACTTCTTGATGCGAATTCTTCAGCTTTTCGCACATGGATAGATGCGAATTTCAGCAACTCCTACACAACACTATACGAATTCCATCTTTTCGCATATAGTGTGATACGAATTTTTGACTTTCCAATTTTCAAAATTTAGTTTCATGCAAATTCTTAATCATGAGTTCTTCATACGAGTTCTTCATCAATGGTGCGAGTTCTTCATATCTTCAACTTTTTCGACTTAGTTTTCAATGAATTCCATCAAAACCGTTGAATAGGCTCATGAAACATTGTGAATTTGTTCAGAATATGTTCGTGAACAAACCTTGAGAATCAATTCCACCAAGAATCAATTTGATCATCTTGATTTGACAGATTTCAATGCGTAGATCACGAACTCAAAAATTTACAAAAACTGAACAATTGACACTGAAATAATGTGAATTAGTGATTACAATGTGAGAAATTGTTAAGGCAGATTTTAGATCAAATAAGTTTCTTTTGTAAGTTTACTTTTCATGTAAACTTATGTAGAGGTCAAGGTATGTTTGAACCTATATAGGTAATGTTTCTTTGTCTTGTAACAATGTAAGTAAGTAAGAAGTAAAAAGCTTGGAAGTGTTGTATCCATTCAATGTTAGATATATGACTACAACACTTGTGTCCAAAATTCTCTCTCTAGATTCTCTCTTTGATTTTGTTCTTGATTGTTAATATTGCATGAAATATGGGATCACATTTGGTATTAGAGCTATATCAGATTGAATTGGGAAGATCAACAATATAATTTTTTTGCAGAATTTTTTTTTTTCAAGTTTGGAAAGACTACTGTTCATGGACATTGTTCCATTTATCACAATTTTGATTGAGTGATGATTTGATTGTAAATTTTTGTTAGGGTATTATTGTATCCATGATTTAATAGGAAAAGTCAAGTCTAGCAAAATCAACAAGGTCAATGTTTCTAAGTCAATGTCTAGTCTAAGTCAATAAGAGTTTACTTTGTTGTTAAGCTTGTGATTTTATTTCTCATATAAATAGTGCTTCCTTTGTAATAGTTTGTAGGTGGTTCTTAATTGATATATACAAATGACTACGTTTCTCTCTCTACTCACTCTCTAGAATCTTGATGCTGTTATATCTTAGATCTTGAGAATTGCTTGATTTGGATTGGGAATTACATTTTCAATTTTAGTATACTGTGATTGCCCAATGATACTAAACATTTTTGGTTTGGATTGGTAACTCAAATGAACAACAAATATGGGTGAATTTGATTGTTTTTGATATTTCTGCAAACTAACCATTTTCGGATTGCTTAAGATCAAATTCAGTTGATCATGTTCATTCTTTGTGAAATTCATGCCAAAGGGTTGTTCTTCATCCTACAATGATCGATTCTACCAAGTTACAAAGCCTAATTTCAAGTCTTGGGTGGATTTAAGTTGATTTTTTCGAAAAAGTGTTCAAGATCCATATAATTCGCACGAACCATGAAGAACTCGCACGAAGAACTCGCTTGGTGAAGAATTCCCATGATGGTGTTCAAAATGTTCCAAGGACAGAATTCGCATAAATGTGTTGTACGAAAAGTGAAGATTTCCCACAAAGCTTCATACGAAAAGCTTCAAATTCGCATCCGAGAGTGAAAAAATTTCTAACAGAGGAATTCGTATCAATACGAATTTTTCGATCCTAGAAACTTTCTGAGGGAGGAATTTGCATATCAGTGTTAGCATTTCATACGAGAAGTTCATAATTCGTACCCTTTTATATGAGAAATGTGTAGAATTCGCACATAGCGTTATGCGAAAAGCTCAGAATTCGCATACTGTTACATGCGAAAAGTGAAGACTTAGTATCCTTTTAATACGAATTCTTGTTTTCATGCAAATTGTAAGTTGTGTTTATATGCGAATTGTGTATGCATGCGAATTGTAGTGTGTGAGTGCATATGAATTCCATACTTAGCTTATTTTTAAGTGATTTTTCTGTGATTTCTGACAGTTGATTTTTCTGATTATTTGACTAACGATCTTTTCAAGCATTACTTTTCAAATAAATACTAATCATGCCTTACATAGATGAGAGAGGTAACACTGTTCTCACAAAAAGAGAATGTGTAGTGGCATAAATGCCTAAGATACCTCTGATACAAGAAGAGAATGCAAAGCTTAAACTTCATAACTCATAACTAAAAGCTGAGATTGAGAATCTGAATGTAAAACTGACAAAAGTTGAAATTCAAGTGTCTACATACCAGGCAAAAGGCAAAGATTGGCTCAAGAGAGTTGATGAAAAAGCAAGAGAGAGAAATCTGAATTTGAGAAAACTTTCAACCAGAGATTATCTGATCTTTCTAAGAAAGCTGAATTAGAAAAGAAAGAATTAGAAATTAGATGTGCTAAACTTTCTAAACAAGTTTCTGAATTTGAGAAAATTGTTATTACTGAAAGATATATTTTTCTAAAGGAAAAGAAAAATACTGAAAAGAAAAATGTTGTGCTTTTCAAAGAAATCTCTAAGAAAAATCAGAACTTGGAAAAATAGTTTGAATCTGAAAGGAAATTTTTAAAAAATGAGATTTCTAAACTCATAAATAAGTTGGCTTCTTTATATTCAGATATTCTGAAAGGATAGAAGAATAGATCTTATCTGCAAAGCAATTTTGATAAAACTTTGCAATGAAAAATCCAAGTTGAATGACAAGATCAAACAACATGAGAAAGATAATGTTGATTGTCTGACCAGATAACATCTGAAACGCCTGATTTTTCTTCCAATGATGATTCAGTTGAATCAGTATGTTCTTTTCAATCAGTATCTAGCTTGTTTCAAAAGATGGTTTTCAAGAGAAAGAATGTAAAACCCGAAATCTTAAAACCATATCAGATTAAGACTTCTAGATCATTTTATGTTAAATCTGCTGATAAATCTGCTGCTTATTCTTCAAATTTTGGATTTAAAGGTTCTAAGAAAGAAAAGATGGTATGGGTTGTGAATGGATCTCCTGAATCAGTTAAATACCATAAATCATCTGCACTAGCTGCAAAGAGAAACAAGAACAGAAATGCAAAAGGTAAATCTTTTACTCCTGATTTTGTCAAGTCTACAAAACATCTGATCAGGTTAGCTAAAAGAAAACTTTGTTTTTCTTTCTGTTGCACTGATGATTTTGTACACAAAGCACATATGAATAACTACTTGTGTGGTTCTTACAAGAAATATTCTGATACTGCATTTCACAGAGGTGAAAACCACACAAGGAAGGTTTCACATACTAACCAGACTGGTCCTAAATTTATCTTGGTACCAAAACCAGTTAAACCTTTGATGCAGGAACCTACACTCAAGAAGGAGTAAAAGGGCTATGAATTCTGAGTAAAGCAGCTCAAGACTCAATTTTTAATGCTAAAGAATGATGACTTCTTAGTACAATAGCTTAGGACTCATTCTTCAATGTTCAAGTGATGACTTCTGAACACATCAGTTCAGGATTCAATCTCCAAAGAATTCTTCTGAAAGAATCTTTGAGTGTCAAATCATTCCAGGGAGTATTTCTTATCTGTATAATCATCTTGATTTTGGGGTGATTGATTTTGAGAAAATTGTATTTCAATGTTATATTTTTTTCAAAAAGGGTGAAACAAATCTACATGGTTATATCTTTTATTTCCAAATGGGAGAAATAGATTCATATTGTTATACTTTACTCAGTATGCAGATATAAAGGGGGAGCATATTTGTACAAATCCAAGAAGATCCATATCATTTAAAGGGGGAGCTGCAAGATATCAAACATCAATTGTCATGCTAAGGGAGTGTTAGACTAGAATTATATTCAAGATTAAATAGAGGGTCAAAGTTATAATAGGTTGTAATTTAAGGGTTTTGTGTTGTAAATCAACTTAAGTCGACTTAGTATAAATAGGTTTCTTTGTTATATTGATAGACACGCACATTAGATAAAAACACATATTTGGTAAGAACTCGCACACACACTCAGAACACATAGTGAACTACGTGAGACTTGTGACTAAGAGTGAGATATGTGACTAGTTGTAATACATATGATTTGATCAATAATATTGTGTTCTTAATCTGTTTGTGTGAAATATATGCTAGTAATCTGGGTCACAATTGGTATCAGAGCTTAGAATTCATCAATTTGAGAAAAAACGAGTTCCTATTCTATTTATTGGGTTCTTGATGTGAATTTTGGGTAAAAATGTGTTTTTGGAAAATGTTTTGGTAGATTTCTCGTCGAAAAATGTTATAGAACATCTTTTTTGAATTGAATTGTATTTGAAAACTGATTTTGATCATTAATTTGGGAATTTCTTTGGATATTTTTGTTCGAAAGTTTGTCAAGTACTAAGTTGTACTAAAATGCAAATTTAATTGTGATATTGCATTGGATTGATTGTTGTACTAAGTTGATTGATTGTGTGAAGTTACAGCTTCTGATTTGGAGATTTGGATCGATTTCTGGACTAAAATAGAATTTTTAGACTGTCAACTCAAGAACTCACAAGATTCGTGCAATTCGTACGAAGAACTCGCAAGAACTCTGAATTCGCAGATAGAATTCGCATAATTTCTATCTCAATTCTTTAAAGAATTTGCAACACGGTAGTCTACGAATTCTCGTAGAATTTGCATAAAATTTCAAGAAAATTGTCCAAGTAAAGAATTCGCATTTCGTTGTATACGAATTCTGAAGAATTCGCAAGAGAGCATTATACGAAAAGTTTTTCAAGAAAATGTCTTCAAGGATAGAATTCGCATCATAGAGACATGCGAATTGTGAAGAATTCGCAAAAGGCTTTATACGAATTCTGATGAATT
Source organism: Arctium minus (assembly GCA_954870635.1). NCBI lineage: Eukaryota > Viridiplantae > Streptophyta > Magnoliopsida > Asterales > Asteraceae > Arctium > Arctium minus. The sequence continues at coordinate 73,399,441 of OX941086.1, forward strand.
CGCATATAAGTTCATGCGAATTGCTTATATTTTGTTATCTCTTGCATACGAATTCCTTACTTGTGCGAATTGTTAACTTCCAAGTGTTATACAAATTCTATTCCTTTTTGTATGCGAATTGCATTTTGATAGTGTTACTTGCGAATTCTGGACCGAAGGTTTTTAGAAATTTCAATTTTTGAGAATTTTTCAAGTCTTGATCAAGTTGTTGAATTAAAAGATCATTACTTGCTAATTTCTTGTGTTGTGCAGATTGATTGATTTTCAAAATGCCATACATTGATAAGAAAGGAAATATTGTGCTTACAAAGAGAGATTGTGCTTTAGCATATATGCTAGAGATTCCGGCCATGGAAACTGAAATAAAGAATCTGGAGATTCATAATGAATCTCTTCATGAACAAATTAATACACTGAAGGATGATAAAGATTCAGAGAAAAGCTTTATTTGCTTAGATTGTGTAGCTAACTCAAAGATTAATTTTGCAGGAATAATTGAATCTAAAGAGAAAGAGGTCTTAAATCTTCAAGACAAGATGAAAAGGTCTGAAAGTCTTAATTCGAGCTCTACTTGGTCTAAAAAGGAACAAATGCAAAGAGAGCTTGATGATCACAGAAGGAAAGATAACATCGCTAGTGAAACATCTGATACACTTAGAGAGTCAAATTCCCTACTCTTTGCTGATAGAGATAAGTTGAAAGACAAAGTGTTCAGTTTGGAAGTTGAAATAAACAAGCAAAAAGAGAAAGCGATTAAAGAAAAGAAAATTTCAACAGATCAAGATGAGTTGAATAAGACTGAAAAGAAGAGAAAAGAAATTGAGAGAAATAATGCTGAGCTGAAGAAGAAAATATCTGAATTAGAAGCTCAAATGGATAAAGATAAGAAAGAAAGAGTTGATTTTGAGAAAGAAAAAAAATCTTATTCTCAAATGTTTTCTGAATTCTCCAGAAAAGCTTTTGAAGAGAAGAAATCAGTGGAGCTTAAATGTGTAAAACGTTCTCAACAAGTTTCAGACTTTGAGAAAGTAATCATAATGGAGAGAGATAAGTTTGATAAGGAGAAAAAGATAGTTGAGCAAAAGTGTGTAAAGAAAGATTTTGGAGAAGAAAAGAAAGCATTTGAAGCAAGGATAAAAGAGCTGAATGGAAAGCTATCTGAGCTGTCAACAAACATTTAGATGGAGAAGAATGCAAAATCTGAGTTGCATAAGAAGTTTGACATACTGTCAAAGGAAAGAAACTGTCTATCTAAAAGGATCAAAGAACTTGAGGATATCATGTTTAAAGTGAAACTGACTGAGCACAAGACGCCTGAATCAATAACTCAATCACCAAGAGATGATCTAGCTGCATCCGAATGTTCATTCAAATCAGGGACAAGTTCAATTTTCACATATGTTTGTATTAATCCTTTATTTGATTCAATTGCCAGTCATACTTCTAAATCAAATGATCATATTCATCCTTCTAAACTTTTCTATGACAAAAATGTTGATGGTTCAAGTCACATCAAAACGACTAAAATTCAGCAAAAAATGACCTGGAGAAAGAAAGATGAGAAAGATAAAGAGAATCGGTTTTGGAGAGTTAAAGGATCTTCTGAGGAGAAGAAGAAAGAAGATAAATCATTTGTGCATGCATCCAATGCTAAAAGGAATAGTGCTTCTAAAGGTAAAACTTTTGGCAAACTTGATCTGGTCAACACTATAAATCAATTGATTAGGTTAACACAAAACAAAATTAGTTGTTTCTACTGCGGTTCAAATGATTTTGTTAATAAAAATAATGAAAATAGCTGGTATGGTTCTTACTATATCTCTCTTACTACAACTACAACTAAAAATTCAGGATCCAAATATCAGTGGATACCAAAAGCTAAACCTGTGTTGCAGGCAAATAAAGACTAAGGGGAGAAAGAACTAACACTTCTGAGCACAACAACTCAGGACTCGATCTTCAATGTTCAAGATTCTAACTTCTAGACAAAGAAGTCTAGGACTCGTACTTCGAAAAAAGAACAATGGATCTTGAATAAAATAGTTCAAGACTCGTTCCTCAATGTTTCAGGACTATGGTTTCTGGTTACATCAGAACAGGACCCGTTCTTCATTGGTAAATTGAACATTACTATTCTCACCGGAGAATATGTAATCATGGCTTCTGAATACTATAGTTCAGAACCCAATCTCAAATGTTTTTTTTGAAGGATGCTTATTAGATAACATCTTTAAAGGAGTTTTTAATTTGAGGGGGAGTTATTGAAAATTACACTACTATATATTTTAGGGGGAGGAGATATAAAAATTTTATTAGACTTTGATTGTTATATTTTTTTTAATTTCTTGAATTTTTACAGATGTTGAGGAGGAGAATATCTGACGTTTTGACTAGGAAGCTTAAAAGAAAATATTCATTCTAATGGGAGTTATGATTCCTAAATTACAGGTATATATTTCTGAATCTTATACTCTAACACGTGTTGAAAGATGGACAACTTTCACTTGTGAAAAATGATTTTCTTAAATGTTCAAACCACTTCCATTCTTAAAATGTTTTCATGTATTGAGAAGTGTGATTTTAAATGATTTTACTTTGGATACTTTGATGATTATCTAACCATGTGTTTCCAAATACAAATACTTGTGTAATTGTCATGTCTATATACTGTCAAGTATTTCTACACACATCAGTTCAATACATTTCTTGACTTTGTTATTACCATGTATCAAATGTTAAATCTTTTTATGGTAATACTCCCGTTTGTACTCTACAATGTTTGAGATCAGACGTCATTTCATCATAATATGTGCTTTCATTGTTAACATGTTTATATTTTGTTCATATAGACATCTTACGTCTTTAATTTCCCAAAGTATTATTCTTCATGAATTATGATCTGATTTTAAATCATTGTCAGATTCTCAAAACATTTCTATTTTTTCCTGATTATTCATTCATACAAAGTTTTGAGAAATCTTAAATGCTTAAACTACTCAAATTTCATTCTGATTTTTGATGAGCATATATATACTAACAAATGATTTCTTGTACTTAAATGTCAAGAAAATCATTTAGGCAATACATTATTTTAGGAAAATACATGTCATTCAATATGTGAGCTTAAAATAACTTCCACGGATTCACGAAAACCAGTGATTCCTACCCCGTAAATAATCCTACGAGTGATTGAGGGGAAAGGGGTCAGAAGATTTGAGTGTTGATGTGTGAAGAGGTAAAATGGAAATAAGAATTTGGTTAGAAGTGAACTTAAAAGATTAAAAGAAAGAGGGTGTGAGATCGGAGTAAAAGAATAATAGACTCTGCACCAAATGCTTTCTGAGTCGGGCAACCACATCTACTGATTGGTTCACATTCTTTGGTGACCATCATTGAAAAAGGCAGTGAGCCCATGCCAACTCTTGCTAATACCCCACCAACTACTCATTCTTTTCTCAAAAATAGAATGTTTCACATTTTCTGGGGATGCAACACATACGCTATTGGTTCTTCACTTGGAAGATACTAATATTGAAAAAGAAGGAAAGTTGCCCCACCTTCGACCCTTTTTCATGCACATTGAGTCTATGTATATCCATTGTTGTCTCATTGGTTTACATAATTTTGAGCCTTAGCAACAATCATTGCGCTAATTCTTTCATAACACAAGCACGAGCACACAAAAAATATGTTTTTTCTGTCAGAACATTCATAGAAAATACCTTGTGTTATTCAATGATTGAATGGAACTCTTGGGGAGTGAACATCATTTCAAGCTCCTTCCATTGTACATTCGTTGTACACAATAACTTTGTGTTACTTACAGACATTCCTAACTGTTTCATATGTTGATTCAGGGTTACAACTCATAATTTATCTAAATTTGAAAACATTCAGATAAATACATTTATGAATTGACGGCTCATTATCAGATTAGTTTGGGAGATAATGATCATATCTTACCAAGAAGGGAATATTGTTAATCATGAAGATTGTGCTTATTTATTATTTGGTGGAGATCAATCCATGACTATGCTGACATTGAAAAAGTTTTGACGATTCTAATTTTCACAATTCATCAAAAAGGGGGATATATATCAATGTTTCAAAGTTAGATTAGAGTTGATATTATCAAGAAGGGGGAGAATTTCAGAATTTCAATGTTAGATACAAATACAAAGGTCAAGTCAGTTACAGGTTGATTAAAAAGCTGAGAAAAGAAAGAAAGCTTGAAGAATGACAAAGTTTGAAAGTTTTGAAGTTAGTCAATGTCGATCCACAATACTATCAAGTTCTTATCAAAACAACACATAAACGATTAACCAACCTGTTTAGATTAATAACAAAGATTACAGGATTGATCGTTTGAAGCCAAGTACCACATATGACGGATCTACACAAGAGAAATAACGAAACAAGAGATTTAGACGTTCTTAAAACAAAGTTAGAGTTAAGACTTTTAAGCATTGAAGAGCGGGTCTTGAACTGACTTGTTCAAAACCTAATTGATATTGATGTCCGGGTTCTGAACTGAAATATTCAGAAGCCTATTTTGACATTGATGTCCGGGTCTTGAGCTGATTTACTCAAGAACCATTTCTATGCTCCTTCTTAAACGTTGGGTGCCTGCAACACAGATTTATCTTTTGGTACCCACTGGAATTTGGGTCCAACTGTGTTAGCACTAGATTTTGGTACCCATTTGAAATTAGGTCCTATTTTCATTTGAAATTCATTTTAAGTATTATAATGATATGAATGCACATGATAATTTCCAAGCCAAACCTCAGAATCTTGACAAGAAGTAGAAACATGTTTATCATAAAAAGAAGACTTCCTAGCAGATAAAGATAACTGGGATAATTGCTTAAAAGAATATTGCTTACGAGAAACAACAAGTTTTGGTTTCAAAATAGTAGCAACATTCTCTTTGAAAACATCTTTACTAGGTGAAGTCTTATTACAACTAATACTACAAAACGAGTTATCAGTCTTGTCAAGCTTCTGTTTCGGTTTCCATTGAGATTTAACTTCTGGCTTTTGCTTGCTCAGATCTGAAACATTTGAAACTCGTGAGTTAGACTTTTAAGCAACAAACGAATGCTTCTTCTTCGGCTTACCTTTAGCATTCTTAGCTTTCACAGAGACTGATTTATCAATTTTCGTTTATTTTGCAATATTAACAGACGTACTGGTTTTTCCCAATGATTTCAAAATAAAAGATGAAAGGTTAGGAAGTTTCGCATTAAAATCAAATTGTTCAAAACAGTCACCCAAACCACCGTCAGAGTTAAGAAAATCAAACCCTCCGTTTGTTAAACCAAACATGTCATCAGATTTTGAAGCCTTTGAAATAACAACTTTTTTCAGCACAGTTGAAATTTTTTTTGTTGAATCTCAATAAAAAGTCTTTCATCTGTTAAAGAGTTCTCGACTTCAGAAATTTTACTTTCTAAAACGAGAGGATGGACATAAAGTTTACCTTTAATAGGCTTCGCCTCCATTTCTTTGACAGAATAACTTTGAAAAAAGTCATTTGAAAGAGATTTCTTATGATAAATTGGATCGTCATTATAACTATTATTCAACTTCGCATAATAAAATGGAAGGTGAACTTTAGATTATTTCCTCCGTTTTTCCGTTTCCTTGGCTTCATCCTCTTTTGATAGTCCAATATTGAAAACTTGAAGTTTAGGGTATCGATGAGAAAGATTCATAAAAGTAAAATCATAAAGTCCAGGCACTTCAGATATACCCTTTTTAAGGAAGTGAGGTTTCTCATAACCAATTCCCCAATTGTCTTTATTCTCTTTTGGTTTGTTAAGATGAATGGTTTGCTCAGTTTGACCTAGTGAGTATAACTTCTTTTCCAAAGCATCTAATTTTGCAATTAAAGATTTGTTTTCTTTAGTACATGAAGAATATATTTTCGTAAGCTCTTTTAAATCAAACTCACTCTTTCTCAGTTTAGACTAGATTTCAGAATTCTCCTTAAGAATTATTATCTGTTCTTTTGTGTTGGTGTCAATGTTTTTATGTAAAACCTCAATCAATACTTCTTTCTCAACAATTTTATTGCTAAGTTTCTGTATCGATTGGTTTTTGTCAGTAATAACACCCTTTTCTCGCTTAAGATTCGACTCTAATTCTTGGAATTTTATATTCTTGGCACGCATTTGATTTAAGAAATCGGAATAAGATAAATCACATACCTCATTCTCCTCTTCATCTGAGTCAGCTTCAGCTTCTGATTCCTGCTTTCCCATCAAGCACATGTTGGCTGCCTCGTCCTCTTCTTCATTCTCTTCTTCCTGGTCTGAATGGTCAAGCGAGTACTCATCTTCAGCCATCAATGCCTTACCCGCCTCCTGTTGCTTTGCAAGAAGCATTTTGTTCTTGTAGTAACCGGAGTTTCTGACCTTGGGTCTTCGGCAGTCTTTGGCAAAGTGGCCTATTTCGCCACAGTTGTAGCACGTTGGTGGTTCTGACTGGCAGGATCCTTCAACTTTAAATTCTCTCTTCAGGCTTCCTATCCTCTATTCTCTTTCCTTCAAACCTTTTTCCTTCAACCCTCTCTTTATGAACATAGTTGCTCAGACCAGAAGAATACCTCAGACTGTTTGAACTTGGCTTCTTGTAGAACTTCTTCTGAAAAGCCTTAGTCAGCATAAGCATTTCTTGCTTCAGTTGTTCACAGTCATTCGAGTCAGAGTTTGGTTCAGCTTCAATTTCTTCTGATTCATACACAATTGTCTTGTTCTTCTTCTTTTTGACAACAAGAGCAACTGTGTCATCAACTGTCTTCACTGTCTGCCCCTTCTCATCTAGAATTTCATCCACCTCTTCTTCATTTTGTTTGAGGGTTTCATACACCTCATGAAGTGGAATCTCATTTAGATCCTTGATCTGCTTCATTTTCCTGGAAATCTCTTCCATTCAGGCTGTAGAATACTTAGGAATTTGTCGTTTAGCTCGATTTGTGATTTGTTGACCTTGTTTTTGCTTAGTTCGTTCAGCAAGGTCACGAATCTGTCATAAGTTCCTTCTAGAGACTCTCTAACCCTGCCTTTAAATTCTTCATGATTGTTTAGGCAGTTGGAAATTTTGAGTTGGTTCCCAACCTTTGAACCCATCATCATCTTCTCTAGCTGATCCCACATCTGTTTGTCAGAGGCTTTATAGCTGTCTATCTTCACATATATTTTGATTGGAATGCCTTGAAGAATATATGACTTTGCTAATTTGTCTCCTTTTGCTCTCTTCTGGTCATCACCTCCTAGATCCTCATACTTAAGTTCAATTCTTTGCTCATTAGTTCCCTCTGCAGGTTCCCTATAAACTGGTGCCATTAGTCCTTCTTCTATCGATTTCCTAATGAATTCACCCAAATCTTGTCTTTCTATGAAGTTCAGGAACCGATCTTTCCACTGCTCGTACTCTCCCCTGAAGAGTACTGGTGGTTTGGTGTCAGTTCCGATTGCTAGGGCTTCTCTGGATGTCATTCTGAATAAAAAGACCAAGTCTTGTATTGGCGCAAAATGAGGTTTTCGCGAAAGGTTGCTAGCGCAAGAGATATTTACGCGATTTTTACGTGGCACGAAGTAATGCTTTGCGCTAGTAGAGGATGGCGCAAAGTATGGTATGCGCTACAAGGTGTTGGCGCAAATGTACGTGAGATCTGCGAATGGTGCGAAGTATTAACGCGAGAAAAAGTGGCGCAAGATGAGGTTTTCGTGACACGTTGTTGGCGCGAATTGAGGTTTGCCTGACACGTTGGTTGCGCGAATTGAGGTTTGCGTTACAAGAGGGTCGCGCAAACTGAAGTTTGCGTGAGCTGTTGGTGACGCAAAGTGGGTGGCGTAAAGTTAGACTTGCGTGAGTTCATCCATGTTTTGCGCGAGTTCGTCCCTGTAACTTATAAACTCGACAGAAATTCACAATAAACCTGTTTCGACTTCGATTAGCAGTACCAAACTCAAGCAAAAAGACTACAAACACTTCTAGAAAATATTGTTACCACTCGATCTCGATAAAACTCAATTTTTGAAAAGCAAATCGATGGCACAGTGACTTTAAAGAGTCGACTGTTTTATCACTAAAATCACAAATTGGTACTCGATTTCAGTTATATAATGAAATTAAACACTCACAACTCGATCTAGCACCATAATCGATCACAACCAGATCGATTTCCACACCTAAAACACACTTAAACTCGAGATCGATTTTGAAATGAAGAACACAGAGTCGTTTTTCTAAAACTTGATTTGAATCAATTATCAGGCTCTGATACCAATTGTCGGTCCACAATACTATCAAGTTCTTATCAAAAGAACACATAAACGATTAACCAACCTGTTTAGATTAATAACAAATATTACATGATTGATCGATTGAAGCTTTTGATGTGTTCTCTCTGTTTTAACACCGTGAGTGTGTGTTGTGTATGTTTTCTGATATTCGACCTTAGCTTCTCAAACACACTTTCACTACTAATATCTAACTTAGATATTATCTAAAACAACTAATAATTAATTTAGATATTAACAAACTAATATCTAATATCTAACTAATTAATATCTTATAACTTAGATATTTAATCTAATTTAAACTAAATACTAAATTCTAATAAACATTAATTAACTTCGACATTTATTACAAACGACATTAGACTTAGTATCGAGAGTCGACTTTCCAGCATTAGCTTCAGATTGGATCTTCAGATTGGATGATCTTGAATCCAATAGATATGTGATCTAACAGTCAAAGTTTGAAGACTTCAATAATTGTGAAGAATATGTCAAAGCTGTTAGAAAAGTCAAAGGAGAAAATTTATTTCATGTGCTATCAAAGTTTGCTGAAGATGTCAAAGATTTAAAGGTTTAAAGCTGAAAAGATCATTTACTGAAGATCATTTCTGAAGATAAAAAGACCTGAAGATTATTGACAAATTTTTTTTAATCTTGAATTCAAAGGGGGAGATTGTTAGACTAGAATTGTATTCATGATTAAATAGAGGGTCAAAGTTGTAATAGGTTGTAATTTAAGGGTTTTGTGTGTAAAGTCAACTTAAGTTGACTTAGTATGAATAGGTTTCTTTATTAGATTGGTAGACACGCGCATTAGATAAAAACACATATTTGGTAAGAACTCGCACACACACTCAGAACACACAGTGAACTACGTGAGACTTGTGACTAAGAGTGAGATCTGTGACTAGTTGTAATACATATGATTTGATCAATAATATTGTGTTCTTAATGTGTTTTTGTGAAATATATGCTAGTAATCTGGGTCACAGGGAAAACAAACAAACCGTAGATCAAGTCATGGGGGAGCTCAAACAAGAAAGATATATTAAGTCAAGGTAGAAGGTGAAAGGGTTCCTATTTTCAAGTTGGAGATAGATCATTTCACTTATGTACTGAAACTTGAAAGACTCAGATTTATGCTCAGTCTACCTGCTGCTAATGCCAGAGATGGAAGAACCTCTTATGATGAACTGCCATCTGATGCAGAAGTTTGAAAGGCATCAGAGATATGGGTTATCTTGGACAGCTGACTCATGTCAATCATTTCAAGAAGAATAACTTCCCTCTGTTCTACTACACCTTGTTCTCTGTCATCAACAGGTGTCTAAATGTTAAGATCTATAGAACATATAATGCAAGTATTCACATCCTCAAGCTATCCTACCCAGTGGTTCATGATCTTCACGTTGACTATGAAAGCATTTTTTGGACGGAACTTTATTAGAAAGTTGTTATCAAGAAAACATTTAAGGAACCTAACTAGATTCCGTATCAGAGATTTATGACTGTTATTGTCAAAAGTATGCTGAGGAGCAACAGACAAATTCCAACAAGAATTAATCACCCACTTACACCGGTAAGTGAGATGAGATATCTCATGAAGCAGAAAAGAGAGTTCACTTTTTCTATGCCAGTTCCAGAAAGTTTGTTAGATTATACTGATCCAGAGTGAGATAGTATGATAACCTATAGAGAGTCTATAGGACAACCAGGACCGGTTGACCCTACCCAAGGCTCAAACCCAAGGAGAGCAGAGTCCGTAAGGGTTTCTGATACTGTGGGAGTTCAGAAATGGGGAGTGAAGAGATAAAATACTGAGAGGGGCTCTTAAGTGGTTCGGAGACCAAGACTAGAGGCATCAGGGTCATGGGTCATTACCCAACATTCAGTGACACCTCCTGCTGATGAAGGTCAAGGATCTGATAATGATCTGGATCAAGCACAGAGATTGGCTGATGAAAGTGATGCAAGTGAAGTTCCTTCTGCTACAAGTGATACTGAGAATGTTTCAAATGAAAGTGATGAGGATTCTAATATTGAGACTGCTGTTGCTGATGTTGATTCAGAAAATGATGATGATGGTAATAATGATAGTGCTAAAACAAATGCTGATACTAATGCTCAGACTGCTCAAGTACAAGATGATGTAGAAGATTATGATGAGAATGTTGATGTCTTTGAACCTTTCTATGGTACTGATGCCATGGAAATTGAGGACCAGAACAATGAGACTTTCAATTCAATACTGGGAGATATAAAGAGTGATGAGGGAGTATTAGTTGAAAATCCAGAAGAGAGAGTGAGAGAAAATGTAGAAAAAGAACGTGGGGAGCGTGTGAATACCCAAACTTACTTATCCAAAAGGACAGCCACATCTACCACTTCACCACATTTGTTGTGAGCAGGTGTTGAAACAGACTTAAGTCGCACACTTATGCAAGTGCACACCTCAGCCAACCACTCTACCTCCTCTCAACAGGAGATAGTTTCATCTTCTCACGGGGATATTGCACATAATCTATCAATTTCTCATTCGGAAAATGTCAAATCGAAAATTCTTAAACAAGAATTTAATACAAACTCAGAAACAATGTTAAAGAAGTCGCAGAATAACAATTTAACAATTAATCAAAAACACAGAATATGAACTTAAATCATAAGTTTATATTGCATAAAACTTAATGATTACAAACACAACCTCAATCTGTTGAACAAACTCAACAGACGTTCTATACTTCTCTATATTCGTCTTATAATCTACAATTATCTAGACTATATATACAAAACAGATTACAAGATAATTACAAAAGAAATATTATTCTTTAGAATCCAATCCATAATTATCTTCATCTCATATTCTTTCGCATTAATCCATCTTTATCTTCAGAAGCAACATTAACTCATTAGCAGTATTAACTTTATATCTGGCAGTACTAACCATGCTTGCAGTATTAACTCCTCAATTGCAGTAGTAATCTTCAGCAGGACTAACTACTAGAAGTACTAACTCTCCAATCAGTACTAACTATTTATATAGCAGCACTAACTCTTCAAGCAGTATTAATTCTACTAGCAGTAGTAATATTTCATCTAGCAGTATTAAACTTACAAGCAGTAGTAATACCTGTTAAGTCCAAATATTGTATACAAGATTTAATAAGAAAAGTCAATATGTAAAAGTCAACATTGACCTTGTAATAGTTTGTCAAAGCATGTTTAGTTTCCTTAGCCATTAAGGCTTTGTATTAGGTGTGTGATATAAATAGGTTTTCCTTTCTAATCATGTAGAAACGAACTAGAGGCATTTGCATATTGTAATTCTAGAGTTGGTGTAATTCAAGATCTACTTTCTCTCTCTAGATTCTCTCTCTAGTTCTTGTGCATAATGTTCATATTTTGAGTAATTAGCTTGTTGTGATTGGATTTATGATTAACAATTGGTATCAGAGCCATACCAAACTTTTCAGAATTGATTTGATCATGATTTGAATTGAATTTTGTGTGATTTGGACTGAAAATTTGAAATTTTCGAAATTTTTCAAGAACACGAGTTTGGGTATTGTTCATCCGAATTTCATGTGAAAAATCGTTTTTATTGCAAGAAAATGGATTCATTGTGTTCGATTTATGTTGGTGATTGATTGTTGTTTTGATTCCATCTCGAAATTCGAACAAAATTGATTTCAATTTTTGATTTTTGAAGTTTTCTTGAAAACGTGTTCTGTTACTGTTCTTGATCGAAAATGTACGATTTGACGTTTTGAATTGAAATTTGTTTGTAAATTTGTGTTTAGTACTGTTTTTCGATGTTGATGACAAATTCTTGAGATTAATTGTGCAGGTTTTGATCGATTTAAGAAGAATCAACCAAGATCCACATTGTGCGTGTCATTCATACGGTTTGCGGGTCATTCATACAGACCTGAGAACCATACTTTGAGTTTCAAGTGAGACACGCACACCTCGATTGTGCGTTTCAAGCATCACATGAACATCACAATTGTGCGTTTCAGGCATCACCCGCACATCACATTTGTGCGTTTCAAGTTGGAACCGCAAAGCTCTTCTTCGCGCATCAAGTTCAACCCGCATACCTCACTATGCGTTTCCTAAAGGACTCGCATACCTCACTATGCGTTTCCTAAAGGACCCGCATACCATGTTGTGTGTTTCCTCTGTGACCCGAATACCTCAAGTTTGCGGGTCTCCCTGTCTTAGTTTAAAAAAAAAATGATGATTTTTGGTCATATTTGGAAAATATTTTTTGGTCATATTTGGAAATATTTTTTTCTACACTGCGAAATAACAAGTATTGTTCAAATTTCAATTTTCACGAAATATTTTTTTTAAGATTTCAATTCAATCTGATTTTTGATTTTCTGGTATATAGTTTGGAACGATCACTCACATCAAGCTGTTTACTTTTTCAAGATGTCAATTTACTACAGATCTGATATATCTGGTATTGAAGCTGAAAGAAATGATCTGAAATTGAAAAATTCAGAATACCTCAAAAAAATTCAGGAGTTGCAAATTAAATTGTACAATTGTGTTAAAACTCCTGAATGTATAAATTGTACTAAAAATAGTTCTAATTTTTCAGGTATCCTTTATGAGAGGGATAAAGAGATAAAGGAGAAAGAGAGAGAGATTATAACTCTTCAAAGCCAACTGAAGACAACTGAACAGAAATCACCTAAGCTACAAGCAGAATCAGTTGAACTTCAAAACAAGTTGAAGGCTTTCAAAGAGAAGACTAAGGGATTGGAATCTGAGAACTTTGAGCTTAGAAAGAATTTATCAGATTTGGAAAAACAGCTTGTTGCAAATAAAGCTGATTTTGAAAGTGAAAAGAAAATTTTTTCAAAGAAGTTCTCAGATTTCTCAAAGAAGAGTTATGAAGAGAAGAAGTCAGTGGATCTTAAATGCATCAAGCTTTCTCAACAAATCTCAAATTTTGAGAAAGTACTGATATTGGAAAGAGAGAAGTTTGATAAAGAGAAGAAGGCCATAGAACAAAAGAATGTAGAATTCTTTAAAGAGTTATCTGGCCAGCGAAATGATTCAGAAAAAGGGTTTGAAGAAGAAAAATTAATATTTGAATCTGAAATCATGAAACTGACTTCCAAATTGTCTGAACTGTCTGCAGCTGCGCTGAATGAACAAAGGACGAAGTCTGAATTCACAACAAAGATTGAACAACTTGTGAAAGAAAGAGATAACTTTGCATCAAAGATCAAAGAACTTGAAAAATCTGTTTCAAGTTCAAGTCAGAATTTTATCTCTTCACAAAGGTCAGTCAAATCATTTAATCAGATTCGTCACACTAACCTTTTCTAAAATGAATTTTTAGATGGTTCAGATACTTATCCAAGAAGAAGTTTCAAGAAAGAGAAACTGGTTTGGCAAAAGAAACCAGTCCAAGATGATAAGGAAAATGAGCTGAAAAAGAAGAAATCATGTGTACCTATACACAAAGCAAAGAAGAACAAAGCATCTAATGGTAAGAAATTTTATTGTTCTATTTGTTGTACACATGATCATTTTCACAAAACAAATGATCATTAGTGGTATGGTTCTTACTCCATATCCCCCACACACACTGCAACTAACATTTTTGGACCTAAATACCAGTGGGTACCAAAGAAGAAAATTGATACTGTGTTGCAGGCACCTCAATCCAAGGGGGAGTAAGATAACAATGGATTTTGAACACAACAATTCAAAACCCGGACTTCAAGGATAAAAGATTATGGTTTCTAAGCACATCAGCTTAGGACCCGGTCTTCAACGAAGTTTGACTTCTAAACACAACAGTTTAGGACTCGTACCACAGAGATCAAAAAGACCTTACTCCTGTATGCTTGCATCCGATGGATATTGATGGTCTTCATCCCGAGTAAATTGATCTGATCTCTATCCTAAACTTTTTCTTTGCTAAATTTTTCTGATATTGATGGTCTAACAATTCAAAGGGAGAGTTTGATCTCTATCCTGTTTTAACTGACATATTTCAGATGCTTAATTTAAGGGGGAGTAAAGGTGATGTCTTCTGTTTATTTCAGATCAGAACTCATTCTATAACTGTTTTACTGCTTTCTGTCCTTTTATTTTTGAATAAATAATATGAATAAAGTGGCTTCTGATCACATGACAGATCAGGACCCGTTTATCAATGATCAAAGATGGATATTGTGCTAATATCCAGGGGGAGCTCAAAAGATCAAATCTTTATATCATGATTTGAGGGGGAGCCGAAAAGGTAAAAATCTTTTGATCCTAGATATCTGATTGTTTGAAAGAAGGACAACTTTTGAACATGAAAAACCTTTTCTTAAATGTTCAAACCACTTCTTATTCTCAAACGATTTCATGAATATAGAAGTGTGATTTTTAAAATGTTTTTCATTGTTTTGCGCTTAATTGTTTAACTGACCGTGTGTTTCCAAAGATCAATACTTGTGTATTATCTTGTCCATATACTGTCAAGTATTCACACATACCGGTTCAGTATTTCATTTGAATCTGTTATTACCATGTCTCATAAAGAAACAATTTTTCGATGGTAATACTCCCGTTTGCAATTTCACAGTTGTTGAGCATCATTCATTTTTTTTAATATATTTGTGCTTTCATTGATAAATTGTTTATATTTGTTCATATAAACAAATATCCAATTCTTTGATACCCTAACCATTTGATTTGATCTGTTTTAATCATTGTCAGATTCTCAAAACAATTCTCTTGACTTCATTTCTTTCATTCAATATTCTTGTTTTGAGAAATCTTCAAAGTTCAAAATGCTCAAATTTCATATCTGATTTTTGATGAGCATACATACACTGACATATGATTTATTGTGCTTTACATGTCAAGAAAATCATTGATAAGCATGTACTTTTTGGAACATGGGATTCAGTGTGAGTGCTTAATAGATCTTCCATGGATTCACGATAACCAGTGTTTCCTACCCCGGAAGAAATCCTTTGAGTGATTGAGGGGAGAGGAGTCTAAAAGAATTGAGTGTGGGAGTGAGCTGAGGTAAAATGAAAATAAGAGATTGGTTAGATGTGAGCTTATATGTTTAAAAGAGAGAGGGTGTGAGAATAGAGTTAAAAGAATATCAGAACTCTGCACCTACCACTTTCTGAGCCGGGCAGCCACATTACTGATTGGTTCACATTTCTTTGGTGACCATCATTGAAATAGGCAAATAGCCCATGCCATCTCTTGTATACAACCCCACCAGCTACTCATTCTTTTCTTAAAAAGAGAATGTTTCACATTTTCTGGGGAAGCAACATATAATCTATCGGATCTTCTTTTGGAAGATATTGATATTGAAAAAGAAGGAAAGTTGCCCCACCTTCGACCCTTTCTCATGCACATTGAGTCCATGTATAATCATTGTTGTCACACCCCGCTAAAGCGGAAACACGGAATATGACAGTTCGATAAGCATAGCACTAGGATACAGAAAGAAATACCACCATACATTCAACCATTGTTTACAACAAGTTCCAAAAGTTTACATCCCTATTACATCTTCAAAAGTTGAAGTACAAAATCACTATTATGAAAGTATTGCACATGGTTTACACAAGAGATAAACTTTAATCATTTCCAAGTACCTTCTTGTTCCCTGAAAAGCATGTTCAAAATAAGCTCAACTACGAGAGTTGGTGAGTTCACAGGTTTTTAAATATGCACAAATCAAGTTTATATGCAAGTTGCCATTTGAAAATCATATGCATAAACCAGACTTCAATTCTTTGATTCATGAGTATTACAATTTAGCTTATATAACAAGAGGTATGCATTGATACAACCACGTTGAGCCACTACTAAACCTTTCCGGACCAAATCAACGCCCCATGATCTACCTCAGAGGTGGGCTTTAACCACATGTGTAGTCATATTTCTCTAGTACAGTGCACCCCTACTCGTCAGTATAAGGTGGGCTTGTCAGACCAAATAGCGCTATCCACTAATACTATAGGCCCATTTCTGGGTTATCTAGTAGTGTACCCGGGGACTTAACTATTTTTAAAACTCAACATATCATTGGCATACATGTCATATAACTTCTACACCAACCGCTTTACAACAAAGCCTCATATATTTCAATACGTAACGCTTTAAACAAAGTCTCATAAATCTTTAAATATTCAATTTTAACATGCTTTTCACCCCAAATTCAATCAAAATAATAAAAGTGGGGCTGTGAATACTCACCTTGTATGATGATGCAAATATAAAACAACACAATTCTCTAGCCCGGATCTTTAATCCCTATAGAGTAATTTGCACCAAAAGATACCAAATGTCAATACCCATTCTCAATCCTATCTCGACCATTCTTACATCTCAATATATATATGCCATTATGTTAACTTATTGTCTAAAATAAGATTTTAGAATTACAATACCAAACTAATCACCAAAACATAATCTTTTAAAGCTTTAAGATCAACTTTCTGGATTCAGCACTTGCTGTCCAAAATTTGTGATCTCAAAATGAGTTTCAAAATGACATTTCCCAAATAACAAAAATAACCATATTTTTACAGAAATTAATATACTGAGTTATGTACTAACCTGCAAAATTTTATGATTTAAAAAGGTGTTTTGGTGCCCCAAATAAATTCCACAAAACAGATTGTCACTGATTTTCAGGTCAGTGACACACTTCACTTGCAGCTTACATTTGGGATACTAAAGCTCAGAATTATGCAATGATCCATATATGGTTGCAAAACTAACTCAAAAATATAACATGTGGAAAACGATTCACTCAATTTGGACAACAATTGAGGGAGTTATGGCCTTTGAAAGTTGGGTGTATGAATCTGCCAATTCTGGAAAGATTACACCACTTTCTTCTAAAATGCAAATGAGTGACCAAACCTTCATAATTTTGAGTGATTCTTGATACTATAAATCACTAACACCTTAAATTGAAGTTTTGTAACAAAAAGCCCAAATTTTAAAGTAGTATAAACTGACTTATAAAGCTTGAAAGTGGATGCACAATTCATGACAGCAAGCTGTTGACATGAAAAAGTTGGTATTAACATAAAATGATGATCATTTGGCATGGTTTTCATTAATAACCCATGGCCTCACATCCTAAGTCAATATACAAAGATTCTAATAACACAAATATGCATCATGGATTCATAGCAACTACAAGTGCTCATCCAATCCCATGCATGACAACATAAGCACTAAATAAGTGATATTACACGATTTTAGATGCTCTTAATCATATGAGATTTGAATAATCTCATCCTAAGAATTTCTTTATACACAAAATTGTTGTAAATATATAAATTTCAATCCAATATCATCAAAATTTCATGGACCTTAGAACCACACTACATAAAATTGGTATTTTGACAAAAATCTTAAAAATTACACTTAAACTCCAAATTTTATTGAAAGATCATTCAACGTTTTTTTTTTCTTTGCAAGGATATAATCTACCAAATGCATCCCATTTCACTTTCAAAACCAAAATTATACAACTATTACATGCAATGATGTAAAACATACAAACTTTTTGAAATAGAACTTGAAAAATGAGGGTAAAGATGATTACCTTCACAAAGAAAGATACAAACTTGATTTCTTGATTCAAAAGATGCTAAACACTTGATTTTATCCTTGAAATTTTCTGAAAATTTGGTGGTGGAGATGGTGGTGGTGTGTGGCCGGTTGAGAGAAGGAGAGAGGAGAGGGAGATGAAGGGTTTCTTGTATTTTTTTGAAAATGAACAAACAATCTCTTAATTGGGTTTTTAATTAAAACAAACAGAGAGAGTGAGGGTCTAATTTTCGGCCAAGTGGCCTTTGACTCACCAAATATTTTTAAAATTAAATTAAAATGTAATTATGATATAAACCTAGTTAAATAATCAGATAAATTTGAGAATCGTAACCCTCAATTATCAGTTTATGCTAAAAATGAATTTTATAAATTAACAAATATATTTTATTTTGAAAATAATAAAATCCTATTATTTTATGTATTTTAGACTTCCAACATAATTTTTGGCATTTCTTGAGATGTAATGGTCAGTTATCCGTCCGTACCGGGTATTCTACGCGACTACTGAAAATTTTCGGGAAAAATTCTAATCTAATCAATCGAGTTAAATACTAAAGGAATTTACTTTATAATTAGATCCTAAAAGGTCAAAGATTGCTAACCTTAACATGCTGGTTATCAAGCAGTTGTCACATATTTTGATGATTATGGTGCTCACATCATCAAAAAGGGGGAGAATTATAAACATTCAATTTCAGAGTTCAAGTTCAAAGTTCAAGCCTAAAGTTCAAATTGCTTCCGCTGATTTAAAGTTCAAGTCTGATAAAGAAATTCAAAGCCAAAAGATTCTGAAGGAAGAATGTTCCAAGAAAATTTGATGATTCAAGAAAGTTTGTTTCTTCCAAAGATGATTCAGAGATCAAAGATGAAGATACATTTTTGTTCAAAGTCGAAAGAATTTTTAGAGTTAAAACTAGAATTCCATTTCGTGTTCAAGGCTTGTTGACTTTCAAAGCTTCAAAGAGTAAAAGACTTTCCAAGATTCTTCAAGAGCTGAAAGTTTAAAGTTTGTGAAAGCTGCAAAGAGATAAAAGCTGAAGAATCAAGTGCTGAAGATCTGTATCAAATTTTTATTAAATCTTGAATACAAAGG
Source organism: Arctium minus (assembly GCA_954870635.1). Classification (NCBI taxonomy): domain Eukaryota; kingdom Viridiplantae; phylum Streptophyta; class Magnoliopsida; order Asterales; family Asteraceae; genus Arctium; species Arctium minus. The sequence continues at coordinate 73,418,455 of OX941086.1, forward strand.
GGGAGATTGTTAAGTCCAAATATTGTATACAAGATTTAATAAGAAAAGTCAATATGTAAAAGTCAACATTGACCTTGTAATAGTTTGTCAAAGCATGTTTAGTTTCCTTAGCCATTAAGGCTTTGTATTAGGTGTGTGATATTAATAGGTTTTCCTTTCTAATCATGTAGTAACGAACTAGAGGCATTTGCATATTGTAATTCTAGAGTTGGTGTAATTCAAGATCTACTTTCTCTCTCTAGACTTTCTCTCTCTAGTTCTTGATCTTAATGTTCATATCTTGAGTAATTAGCTTGATTGATTGGGATTTTATGTTTTACAATACCTTTCAATCAGTAGTAGTATCCATCCTTAGCACATTCAGACCCAACAATCTCCCCCTAACTTAACTTTTCAGAATGAGAAGTTAAGTTCTTCAGCATAAGGTCTTCATGATGCTTTCAAAACTTCAGCTTAGATTCCCAAATCAGGATTCAGACCTAGACTTTGATTGATGGTTCTCTTGATTATAATCTTTGCCATTTCAGAACCTGTAGGACATACCAGCTTTGCTCTCAACATTCCTTGTAGCTTAGCTCTGCTATGATCATACACTTTCTCTACCAAGTAGTACTCATGGTAGCTTTTGTCTATGGTTAGGACATATACTCCACATCTTTGAATTAACATCCAATGGTCAATGCTTCTAAAAGCCTTTCATGATTCATATCTCTGATAATATGCTTAATCCTGTCAGAATCAAACATCATGCATAGGTACTCCATGGCTATCTTGATAAGACTCATTCCAGCTTCTTCCAACACTTTACCATACAAGCTCATCCCAACTTTGTGCATTTCTTCCAAATCAGACCTGGAGCAGCTTCTGATAATTTTACCCCATGTAGCATACACTTCATAGTATTCTTTTCCTTGATCTTTCAAAATATCCCAATGAATGATTTCAGGAGCATTCACTGAGATAGGATCAACTTTCATTGGTTCATCATCTGTCACTGTCATGTACAAATGAAACTGCTCATTTGATTGTTGATTGGACTGCTCTTGTTCTGCTGGAGGTTCATCTTCCTTTCTTTCACTTTCCTTTTCTGCTTCTTCAGTTCTAGTCCTCTTTGCTTTTGGTTTGGTAGAAATGGACTTCTTTCTTTTAATATCACCAATCTTTAGGGCTAATGTCTCTTCTTGTTTCACCTATTCCTTGTCTTTGCTAGGAGTGCCTTCTTCACTGTCAGGGAAAAGCTGTTGTATGTTGAGGTCATGCCTCTCTTTCATCCTCCTTTCAGCCTCTTCCCTTTGAGTAGAATGCCCTTTCAGATTGACCATCTCCTTCTTATACAGCTCCTCTATCCTACCATAAGCCATGTTGGTAAACATTCCTTCAGGAACTCCAAGAGTTCCTTTCAGGAAGTTTATCATTTTCCTTCTCTCTTGATTAGCCAAAAATGTCTTTGAGGGCTTTCTTTGCCTTTGCACAGTAGCTCTCTTTGTTACTTTCTTAACAACAGCAGGCTTTAAACTCCTTTGATATTCTTCATTTATCCTTTTAGCCATATCCAATGCAAGCTCTCTATCTTTGGCAGATTGAATTTCTTCCTCCTTTTCCAGCTCTTCTTGAAGCTTTTTGGCCACTTCTTCATCCAACTCAATCTGTTTCTTCTTCTTCAATGGTTGCTTAGACTCAACCATCTTCTCCTTTCCCTTCTTCTTTGTATCCTTCATACTGACCTCTTTTACTTTCTTCTCTAATCCTCCTTCTTTGATCATTACTCCCTTAGCCTTTTGAGTGGCTTTGGGAGTGTCATTCTTAGCTTTCATAAGGGTTTCTGCAATTTCAATTTCCTCGCTGGACATTTCTATTTCTGCTTCAGGTTCATTTGTTACTGCTGCAGCCTCAGTTACTGCTGCTTTTGCAATATCTGCTACATTCTCAAAAGTTTCTGCTTCTGAACCAAATTTATCTTCTTTATCAGCACCAGTCTCCCCCTCAAACTGGAATTCCATCTCACTTGTACTCTCCTTTTCATTCTGTTTTTTCTGACTCTCCCCGTTTTTGAAAGCAGCATGGACACTTCTCCTTTTCTTTAGAATGAATTGCTTCCTTCTCTTTTGGTTCACAAGTTTCAACACCATTTTCTTGAGCTTTACTATCTGAGTTTGTTGAGATATAATAACCTTCTTCATCTCCTCTATTTCTTAGCCCTGCTTGATGACATCCAGGTTGACATTTGCAATGGTTTCCATCAATTCATTGTACGTATATCTGTCCTCACCTCCTTTAGGTGTTTTTACCACCTTTGAAGGATCCTTGGATCTTTTAGTAGAGGTCTTCTGCCTAGCAGAAGCACCTGCTACCCCCTTGGTTTCTTGGCACCTGGGACCTTTGGATGATTGCTCACCCAAAGTTGTCGTGGGGAAGGTCTTAAAGATGTTCACACTGTCCTGCCCTGCACTTTGTGCAAAGTCAGTAGTGTGAGCCTCACTTCCTACATGCTCTTCCTCCTCCTTATTGAGCACCTTCTTGGGGTTGGGAGACACCGCTGTGGTTTACCTTTGGATATTCTCTGATGGAAAATGCTCCATCAAAGGGCTTTTAGGCTTTGGGGGTGAAGATACTAGAAGGGAAGGAACCTTATGTATCTTTTTCCGTGTGTAAGTTTTGGTGATGGGGGATTGTGGCTTGTCAGTAGGAATCTGAGGGATATTGATATAAATGAGTGGTGTGGGTAGGTCATCAGTTGGGTGGTCAGATGTGTGCTGTGACCTTGATGCCTCACTATGGGAATGAGACACACCCATCATCGTAGAGAACAATGGAGTGTCTCTACTGAGAAGTCCTTACTAGGCCTCTTCATATTTGAGAACACCTTCCCCTTTGGGAGTTTTGGTACATATACCTCCTTGTAGGTAGGTGAATCCGTCAATTCCTTATCAAGTACTTCTTGTACAAACCTTGGATACATATAAAAGCTTTTTGAATTGGTATCCAGGTTTGACATTAAATCATTGAAAATCATTTGAGCAAAATTAAACTTTCTAGAGGTAGCTAAGCAGACTAGAGCATAAGTTAAGGTACTGCTAAACTCACTCCATCTAAGGTACTTATAGACATCAGTGAGACCTTCATACCCCATACGATTAAGAGCTTGGAAGAGATCTTCCTTAGGTAAAGAGGTTATACCTTCGGCTTCATCTAGTTGTAGATGAAAGCGAATACAGCCTTCTGAGATGGTTAGAGGTTTATCACACACCCTTGTTTTGATGACATGAGTGCCGTCTTCAGTTTGAATAGCAACATTGGCCCAGAACTGTCTTTGATGTTCCACATAGATTGTGGGATTGACAGTTAATGCGTGGGCGATGTGTGAGGATTTTAGGAAATCCACAATCTGATGAAAACCATCAGCCTGTTTAGGTTTTTGCAGCATAGCAACCTCATTGTGTTCATCAAAGAATTGTAGTCCTACCATCGTTCTGATTGATTCTAGGGTTTGAATCACCACTAGGGTTTACACTGATACGTAAGAAATCGAGAGAGAGAGAGAGAAAGAGAAGCAATGGAAGTTCAAAGAGCCGTTTTTATTTTGGCGGTCACAAAGGGTATTTAGAGGTGGAGGGTTTCAGTTAGAAGCAGTACTAAGTGCCCTCGCAGTATTAACCAACTTGTAGTATTAACTCATATTAGCAGTAGTAACACAACTGGCAGTACTAACACCGACTAGCAGTATTAACACATACTAGCAGTATTAACACATACTAGCAGTATTAACACATACCGGCAGTAGTAACATTGATTAGCAGTAGAAATAAGGCAAGCAGTAGTAACTTTGCACTGGCAGTATAAACTACCTAGTAGTAGTAACCATACTTAACCATATTTGAACTTTCAACATGAGTAATATAGAGAGCAATATTAACTTAACTAGAAGTACTAAGTATTCAGTTGAAGCAATCTGAAACACTTAAGCACACAAGGTTAGTAGCACCATGCACAAAACAATATATGGGAGTAGACAAAAAGGAATTTATGCAGCAATGGTACATAAAGTAGATCAAAGGAGGCTTATTCAGTGTTTATCATGCCCACACTTGTGACCAAGAATGTGAATCTACCCACATCAAAAGCTTTGGTGAATAGATCAGCAAATTGGTTACTTGTATGGACTTTTACAACCTAAATTAGCTTCTTTTCATTACAGTCTCTGATAAAGTGTTACCTGATTTCAATATGCTTTGTTTTGGAGTGCTTGACTGGGTTATTAACAATGCTAATAGCACTGTTATTGTCTATGAAGATTGCAGTGTGAAGAAAAGACATACCATAGTCGAACATTTGATTCTGAATCCAGAGTACTTGTGAACAGAAGCTTGCAGCAGCTATATACTCTGCTTCTGTTGTAGAGATGGACATTGTGGTTTCTTTCTTGCACTGCCATTACACTAGTCTTGCACCCAAAAACTGACATCCCCCTGAAGTTGACTTTCTATCCAAATTTGCACCACCTAAGTCACTGTCTGAATAAGCAAGTAGGTCAAATGGTGAGTCATGAGAATACCAAAGACCTAATCTAGGTTGGCCTTTGAGATATCTGAATATCCTTTTGACTGCTTGAAAGTGTGACTGCTTAGGCCTTACTTGAAATCTTGCACACACACAAACAGGAAACATGATATCCGGTCTTGAAGCAGTGAGATACATGAGGGAGCCAATCATGGATCTATAGTGATGAACATCCACATCCTCCCCCTCAAGATCTGCAGTGATCTGTTTGTGTGTCTCCATGAGTGTGCTTGCAGGCTTTGATTCTGAGAATCCAAACTTAGTAAGAATGTCCTGCACATACTTGGATTGGCTTATGAATATCCCATCTTTCTTCTGCTTAACTTGTAGCCCACGGTAGAAAGTAAGTTCACCCATAGAACTCATCTTGAATCTCTTGTGCATCAAATCTTCAAAATCTCAGCACATTTGATCTTTTGTGGATCCAAAGAATAATATCATCCACATAGATTTGCACTATTAGGATGTCCTTCTTCTTTCTCTGAATGAACAGAGTCTTGTCTATGATTCCTCTTTGAAAATCATATTCCAAGAGATAGGTAGACAAGGTGTCATACCATGTCCTTGGTGCTTGATGTAGCCATAGAGTGCCTTCTTCAATTTGTATAGTCTGTCAGGATAATTTGGATTCTCAAACCCTGGAGGCTGACAGACATACACTTCTTCTTCAATTCTCCCATACAGGAAAGCACTCTTTACATCCATCTGATAGACCCTGAACCTCATGAAGGAAGCATAGGCTAAAAATAGCCTCATTGCCTCAATCCTGGCCACTGGTGCAAATACCTCTTCATAATCAATTCCCTCTTCTTGAGTATACCCTTGTGCTAATAATCTGGCCTTTTTATTTATTACTATCCCTCTCTCATCATTCTTGTTTTTGAAGATCCATTTAGTGCCTATAACTCTGTTTCCTTTTGGAAGGTCAACCGAATCCCATACATCCTGCAGCACAAACTGCAGTAGCTCCTCTTGCATTGCTTCTATCCATCTTGGATCCTTCATTGCATCATATGCCTTTTTGGGTTCAACCTGAGATAGAAAGCAAGAAAGTAAACCTGATTGTATATCTTTCAATCCTCCCAACTTACTTTGATTCCTTGTGATTATAGGTGAATTGATGTCACCAATCACCAATTGAGGAGGATGATTTTTCTGAACTCTTGTTTGATGAACATCCTCTTCATTAATAACTGTTTCCATATTAGAATCATTCTTTTCAAGAGTGCTACCACCAAAAACTGAAGAGTTGTCATCTTCTGTGTCATCTTCTTCCAAACATGGCATCTCAGGATTTTTGATTCCTGAATCTGAGAGTTGATCTTCCTTTTCACATCTGTCCTCTTCATTCTGAGCTGGTTCAGTGTCCTTTGATTCTGAAGTATCTTTCTTATCTTGATCACATAATTCAACTGGATCAACAGTAGGTGTTGGGAACAGCACAAACTCTTGTCTTTGTACTTGTACATTTTCTGTCCCTGTTCCTGCATTATGATCATTACTGAAACCCAAAGAATTAGTCAGTGAACCAATGTCAAATAGCCAATCAGGACCTGAACCAAGTTGATTTAGTGTATTCTCATTGCATTTGACATTGTCCCTTTCCTCAATAATCCTAGAAGAGGTGTTGCAAACTCTGTAGGCTTTACGTTGAGATGAATATACAACAAGAAACCCATCCTCAGCTTTGCTATCAAACTTGCCTAGGTGAGTTTTGGTAATGAGAATTGTGCAAGGACACCCAAATGGTTTGAAAAATCCCATAAAAGGTTTCTTCTTTTTAAAAAGCTCATAAGGTGTCTTGTCATGAGATTTTACTACTAGAACTCTGTTTTGAACATAGCAGGCAGTATTAACTGCTTCTGCCCAAAAAGTGATTGGAAGTTTTGAATCTGCCAACAGAGATCTAGCAGCTTCTATCAAAGTCCTATTTCTCCTTTCAGCAACACCATTCTGTTGAGGAGTCCTAGGAGCACTGTATTGTCTCTCAATGCCTTTTTCCTCACAGAAGTTGTTTAGGTCATTCTTTTTAAATTCAGTTCCATTATCAGACCTGATAACTTTAACTCTTAGATTTGTTTGGTTTTCAACTCTAAGAACAAAGGATTTGATCAGTCCACTTGTCTCATCCTTAGTCCTCAGAAAATAGACCCAAGTGAATCTAGAGAAATCATCAACAATAACCAAGCAATAAGATTTCTTGCCAATACTCATCACATTTGTAGGACCAAACAGATCCATATGCAGTAAATTAAGAGGTGAAGAGATTGTATTTATCTCTTTGGACTTATGAGAAGTTTTGTGCTGTTTGCCTTTAAGACATGCAACACAATGATCATCACAAGAAAATACCTTTTATGGCAAACCACTTACAAGGTTGTTTTTCACAAGTTTGTTCATTGTTTTAAAGTTCATGTGACACATCCTTCTATGCCAAAGAGATGATTCATCCAATGAAGCTTTTGAAAATAAGCAGTTTAGAGATGAATCATAAACTACACTCTCCAAGTCTAAGTAATAAACATTGTCCTTTCTAGGAGTTCTAAGTAGTATCATGCTTTCATCAATTACCTTGAACCCTCGAGCAAGGATAATACATTCAATATCATTGAATAATATGCTATGTTTCTTGTCACAGACTTGTGATATACTTAATAGGTTGTATCTCAATTGCTCAACATAGTATACATCCTCAAAGGTCATCTTACCTTTTGACACATTACCTTTTCCACTTATCTTTGCACCTGCTGGATTATCACCAAAAGCAACATGTCCTACATCAATTCTTTTGAAGTTTTGAAGGCAGATCATGTTACCTTTCATGTGCTTGGAACAACCACTATCAACATGTCAAATGCTCCTTCTCTTGAGTTGTTGGTTGCCCTGCACATATAATAAAGCAGTTAGTTTTTAATAGGAACCCAAGCCAAAGTGGTCTTGGGTTTCCCATTCTCATCAACATATTCATATTCAGACTTGATGAGATTATCAAACTAAGGAATCTTATTGCTTGAATACTTTGTCAGAATAATGGGCATGTCACTGGAAGGATTACTAACTTGATTGGCATTACTAACTTTGTTAGCAGCACTAACATCATTAGCAGTACTAATTGGGTTAGCAGTACTAACTATGTTAGCAGTACTAACTGGGTTAGCAGTAGTATTGCTTGCAGTAGCATTATTCTTGTCAGCAGTACTATTTGCAGTAGCAATACTAACAGATTTCTTTACTTTTGGAACCCAAACCTGAACAAAGTTGTTTGCTTTCTTTTTCTTTAAGTTACTCCTTGGCTTATTTGGAGTATTTTTCTTTGAATTAGCAAACTTATTCTGAGCATGAGATTTTATAGGTGCCCTTCTCACATTCTCAGCCATATGATTCCTTATTTGCTTCCTATAACCAACAGGATTTTGTATATTTCTTTGAAAAGTGATCCTTTGGTTAATAGGATTGAAATAACAGTGTTTGGCTAGATGATTTAACTTTCCACAGATAAAACACGACTTTGGTCTGTTAATTTTTCTCAGATCAATTCCTTGTTTTAAAGCCCACTGATTATTTCTGTTTCTTTGATTTCCCCTTGTTTTATCATGTTGTTGGGGCTGATTCTGTTTACAAGTACAGGGATTAACAATAGCGGTTGGCATGTAATGGACTCCCTGTACCTTTCCCTTCCCTCTCTTAGAGGTCTCAGCTTTTTCATTCTTAACAGTCTCTTCCCCAGACTTCACTTTCTCACTCTTGACAAAAGCTTTACCCCCCCCTTTCATTTGTCAGTATGTGGTTTTCTAAGGGAATACCTTTGTGGTCTTTCTCATTCTTACTCTCAGAGTCCTCTTCTTCAGAATCTGCCTCAACCACTACTTTGTCTAAAGGATCTACTTCAGTGGCTCCTTCAGTTAATTCCTTCTTGTCCTGTTTTTATAAGAGATCTGAGGTGGGAGGGATATAGTTATTGTTGTATGGTGGAGGGGGTGGTATAGCCTATACCTCTTCTCAGCTTGTCAAGAATTTGAGTTTTTAGAAGTGAGTCCATTGCTTTAGAGGCATTGGAATATTTCTCAATATCAAGTTTGGCTTTCTCAAACTCACTCTTGATTTTCTCACATTCTGTTTTGGACTTCTCTAGTTCAGTCTCTAACTGATTCTTCTCCCACTTCCAGTAGTTAGTATCATAAGAGTGTTGAAGTTCATTAGCCTGGTATGACTTAATTTGTTTTTCAAACCTCTCAACAATCAAAACATACTCTCTTCTATCTCTCTCTAACCTTTTAAGGCCATCACACATGCTCTGATTGTGATCCCTGTACTTTTTAACAATTTCAATATAGGTTTTAGAGCAAAGGTTAGATGTTTCCTCTGTGGGAATATCAGTGCTTGCTGACTCTGAAACTTTAGCCATTAAATCTTGATTCTGAACTGCTTCTTCTGCTTGGTCACTCCAATCAAATCCCAGTCCTTCTTGGGAAACAAGAGCTTGAGAAGAGTTCCTGTTGTTGAAGCTAGTGGACTGTGATAGTTGATGGTTGCTAGTAAGTTGTTGAAGCATTCCACTTCTGCATTCTCTTGCAATGTTCCCCAACTTGTGACACTTGTAACATTCAACCTTGGATTTATCAAATCCAACCCCATCTTCTCTTTTCTAAGCAAAGTTGTTCCTTCCAGTCCTTTCGATGAATCTTTTTACCCTCATTGTGAGCATAGCCATCTACCACTTTATATCCATCTCTTCCAAATCATCAGCATTTATCTGTTCTAAGTCATCATTAATTAGAGTGGAATTAGCATGACTGGCTAAGAAAGCTTCTAAAACTGAGTCATTAGATCCATCTTGCTTTGATCCATAGGCAGCACTAACTGATTCTGTATTAGCAGAAGAATCAGTAGAGGATGATAAAAGAGCAGCATTGTATGAGTATCCAGAGGGCCTCTTCTTTGCTTCTACCTCTGCTTCAAACACCCTAAGGTCATTATAGAGGTCATCCAGTTCCTTGTCTTCCAGTTGGTCATTCTGTCTGAAGGAGACAGTGTACATAGTCCATTCATCACCAAGAGATCTTAAAAATTTATTGTTTACATCATCTTGATCTATCTGGACACCAACAGTAGCCAATTCACCAATTAACTTATTAAATCTATCAAAATTTTGAGTCATGGACTCATTCTTTGTAGACATGAAGTTTTCATATTGCTGCTTCAGGATGGCCTTCTGATTTCTCTTGGTACTTTTGGTACCATAAAATCTTTTCTCTAGTGCATTCCATAGAATTTGTGCATCAGAACAGTTGCAGAATTGATGTTGGTACTCATTAGGAATATCCAAAAGCAGAGTGCTCAAGGCTTTAATCTCTGTCTGCCTCATCTTCCTCTCTCCATCAGTATTTGGTGGAGGTCTCTTGCCATCTGCATCCATCTTTCCTCTATCAGAGGGACCATTCTCAATGATGTCCCACATTGAGAAGTCTGTGAGAAGAATGTACTGCTTGATTCTGATCTTCCACATGTCAAACTTATTGGGTTTGAGCATGGGAACCTTTGATACCAAAACACTTTCGCTTGAACTGTCCATGATTATAGGTTTCTGAATTTTCTGGCTCTGATACCACTTGTCAAGATCGAAAATTCTTAAACAAGAATTTAGTACAAACTCAGAAACAATGTTAAAGAAGTCGCGGAATAACACTTTAACAATTAATCAAAAACACAGAATATGAACTTAAATCATAAGTTTATATTGCATAAAACTTAATGATTACAAACACAACCTCAATCTGTTGAACAGACTCAACAGACGTTCTATACTTCTCTATAGAAAGGATCAATACCAGTCTTGAGGTTTATTCTCTAAAACAACTCATATATTCGCCTTATAGTCTACAATTATCTAGACTATATATACAAAACAGATTACAAGATAATTACAAAAGAAATATTATTCTTTAGAATCCAGTCCATAATTATCTTCATCTCCTATTCTTTCGCATCAATCCATCTTTATCTTCAGAAGCAGCATTAACTCATTAGCTGTATTAAGTTTATCTCTGGCAGTACTAACCACGATTGCAGTATTAACTCCTCAATTGCAGTAGTAATCTTCAGCAGTACTAACTACTAGCAGTACTAACTCTCCAAGGAGTACTAACTATTTATATAACAGCACTAACTCTTCAAGCAATATTAATTCTACTAGCAGTAGTAATATTTCATCTAGCAGTATTAAACTTACAAGCAGCAGTAATACCTTCCAATCAGTAGTAGTATCCATCCTTAGCACATTCAGACCCAACAGAAAATACTGGTATTGAACATAGAGAACAGAAGTCCCTGTTCTCAGCTTCTTTAACTGCACCTATGAGTCTTGTGCCTTTTTAGATCCAATTATCATTCCTATGACACATTTTGAAATAGCTACCATCGGAAGTCTTACTGACCCGATCGGAAACCGAGTAGATCCACAATCCGGACTACAAGGATAGGATGGAAGTCATGTTATAGTTAAAATTGTGCCAGCTATAAACACAAGCCATGTAGTTGGTTCTACCACTGCCATGCAAACGTATAATCGATGTGATTCTATTGTTACTAACACTGTTATCCAAGAAGTTGGAGGATGAGATGTATGAGATCAAATGGATGATGAAAGGAAAACACTCTGCCGAAGTTGAACCTATTCCTTAAACATAGTCACTTCCACAAATTCCTAAACCTACTGACTTATCCATTGATGAGCTGAAATCTTTGTTGATGTTCCCTGCAAATTCGTTTCTTATCACAATAAATATATAATCACTGTTGAATCATAAATTGTATTCAAGATTAAAGTTAAATTAGGAGGTCTAATTTGTAATTAATTGATAGTTGTTTGTAATTGGGCCTCAAGCCCATTTGGCTTATACGGCCTAAGTATAAATAGGTTTTAGGTATTAGGTTTTTGGGTTAATCCTCTAATAATTCTCATAATCCTAATCATCAAAGAGGTAGCCGTATTCGTATTCTGTAATCGTACAAGGTACCAAGAACACACAAGGTTTTCATTGATTAATCAAGGGATCGTGGTATGTTATTCTGATCTGTTTATCTCTTGATTTGTGTTGTGTTGTGTGTTAATCTATCAACTAGTTATCTGGGTTTAACGGGTGGTATCAGAGCCAAAAGAATTAAGCTTTTTGGATTAAAACTGTGTTCATCGACTTCTTACTGTGTGAAGATCGATTGGTTGATTTAATGTGTTTTTATGCATAAAATTGAGTTGATTAGATGTGTTTCATGTTATTGAATGTTATCTGATAGATTAATTGCACTTAATATCACAAATCGATTGGCTTTTGAGGATTTTTTTTGAAAACTGGGTTTGTGAAAAAGTCGAACACCGCTCTTTGATATCTATATTTGTTCTTGAATTTTTGAGTGAAATCTTATAAGAAACTAATTGGGTTGTTTTCAAAATCAGTGCTAAATTGGTTATGTGTTGAATAATTTCAATATTACACAAAAATCGATTAGTATTTTGAAGATTTGTGATATCCCTGTTCGTGAACTTTCGACTTCTGTCCTGTTCGAATTGAAGCTTAAAAGGTGTTTTTAATTATCAAGTTTGTTTGGGTATTGATCGATATATGTTTGTGGATATATGATATGGATTTTACTCTGCTTTGTAATCGATTAAAGTGTTTTCTGGGTTGAAAATCGTGTTCTGGGTCGAACTAAGAACACCGGTCGTTATTCAAGTAGTCCATCCCGGTCGCAAACACCGGTCTGTAAAATACCGGTCAATCAGACACAGGTCGATACTAAGGGACGGTCGGCAAGAGACCGGTCGATACTTTGATCCGGTCGCAACATCCCGGTCACAAGATACCGGTCGTTACACAGGACACCGGTCGAAGGATCCGGTCAACGTGACACCAGTCGCAAACACAGGTCCGGTAGAGATATCGGTCGAGCAACACACCGGTCAAGCAAGGCACCAGCCGCATCATTTGATTTATTATGCGCCATCAGTTATTCGCGCAATCCTCAGGTTTGCGCCATCCGTTCATCGCGCGAACATCACTTTTGTGCCACCTCTTACTCGCTCTTCATGCAAAGTCTTATTTCGCGCGACCCATTCTTCGCGCAAAACCCATCTCTTGAAACCCACATCTAGCGCATTCCTCAGATTCTCGCTAGCTTCAGTTAGCGCAAAACTCAATTTTTGCGCCAACTGCTCTTAGCGCAATTTAGACTTTTGCGCCAAATTTTTTGAATTTTCATTATTGATTTTATTTATAGGCATTTTTATAATTAATACTGGTTGCAAATTTTGCATTTGATTAGTTTTGGAAATTTATTTTCTGAAAATATTTTAGTGTAGTTTTTGTCCAATTCTTGATTCTATGATCTTACGAGTTGATTTAAGTGGTACAGATATCATCATGTCGTACATAGACGAGAAGGGAAATACGGTGCTGGCCAAGAGAGATTGTGCATTAGAATATATGCCAGAAATTCCATCACTGGAAGCTGAGAATGAAAATCTGAAGATTCGGAACTCATTTCTCCTTGATCAAATTAATCAATTGCAAGATGATAAATGCTTAAAGAAAGATTTTGTTTGCTCATAATGTATCTCTAATTCTAAAATTAACTTTGCAGGAATTATTGAGTCGAAAGAGAAAGAAATCTTAAATCTTCAAGCTAAAGTAAAAAGTCTTAACTCAAGCTCTACATAGTCAAAAAGGGATTCAATGCAAAGAGAGCTTGAGGAGCTTAGAAGGAGAGCATGTGTTGCAAGTGATACTAGTAATAGACTGAGAAAGATAAATTCTCAAGTCTTTGCGTAAAAAGATAAACTGGAAGATAAAGTCTTCAGTATTGAGGTTGAGATTGATGTGCTGAAAGAAAAGGCAACCCAAGACAAAGACAATACAAAAGTCCAAGATGAAATGTTGAAGATTGAGAAAGAAAGAAAAGAATTTGCTAAGAAATTCTCTGATTTCTCCAGAAAAGCCTTTGAAGAGAAGAAATCTTTAGAGCTTAAATGTGTTAAGCTTACTCAACAAGTTTCAGACTTTGAGAAGGTTATCATTCTTGAGAGAGAAAAGATTGAGAAAGAGAAAAAGATATCTGAGCAGAAGAAAGTAAATATAGACTTTGCTGAAGAAAATAAAAGTGTTTGAAACTGAGATAGCTAAGTTGACAAGAGAGCTATCTGAGCTATCAACAATCATTTTGAAGGAAAAGAAGACGAATTCTGAATTGCAAAAGAAGTTTGATCTGATTGAAAAGGAAAGAAACAATTTGTTTTCAAAGATAAAGGAACATAAAGAGATCGTATTCAAGGTGAAGCTAACTGAGCACAAGACGCCAGAGTCAATAGTTAAATCACCGAGAGATGATCAAACAGATTCAGATTGTTCACTCAAAAAGGATTTGAGTTCACATTTTTCAAATGTTTTCTATAATCCTTTCTGTGATTTAGATGATGGTCTTACTTTTAAATCTACTGATCAGATTTGTCCTTCTAACCTTTTCTATAATAAAAATGTTGATGGTTCAGGTAACTTAAAGAAGACTAAGTCTCGAAAGAAAATCTTCTGGAGAAGGGATGATGAGAAAGAAAGAGGAAATTGGATCTGGAAAGTTAAAGGATCTTCAAAGGAAAAGAAGACCGACAAATCATTTGTGCATACATCAAATGCTAAATGGAACTATGCTTCAAAAAGTAAAACTTTTGGCAAACCTGATCTGGTTTACACTATCAATCAATTGATCAGGTTAGCACAAAAGAAAATTAGTTGTTCCTACTGTGGCTCAAATGATTTTGTAAGAAAAGATTATGTGAATAATTGGTATGGTTCTTATTTTGATATTGTATTCCCAATCAATTCAAGCAATCTCAATCTAAAACAAGATCTAACAATGTATATTTCTAGAGCGAGAGTAGAGAGAGAAAGTAATCATATGTATATAGCAATTAAGAACCACACATCAAACTATTACAAACCAAGGTATTTATACCAAGGACTAAAACTACATGCTTAACACCTAAGTAAACTCATATTGACTAACACACTTTGACTTTGTTGACTTATCTTGACTTGACTTTTCATATTAAATCTTGAATACAATAATACACTAACAATCTCCCCCTTTGTATTCAAGATTTAAAAAAAATTTGACAATTGTCTTCAGCGCTTGATTCTTCAATCTTTAACTCTGACGACTTTGAACTTTGAAGCTCTTTCTGAAGTTGTTGAAGAATCTTGAAAAGTCATTCATGATTAGCATGTTTGAATAGTCAACAAGTCTTGTAGACGAACCATTTGAAGTCTTGAAACAATACTTTGAAAACTTCTTTAATCTTCTTTGAAAAACTTTATCTTTGAAAATTTTGAAACTTTTGAAACTTTGTATCTTCATCTCTTTGATCTCTTGACCATCTTCGGAAAAACAAACTTTCTCGAATTATCTGAATTTGTCTTTGAATTATCTTTCTTCAGAATCTTTTGAATTCTTTGACAAAACATTCATTCATCTGCTTTAATCTTTCAGAATTATCTTCACCATTTGTCTTTGAAATTGATCTTTGTAGATATCTCCCCCTTTTTGATGATTGAGAGCTTCATGATCATCAAAACATCTTCAATTTCAACACTCTCTTTGAACATCCCCCTTTGTATTCAACTAACAATCTCCTCCTTTATGTTAATTTGACATTTTCCATCCTTTGATCTGAGTATCCGAATCTTGAACTGTATATACCCGAATCTTTTCAAATTCAGACATTTTCCATCCTTTCAACATATGAAACAGTTAGGAGTGCCTGTCAGTAACATGGAGTTACTGTGTACAACGAATGTACAATTTAAGGAGCTAGTTTGATGATGACTCCCCAGGACTTCCATTCCATCATTGAAAAACACAAGATTTATCTATGAATGTTCTGACAGAAAAACAAATTTTGTGTGTGCTCGTGCTTGTGTATGAAAGAATTTAGCACAATGATTGTGTTTCATAAGGCTCAAGTTGTGTAAACTATAGAGACAGCAACAGGTATTACATGGACTCAATGTGCATGAAAGAGTTACGAAGGTGGGGCAACTTTCCTTCTTTTTCAAAATCTAAATCTTCCGAGCGAAGACCAGATAGCAGATATGCTGCGTCCCCAAAGAAAATGAAACATTTCTTTGTTAAGAAAGAAATGAGTGGTTGGTGGGGTTAATGCAAGAGTTGGCATGGGCTCACTGCCTTTTTCAATGATGGTCACCAAAGAATGTGAACCAATCAGAAGATGTGGTTGCCCAGCTCAGAAAGTGGTTGGTGCAGAGTTTTGATATTCTTTTAACTCTGATCTCACACCCTCTTTCTTTTAAACATTGAAGCTCACTACTAACCAAACTCTCTTTTACATTTTTCCGCTCCACACAATGAGGAAAACTCAACCGGATGAGTTATCTCCCCCACTCTTTGATTTTATGACTCATCGCCCCTCAATTACTCTAGGATAACTTCCTGGGTAGGAAACCCTGGTTAACGTGAATCCATGGAAGTTATATTTAAGCTTACATACGAATCCCATGTAAGTCCTAAAAAGAATAGTTGTTCAACAGGTTAACTTGAACAATGAAGCACAAATATGATAACATTGTCAAAATGTATGCTCATTTAAAAATATGAATGAAATTTGAGCATTTGAACAATAAAGATCTCTCAAAACAAGAATATTGAATGAATGAAATGAAATCAAGAGAATTGTTTTAAGAATCTACAATGTATCAATCAGATCAAATGAAATGGTTAGGGTATCAAAGAATTCGATATTTTGTTTATATGAACAAATATAAACAATTTTGCAATGAAAGCACAAAGAATAAAATGATGATGGATGCTCAACAACATTTGAAAGGAAACGGGAGTATTACCATCGAAAAATTGTTTCTTTTAGAGACATGGTAATAACAAAATCAAATGAAGTACTGAACCGATGTGTATGAATACTTGACAATATATAGAAAAGATAATACGCAAGTATTAATCTTTGGAAACACACGGCCAGTTAAACATGAAAGCTTAATAATGAAAAACATTTAAAAGCTCACTTCTGAATTCATGAAATCTTTTGAGAATAGAGAAGTGGTTTGAACACTTAAGAAACCGTTTTTCATTCTTGAAAGTTGTTCGTCTTTCGACAATCAGAGATGTAAGATTAGAAGATACATACATTTAAGCTCCCCCTCAAATCATTATAGAATGATTTAGGTCAGATAAGCTTCCAAGAGGAAGATGAAGGTTGTATCTGAAGTTTTCAGTAGAAGTGAAGACCCAAAGCAAATTGCCAAATTTTTTAATCTTGAATCCAAAGAGAGAGATTGTTGAATCATAAATTGTATTCAGGATTAAAGTTAAATTAAGAGGTCTAATTTGTAATTAACTGATAGTTGTTTGTAGTTGGGCCTCAAGCCCATTTGGCTTATACGGCCTAAGTATAAATAGGTTTTAGGTATTAGGTTTTTGGATTAATCCTCTAATAATTCTCATAATCCTAATCATCAAAGATGTAGCTGTATTCGTATTCTGTAATCGTACAAGGTACCAAGAACACACAAGGTTTTCATTGATTAATCAAGGGATCGTGGTATGTTATTCTGATCTGTTTATCTCTTGATCTGTATTGTGTTGTGTGTTAATCTATCAACTAGTTATCTAGGTTTAACAATCACAATCAACAGATTAACAAACTTGTTTTTGATATCACAATCAAAGGATTACAGATTCTCTCTTGAAGGATTTCTCTCTCTAAGCTCTATCTCTCTCTCTAGAAAAAGGTGTGGTTGATGATTTCTATTTTTGGCACACACTTACACACACACAACCCTAGCACCCTAATAACCATATACCTATTTAGGGAAAAACAAAAATACATAAAAAATAAACTTTGACTTTTTATTAGAAAATGACCTAGACTTTAATTGAGAATTGACTTTGCAGCTTTGACTTCTTGAATCTTTCGTCTTCAGTCTTGATTATCTTGAATCCAATAAATCAGTGATCTAACAATCTCCCCCTCTGGATAAAGATCATTACTAAAAAGATTTAACAATCCAATCTTCTCTTTAAGATCAGAAAAAAAAACAATCTCCCTCTTTTTCTTTAACACATCTTGTAATCTTCCCAAGAGTCGTAGAAAAACACTCTTTTAGATAATGGAAAGAAATTATCTCGAGATTCAGTTCAGAATGCTGTAGCGTGATATTTTAAAAAAAAATTCCTTAAAATTTGAACTTTCTGACTTGGATATTTCTTTAAAAAATTATATTCTCCCCTTTCAAACGTCTCTTGAAAACAAAACTTATAATGGACATTTCTTCAAACTTTCTCTTCTCCCCCTTTTTGATGAAAAATGCATCAATATCATCAAAACTTTTTCAAGAAATGTCTTTGAAATTCTTTCTGACCACTGATCTGTGATAATGAGCCACTGATTCGTTTTCCAATTCGAACAATGTATTCATCTAGATCTTTTCAAATCCAGACAAAATAAGAATGTAACACTTGAAGCAATATATGAAAAAGTTAATATGCCTGTCAGTAACACAAAGATACTGTGTGTAACGAATACACATTGGAAAGGAGCTTTTTGATGTTCACTCCCCCAGGGCTTCCATCCAATCATCGAAACAGCACGAAGGCAATTTCTATGAATGTTATGACAAAGAAACAAATTCTTTGTGTGTTCGTACAAGTGATAGAAAGAATTAAGCATAGATGATTGCTTATGTAGGCTCAACATTGTGTAAACCACTGAGACAACAGTAAGTTCAACACAGACTCAATGTGCATGATTGAAGTGCGAAGGTGGGGCAGAATTCCTTCTTTTCAATATCCAGATTGTCCAAATGAAAATCAGATAATAAATGTGTTGCTTCCCCTTTTGAAAAATGGAACATTTTCTTGTTAAGAATAAAATAAGTGGCTGGTGGGGTTAATTTCAAGAGTTGGCATGGGCTAGTTGCCTGTTTCTATAATGTTCACCAAAGAATTGTGAAACATTAGTAATGTGGTTGCCCGACTCAGAAAGTAGTTGGTGCAGAGTTTGATATTCTTTTACTCTGATCTCACACCCACTTTCTTTTTAATCGAGAAGCTCACATCTAACCAAACTCTCATTTACATTTTACCTCAACGCACAACCCACACTCATTTCTTTTTGACTCCTCACACTCAATCACTAAGGATTAACTTCTTGGGTAGGAAACACTAGTTAACGTGAATCCATAGAAGTTTCAGTTAAGTCCTAGCACAAAGATCCCATGTTTTCCTAGAAAGCATGTGTTGCTCAGATGATTTAACTTTATCAGTTAAAGCTCAAATACAAGATAGATGTTTGTATGCTCAGAATATAGTCATGCAGATTTGAGCATTTGAAACATTGAAGTATTTTCAAACAAGTAAATTGACTGAATGAAGAAGAATGCAAGAGACTTGTTTAAAAAATCTTACATTGTATGAAAAATGATCAGTAAAGAATGATATAGCAATCAAGGCTTATGGTCAACAAAAACAGATAAGTGTCTATATGAACCAAAATACAGACATTCTTGAAACGACGTTTCGAAATGAAATGACGCTCAAAAATCTTTGAAATACAAGCGGGGTGTATCACCATCGAAAACTTGGTCAATATGAGACATGGTGATAACTTATTCAATGGAAGAATTAAACGGTGTGTATGAATACTTGAAAGTATATAGACAAGATAATACGCAAGTATATATCTGTAGAAACACAGGGGGTTTTTAAGCAATGAAGCACAAATAAAAATGAAAACGTTTAAAATCACACTTCCAATTCATGAAATCTTTTTAAGAATCGGGAAGTGGTTTGAACATTTAAGAATAATGTTATCTATGATTGAAAGTTGTCCTTCTTTCAACTGTATGTGAGATGAAGATAAAGAATTATACCTTTTGCGTGCAATCGTACATCTCATGAAGTCAAGCTTTAAGTCATAAAGATATGATCTTGTAAGCATCTCTCAAACTACAAAAGTCTTAAATCAAGTCAAAGCAACTTTTTTCACAAAAATTAAAAGACACAAAGCAGTAAAACAATTAAAAGTACGAGTTTTGATCTGAAGTAATCAGAAATCATTGTCATACTCTTTTGACTTGAAGAACTCCCCCTAAAATCATGCATTAGAAAATTTTGACAGATAGGTAAATGCAGAAATTATATATGCTCCCCCTCAAGATAACATTGATCATCTATGAAGTACTTCTCACACACCCCCTGAGATCATGAACAGACTATTAAAGTGCAGATATCTTTCAGAAATAATGATAAAGAAATGATGAAAAATTTACAATGAGAAAACTTTAATAGGTAACCACTGATTATGTCTTAAGATTTAGCATACCAAGCCTAGAGACAAGAAAAGTGAATCCCTTTTCGTCTAAGGGTTTGGCAAACAAATCTGCAAGCTGATAATCAGGTTTTACAAAGTAAAGTTCAATTGTTCCTTTTTCGACATTATCTTTTATAAAATGATACTTGACATAAATGTGTTTGGTCTTCGTATGCTGAACATGATTAGCTGATATCGCGATATCGCTTTTCGAGTCACAATAAATCGGGATTTTATTGTAGTGATAACCAAAGTCTCGCAGTTGCGTTCTCATCCACAAGACCTGAGAACAGCAGCTAGCAGCAGCTACATATTCTGCTTCGGTCGTTGAAGTGGAGATACATAATTGCTTCTTCGATGCCCAACTGACGAGTTTATCACCGAGGAAATGTATATAACCCGATGTGCTCTTCCTGTCTAGCATGCAACCAGCATGATCTGCGTCTGAATATGTTGTTAGTTCAAAGCTAGTATCTTTAGGATACCACAGACCAAGATCTGCAGTCCCCTTCAGATACCTAAAAATACGTTTGACTGCAGACGTATGGGATTCTTTAAGATTGGCCTGATATCTAGCACATAAGCATGTAGAAAACATTATATCCGGCCACTGGAAGTAAGATACATCAAATAACCTATCATCCTTCTATAAGTCCTAACATCAACAACTTTTCCCGAAGGATTAGTGCCAATCAGAGTACCGGGTGCCATCGGGGTACCAATCGGTTTACAGTTTTCTATTTTGAATCTCCGAAGAATATCAAGAATGTATTTAGATTGATTGATGAAAATCCCCATTGAAAATTGTTTGACTTGTAATCCGAGAAAGAAATTGAACTCTCGCATCATACTCATCTGAAAACGTGACACCATGAGGTTTAAAAAATTCTTACAGTATTTAGGATTTGTAGAGCCAAAAATAATATCATCCACATATATTTGAATAAGAATGATATCGGCTTTTTCCTTTTTAATGAATAAAGTGGTATCAACAGTACCTTTTGTAAAACCTGACTTGACCAAGAACTGAGATAAGACATCATACCAGGCGCGAGGAGCTTGTTTCAGTCCATAAAGTGCTTTGTCGACAATGTATACATGATTAGATTTCTCTTGATTGAAAAAGCCCTCTGGCTGCAATACATAGACTTCCTCCTTGAGTATGCCATTCAGAAAGGTTGTCTTCACATCCATTTGATAGACGGTGAAGTTCTTGTGAGCAGCGTACGCAAGAAACATGCGAATTGCTTCTATATGCGCCACTGGAGCATAAGTCTCATCGTAATCTATTCCTTCCTCTTGCCTATATTCTTTGGCGACAAGTCTTGATTTATTTAGGATTACGGTACCATCTTCATCTTTCTTGTTTTTGAAAACCCATTTCGTACCAATTATGGTTTTACCTTGAGGTTTGGGTACGAGGCTCCAGACTTTAAGTGCTTCGAATTGATTCATCTATTCTTGCATTGCAGTCACCTATTCTGAATCAGCAAGAGCCTCAGATACGCGAGTAGGATCAATCTTGCTCAGAAAGGAGTCATGCATACATTGATTTAATGTTACAGACCTAGTTCGCACCGGTTTTGACAGATCTCCAATGACTTGAGATACCGGGTGCTCTTTGGTCCACTTGTGTTCATGAGGGAGTGGATTAGATGCAGATTAAACATGATTATCATCTAAGAATCCACTGGTATCTTCTTTAGGTTGTTCAGTAGGAATGGGGGGTTCAGTTGAAGTAGAAGGTGCAGAAGTTTCAGTGGTTCAGCTTGGTCAATCTGTTGATCAATCCTTACAATACACCCTACTGATTCAGCTACTTCTGTCTCTTCATTGTTGGTCACAGCTTCAACTGTCGGAGTAAGAATTTGAACTTGAACTTCTTGCTGAATCGGGGAGTTGGGTTCAATATAGATATCTAAAATGGTTGGATGAGTAGTCATCAAGTCTTCCATCCTGTCAACCACAACAGATTTAGCCACTTTCGATCCAAGAAATTCATCATAAAATAGTTCAAATAGTAAATCTAAATCAAATAAGTGATTAGTAGACGTTGATGCGCCATCTGATTTGTTCGCTTTAGACACATGTTCTGGACTGATTTGCCCAGAAGCTAGTACTCCTGTTATCACGGGTCTGAACTGACGTGTTCAGAAGCCATCTCTTCGTCAAATGTAACATTTACGCTTTTGACCACAGTCTTTGACTTCTTCAAGTACACTCGATATGCAGCAGATGTAGAAGAATAGCCGATAAAGATGCCCTCTTCCGCCTTAGCACTGAACTTATTCAGACTCTCTCTGTCATTTAGCACAAAACACTTACACCCAAATATGTGGAAATACTTGATTGTTGGTGTTCGGTTATTATTTAACGCATACGGAGTCTTTTGAAATATGCGGTGTATCATGGACCGATTTTGAGTGTAACACGCAGTCGACACAGCTTCGGCCCACAGAAATAAAGGTTTCGCCTTTCGACGGCCTCGACTAGCGTACGGTTTCGCCTTTCGACTACTCCATTCTGTTCAGGCGTACGTGTAGTAGAGTATTGATGTGATATCCCGACCGATTCGAGATATTCTTCAACTGTTTTATTTTTAAATTCTATGACGTTTCACCTGGATCGTCTTTAGAAATGTAATGTGAACTTCGGGTGTCTCATATTTTGAACGTAGAAATTTGACCCACGTGCATCGCGAATAATCGTCCACAATAACTAACACGTATTTCTTTCCGCCTAAGCTTTGCGTTCGCATAGGACCACAAAGATCCATATGCGACAACTCTAAAGGAGAGTTGGTGCTCGGTTCAGGCTTCGGTTTGTGTGGAGCTCTCTTCATCTTACCTTTTTCACATGTTGCACACAAGTGTTCTTTTACGTACTTGATCTCAAGAAGTCCATTCACTAGCTTTCCACTGACCAGATTATTGATGTAGTGAAAGTTCAGGTGAGAAAGTCGCCGATGCCATAGCCAACTTTGTTGCATCGATGCTTTTGAGAGTAAACACACCTGATTGTCAGTCTAGACCTTTGACAAGTTGATGGTGTAGAGGTTTGACTTGCGAGTGCCGACCAAGATTTATTTACCATCTTCAGTGCGTACTGAACACCTCTTGGCCTTGAAATTTACCTCTAAATCTTTGTCACAGAACTAGCCAATACTAAAAAGATTGTGACTTAATCCATCTATGTACCTCACCTTCCTAATCGTTACATTGTCGTGAACCATATCACCATACCCCAGAATTGGTGAGAACTGGTCGTTACCAAATCGAACTGTTCCGCAGTATTTCTCTGTATAGTTAGCCAACATACTTTTATGCCCGGTCATATGCTTGGAACACCCTCTATCCAAGTACCACATATGATTGGTCTACACAAGAGAAATCAGGAAACAAGAGGTTTAGGTACCCATTTATAAATGGGACCTGCAGTGTTAGCACATGATTTTGGCACCCATTGAAATTTGGGCCCGCTTTTCTTTTGAAAACCATATGAGGAATTAGAACGATAAAAGTAAACATGATATGTGTCGAACCAAACATCAGAATATTTTCGAGAAGCATAATCATATCTATCGAAATTTGAAAACTTTCTTGCAGACGGAGATAACTGGAATAATTGCTGTATGGAATATTTCTTGCGAGAATTGACAAGTTTTGGTTTAGAAATAACAACATTCGCAATCAAATCATATTTACTATTAGTCTTCTTATTACAATCAGAACAAGAAAAATGATTTAGCTTTCTCAACGATCTTCTGTTTCGGTAGCCATTCCGACTTTACTCCAACCCTTTTCTTTCTCAAATCTGAAACATTTGAAACTTTAGAGTTAGAATGGTGACAATCAAACAAATGCTTCTTCTTTGACTTAACAGTGGTGATCTGTTTCTATGAATGCCCATATTTCTTCTTCTTACCTTTGGCAACTTTGGATTTCACAGGAACTGATTTATCAACTTTCGTTGATGTTTCACCTTTTTCATACACAGTTGGTAATCCAAAAGAATTAACAACAAAATAAGAATGATCCGGAAGTTTAGCATTAAAGTCAAAATCACCAACACAGTCATCTAAACAACCATCATAGTTTAGAAAATCAAACCCTTCATCAAGTTAACCAGACATATCAGCAAAGTTTGATGCCTTGAATGATTTAGAAAAATCAGTATATTTAAATACAGTAGAAAAAATAGTTTGTTCTAAGTCCATCAAAATCCTTTCTTCTTTGAGAGTATTCTCGAGTTCAGAAATTTTACTTTCCAACACGAGAGGAGGAACGTAAAGCTCACCTTCGATGGGCTTAGCCTCCAATTCTTTTACAAAATAACTCTCAAAATAGTCATTTGAAAGAAATTTTGATTTATTAGAACGATAACTATTATTCAATCTCTCATAACGAAATGGAAGTTGAATTTTAGATGTGTTCTTTCTTTTTTGGGTTTCCTTGGCTTCATCCTATTCAGACAGTCTAGACCAGAAAACTTGAAGTTCAGGGTATTGAGGTGCCAGTTTTAAAAATCCAAAATCATAAAGAGCATGCACTTCAGATATACCCTTTTTGAGACATTGTGGATTCTCGTATCTGAGTACCCTACCCTCTCTGTTCTCTTTGGGTTTGTTTAGATGAATGGTTTATTTAGTTTGACCCAAAGTATATAATTTCCCTTCCAAAGCATTCACTTTTTCAATTAAAGATTTGTTTTCTTTTGAAATCGAATAATACATTTTAGAAAGCTCTTTAGATTCAAACTCACACAATTTATATTTTGAAATAGTTTCAGATAACTCTTTATGAATTATAGTCTTCTCTTTCGAGCTAGTGTCAATGTTTTTATGCAACGCTTCAATCAATACATTTTTCTCAGCAATATCATTGCTAAGGTTATGTATAGATTGATTTTTATCATTAATGACACATTTTTCACGCTTAAGTTTAGACTCTAATTCTTAGAGTTTAGTCATCATAGCATGCATTTGATTCAAAAAATCAGATTCAGTAATATCACATACCTCTTCGTTATCCTCTTCATCAGAATCAACATCGGTTTCCTTCTCTATCTGACCCATCAGGCACAAGTGTGTTGTCTCTTCCTTCTCTTCTTCCTCATCTTTCTGGTCTGAATGGTCGAGCCAGAATTCATCTTCAGCCATTAATGCCTTGCCATCCTCCTGTTGATTGGATAAAAGCATCTTATTCTTATAGTACTCGGAGTTTCGGACTTTGGGTTTTCGACAATCCTTAGCAAAGTGTCCGATTTTGCCACAGTTGTAGCACTTTGGAGGTTCTGGCTGTTTAGTCTCTTCAGCTCTATACTTTTTCTCTTCTGGACTCCTTTCCTCTATCCTTTTTTTCCTTCAATTCTTTCTTTATGATCGTAGTTTCTTGAACCAGATGAATACCTCTGACTGTTAGAATTAGGCTTTTTGTAGAACTTCTTTTGAAAAGCCTTGGTTAACATGAGCATAGCCTGCTTCAAGGTCTCACAGTCGTCAGAGTCAGAGTCATTCTCACTTTCAGCTTCTTCTGATTCAGAAACTATCATCTTCTTCTTTTTCTTGAGACTCACACTTTTCTTCTTCACAACAAGTTCAACCGGATTAGCAACTGTCTTCTCAGCCTTTTTCTTCTCATCCTTGATCTCATCCACCTCCTCTTCATTCTGCCTTAAGGTTTCATAAACTTCATGGAGTTGAATTTCGTTCAGGTCTTTCATCTGCCTCATCTGTCTAGTGAACCTTTTCCATTCTGGTTGAAGGATACTAAGGAACTTCATATAGAGCTCGATTTGTGACTTCTTTACTTTTTTTGCATCAGTTCATTAAGTAAAGTCACAAATCTGTCATAAGTCGCCTCCAGAGATTCTCCAGCTTTGGCTTTAAATTCCTCAAAGTTATTGAGGCAGTTGGATATTTTGAGTTGGTTCCCAACCTTTGATCCAAGCATAATCTTCTCTAGTTGATCCCACATTTGTTTTCCCGTAGCTTTGTAGCTATCAATTTTCACATAAATTTCATTTGGGATGCCTTGAAGAATGAATGATTTTCTAGTCTATCAGCTTTGGCTATTCTCGTTTGCTCTTCTGTGAACTCTTCAGGTGGCACTGAATACTCTCTCTCTTCACCTTCAACAATATGGGTCTTCATTGGAATTGGCATGATTCCATCTTCCAAAGATTTCTTAATAAGAACACCCAGTTCGTGTCTTTCAATGAAGTCCATGAATCTGTCTTTTCATTGCTCATACTCTCCCTTGAAGAGTACTGGTGGTTTTATATCTGTTCCAATAGAGAGAGCTTCTCTTGATGTCATCCTGTTTTTGAAAATATGCAATAAGAAACTTGAAATTGATCGTTAGTCTAGATAAAATCAATCAAATCAGAAAATCAGAAATGAAATTTCCAATTTTAATCAAGTCTAGAATTCGCAAAATATAAGGAAGTTGTAAAGAATTCACACACAATACAAATACACAAAACACGCAAAACCCCAAAATGCGTTAAACCCAGAAATGCGCTAAGTGAGGCTAACGAGAAACTCAGAAATGCGCTAAAGGCAGTAGTTCAAAAGAGACTTTGCACTAAGAGAAGCTGGCGAAAAATTCAGAAATGCGCTAAAGGCAGTAGCGCAAAAGAGACTTAGCCCTAAGAGAAGCTGGCGAAAAATTCAGAAATGCCCTAAAGGCAGTAGCGCAAAAGAGACTTAGCACTAAGAGAAGCTGGCGAGAAATTCAGAAACTCGCTAAGGTCGATCTTGGAATTACAGCAGTGGCGCAAAATATACTTTGCGCTAAAACATAGACTTCTTGAATGACCTTGCGAGTTCTTCAGGTTGGTTGCGAGTTCTTCACTTATGCTTCAAAATACGACTCTGAAGCACTCAAAATCTATCTAGACATCGAATTGCAATCCCAAACTTTGACAATAAGACCACAAACACATCTAGAACAGATCACAACCAAATAATTTCAAAACCAAACACTCTAAGAAGACTCGATTAATGTAACAGTGCACATGAACTCGTGAAAACCAAAAACACCAAAATCATCAAAACTGATTTCGACCTCAACCCAAATGATTTCTTATCAAATTTCACACAAAAATCCACGAACAGATCTGGATATCGATGGAACAGTACACGAACATTATTTCTGATATGATTTCAATCTGGATAGACTCTGATACCAATTGATGTTCCCTGCAAATTCGTTTCTTATCACAATAAACAAATAATCACAATCAAGAGATTAACAAACCTGTTTTTGATATCACAATCAAAGGGTTACAGATTCTCTCTTGAAGGATTTCTCTCTCTAAGCTCTCTCTCTCTCTCTAGAAAAAGGTGCGGATGATGATTTCTATTTTTGGCACACACTTACACACACACAACCCTAGCACCCTAATAACCATATACCTATTTAGGGAAAAACAAAAATACATAAAAAATAAACTTTGACTTTTTATTACAAAATGACCTAGACTTTAATTGAGAATTGACTTTGCAACTTTGACTTCTTGAATCTTTCGTCTTCAGTCATGATGATCTTGAATCCAATAAATCTGTGATCTAGCATTTGTTGTTAGCCAAACTGTTATCACAAGCTCCGGATGACCAGCAAGATGCAGATCTTTTTTTACTTCTGCAATCCCACCTTCAACAACAACCACCACAATCTGTGAAACCATTAGATTTGGTCAATGCTTCAGAGTTTTCTAATTTTAAAACGGATATTTTTCTTGCTATATCTGATCTTAAATAGGTAGTGAAAACGTCATGTAAATCCCAGGCAACTATTTTTAAGCCTAGAGATGAGGGGGAGAAAAGGGAGAAACAGGCAGCCGCTGGATCTGAGGTTGTTTTAGTTGATGAAAGAGCTGAAAAGGTTGAAGGGAATGTTTATCATGGTGAAAACCAGAATGATCATAATGTCAATGATGAGGAGGAAGCTGACATGATTGGTGATGAAGTTGAAATTGTTGGTGAAGGGAGAGAAATTGTTTTGTATGTGAATGAAGAAGTAGAACCAAGGGTTTCAATGCCTAAGGTTGCGACCAGGTAGGAAATTTTGTTGCTTACTGGGTTTGATGCAATCAATGTCATTGACTTGTCATCAGATGAAGAGGAAATTGCCAATGAAAAGTATGAAAACTTTTGGAAGGTGAAAGAGGAAGAAAGAGAAAATTTGATGGGATCAGATGATGAGGGAAAAGAAAACATCATGGATATTTTAACAGAAAATCCAGAGGATATTCAGTTGAGCCCAATACAAAATGATTTGCCTGAACCGTTAAATTTTGCACCTGAAATTCCGTCTATCAAAGAATTTATCCTTTATGAGCAAGCAGAGATACCTCAAAATATTCCAAGTCCTTTGAATCAACCAAGTCCTGTCAGATCACCAAGCCCAAACATAATTTTTAGTCCACTTCAATATGATCAGCCCAGAAATGATGACCAACTTGAACCCAATCCTGAAGCTGAATCTGAATTGCATTTTCCATCTAACCCTATTGAAGCTCAAGCAGGTCCATCAAATGAGCCAGAAGTTCCTCTTGTGCCTACTGAAGCTAAGTTGAGATAGATTAGAAATGTTTTAAGAGCACCTGTTCTTGAAGAGGAGATGAAGAGGGTATTTGTTCATAAGCTCAGAAAGATGGATATCTACAAGATTTTGGGGGTTACCAATCAGCATATGGAGTATCAGATTGAGTATGTTAGAATCATGAGTTAGAAAAGGAAAGCTGAAAAGTATGTCAAAAATAAGTTTGGATTGTAACTTTGAAAGAAATGAGACTCAGGATATTTCAACATATTTGGTATCCAGACTTCTTTGTGAAGAGTAGAGACCTGAGTACTAAATGTGAATTTTCCGAAGCAGATTTCAGGTTCTTGAATATTGATGATATTTAATATATGTACCATTTGTTCAGGAATATGATCATCAGACCTGAGAATACCGTCTTTGCTTTAGAAGCGGTAAAGAGATTCATGAGAAGGCAGGTGAACTACACTTACTGTTATGATTTTCAACTGGGGATTGAAACGAACCAGAAGAATGTCAACATGTTAAAGCATAATCTGGATTTGGAGGATATTGAGAATTATAATCTGTTCACTAGTATCGAAGTTCTTGAACTTGGTGTGTTCTATAAAAATGGAGAAAACAAGAAGAGATTTTTCAGGATTTCAGAGATTGCCAAATTCTCTGATGGAAGATTCATGAGAAGGTAGGTGAACTACACTGACTGATATGATTTTCAACTAGGGATTGTAATGAACCAGAAAAATGTCAACATGTTAAAGCCTAATCTGGATTTAGATGATATTGAGAATTATAATATGTTCACTATTCTTGAAGTTCTTGAACTTGGTGTGATCTATAAAAATGGAGAAAACAAAAATAGATATTTCAGAATTTCAGAGATTGCCAAATTCTATGATGGAACTTTAAAGGTGATCAGACTTCAGCTTAACCAAAGATTCAAGGAGAATAAAGAAAAGATACTGTTGATCCCCAATATAGTGTTCTAAACTTGATTTACTATTAACTACACAAAACAAGTGAATAAGAGTGCTAAAGCGTTTTTGATGTGTAGAGAAATAGGTCTTAAATGGTAGTAAACACACTAGCATTTAAAAAACAGAAACATGAAATGTATCGAGATGATTACTGAAGAATCTGCTTCATTAACTTTCCAAATACACCAAGAACACGCGCTTGTGTATGCTAAAATGCTCCAAGAAATTTCAGTCTATTCTCAAGTTAGTGTGTGCTCGCGTGAATTCAAAACAGAAAGGTGATTCCCTCATATTGCACGAGGAACACACAATAGTACAAGACAAAGGCTGACATTCCACAAAAGGATTGCCACCTGGAAAGTTAAACAACGTGGGACGCACATAAATGATCTTTAGAATCTTCGTACAACAGGATCACTTGTTCTTCACGTGATCTTGTCTTGAACCATTGTCATGAAATCTTTCGTCTTTCATCTCTAGAGGTTAGCCATCACAGAGGATCTATGATCTGAGATTGATCTTCAGGTTAAGTTCTCGAGTAGATGCTCGACGTGCTCTTCTGATCTTGCATCTTCTGTGGTATACAAGGAAATTTAGAACAGACTTCTAAGGTTTCTACACTTAGCCTATTTTCAATACTTCTATACATATGAATTGGAGCTAACAATCTCACCTAAGTATTGAAAAATATAATTTTGGAATGATAAGTGTTTGGCTAAGTTAGAAACAAAAAGAGGTGATAGGAACTCAACCTCTGAAGACTAATTTTTCATTCAAAAGGAAATGCTAGAAGGCAAGTACATGTTCTTTTAATTACATTGAATGAAAATCTAAACTATTACAAGGATTACTGAGGGAAATCATTTATCGGATTGGTAAATCTTTCTGCTAAGGTCTTTTTCATCGATAAAATGAGCTCCCTGTATTTGATATGTGCATCAATCATTTCAATCATCTTCTCTGCAGGTCCCTCTTGCACAATCTATGTCCCTATTTTCCTTAGAATCATGTACTTTATCTTCAGCAGAGTACTGGTCGAATATTTGTGACTTTGATCGGTCTTGAACATCGTTTTGCAGGGAATACAGGCTTTGTGATCAGTGAGCTTGATGGTACATCTTCGATTACAGGGAATTTGTCATCTGGTTTTGTTATCGATAGCTTCTCGACTCCGAGCTGCAGAGCTACCTCAAAGTCGATTTTGCTATGATATTTAATGTGTTCGTGCATGAGTTCATTTAACCTTCCATTTGCAATCATGTACTCCTTCCTTTTTTCTAGTTGTTGCTCTATGAACGCATAAGTTGACTAAGATCATAGGCGTAGAGGTTCTTCAGGTCTGCATCTGTGAAAGAATACTACTTCCCATCTTTTCTCTTGACTAAATACTTAGCATACATAATCAATTTGTTTGTGAAGGATTGCAGAGAAATCCTCATCACACACTTAATGTCCTCTTTGAAGAATACCTCTGACCCGTTTTGACAAGTTTCCTCAAACCTTCTCTTGATATCTTCTTTTATAAGTGGATGAAGATTTGGTGCAATAAACACGACCTCTGGTTCTGCGCTGTAGAGGTATGAGTGAATATTCTCATGAAATTTCATTTCTTTCGGTGGTGGCCTTCGGATGGGAATCCTTATGGTGTCCATCGATTAAACGATTTGTTTCACTCTATTCTCTTTATCTTTTTGCTCAGAAGGTTTCTTTTGCTTCTTCGATTCAGAGGATGTCTTTGTTGAGCTCTGTGGATGGTCTCTATGATTTATGTGCCATTGACTAGATCTAGGCTAGAGAATTGTACTGTGGGGATAGGTGAAGTGGGAATTAATTCAGGACTTGAAGATTCCACAAATTTTGCAAGTCCTTCATCGATGATTACTTCGTTCTACAGAGATGATTACTTGAGTGATTTCATCTTCCTTGTGTATTTCCTCAGAGGCACAAGATTTGTATCTTTGAGTTTTGTATGCCTCTGAGGATTCCTTCTGTAAGGTAAGGCCTGAAGAGGAGTGGTAGCAATAGGTGCAGAGCTCTTGGATTTTGTAGTTTTCTCCCCCTCATGATGGCCAGGGCCAGAGGCATCTGGGTCCTAATCATCATGTTTGGTCTTCTTCTGTGCTGCTTCTTCCAGGCAGGACACATGTTCCTTCCTTTTTTCTTTTACAGAGGTGGGTTTCAGTGTGCTTTATGATTTTGGCCATTACATCCTCTACAGCGAGAGAGAGCTTGTTGACCTCAATATCATATTTGAATTTGAGTGTGGCCACTGTCTTCTTGAGCTCTTCTGTGACTGATTTTCCTTCCTTGGTGAAGTCGAACCCTAGAAGGTTCAGAGTCTTCAAAAGCATACGACCCATGGCTTGAAGTTCTTCTTTGGTAGCCAGAGCCTATATGTTTGCCGTGGGGGGTGGTGGGGGTGAAAAGGATGAGGCTGAAACCTGAATTGGGACCATGACACTGCGAGTCATGTCCTTAATTTCCTTCTTGAGCTTGGGGAGATCATCTACCCCAGATGTCGTAATCTTAGCAGGAAACTTTCCAATTTCGTCCATTGCAATATGCCCTAAATCCGTTATGGCATCGGTTTGAAGGTTGATGGATTTGGCACAATTGTCGAAGTCTGTCGTTATGGAATTTGAAGATGAGGCATCCAACAGTTTCTTGATATCGGCAGAGTTCTGTGCGGAGATCTATTGAATTGCCTTCATAGCTTCCGTCTGTGCATCTACTGCAGTAATAATTTTACTGAAGTCATCCTTGGCGTTAGAGGATTCTTTTACCTTCTTGAGTTCCAGAGCATTCGCCAAGGAGACATTTTGGAAGTCCGTCATCATCCTGGATTTCATTGAGGATAAGGGAGGAGATGATGGGAATGTGATCATACAAGTCTTCGAGTTTTTTGAACACTTTGTTAGTAAAGGCTTTATACTCCTCCTTTGTAACATACATGTTCGAAGTAACCTCTGGATCAACACATGATCCATATTTTGCCAAGGAGTGTTTGGCACCTGCAGAGCCTGTAGGGACGTTGAGCTCTGGAGGATTTCCTTCCAATCCTTGATGTCCCACGAAGGAATCATCTATGGATGTTTTGTCAACAGGTTTCTTGGGAGAGGGTTTAGAAGCTCCCTTAAGAGTCCTGCTGATTGAAGTCTGTGGATGTTCTAGATCCACAAAAGAATCGTGATCTCAGAGTACCAACTCTGAAGTGGTATTGGGGTCATTCGTGTGTGCTACAGAGGCAACAAATGCCTCTATGAGGGGTGGTGTCGTGTCCTGGGGAAATTGGACACTTATAACTGCACCTTCCTCCTTTTTAGAGGATGGGATGGATTTGGTTTCCCCGGATAAGCGTGGCACAGAGAAGGAAGGAATATCCTCAGTCCAGTCAGTAGGGGTTAGGTTCGGACCATGCAGTCCTTGTTCAATACCTTGATGCACTAGAACTGCAGATGTAGTAATGTGGGTTGCACTGGAAGAGGGGATAAGGGATGTGCCAAGGGCATCTTTTTCTCCAATATCCTCCAACGATTTTTCTTTTTCCTGCTCCTTATCATCAACAGAGCTAGGGAGTCCAATGATATCCTCCATCTCTATGTCCACCTTCTCACCTAAGTCCACATATTATAGCTTGGTCACTTATTTAGTTATCTCTGTGGCTACTTGTAGAGGATTTGGGGATATTTCATCAGAACTCTCAACGATCAGATCTTACCTCTTTCTCCTTTGCAGAGGTTCCTCTGCTACCTATGCAGGGTCTTCTCTTGTCATTTCAACCAAAGAATTAGCCATTTTCAAGAAGGGAATAGTAGAACCAAGAAAGAGAGTGTAGGATAAATTATGGATGGAGATGAAGATTGACATGATAAAGATGGATATTTAGTAAGGGAGAAATTGATAACCAACACACAAGCTTCGAATTTGTCCTAATGATTTGAGCACACTTGCTTTTGGATCTAGATCAAACTAGTTGAAATAAATCCTAAAAATAGAGTGTAGTCTTTAAATGAAATACGAAGTGAAGAATAGACTCAAACTACTACCAAGAACACATGAATCAAGTATAGAACAAGATCCTTTGATATTAAATATGGTGCTCTAAACTTGATTTACTATTAACTACACAAAATAAGTGAATAAGAGTGCAGAAGCGTTTTTGAAGTGTAGAGAAATAGATCTTAAATGGTAGTAAACACACTAGCAGTTAATAAACAGAAACAAGAAATGTATCGAGATGATTACTGAAGAATCTGCTTCATTAACTTGCAAAATACACCATGAACACGGACTTGTGTGTGCTAAAATGCTCCAAGAAATTTCAGTCTATTCTCAGGTTAGTGTGTGCTCGCGTGAATTCAAAACAGAAAGGTGCTCCCCTCATATAGCACGAGGAGCACACAATAGTACAAGATAAAAGCTGACATTCCATAAAAGGAATGCCACCAGGATAGTTAAACAACGTGGGACACGCACAAATGATCTTTAGAATCTTGGTACAGCAGGTTCACGTGTTCTGCATCTGATCTTGTCTTGAACCGTTGTCATGAAATCTTCCATATTTCATCTCCAGAGGTTAGGCATCCCAGAGGCTCTGTGAGTGATCACAGAGGCTCTTTGATCTGAGATTGATCTTTAGGTTAAATTATCGTGTAGATGGTCGACGTGATCTTCTGAGCTTGCATCTTCTGTGGTGTACAAAGAAATTTAGACCAGACTTCTGAGGTTTCTAAACTTATCCTATTTTTCAATACTTCTATACATATGAGTTGGAACTAACAGATACAGCGAGGAGAAAAACCAATGTCAAAGTTCCATAGAATAGCTTTGGAAAGAGTGGTTGATGCTAAGGATGACATAATCCATTTCAGGAGAGGTATAAGGAACTTTGAATCTTTGCTTGGCATCAGACAACGATGTTTTTAAAGATGGGGCAGATAATGTTTTTTTTATTTGATCTAAAAGGGGGAGATTGTTAAGGCATAGTTTAGAGCAAATAAGTTTCTTTTGTAAGTTGACTTTTCATGTAAACTTGTGTAGAGGTAAAGGTATGTTTGATCCTATATAAGTAATGTTTCTTTGTCTTGAAAGTATGTAAGTAAGTAAGAAGTAACAAGCATGTAAGTGTTGTAACCATTCAATGTTAGATATATGAGTACGACACTTGTGATTCTCTTTCTATATTCTCTCTTTGATTTTGTTCTTGATTGTTAATATTAATTAAAATCTAGGATCACAATAACAATTGATCTAAATCACTAATCGAATACAGTCCAATCAATCTAACATAAAAAAATAACACAAAATCTCAAAAATGATCAATGGAACAGTAACTAGAAAGTTCTTGAAAATGAAAAGTGACTTTCTTGATCTTGATATCAAATTCTTCTTGATTGAGGATTGTAGATCTTTCTAATTAATCTGATTCGGCTCTGATAACAATTGTGATTCCAGATTCAAGCATTTAACATTCAAAGATTGAGCAAAGATTAACAATAATCTAGAGAGAGAAAGTAGTCACAAGTCTTTAGTACACAAGATGTATTTATATGGGTCAAACAAGCCTTGACCACATCCAATACTTACAAAATGAAAAGTTCAAACAAACTTCAAATTGATTCAAACAAGCTCTAACAATCCCTTCTTCACTTTAGGATTGAACTTGTTCACGCTCTCCTTATCGTTCATTACATAACATATGCATCCAAAAATATGAAAGTGTTTAATGCTTGGTTTTCTGTTGTTAATAAAATCATAAGGCGTTTTACCGAAGTGACAATGGATGATAGATATATTCTATGTATAACAAGCAATAGATACAGCTTTAGCCCACAATAATAAGAGTAAGTTTGACTGGTTGAGCATCGTGCGTGAAACCTCGACTAACGTTATGTTTCTTCTTTCAACTACCCCATTCTGTTCTGGTGTTCTGGCAGAAGAAACTGATGAGTTATCCCGACCGATTCGAGATTACAGTCAATTGTTTTGTTCTTGAATTCCATGCCATTATCTGTTCTTATCAACCTAACTGTCTTCTGCAAGTTCACTTAGATTGTCTTCAAAACTGAGATGATCACATCGGGTGTCTCATCTTTTGTTCTTAGATATTTGACCCAAGTATATCTTGAATACTCATCCACGATCACTAGAACATACTTCTTGCCGTTTATGCTTTGTGTTTTCATAGGACCACAAAGATCCATATGTAACAACTCTAAAGGAGTACTTGTGCTCGGTTCAGGTTTTGGTTTATGTGAAGCTCTCTTCATTTTGCCTTTCTCACATGAATCACATATA
This sequence comes from Arctium minus, assembly GCA_954870635.1. Lineage (NCBI taxonomy): Eukaryota > Viridiplantae > Streptophyta > Magnoliopsida > Asterales > Asteraceae > Arctium > Arctium minus. The sequence continues at coordinate 73,454,220 of OX941086.1, forward strand.
TGTTCTCTTTCATATTTCATCTCTGGAAGACTTTTAACCAAATTCCCAGTCACCAACATGTTAATGTATCTGAAGTTGAGGTCAGATAGCCGTATATATCATAACTAGCTCAGTCGCATAGAGGCCTTCGACAGTAGACACACCGCATTATCTGGTTTAACACTAGACAGGCTAATAGAGTAGATGTTTGACTTCCATGTACCGACCAAGAATTCTTTGCCGTCTTCAGATCTCACACAACATCTCTTGGCCATGAAATTTACCTCTAAGTCCTTTTTGTAAAACTGACCAATGCTGACAGATTGTGTCCTAATCCTTCAACATAGCTCACCTTTTTATTTGTTATGTTCTCTTGCACGACGTATCCATATCCCAAGATTGGTGAAAACTTGTCATTACCAAATTTGACGTTGCCGCAAAATTTCTCTGTATAATTAGATAAAATATCTTCCTTCTCTGCCATATGCTTGTAACAGCCTGAATCCAAGTACCACATATGACATATCTGCACAGGAGAAATCAGGAAACAACAAGTTTAGATACCTATTTATAGATGGGTCCTATCAAGTTAGCACATGATTTAGGCACCCATTTGAAATTGGGTCCTTTTATCCTTTAAAAAACTTTTGAAGCATATAAATTATTAACATGATATGAACCAAACCAATTATTCAAAAATTTACGAGAAACAAAATCTTTTCGACGATATGTGGGAGACTGAATAGTAAACGGAGAAAATTAGATCAATTGCTTTATTGTATAAGACTTGTTAGAAGATACAAGGTTTTTTGTTTATGAGAAGTAACATGATCAATTACCTTAGTTGTACTAACAAAAATCCTACTACTATCATATACAAAACATGATTTTTTTGACTCATCTATTTTCTTCTTTGGCCTCCATTCAGGTTTCACTTCGGACCTTTTTTTTCTCAAATGTGAAACATATAAATTTTGCAAGCTAGAACTGTGAGATTTAAATGATTGTCATTTCTTAGATTTACTAATGTTAATATGTTTTTGTGAGTGCCTATTCTTTCTCTTCTCACCTTTGGCATAATGGTTGCTCACAAAAATTGATCTATCAACCTTAACAAGAAATTGGGAATGATTTGGAAGTCTTGCATTAAAATCAAACTGTTAGAACATAAATGTTATGTTTAGAAGTTTAGTAAAGTAATAAATTGTAATTGTAGTTGGGCCTTGTACATTGGGTTTGGGATTAAATGTGTACAAGGCTATTGGGGTATAGATAGGAACATGTTTGTAAGTAAGTTTCCAAAAATGTAACCATATACGAGTTCTTAGTTTTCTAGAGAAAGAAAGCTTGTAATTCTCTCTAGACTGTGTGAATAAAACAAATATGTTCCTCCTAATCTCTTGTTTATCTTAATCATCAATCAAACCTTGATCAATGTGACCTAACAAGTGGTATCATAGCCTAACGAAGAATTGTTTCAACGAACGATCGAGATCAATTTGTTTTGATGATGAACAGTTCACTGTCACAACTTCATTGTTCTGTGAAATTCGAATTTTGTCAAATTAATGTGAAATTGATTGAACTTTGATGTCTATTTTATTCTGAGGTCATAGACGAATCATATGGAATCAATTACCATATTTAATTTCAACTTAATTGGGTAAATTGGTCGATTTTGAGAAATTTATGTTCGAAGATGTTTAATCACTGTGTTGAGATCGATTAGGCTATAGAGTTGTTTTTAGACAACATCATCAACAACAAATGTGCTCCATTGCTATTTTCGAGCCTGCTCACAAATTTCCAGACTCAAATTCGATGTTTTGAAGGTGAATTAGAAGAAGTTTTTGAAAAACAATCGCAGATACAAAGAATTCGCATGATTCTTGATGAATTTGCATGAAGAAATCGCACGAAAGATTTCGCATGACAAAAATCGCACGATAAAAAACTTTGAAGATGAATATTTTTTCTAAGTCTAGAATTAGCATGACAGTGATATGCAAAAAGTGCATAATTCGTATCGATACGAATTCTTTGTGGCTAAAGAAAATTCTAAGTAAAGAATTTGTATGTAGTCGTATGCGAAAAGTAAGAAATCGCTTATAGAAGGAGGCGAATTATGAGGAATTCGCAAGAAAACTCATGCGAGAAGCTAGAATTCACACATAAGTATATGCGAAAAGTAGGAATTCACATATAGACCTATGCGAATTGTTGGACCCGAAGGTGCTTAACATGTTTGTAGAAGGGGGGGTTGAATACAAAACACAAGTTTTTAAAGTTTAATAATTTGTTTATTAATAAATCAAACATAATTTACAATTTTGTTGCGGAATAAGATTAAGTAGAACTCAATCTACACAAACTTAAGAAACACTAAGATGGTTGCACAAGAATATAGAGAATGGGAGATTGGAGAGTATAGAAAACAAAGGTTTCTATATTTTAGAAAGATGAAGGCTTAGGGCTTCTCTTCAGATGGAGAGATGATCTTTCTATTTATACCTTATGCATTAAATACATGGCAGGGCACTTTACACGTGTCCATCATTGATTGGCTGAGACGGTCTGACTTTGGGAGACATGCTTTCGGCCGTATCATGAACAATGTAGTGGATAGAGTTGTTGTACGAATTGTGGCAGATGTATGTCCGTTCTGACACACCGTACTAGGTGCGCAAGGGAAAGACAAAAGAGACTTGAGGCATAAGCTAAGTGATCATCGATCACTGAATATCTCTTCCTTCAGAGATACAAAGAAGTTCATTTATCGCTGAAGCTTTTCCTCATGTTTCTTCGCATGTGTAGATTTTTCTTTGCTTCACTGATATCCGCATCAGGTTACTAGTAGACTTGTCTTTGTTCAGCAGCTTTGTCTTCGATTCCGCTATGAACATCTGTTGACGCGAAACTTGTCTTCAAGGATTACGTTTCACTGTTTACATCAGAAACTATCAGAGATACTGAACATACTCGGTATTTAACAGCTGATAGTGAAACACTAATACATATGAATGTTTACAAGAAAGATCATTAGTGATAACTGATCAGACTCAGTCTGATCGCTGATGATGAAACACTAATTCATATTTATTAAACGTAATTTTCACTAATTTGAAAAGGGTCTTTATCAAATCACTGAGAGAGCATGGATCAACACGAATTGTGAGGATTTAGGCTAAGCCTCATACGAATTGTGCTTAAACCAATAGTGATCTGCGAATTGTGAAGGTTATACGAAAAGTTTTGATATTTTTGCAACAAGTGACTGTTTTGAACCCATTTTGTTACAAGTTTGCCCTGTTCCCGAGATTTTTTGCGTAATGCATATGTGACATCATTCCTATCTTATGTTGGTCACATATTTTGAACAACTGATCTAAATCTTCACGAGTGCTCATGTTTGTCAAGATTTTCAGATACTGGATGTTTGGATTTAGTCTCAAATTGGATTGGATTAGCAGCCTGAATATCTGCAATCATCAGTTTGGAGTGTTTCTTTATGTTGTTAGACCGTTGAGTTCTCTTATTCATTCTTCTAACCTGATCAATCAGGAGTGTGAGCAACTGCAATCATTGTTCTGATGCTTTAGTTGTGATTCAGAATCCTGAGTGCATATAATTATCCAGCTGATTTGTGAAGAAAGGAGGTCTGAGTTTGTTCGTTTAGTATTCTAAGAAGTAATTTGAAAATGAGCGTCTTTCATCAGTTGTTGAACATCTATGAGAGTTGTCTTCTAACCCTTGCATTGTGGTGTTTGCTACAAGATGTTTCCTCCTGCAAGCTGATCAGAATAAGTTCTTAAAGCTGAATTATTATTCAAATCATGGTTCAAAGACAGATCAGATGTTATATACTGAAGATACACTTTGGTTGTCATTCCATAATCCGCTCATTTCATTCTTTTGAGCGTAACGAATGTGTTGGATTTATTAGAGATAAAAGTTGTCTTTATGTGCACTCAGTCGAGTTTATTGTCTACATCAGATTTGATATTAAAATTGAAACTTCAAGGATAAGAGCTATATTCAAGGGGGAGCTGAGGATGCTTTGAAGTTTATGCAACACTAAGTTTTCTAAAGAAATCAAGGGGTAGAGGAGTTGAAGCTAAAGAGGGTGATTACTTTACAAAACTTAGGGGGAGAATGTTAGAACATATATGTTTAGAAGTTTAGTAAAGTAATTAATTATAATTGTAGTTGGGCCTTGTACTTTGGGTTTGGGCTTAAATGTGTACAAGGGTATTGGGGTATAAATAGGAACATGTTTGTAGTTGTTTGTATGTATGTTTCAAAAATGTAGCCGTATACGAGTTCTTAGTTTTCTAGAGAGAGAAAGCTTGTAACTCTCTCTAGACTTGTGAATAAAACAAACTTGTTCCTACCAATCTCTTGTTTATCTTAATCATCAATCAAACCTTGATCAATGTGACCTAACACAAAATGTTCAACTCATTTATCAAAACAACCATCATAGTTTAGAAAATTAACATTATTGTCAAACAAATCATCAAAATCAACAGTAGAAAATAACATTTGTTTTTATGAAAACAGTTGAGAAATCGGTTTTTATGAAAACAGTAGAAAATAACATTTGTTCTAACTCAATCAAAATTCTCTCATCTACAAGAGTGTTCTCAAGCTCAGAAATTTTACTTTCTAAGTTCAGTGGAGGAACATAAATCTTGCCTTCAATAGATTTTGCCTCCATTTCCCACTTCATCAGATGATTTTGTCCATTTGACTCTGAGTTCAGGGTGTTTCTGTGCCAGTTTTAGAAAACCAAAATCATATAAAGCATGCGTTTTTTAAATATCCTTCTTTAAGTAATGAAGATCATCATAACCAATACCCCAATACTCATTGACACATGTGAACTCTTTTGGTTTATTTAGATAAATAGTTTGATCACTCTGACTTCGAGTATAAAGTTTTTGTTCCAAACCGTTCACTTTTTCAACCGAAGTTTTATTTTCTGATTTCAATGATAAACATTTCTTTGCAACCTCTTTCAACTAACGTTAACACATTTTATATTTAGATTGTTTTTCAGATAATTTACCATATATTGCAGTCTTTTCTTTTCCAAAGGAATCAATGTTGTTAGGTAAAGTTTCAATCAATACATCCTACTCAACAATGACTTTGTTGAGCTTCTGTATTGCTCGATTTTTCTTTTCAATGTTACCTTTTTCACGTTTTAGTTTAGACTGCAGATCCTGAAATTCAACCATCATGGATTGAATTTTTGAAAGAAAATCATATTCAGTCATATCATATACCTCATCAGAATCCTCTTCATCTGAATTCTTCTCAGCAACTGTCTGTCCCATTAAGCACATATGGGCAGTATCTTCTCTTTCGCTCTCCGAATCGGTAACATCCAACCAATGGTCATCTTCTGCCATCAAGGCTTTACCTGCCTCTTTCTGCGTTGCTAAGATCATCTTGTTCTTATAGTAATCTGAATTCTTCACTTTGGGCTTTCTGAAGTCCTTAGCAAAATGACCCGACTTTCCTCAATTATAGCATTTGACCGGTTCCTTAACTTTCTTCTCCTTATACCGATTGAAATACTTTCTTTCTTCTGGATTTTTGTCTTCAAAGCTTTTCTTTCCTTCTACTATCTCCTTATGCTCAAAATTCTTAGATCCTGAGGAATACCGTTGACTGTTTGACCCTATCTTCTTGTAGAACTTCTTCTGGAAGGCCCTGGTCAGTAAGAGCATCATTTACTTCATATTCTCACCATCCTGAGAATCAGAATCATCACTATTCTCTTCCACAGACTCAGAAACAATCACCTTCTTCTTTTTCATACTGACTGATCTTTTCTCTTTTCTCTTGACCACCAGGGCAACTGAATCAGTTATGGGTTTCTCACCTTTCTTCTTTTCATCTCTTATCTCTTATCTCTTCTACCTCTTCCTCCTTCTAGCGCAGAGTCTCATAAACTTCATGAAGAGGGATCTCAATAAGATCTTTCATTTCTTTCATTTGGCGAGTAAATATTTTCCACTCTGGCTGTAATATGCTCAGAAAATTCACATTCAACTCTATTTGAAATTTATTCACTTTGTTTTTGCTCACCACATTCAGAATAGTGACAAATCCGTCATATGTAGCTTCTAGACACTCACCATCTTTTGCTTTAAACTCTTCATATTTGTTGAGGCAATTTGAAACTTTCAGCTGATTACCCACCTTAGAACCTAACATCATCTTTTCCAATTGATCCAACATCAGTTTACATGTTGCCTTGTAGCTGTCTATGTTCACATAGATCTCATTTGGAATTCTTAATACTGATTTTGTAGTAATCATTGTAATTATTTCCTAGTCTATATTGTGCTTAGAGTGCTTATCTGTGTTGTTAAGGCGAGGGGTATTTAAGTCCCCTTAGGCCTTTGTTTTTGTAACTTTGAGATCATTTTGAATAGAACGTACACATTTGGAGCTCTCTACTTTCTCTCTCTACTTTCTCTCTCTAGATATTTAGTGATTCTTGGACTTTCAATTGGTATCAGAGCAATCTGAATCTCGATAGGATTGAGAGATTTTGTTTTAGATTCTGAATTTGTGGATTGAAGCAGGAAATTTGATCGATTTTCTTTGTTTTTTCAAGAAAATCTCGTTTTTTGCTTTTTCATCAAATTTGGATAGGTTTCTGGACTATTTGTGATGAATTTGGATTCATTACATTCGTTTTTAGTAATCGATCATATTTGCTTCATATACTTTTACATGAAATTCAGTATTTGATCTTCGATTTTGTGATTTTGTGATTTTCTGGAAAAACTAGTGTTGGATACTGTTTCATCATCGAATTTGAGATATTGTAGTTTTTAATCGAATTTGTTGGTTGAAATGTGTATGAAAGTTGTTTTCGTTCATCATTGTGTGAATTACATGCATTAATTGCATTGTTTTAATTGATCTTGCGAATATTTCTTGATTTACTTCGGTTTGCGCAAGTTCTTGTTGATTTGCGCAAGTTCTTATTCGTTTGCGCAAGTTCATACTACTTTGCGCAAGTTCAAATTGTGCTCTAATATGTGTTAGTGTTTCAGGTTTGCGCATTGGTTTACTCACGCAAAGCATAGTTTGCGTATCCAGTGATTTCCGAAAAGCTGCTTTTCGTATTTCTCAGTTCAAGAAAAGTCTAGTTCGCATTCCAAGCATAATACGCAAAGTATCGTTTGCGAATCGATCTTCTTGAGAGAACTTCAGTTTGCGTAACATTTGGCTTACGCAAAGTTCGTATTGCGCATCACTTGGTTTACGCAAAGCTCATTTTGTGCAACCTTCTTCTTACGCAAAGCCCAGTTCTCGTATCGTTTGGCTTACGCAAAACTTCATTTGCGGATCTCTTTACTTACGCAAACCATCTGTTTGCGTGTGTTCGAGACTTAGCATTTTTTCTGAACTTCTGATTTTCTCAAAAATGTCTTTGCAAGCTCAAGTTTACAAGAATGACCTGATGATGTCATTGGGGTCTGACACTCGACCTCCCGTACTGATCAACGAAAATGAATTTGAACAGTGGCAGGACCGATTCATTAACTTCATAGAAAGACAACCGAATGGGGATAACATGATGAAATCTTTGACTGAGGGTCCTATGGAGAGGCCGATGAAAGTTATACCAGCTACTGCAACTACTCTGGCTTCAACTGTTCAGAAAGCCTTAAGGGAGTATGATGCTGATGAATTGTTAAGATATCAAGCTGATAACCAGGCCAAATCCAATCTGATTCTAGTACTACCCCATTCGTTCTACAACAGAATTCACTGTTTCAAACAGAATCCTATGCTTATGTGGACTCAATTGGAAAAGATCATGCTTGGTACAGCTGTGTCAACTCAACTGCGTCAGACCAGATACGTGAATAATTTTGAGGAGTTCAAAGCTAAGGATGGAGAAAGTCTGAAAAGCGTATTTGATTGATTTTGGGCAGTCATCAATGATCTGTACAAGATCAAAGTGACAAAGTCTAAGTTAGAAGCCAATCTGAAGTTTCTGAATGCACTACAATCAGAGTGGAGTAAATCATGTCACAGGATGAGGAATGATGTCAGAATCTCCACTATGCCAATTCAAGAATTATATGAAATCCTGATGACTGATGAGAACATGGTTCTGGAGAAGAAAGCAAAGTTAGATAAAAAGAATAAGCCAAAGATCGTGGATCCAATTGCACTCTTAGCAAGTAAGTTAGCCGAAAAAGCCTTGACAAATGATGCTTATGATGGTTCCACAGAAGATGATGGTGAAGCCTTGAAGAAAGCAATGATACTTCTCTCGCAACACTATCAGAAAAAGTTTCAACGTAGAACTGGATCCAACAATCTCCGTTTCACTTCCGGCTCAAAGAAAGTTGAACCTGGTGCACCATCAAAGGCATACACTCCAAAGTATGAACCGGTTAAGGTGGCTGAACCGAAAAAGGAAGAGAAAAAGGTGATGAACTGCTTCAACTGTGGCAAACCAGGTCATATAGCAAAGGATTGTAGAGTGAAGGTTTTAAAGGACTCAACTTTCTACAGATAGAAGATGGAACTGGCTGAGAAGAGAGAAAACGGATCTATTCTGCTGGCTGAAGAGGAGTACTGGTTGGATCATTCTGATAACGAGGCTGAGAAAGAAGAGACTGCAACCATGTGCTTCATAGGGGATGACAAGAGTGATGATGAAGAAGATGATACTTCCACTGATGATTCTGAGGAAATTTATGAGCTTCATGTTAACTTTGTTTCTTCTCAATTGAATGTTATTGTCAATGCTTTACATGATTTTCGTTCTAAGTTCATATCTGAAAAACTTGAAAATCAAGAAAAGTCTGTTTTGATTGAAAAACTGAAGATTTCTCTGAAAGATGAAAAGATCATTTTAAATGACACAAAAGAGAAATTTCAAAAGAATTTGAATGACTTAGAATTTTCAAATCAGACTTATCATGATTCTTTGACTGAATTGACTGATTTGAACAAAAGTTTATCTAATAAAATAATTGTGTTAGAAGAAAATTTGTATAAGAGAAATCAAACTGAGCAGACTATATATATGAATAAGCCTAGGAGTGACGAGGATATAAAAGAAAGGTGGGGACTTGGATTTGAAAATCCTCATTGTCTAAACAATGTTATTTCAAAAACCCCAACCTTATATAATTTTGATTATCTAACTCTTGCGAATTATGCTCCTCAATTTAAAATTGACTGGTTGAATGAAAAGCAAGTTTTAGAAATTGAAAATCAAAAGAGGATGCATAACAAGAAGATGGAAATGCCATTTGTTTATACTTCTGAAAATGCCAAGTATTTTCCTGATCAATCAAAGAAATCCAGAAAATATCAAATGTTTTAAATGTCATATCTTCCAATAAATCTTCATTACCAACTGATTTTGTTGATATATATGCTAACACTGATAAGGAAAATGTATCTCCGGTTTCTTATGATACTAAGAGATACATTCCCCCATTAGTGTTAGAAGATAAGATAGTTGATCTTGAAGATAAATTGGAAGAACAAAGTCTTCAAACTAATTTAGAAACATATTTATTTCTTTTTATAAAGAAAACAAGTTTTGAAGACAAAATTTCTTCTGAATTTTCTAAAGATTCTAAGGAAAATACTCAAGTTCTTAAAAATAGTGTGCATTTGCGCAACCAATGCGTTGCGTAAACCTCCTCCTGACTTGTGCATTTTTCAAAACTCTCACTCCAAGGCTAGTTCTTCAATATCGAATGCTCAGACTGATTTCTTAGATAAAGTTTCTTCTTCTGATTCAATTATTAATGATTCTTTAACGCTAAATGTTCAATATTATAAAAAGAAGCGTAAAAGAAGAAGGTCAAAGAAGTCAAGGAAACATGATAGTGTCTTGTCTGAAAATTCTAATTCTTCTGATTTTTATGTTTCAGATCGGACTGTGAAGAAATCTCCAAAGCTGATATGGAGGGTTAAACAACAAACACCAGAATCTGACTTGTTAGGAGATAAATGTGTAGAAAATCTTTGTGATATTGATACATTTGCTTCTTGTAATAACACCTCAAAATATTCAATTCAGCAAATGATTCACATAGCAAAGAATGTATCATATGCTTCTTCTAGTTCTGATTCTGATGATTGTTTTTCTTCCTCTATTGATGATTGCTTTCATGATTGTTTGCATAATAAATTTTTGAAAAATAAAAGACACAAATCTAACAAGAAGAGACCCATAAGCATATGGGTACCTAAATCTATGTAGCTTAGTCAATTATGGTATCTGGATTCGGGGTGTTCTAAACACATGACGGGCAATAAAACTCTACTTTCAAATTTTAAAGAAAAATGTTGCGGTCGTGTTATGTTTTGAAACTGTGAGACAGCTCCAATTCTTGGTTATGGTGATCTTGTTCAAGGTAATATAACTGTCAAGAGAGTTAGCTACGTCGAAGGTCTAGGCCACAACTTATTCAGCATCGGACAGTTCTGTGATAAATATCTTGAAGTGAGCTTCAAATCTAAAAGAGTTGCTGTGAAGAATGATAGTGGCCGAGATCTACTAGTTGGAAAGAGAAGATCCAATCTGTATACTATTGATCTTTCCAAAGTCAACATTCCATCAGACATCTGTCTACTTTCTAAAGCTTCCGTTCATGAAAGTTGGATTTGGCATCGTCGACTAGCTCATCTCAACTTTAAGTATATGGATCGCCTGGTCAAGAATGATTCAGTGAGGGGTATTCCAGTACTTCGTTTTCAGAAAGACCACCTTTGTCAGGATTGTGAGAAAGGAAAGATGAAGAAAGCTCCTCACAAGCCAAAGCCTGAACCATGCACTTCAGACATACTTGACTTACTACATGTTGATTTATGCGGACCGATGAAGACAAAGAGTATTGGTAACAAAAGGTATGTATTGGTGGTTGTTGATGATTACTCATGATATACATGGGTGAAGTTTCTCAAATCCAAAGATGAAACCCCAGACATTCTCATCAACCTCATCAAAACAATTCAGACCAACAAGCAAAAGAAAGTCAAGGTTGTCAGATCAGACAATGGTACTGAATTCAAGAACAGTACTCTTCAAGCTTTTTACGAGGATCAAGGAAGTCAACAACAGTTTTCTACTGCTAGAACACCGCAACAAAATGGAGTTGTTGAACGTCGCAATAGAACGCTTGTTGAGGCTGCAAGATCTATGCTTGCTTATTCTGGTCTTCCTTTGTCTCATTGGGCTGAAGCTGTTTCAACTGCATGTCATACTCAGAAACGATCGATTCTACATCGTCGATTCAACAAAACACCATATGAGCTGATGAATGGTATCAAACTGAATGTCAAATATATCAAGTCTTTTGGGTGTAAGTGTTACGTTCTGAATGACAGGGATAATCTGAACAAGTTTAGTCCAAGGCAGATGAGGGTATTTATCTCAGCAAAAAAAGTGATAGAGAGTATAAATGTCAAATTTGACGAAGCTGCTGATTTGGTTTCTGGTCAACCAGGCTCAGAACCCATACTTACTGGGAATTCAACTTCTGAACAACATAGTTCAGAACCTTCACTTCAATCGAAAAATCAGGATTCTTCTTCTTCTATTCTTAATCTTTCTAATTTAGATTTTCTCTTTGAGAATTTTTATGATGATGTTCCTACATCTAACTCTGAAAATGTCTCAAATGTTTTGGATCAGGAAACTGAGAGCACATCTACTCCCAATTCCGCTGCATCTATCTCTGACACTGATGTTGTTCCAGTACCTCCTGTTATTCAAACCAGTATTTTTGCATCTGATCCAGCACCATCAGAAACTGAACCTATTCAAGAAGAATTTGTACAAGAACAACCTGTTCAAGAGAAATTAGTTCAGGAAGAAGAACAGACTATTATTATTCAACCAACTCTTCCAGAATCTGATCCAGATGTTGTTGAGTTACCTTCTCCTCCAGTTGAAATTGTTTTTATCTGTTCAACTGACTTAGAAGCTCCTGAACCTCCCTCTCAACAATTAGAAGTGGATCAAGATGTAATTGATCCTCTCCCTCATACCACAAAATGGACAAGATTTCATCTAATTCATCAAATTATTGGAGATCCTCAAGCCAGTGTGTCTACACGTTCCAGGACGGCTACTTCCAACGAATGTCTCTTCACTTGCTTTCTAAGCAAGATTGAACCAACCAAAGTTTCTGAAGCGTTGGAGGATCCGGATTGGATTATAGTTATGCAAGAGGAGCTCAATCAATTTTACGCGCTCAAAGTTTGGAGACTTGTACCACGACAGAAAGGAAAAAGCATAATTGGAACAAAGTGGATATTCAAGAACAAGAAAGACAAAGATGGTATCGTTATTCGGAACAAATCTAGATTGGTAGCCAAGGGATATCGATAAGAAGAAGGAATTGACTATGATGAAACTTTCACGCCAGTTGCAAGATTAGAAGCTATCTGCATGTTTATTGCCATTGCTGCTTATCGCAACTTTACCGTCTATCAGATGGATATCAAGACAGCCTTCCTCAACGGGAAATTGAAAGAAGAAGTCTAGGTATCTCAAACAGAGGTGTTTGTTGACAAAGACCGTCCTGATCACGTATACTTTCTCGATAAAGCATTGTATGGCCTGAAACAAGCACCGAGGGCGTGGTATGATGAGCTGTCAGCCTTCTTGATCAAATCTGGCTTCACCAAAAGATCCATCGATACCACTCTTTTCATTTATAGATCAAACTTGGATATCTGTTTAGTTCAAATAAATGTAGATGATATTATTTTTAGTGCGACTAATAAATCTTTTTGTACTTGGTTTTCTGATCTTATGACTTATAGATTTCAGATGAGCATGATGGGAGAAATCAATTTCTTCCTCGGCTTACAAGTGAAACAGCTTCCAGATGGCATTTTTATCAATCTGTCGAAGTACGTGTTTGACATATTGAAGAAATTCAAGATGGACAAGTCGTCTTCAATTGGTACGCCTATGGCACATGGAGCCAAAATCGGACTTGATCCAGATGGATAAGCTGTGGATCAAAAGACATATAGAGGGATGATCGGATCGCCGATGTATCTAACTGCCAGTCGCCTTGACATAATGTTCTCTACATGCTTGTGTGCCAGATTCCAAGCAAATCCTAAAGAATCTCATCTATTAGCTGTCAAACGCATTTTTATATATATTAAAGGAACTCCTTATTTAGGTTTATGGTATCCTAAGAGTTTTGACTATAAGTTGATTGCTTATTCTGATGCAGATTTTGGTGGTAATCAATTGGACCTGAAGAGTACTTCAGGTCACCTTCAATTTTTGGGTGACAGACTGATAAGCTGGGCATCGAAAAATCAAAACTGCGTGTCTATATCAACAGCCGAAGTTGAATACGTCGTTGCAGCTAGTTGCTGTGCTCAAGTGCTTTGGATGAAAACACAACTTCGGGATAACGGGATGCGGTACAAAACCGTGCCAATATATTGTGACAGCAAATCCGCGATCGCGATATCAGTCAATCCGGTCCAGCACACCAAGACCAAACACATAGATATGAGGTACCATTTCATAAAGCATCATGTGGAAGAAGGTACTATTGAATTATATTTTGTACCAACTGAATATCAACTTGCTGATATCTTTACAAAAGCTTTAGATGAAAAACGTTTTAATTTTCTGCTTTCAAAACTTGGCATGTTGAATTTAAAAGTTTAAATCTTTACAAATTTTATTCTATAAAGTAGAATTTTACAGATTTTTCTTCTTTTGAATAAAATATGTGTCTAGGATCTTTTACAAGTTCTTTGTTTATATTAAAGTTTTATATGTTCAACTTTCAAGTCTTACAAAAGTCGAAAAGTCAGGAACATGTTTGTAGCTTTTGATACTGCTTTAAAGATATGTGATTCGGAATATTTATAGTTTACAATGCTTGGAAATCATAAAAAGTCTGAGTTATGGATCGTAATGAAAATATGGCCTAAGCACTTAGATGTAAAACTGGGTGATTGAGATGAATTATATATATAAAATACAGAAATCTCAAAGTTTAAAAGTTTGTACCTGTGACCTTTCTGGTTTGGGAAAGTAAGTTCTGTGGGATTCTTGTCATCTGGTCCCCTAAGGTCAATTGATCTGGGAGTGATTGAACCCAAATCCTTCTATAGAATCAGATCGAAAGTCATGTTCTACTGGTATGAATGGGTTTAGGATGTGTCGATGTAGCCTTCCTGATCTGGGAGAGTAAGTTTCAAGGGGTGCTTGACACCTAGTCCACTAAGGCCAACTGGTCTAGGAGCGGCTGACCCAAATCCTGCAATAGGGTCAGATAGAAAGTTACGTTTACGGCATGTTCCTTACTTACCAATTTTTTTGATTAAAAGATGCCATAGTGCACAAGCTTAAAAGATGCCAAAGAGCACACTCATGTGCAGATGCCAATGTGCACAATGCTAAAAGATGCCAATGAGCACACATCTCATGATACTTGGTGATATGTTTGAGTTGCGATAAACCTGTAAATTTGTGAAAGTCTTAATTTTTGATGGCTTAGTGTTAGTACATGCAAAGTTCTCTATAATATTTTTATAATTACATTTTTCTTGAAGCTAATTGAAGTTCACATGCGAGCACACTGAATAGATAGCTGGAAGTTTTTGAAACTGAACACGTCTTAACTTGATATGCAATGAAACATGTTCTTGTATCCAACAACATACGCTTGATTTCAACTGATTGATAAATCTGTGAAATTTTACTGAGTAGACTTTAATTTGTTTAGTTTAAAATTTTATATGTTCATTGTTTCAAAATTTATATTCAGTATCATTTTCTTTTTACACTGAGGTCTTAATGTTTGTGTATCATATTTTTGTCAAATCTGGTCTGTGCAATTTTCGAGGGGGAGAGAACATCTAACTGACAATTTGAACAACAGTCTGTTTTTTAGGGGGAGTGAAAATAGCTAATAAATTAATTCACGTGCTAATCAGAAATTCTTCAAGTAAGTATTTTCTGAAATTTCTATGCAAATGCTGATCTGATTTGATAAATTCTGTGCATTTGTGTAGGTTGAGTAAAAGAGCTTGACAGGTATGTGTCTTATTTTTTTTATAGTATTAAGTTTTTTTTTATATATAGTATTAAGTTTTCTGATTTTTTTTAGAATAATTTTTTTAGAGTATTTTTTTTAGTTTAGTATATATAGGGTTAGATATGTTTCTTTCTATCTTTTTCGCTCCATTTCATTTTTGAGCGCCTATTCACTGTTCATCTTCCTCCCATTTCCCTCTACGCCGCTCTTATTGTGTTGATTGATTTCAAATTGTTCTTCGATTAAGGTTTGTATCTATGTAGTTTACTTTGTTAATTTGTTGTTATGTTTTACTATTCTCTTTGATTTTGATTTCATTTTCTTGTTCATTACTGTGCGATTTACTTCGTCGTTTCACTGTTCATCGTCTTCATCAGAATCGAGCTTATTTTCTCAAATCGAGTGTTGGGTTTGTTCTCTTTATCATTTTCAAACCTCAGGTATGTTTCCTTTCACTCTGATTTAGTGTTTATAGCTTTAATTTTTGTGTTTTTGTGTTTTTCGGAACTGAACTCACGAAAACTAGGGTTTTCGTATAAAGTATGGTGTCCCACAAAGCTCAGTTTGCGCAACCAACAGGACACACAAAGTTCAGTTTACGTGTCCCGTTGGTCACGCAAAGTGTACTTTGCGTATCATACTTGACACACAAACCTCTTCTTTAGTTCCTCCTGTATCAACTTCAAGTACTCAAGTATCCGATCTTCCAATATCTGAGTTATCAGATATGTTATACGCTCGACTTCTGCCTATGTCGTCGCCTGCTCAACAAGACAAAGACTTGCTTTCTCTTTTACGGACTTTTCAACCCTCTCCAACTCCGACTCCTACTCCAGCTTCTACGTATTCTTCTGCTCCTGACAGAGTCTCTGCATTATACGAAGAATTCACTTCTTTTCGGACTGAAGCTCGGACAAATTTCTCGGAGATCAAGGAAGGAATTTCTCTATTGACTCAAGCTCTTACATCTCTTTCTGACCGCTTTGATCATCATGAACAAAATTGCAGAACCGAAGTCGGTCCGTCTCTTAAACGTCGACATGACCAGGATGATCCCGATCCTCAGGGTCATGAGGGGGAGATGCATAAGAGACAGAGGATGGAGGGTTCGTCTGCTAGAGAGGATCAGTCACAAGAAGAGGCGGCTAGTACAGAAAAGAATTTGGACAATGTACAAGATTGCAGCGTTGATGATCTTGTGAATGTGATGATTCAAAGTGTAGATTTATTTTCCATGGCAAATTTCTTGAATATTTCTGAACAAGATATTCAGAATGACATGCATATTGTTGTTTACGAGGATCCAGACTCTGCTGTAAGAGCTCATGAGATAGATGATTCGGAGATTGCTAATGATATGAGGAACTTCTTTGCAAACTTCATTGAGATAAACTCAGATGACGACGATGATTTCAGATATGAGAATCTTTGTAAGGTGAAAGAAGAGGAATGTGATGACATCATCATTTTATCCGACACTGAAGATGATTCTGTGTTTATGGATGCTAAGGATGAAGAGATTACAGATATGTTGTACAAAGATCTTCCTTCTCAAGAAGAGGTTCCTGAAATTATTCAAGGTATTGAAGCCACTCAAGTTCCAGAAACTGCTCCTGATATTTCTACTCTTGTTGCTGCTACTACTCCGACTACCTCTTCTTCTTCAGGTACATTTGAAGTAGGTCAGTCATCTAGAGCACAAGCTGATGTTCCTCCTGCTGAACCTGTGGTTTCACCAAGCATTCTAGAAGAAGGACCAACTTTGACCAGGCAGGAGAGACAAAGAAGTCTTCATCAAAGATATATGGCTTCAAGGCAAAGATCAGCTTTTCTAGAAGACACTCACAGATATATTTTCATTTCTAGAAGAAGGACGATCAACATTTATGCTATCCTTTGTGTTGAAAAGGAGGCAGAGGCATATCAATATGAATACTTGATGCTCATCAAGTGACAACGCCATAGAGACAATAGTGTTTCTTCTCCACATCTGATTGTCCGTGTTTTCAGCGTCACAATAAACAAGCTAGTTAATATCTGGTATCCGGAATTCCTAGTGGAAAGAAGAGATTGCAACCGATATACCTTCTCAGAGGCAGATTTTTCAGATCTTTCTATTGATGATATTGAGTTTTTATATGATCATTTCAGGAACCTTTATCATAGAACTCAGGATGTTTCTCAGGCACTGTTTGTTATCAAGAGATTCTTTCGACGACAAATCAGATTCTTTAGAGTGTTTGATTTTCAGATGGCTGTTGAAAGCTTTCAGCCAGTTGTAAATCTTCAAAGGCCCAATCAAAGCTTTCCAGATTTAGATTCTTATCCTTTATTCACCATAATTCAAGATCCATATGGAGTGGTCTTCAAGAATGGCTCAAGTCAAAAATGCTTTCTCAGATTTGAAGAAATTAGTCATTACTCAGATGGAACTTTGAAGGTGATCAAGCTTCATTTGGAACAACGTCTGAAAGAAGCTCAAAGAAGATTTTTGGAAACAAGAAGTAAATCTTTTTTGGTTGATAATGACGACATTCGACTTCTCAAGAGGACATTGAATACAATTCATGAGAGATTGAACCTTCGCTCAACTCTAAGACGACTGGAAGTTTTAGTTGGATTGAATAGACTTCGTCAAAGAGAAGAGCGTCAATGATTTTCCAAAGTCACTTAGTCGGTCAATGCTGATTCAGAAGATTATTTTTTGAAGACCACTGCGCCAATGATTACCAAGGGGGAGATTGTTAATACTGATTTTGTAGTAATCATTGTAATTATTTTCCTAGTCTATACTGTGCTTAGAGTACTTATCTGTGTTGTTAAGGCTAGGGGTATTTAAGTCTCCTTAGGCCTTTGTTTTTGTAACTTTGAGATCATTTTGAATAGAACTTACACATTTGGAGCTCTCTACTTTCTCTCTCTAGAGATTTAGTGATTCTTGGACTTTCAGGAATACCTTCAACTAGAAAAGATCTTGCCAGTCTATCTGCCTTGAGCCTCTTTTTATGTTCATCAGTATAGTCATCTATATCCATAGGATATTCTTTCGTAATTACTTCTTCTCCTTCTTCTGTTGTAGTATGAGTCTTAGTAGGGAGTTTCATGGGACCTTCTTCCAATGACAATATAATATGTTCACCAATGTCAATTTTATCAATATAATCCAGAAATTTGTCCTTCCACTGTTCATACTCACCCATGAAAAGTACAGGAGGTTTGACATCGGTTCCTATGGCAAGAGCATCCCTTGAAGTCATTTTGACCAAATGCACAGATCATTAAACAAAAAATCAGAATATATCAAAATTCGACATCTAACTTTTCGCACGATGAACGATGCAGATTCCTAAAATATGCAAGCTAAAGGATGCGAAAACCGACTTTTCGCACTATGAAGGATACAGATTTCAAGCTTGAAGCATATAGCAGGATGTGAATTCTGGACTTAAAAGTCTTTCTAACTTGAGCTTTTCGCACGATGATCTTGTGATGCGATTTTCAGACATAGAAAAATTCTTCCCTCTTAACTTCACGTATCGATGCGAGTTCTGGACTTAGAAAATTTTCCCTTTCACTATGCGAATTCTTCAAATCACGCATGTTGTGGGATGCTAATTTGAACTTTTCGCACACTACACTATGAGAATTCATCCCTTAGCAAAATCAGAAGATCACTTTTCGTATATAAAGATGTGGGAATTATGGACTTTTCGCACAAAGAGGCGTACGAATTTCAGATTTTCGTACGTAAAGATATGCGAAATCCTTACTTTTCGTATACGCTATATGGGAATTATGTACTTTGTTGAAATATCCAACATCAAACTCTGTGAGCCATGCGAGTTCTTCCTTAGATCATGCGAGTTTTGCAGATCTCGATCTAAAAACTTCAAATTCACCCCAAAAATCCTTCAATTCTTCGAATTTGAATATGAAAATGCACTAATTTTGATCTCGAACACTGTTAGAATAGTTTACAAACAATTGATTACAAAAAAATCAACAAACAATACAAAATCGATCAAGATAAAGTGCGTACAGACTTCGAATACAATTGCAATCCAAAATCCAAAATTCACACAATCTGTTGTGAATTGGACGAAATGATTCAAATAAGACGTGTTCTAGAGTACAAGGAGAATATAATCTAGCAGAAAATTTAATAAAAACACACTAGTACAAGAAATCGATACTAAAACAGAGATGCATGCGAGTTCTTCATAATGAACCAAAATTTCCACATTTTGATCCTGATTTCTGATTTAGTGCTTGCTATGATACCACTTTATTCCCATATGTGTGCAAATCAATCGAGGACAACAAGATATTCAATCACAATTGCCATATATATTGATTTTGAATTCACAGATTACAATTTGTATTCTCTCGAATATTTCTCTCTCTAAACATATGAATTCTCTTGAAGTGCTACTAAATTTCTACAATATTAACAAGGAAGACAAACTATTTATACCAACAAGGTTACAAGACAAACTAAACAATCAAAACACTAAGCTAGCTTTGACTTTTGTTGACTAGGACTTTTGCAAGAGAGGCTTTCACTTGGACTTTCACTTTTCAACTCCAATGATCTTATATCCAACATATTTGTGCACTAACAATCTCTTTTCATGTTGCCCTTCTCACACGCATCACATAAATGTTCTTTCTCGTATTTCAGCTCAGGTAAACCTCTGACCAAATTTCCAATCACCAACTTGTTAATGTATCGAAAGTTGAGGTGAGACAACCTTCTATGCCATAACCAGCTCTGTTGCATAGAATCTTTAGAAAGTAGACACAAAAAATTATCTGGCTTGACATTGGACAGGTTGATAGTGTAGAGGTTTGACTTTCTTGTGCCAACCAACAACTGTTTTCCATCTTCAGTTCTCACACAACATCTCTTCGCTTTGAAGTTCACCTCTAAATCCTTGTCATAAAACTATGGGATGCTAAAAAGATTGTGTCTTAGGCCTTCATCATAGTTCACCTTCTTTATCGTTATGTTCTCTTGAACTACATCGCCATACCCCAATATTGGTGAAAACTGGTGATTCCTGAATCGCACATTGCCGTAAAATTTCTCTGTATAATTAGATAAAATATCTTTCTGCCCTGTCATATGCTTGGAACATCTTGAATCCAAGTACCACATATGACGGGTCTGCATAGGAGAAATCAAGCAACAATCTATTTAGGTACCCATTAATAGATGGGTCCTATCAGGTTAGTCCAAGATTTTGGCATCCATTTGAATTTGGATCCTATTATCTTTTGAAAAAACTTTTGAAATATAAGAATGATATATATGATACGAACCAAACCAATGATCATAATATTGTTGAGTAACAAAATCAGTTCAACGATATGTAGAACACTGGGTAGTAGATGGAGATAATTGGATCAATAGCTTTATTATATAAGTCTTTTAAGGATGTACAAGTTTTGTTTTAGGAGAAGCGAACTGATCAATTACATCACAATCACTAACAGTAGTCCTTCTATAATCTGATATAGAAAATGATTTTGTAGACTGTTCAATCTTCTTCTTTGGTTTCCATTATAGTTTCGCTTCAGAACTTTTCTTTCCCATATTTGAAACATATGAATTATTCATGTTAGAACTGTGAGATTTCCGAGACTGTTTCTTCCTAGACTTACCAGTGTTAGTCCGTTTCTGTGAGTGCCTTTTCTTTTCTTTATCACATTTGGAATAATAGGTGCTCACTGGAACTGATTTATCAACCTTAGTTGATGATTCACCTTTTTCAAAGACACTTGGTAATCCATCGGAATTAACAACAAATTTAGATGATCTGGAAGTTTTGCTTTGAAATCAAACTGTTCAACGAACTATTGAAAACAACCATCAGAGTTTAGAAAATCAACATCATCATCAAAAAAATCATTATCATCATCATCAAATTGAGGATCTTTAGAAGCATTTGGAAACATGAAATCATTAAACTCTTTTGAACACTTCTTTTGGTAAGGCATTTGTTCAAAATCTGAAGATTTTAGATTACGAAAAATATCACTCATGAAAAGTTTACAAGACAATTTATCTGAATGAGTAGAGTTGTTTTCACAAGCTCTTCCTGATTCTGATTTATCACCTGTAACTTCAGATTTGAAATCAGTATTCAAGAAAACAATAGAAAACACCATTTGTTACAAATCAATCTGACAGTCCCTGATTTGTTCAAGTTCTTATCTAAATCAAACACAACAAATAAGATTAGTAAACTACCTATTTGATTAATCACAAGATTCAACTACAAATAGATTGAATCACTTTCTCTCTCTACAAATCTCTTTCTCTCTCTAAAATCTCTCTGCGAATCTGAAACTTGTGACATGCAACTTTCTCTCTCTCACAATCTGAATGCGTGTGAACTTCTTACAAAAAACAAAGACACAAAGCTATTTAAACCAACAACAATTACAAAGGAAAACAAAATACAAACTACTTTGACTTTGACTTTTATTAATTTGACTTTGACTTTGCTTAAGATTTGACTTTTAGCTTTGACTTGTTTGACTTTCACCATCTGTCTTCTATTATCTTGTATCCAACATATTTCTGATCTAACAATCTCCCCTGTTGGATTCAAGATCATCACAAAAAGATTTTGCATAATAATCTTCTTTCTTTAAGCTCAGTAAAAATAATCTCCTCCTTTGATCAACTCTAGCAATCTTCAGTATTCTCTCCAAAAACTTTATTTAACCAAAATATCAATCTTCCCAAAGATGGTAGATATGCTCCTCAAAAAAAATCTCTCCTAGGTTATCTCAAACCTCTTTCAGTCTTCAGAAAGAAATTATCTTCAGAATTTGCTCAGACATCTTCAGCAATAAATCTTCAAAGAAAATTTCTATAACTTCAACACATCTTCAGAAAAACTTTGAACTTTTCTCTTTTAGTCTTTCAATCTTTGCCATCCTCTAAACATTTCTTTATAAACTCTCTTATTTCTTGTATCTTCTTCCCACATATGTTATACAAACTGAATAGTTTTTTCAGTCTTCTTCCAGACATTTCTTTAACTTTGTCATCTCCCCCTTTTTGATGATAGAAGATGAAATCATCAAAACTTTTAACAAGAAATGTGTCTGAAATCTTTCTGACCACTGATCTTTCATATTGAGCCTCTAATTCACCATCAATCCAATATAATATATTCATCCAGATCTTTTCAAATCCAGATAAAATAGGAATGTAACACCTGAATCAACAAATGAATCAGTTAAATTGCCTGTCAGTAACAGGAAGTCACTATGTGTAACGAATACACATTGGAAATGAGCTTTTTAATGATCACTCCCCCGGGGCTTCCATCCAATCACCGAAACACGACAAAGGAAATTTATATGAATGTTATGACAAGAAAACAAATTCCTTGTGTGCTCGTGCAAGTGTTAGAAAGAATTAAGCACATGATGATTGCTTATTATAAGGCTCAACATTGTTAAACCATTGAGACAACAATAGTTAAACACCAACTCAATGTGCATGATCGAAGTGCGAAGGTGGGGCAGACTTCCTTCTTTTTCAATATCCAGATTTTCCAAATGAAAATCAGATAGATTATATGTTGCGTCCCCAGAAAAATATGAAACATTTTCTTGTTAAGAAGAAAATGAGTGGCTGGTGGGGTTTTTATCAAGAGTTGGCATGGGCTAGATGTCTGTTTCAATAATTTTCACGAAAAATTGTGAAACATTAGTAATGTGGTTGCCCGACTCAGAAAAAGTTGGTGCAGATTTTAATATTCTTTTACTCTGATCTCTCACCCTCTTTCTTTTCAATCAATGAGCTCGCTTCTAAGCAAACTCTCTATTTCAATTTACCTCGCCAAAAACCCACATTCAGTATATAGACTCCTCACACTCGATAACTAAGGATTAACTTCTTGGGTAGAAAACACCGGTTAACGTGAATCAATAGACGTTTCATTTAATCTCACACAAAGAACACATGTAATCCTAAAAAGATCGATGTTGCTCAAAATGATTTAACTTTATCAGTTAAAGCACAAAGATACAAGTCAGATGTCTATATGCTCATGGATATAATCATGAAGATTTGAGCATTTGAAACATTAAAGATATTTTAAGCAAGTATATCGAAAGAATGAAATGAATACAATAAACTTGTTTGAAAATCTGACATTGTATAAAATGATCAAATAAGAATGATATATCGAAGAAGGCTTAGGTCAAAAAAAAATTGATATTGTCTACATGAACCAACAATATAGACATTCTTGAAAGAACGGTACAAGATGAAATCACGCTAAAAAATTAATGAAGTTCAAATGGGGTGTCTTACCATCGAAAATATGTTTCAATTTTAGAGACATGGTAAGAACAATTTCAACACAAATTAAACCGATGTGTGTGAATACTTGACAGTATATAGACAAGATAATACACAAATATTTATCTTTGAAACACACGGTTTATTAACTTTTAAGCACAAGTAAAATGAAAACATTTAAAATCGCACTTCCAATTCATGAAATTTGTTTAAGAATCGGGAAGTGGTTTGAACATTTTAAAAATATGTTTTCTATGATTGAAATTCGTCTTTCTTTCAACCATATATGAGATTAAGAATAGAAATAAACCTTTCCGTTCAGTCTTAAATCTCATCAAGTCAAACTTAAAGTCATAAGAATATGATATTGTAAGCATCCTCTCAATCTGCATCAGTCAGAAAGTTTGTCAAAGTACAAAATTTATTGAAAAGTAAATGACAGAAAGCAGTAAAACATTGAATGTACGAGTTCTGATCAGAAGTAATCAGAAGTCATCATTCATACTCCTTGCTTTTACTCTTACTCCCACTATATTTATGCAACAGAAAAATTTAACAATGATAAGCATAAATGAAAAATATTAACTCCCACTCAATTAGATGTAGATCATATTTTCATCGTTTCTCACTCCCCCTGAAATCATAAACATACCTTAAAGTGCAGATATCTTTCAGATTAAAAATAAAGAAATGAATAAAAATAACAATAAGAAAAACTTTAATAGGTAATCACTGATTATGTCTTAAGATTTAACATACCAATTTTAGAGATAACAAAATTAAATCTCTTTTCGTCTAAAGGCTTGTTGAATAAATCTGCAAGTTGACAATCAGTGTTTACAAAATAAAGTTCTATTGTACCTTTTTCAACATTATCTTTTATAAAATGATATCTTACATCAATGTGTTTATTCTTTGTATGTTGTACATGATTAGCTGTTATGGCTATGGCGCTCTTCGAGTCACAGTAAATTGGTATTTTCTTCAATTGGAAACCATAGTCTTGAAGTTGTGTCGTTATCCCAACAGATTTGAGATAATCTTCAACAGACTTGTTTTTAATCTCTATGCCGTTATCCGTCCTTAGAAGCTTAACTGTCTTCTACAAGTTCACTTGGGTAGTTTTCAAAAAGTTGATGAGTACTTTGGGCGTCCTATCTTTTGTCCTAAGAAACTTGACCCATGTGTAACGCGAATAATCATCCACAATTACCAACACATATTTCTTTCCTCCTATGCTTTGAGTACACAGAGGACCACAAAGATCCATATGCAAAAGTTCAAGCGGAGAACTTGGACTCGGTTCAGGTTTCGGCTTGTGAGTTGCATACTTCATTTTACCCTTTTCACATGTTGCACATATATGTTCTTTTTCATATCTCACCTCAGGAAGACCCTTCACCAATCTGCCTTTGACCAATTTATTTATATAACGAAAATTCACGTGTGACAGCCTTCGGTGCCAAAGCCAACTTTGCTGCATCGAAGCTTTTGTCAGTAAACAAACCTGATTGTCAGTCTGGACCTTTGACAGATTTATCATATAGAGGTTGGACTTTCGAGTGTTGACCAAAAGTTCTTTGCCATCTTCAGTTCCTACTGAGCAATACTGAATAGGTTATGCCCTAATCCTTCTTCATAACTCACCTTCGTTATCGTCACTTTGTCTTGAACCACGTCACCATATCCCAAAATTGGTGAAAATTGGTCATTGCCGAATCGAACATTTCCAAAAAAATTCTCTGTATAATTAGACAATAAAGCTTTCTGCCCTGTCATATGCTTGGAACACCCGCTATCCAAGTACCACATATAACGGGTCTGCATAATAGAAATCAGGGAAGAACAGATTTAGGTACCCATTTAAAAACGGGTCCTTTCAGTTTAGCACAAAAATTTGGCATCCATTTATAAATGGATCCTCTGAACTTTTGAAAAACATTTGAAACAAATGGCTTATAAGAACCAACATGATAATCACCAAACTAATCATTAGAAAATCGGTGATAACTAAAATCATTTCGTCTATAAGTAGATTTCTTAGTAGTAGATTGACACAATCGTAGTAATTGCTTTATGGAATATTGTAGATCCCAATACAGTGCAATCAATAGTAAATAATCAATGATGAACAGTAATATAGCCACACCCTCTAGTCATATGATTAATATGAAATCAAAGGGTTACAAGTTTACAGAAAGAAATTCTGATAAGAGAAAAGTAAACCTATAGACTAGAGATTTGGAAATTATGAGACTAAACTGATAAAGAAAACTAAACCAGCCTTTATATACTTAGGCTTTACAAGAATGGGCTTATGGGATTTTAGGCCCAACAAGATAATAACATTTTCAATTAATTACAAACTGAACCCTGAACTTCTATTTAACATAAATTTCACCCTAACAATCTCCCCCTTTAAATAGAAGTTGATAATCGCGCCAGTTTGGAACATAAATCTTTCGAAACCCAAAGCTGATCTCGAAGTATCTCATTTGCGTTATGTACTACAGCCGGTCTTCAATAACACCTAGTGCTTCAAGAACAAGTGGCTTGTATTTAGGATCCAAAGACTGAACCCCTTTTTCATCTTGATCAATTTCACGCTTCAACTTGTCTTTCAGCAGCATCAACGTACCATCACAGAATCTGGCAATCTGACTGAATCGGATAAAGCGCATAACACCTTTGTTGTTCACATAAGTCATGCCAAACTCTGGAATCTTTATCACTGTAAATGCAGGTACACTTTGGGCATCAGACGGAATCTTCAAATCAGGCTTCAGTAGATTAATCGTCGGCTGGTCGCTTTCTAACCCGATCTGAAAGTCTTCCACCGAGGCAAGTTTCATCGCACACTTCATATACCTTTTTAAAGTATCAAGTTCATCAATGACTTCCCCGGGTCTAATCGTTCTGGTCTTTAAGTCTCTAAGCAAGAACAACAGGTGTCTAGGTTCAAGACGCGGAAAATCAGCTTCAGAAAAACAATACTTCTGACCATCTTCTCTAGTTACCATGAAGTCTGAATACTTTACATTCATGAAGAAACTAGATTGAATCCTATCGACTGATGTAATCTTCATCTTTGTCTTGTTGTACTTGTCTTGAAAGTTCTTATACACGAATATTATTTCCCGCTGTTTTTCCTTGCTTTTCATTGACTGTAAACCATGAACCACAACTTCATCATATTTATGAATCTAGTGGGCAAAGATCTTCTTCTGGCTTTCTTCCAGGAATGGCACTTTTATTCTGAATCTTTCCCACTTGGATGGTCTGACTGGCTGAGTACTTTCAGTTCCCACAACTGGTGATGCTGGAGGAGATTTAACAGGGATATCTTGCAGAGGAAGATCAGGGTGTTCAACAGCTGTATAAGTCAAAAGCGGAACCGCAATAGAAGGCTGAATATCTGGTTGATAATCTGGATGAAGAATTTCATCAATTTCGGATTGCGTGACTACCAGCGCTCTTTCAGTGTTAGCATATTCTTCTGTCAGATCAGAAAACTCATACGGAATAACAATCAACGCCCAGTCTTCAGGAAATATCGGTGAACCTCTGTCTAGTTCCTCCGGCTTTTCAACCATTGGAATATCATAAAGCACTAACTCCATCAATTGCCCCTGTGCTTTCCCTTGCCCTTCTGGTTGAGTAACAAAATCCGAAGCCCCTTCCTGTTCCACCTGAATTGTTCCCACTAACTAAGTCTCCGGCTCGGATAGACGTTGGCGCTTCTCCCCCTCATGGTGATCAGGATCATCCTGATCATCATGTCGGCGCTTGAGCCTTTCTGCTTGGCTTCGGCAGGTGTCTTCCACTGATGCTAGCCGTTCAGTCAATACAACGACGGTTTGCTGAAGAGACTGAAGCATGGCTTGTTGTATCTGGAAGGCTTCTGGAGAGATAATCTCTATGTTTCATGGCTTGTTCGACTATAACTCCCTCCGCTCTCCTTGTCTCTCCAGGTGAGGGCTCATCATCATCACCATCAGAGTCAGAAGACTCGTCATTTGATTCCGATGCTTGGGTGGCTGATTCCGACTGACTGCCGGATTGGTCTACTGCCTCCTCAGACTCGATGGAAGCTTCCGACTGAATGTCGGATGTACTTGTTTCCTCCTCCGAGTCGGTGGCATTTTCAGCAGCTGTTTCCTCTTCAGATTCGTTAGCGGTTTCAGCAGCTGTTTCCTCTTCCACCGTCGGAGAGGTTGTCCGTGGCGGTGTAGGTGATCGTCGAGACGTACTCGCTTGGCTTGGTCCAACGGCACTGCCCAATCCAGTTCCCTCACTATATTTTCTCTCGTCACACCCTGTCCGGAAGCCCCAGCTATCCGGACGCTACCGCCTCTCGTACGTGGACGCGAACCCTCACGCCTCTCAGGTCTTGCTCCCTGGGCAGGTCCTGCCGGTTCTGGTTGGACCATAGGAGCTGGAAGATTGTGTGTGTGCCTATAAGATATAACACTCAGTGCCGTAGGACGAGCATAGGCCAGTAACCCGACGGGGATCTGTCAGGCGACAATACCTTCTGGATCAGGACGTGTCGGGATCTTGTGAGTTGGGTTTTGCGGACAGGTCGGGTGCGATAACCGGCGCGCGATCGGAGGATAGAGAACCATGAAGTTGCGGATGATGAGTTGTAGAAAGCGCATGAATGGAATGAAGTTCTGTGTCTTTTTTCGCGTTGGTGCGTACTTTCTGAACAAGTTCGTACAACAGGAAGTCGGCGTAGTCGGCGTGGCGGTGGAATGCCACGGCATGAAATACGCGAAGGATGTTGATACTCGTTTGTTCGATGCCTTTCGTGATAGCCGAAAGGCACCGATTGATGTACGTAAAGAGCGTGTACCAAATCATAGTTAGATGCTTCCTGTTGAATCCAGATGGAAGACGAAGATTCGCGTCATAGCCTAGTGACAGGATGTCGGCGCAAAGAGTTGCATCCGATACGATCGGGTCATAGTTGTCTCTCCCCGAAAATGATGCCCATGTCGGCAGATGTAGAAACTGTCTGAAAAGGTCGCGTGTGAGTAGCACGGGGGTGTGATCAATCCGACCCTCCAACTGGAAGCCATCGTCGGCCTTCAAAGGAGTAAGGGATCGCCAGAACTACTGCAGATATAGCAGTGGGACTTCAGCGGTCTCCGTAAGGGCGTATGAGAGAGGATGCCCAATGAGGATCTCGATCATCACCTGATATTGGATGGCAGTTTGGGTGACATCGAGATGGTAGTTGTTGGGTGTGAGCGGAAGGAACTGATCCTCGGGAATCAGTTCGGCATCGGCTATTGGGTCAATTGCCGGATTCGGATTTTGCGCCATTGTACCTGTTTAGAAGCAACCTGTTACATCATAGGTACATTGAAACAAGATATCTTTGGGGTTAAACGGTCAATGGTTTAAACCATAACCAAATGAAACTCCAAGAAATTTGGGCAAAACCGACCCTAATCCGTGAACTAGGGTTCAATAACCAAGCTAATTCCACCATTTAAGGTTTTGAAATCCAACTTTCATCATAAATCAACTCACGCCGCACAACTCATAATTGACAAACCATACCTCACAACTCACAAGACACAACTTACAACTCACAAGTATCAATATAACATGTGAACCACATAAGCAACCCATAAGTAGATATAGCTATGAAGCACAAAAGTAAATCCACTAACTCAGTATGCAAATAAGAACATTAAATGGACCAGGATCAAGCCGTCGACCGGTATAGGTCACCAATCGGTATAGGTCAGCGACCTGTATAGAGATGGACCGATGATGTATCGGTCGACCGGTGAAGACTTCGACCGGGAAGGGTCTTTGACCGGGGTAATGGAACGACCGGTATAGATGATCTCGCGGTATATGGATCGACCGGTAGAGGCACTCGACTGATAGGGTCAATCGACCGGTATTAGGAGTTACGGGCGACCGGTGAATTAAACGGACCGGTATTACTATGGTCGACCGATAGAAAACTAACCGAACGGTATAACTTTGGCCGATCGGTAGCAACCCAAGCGACCGGTATAACCTAGGTCGACCGGTATTGCTTAGGTCGACCGGTATCAACCAAAGTGACCGGAATATCCTAGGTCGACCGGTATTAACAACACAGAGGCCAGATGAAAATATTGAAAGAACGTATAAACCCAGACTCAATCAATAATCATGGAATCGAATCAACACCATTAAATATATAATCGAAATCCCAATCGACCGAACGTGTTCGTCGACCGATAAAACCCCAATCGACCGAAGTCGAAAGGTTGGGGGGCGTTCGTTGTCGACCGGTAAAACCCCAATCGACCGAAGTCGAAGGGTTGGGGGGGCGTTCATCATCGACCGGAGTCGATTTAGGCGATATCGTCAGATACGACCGGATGGACCAACGATCGAGGTTTGAAGGAACCTTGACCGGGATCAATGAATGAAATAGCGAAAAGGAGTCGAGATCCGTACCTGTCGATCGAAGATTGAGTGTGAGAGAGAGATTGAGAAGACGATCGTCGAGAGAGAGATCGTGCGCCGACGAGGAATCGAGAGACTTGAGGGAGACGAGAGAGATGGAAGAGAGAAAGAAGTCGAGAGTTTGTGAGAGATAGGGAACAAGGAACCGGGGTTGAGTTAATCCCTCGGTCGATAGCAGGGCCGGGTTCAAGATCGGGTCGGGACATGGACCGGGCCGAGAATCAGGTGTGGGCCGGTCCAACGTTAAAACAAAATCGATATATATTTTTATTTTTATTTTATAAAATAAGTAAAGAAAAAATTTAAAGCAAAACTAAAGTGAAAAAAAAATCCTAAAAAACTTTGATGAAAAATTAACGAAAGATCAAAACTAAGGGAGAACACATAAAAAAAAACCTAAGGAAAGACACCTAAGGACCGGGGAAAAAAACATGATCCGGCTCACCCTCAAAATAGGAATCACTTACTCTCAGAGTTAAATGCCGCTCCCCTTTCACGAATACCGAGAGAGAATCGAACCACAAGAAAACTTACATGCTCCCCCTCGAACGGAGGACTGTATAATCTTACCAAACATCTAACGATAGTGCTCCCCCTGAACACATGCTCAGCTTCGAAAAAATTCACCACTAACGACTTACTCTTGAAGTTATCAACCTAAAGGACTGCAAAAGACAGCAAAATACCACGAAGACATGAAAACACACGAGAAAAGATAGAAATGGACGAACTCTAATTTATTAATACAGGAGTTTGAAATTGGCACAGAACTTAACGAGTAAAATGTAGTAACCAATGAGTGTGGCTATTAACATCCAGAGACAAGTCACTGGGGTATTAAGTCACAGTCATTCGTTATTGAATAAGACTCGGACAGGTCTGTGAAGGGATCAAACTTTCAGATTTAGCATACCTAGCTTGGACACAAGATAATTAAAGCGTTTTTCGTCCAAGGCTTTGGTAAACAGGTCTGCTAACTGATGCTCTGTATTAACAAAGTAGAGTTCGATGGTACCTCGTTCCACGTGGTCTTTAATGAAATGATATCGCACATCAATGTGCTTCGTCTCCGTGTTCTGGACGGGATTGCTCGATATGGCAATGGCGCTCTTCGAGTCGCAATAGATGGGGATCTTCGAGTAATGAAAACCATAGTCTTTCAGTTGGGTGCGCATCCAAATGACTTGCGAGCAGCAACTAGTGGCTGCTACATACTCCGCCTCGGTGGTAGAGGTGGACACGCAGTTTTGCTTTTTCGAAGCCCAGCTGACAAGACGATCACCCAAGAACTGGACATGTCCCGACGTGCTTTTCCGGTCCAACATGTTTCCAGCATGGTCAGCGTCTGAGTAGGGTGTCAGTTCAAAACCTGTCTCTTTCGGGTACCACAAACCAAGATCAACAGTACCTTTTAAATATCGGAAAATATGCTTAACAACAGCTAAGTGAGACTCTTTAGGTTTAGACTGAAATCTTGCACACAAGAACGTCGAGAACATAATATCTGTCCGGCTCGCCGTCAAGTACATCAGAGAACCTATCATTCCTCTATAAATTGTAGCATTCACGTCCTTTCCGTCAGGATCGGAGTGTAGCTTTATACTAGTAGACATGGGGGTTTTCATAGGTGAAGAATTTTCCATCTGGTATTTCCGAAGAATATCCGAGATGTACTTACATTGATTAATGAAAATTCCTATTGCTAATTGTTTTACTTGAAGACCCAGGAAAAAATTCATTTGCCCCCATCATGCTCATTTGAAAATGTTTACTCATAAGGGCAGAAAAGTTCTGACAATACTTGGGGTTAGTGGAGCCAAAGATTATGTCATCAACATAAATATGTACAAGAATAATATCGCGCTTTTCTCTTTTAATAAAAAGGGAAGTGTCTATCTTACCTTTAGAGAAACCAGATTTGACTAAGAAAGATGAGAGAGCATCATACCAGGCTCGTGGCGCTTGCTTAAGACCGTATAAGGCCTTGTCAAGAAAGTAAATGTGATTAGGGTTTTCTGAACTCACGAAACCTTCGGGTTGCGAAACATATACTTCCTCCTTGAGAACGCCGTTCAGGAACACGGATTTCACATCCATTTGAAAGACGATGAAATTCATGTGAGCGGCGTAGCGAGGAACATGCGGATCGCTTCAATGCGGGCAACCGGTGCAAACGTCTCCTCGTAGTCTATTCCTTCTTGCTGGCGATATCCTTTAGCTACCAGACGTGCTTTGTTCCGGACAATTATTCCATTCTCGTCCTTCTTGTTCTTGAAGATCCATTTCATCCCAATCACCGTCTTATTCTTTGGCCGGGGAACTAGGCACCACACTTTGAGGATCTCAAATTGATTGAGTTCCTCTTGCATAGCGATCACCCAGTCTGGATCATTCAACGCTTTGGAGACGGTGGAGGGTTCGATACAGCTAAGGAACGAAGAGAATAAACAATCATTTGCGATAGTGGATCGAGTCTGTACGGGTGTATTGGGGTCACCGACTATCTGATGCAGGGGATGAGCTCGAGTCCACTTGGTGGTGTGCGGAAGGGGTTGATATGTCTGTTGTGAGGTATCGGAATCCACATGACCATCGAGGGGTAAATCTTGAACTGCCTCGAGTGATGATGGTCTGTGACATGGAAGCTCCTTAGCTGGAGTCGAGCAAGTAGCAGAGGATGACTCAGCTGGTGATGAAACTATAGCAGGATCCGGGATTGCCGGAGAGGTTACTTCGTGAGTACCTTCAAGAGGTACTACCGTTGCCTGATCTTTAGTAGGAACTTGAGAGATAGGAGGGGGGTCACTAGAGCTCGGGGATGCTGATTCATTGACAGTAGATGAGGGAGCACCAGGCGAGGATGGGCCACCTGAGTCGGTTAGACCAGTGACATGTGTCACTTCTGGTGCTTGAGCAACATTCCTGTTACATGACATAGCATTAGACTTAATATTAAATAAGTCATCAAAGAAATACTTAAAAAGTAAATCCAAATCAGAAAGATGTGATCTTGACGTAGACGCTTGATTTGGAACTACTGGAAATTGTGTAGCTCCTGAACGTAATTGTCTAGAAGCTAACATACCAGTTAAAGCGGGTTCTGAACTGAGTTGTTCAGAAGCTATATCAGCGGCCTCGTCAAAAGTCATGTTCACACTCTCAACGACGGTCTTTGTTCGTTTGTTGTAGACTCGGTAAGCTTTGGCTTGCTGAGAATATCCGATGAACACTCCTTCGTTCGCTTTTGGGCTGAATTTGCCGAGATCGTCCTTGTCGTTCAGTACGAAGCACGTGCATCCGAATGCATGGAGTAGTTGATATTCAGAATGCGTTTGTTGATGATCTCGTATGGAGTCTTGTTGAACCGCTTGTTAATAATAGTCCTGTTTTGAGTGTAGCAAGTGGTAGCAACTGCTTCTGCCCATAAATATAGCGGGAGCTTGGACTGAGATAATATTGTGCGTGCGGCTTCTACTAGAGTTCGATTCTGGTGCTCAACTACCCTGTTTTGCTGAGAAGTACGAGCAGCTGAGAAGGTATGAGAGATGCCCACTGAAGTCAGGTAACCTGTGAGTACTTGATTCTTGAACTCAGTGCCGTTATCCATCCGAATAGTCTGGACTGATAGGTTGAGACTGACTTGAATACTCTTCAAAAGAGAGAGATGATCAATTCGGGGGTTTCATCCTTTGAACGGAGGAGTCTAACCCACGTGTAGCGAGAAAAGTCGTCAACCATCACTAGGACATACTTCTTGTGATTGATACTTTGAACGCGCATCGGTCCACATAAATCCATATGAATGAGTTCGAGGGACCGAGAAGTACTTGGAACGGCTTTAGGCTTGTGAGAAGCCTTCTTCATCTTGCCCATTTCGCAGGCAGCACACAAGTGATCTTTTTCGAACTTCAGATTTGGCATTTCCCTGACGTGTCCACCAAGCACCAACTTGTTCATAGTCTTGAAGTTCAGGTGAAAGAGTTTACGATGCCATAGCCAATTTTGTTCAGCTGAGGCTTTAGACATCAAACAAACTTCCTTGTCGGCTTTCAAAGATGATAGGTCAATCGTGTAGAGGTTGGTGCGACGCGTTCCAGCAAGGATTTCTTTTCCATCTTCAGTCCGAACGCTGCACCTTTTCGCTTTGAAGGTGACCTCTAGATTCTTGTCGCAGAATTGACCGATGCTGAACAAGTTGTGACCAAGACCTTCGACGTAGGACACTCTCTTGATCATCAGATTATGCTTAACAATATCACCATACCCCATAATAGGAGAAGAATGGTCATTCCCAAAACCTTCATTCCCACAAAACTTCTCGGTGAAGTTTGTGAGAAACTCCCTTCTTCCGGTCATGTGCTTGGAGCAGCCCAAATCTAAATACCACACATGACCATCCTGCAAAACAAGTTATTTCTTTTTAGATACCCATTCGTAAATGGGTCTTTTGGGGTTAGGTTTAACACCCGACTTGGATGCCTGTTTAGACTTGGGTCTGATTCTATAACGGGGAACATCAAACTGAGAATTATAATTAGAAATATGATACGAAACAAAACAATCAGATGCAAAACGACGATCAACAAAATCATTCGATCCACAATAGGACCAACAAAGACAATCATGAGACAGTTGAAGTAATTGCGGAATTGAATAAACTTTTAAAGGTAAAAATCCATTACATTCAACCAAAGGTTTGGAATTAAAAACATCATGACTGTTATTGTTTTTCCTAGACTTTAAAACTGGATTAACTAATTTTGTTGTCGTCGTGCTCTCGTTAGGCTTCTTAGCTACCCACGCATATTTGACATCTTTGCGTCGACCAAAAGTATCTGAAATACCGTTAAACCCATAGTTAGAAGATTTGAAATTTGAAGATTGTTGCCTTTTAGAGCGACCGGTCTTTTTCTTCTTTTGTGAACGCTTTTTAGATTTACACTTTGAAGAATTGTTCACAGAAGGTTTTTGTGAGGCAGATGTGGAACATTCACCCTTATAAAATTTTACCGGAGGCTCACAAGAATTATTTAGAAAATCAACGTGACTTGGAAGTAAAGGATTAAAATCAAATTGGTTCAAATCATTATCTAAACACACCTCAGAATTCAAGAATGCGGAAAATTCCATTTCCTCATCAGAGGGGACCTTATCACTTGAGGAATTCCGGACATCGGAAGAATTTGTTTGAAGCGGATCATCGGCGGAAGCATTTTTAAAATCAGAACACTGATCCGTTTCGAAAACTTGAGGCTCTTTTCCTTTATTTGAAATATTTGGCGACGAGTCACCCAAAAATGCTTTATAGGAAGATGTGTCGGAGGCAGGATAAGAATTATCAAACAGATAAGTTTTCTCACGTTGGAGAATTGTAGCCTTAGCTTGAGGCTCAGCCTTGTGAAGTTGCTCTTTCAGACGATCTGCTGCCAAAGCAGCCAGTTGTGAATTTAACTTCTTTATTTTTCTCTGAAAGTATTCTTTGTCCTTATCTGACACCGTTTCCTCTTTATTGGAATTGAGGCACTCAATTTGGGATAAAAGCTCTTGTTTTTCCTTTTGAAAACGGTCCCTCTCCTGTTCAAACGACTCTTCTAGCTGAACAATTTTCTTTTCTAAAATCAGAGGTGGAACATAGACTTTATGGTCTAGTTGTTCCTCCTCAGTTTTAACGGTTTTAGCATCTAGTTCAGCTTGAGTGTAGCTTCTAAAAATAGTCATTTGATAGGAAACAACATTTTTCTTCGTTGTAAGATGCATTTAATGAATCATAAACAAAAGGCAGTTTCATTTTAGTAGAGTTATCCCTTCTCAACTTATCCTCTTCCCATTCCTCATCCTCACTTGGTTTGGTCCAATTGATTTTGTATTCTGGATAAGTCTTGTCTAATACAAGAAATTCGAACGGATATAACGTAGGAACTTTGGATAAGGCCTTTTTCAGATAATATGGGTTATCGTAACCGATACCCGTATCCGCATGCTTGGGTTCTTTTGGTGCAATAAGATTAAGCGTTTGATGAGATTGTCCAATTTTATAAAGTTTCCTTTCAAGCTCCTTCAATTGATTAGATAATCTTTGATTTTCATTTTTGTAAGCCACGCTTTGAGTCACATTATCTACTTTGGTCTTTAGCTCTTGTGATTCTTTTGAACAACTCTCACACTCTTCTTTTAAATTTGAAATGATGCACAGGTTGCTAGCAATTTCTAAGCTTTGATTTTCAATACATTCAGACTGTGCAGAAACTCGTTTTTCTAGAGATGAGATGATTTGTTCTTTTTCTTTTATGAGTAGCTTGTAAGAGTCTAGTTTATGCATAGTAAGTTGCATCTGATCAAGTAAAGCTTCTTGGTAAGGAGTACATACCTGACATGGAGAATTACGATCTTCATCATCAGTGTCAGACGGTGATGAATGCTTGCCCATGAAACACAAGTGTGCTTCAGCATCCTCATGTTCTTCATCAGATACTTGCAGCCAGTAGTCATCTTCAGCCATTAGAGCCTCACCTGCTTCCTTATCTTTAGCCAGCAGCAATTTGGCTCTGTAATAATCTGAATTACGCACGACAGGTTTGCGACAATCCTTGGCAAAATGACCCAACCGACCACAGTTATAGCATTTGATTGGCTCCTCTTTTGGTTTCTCTTCAAGTCTCTTCTTTGGCTTCTTACTTTCTTCAACTCGTCTCTTCCCTTCATACTTCTCTTTATGCTCACGACGATTGAGAGGAGTAGTGGAATATCTTTGATTGTTTGAAGATTTGTTGAAGAAATTCCTCTTCTGGAATGATTGAGTCAGGTACACCATCGCTTCTTTCATCTTAGTGTATTCTGGATCCAGGTCACTGTCAGGATCTTCAGGTTCAGAATCACTTTGCACTGGCTCCTTTTCAAACGAGCGGCTGACAGATTTACCTTTTTTCTCAGATACGAGTGCTAACGGATCAACGATCGGCTTTTCATCTTCTTTCTGATTACCCATTAACTC
Organism: Arctium minus; assembly: GCA_954870635.1. Taxonomy (NCBI): domain Eukaryota; kingdom Viridiplantae; phylum Streptophyta; class Magnoliopsida; order Asterales; family Asteraceae; genus Arctium; species Arctium minus. The sequence continues at coordinate 73,491,079 of OX941086.1, forward strand.
CATAACTTCCTCTTCATCTTGGAGCAACATTTCATAAAGTTCATGTAGATAAAGCTTCTCCAGGGTCTGAGTATGACGGATATGAGACACGAACGGCTTCCATTCAGGCTGGAGGTTGTTCATGAACTTGATGTTGTTCTCGGTGTTCGTCTTCGTGATCTTGTTTTTCTGGAGATCATTCAGAAGCATGTTGAACCTTTCATAGATTTTTGTCAGCGTCTCGCCTTTTCTGGATTTGAAGCCATCATATCTGGTGATGCAATTTGTCACCTTCAGTTGATTGTTGATGTGGCTCTCCATCATCATTTTCTCAATCTGGTCCCACATTTTCTTCGCCGACTCTTTGTAACTGTCGATGCAAGCATAGATGTCGTTGGGCAGACTTTGTAGAATATACGTCTTTGCTAGCTTTTCGGCCTCATACATGTTCTTTTCTTGAGGGAGAAACTCACCGATAGTTTTCCGCACACGACGTTCAGGTCGACCTTCATCTGGATTTCCAGGTATGACTTTCATCGGCCATTCTTATGGCCCCTCGATCAGACACTTGTATATATCCTCGTAGTTGGATTTCGCTTCAATGAAGTTCATGAAGCGATCATGCCACTGAGGATATTCTCCCCGATAGAGCACCGGGGGCTCTTGATCCGAACCAATAGCTAAAGCGTCTCTTGAATTCATCTTAAATCTCTTAACTTAAAATCACTTTTCTGGATCAAACCTTCACTCTCTTTGCTCTGATACCAATTGTAGATCCCAGTACAGTGCAATCAATAGTAAATAATGAATGATGAACAGTAATATAGCCACAACCTCTAGTCATATGATTAATATGAAATCAAAGGGTTACAGGTTTACAGAAAGAATTTCTGATCAGAGAAAAGTAAACCTATAGACTAGAGATTTGGAAATTAAGAGACTAAACTGATAGTGAAAACTAAACCAACCTTTATATACTTAGGCTTTACAAGAATGGGCTTATGGGATTTTAGGCCCAACAAGCTAATAACACTTTCAATTAATTACAAAATGAACCATGAACTTCTATTTAACATAAATTTCACCCTAACAAATATCGCTCATAAGGAATTACAAGGTTTTGTTTATTTGAAGCAATACTACCAACTATATCAGAAGAACTACTAGTATATCTATTACAATCCATATCATGAGATGATTTAGAACTCTCATCGATCTTCCTTTTCGGTCGCCATTCCTTTCGTTCTTCAGAATTTTTATTATTCACTGAAACATAAGATTTAGATCTGTTAAGAAAATTAGATTTCTAAGATTGTCTTTTTGAAAGCTTACCAGTGTTAGTCTGTTTGTGTGAGCGCCTTTTGTTTGCTTCTTACCTTTAGCATGATAATCAGCATTCACAGAAACTGTTTCACCAACCTTAGTTGATGATTCACCATCTTCATGCAAACTAGGTAAACTTGTCCATTAATTAAAAAAGGAGAATGATCTGGAAGTTTAGCATTGAAGTCAAAAATATCAATCTCATCTATATACCCTTCATCAGAATTTATAAAATCATTTACAGACTCAAATAAATCATCGAAATAAGGTTCAGAAATTTGAGGTGCTTTAGAAGATGAAGAACACTCTTTAGAATCAAATTGGAAAACGGTGTTCTTCAAAACAGTAGAAAATACGTCTTGTGTTAATTCACTCAAAATTCTTTCATCAGATAAAGTACTTTCTAGCTCAATTATTTTTCTTTCTAATACGAGTGGAGGAACATAAATTTTAGCCTCAACCGGTTTTGCCTCCATCTCAGAAATAGAATAGCTATCAAAATAATCATTTGAAAGAAATTTTGGTTTTTCAGAAAGATAACTATCATTCAATCTTTCATAACAGAATGGTAGTTGCATTTTCTTTAAATTCATTTTTTTCGCCTCTTCTTTTTCCTCAACCTCCTTCGGTGATTTGGTGACAAATTTGGGTTTCAAATGAGGATATTTAACAGCTGCATACATAAAATTGACATTATATATAGCTGGTTGTTTTCTGATGGCTTTCTATAAGTAATGGGGGTTATCATACCCGAGTCCCCATTTCTCTTTAACATTAGCCTCTTCATTAGGGGTGTTTAGAAAAATTGTTTGATCTGTTTGGCCTCGAACATATAATTTGGTTTCCAAACCATTTACCTTTTTCTCTAAAGTCTTGTTTTCAACATGCAGTTTAAATGCTTTTAGAACACATTCTTGCTTTTCTGAATCAAACTTAGACAATTTAGATTCAAAATCAGAAATCTTACTTTCAAAACGATCTTTTTCATTTTCAAAACCAGAAACAGATTTGCGAAGAGAATCAATCAAATCTTTGTTCCCAACAACTTGCTTGTTAAGTTCAAAGATCTTTTGATCTTTCTTTTCAACTCTGCTCTTTTCCTTTTTCAGTTTGTTTTGATGATCTTGAAGTTCGACGATCATAGCTTCCATTTTAACCATAAAATCAGATTTAGATAAGTTCATTTCCTCATCAGATGTCTCATCTTTAGAATCAGCATCTTTCACCTCTTTGCCCATCAAGCACATGTGTGCTGTCTCTTCTTGTTCATCCTCAGAATGGTCTAGCCAAAATTCGTCTTCTGCCATTAGTGCTTTCCCTGCTTCCTTTTGAGTAGCATGCAACATCTTCTGCTTGTAGTATTCAGTATTCCTGACAATTGGCTTTCTACAATCCTTAGCAAAATGGCCGACCTTTCCACAATTGTAGCACTTAATCAGCTCATTTGTCTTCTTTTCAGCACTACCTTATTCATTCACGTATCTTTTCTTCTCCTCGAGTTTTCTCTCCAGATACCTTTTCTCTTCAAATCATTTTCCTTCTACTCGTTCTCTGTGCTCATGGTTCTTTGATCCAGAAGATGAATATCTCTGAGAATTTGAACTCGGTTTCTTGTAAAACTTCATCTGAAATGCTCGAGTCAGTAAAAGCATAGCTTGCTTGAGATTTTCTCCGTCATCACCATCTGATTCAGAACTGGAATCATCTGAGCTTGGAAGAACAATCTTTTTCTTCTTTTTCTTCTCTTTCTCTTTCTTCTTTGTCTCTCCAGCTACTAAGCCAATGGGGTCAGAAACTTTCTCAGTCTTCTTTTTCTCAGCTTATTTCTCTTCGACCTCTTCCTCATTCTGTCGCAAAGTCTCATACACTTCATGAAGAGGTATCTCACTTAAATCTTTTATCTGCTTCATGCTTCTAGTTTGTTTCTTCCATTCCGGCTGTAGAACACTGAGAAACTTGACATTGTTTTCTATCTGCTTCTTTGTGACTTTATTCTTGGAAACCTCATTCAATAGAAGGACAAATCTCTCATACGTTTATTCAAGGCTATCATGTTCCTTAGCCTTAAATTCTTCATAACTATTTATACAATTTTCCACTTTCATCTAATTTCCCACCATGGAACCCTTCATCATCTTCTGTAGCTAATCCCACATGGATTTGGCAGTTGCATTGTAGCTGTCTATTTTGATATAGATCTCGTTAGTTATGCTTTGCAACAGTAGAGATCTGGCTTGTTTCTCAGCTTTGAATCGATTCTTTTGCTGTTCAGAAAATTGAGAAATATCATTTTCAACAGTTTTTGTCTTCTGAACTCCATCTGAGTCATAACCCTCAGCAGGAATCTCATCAGTAGACATTTTCATTTGACCCTCTGTGATTGATAACCAAATATTCTCTCCATTTGGGTACCGTTCAACAAAATCACTAAATCGATCCTTCCACTCTTCGTACTCTCCCTTGAATAGAACATGAGGTTTGACATAAGTGCCAATTGAGAGAGCGTCTCTGGAAGTCATCATGTTTGAAAAATATTCAATAAGAATTTGAAACTGATCGTTAGTCCAAAAATGAAATCAAGTAAAATTGCAGATACAAATATACACAAAGAATTCGCAAAATTCTTTTAAAATTCGCAAGTACTTAAGAATTCGTAAGAAACTCTTTTCGCAGAGAACCTTTATACGAATTCCTAACTTTGAAATTTGACCAATAAGAATTCGTAAGCAAAGAGAAACTTAGAATTCTCAAGCAATGTCAATTCAGAAATTCCCAGATAACATATACCAACTTCAGAATTCGCAGACTATAAGAAGTCAGATTTCGTAACTCTCAAACCTACGAATCCTGAGGAATTCACAAGAAACAATGTATAAAACTTCACTTTTCGCAAGTTTCAAGACTGCGAATTCTATCCTTCACAAAAAATTTCAAAAATAACTTTTCTCACAAAAGATATCTGCGAATTTTACTGATTCTACTAATTCTTGACAAATCAGACTTCTGCGAATTCTTAGCAATTCGCAGACAAACAAATACGAATTCTTAAGAATTCTCAACACAAAGGCCTGCGAATCCTAGAAAACTCGCAACACAAGCATCTGCGAATTTTACACTTGTAAAATTTCAGAATTCAACCACAATACTAAATCTAATATAAATTCTGCAAAAGTTTTAAGATCTCTGCGAATCCTTTGAGATTTTTGCGATACCCTTTAAGAACCCTGCGACACCCAGACACTCTGCGAGTTCTAGAGATGATCTTGCGAGTTCTTCACGAGGACTTGCGAGTTCTTCAGATTTCTAAGAAAAACTCCTCTGATTTCTTCTAAAACCTATCTAGGCTTCAAAATTCAATTCAAAACATTGACAATATATTCTCTAAGATATCTAGAATCAAATTCTATTACTCAATTTCTATAAGAATCACTAACTATTACAAAATGAATCAAAATACAGTTCGAAGAACTCGTGAACTCTAATTCGACTAATCTCAAAAATTAAACCTCAATTACAGTGCAAAACACAAACCAGACTATACAAACTCAATCAAATACAATATACGAACTCATTTCGAACAATTACAAACTCTAATTCGCACAAACACTCAAATTTCAACTTGAACTCTATGAACACAGTGTCGACTCTGAATTTTCTTGATTTCAATCGGATTGGCTCTGATACCAATTGATAGTCCCTGATTTGTTCAAGTTCTTATCTAAATCAAATACAACAAACAAGATTAGTAAACTACCTGTTTGATTAATCACAAGATTCAATTACAAATGGATTGAATCACTTTCTCTCTCTAAAAATCTCTTTCTCTCTCTAAAACTCTCTCTGCGAATTTGAAACTTGTTACATGCAACTTTCTCTCTCTCACAGTTTGAATGTGTGTGAACTTCTTACAAAAAACAAAGACACAAAGCTATTTAAACCAACAACAATTACAAAGGAAAACAAAATACAAACTACTTTGATTTTGACTTTTATTGACTTTGCATAAGAGTTGACTTTCAACTTTGACTTGTTTGATTTTCACCTTCTGTTTTCTATGATCTTGTATCCAACATATTTCTGATCTAAGATAATCAAAATTCTCTCTTCTACTAGAATATTCTCAAGCTCAGAAATTTTACTTTCTAAGATGAGCGGGGTAACGTAAATCTTACCTTCAATATGTCTTGCCTCCATTTCATGGTAGAATAACTTTGAAAATAATCATTTGAGAGAAACTTTGATTGTTTAGTATTGTAACTAGCATTCAGTTTACTATAACAAAATGGTTGTTGCATTTTATATTTATTTTTCCTGTTTTCATTTTCCTTAGCGTCAACTTCGTCTGATGACTTTGTCCATTTGACTTTGAGATTAAGGATTTTTTGGCCAATTGTAGAAAATCAAAATCATATAAAGCATACCTTTTAGAAATACCATTTTTCAAGTAATGTGGGTTATTGTAACCAATACCCCAAAATTCGTTGAAAATTTAGAACTCCTTTTGTTTGTTAAAATGAATGGTTTGATCGGTCTGACCTCTAGTATATAGTTTTTTTCTCCAAACCGTTGACCTTTTCAACCAAAATTTTATTTTCTTATTTCAAAGATAAACATTTCTTAACAGCCTCTTTCATCTCACATTCAGACATTTTAAATTTAGAAGATATTTTAGACAATTGACTTTGAATTGCAGTCTTTTCTTAACCAAAGTGTTAGTGTATTATTGTATCCAAGATTTAATAGAAAAAGTCAAGTCAAGATAAGTCAACAAAGTCAATGTTTAGTTTAGTCAATCTTAGAGTTTACTTTGTTGTTAAGCATGTGGTTTTAGACTTGTGGTATAAATACCATGTTGCCTTGTAAATGATGTAGCTAGATATATTGTAATATCATTGTGAGATAAATGACATGAACACTTTCTCTCTCTACACTCTATCTCTAGAATCTTGATACTGTTATATTCTTAATAGAGATTGTGTTTGATTGCTTGATTTGGATTGGGAAAACAATTTCAATTGGTATCAGAGCAAACCAAACAAATTCAGAAAGATCAGATCATCAAAGTTGGATCGATTTCAGAAATTTTTCAAGAACACAGAGGCGATCATTGTTGAATCGATTTTGCATTATTTTGTTGTTCTTAGATTGTTAAATCATTTTTAGTATGACCGATTAGTGTAATTGAATGTTTTGTATTCACAAATGTACACGAATTGATCATCAGATAGTTTGAATTTTGAGTTTTTATAAGTTTCATGAAAAACACAAACTCGAACACTTTTCTTGGATCAATTTGGTATATTTTGGTGTTTTTAATGGAAATCTAGTGGTAGAATTGTGTTCTAAATGATAAATCGATCATTTCTATGGAATTTCATGTTTTAATTTGCAGGTTTAGAGCAATTTGGATTGATTTCATGAACGTAACTGTCAAAACGCGCAAGATCTGACAAACGCGCAAGTTCATCATCAAACGCGCAAGTGAAAGGATCTGATTCTTGGCTAGAACGCGCAAGTATCTAAAGAACGCACAAGCAAAACGTGCGAGTTTGCTAAAACGCGCTAATAGAGGCAAGCGAGTTTGATAAACGCACAAGGCAAAGCTTGCGAGTTTGATCGAAACGCGCTAAGAGGCTTGCGAGTTTGAAATCCGTGAAAAATTTTCTAAGTGCTTAAACGCGCAAACGTCATAAAACGTGCACGTAGCGGCTAGCGAGTTCCAGAAACGCGCAAGTGCCTACTAGCGAGTTTTAGTATGAATAGTGCTTTGCGCTTTCAGTGCCTTGCGAGTTTCATCCTTTGCGTGACTAACGATTAACGCGTTTCAGTGGTTAGCGAATTTGATCAGTGAACAGTGACTAGCGTGTATAGTGACTTGCGAGTTTCAAGACTTAAAATTTTTTTGAAAATTAATTTTTTTTTTGAGTGATCAAAGTTTGACTTTTTAGTCAACATTTCTGATTTGTTTGGGAACGATCATTTCATTTTCAAGCTAATCTGTCAAGATGCCAACTACAGATGAAAGAGGAAACACTGTTTTATCTGCAAGAGATATGGTTGTTTTGTACATGCCTGAGATACCGAAAATAGAAGCAGAAAGAGACAATCTGAAAAATCAGAATTCAAAGCTTCTTAAACAGATTCAGGAGTTGAAATTAAATTTGTCAAGTTCTGATAAATCTTCTGACTGTAAAAAGTGTGCTAATATGGTTAAATCTGATTGTGCAGGTATCATTAGTGCAAGGGAGAAGGAGATTAAAGAGAAAGAGGAAATGATTGAAATAAAAGGAAATACTATTCAAGCTTGTGAAAAAGAAATCAAACTGAAAGACAGAAAGATTTCAAATCTTCAAAGCCAACTGAAGACGACTGAACATAAGTCATCTGAGCTGAAAGATGAATCAGTCAAGCTTCAAAACAAGTTAAAGGCTTTTGAAGATCAGATATCTGTCTTGGAGAAAAAGAATGCTTAATTGAAAACAAGTATCCAAGCAGAAAAAGAAAAATCAAATAAAGAGATATCTTCAACTCAACAGTCATCTGAGATTTTCAAGAAAACTTTACAAGAGAAAAAGGATCTTGAGCTGAGATGCATTAAACTTTCGAAGCAAGTGTCTGGTTTTGAAAAGATAATCATTACTGAAAAAGACACATTTGCTAAGGAAAGAAAAGTTCTTGAAGATAAAAACACTGAATTTCCCAAAAAGATTTCTACTTTACAAGACTTGCTCGAAAAAGAAAGACAGATTTTCAAAGAAAAGAAGCAGTCTTATGAGCTTGAAAAGAAAAACGCGGAAAAGAGAAATACTGGGATTTTAAAGGAAATATCTGAAAAATCCAAGAACTTGGAAAAGGATTTTGAGCTTGAACGTTTAAATTTTGAATATGAAATATCTAAGCTCACATCCAAATTAACTGTTCTGTCATCAGATTATCAAAAAGAACAGAAGGCCAAATCTGATTTGAAACAACAGTTTAACACACTAACTTCTGAAAGAAACATTTTATCTGAAAAGATAAAGAACTTAGAAGCTGCAAATGTTGATTTGTCAGAAAAAGTTTGTGCTGATGTGATCAATCAATCACCAGTTGACAATTCAACCGAATCAGTTTGCTCATTTAAAACTGCTTCAAGTTCAATTCATAATAAAAATGTTTTAAAAAACAAAAGTGTCAAACCAAATATTGTCAACTCAAATCAGATAAGACCATCAAATCTGTTTTATGATAAATCTGTTGATGGCTCAGCAAATTTTTACATCAAATCTCTTGGAAAGTCTTCTAAGAAAAATCAGATGGTCTAGAGAGTAAAAGATTCTGATGAAGAGAAGAAGAATGACAGATCATTCAAATCCACAACAAATGCCAAAAAGAACAGTATGCATAAAGGTACATCTTTTGGTAATTCTGATATATATTACTCGACTAATCATCTGATCAGGATTGCTCAAAGGAAGATATGTTGTTCTTACTGTGGAGAGAATGACTTCGTTCAAAGAGAAACTGCTCACAATTGGTACGGTTCTTATAGAATAACTTCTCGGAATTCTGGATTTAAAAGATATACATCTAATGAGAAGTGGATTCCTAAATCTAACATACCAGGACCCAAATACCAGTGGGTACCAAAACCTGTTAAAACTGTTTTGCAGGTACCACAGTTTTAGGGGGAGCAAGATGATTGACTTCTAAGTAATACAACTTAGAACTCGGACTTCAATGTCAAAGACAATGGCTTCTAAACACTTCAGTTTAGAACCCGAACTTTAATGTAAAAGATTGTGGCTTCTGATCACATGACAGATCAGGACCCGTTATTCAATGTTCATATAAGGATATTTTGCTAATATCCAGGGGGAGCTTAATAAACCTAAATCATTCTATAATGATTTGAGGGGGAGCCTTAAAGGTAAATATCTTCTGATCTTATATCTTTGATTGTTTGGAAGAAGAACAACTTTCAAACATGAAAAACGCTTTCTGAAATGTTCAAACCACTTCTGGTTCTCAAAAGATTTGATGAACTTAGAAGTGTGCTTTTAAATGTTTTTCAAAATTGAGCGTTAATGTTTAATTGGCCGTGTGTTTCAAAAAGATCAATACTTGCGTATTATCTTTTCTATATACTGTCAAGTATTCACACACATCGGTTCATTACTTCATTTGAAATTGTTATTACCATGTCTCATAAAGAAACAATTTTTTGATGGTAATACTCCCGTTTGCTTTCAAGTGTTGTTGAGCATCATTCATCATTTTCAAATTTGTGCTTTCATTGCTAAATTGTTTATATTTGTTCATATAAACAAATTATCCAATTCTTTGATACCCTAACCATTTCATTTGATCTGATTGATACATTGTCAGATTCTCAAAACAATTCTCTTGACTTCATTTCATTCATTCAATATCCTTGTTTTGAGAAATCTTCAAAGTTCAAATGCTCAAATTATCATTCATATTTTTAAATGAGCAATCATTCTGACACTGTTATCATTTTGTACTTAACTGTTCAAGCTAACCTGTTGAGCAACTATTCTTTTTAGGATTTACATGGGATTCTTGTGTGAGCTTCAACAGAACTTCCATGGATTCACGAAACCTGTGTTTCCTACCCCAGAAGTAATCCTTGAGTGATTGAGGGGTGAGGGGTCATAAATCAACGAGTGGGGGAGATAACTCATCCGGTTGAGTTTTTCTCATTGTGTGGAGCAGAAAAATGTAAATGAGAGTTTGGTTAGAAGTGAGCATAATGTTAAAAAGAAAGAGGGTGTGAGAACAGAGTTAAAAGAAAATCAGAACTCTGCACCAACCACTTTCTGAGTCGGGCAACCACATCTACTGATTGGTTCACATTCTTTGGTGACCATCATTGAAACAGGCAGTGAGCCCATGCCAACTCTTGCATTAACCCCACCAACCACTCGTTTCTTTCTTAACAAAGAAATGTTTCATTTTCTTTGGGGACGCAACACATCTGCTATCTGGTCTTCACTCGGAAGATTTAGATATTGAAAAAGAAGGAAAGTTGACCCACCTTCGCACCTCTTTCATGCACATTGAGTCCGTGTAATACATGTTGCTGTCTCAACAGTTTACACAATTTGAGCCTTATGAAACACAATCATTGTGCTAAATTCTTTCATACACAAGCACGAGCACACAGAAAATTTGTTTTTCTGTCAGAACATTCATAGATAAACCTTGTCTTTTTCAATGATTGAATGGAAGTCCTGGGGATTCATCATCAAACCAGCTCCTTAAATTGTACATTCGTTGTACACAGTAACTCCGTGTTACTGACAGGCATTTCTAACTGTTTCATTTGTTGAATCAGGGTTACCAAGTTCATTATATCTGAACTTGAAAAGATTCGGGTATACACAGTTCATGATTCAGATAGTCAGATCAAAGGATGGAAACTGTCAAATTATTATAAAGGAGGAGATTGTTAGTTGAATACAAAGGGGGTGATCAAAGATAATGTTGAAATTGAAGATGTTTTGATGATCATGAAGCTCACAATCATCAAAAGGGGGAGACATTTACAAAGATCAATTTCAAACAAAGACTTGGAGAGAAATGCTTCAAAAGTCTTTCTGATGAAAATGGTGAAGATAATTCTGATAGTCAAAGCCAGATGAAAGTTTTAAAAGATTCTGAAGAAGATTCGTGAAAGTTTGTTTTTCCGAAGATGGTCCAGAGATCACAAAAGATGAAGATACATGATCAGAGATTCCTCAAAGTTCAAAGATGAATTTTTCAAAGAAGTTTCAAAGATTCAAGGAATTTCAAAAGTTTTAAGAATTCATATTCGTATTTGTGTTCAAGACTTGTTGACTCTCCAAAGATACAATGTGAAAGACTTTTCAAGCTTATCTGAAGATTCTTTAAAGATTGAAAGACTGAAGAATGTTAAAGCTTCAAAGTTTTAAAGATGTCAGAGACAAAAGTTGAAGAATCAAGCGCTGAAGACTAGTGTCAAATTTTTTTAAATCTTGAATACAAAGGGGGAGATTGTTAGTGTATTATTGTATCCAAGATTTAATAGGAAAAGTCAAGTCAAGATAAGTCAACAAAGTCAATGTTTAGTTTAGTCAATCTTAGAGTTTACTTTGTTGTTAAGCATGTGGTTTTAGACTTGTGGTATAAATACCATGTTGCCTTGTAAATCATGTAGCTAGATATATTATAATATCATTGTGAGATAAATGACATGAACACTTTCTCTCTCTACACTCTCTCTCTAGAATCTTGATACTGTTATATTCTTTTAATAGAGATTGTGTTTGATTGTTTGATTTGGATTGGGAAAACAATTTCACAAAGGTATCAATTTTTTTATTTAAAGTTTCAATCAATACGGTCTTCTCAACAATGTCTTTGTTGAGTTTCAGTATTGTTTGATTTTTCATTTCAATAACACATTTTTCACGTTTTAGTTTAGACTACAGATCCTGAAGTTCAACCATCATTGACTGCATTTGATTAAGAAAATCAGATTCAGTCATATCATTTACCTCATCAGAAGTCTCCTCATCATCCGATTCCACCTCAACTACCTTATTTCCCATCCAACACATACCGACAGTCTCATCCTTCTCACTTTCAAAGTCAGTGACATTCAGCCAATGATCATCCTCGGCCATCAAAATTTTGCATGCCTCTTTCTGCTTTGCTCAGAGCATTTTGTTCTTGTAGTAGTCTGAATTCCGAACTTTAGGCTTTCAGAAATCATTGGGAAAATGACCAAGCTTTCCATAGTTATAACACTTGACTGTTTCTTCCTCCTCCTTCTCCTCATATTTATTCACATACTTCCTTTCTTCCTGTCATTTCTCATCAACTCTCCTAACCTCAAACTTCTTCTTTCCTTCAACTCTTTCTTTATTCTCATAATTTCTTGACCCAGAAAAATACCTTTGACTGTTTGATCCAGGCTTGTTGTAGAACTTTTTCTAGAAGGCTCTGGTCAACAAAAGCATAGTTTGCTTCAAGTTCTCACCGTCATCAGAATCAGAATCTACACTATCTTCACACTAAGATTCAGACACAATCACTTTCTTCTTCATAAGGCTAACAGACTTATTTTCCTTTCTCTTGACAACCTAGGCAACAGGATCCACCACTGGTTTGTCATCTTTCTTTTTCTCCGCTCTTATTTCCTCAACTTTTTGTACGTTCCAGCGATGAGTCTCATAGACCTCATGCAATGGAATCTCATTGAGATCTTTCAGCTGTTTCATCTGACGGTTAAATCTTTTCCATTCATGTTGCAAAATACTTAGAAACTTCACATTAGTCTCAATCTGAAATTTCTTCTTCTTGTTCTTGCTCTGTTCATTCAGAAGTGTGAGAAATTTGTCATATGTTGTCTCTAAGCTCTCACCATGTTTAGCTTTAAACTCTTCATAGTTGTTGAGACAGTTTGACACTTTCAGCTGTTCGCCTACTTTTTGAGCCCATCATCATCTTTTCTAGTTGATCCCATTATCATTCTCTCTTGTAATGCGCACACCGATTATTAAGAATACAATATTTGTATTTAAGAAAACATTTTTTTCTTTTTTTTCAAGAATATATTTTTCAAAACATTCTACGAAATTATAGTTTAAAACATATCTATTTAATATTTCGTTATTTTAAAAAATAATGATTATAAAAAATATATTTTAAAAAATTCGTCAATATATCGAATTAGTTACTAAAAACTATATATACTTAAATGTAATTTTTGAAATAATGTTACATAGAGGAAGAATTAAAATAAAAATATTTTCTTTTTATACAACTTACCTTTTAATTAATAGCAGTTATCTATACTATATTATAAAAACGACATAAAAAACTCTTAATTACAACATTTTAAGCACAAGTTACAACTAATTAAAGCCAATTACTTAATTTACAATTCATTAATGATTTGGTACAACTTTTCCAAGCACAGTATCTCACATAATCATCTATTTGTGGAATGGATACTCATTTATTAATATAAATATTTGTTTTTTTGGTGGAGGATTTTATAAAATAGATTTTATATTAGCATAATCTATTTTAAATGTAGATTTTACATTTAAATCTATATCTATACTATATTATAAAAACGACATAAAAAACTCTTAATTACAACATTTTAAGCACAAGTTGCAACTAATTAAAGCCAATTACTTAATTTACAATTCCTTAATGCTTTGGTGCAACCTTTCCAAACACAGTATCTCACATAATCATCTATTTGTGGAAAGGATACTCATTTATTAATATAAATATTTGTTTTTTTGGTAGAGGATTTTATAAAATAGATTTTATATTATCATAATCTATTTTAAATGTAGATTTTACATTTAAATCTATATTAATGAGATGTAATATATAAAATCTTTTTTCTTCCGTATTAGCATAAAATAGATTTTATATTATTATAATCTATTTTAAATGTAGATTTTACATTTAAATCTATATTAATGAGATGTAATATAAAATCTTTTTTCTTGGGTATTTTTTTATACTACATCTCATAATGATTTTTCCATATTTTATTTTATAAAATCTTTTTACATAATGAGATATAATATAAAATCTTTTTTCTTCGGTATTTTTTTGCTAATATAAAATTTATTTTATTTTATAAAAGTTACACGTATTTTATATTAGCATAATATAAAATCTACACGTATTTTTTTTCACGAGCATTAAAAGAAGAAAAAAGAAGTTTGATATGAATAAAAAATAACGAGATACACTAATAAATTATCGTATTTTTTAAAATAAAAATATTCCGCAATACTTTCCAAATTAACCAAGTGTAAATCTCACATAATCATCTATTTGTGGAATGGATTTTATAAATATTTGTTTCTTCCGTATTTTATAAAAGCTACACATATCTTTATTTTTATCGACTAATACTATGGCATTGGTTTTGGTTATCGGAGTTGATAAGAAAATGTTAAATTGAAAGAAAGATGTGAATATATATATATATATATATATGAGAAAATAATGCATTTTTGATAACTTATAGAGTTGATAATCTTATTTTTTTATGCGGTAACAGTTACTATAATAGCTTAAGATGAACGATGCATTTATGACAAATTATAGAGTTAATATTAATCATATTTTTATAGGAAAAAGTTACTATAATAACTTGATATTGGAATTTTTAATGGGATCTGTCTTGCAAGTTGAACAACTAATTTGTATATTTATAACTATTTCAATAATAGTGATATGTTGTGAGACATGTCGTTTGAGTTTTAAATAATATAATACAAAACTATTACCAATATTATTGCACAAACTCATAATAACAAACTCATAATAATATATGCAAGTTAACCACTTATGAAAATACATTCCTTTTTCACATTGTATTTCATTAACTGTTAACAGATAAATTACGTTTCATTTTAACTCGGTTCAATATTCCAACAAAAAATTTATCCTCCCGTGCATTACACGGGCCTAACACTAGTAAATATTTAAAAAGTAATATATCATAAAATTTTCACAATTTCATAAAATTTGTCTATGTAACCTGTTTTCTCGTCAAGTATGGGAAAAAAATGTTTTTATGAAAACGTAACATTACCAAATACCAAATTCATTTTTTTTTATTTCTCTTTACTAAAAATGGTATAATATTTCTAAATTGAGATTTTCTTTAGACGTTAAAACTACTTCTCTTGCAATAATCTATTCATTAATATTCATTATAATTAATAAGTTTCGTTGTTTTTTATGAGTCGTGGACCAATCATAAAATCATGTTAAATAACTCTTGTTTCAAAAAATCATGTTAAATAAGTCGAGTGTACTTGACAAATAAATAAAATATACTTATAGATATTCAATTATCAACTGTATGTAAAGTCAAACCCTTTTTATTAGGATTCATTCACTTTTTCCTTATATAAACAGGGTACAAATTTGGTTAAAGGGGAAGTTCTACTATTCCACTTTTTAATGGAACTTCAAAAGTTCTTTAAACGATTAACCAAAGTCATAATATTTATGTTTCTTTTCCTTTTCCTAAGTTATTTACTTCTTTTGTGTTATTGTTTTATAATTTAAATATCTAAAACAAGAGTTTGATGTTAAACCATATGTATAATACATGGGCATTCAAAAAAATTGTTAAACCATGAAAATCGTTTGAACCATAGTGAACCAATCCTTTTTAATATTTTATATAGTTTTAAAGTGCAGTTTGAACATTTTCTTTGGCATTTTAACCGACCAAATTAACCATTTAAATACATATGCACCCACAAACAATGATTGCGATCATGTCGAGATGGTTGTCTATAATGGATCGTTTATATATGATTGATGTGACTAGTTACCTTGAGAAGTATGGGTCGTTGAATTTATATTTCATGGACTAAGTGATGATACTTTCTTGAATGCATTTTTTATATATTGAAACTCGCTAGATCTTGTGGTCTAACCCATGTTTTCTAAAATAAAATGTTTGCAGGGCATTCATTATTAGGGGTTGCAAGCGAGGGCAAGGGTAATATCCAATTCTTGAAACTCACCTTGTTTAACTTTAAACTCTTCATAGTTATTAAGACAGTTTGACATTTTCAGTTGATCGCCTACTTTCTGAGCCCATCATCATCATTTGTAGTTGATCCCATTATCATTCTCTCTTGTAATGTGCACACCGATTATCAAAAATACAATTTTTGTATTTAAGAAAACAACTTTTTTCTTTTCTTCAAGAATATATTTTTCAAAACATTCTAAGAAATTATAGTTTAAAACATATGTATTTAATATTTCGTTATTTTGAAAAATATTGATTATAAAAATATATTTTAAAAAATTCGTCAATATATCAACATTAGTTACTAAAAACTATAAATACTTAAATGTCATTTTTGAAATAATGTTACATAGAGGAAGAATTAAAAAAAAATTCTTTTTATACAACATACCATACCTTTTAATTAATAGTAGTTATAAATATTTAAGAGGTAATATATCATAAAAATTTCACAATTTCATAAATTTTCACAATTTCATAAAATTTCACAATTTCATAAAATTTGTCTATGTAACCTGTTTTCTCGTCAAGTATGTGAATAAAAAAAATATTGTTTATGAAAAAGTAACATTACCAAATACCAAATTCATTTTTTTTTTCTGTTTTTACTAAAAATGGTATAATATTTCTAAATTGAGATTTTCGTTAGACGTTAAAACTACTTCTCTTGCAATAATCTATTCATTAATACTCATTGTAATTAACAAGTTACGTTGTTTTATATGAGTCGTGGACCAATCATAAAATCATGTTAAATAAGTCTTGTTTCAAAAAATCATGTTAAATAAGTCGAGTGTACTTAATAAATAAATAAAATATATATACTATTTTATAAAGCAGATTTGCAAAACTCTTAAAACCAATCCATAAAGCATATGGTACTACTGTTTTATGTACAATCTCTTAAAATCTCTTAATTACAATAAATTGAGCCTAAGGTACAAGTTACCAATGCTATACATAACACTATATGCTTTCAGGCAGACAGGCACGCTCCCAAATTGACAGTTCACACTCTCATCTTCCTGAGACACACTCTATCATCCCAATGCGACTATTCAGACTCCCGATGATGGCAGATTACAACTTGCCAATGATCTCCAAGAATGACGATTCCACAAACACAAATCCACCCTTTTTGTTTACGATTGACCTTCAAGTGCCCTGCAATATCTTATTTACAACAAATTACCGGAGTCCCTCATTTTTCCGGCAATGTTCGCTATCGAGAAATGCGATTAACTACCGCAAGAGTTCATCAAAATGTCGTCGTATTACGACGTCGTCGGAGCTTCAAGTTACTCCCGGGGTACCTCGGTAGGCACACATTTTTGTTGCTTCATCGGCTTTAGGCCAAAAAGCCACCTTTCCCCATCACTCTCCAGGTAACCACACGATTCCATCCAGTCACACTGTTTCTATTGATTCACAATGTATCATCCAGGTAATCATGACTCTCCATCGATTTTGGTTCATTTTTTCAGTTTCCTTATTGGTAGACCTCCTTCAATCACACTCTCCTTTTATTCTAATCCAGGTAATTAGGGTTTTGATTCCCCACTTTTAATTCTTGAACTACAATGTGTATTTTTATAGTCATAACTTTGCTTTAATGTTTACTGACTTAGGGAGTATTTTTCCTTATGTTTACTCTATCTTTGTTTGACAAGTTTAATAATTTCGCCTGACGAAACTGAATCATTGATCATTTTGAGCACAATTTCTCTTAGAAACAACACTGTATCCCCTATAGAATTAACCCTCAATGACATGAAGGTTGATTATAGACATCTTGTTGAGAAAATGTTTGATTCCCCTTTTTTTGGTCTTGCTGATAATATTTTACAGTCATCTTTAAAACCCCTTTCTTTGACTTTCTGCTAACCTTGAAGACAAACCTTGGACATCCAGAAGACAAACCTCTAGAAATCTTGTACCAGGTAAAATGCTAAGTTTTTTTGTATGTTTTCTGGGGCTTGAGTTTTTTTTGGTAAAATAGTGGAGTCATAATTTGTTGATGTGGATCCCATTTTTGTGTTGGTAATTTGGTTCAACCGGTGAAAGAATATTGTGGTTTGGTACTTGTTTACGAAAGAAAATCAGGTAGCATCAATGCTCCATGTCTTCTTGCACATTTATGCTAAAAAACATGGCTTTGCATTTTTTAGCATTTTTTTAACAAGAAATAGAACATAAGTAGTCATTGTCTGCTTGTTATGTTTTAAATAAAGTATTCTATATATGAATGCATGTCAGTTTAGTTTATTTATCTTTTATATTCTAAGTCGTTTTGATTATTGAGTTCAGTTTATTGCTCTCTTGTGGCGTTCGACAAATTAAGCATTTGATCATCCTCGCCTTTTGATAACTCTCTCAGTGATTTGATAACGACCCTTTTTCTACACTTGGTGAAAATTACGTTTTAATATGTATTAGTGTTTCACCATCAGCGATCAAACTGAGTCTGTTCAGTTATCGCTGATAGTATTTCTTGTAAACATTTCTATGTATTCGTGTTTCACTATCAGGGATCAGACTGAGTCTGTTCAATTATCGCTGATAGTTTCTGATGTAAACAGCTAACGTAATCCCTGAAGACAAGCCTCGCGTCAACATATGTTCATAGCTGAATCGAAGACGAAGCCACTGAACAAAGAGAAGTCTACTAGTGACCTGATGCGGATATTAGTGAAGCAAAGACAACTCTACTTATACGCGAAGGAACATGAGGAAAAGCTTCAGCGATAGCTGAACCTCTTTATATCTCTGAAGAAAGAGATATTCAGCGATCAATCGATCACAAAGCTTATGCCTTAAGTTTCCATTTGTCTTACCTTGCACAACCAGTACGATGTGTCAAAACGGACATATCTCTGCCACAAAACGTACAACAACTCTGTCAACTACACTGTTCATGATACGGCCGAAATCATGTCTCCCAAAAGTCAAACTACCAAAGCCAATCACTAAATGACACGTGTAAAGTACCCTGCCATGCATTTAATGCATATGGTATAAATAGAAAGATCACCTCTCCTTCTGAGAGTGTGATCAATTCTTGAACCAATATAGAAACCTTTGTTTTCTATACTTCTAAAACCCCCTTTTCTCTATATTTTTGTGCAACCATCTTAGTGTTTCTTAAGTTTGTTTAGATTGAGCCTGTCTTAATCTTATTCCGCAACAAACTTGTAAATTGTGTTTGATTTATCAATAAACAATTTATTAAACTTAAATTTTTGTGTTTGTATTCAACCCCCCCCCCCCTTCTACAAACTTGTTAAGCACCTCCGGGACCAACAAGTGGTATCAGAGCAGACTGTTTAATCTGATAAACAAGATCTTGCTTTTTTCTCTTCTTTGTTATTCTCAAATGGCACTTAATTAACCCAAACACAAACTACTATGATAATGGTTCACTTTCTAAACCTCCTCGATTTAGCAGCGATAACTTTTCTCTATGGAAAAATCGAATGATGCTATTTCTTGAAGGTGCAGATCCTACTATACCTGAGTATATAGAAAGTGGACCCTATGAACCTGTCAGAATTATAGCTGCAGTTCCAGTTACTGCCACCACTCCTGCTGTCCCTGAACGCTATGTAGTTAAGGAGATAAGACAGTGGAGTGATGAAGACAAAAAAAAGGTTGGTATAGATGCAAGGGCAAAAACCATTATTTCAATGGCTCTGCCTGATAAAATTTTTCATTCCATCATGCATCTTAAAACTTCTAAAGAAATGTGGGAAACGATTTGTGTTCAATATGAAGGCACCACTGAAATCCAAGAGACTCAAAAGATTAACTTGGTAAGACAGTATGAAAGTTTCATCGCTGGTAAGAATGAATCTCTCTCTAACGTTCTTCAGCGGTTTAACTGCTTAATCATTGATCTAAGATCCGTTGGTAGGACCTATTCTAATTCTGAGGTCCTAAAAAAATTCTTAGAATGTCTTCCTGAATGCTGGGACAGTTATTCAATATGTCTAATGCTGACAAAAGACTTAAATTCTCTTTCTCTCAGCATCCTATATGGAATATTGCTTAACTATGAGCAATCAAACCTTCTGAAGAAGAATCTTATAAAAGATTCTAAAGACTCCAAAAGCATTCCTGTTGCTTTAGTCTCTTCAGAGATAATTCCATCTCAGCGATCTACTCTCACCATCACTGAATCTGGGGATCCATCATGAGTTAGATTCTGAATCTGGGGATCCATCAGACCCTGATCTTTCAGAGTTTGATGAGTCCTTAGCACTCTTGACAAACTCTTTTAAGAGATTTGCAATAAAGAGCAATTTTCGAAGAAATAAGCCTCTTTCTCTTACTGAAAAGCCAAAATCAACTCCTGTTGATAAGGCTTCTGCTACTTGTTATAACTGTGAAAAGATTGGACACTTTGGAAGTGAGTGCAGGTCAAAGAAAGTCTTCAAACCTTCTACCTCAAGAAGATCCAGCGATGACAAATACCTAAAGCTGAAAGACAAATATCAAAAGCTGAAAAGCTACAAGCGAAAAGGTAAAGGTTTCATTGCTGAAGAACATGACTGGGCTGAATTAGAAGAATCAATTTCTGATGAAGAAGTCGCTAATCTTTGCCTCATGGCTGAGATTAAAGAAGAAGTGGAAGAACCAGCTGAAACTTCTATGAGCTATATATCATCTCAGGTATCTATCTCTACTAATCCCTCTCTACCTGAAGCTGAGAGAAGTCGCGTTGTTGATGTGCTGACTATTGATCTTTATAATGCTCTAAACGGAAAAACTCTAGCTGAGAACAAAAATGTTAACTTAGCTGAATAGTTAGAGAAATGTCATGAAAATATCAAAGAACTGAATCTTTTAGAAGAAAAGTTGAAAGATCAAGTCATTATAGACTCCAACAAGCCTTCGCAACTCTAAAAGCAGAAAAGGCTCATGTTGAAAAATGGTGCAAATCATCAACAAAGATCTCTGAGATAATAAATGCTCAAACTCCTGAAAGTGATAGAACTAGTCTTGGTTTTTGGACACCACAGGATGAGCCTAAAGAAGAAAGTTCCATGCTTAAGTTTGGAACGTTTGTCACTTCTATCTCTGACACTTCTTATAATCAGTTTTATCCTTCTACTTCTAATTCTATCCCTGAGGAAAAATCCAAAGGCTTTAAGTATGGGGATAAAGGAAAACCCATTCTTCGTCCTCAGAAGGCTATGTTGGGAACTGAAGAAAAGCTTAAGTGTTTAATGCTGCTAGTACAGAATTACTACTGCCAGAGGAATTCAAGTTTAATACTGCTAGGTATTACTGCTTCTAGTAGAATTAATGCTGCAAGTCAAAGTTAGTGCTGCTTGAACAAAGTTAGTACTGCTAGAAGTTAGTGCTGCTTAGTAGTTAATGCTGCCAAGTTTGATTTAATACTTCCAAGGTGATTAGTGCTGCTTATGAGATGAAGATCCGGATTAAAAGAATGACAGCTGGATAGATTGAAGATATTCATGGAAGATATTCTGAAGATATTTTATTAATTGTAATTATCTTTTGTTCAGTATATGTATAGAATTGATAAAGTAGTTTCAGAAGAGATTAGTTCTGTGTTTTTGTTAGAGAGAGAATCAACCTCAAGGCATAGTTCCTAATTCTAGAGAAGTAGAATTCGTCTTGAAAGAGTCTGTTCTTCAAGATTGAGGTTGTGTGTGTAATCTTGTGATTTAAACCATTCAATACAAGTTTACAAGTTATTCATCATATTTACTGTTTGTTTATTGTTTAATTGAATATCAAAGTGTTATTCCGCAAACTCCTTTGATATTAGTTTCTGAGAATTTATTCTTGTTGAGAATTCGATCCTGACAGGATACCAAGAAAGCAAAGCTGAAAATTCCCTCTAAACCTTCATCGAATCAATCCTCTAGCTCTGTGATAGAAATCTTCGATCTCTGTCCTCCGAAGCTAAAGATTGATCTCAAGCCTAAGAGATTTGAAGAAATCAAAATTGCTCCCAGATCTCATGCTAAAAGCACTCTTGGACCTGGCCCTGCTCATCTTAAATTCTGAGAACCTTTTACTCCCAGTCCTAAAACCACTTTCAAATATAGAAAATGCTATCACTGTGGTTTTACTTACCATATTGCAAGCAAATGTCCAACTGCCACTAAAGCTGATAAAACAGCTAAAGTGAAGATAAATGCCTCTAAGGCTGAGAAGGTCACCAAAGCTGAAAAATCAACTAAGGTGAAAAATACCTCTAAGGTTAAGAAATTAACCAAAGTGAAGATTACCACTGAAGTTGAATCTTCATCTGCTGTGAAGATTGCTGAACCTTTCATCTCCACTAACCCCAAAGGACCCATTGAAAAGTGGGTACCAAACAACGCTTAATCTTCCTTATGTGTGCAGGGATCAAAGGGCATCTGGTATCTCGATAGTGGATGCTCTCGTCATATGACTGGACAAAAAGACCTGCTCACTGAATACAAGGAAGAGAAAGGTCCCTCTGTGAATTTTGGTGGAAATGGAAAAGGCTATACCCGAGGGTTTGGTGTCCTCAGCAATGGTACAACTACCTTCAGAAGAGTCGTGTATGTAGATGGACTGAAGCATAACCTTCTGAGCATCAGTCAGCTATGTGACAAAGACTACGAAGTTCGCTTTTCTAAGAAAGCATGTTCAGTGGTGAATGAGAAAGGAAAACTTGCTCTCAGTGGTTATTGCAGAGAAAATGTCTATGTAATAGATATGGACTCTACTACCACTGAAAACTTATGTTTTCCCTCTAAAGCCTCTTCTGATGTAAACTGGCTATGGTACAAAAGGCTTTCTCATCTAAATTTCAAAATCCTGAATTCTCTCTCATCTAAGGAACTGGTTTCTGGTCTTCCTCAACACTCTTATGCTAAAGAATCTCTCTGCTCGGCATGTGATAAAGGAAAACAGACAAAAGCTAGTTTCAAATCTAAACAAGTTTCCTCAGTGACAAGTCCTCTTCAGCTCTTACATATGGATCTGTTTGGCCCTGTCAATATCCAATCAATAGCTGGAAAGAAATACACACACTTGTCATTGTAGATGAATACTCTCGCTACACCTGGGTTATCTTTCTTCGCTGCAAGAGTGATATTCCAGAAGAACTAATATCTTTTGTTAAAAAGATGGAAGTGCTGAATAATCTTACTGTTCGCTCTATAAGAAGTGATCATGGAACTGAATTCAAAAACAGTTCTCTAAACAATTTCTTTGAGAACAAGGGAATTTCTCATAATTTCTTCTCAGTAAGAACACCTCAGCAAAACGGAGTCGCTGAAAGAAGAAACAGAACGATCATTGAAGCTGCTAGATCAATGCTCAGCGATTCTCACCTCCCTACTCAATTTTGGGCGGAAGCTGTAAACACTGCATGTTTTACTCAAAACAGATCGCTGATAGTAAAACGATTTGGAAAGACATCTTATGAACTCTATCATGGAAGAAAATGATCTATCAGTTTTCTTCATATCTTTGGTTGTGAGTGCTCTATCTTAAACAACAAAGATCAGCTTGGAAAGTTCGACCCAAAAGCTGATGATGGAATATTTCTAGGATATTCCTCCATTTCCAAAGCCTACAAAGTTTTCAACAAGCGAAGACAATCTATGGAAGAAACAATTCATATCACTTTTGATGAAAATCGCTCAGCTAACTCTAAACCAATCGCTGACAATGAAGAATTAAATGCTTGGATGTTCTCTCATTACAGAGAAACAAAACCTTTCTTCTCAAACCATCAGCATTCAAATCCTCCGGCTGCTAATGATGATCCAAACATCATATCCCCTAACGCTGAATCCAACTCATGGATCTCAGGAGAACCTCTAAACACACTTCTTCCTTCTGAACCATCTTTGTCTGAACACCTCTCAGAAAACAATGGTATGTCTGACACTCAACACTTGATAGCTGATGAACCTCAAGCTTCATCATCAGTGAACATTCAGTTTGTTGATCCAATCTCTGAAGTAAGCGATCATGCTCACGCTCAGTGATGGACCAGAGATCACCCCATAGATCAAATTCTTGGTGATCTCGATGCAGGTATTCAGACACGATGAAGTTAAGGTAATATTTGTCTCTTTGTCAACTTTATCTCTTTAATAGAACCAAAGAAAGTTGATGATGCCCTTAGAGATCCAAACTGGGTCAGCGCTATGCAAGAAGAGATGACTGAATTCACTCGCAACAAAGTTTGGAATCTCGTTCCTAGACCATCTGATAAAACTGTTATAGGCACTAAATGGGTGTTTAGAAACAAATTAGATGAACATGGAACTATAACCCGCAACAAGGCTCAACTTGTTGCTCAGGGATACAGACAAGAGGAAGGCATAGACTATGATGAAACCTTTGCCCCTGTGGCTAGGCTCGAAGCAATTCGACTATTCTTAGCCTATGTAGTCTATAAAGACTTCATTGTTTATCAAATGGATGTAAAATCAGCATTCCTAAATGGAAAGCTGAATGAAGAAGTCTATGTAGAACAACCTCCAGGGTTCTATGACCCTAAGCATCCAAATTATGTTTATAAATTGGATAAGGCTCTCTATGGTCTCAAACAAGCCCCTCATGCTTGGTATGACACTCTCTCATCTTTTCTTATCTCTGAAAAATTTGAACGTGGCAAAATTTATAATACATTGTTTTTCAGAAAGATAAAAGGTCATATTATTCTTGTACAAATATATGTCGATGACATCATATTTGGTTCTACTAACCCATCTTTGTGTACTCGCTTCGCTGAAAGAATGAAAAAAGAATACAAAATGAGTATGATGGGTGAGCTGACATATTTTCTTGGTCTTCAGATTAAACAATCTGACAAAGGTACTTTTATCAGCCAAGGTAAGTATGTTAAAGATATGCTGAAGAAGTTTGATCTTACACAAACTTCAGCGATGAAAACTCCTATGACACCTCCCCTGACACTTAACAAAGATCCATCTGGAAAACCTGTTAATGTCACTGCCTATAGAGGAATGATAGTCTCCCTGCTGTATCTTACAGCGAGCCGACCTGACATTATGTACTCTACTTGTTTATGTTCACGCTATCAATCTGAACCCAAGGAATCCCATCTGATCGCTGTTAAGCGAATTTTCAGATATCTGAAAGGAACTCCTAATCTCGGTCTTTGGTATCCCAAAGACTCAGGGTTCGATCTAACTGGTTATTCTGATAGTGATTTTGCAGGTTGTAAACTAGATAGAAAGAGCACCACTGGTGGATGTCAACTCCTAGGAGGAAAGCTGGTAAGTTGGACAAGCAAAAAGCAAAATTCAGTGTCCACTTCCACAGCTGAAGCTGAGTATGTAGCAGCTGGAAGTTGTTGTGCTCAGGTCTTATGGATAAGAAATCAACTATTGGACTAGGACCGTCAGCTATCAAAGATTCCAATCTATTGCGACAACACTAGTGCTATCACTATAGCAAATAATCCAGTGCTACATTCAAAGACTAAACACATAGAGATCAGATATCATTTTATCAGAGATCATGTGATGAATAGTGATATTGAACTTCATTTCATCCCTACTGACTATCATCTTCCTGATTTATTCACCAAACCTCTTGATGAGACAAGGTTTAACTTTCTCATCAGTGAGCTTGGAATGCTGAATCTCGAAGAATAATTCTTCAGCGTTCATGCATTATGTCAGTAATCATAAGTTCCCCTTTTATCATTTTCTCTGATAAACATTCTGACTCTCAGGTATGTTCTCTCCATCCCTACAACTGAATCTTCATTCAGTTAAGATGTTTTTCAAAATATAAACTTTAATCACTGAACTTTCTTCAAATGATTAAAAGATTTTTTTTGAAAAAATTTATCACTGATATTTTCTAGTCAGTGATTCTTCTTCAAAGAAAATCCATCCCTATCTTTACCATCAGGGATACTTTCAAAAAGAAAATCTATCGCTGACTTTTCTTCAGCGATCATTTCAAAACGGACAAATGAAACGTTTTTTTTCTCTCTCCTATGACGTCATTTGAACCGACAATCCACGACATGCCTTTTTCTGACACGTTCGTCCGTTGCCCTTCTATCCAATCAACTCCTTAAAACGTGTTCATGTCATGATGAGCATTTGTTTTCCCGCCTCTCACACTCTCTCTCCTACTCTCGAACGTATAAAAAGAATGTTTTTCCATTCTTATCGTTTTGCGCTTTCTGGAAATACTTTCAAAGCAAGAAAACTCTCTCACAGCATTCTAGCATTCTCAAGCATTTGCATCGTCTTCTTCAAAGATCAACATGTTATTCTTGATCTTCTTCTTATTCTTGTTCTAAATCTTTTTACATAATACTCCATTTATGGACTGCCATTATGGGTTTATAAGATTTTCTCACATAAAATCATTTTTATTTTGATTTTATTCATTCAAAACCATTTTATTTTGATTATCATTATTCAAAATCTTTGGTTTTTCTTCTTGTTCTTATATCTTTTACTAAGATCAACTTTTTAATCTTCAAATATGTTGGTTTTTCTATGTTTCTTTCCTCAAATAGAAACTGGTAAAACCTTCTTTATTTTTAGACTAAAACCTTTCTTCTACTCTTCTATCTGTTCATATTCAGAATGGCTCAATCTGCACTTGTCGCCTCTAAAAATGTCATGATTGCCATCACTGACTCTAAGCTTCCGAAAAACAATCATCTTGCTCGACTTGAATTTGATGGTGACAAATACCCACATCTGGTGGAAGCTGCACAGATTCTAAAGCAATCCTGCATTGCCTACGCCATCACTGTGGATCCCACACCTTCAAAAACTCTTCTCTAACAATTCTGGTTTACCGCTGAAGAGACCTCCATCACCAACAAAAAGGGTTAGCTAGTTCCTGCTATTTCCTTCAGCACTGACCTTGGACCGGGGATGATGACTGCCTTAGGGCTAAGAAAAGATCTGCGATTTCCTGACAAACCCAGGAATGGATTCAATGCCTTGCCCACTGATGCTGAACTCATCCAATTTCTAAATGATATGGAATACTGTTGGGAGCCCAAGCCGAGGACGACAATTCCCAACAAGAAGCTGACTCTCGTGAAGAAGGCGAACATGCCTTCTCAGCTTAACTACATCGTCTCTCACTTTATTCAGTGTATGAGTGGGAAGAGTGGGTCACTGGACCAGGCCAGCAAGATTTAGGTCCAAATGGCTTACTCCTTAATCGCTGGAAGGAATTTTGACTTCGCCACAGCTATCTTTGACGATCTGCGGTCAAAGATAGAGAAGACAGAGAGGGATCCCAAGATCCCCTATGTACGTTTCATTTGTGCGTACCTGAAGTTCTTCTACCCTGCTACTTACGCCACTAATTCTGATGCAACGTTTCCCAAAGTGGGTCAGCGCTCCTTGGAGGTCAAGGCGCTCCCCAACAAGGTAAGTATTTCTGAACTCCGCTCCTGACTCTCTCTCCACACTTCTTTGTCTTCAGCGGCCACGCAGGGGGTTCCTTCTTCTGTTATCCCTGCCGCTACCCCTTCCAAACGACCATCAATTGGGTCCTTTGGTCCTTCGAAAAAGGCCAAGGTGACTAAGGAGAAAGGTACCTCTAGCTCAAGACCTAAGGATGTTTCTCAACAAACCTCCTTGGATGCCTTCGTGGGTCTCTCCTCCACATCCTCTGCGATACCCACATCAACCGTGCCAGTGACTACGGTCGCTGTCACATCAACAGGGACACTACCCATCATCTCAGCTCGTCAAGATCCTGAGGTAACCACTGAGGTAACTACCCCTATCCCTACTTCTATCCCCATCTCTCATCCTTCTATTCCTTTGGTCTCTGACCCATCATCTACTTTTTCACAGCCACAGCTTGGACCCATAAGACTTGAACATCAAACTTTTGAGGAATCTATGCAATTCTACAAATTGTTTAATAATTCAGGTACTCCTATAACCTTAAACACTACTCCCAACTCACCATATAAGCCTGTTACTCAAAAACTATCTTTTATTTCAGGTCCTAGTTTGGCGACTGTTGACACCTATGTCAACAGTTTGAGTGCAAAGGTGGAGTCTCTAACTGCCTCTCTCAACAACACCAACAGCGCTGTCCATACTGTTGGTAAAGCACTGAAGACACTAACAGCTCAATGTGCCTCCAAAGCTGACGCCTCTCAACTCGCTACTCTCCAAGAAGCGATTGTCAAAGTCAAGGAGGACTCCAAGCAACAGTTTGATGCCTTGTCTACAAAGGTTGACTTCTGAACTGCTCTTTTTCAGCAAGTCCTCGACCAGCTGAAGGCACCAACTCTAATTTTTGCTCCTTCATTTACAGAGAGCGATCACACCTCTCTAACATAGCTGTGGAGTTTATTCATCAAGTTACGTCATATATCCCTGTACTTGAAGGCCATCTCACAGGACTGGAGGCTGAAGTCCAGAAGTTGGCCACTGCAAACACTTCTACTCCTTCAAAAGATCTCTCCCTCCGTGATAATGACAAAGAGGGGGAGAAAGAAGCTGAACAAAATAAGGAGACTGAAGTTGTTGCTGATAAAGAACAGAAGGAAACTCCCTCTCATATTGAGGGGGAGATAATTGCTGAGAAAGCCCCTCCTACCATCAATGAGTTAATCGATGAAGAGGAAGAGGAGGACGATGAAGATGAAGCCCTTGATCTTGAAGATCAAGAGGAAGATCCTCATCAAGATGATGATGATGACGATGAAGAAGATCAATCTCTATGGTGTTCTTCAGCCGTCACGTCATCAACGATAGCTTCGAAATAATTTATCAAAGCAGGGGGGAGTCATGAGACATCTTCAGGAACACCTTCCCAAAGCAAAGGTGAAACTGCTGAAGGAAGCCTGAAGATGACCTCACTATTTGAGGAGAATCCTTCTCAGGTATGCCTTACCCTCGTTCCCTTTTCCTTCTATAAAAATCCCACTTTTGTTTCTTTCTAACCTTTATCTCTCTACTTCTCTGAAAATAAACTAATCTACCTTTTCATTTTCTGACCAGATAGTTCTCTCTCCTGCTTAAGGGTAAAGAACTCCAAATAATCCTAGCTGCTGTAGCTGATGATCAAATAATCCCAATCTCTGTAAGAGAGATTGATGAAGAAGATGAGGAAGAAGAGTGCCTGCAACATCCAGGAAGGCCATCTAGACCACTTCATGGGTCAGAGGAAGAGATGAAGAAAAGAACAGAGATGATTTCTCATCTGGAGAGTTAACGACTGAAGATCCCCTCTCAATCAATAGATCTAAAGTTCCTGACTGAAGCTGAAATCGAAGAATCCGTCAGGGCTGAGAAGCTGATAGCTGATTGCCAAAGAGATGCATCTTTTAAAGAAACCAGTAGAAGTCTAGGCTTCTCTTTTAAAGGAGATTGAAGAGGAGCGCTCAAAAGCTCTAGCGGTCAGCGATAGCTCAGTCGATTGGTGCAAACATAAAATCGACTATCGCTCTGACCCAATGAAGATTGTTTTAGTCGCTATCTCTGGGAAAAACAAGAAGGATCGAGTTTCTATCACTATGGAGATTACCAGAGAGGATGAAAGTTGCAAGGCCATGTTTGTGTCAAAGCTGGAAACCTTCGGTTATATGGAATGGCTAGAGTTAAAAGAAGCGCTGAAGAAATCCAAATCAACCAGCAGAGACTATGTCGAAGGCATCTTAGAAGCCCTCATCAACAGAGTCTCCAATGTGTTGAAAGTACCATTTGCTCTTCCTTCCAAACCAAGGCAATTCAAAAGGAATCCTGTCTCCTCCTCCTCTAAAAATATTGCAGTGATAAGAAATGAAACCTCCATCAAGTTCTCAAGAGAAGCTCTGTTCGGTCCTCCTCCTAATCTTTCAGTTCTCGATCTATCTCTGCCCCCTGGTGGACCATATGTTGCAGGACAAGTACTTAAAGAACCTTTTGGAATCTTCTTCAGAGATGACGAGGAAGAACTCAAATTTCAGAGAGTCTCTGAAATTCCTATCTGTCCTCTCAGTCATCTCAAGGATCTCAAGTGCTTATGTTGTGACTTCTCTCCCTCTGCTGAATCGATTAAAAGCAATCATTTCTCAAGAATCTTCAGATCGAAGGCAGAAAGGAGAAGAAATACCTAAGTATATGATCAATCCTCCCAAGTCTTCTTTACATAGCTGATAGATTAGTTTCCTATTTCTTGTAATCTATTAGTTAAACTTACAGTAGTTAGTTCTTCACTTGTACTTGTAATTTTCATACCTTGTATTTCTTTTCTTGGATTAATGAAAATTTCAGTGATGTACTTAACTCCATCAGTACTGTAAAAGATCCCTCAAAATAGTAATTAGGATGTGTATGTTATGAGTCCTGATTATTCCTTATTTTGAACTTTAAAAGTAATTTTCTTCAGTTACTTTGTCATTATCAAATAGGGGAGATTGTTGATCTAAACTCTCTCAGTGATTTGATAACAACCCTTTTTCTACACTCAATGAAAATTACGTTTTAATATGTATTAGTGTTTCACCATTAGCGATCAAACTAAGTCTGTGCAGTTATCGCTGATAGTCTTTCTTGTAAACAGCTAACGTAATCCCTGAAGACAAGCCTCGCGTCAACATATGTTCATAGCTGAATCGAAGACGAAGCCACTGAACAAAGAGAAGTCTACTAGTGACCTGATGCGGATATCAGTGAAGCAAAGACAACTCTACTTATACGCGAAGGAACATGAGGAAAAGCTTCAGCGATAGCTGAACCTCTTTATATCTCTGAAGAAAGAGATATTCAGCGATCAATCGATCACAAAGCATATGCCTCAAATTTCCTTTTGTCTTACCTTGCACAACTAGTACGATGTGTCAGAACGGACATATCTCTGCCACAAAACGTATAACAACTCTGTCAACTACACTGTTCATGATACGACCGAAAGCATGTCTCCCAAAAGTCAGACTACCAAAGCCAATCACTGAATGACACGTGTGAAGTACCCTGCCATGCATTTAATGCATAGGGTATAAATAGAAATATCACCTCTCCTTCTGAGAGTGTGCTCAATTCTTGAACCAATATAGAAACCTTTGTTTTCTATACTTCTAAAACCCCCTTTCTCTATATTCTTGTGCAACCATCTTATTATTTCATAAGTTTGTTTAGATTGATTTTGTCTTAATCTTATTCCGCAACGAACTTGTAAATTGTGTTTGATTTATCAATAAACAATTTATTAAACTTAAATTTTTATGTTTGTATTCAACCCCCCCCCCCCTTCTACAAACTTGTTAAGCACCTCCGGGACCAACAGATATAACAATCAAACCCCTTCAACTCAATGTGTATATATTTTCTTATTATTGTGTTCTTTTCCGTCAAGATTTTCTTATTGTTTAATATGCTTTGAAGATATGTTAATAGCTGGATTTACTGCTCTACAATGTTACGAAATCCTAATTCTGCTAGGTGTATTCAAGGTTTGTAAAGTCGGTGGTTCGTGGCTCAGGTCATTCATCTCATGTTAATAACAAACTAGATGATTTCTTTATCACTTAATTTGGATTTTGGATGCCACTATTCTTACTTAATGACATATGACTGCTAAATTGTTGTTGATTATTACTACTATTATTTCCCAGTCAGTTACAACGAGATATGTTTTTTGGTGATCAACCAGGAAATAAATAGGTTTTATGAATATACAAATTGCTTTGTTGGTTGTAGAAACTTTCATGGGACTAAATATCTGATGGTATTGTTGTGCATACTTGATATATGTTTTTCCCATAAATGAGTAATGGAATTTTTTTTGTTCACTTCTTAACCCATAACAGATGTATAGAATTTGAGATTTAAGTCCTGACTTTAGGCAGTAAGAGTATGATCAAATGCTCTCAAATATTGATGATATTCACCCATTTGGGGGAACAGGGATGCAGTTGGAAGAACTATATTTTTTTTCAATACTTGAACTTTTGACACTTGTATACTTTACTTAAAGTTGTTACATTTTACAAGTTCTGAGCATTGTTTCCTTTACTACAGGTGTAAAAGCATGGGGTTCTCTATTAGGACTCCACTTATTAGGCAAATACTTCATAGTGGTATGCATAGACTACAGGTAATTTGAGATCCAAATGTGAAGATCATCATGTGTTAATTTTATAGTGAACTTTGTCTTTATTATAATTATTACGTACTTGTGTTTCAAGTGTCGTTCTGTCATAAAAACATTGCAGCATTTGTGCCAATACGATATTAAAAATAAGCCCTATATCACCGTTCAAAATCGTTTATTTTGTTTGTACCGTTTGGTTTTATCTTAGTTTTGGATTGTTGAAAGGAGTGACACTTGATTATGCAATCTGATGCCAAGAAAGGAGAAGGTATTTTTCTCTAAATTAACTAATTACGGTCACTGAGGTTGGATTGATTTCTTTGATGTTTGGATAGTTAATGATGAAATCGATGCATGCACGTAGATTTCTAACATTGATCTTAGTTGTAGCACATTCCATCAAAAAGCTGGATAATAGTGTATCTGTAAATTAGATGATAACATACACTAACCTGATTGTTCAAATCTCCAGAAATTTTCCCAAGGCTACAATCAGTGGTGTGGTTCAGGATGTTTCTTGAGGCATCCTATTTGTGTGCAATAATATCTTGATATTGGTTCATGCTGATTTTGAAAGATTTACATGATGGGACAGTCAGTTGGCAAAATGAAGCAAGCATCAAACCACGATGATAAGGGTGGCTTATCAAATATATGAAAGGAGTGGCAGATCAATTGCAATCAAGTTTCGGAATAGTTTATTGATGATGCAAAGTTGGTTATTAAGAGATTTGAGTATGTACGTCTGGATGATTAACATATATATTACATTTAGTGTAGCAATTATACGGCTACCTATAAATTAAGAATATGTATATCATTAATGGGTTGGGTTTTGGTGAAAATGAATGTTATGGTGAGAAGGGTAAGAAGAGATCTCCATCATTGAATGCACATTAGGATGAGATAAACCGAGATGCACCGCATCACTTCCCATACCATGTGCGCTCTATGGGTGGGTTTGAGATTAAAAGTGGTCGATGGTCCAGATATCTTTTTACCTTCTTACCTTGAAATTGTAATTCCGAAATTCAAATCAAGCTATTCTACAATCTCAAACAAGATTTGACAGGGTTTATTTCTAGAGAGAGAGTAGAGAGAAAGTAAATCTGTATTATTTAACAAATCTGAATATTACAATGTTAAGCTCTTACCAAACCAACAAGTCATATCCCTATTTGTACCAAGGATATGAAACACTTAAAAGACTAAACTCCATATTGACTTAACTAGACTTTGATCTTGTTGACTTTGCTAGTCTTGACTTTTCTCATTAAATATTGGATACAATTAATACACTAACATACCTTAACTCATCTTCTTACATGATTCTTCATCTGTCACTAATTATATAAATGTATATAAACATGATCACTTCTTTCATCCACATCAATCAGTCTTTGATCCATTGGAAACAAGGCTTATATTAGCCTTTTGATATATTCTCTTGTACAGTATATTAGCAAGGTTAACTAGAATAGACTAACAAATTTTTACTATAACAAAGACTCACGAGAAATTGGATTTACAATACATTGTGAAAATATCTTAATATAACATGTGAACCATCAAGTATTTTATGGATGTCTTATAAAATTTTGGTATTTAAAAATTGAATGTATCTTGTTAAAACAATAGCATCACGCAACATTGCACGAGTACACCACTAGTACTTATAGATATTCAATTATCATCTATATGTAAAGTCAAACCCTTTTTATGAGGATTCATTCATTTTTTCCTTATACAACGAGGGTACAAATTTGGTTAAAGGGGAAGTTCTACTATTCCACTTTTTAATGGAATTTCAAAAGTGCTTTAAATGATTAACGAAAGTCATAATATTTATGTTTCTTTTCCTTTTGCTAAGTTATTTACTACTTTTGTGTAATTGTTTTATAATATAAATGTGTAAAACAAGAGTTTGATGTTAAACCATATGTATAATACATGGGCATTCAAAAAAATTGTTAAACCATCAAAATCGTTTGAACCATAGTGAACCAGTCCTTTTTAATAGTTTATATAGTTTTAAAGTGAAACTTGAACATTTTCTTTGGCATTTTAACCGACCAGATTAACCATTTATATACATATGCACGCACAAACAATGATTGTGATCATGTCGAGATGGTTGTCTATAATGGATCATTTATATAAGATTGATGCGACTAGTTACCCTGAGAAGTATGGGTCGTTGAATTTATATTTCATGGACTAAGTGATGATACTTTCTTGAATGAATTTTTTATATATTGAAACTCGCTAGATCTTATGGTCTAACCCATGTTTTCCTAAAATAAAATGTTTGCAGGGCATTCATTAGTAGGAGGTGCAAGCGAGGGCAAGGGTAATATGCCATTCTTGAGCTTTGGAGGGGGACATTCTAGGAAAGCTTCGTTATACTTTGAAACAAATATGATCTCTATGTTTTTAGTCTTATGAAATGTTCTCTTAGCGATTTTGCTAAATCTATATTAGCTATTTCTTCTTGTTAGAAGTTTTGATTGAGAACATGTCGGTACTTATTTATTGAAAAAGTTGGAATCATAGATCATATTTTGGGTTTGGGTCATTAAAGCTTTAGTTTAACCGAACTAGGTAGCTGATAACCTAAACTGAAGCTGGGGAACAATAATGATAATTTGAACAGATATGTTATTTGTGATTGAAATATTCGAGTTTTAAAATGGTAGAAAATGGATTATATGAATCAGGTGTGTGATCTATTATCAGAATTAGAATTAAGAATATAAGTTGTGGGGATGACTTCTTGTTCTGTAATTTGATAATTTGATTAGTGTTAGGAAAGCAATGAATAATTTATGAATAGTT
The DNA here is from genome assembly GCA_954870635.1 of Arctium minus. NCBI lineage: Eukaryota > Viridiplantae > Streptophyta > Magnoliopsida > Asterales > Asteraceae > Arctium > Arctium minus. Next base: position 73,525,838 of record OX941086.1, read on the forward strand.
TTCAAGAAAGGTAAAATTCTAATATCCTAACATGGCCAGCAGTAAATTAAGCGATATTTCTAAATGTGGTCAAAAATTTTAGTTGAACCTTTGAAAGTATTAGACAAGTTATGTTGGAGTTCGATGAGGTTGAGATATTGTAATTATGTGTTGTTGGGAGACAAAAATTAAAAGTGTTGAGTTCTTATTGAAATGAGATATGCATGTTGATGAAAGGAGGAGTGGTTACTCTATATGATGCATGGGAAATGAGGATCTAAGTCAATCATTAAGTAAAATGACATTTGGTAATCCAAGTGTGGAACATGACACAAAGATGCCACCTTCTTGGAGATATAGAAATTGTAACTTAGAGTATAGTACCGAAGTATATATTTCGAAGTTGCATGGAGTAGTGATAAACCCAAAATCACTAAATCATAGAGAGAGAAAGTAGAGAGAGATTTAAAGCGCAAGAACAGTAAGTGTATTGAATATGCGTGAGTTCCTTACAAAGACCAAAGCCACAAGGGACTTAAATACCCTTGGCTAATACTGTTAAGTTAGATTTTATAGTAATCATTGTATTTATAGGCTTGGTCCTATACTGTGTTTAGAGTCACATACAGTGTTTTATAAGCCAAGGCTATTTAAGTCCCTTTGGGCTTTGGTCTTTGTAAGAAATTCACGCTCATCTAATACAGTTTACTCTTTGCGCTTCATATTGTCTCTCTCTCTACTTTCTCTCTCTAAATTTAGTGGATTCTTGGATTATCAATTGGTATCAGAGCCAATCTAAATCTGAGAGGATTCAGAGATTCATTTTTTATAATCTGATTTTGTGAATTAATCTGAAAATTTGATCGATTTTCTTGAATTTTTCAAGAAAATCTCGTTTTTGGGTTTTTCATCAAATTCGGACTTGTTTGTGACCAAATTTATTTGCAAATTGGTTTGTTGAATCCATTTTTGGTTGTAAAATCTTTTTGTTTTACTTCGATTTGCGAGAATTTCTCTCTTTGATGTTCAATTTTAAGATTTTTTCGAGTTTATGGAAAAAGGTTTTAACGTATTGTTCTTATAACGAATTGTCGAAATTGTGATTTTTGATCGAAAGTGTTTGTTTCAAAGTGTTAAAATCGTGTTTTCGATCATATATGTGTTTGGAAATCTCATTAATTTTGTATCTGTAATCAAATTTGTTGATTTTTTTGTGTTTTTTCAGCGGTTTGCGCCAGATTCAAAGTTTGCGCGAGTTCTTCACGGTTTGCGCGAGTTCATCACGGACTTTGCGCTAGGTGTTGGATCAAATAATTGTATTCAAGATTAATGTTAAAGTTAAGGGTTTAAACTGCAATTGTGCTAAAGTTAATTAGAGGGTTTATTATGTAATAAGTTAATAGTTATTAAGCTATTGGGCCCAAGCCCATTAGAAAGCCCATTATGGTTAAAGCCCATATGGCCTGGGTATTTAAAGTTTTGATTAGTTTAGTTTTAGGTGAACCTTGTAAGAACTCTGATAATTTTCTAAATAGTCGCTGTAAGTTTTCTCTGTATTCAAAGGGTATCAAGAACACTCAAGGGTTTCATTGTTTATTCAAGGGATTGGTACGTTATTATTAATCTTTATATCTCTTGATTATTATTGTGTTGCTTGATTACTTGATTGATTGTTAACCAACTAGATAAATCTGGGATAACACTAGGTCGTCTTGCTGAGTTCAGAGTTCATCGAGTTCAGTATAGGTTTGCGTCTCCTTAGTCTAACGCAAAGCTAAGTTTGCGTCTTCTAAGTCTCACGCAAATCAAGAAAAGAGTGGTTCTCGTCTTCATCTTCACGAAAAGTTCAGCTTTTCGCCTTGGGTTTTTCACGCAAAGTGAACTTTACGTCACCCTTGCATCACGCAAAGCTAGGTTTGCGTCTTCAACTTCTCACGCAAAGCAAGATTCTCGCTAGTCTTTGATCGCGCAAATCTCATTTACGTCTTCCATGTCTCATGCAAATCTAGTTTGCGTCACCTATTGCTTGCGACAATCTCAGTTTGCGCCATCTGCTGCTCCCGCAAACATCTAGTTTGCGCCAGTTTTATCAAAGACTTGGAACTTTTCTGGATTTCTGAAGATATGGATTATGCAAAGTTTTCTTATCAAGCCCAGTTCTACAAAAATGATATCATGATGTCATTGGGTACAGAAAATCGTCCTCCGGTGTTGATTGATGAAAACGAGTTTACACAGTGGCAAGATAGATTTCTGAATTTTATAGAGCGTCAAAAGAACGGACATGACATGATGAATATTCTATCAGAAGGACCTTTTGAAAATTCCATTATGGCTTCTGGATTATATAAGCCTACCAAAGAATATACACCTGATGAGTTATCACAGTATCAAGTCGATCGTGATATAAAGGCAAATCTGATGTTAGCCTTGCCAAATTACGTATACAACAGAATTGATTGTTTCAAAAATCATCATAATCTTATGTGGCAACACCTAGAAAAGATCATGATGGATCTTCAGTTGCAAATCAACTTCGGCATACACGATATATGAACAACTTTGAAGAATTCAAAGCCAAGGATGGGGAGTCATTGAAAACTGTGTATGACAGATTCTGTGCGGTGATTAATGATCTGAGAAAGATAAAAGTTGAAAAGACTGAGCTTGAGAAAAATCTGAAATTCCACAATGCACTTCAACCAGAGCGGAACAAATTTTCCCACAGATTGAGGAACGATGTCAGAATATCTACAATGCAAATCCAAGAGATGTATGAGATTCTACTAACAGATGAGTGCATTGTACCTGAGAAAAAGGTCAAACTGGACAAGAAGAACAAGAAGTCAGTAGACCTGGTTGCTCTTCTCACGAAACAACTGGCAGAACAAGCATTGTCTGAAAATGCTTATAACGGGGCTACTGATGATGATGGCGAGGCGCTCGAGAAAGCAATGATTATTCTCTCACAACATTATCAGAAAAAGTTTCAACCTCGGTCGGGTTCAAACAATCTTCGCTTCACTTCTGTATCTAAAGTCAATGTGCCGGAACCAAAGACAGTTGTTGCCTGTTACAATTGTGGTAAGCTGGGTCATATCTTAAAGGAGTGTAGAGTGAAGAAGGTTCGGGATTTGTCTTATTATAAAAAGAAAATGGAACTTGCCGAGAAAAGAGAGAACGGAACAGCTTTGCTCGTAGAAGAGGAGTACTGGCTTTATTACTCCGATGATGAAGCTGATAATGTTGAGACCCCTCACATGTGTTTCATCGGAGATGACCAGTCAAATGATGATGATTCTGATGCTGATGAAGATGAGGTAATATCTGAGTTTGATTAAAATTTTATTTCTTCGCTGTTGAATATTATGATTTCTGCTTTACATGATCTGCACACGAAGTTATTATCTGAAAATAATTTAAATGCAGAAAAGTCAGATTTGATTGACAAATTGAAAATTTCTTTGAAAGATGAAAAATTTATTTTGGAAAATACAAAAGACATCTTTCGAACGAAATTAGATGATTTGGAAAAATCAAATAAGTCTTATCTTGAATCTTTGACATAAATGGCCTATTTACTCTGATTTTGCAGAACTTAAGTTGTCTCGTCTCCAACATTTGCATGACCAAGTTGATTCAGATCATCAAGGTCATGAGGGGGAGAAGTTAAGGATATGATAAAGAGACAAAGAGTTCAAACGTTTATCTGCTGATTAAGATTCGCTCAAGATTCTATTTTTCTCAGTCATACTAGTCTTTTCCTGTTCCAGCTCCGATCACCACAGTTCATTCAAGTTCATTTTTGAAAAAGGTGTGTCGTCTAGAGCACAAGCTGATGAACCTATTGTTCTTTCAAGCTAATTACAAACAGGTCCAATCTTGTCAAGACAGCAAAAACAATTGAGCCTGAAAGATGCTGAGAATTTTTTTTTAAGTCAAGAAGCTTCTTCACAAAGTCGCTTAGATGGTCTGTGCTGATTTAGAAGATCGATTTTGAAGACCACAGTGCCAATGATTACTAAGGGGGAGATTGTTAAGTCAGATTTTATAGTAATCATTGTATTTATAGGCTTGGTCTTATACTGTGTTTAGAGTCACATATAGTGTTGTATAAGCCAAGGGTATTTAAGTCCCTTTGGGCTTTGGTCTTTGTAAGAAATTCACGCTCATCTAATACAGTTTACTCTTTGCGCTTCATATTGTCTCTCTCTCTACTTTCTCTCTCTAGATTTAGAGGATTCTTGGATTATCAAATACAATACAGATAAGCCTCTAAACACAGTATTAGACTAAGCTTATAAATACAATGATTACTATAAAATCTGACTTAACAATCTGCCCCTTAGTAATCATTGGCGCTGTGGTCTTCAATATTCATCTTCTAAATCAACTCGGACCATCTAAGCGACTTTAGCAAAGAAGCTTCTTGACTTTTTTTTAAAAAAAAAAATTCTTCTCAGCATATTTCAGTTTTAAGTTGCCTTTGCTGCCTTGACAAGTCTGGACCTGTTTGTAATTAGCTTGAAAGAACAATCGGTTCATCAACTTGTGCTCTAGACGACACACCTTTTTCAAAAATGACTTGAATGAACTGTGGTGGTCGGAGCTGGAACAGCAAAAGAATGAATAGCTGAGAGAATAGAATCTTGAGCGAATCTTGATCAGCAGATAAACGTTTGAACTCTTTGTCTCTTTAATTTCTCCTTAATTTCTCCCCCTCATGACTTTGATGATCTGGATCAACTTGGTCATGCAAATGTTGGAGATGAGACAGCTCCAGATCTGAAAAATCAGATTAAAGGAGAAAAAGGAAGGGTTTTCGCTAACTTTTGGTGGCGTAAACTTAACTTTGCGCTACCTGAATGTGGCGCAAAGTTGGTTTCGCGCTAGAAGAAGGATGCCTAAAGCTTGTTTTGCGCTTGAAACGGTTGGCGCAAATATGACTTTAAATCAGAAAAATTTCACCTGATAAGCTCTTTGACTCCCCCTACACAAATGCACTAACTATGACAAATCAAGTTAGCATTTGTATAGAAAGCCAGATACTCCCCCTCGAAATCAGATATGATCTTTTTAGAAAAAATCTCCTTATTCACTCCCCGTTGAATAATGCACAAACCCATTTACCAAATTATGAGAAGACACGAATTGAAACATCAATGTAAAAAAAAATATAATGAATATGTATTTTGAAACAACTAAGCATATAAAATTTTAAACACTAAACAAATTAAATTCTACTCAGTAAAATATCACAGATTAATCCATCAATTGAAATGAATTGTATGTTGTTGGATACAGATACAAGTTTCAATGCATATCAAGTTAAGACATGTTCAGTTTCAAAAACTTCTAGCAATCTAATGACTGTGCTCGCATGCGAACTTCAATTAGATTCAAGAAAATGCAATTCTAAAAATATAATAGAAAACTTTGCATGCACTCACACTAATCCATCACGAATTAATACTTTCACAAATTTATAGGTTTATTGCAACTCAGAAATATCAACAAGTATCATGAGATGTGTGCTCATTGGCATCTTTTAGCATTCTGCACATTGGCATCTTCACATGAGTGTGCTCTTTGGCATCTTTTAAGATTGTGCACTTTGGCATCTTTTAATAAGAAAGTTTGGTAAGTAAAGAACATGCCGTAAACGTAACTTTCTATCTGATCCTATTGCAGGATTTGGGTCAGCCGCTCCCAGACCAGTTGGCCTTAGGGGATTAGGTGTCAAGCACCCCTTGGAAATTACTCTCCCAGATCAGAAAGGCTACATCGACACATCCTAAACCCATTCATACCAATAGAACATGACTTTCGATCTGGTTTTATAGAAGGATTTGGCTTCGATCACTCCCAGACCAATTGACCTTAGGGGACCAGATGACAAGCATCCCACGGAACTTACTTTCCCAAACCAGTAAGCTCACGGGTACAAACTTTTAAACTTAGAGATTTCTGTATTTTAGATATATAATTCATCTAAATCACTCAGTTTTACATCTAAGTGCTTAGACCATATTTTCATTACGATCCAAAATTCAAACTTTTTAGGTTTTCTAAGCTTTGTAAACTATACATATTCCGAATCACATAACTTTAAAGCAGAATCAAAAGCTTCAAACTTGTTGCTGACTTTTCGACTTTTGTAAGACATGAAAATTGAACATATTAAACTTCAATCTAAACAAAGCAACTTAAAATTTTATCCGAGACACACATTTTATTCAAAAGAAAAAAAAACTGTAACACTTTTACTTTATAGAATAAAATTTGTAAAGATTTAAACTTTTAAATTCAAATGTCGAGTTTGAAAATTTTCATTTAAGACAAATGTAAAGGATTCGACAAATTGATATTTAGTTGGAACAAAATAAAATTCAATAAAACCTTCTTGCACATAATGTGTAATAAATTTGTGTCTCAAATGAAAGATTTGGGTTATACCAATTCAAGAGTTAGTTGAACTTGCTCAGATTCTTAAAAAACAAGAGAAAATTGGAACAACATCATCATCAGAGATAAATGCAATAGAATAAAGTAGATGTACTCACAGTTTCTCATTAGTCAGAAGCTAAAGTCTTTAAAGAACGAGTTCTAAACTGACATGTTTAGAAGTCGTAGTCTATTGAAGTACGGGTTCTGAGCTGATGTACTCAGAATCCATCTTTCTCTTACTCCCCTTGATATTAGGTGCCTGCAACTCAGAAACAATCTTTGGTTTTGGAACCCACTTGTATTTGGGCTCATGAAAGTTAGTTGCAGTTCTTGTGGGGAAAAACTTGTTAGATTTGACATAAAAGGGACGAGAAATATTATCAGAATGATGAACATAAGAATCAGTTGAAGAGAAAGCATAATCATCTGAACTAGAATCAGAAGAAGAATATGAGATATCTTTTGAAATTTGAATCATTTGCTTTATTGAGTATTTTGAAATTTTATTACAAGAAGCAAATGAATCACTTTTATAGTGTTTGTCTAGATATCTATCCTCATCAGTCGTAGAATCATCTGATGTCTGCTTTGACTTCTTTGACCTTTTTCTTTTACGCTTTGGTTTATAATAATCATCATTTAGCGTAAAAGATTCATCAAGAATTTTAGATTAAAGATTTGAATCAGAAGAAACAATTTTACCTAAGAAACCCAACTGATCAACCAATAAATCTGAACTTACCTCGGAGTCAGAAAAATTTTGAGAAAAAATTTCAGATTTTAGAAATTACTTTTCTTCAAAGTTGTTCATGTAGCGTGTATGTCGAAGTTGAGTTGCAACTGAAGACCCAAGCATAATCTTTTCTAGCTGTGCCCAAATTATCTTAGGATTGTTTTTGAAGCAATCAATCCTGTTGTATATAGAATTTGGCAAAGCTAGCATCAGATTAGCCTTTATATCACGATCGGCTTGATATTGCACCAACTCATCGGGTGTATATTCTTTGGTAGGCTTTAATAATCCAGAAGCCAGAGTGGGTTGTACAAAAGATCCTTCAGATAGAATCTTCATCATGTCATCTCCGTTCTTTTGACGTTCGATGAAATTCAGAAACCGATCTTGCCACTGAGTAAATTCATTTTCATCAACTAGAACCGGAGGACGAGTTTCTGTGCCCAAAGACATCATGAGATCTCTTTTGTAGAACTGAGCTTGAAACGCAAAATTTTCAGAATCCATAGATGACAAATTTCAGAAAATGCTAAGTCTAGAAGCAGATAAGCTGGCGCAAACTGAAGGTTTGCGTGAGAAGCAGATGGCGCAAAAGAGATTTGCGCGAGAAGAATGTAGCGCAAACTAAGATTTACGCGAGACTTTGGTAGCGCGAACTTGACTTTGCTTGACAAGAATATGGTGAGAACCACTCTTTGCGTGAGAGGTTAATGGCGCAAATTTAACTTTGCGTGAGACTGAGAAGGCGCAAAAGATCACTTACTCACTCTGAACCGAACTTCTCGTGAGATAAAGTTAGCGCAAACTTTAATTTGCGTGAACTGCAGATAGAAAGAACCTTTCTTTGCGTGAAAAGTAGGTGGCGCACAATTTAGATTTGAACGAGAATGATAAGACGCAAATCTTGTTTTGCGTGAAGAACTGTCAAACCCTGAACCCGATAAGATGAACTGGCGCAACGTTCAATGAACTCGCGCAAACTTTGAAGAACTCGCGCAAAACTTGGATCTGGCGCAAAACGTGAGAAAATCAAGAAACTGCTATTAATTCGATTACAAACTCGAAATTGATGAAAAATTTCTTACACAAACACGTTCGAAAATAGTTTTCTAACACTTTCAAACAAACAATTCGATCAAAAACAACAAAATTAAGAATTTGAAATTTGAACAGTACGCAAAAACGGTTTTTCCAGAAAATCTAAAATTCTTGAAATTAAACACCAAAAATTGAATTTCTTGCAAATCGATGTGAAACAAAAATGTTTTACAATCAAAAACGGATCCAACAAATCAATTTACAAAGAAATTTGATCACAAACCAGTCCAAATTTGATGAAAAATCAAAATTTCAGATTTTCTTGAAAAATTCAAGAAAATCGATCAAATATTCTGATTCAAACACAAATTCAGATTCAAAACAAGTTTCTCCCAATTGATAAACCCAAAATCACTAAATCATAGAGAGAGAAAGTAGAGAGAGAGATTGAAAGCGCAAGAACAGTAAGTGTATTGAATATGCGTGAGTTCCTTACAATGACCAAAGCCACAAGTGACTTAAATACCCTTGGCTAATACAACACAGATAAGCCTCTAAACACAGTATTAGACCAAGCCTATAAATACAATCATTACTTGGCAGTCATTGTTAAGAATGGTATGAAATGAGAAAATTGGGAAGATTCGTATAAGTGAACCTAATTGTGTTAATGTTAGGATATTGAAAGGTTGTGTAAGTAAGGACTATATGATATTCGTTAATTGAGGAAAAGAATGTAGGCATCTGATGTAACATCTTGAATTTCATCCCAATTGTAGAAGAATGTTGGACTAGGTGAATCGGTAAATGAAGAACCACACCATATATGGAGTACGACTATAGTGACATGAGGTTGTGACGTTTGTCACAATAGCACCAATAGTGTTGAAAGTATGGTAGTCCCGGCTATAGTGCCATGCAGTTGTGACATATATCATAATAGCAACGGAGATTACCAAGTGGTTGGTCGTCCCAACGAATGTTCCATGTATTTATGACAATGGTGTAACACTCGTAAATTTTGGGTAAGTTCTATTTCAAGTAAGTGTAGAAATCGATGTTTTGAGGGAAACAGAGGAAATGGGATTTTGGTATTACATTATGGATTTTATGTTCTTGTTAGATGAGGAATTCAATTACGAGTCCAACGGTTCTTTCCAGAGCGAAATCGGAGCTAAAACAAAGAAGTTATGGTCAAAATAGTGTTCGGTACATGCTTGGCTATGGTGCCCGACGATTGTGACACTGTCACAATAGCTTGGCACAATAGCCGAAGTACAAAAACTCTCGGTACAATATCAGAGATTGTTCCAGCTATTGGGACATTGTCACTATAGCTTGGCACAATAGCCTAGAGGTACCAGAGTGCATAAATTCACGATTTTCATCCCCATTCTTCATTTCTTCACAACTCTTTCATTTCAACTCCGTTTTTGGCGATTCAAGTTGCTATGGTTTCATTTTTGATATAATTTCATGGTTAGATTGTTAGTTTTGGGTATATATAAGAGTATTTGGTGGTGGATTGGATGCAAAGACAATAGCTCATCATCATCACCTCCATCTTCAAGAATTTTAGGGTTTTCTTGGTTTTTACCAAAACCTAAATGTTAAGTTCATTCCTTCCACTTTAAAACTACTTTATGAGTTACAAATTCTCTATTGATGTCAACCTAGAGTTTTATTTCTCCAATTTCCGTTTGGAAGATTTTGAGAAAAGTTAGGTCAAATTAGGGTTTTTGACCAAAATGGAGATTTGGATATAAGATGTTTGGGAAATGATTCTAAACACTTGGACATGTGTATTTATGGTTGAAAACTTGTGGATCTTGGTTTTTGGAAGTTTTGGCTTTAGGATCCAAGTTTCTTCAAAAGAGCTAAAGTTGGGGAAAATCTAGATTTAGCCTAAAAATAGCAAGCTGAGTTCAAGTTGATTTGTGAAAATGGTCTACATGACAAAATGCTTATTTTAATGTTTTTACATGTTTTACATGAAATTATTAATTGTTGGGTTATTTGATAAATCTTGATTATTTGAAGTGTTAGGGTTTTGAGCATTTTGACAAATAAAACATACACATTGGTATTTTAATGGTTTACTTCATGAAATAGAGTTTGAGCATGAATGCAATTTATGGTGTGTTTTAGATAAGTGTTGATTTTGTGTTATGGGATGTTTTTTAAAGAGTAAATGATATAACCCACTTGGAAACGATTTGCCCCAATCTAAACTGTGTTGGAGTTGTTTATATATTTTGGAGTATGGTTTTACATTATGTGGGTCGTTTCTGTTTGATTTCACTTTATGATTTTCAACCTTCGGTTTTTGGATTTGTTGAGTTTATGGCTCGAGTTAGATTTTGTTGGGCCCTGGGGACACTTGTCCGATTTTAATAGCTCAATGTAGAGCGTTTGGTAATGATTTGCATTTATTGCATCATAGTTTAGAATTACATGTTTTGAAGGCATTAGTTTATTTGTTTAAGTTATGTAATGGTTTAGTTAGTGCAATGGATCCATAGGGACGGTGTTCCTATATCCCCGTTTTGGACATTTGGTTCACCACTTGGCACGGAATAGGCATCAGGTCACCATGATAAATAAGGTGTCGACCTATACGGTCGGGCAGCGTCTCATGGGCAGTAAGGTGCAATTCTTTTGGGCATTAGTTCCCTTGTTTTGGAACTTTCAGGAATAGATTCAGAGGAGTTGACTTGATGTTTTCGAGTGATAGACTCAGAGGAGTTCAACTCGGTGGGTTTTTATATGTGTAACCCACATGTTTTGATTTCCAACATAAATATTTGACCGATTTTTGTGTTCCGTCACGTGCAATGTAATCGGGTCTTCCCCGTCACCGATAGGTGTTGTTTTGGTTATGGAGTTTTTATAACCCATGTTTTCGGAGACGTTTGAGTATGGGTATTTGTCCATGTTTTAATGTTTTAAATATTGAAACTCATCGAGTCATTGGGATGTTTTGAAACTTGGAGTTATCTACGTTTTCAGTGTTTGATCATTTTAATGTCAGTTATGTTTTACGTGCGCTTTGGGTTTTGGCTTTATTAAAAGATGCGTTTGTTTTATCATCTTAATCACGAGAAAGGGGAATGATGAAAAGGAGATTGTTTTAAGATTTAATGTATTTTTTTTGGTTGCTTTCAAATTAAATGTATTACATTTTGGAAATCGTGACTTTAAATACCATTCTTGAAGTTATTGCTTTACATATCTCGAATGAAAACTCTTGAGCTCACTAGGCATTAAGCCTAACCTTTTATTTGTCGGCATGTGCATCAAGTTCCAGTTAGGGTTGGTTCTAGCAGTACTATGAGGAGTTGAGCTTTAGTTTCACACGAGAGTAAGTAGTGTGATGAAATGTTCCGCAGTTGGAGATAGTAACTGTATTTGGGTTTTAGTAGCACCCATCTTCTTTATAGACTGTATGTATAAATTTAATGTGTGTATTGAGGTTAAATCCTAAATTGTGATTGTAGATGAATCATTCATTGATGTATTTAGAAAGTTTTAAATTAGTTTCTATTTCCAGATTTGGGGGTGTTACAAGTTGATATTAGAGCTTAAGTTTGAGAGAATTAGGTGTTAATTTTGTATGCCTAGACTCAAACTACTGTTCTTTAAGTGATTGAGAAAGAGAGAGAGGGTTGCACCATTAGGCACTTTTAGATTTGATGTTTTGAGGTTAATGGAGTGCTAGGAATGGGAATCATGCCAAGAGTAGCAAGAATGATCATGTACAGTACGTTCATAATTACACCCGGCCAGTGTTATGGTGAATCTACACATTACGTGTGTATGCTTAGACTACTTTGATGTGACGACCGTTTGGGGTAGTGAAGGTGTTTCTAAGTGGGCAACTGTTAGGAGAAGTTGATGCTCTTAGCATTCGTCACTTAGTGTAACAGTAAGCATTGTGATGGCATTAAGTGGATCGTTTCTGGTCGGAATGATTGGTTGGATTAGAACCATAGACTTTTGGAATCGACGATATTCAAGGAGAAGTTGTAAAGTGAACCGATAAAATCCTGGATTATTATTGTAAGATACATGGGTATCTGGATGACAATAGAATGGCTAGGAAATTGTGAAGCGTGGTTCTAAGACGTTGAGTGTCGACCAAATTCATGCACAAAAAGTTTATTTCTTAAATAAATTGCATCGATTATTTTTCATGTCTCCAAATCACCATGTGGATTATATTACGAAATATTGGAAAAATGTTTAGCATACACACAAGTTCTCAAACCATGATTTTAAACTTGCACAAAATTGTGTAGTTGTGCGTCGTTGCAAACTTTGTTGAAACCTGTTGTATTGTCGTTGTTGCCCAATGTTATTTTCGGATATCAAAATATCCCTGTTTTAATGTTATTTGTAGTCTTGAATAAGTAACTATAATTTATGATTTTAACATTGGATCTCCTCCACATATGTTAAAGTTTTGGACGAAGAGTTACCTTGATTATATTAGTAATTGAGTTTTATTGAAAATATTTAGTCCATGCGAGTTTTATTGAAAATTGTCACTTTATATCACGATGCGATAAAAGAGAATTTTTTTAAAACATGGCACTTGGTTATAACCTTGTATTATGATAATTGAGTATTGTAAATGAAAATTTTGGCACTATTTGAATTTAAGGGTTGTTGAGTTTCATTGAGTTTTATGGAAATTTTATTGGGTTTTATGGAGCTCTATTGAAATGTGTAAACTTTAATTATGGTAGATGTAAATTTATGAGTCTTATTGATCGTCATGTTCCATGCGGGTTTTGCACTCATCATTTCGCAACCGCAAGAGGCGTCCTGAGAGTCTTCATATTGCATTGTTGTGCTTTTGGATTTTATACAAGGGTATTTCGTGTTGAGATTTTCTTTGAACATTCTTTTTGGGATGTTGGGTTTTACTGTTTTGTGTCGCGCAAAGCATTTTATTGGTCTATTGGTATATATACGATATGGTAGCCACGATTTTGGAACAAAGGATGTCTGGTGTGTGCAACTTAAATGGTTGAAGTCGGTTTAAAATTATTAAACGTTCGACCAAATCGCATGCACCTACCGCTTTACTAAGTTTGGGAAATAAACTAATGTATGTGGGTCTTGTCGAAAATTTTATTCCATGTCATTTATGGTTAAAAAGGCGGAATTTCGATCTTGAAATTGTGAAGTCCCTCTTTTAGGGGTTTGTACAAGCATATATTTCTTATTGTATTGATGCAAAAAACTATTTTTTATACACGACATGGATTAATGCATATTAAGACCATAATGGTCCATTTGAAAAGTTGTTGTATTTTCTGTTATTGTCATTATTAGCGTGAGTAATGATCAAATGCTTTCGAAATGGTTTGATGTATGTGGCGTTTGTAACCACTTTGCACAATTTTCGGGTGAACGGTAGCGGATTTCTATACATACGATTATTTGTTATAAAGATTTTGCGTTTGAAAGTCTTATAAAATTTCAATTGGCATATTTGTTGAGTCCTATAGTTGAAAAACCTTGAACTCATTAGAACTATAGATTTAAACCCTCTTGAGAAAGAAGTTGTGATAAGCGTCTCGAGACGCCTTTGGGATTTGAAAATACGAATGATCCGAATGGTTGGTAGATTTGAAATGTGGAAATTCCACCGCATGAAGTCTGATCAGGTATGACTATTTAAGGTAGTAGATTTATATTATTATCTCAGTTAAGCACATGGTTATTTTTCCCTATCGGTAAGTTTTTGGGTTGAAACCTGGTGTGATTATTTGCGTATGGATGGATTTGTGTCAGGATCGAATTCTTAACAAGAATAAATTCTCATAAACTAATATCAAAGGAGTTTGCGGAATAACACTTTGATATTCAATGAAACAGTAAACAAACAGTAAATATGATGATTAACTTGTAAACTTGTATTGAATGCTTTTAAATCACAAGATTACACACACAACCTCAATCTTGAAGAACATATTCTTTCAAGACGAATTCTACTTCTCTAGAATTAGGAACTATGCCTTGAGGTTGATTCTCTGTCTAAAACAAAAACTTAGAATGAACTGTTATTTTAACTATTCTAAAACAATTCTATACATATACTGAACAAAAGATAATTACAATTAATAAAATATCTTCAGAATATCTTCCATGAATATCTTCAATCTATCCAGCTGTCATTCTTGTAATTCGGATCTTCATTTCATAAGCAGCACTAATCACCTTGGAAGTATTAACTCAAACTTGGCAGCATTAACTACTAAGCAGCACTAACCTCTAGCAGTACTAACTAGCTAAGCAGTACTAACTTTGTTCAAGCAGCACTAACTTTGACTAGTAGTATTAATTCTACTAGAAGTAGTAATACTTAGCAGTATTAATCTTTGAAATCCTCTGGCAGCACTAACTCTGAACTGGCAGCATTAATGACTTAGTCACATCTTCAGTTCCCAACAATCTCCCCCTAACTTGACTTTTAGAAGAGAAGTCAAGTTCTTCAGATGCTTCCAAAACTTTTACTGATCCAATCCAAGATTAGGATCCAATCCCATGCTCTGATTGATAGTTCTTATTTAGCATTGCACGAAGCTTCAAATGAGTGTGATTATAGACCCCATCCATTAAGTAATAATCCATGTGAAAAGTATCCAAGGCTAATTCATAGACTCCACTCCTTTCATATAGAGTCCATCCTCTAACAGTTTTGAACACATATCTGATTAAGTGCTTCACTGCTTCTGGATTGAATAACATGCACAAGTATTCCAGGACCAGCTTCACTATTGGTAACCCTGGAGCTTTCAACTGATCTGCATATAGCTTCATTCCAACTTCAAACATTTCTTCCAAATCCGATCTTGAACATTCTCTGACAATTTTGTTCCATGTAGCAAATACATAGTACTTCTCATCCTTCCTTTTCAATCTGATATATTACTTGCCATCCACTTTCATAGTATCCCAGTGGATAACTTCTGGGGGTTTGAATCCAACAGGTTCAGCTGTAATAGGCTTTGGAATTTTATCCATTACCACCATGTACATATTTATATCTGAACACTGTGATGCTTCCTGAACTTCAACTTTATTTTCTTCATTCTTAGGTGCCTCTTCTTCTTCAGCAACCTTTTTCTCTTCTTCTACTCTAGGCTTCTTTTCAATCTTCTTTCTTTTGGCCATCATCTTAGTTCTCTTCTGAATCCTTTGGCTTTGTCCTATAGTAGCTTCCTTCTTCTCTTCTACCATTATCTCTTCCTTTTCTCTTGTTGGAGTTCCCTCTTCACTTTCAGGGAAGGGTTGATTGATATTCACATCATGTCTCTCCTTAGCTTTCTTTTCAAACTCCACTCTATCCTTCTCATTGCTCTTCAACTTTCCCATTTCTTTCTCATTGAGATCCTTGATTTGATCAAAAGTCATCTTCACAAATATTTCTTTCTTTACACCAATTGCACTCCTCAAGTAAGTTATCATCTTGTTTCTTTCCTGAGTTGCAAGATAAGTTTGTGAAGGTCTTCTCTTCTTAGCACTTGTTCTGGCCATCATAGCCTTTCTCAAACTCATTGCTCTTTGCTTTGCCTTCTCTGTTTCTAACCCTTTCTGAAATGCTTCATTTAATTCATTTGCAAGTGCTCTGGCTATTTCTCTGTCTTTCTCCACTTGCTCTTTCTCTGCTTGATCTAAATCTTCTTGCATTTTCTTGGCTAATGCTTCATCTGACTCAACCATCTTTTGCCTTTTAGTTGGTTGATCAGCTTCTATCATCTTCTCTTTTCCTTTTCTTTTTGCATCTTCAGCCATGTCTTTCTTTTCTGTTCTTTTTGCTCCCCTTCATTTATGACCACTCCCTTTGCTTTGGGAGTGTCATTCTTTGCTTTAAGAAGCATTTCTGCTACTTCAATCTCTGCTGTTGTTAACTCTGTTACTGCTGCTTGTGAAGTTTCAGCAGCACTAACAGTTTCTGCTGCTTGTTTTGGATCAGCAATAGTAACAGTTTCTGCTTCTGGGGTTGTTACTGCTGCTGGTGTTATTTTTGCTGCTGTCTTTTCTTCAACAAACTCCCCCTCAATCTGTTGATCTATCTGTTCTGAGCTTGAATTCTACCCCTTTTTGGAAGCATTCTCCTCCTTTTTGGTTGCCCCCTTTCTCCTCCTTAAAACAAACTGCGGTCGTCTTTTCCTGGCAATAAGGTTTCCCACCAATTGCTTGAGTTTTGAAATCTGCTCTTGTTGTGAGAGGACCACTTGCTGCAATTCTTTGATTTCCTTTCCTTGATTAACCACATCAACATTAATGTTGGCTAATGCTTCAATCAATTCCCAGTAAGTATATCTATCCTCACCTTCTTTAGGTGTTTTACCCACCCTTGAAGGATCCTTGGAATGTTTTGCCATCAATTCATCAGTTTCAGATCTGTCCTCACCCTTTTTGGATGTTTTTCCCATCCTAGAGGGATCCTTGGATCTGTTAGTAGTGGCCTTCTTCCTAGCAGAAGCACCTACTACCCCCTTGGTTTCTTGGCACCGGGGTCCTTTGGTTGATTTATCAGCCAAAGTTGCCATGGGGAAGGTCTTAGAGATGTTACCACTGTCCTTCTCTGTGCTAGCAGAAGTAGTGGCAGCCTTCTCACCCATATGCTCTTCCATCTCCTTAGAGAGCACCTCCTGAGGGTTGGGAGACACCCTGTTGGATTCCCTTTGGATATTCTCTATTGGAGAATGCTCCAATAGAAGGCTTAAAGGCTTAGTGGGTGAAGGTACAGGAAGGGAAGGAGCCTTCTTGACCTGTTTCCTTTTGTAAGTTTGGGTAATTGAAGAAGTGGGCTTTTGAAGTAGAGACTGGGGAATAGATATAGAGTGGGAAGGTTGGGATTGGCTAGCAGTGGGATGGTCTGAGGAGGGCTTTGACCCTGTTGCCATACCTTCATCAGTGTGGGACACCACCATCATTGTGGAGAACAATGGGGTGTCAACTCCTTCCGAGTCCCCAGCAGATCTTCTCATGTTTGAGAAAACCTTGTCTTTAGGGGGTTTAGGTACATATACCCCATCAAAGTGAGGTATATCCGTCAATTCATTAGTGATAACTGCCTGTACAAACCTGGGATACATGAAGAAACTCTTCTTGTTGTGCAGATTTGAGACAAGATCATTGAAGATCATTTGAGAAAAGTTGTATTTTCTAGCAGTGGATAAACATACCAATGCATAGGCAACTGGACTGCTAAATTGGCTCCAGCCAGTTTTCTTAGAAATACAATGCATCAAGGTATGAACAAAGAACCTCCATTGGGGTGAAAACTTAGCTTTGAAAAACTTGAAAATCCCCAATGGGCCTTCATACCCCATTCTGGTGAGGTTTGAAAACAAATCCTCATTTGGGATAGAAGAAATACCTGAAGCATCGTCTAGACGTAGACAGATGCGAATAGTCTCCTCAGTAACTGTCAAGGGTTTGTCACACACCCTTGTCTTGATCATTTGGACACCATCTTCAGTAACGATGGTGGCATTGGCCCAGAATTGCCTCTGATGCTCTATGAAGATGGTAGGAGACACAGTGAGAGCATGAGCGATGTGGCTGGACTTCAGAAAGTCGACTATCTGGTGAAAACCTTCAGCTTGTTTCGGCTTTTGGAGCATCGCGATTTCATTGTGCTCGTCAATGAACGCCATGGATGCCATTGAACTTCAGTGTTCTTGCCTGAAAACTTGGTACTTGAGAGAAAAAGGTTAGAGCGCAAGTGAACAGTATGCAAAGAGTCGTTATGAACTTTTTAGGCGGGCAAAGGGTATATATAGTATTCGGATTAAAAGCAGTATTAACCTTAAAAAAATAGTGAAAGAAGTATTAACAGAGAGCAGTATTAATCACTAGAAGTATTAACTGAGAGCAGTATTAACCACTAGCAGTATTAACTAACTAGCAGTATTAACTGAGAGCAGTATTAACCACTAGCAGTATTAACTAACTAGCAGTATTAACTGAGAGCAGTATTAACCACTAGCAGTATTAACTAACTAGCAGTATTAACTGAGAGCAGTATTAACTACTAGCAGTATTAACTGTGCACTGGCAGTATTAATACTGTACTGGCAGTACTAATACTGTACTGGCAGTATTAACCACTACTTACAATTTTAAGCTTGTGAAAAACTGAGTACTGCTATACATTTCCTGAGAAAGAAAGTTAGTAACACCAAGAATAAACTATATACAGGTAGTGAACCACTTTTAGGAAGGGGCTTATTCAGAGTTGATCATTCCCACACTTGTTACCAAGAAAATGAATCTACCCACATCAAAGGCTTTGGTGAATAGATCAGCAAACTGGTTATCAGTATGAACTTTTACAACTTGAATAAGTTTCTTTTCATTGCAGTCTCTTATAAAGTGATACCTGATCTCAATGTGCTTTGTCTTTGAGTGCTTGACAGGATTGTTAACAATGCTAATAGCACTGCTATTATCAATAAAGATTGGAGTGTGTAGAAAGGTTACCCCATAGTCCAGCATTTGATTCTGAATCCACAACACTTGAGAACAGCAACTTGCAGCTGCTATGTACTCTGCTTCTGTTGTAGATGTGGACACTGTGGTTTGTTTCTTGCACTGCCATGAAACTAGTCTGGCACCCAAAAACTGGCATCCTCTAGAAGTAGATTTTCTGTCCAAGTTTGCTCCACCTAGGTCACTGTCTGAGTATGCAAGTAGGTCAAATGATGAGTCATGAGGATACCAAAGTCCCAATCTAGGTTGCCCTTTGAGATATCTGAATATCCTCTTAACAGCTTGATAGTGTGATTGCTTTGGCCTAACTTGAAATCTTGCACACACACAGACTGGAAACATTATATCTGGCCTAGAGGCTGTAAGGTACATGAGAGAGCCAATCATGGATCTATAGTGATGCACATCCATATCCTCCCCCTCAAGATCTTCTGTTATCTGCTTGTGTGTCTCCATAGGTGTGCTGGCAGGCTTTGAATCTGAGAATCCAAACTTGGTTAGAATGTCCTGCACATACTTGGACTGACTGATAAAAATACCATCTGACTTCTGTTGGACTTGGAGTCCAAGGAAAAAGGTAAGTTCCCCCATGGAACTCATTTTGAATCTTTGATGCATTAGTTCCTCAAACTCCCTGCACATACTTTCTCTTGTGGATCCAAAGATGATATCATCCACATAGATTTGGTCCAGCAATATGTCCTTCTTCTTTCTCTTGATGAATAGAATCTTATCAATGACTCCTCTTTCAAAGCCATTTTCCAAAAGATAGGATGACAGAGTGTCATACCATGCCCTTGGTGCTTGATGCAGTCCATAAAGTGCTTTCTTCAGTTTGTATACTCTGTCTGGATAGCTTGGGTTTTCAAACCCTGGTGGTTGACAGACATATACTTCTTCTTCAATTAAGCCATATAGAAATGCACTTTTTACATCCATTTGGTAGACTTTGAACTTCATATAAGAAGCATAGGCCAGGAACAATCTGATTGCTTCTATCCTAGCCACCGGTGCAAATACTTCTTCATAATCTATTCCTTCTTCTTGTGTATACCCTTATGCTACCAATCTTGCTTTGTTCTTTATTACTATCCCTCTTTCATCTCTCTTATTCCTGAAGACCCATTTTGTGCCTATAGCTCTTTGACCTTTAGGAAGGTCTACTAGATCCCAAACATCTTGCAGCTTGAATTGTAGCAGCTCTTCTTGCATAGCTTCTATCCAGCTGGACTCTTTCATAGCATCATGAGCCTTCTTAGGCTCAAGTTGGGATAGAAAACAAGAAAGCACTGTATGCTGTTGATCTTGCATATCTTGCAGTCTGCTTTGATGTCTAGTCATCATGGGAGAAGAGATATCCCCTATTACCAGCTGAGGAGGATGATTCTTTTGTGTTCTTGATTGATGACTAGGTTCTTCATTGAGTTCCACCTCTAGATTGGAATCATTCAACTCAACTGAAGTGATTTCAGCAACTACTTCAGGTTCTTTATTTGCTTGAGTCTCCTCATCTCTCCTTTCTTCTTCACTCTGATTTGATTCAATACATGGCTCCTTTTCACAGTCTTCAACAGGATTCACTTTAGGTATGGGAAAAATCACAGACTGAGATATACTTTCTTGAACTCGTGTAGTCCCTGATCCTCCATTTCCTGAACCTGCATACTCATTACTACTTAAACCAAAAGAGTTAGTTAGTGAATCAATGTCAAATAGCCACTGAGGACCAGACCCAATAGGATTTGGTGTGTTCTCATTGCATTTGACATTGTCACTTTCTTCAATTATTCTAGAAGAAGAATTAAAAACTCTGTAGGCCTTACTCTGGGATGAGTAACCAACAAGAAATCCATCATCTGCCTTGCTATCAAACTTACCTAAGTGAGATTTGGTATTGAGAATTGTACAAGGATACCCAAAAGGTTTGAAAAACTCAATAAAGGGTTTTCTTTTATTTAAAAGCTCATATGGGGTCTTGTTCTTTGATTTGACCACTAGTACTCTGTTTTGGACATAACAGGCAGTATTAACTGCTTCAGCCCAGAAAGTAATTGGCAATTTAGAATCAACCAACAGAGATCTAGCAGCCTCTATTAGTGTCCTATTCCTTCTCTCAGCAACTCCATTTTGTTGTGGAGTCCTAGGAGCACTATATTGTCTCTCAATTCCTTTTTCTTCACAAAAGGTGTTTAGGTCAATATTTTTAAATTCAGTTCCATTATCAGACCTAATGACTTTTACTTTTTGATTAGTCTGGTTTTCAATTCTTAGAATAAAGGATTTGATCAGTCCACTTGTCTCATCCTTAGTCCTTAGAAAATATACCCAAGTAAATCTAGAGTAATCATCAACAATAACTAAGCAGTATGATTTCTTCCCTATGCTCATCACATTTGTAGGGCCAAACAGATCCATATGTAATAACTGAAGGCAAGAAGAAATTGAATTTAACTCTTTGGTCTTATGAGAAGTTTTGTGCTGTTTGCCTTTAAGACAAGCAACACAATGATCATCACATGAAAAGACTATTGATGGTAAACCTCTTACAAGATTGTTTTTAACAAGTTTGTTCATTGTCTTGAAATTCATGTGACACATCCTTCTGTGCCAAAGAGAGGATTCATCCACAGAGGCTTTTGAAACAAGACAGTTCAGGGATGAATAACTTGAAACATTGTCCATATCTAGACAATAAACATTGTCCTTTCTTGGAGTTCTAAGTAGTATCATGCTTTCATCAACTACCTTCTATCCTGGAGCAAGGATCATACAATATGTATTGGTAAATAATATACTATGTTGTTTGTCACAAACCTGTGATACACTTAACAGGTTGTACTTTAACTGATCAACATAGTAGACATCCTCAAATGTCATCTTACCTTTTGTAACATTACCTTTTCCACTTATTTTTCCACCTGCAAGATTGTCTCCAAATGCAACATGTCCTCCATTGATATGCTTGAAATCCTGAAGGCATGACATGTTGCCTGTCATGTGCCTAGAGCAACCACTATCAACATGCCATATGCTCTTCCCTTTGAGCTATTGGTTGCCCTACACATAAGATAAATCAGTTGGTATGGATTAGGAACCCAAGCCAAAGTGGTCTTGGGTACCCCTTTCTCATCAAAATATTTACATTCCTTCTTGACAAGATTTTTAAACTTTGACTCCTCATTACTGGAGTACTTTGTCACAATAATGGGTTTGGATGCACATTTGCTAGAAGCAGTACTGGTTTTAGAAGTACTAACTGCATTAGCAGCACTTGCATGCTTAGCAGTACTAACCTTGTTAGAAGTAGTAACTGTGTCAGCAGTAGTAACTGTGTTAGAAGTAGTAACCTTTGAAGAAGTACTAACAGTGTTAGAAGCATTAATATTCTCAGCAGTACAAACACTGGTAGCAGCAGTATTGCTTCTGGCAGCACTATCCCTGTCAGCAGTACTAATTGATGTAGCAGTACTAACAGTTTTAGTGATTCTAGGCACCCACATTTTAATACTCTCTTTTAAAACCTTTTTCTTCATGTATCCTTTGGTTTCAACAGATTTCTTAGCCACATGTTTCTTTCCAGTCTTCCTATAACTAACAGGTTTTTGCACAAATCTTTGAAAGTTCATCCTTTGGTTAATAGGATTAAAGAAACAGTACTTAGCCAAATGATTTAGCTTGCCACATATGAAACAAGGTCTTGGTCTGATTATTTTATTCAGATCAACTCTTTGTTTCTGAGCCCATTGATTATTCCAGTTTCTTTGGTTACCTCTTTTTATACCAGAATTTAGGCTCTCAGATTTATTGCAAGCACACTGTTTACAAGGGCCAGGATTCACAACAGTGGTCTGTTTGTAATGGACCTTGTTACCCTTTCCTTTGGTCTTCTCTATCTCTTTAGACTTTACCCAGATCCTTCCACCACCCTCATTGGTAACAATGTTGTTTTCTAAGGGTATCTCTTTACTCACATCATTGTTCCTCTTCTTACTGGCTTCTTTCTCAGTCATATCCTTAACAACTCCCTTATCCAAAGGATCTATCTCAAAAGCTTTCTCAGACAAGTCCTTTTTCTCCTTGGTCTCTAACAGATCTGATGTAGGATAGATATAGTTGTTGTTGTAAGGAGGGGGTGTGTTGTTGTATCCAACACCAGACTTCATCTTATCATGAATCTGAGCCTTTAGAAGAGAATCCATTGCTTTTGAAGCATATGAAAACTTTTCTATATCAAGCTTAACCTTATTTAATTCTTTTTTCAACCTATCATTCTCTTCTTTGGACTTAGACAGTTTGGTCTCTAACTCATTCTTTTCCCACTTCCAGTAGTTTGTGTCATAAGAGTGTTGAAGTTCATTGGCTTGAAAGCCTTTGATTTGTTCTTCAAACCTCTCCACTATCAACACATAATCTCTTCTGTCCTTTTCTAATCTTTTGAGGTCATCACACATGCTTTGGTTATGATCCCTATACCTTTTGACAGTGTCTATGCAAGATTTAGTGCAAAGATTAGAAATTACCTCAGAAGGGAGATCAGACACTTCTGCCATAAGAGCTTGGTTCTGAATGGCTTCCTCAGCCTGGTCACTCCAGTCAAATCCCATTCCTTGTTGAGAAACAAGGGCTTGAGCAGAGTTCTTGTTTTGATTGAAACCACCATTTTGGGCTTGTTGGTGGTTGTTGTTTGGCATACCACTTCTGCACTCTTTAGCAAAGTTTCCCTTCATGTGGCACTTGTAACATTCCACCTTTGTTTTGTCAAAACCAGCTCCATCTTCTCTTCTTTGAGAGAAGTTGTTCCTCCTAGTTCTTTTAATAAACTTCTTTACCCTCATAGATAACATGGCCATCTGCCATTTAATGTCCATCTCCTCCAGATCATCAGGGTGAAGTTGTTCCAGATCATCATTAATCAAAGAGTTGTTGCTGTGACTGGATAAAAAGGCTTCAAAGATAGTTTCAGTGCCTTTTTCTGAATTCACTCCACTGGCAGTACTAACTGCTTCAGGGTTGGCAGCAGTATCAGTAGATGCTGATAGAAGTGCAGCATTGTGGATGTACCCAGTGGGCTTTTTCTTGGCTTCTACCTCAGTTTCAAAAACTCTTAGATCATTATATCGATCATCAAGTTCCTTCTCTTCCAGATTGTCACTCTGTCTATATGAGACAGTGTACATAGTCCATTCATCTTCAAGAGATCTGAGGAACTTCCTGTTGATATCATCTTGCTCCATCTTCACTCCAACAGTAGCCAGTTCACCAATAAGCTTGTTGAACCTGTCAAAAGTTTGAGTCATAGACTCATTCTTTGAAGAAGTGAAGTTCTCATACTGCTGCTTCAGAACATCCCTTTGATTTCTTTTGATGCTTTTAGTTCCAGCAAATCTTTTCTCTAGAGCATTCCAGAGAATCTGAGCATCAGTGCAGTTGCAAAATTGATGCTGATATTCATTTTCCCTAGAACATCCCTTCATCTCTGTCTGCCTGATCTTCCTCTCACCATCTGTCTTTGGTAGAGGTTTTTTTCCATCTGGTCCAATCTTTCCTGCTTCAGAGGGTCCATTCTCAATGATGTCCCACATTGAGTAGTCTGTGAGAAGAATGTATTGCCTGATTCTGATCTTCCACATGTCAAACTCAATGGGTTTGAGCATTGGGACCTTAGAAACAAGAGTACTGTTTGATTCTGCAAAGTTTTCCATGATGAATGAGTAGATGTTTCTGAGAGAACAGGCTCTGATACCACTTGTCAGGATCGAATTCTTAACAAGAATAAATTCTCATAAACTAATATCAAAGGAGTTTGCGGAATAACACTTTGATATTCAATGAAACAGTAAACAAACAGTAAATATGATGATTAACTTGTAAACTTGTATTGAATGCTTTTAAATGACAAGATTACACACACAACCTCAATCTTGAAGAACAGATTCTTTCAGGACGAATTCTACTTCTCTAGAATTAGGAACTATGCCTTGAGGTTGATTCTCTCTCTAAAACAAAAACATAGAATGAACTGTTTTTTAACTATTCTAAAACAATTCTATACATATACTGAACAAAAGATAATTACAATTAATAAAATATCTTCAGAATATCTTCCATGAATATCTTCAATCTATCCAGCTGTCATTCTTGTAATTCGGATCTCCATCTCATAAGCAGCACTAATCACCTTGGAAGTATTAACTCAAACTTGGCAGCATTAACTACTAAGCAGCACTAACCTCTAGCAGTACTAACTAGCTAAGCAGTACTAACTTTGTTCAAGCAACACTTACTTTGACTAGTAGTATTAATTCTACTAGAAGTAGTAATACTTAGCAGTATTAATCTTTGAAATCCTCTGGCAGCACTAACTCTGAACTGGCAGCATTAATAACTTAGTCACATCTTCAGTTCCCAACAATTTGAATTAGTGGATTAATTGTGCGGCAACATGTTATATGTCGGTGGTGTACCATCTTAATGGGTATTCGAGAATAATGATGACGTTATGGTTTGTTCATAAAGATGTATGATCTGCGGTTTTAATTCCATAATTAGGTGCCAGCTTTAAATCTTTTTGGGGTCGGCTCAGTGAAAGCCGATTTGTTCTTTCGAGGTCAATGATCTTTGAATTGTTTGGAAGTATCCCCGTGAGATCATGAGAAATGTTAATCTCACCATGGTGGAATTTAAAAGAAGTTTGATGTTGGTAATTAAGTATTGATGTGTATGATATTCTTGATGTGGTAGGGCTCATATTGATGGAATGTTTGAAGTTTTAGAATAGATCGGAGTTGTGTGATAGCCTACTCTGAATTAACCAATTCCCCGGAAGGCGTATTAGTACGTCCTTGGGAAGAAGACTTTTCCAATATCAAGGATGAATTATTAAGGAATTTTGGAAATTATTTCGGTTGGTGTTGGTCATTGGAATACAGATTCAGAATCGTGTTGAGCTGGAATGAGTTAGTTAAAGAGAGGTTGAAGTCAGAAGCGACCCTTGAGGTGGTACGTGCCACCTAAGGTTGGGAGACAACCGAGATCCTATGGATAGAAGTTACTACAGTAGAGTTCAATTTTCACTATTGTATGAGTGTAACGTATCAAGGTGGATATTGGGTATGAGAGCCTTCACGAAAATAATTATGACAGGTTTTGTTAAGTGGTTATCGAACATCATTTACGGATGAATTAGTATATAGACGCATCCTTGGAGTAAAATAATTGTCCGTTTTGTGAAAATGATGTTATTTGAGGCTTATATCGTTAAAATGTTACCCTTTTGGGAAGAGTAGATGACAAGACAATTATTGGACTGGTGTTCAGTATTGTGTGCTATTAAAATGTTTTATGTAAGAACTAGATTTCGAGGATGAAATCTCTTTTAAGGTTAGGAGATTGTAACACCTTGAATTTCATCCCAATTGAAGAAGAATGTTGGACTAGGTGAATCGGTAAAGGAAGAACCATACCACATATGGAGTACGACAATAGTGACATGAGGTTGTGATGTATGTCACAATAGCACCAATGGTAGTGAAAGTATGGTAGTCTCGGCTATAGTGCCAACCAGTTATGACATATGTCATAATAGCGACGGATATTACCAAGTGGTTGGTCGTCCCAACGAATGTTCCATGTATTTATGACAATGGTGTAACACTCGTAAATTTTGGGTAAGATCTATTTCAAGTAAGTGTACAAATCGATCTTTTGAGGGAAATAGAGGAAATGGTATTTTGAGATTAAATTATGGATTTTATGGTCTTGTTATATGAGGAATTAAATTACGAGTCCAACGGTTATTTCCGGAGCGAAATCGGAGCTAAAACGAAGAAGTTATGGCCAAAATAGTGTTCGGTACATGCTTGGCTATAGTGTCCGGCGATTGTGACACTGTCACAATAGCTTTACACAATAGCCGAAGTCCAAAAAATCTCGGTACAATCTCTGAGATTACGCCAGTGATTGTGACATTGTCACTATATCTTGGCACAATAGCGTATAGGTATCAAAGTGCATAAATTCGGGATTTTCAGCCCCATTCTTCATAACTATCTCATTTCTACTACGTTTTTGGCGATTCAAGTTTCTATGGTTTCGTTTTTGACATATTTTCAAGGTTAGATTGTTAGTTTTGGGTATATATATAAGAGTATTTGGTGGTGTATTGGAAGCAAAGACAATAGCTCATCATCATCACCTCCATCTTCAAGAATTTTTGGGTTTTCTAGGTTCTTACCAAAACCGAAATGGTAAGTTCATTCATTCCACTTTCAAACTTCTTTATTAGTTATAAATTCTCTATTGATGTCAGCCTAGTGTTTTATTTCTCCAATTTCGGTTTGGAAGATTTTGAGAAAAGTTAGGTCAAATTAGGGTTTTTGACCAAAATGGAGATTTGGATATAAGATGTTTGGGGAATGATTCTAAACACTTGGATATGTGTGTTTATGGTTGGAAACTTGTGGATCTAGGTTTTTGGAAGTTTTGGCTTGAGGATCCAAGTTTCTTCAAAAGAGCTAAAGTTGGGGAAAATCTAGATTTAGCCTAAATCTATCAAGGTGAGTTCAAGTTGATTTGTGAAAACGGTGTACATGCCAAAATGCTTATTTTAAAGTGTTTACATGTTTTACATGAAATTATTAACTGTTGGGTTATTTAATAAATTTTTATTAATTGAAGTGTTTTGTTTTATGTAATTTGTAAAACACCCACGTTTGGGGTTTTGAGCATTTTGACAAATAAAACATACACATTGGTATTTTAATGGTTTACTTCATGAAATAGAGTTTGAGCATAAATGCATTTTATGGTGTGTTTTAGATAAGTGTTGATTTTGTGTTATGGGATGTTTTTGAAAGAGTAAATGATATAACCCACTTGGAAAACGATTTGTCCCAATCTAAACTGCATTGGAGTTGTTTATATATTTTGGAGTATGGGTTTACATAATGTGTGTCGTTTATGTTTTATTTCACTTTATGATTTTCAACGTTGGGTTTTTGGATTTGTTGAGTTTATGGCTAGAGTTGGATTTTGTTAGGCCTTGGGGACACTTGTCCGATTTTAATAGCTCAATGTAGAGCGTTTGGTTATGATTTGCATTTACTCAATCTTAGTTGAGAATTACATGTTTTGAATGCATTAGTTCATTCGTTTGAGTCATGTAATGGTTTAGTTAGTGCAATGGACCCATAGGCACGGTGTCTCTATGTCCCCGTTTTGGACATTTGATTCACGACTTGGCACAGAATAGGAATCAGATAACCATGATAAGTAAGGTGTGGACCTATACGGTTGGGTAGCGTCTCATGTGCAGTAAGGTGTAATTCCCTTGTGCATAAGTTCCCCTGTTTTGGAACTTTCAGGAATAGACTCAGAGGATTTGACTTGTGTAACCCACATGTTTTGATTTCCTACATAATTATGTGACCGACTTTTGTGTTCCATCACGTGCAATGTAATCGGGTCTTCCCCGTCACCGATAGGTGTTGTTTTGGTTATGGAGTTTTTATAACCCATGTTTTCAGATATGTTTGAGTATGGGTATTTGTCCATGTTTTAAGGTTTTGTATATTGAAACTCATGGAGTCATTGGGATGTTTTGAAACTTGGAGTTATCTTCGTTTTCAGTGTTTGATCATTATAATGTCAGTTATGTTTTACGTGCGCTTTGGGTTTTGGCTTTATTTAAAGAGGAGTTCGTTTTATGATCTTAATCACGAAAAAGGGGAATGATGAAAAGGAGATTGTTTGAAGATTTAATGTATTTATTTTTGGTTTCTTTCAAATTAAATGTATTGCATGAGAGTTAGTAGTGTGATGAAGTCTTCCGCAGTTGGAGATAGTAGCTGTATTTAGGTTTTAGTAGCACCCGTCATCTTTATAGAATGTATGTATGGAATGAATGTGTGTATTGAAGTTAAATCCTAAATTGTGATTGTAGATGAATCATTCATTGATGTATTTAGAAAGTTTTAAATTAGTTGTTATTTCCAGATTTTAGGGTGTTACATCCGATTACTGAGTGACTCGACAAAAAAGCTATGATTTTGGAGTAGAGCTTCGATTCAATATTTTTTTCAATTATAAGGTGAATTTGATTTTTTTAGTTGAGGTATGGAGAGAGATAGACATTATGGTGTTGTCAATTTGATATTTTTTTTAATAATAAAAAAAATCGTAGAAGTGATCAATCGCAACAACGTACGAGATGACATGTCGATGATTCTTGAATTTATTTGACATCGATGGAACTTATTAAGCGTTTGGTGTAAAAAGGGTTAATTCAAATTCAGAGAGTTGTATGTTGAATGACGTTCAACTGAGTTGAATGTTAGATAAGAATTTGAAACTTCTTTTACTCATCAAGGTTGTAGTTGTATTTTCAAGGGTAAACCGGGGCCAATAAGAGAAGCAATTGTAGTGAAAACGTGGTGAATTTCGAGTATGCAGAAATATATGATAAATCAAAGTTGAATTATTAAGGGAGTTCCAGATAAATGGATATGTAAATCCTAATAAGTCGAGGACCAATTCCATTTAGAATGTGGTGATTTTGATCTGCATAACGTCTAGAAGTGAGGTAAGTAGACTTGTTGATCCAAACTCTCTCAGTGATTTGATGATGATCCTTATACTTAGTGAAAATCACTTAGGAATGTTTTAGTTTACTTGTTTCAGTTTTAGCGATCAACAGTCTATTCAGTGATCACTGAACATGCAGTGTACAGTTAAACAAAATGATTTTGTGTCCCAAAAAATCACTATTAAATCAAATAATACGATTAAACAATAACAATATGCAAACCTGATACGATTATACCAACGAATCAAACGATTACAATCTTGAAGATCAACCTCTCTGTTTTCTCTCTATCGCAGCCTCTATCTCTCTCTCTGTATCTCACGGCGCACACACATACACAAACTTAATCTCAATAATTAGCTCTTAAACCTAATTAACCACTAAGATTAACTATTTAAACAAAGGCTTTAGCCAAATGGGCTTGGCAAGGGCCCAAAAGCTAAAACTAAACTAAATTAAATAAAAGACAAATAAAGTAAAATACAGAAAAATAAACTTTGACTATTTATTACAAAAGGACCCTAAACTATTTATTGAGACGACTTTTCCAGCTTTGACATTAGTTTTCCATCTTCAGATAATTATGATCTTGAATCCAATAAAACTGTGTTTTAACAATCTCCCCCTTTGGATCAAGATCAATATTAAACAGATTCATCAATTTAATCCTTCTCTTTTAAGCTCAGAAAATGTAATCTCCTTCCTTGTCTTTAAAAAGTAGCAATCTCCCCAATCGATGAAATCTCTTGGAAAGAAATTATCTCCAGTTTCAGCTCGGAATGCTTTAGCAAATTATCTTCAGAAAAATTCTTCAATTCAGCACATCTTCTTCAGAAATTATTTCAAAACTTCCAATCTTCTCCCCATTTCTTGATTGACGCTTCTCCCCCTTTTTGATGAAAAGAGAGACTAGTTCTTCAAAACTTCATGTCAAGAAATGTATTCTACTACTAATCTTGCAAACAGAACCACTGATGATCCGTCAATTCATAAAGATGTGTATCCAGATCTTTGCAAATCCAGACAAAATAGATAGATATGAAAGGTAACACCTGAATCAACAAATGAACCAGTTAAAATTGCCAGTCAGTAACACAAAGTCACTGTGTGTAACGAATACACAATATAAAGGAGCTTTTATGATGTTCACTCCCCCAGGGCTTCCATTCAATCATCGAAACACCACAAAGGCAATTTCTATGAACGTTACGACAAAGAAACAAATTATTTGTGTGTTCGTGCAAGTGATAGAATAAATTAAGCATAAGATGATTGCTTATAAGGCTCACAAAGTGTAAACCACTGAGACAATTAGTTAAACACAGACTCAATGTGCATTAGTGAAATGTGAAGCTGGGACATACTTCCTTCTTTTCAATATCCAGATTTTCCAAATGAAAATCAGATAGCATATGTGCTGCGTCCCATTTGAAAATGAAACATTTTCTTGTTAAGAAGAAAATGAGTGGCTGGTGAGGTAATAGCAAGAGTTGGCATGGTCTAGTTTCCTGTTTCAATAATGTTCACCAAAGAATTGTGAAACATTAGAAATGTGGTTGCCCGGCTCAGAAAGTAGTTGGTGCAGAGTTAACCAAGATCTCTTACCCTCTTTCTTTTAATCTTTAAGCTCACAGCTAACCAAGATCTCTTTTATCTTTTCTCTCATCACACATCCCACACTCATTTCTTTTGACGCCTTACACTCAATGACTAAGGATTAACTTCTTGGGTAGGAGACACTGGTTAACGTGAATCCATAGAAGTTCAGATGAGTCCTAGCACACTGATCCCATGTTTTCCTATGAAGCATATGATGCTCAAATGGTTTAACTTTAGCAATTAAAGTGCATAGACGAAACAGAAAACATTTAAAATCACACTTCCAATTCAAGAAATCTGTTTGAGAATCGGGAAGTGGTTTGAACATTTAAGAACATGTTTTCTTATGATTGAAAGTTGTCCTTCTTTCAACCATGGATGAGATGAGGATAAGAAATTATACCTTTTGAATGCAGTCTTACATCACACGAAGTCAAGCTTAAAGTCATAAGGATATGATCTTGTAAGCATCTCTCAATCTGCAAAAGTCTAAAGGTATAGTCAAAGTAACTTTATTCACTGAAATTAAAATTACATAAACTAGTAAAACAATTAAAGTACGAGTTCTGATCAGAAGTAATCAGAAGTCATTGCCTTTACTCCTTTGACTTTTACGCTCCCCCTAAAATCATGCATCACTAACAAGTTATCAGTAAACACAATGCATTTAAATATGATCCCCCTCAAAATAACATTGATCATCAATGAAGTACTTCTCACACTCCCCCTGAGATCATGAACAAACTATTAAAGAGCGGATATCTTGAGGAAATAATGATAAAGAAATGATGAAAATATACAATAGAAAACTTTAATAGGTAACCACCGATTAGGTCTTAAGATTTAGCATACCAAGCCTAGAGACAAGAAAATTGAATCTCTTTTCGTCTAAAGGTTTGGTGAACAAATTTGCAAGTTGAAAATCAGTTTTTACAAAGTAAATTTCAACTGTTCCCTTTTCCACATTATCTTTTATAAAGTGATACCTGACATCTATGTGTTTAGTCTTAGTATGCTGAACAAGGTTAGCGGTAATCGCAATAGCTCTCTTCGAGTCACAATAGATCGGAATTCTATTGAAATGAAACCCATAATCTCGCAGTTGAGTTCTCATCCACAAGACTTGATAACAGCAGCTAGCAGCAGCTACATATTCTGCTTCGGCCGTTGATGTGGAGACACATAATTCCTTTTTCGAAGCCCAACTGACGAGTTTATCTCCGAGGAATTGGATATGACCCGAGGTGCTCTTCCTGTCTAACATGCCACCAACATGATCTACGTCTGAATAAGCTGTTAGTTCAAAGCTAGTATCTTTAGGATACCACATACCAAGATCTGCAATCCCCTTCAGATACTTGAAGATCTGCTTTACAGCAGACAAATGGGATTCTTTAGGATTGGCCTGATATCTAGTACATAAGCATGTAGAAAACATTAAATACGGCCTACTACAAGTAAGATACATTAAAGAACCTATCATCCCTCTATAAGTCCTAACATCAACAGCCTTTCCCGAAAGATCGGTACCAATCTTAGTACCAGGTGCCATTGGGGTACCAATCGGTTTACAATTTTCCATTTTGAACTTCCGAAGAATATCCATAATGTATTTCGATTGATTGATAAAAATCCCCGTTGAAAATTGTTTGACTTGCAATCCGAGAAAGAAGTTCATCTCTCCCATCATGCTCATCTGAAAACGTGACACCATGAGGTTTGCAAAGTTCTTACAGTACTTAGAATTTTTAGAACCAAAAATAATATCATCCACATATATTTGAATAAGAATGATATCGCCTTTATCCTTTTTAATGAAAATAGTGGTATCAACCGTACCTTTTTTAAAACCTGACTTGACCAAGAACTGAGATAAAATATCATACCAGGCACGAGGAGCTTGTTTCAGTCCATAAAGAGCTTGATCCAAGATGTAGACGTGGTTCGGCTTATCTGGATTTACACACCCTTCTGGATGTGAGACGTAGACTTCTTCCTTGAGTACTCCATTCAAAAAAGTTGTCTTGACGTCCATTTGATAGACGGTGAAGTTCTTGTGGGCTGCGTAGGCTAAGAACATCCGAATCGCCTCTATACGTGCCACTGGAGCATAAGTCTCGTCGTAGTCAATTCCTTCCTCTTGCCTATATCCCTTGGCAACAAGTCGTGCTTTGTTTCTGATAACGGTACCATCTTCATCTTTCTTGTTTTTGAACACGCATTTAGTACCAAGGATGGTTTTACCTTGCGGTTTGGGTACGAGTCTCCACACTTTCAGTGCTTCAAACTGATTCAGCTCATCTTGCATCGTAGTTACCCAATCTGAATCGGCAAGGGCCTTAGATACGCGAGTAGGCTCGATCTTGCTCAAAAAGGATTCACACATACATAGATTTGATGTTGCAGACCTAGTTTGCACAGGTGCAGAAGGATCTCCAATAATTTGATGTATCGGGTGCTCTTTGGTCCACTTATGTTCATGAGGGAGTGAATTAGATATAGATTGATCATTGTCAGTATCTAGGAATCCACTGATATCTCCTTCAGATGGTTCAGACTGAGCGGGGGTTTCAGTTGAAGTCGTAGTTGTAGAAGTTGCAGTAGGTACAACTTGGTTAATCTGTTGATCAGTCCTTACAGTACATCCTACTGAGTTAGCTACTTCTGACTCGGCGGTGTTGGTCACAACATCAACTGTCGGAGTAGGCTTTTGAACTGGAACTTCTTGCTGAATCAGGGAATTGGATTCAATAGAGATATCAGAAGTGGTTGGATGAGTAGTCATCGAGTCTTCCATCCTGTCAACCACAACGGATTTAGGCATACGAGATCCAAGAAATTCATCATAAAACAGTTCAAATAATAAATCCAAATAAGATAATTTAGATGTAGACGATGAAGCGCCATCTGATTTGTTCTCGTGAGGTGCAGGTCTTGGACTGGTTGGCCCAAAAGCTAATACTTCGGTAATTACAGGTTCTGAACTGACGTGCTCAGAAGCCATATCCTCATCGAATGTAACGTTGATGCTCTCTATCATAGTCTTCGACTTCTTCAAGTAAACACGATATGCAGTAGATGTAGAGGAATAACCAACAAAGATGCCCTCATCCACCTTAGCACTGAACTTGTTCAGATTCTCTCTGTCATTTAGAACATAGCATTTACACCCAAATATATGAAAATATTAGATTGTGGGTGTCCGGTTGTTGATGAACGTATACGGAGTCTTCTGAAATCGGCGGTGTATCATGGAGCGATTCTGAGTGTGACACGCAGTCGATACAGCTTCAGCCCACAAAAATAAAGGTAAGTCTGATTGACTGAGCATTGTCCGAGCGGCCTCGATAAGTGTACGATTTCGCCTTTCGACGACTCCGTTCTGCTGAGGCGTGTGAGCAACAGAGTATTGATGTGATATCCCGACCGATTCGAGATATTCTTCAACGATCTTTTTCTTGAACTCTGTGCCGTTGTCAGTTCTGAGAATCTTGACCTGTTTTTGCAGATTGACTTGGGTCATCTTCAGAAATGTAATGAGAACATCGGGTGTCTCATCTTTAGACGTAAAAACTTGACCCAAGTGTATCGCGTATAGTCATCCATGATAACTAGCACATACTTCTTTCCTCCTAAGCTTCGCGTTCGCATAGGACCGCACAAGTCCATATGCAACAACTCTAATGGAGAGATGGTACTCGGTTCAGGCTTTGGTTTGTGTGGGGCTCTCTTCATCTTTCATTTTTCACACGCTTCACATAGATGTTCTCTTTCAAACTTCAGCTCTGGAAGTCCTTTCACTAACTTTCCACTGACCAGCTTGTTGATGTACCGAAAGTTGAGGTGAGAAAGTCGTCGATGCCATACCCAACTTTGTTGCATCGAGGCCTTTGATAGTAGATAGACCTGATTGTCAGCCTTGACCTTTGACAAGTTGATAGTGTAGAGGTTTGACTTGCGAGTGCCGACCAAGAGTTCTTTTCCTTTTTCAGTGCGTACTTAACATGTCTTGGCCTTGAAATTAACCTCTAAGTCTTTGTCGCAGAACTGGCCAATGCTGAATAGTTTGTGCCCTAAGCCTTCAACGTAGCTCACCTTCTTGATCGTAAGATTTTCATGTACAACATCACCATATCCCAGAATAGGTGAAAACTGATCATTCCCAAAACGAACTGTGCCGCAGTATTTGTCCGTAAAATTAGACAATATACTCTTCTGCCAGGTCATATGCTTGGAACACCCGCTATCCAAGTACCACATATGACAGGTCTGCACAAAACAGATCAGGAAAGAAGAGGTTTAGGAACCCATTTATAAATGGGACCTCCACTGTTAGTACTTGATTTTGGCACCCATTTAAATTTGGGTCCACTTTTTCTTTGAAAACCAAAAGCATGATAAGACGTACGATAATGATAAGATGAAACATTATATGAACCATACCAAACATCAGAAAATTTACGAGAAGCATAATCACATTCACCACAATTGAAAAACTTTTTATTAGATGCTGCTAACTGGAATAATTGCTTTATAGAGTACTTCTTGCGAGAATCAACAAGATTAGATTTAAAAGTAGCAACATTCACAATCACATCATCTTTACTAGAAGTCTTTTTATTCAAAATAAAACTAGAACTAGATTTAGCTTTCTCGTCTATCTTCTGTTTCGGTATCCATGCAGTCTTAACTCCAACCCT
This sequence comes from Arctium minus, assembly GCA_954870635.1. Classification (NCBI taxonomy): domain Eukaryota; kingdom Viridiplantae; phylum Streptophyta; class Magnoliopsida; order Asterales; family Asteraceae; genus Arctium; species Arctium minus. Next base: position 73,561,431 of record OX941086.1, read on the forward strand.
TCGCTTTCTCAAATCTGAAACATTTGAAACTTTAGAGTTAGAATGATGAGAATTAAGAGAATTCTTTTTCTTTGGCTTACCAGTGAGGATCGGTTTCTGTGAAAGTTTAGATTTTTGTTTCTTACCTTTTGCTTTCTTCGATTTCACAGAAACTGATTTATCAACTTTCGTTGATGTTTCACCTTTTTCAAACACACTGGGTTGCCCAAAAGAATTAACAACACAAGATGAATGATCAGGAAGTTTAGAAGTAAAGTCAAATTGAGCAACACAATCATTCAAAATACCATCAGAGTTTAAGAAATTAAGATCATTCTCAAGTGAACTAGACCCGTCATCAGAATTTAAAGCCTTGGAAAATTTAGGAAAATTAGTATTTTTGAACACTGTTGAAAATACAGTTTGTTCTAAGTCCATCAAAATTCTTTCTTCTGTAAGAGTATTCTCTAGTTCAGAAATTTACTTTCCAAGACTAAAGGAGGTACGTAAATCTTACCTTTGATGGGTTTAGACTCCAACTCTTTTACATAATAACTCTCAAAATAATCATTTGAAAGAAATTTTGATTTATTAGAACTATAACTGTTATTCAACTTCTCATAGCGAAATGGAAGTTGAACTTTAGCTGTGTTCTTTCTTTTATCATATTCCTTGGCTTTATCTTTTTCCGACAGACTAGTCCAAAAGGGTTTGAGTTCTTGATGTTGAGGAGCCAATAACATAAACCCAAAGTCATAAAGTGCAGGCACTTCAGATATACCCTTTTGAGATGATGTGGGTTCTTGTAACCAAGTCCCCATGTATCATGTTTCTCTTTAGGTTTGTTCAAATGAATAGTGTGTTCAGTTTGACCTAAAGTATATAATTTCTCTTCCAAAGCATTCACTTTGTCTATTAAAGAATTCCTTTCTTCTGAAGTAGAAAAATACCTTTAGAAAGCTCTATAGTCTTAAACTCACATTCTTTATATTTAGAAACAGTTTCAGATAACTCTTTATGAATTATAGTCTTTTCTTTAGTGCAGGTGTCTATATTTTTGTGCAAAGATTCAATTAATACATTTTTCTCAGCATTATCATTATTAAGTTTATGTATAGATTGAATTTTCTCATTTATGACACCTTTCTCACGCTTCAGTTTAGACTCTAATTCTTGGAGTTTAGACATCATGGCATGCATTTGGTTCAGAAAACTAGATTCAGTTAAGTTACATACCTCATCATTGTAACCATCATCAGAATCAGCTTCAGCTTCTGACTGGTTCTTCCCCATCAAGCATAGATGTGTTGTCTCTTCCTTCTCTCTTGTTGCTTGGCTAGAAGCATCTTATTCTTGTAATATTCGGAGTTTCGGACTTTTGGTTTTCGACAGTCCTTGCAAAGTGACCGAGTCTGCCACAATTGTAGCACTTCATCGGTTCTTCCTTCTTGGGCTCTTCGGCTCCATCCTTCTTCTTTTCTTCTGGTCTCTTATCTTCAACTTTCTCCTTATGCTTGTAGTTATTCGGAGCAGACGAGTATCTCTGACTATTGGAGTTTGGCTTTTTATAGAAATTCTTTTGGAAAGCCTTGGTTAACATTAGGATGGCCTCCTTCAGTTGTTCACAATCGTCAGAGTCAGACTTTGCCTCACAATCATCCACATCTGATTTAGATGCTATCACCTTCTTCTTCTTAGACTTCTTCTTTACCACAAGAGCAACTGGATCGACAACGTCTTTGTCATCTTTCTTCGTCTCAGCCTTGATTTCATCCACCTCTTCCTCATTTTGTTTGAGGATTTTAGAAACTTCATGAAGTGGAATGTCGTTTAGATCTTTCAACTGCCTCATCTGTCTGGTGAATCTCTTCCACTATGGCTGAAGGTTGCTGAGAAATTTCACATTCAGCTCAACTTGAGATTTCTTGATCTTGTTCTTGCTGAGCTCGTTCAGCAATGTGACAAATCTGTCATAAGTGGCTTCGAGTGATTCTCCAGCTTTGGCTTTGAATTCTTCATAATTATTCAAGCAGTTGGAAATTTTTAGTTGGTTGCCGACTTTAGATCCGATCATCATCTTCTCCAACTGATCCCACATTTGCTTGCCGGTAGCAACGTAGCTATCAATCTTGACATATATTTCATTCGGTATGCCTTGGAGAATAAATGATCTTGCCATCTTGTCACCCTTGTGTCTCTTCAACTGATCTTCCATATATTCAACAATCGATAACTTATACTCTGTCTCTTCTTCTTCACCATTTTCTCCGGCTACATTGAGAACCTTGGTTGGAGGTGTCATGATTCCTTCTTTCAGAAATTTTCTTATATAATCTCCCAAATCATGTCGATCGATGAAGTCCAAGAATCTGTCCTTCCATTGCTCGTACTCCCCCTTGAAGAGTACTGGTGGCTTCACATTTGTTCCGATAGCAAGAGCTTCCCGAGACATTCTTTCTGATATTGATTAGTCAAAGAACTGATAAGAAACTTGAACTGATCGTTAGTCTAGATAAAATCAAACACTACTGAAAATCTTAAAATGAAATTCAAAGAAAAAAAAAATTGATCACGAACAGAACTTTGTCCCCCTTCGCAGACTTAGCACGGGGGTAAGATGTTGGACCGGTAAATAATATGGATCGGTATGAATTCGACCGATGGACTGCTTTGACATGTATGATGCTTCGACCGGTATTGGATTTCGACCAGTATAAGTCTTCGACCGGTATAAAGTCTTCGACCGGTAAGATGCACAAACAGATGTCCGGTCGACCGGTAAATTGAAATGACCGATAGAAAGAGATCGACCGATATAAAGAAGACCGATAAGAGCTTAGACTGGGGTGGACAGTGTGTGTACCGGTCGAATGCTATGGACCGATAAAAGGTATTCGACAGGAAGTGGCTTAGGACCGATAAAAAGTATTCGACCGGAATGTTCTTGATACTGTATCGACCCAGAAACCAAAATCAACGCAGAAAACACTGAATATCACGAATTAAACTACCAAACTTTGCCAAAACAATTGATTAACCAACTAGAACTTATTGCAATCAATTAATTTCAATAAAAACCACTCTAAGAGAGATTTTATTTCTGACACAGTGCGTACGAGAACGAACCCAAAACAGCAAAAAATCAACAAATTGATAATCGAAATCAATGCAATACTCAAAACAATCAATGCCAAATCAATAGCATATGCATATCGATTACAACCCAATATATAAAAACTTGAATGAACAACCACACAATAAAAATTATGAATCTTTGACAGAAAAACAGAACCGAACAAAAATTATTCAATTCAATTTGTACTAGATCTGATACCAATTGTGTGTCCCAATAAATCACTATTCAATCAAGTAATACGATTAAACAATAACAATATGCAAACCTGATACGATTATACCAACGAATCAAACGATTACAAGCATGAAGATCAACCTCTCTGTTTTCTCTCTATCGCAGCCTCTATCTCTCTCTCTGTATCTCACGGCGCACAGACACACACACACACACACACTTAATCTCAATAATTAACTCTTAAACCTAATTAACCACTAATATTAACTATTTAAACAAGGGCTTTAGCCAAATGGGCTTGGCAAGGGCCCAAAAGCTAAAACTAAACTAAATTAAATAAAAGACAAATAAAGTAAAATATAGAAAAATAAACTTTGACTATTTTTTACAAAAGGACCCTAGACTATTTATTGAGACGACTTTTCCAGCTTTGACATCAGTTTTCCATCTTCAGATAATTATGATCTTGAATCAAATAAAACTGTGCTTTAACAATGATCCCTAAAGACAAAGCCTCACACTGAAAAAAGCCTTCAGCGAATGTCAAAGATATAACTAAATAAAGAGAAAAGTCAACTAATGATCTGAAGCGGTATTCAGTGAAACCATGACTTTTCTACTAGGCATGACAATCTAACTTAGACTCAACGATAGCTGAAAAGCTTCTCAGCAATTCAAGCCATCATCGATCAAAGAGTTATCCTCTTGCTCAAAAGGACGAAAGTACATAGTATGATTGTTTTCTTGTTTACAATCGTGCTTACCAAATCTCTGCCATTTCTTTCACATGTGGTCCAAAGCATGCTCAAGAAATAGGACAAAGACATGCATCCACTAATCTTTTGACACGTGGATTGTAACTTCTAACTTCCTAATTCATCAGGTATAAATAGCTTGGAAGACCCTTCTTCCTTGCTAAGCCTTACTCAATCCTTATTCCGCTTGTCTTGTCCGTATCTTATTCTTGTGCAAGAAACTGTGTAATTTCAAAGATTGTTTTAGAATAGGTTTACCTTTTCAATTTCCTCAAACAATCTGTAAATTCTATTTGATTTACATATTAATCAATAAAAGAATTTAAAAGTGAATTTGTATTCCCCCTCTCTACAAACTGTGATCTCTTAGACCCTTTTGGGAAGAACAAGACTAATGTTCTAGGTCAATTGCAATTCGTGAATTCCGAGGATAGAGTTTTATTAAGTCTGTAAAATTCTAATATCTCACTATTTCTTTTAAATTTTAGATCAAGGTTTCGTCTGGCTCGCTTTTATTTCTTAAGGGTTATTTGTGAAAACTAACAAGGGTATAGAAAGGTTCACCTTTTTCATTCTCTTATTCCTTCCTCCATGCGTGGTATTCACCTAGGAGTGTTTGGAGATTATTTATGGATTGAGACATGGAAAAGCAGATTCTTATCACTATCTGAAGATAAGTATTTCGATCATAACTCTACGGTACTGTTAATGACAAAAATCACCCAAATGATAACTTAAGGTCGGTGTGGAGATTTTAACAACTAAAGCAGAGTATCTATCGACAAATCGTGAGACGAAGAACAAATAAAGGAAAATAAACAAGAAATTGGTGACGCGAGAATCCCCCTCGACGGTAAAAACCGCAGATGATAGCATAGATCGTCAATTTACTATGGACGTCAAACAGGGACGTCGTCCTTTAAAAGGAGCAGTCGAGTGTATAGTTAGTAATAATACTAGTAAAAAGTAATTAAATCATAAAAATTAAAATGCTTCGTCGAGAGTTTCTCTGAGAGAGAATAACTTGAAATGCTCTATGAAATGCTTGAATACTATGCACCTCAGTTATGTTAGAATCTTCTCTTTTTGAGCTCTGCGTAACTTGTATATATAGCTTAGGTCGCCATAAATGAGCTTTAAATGTTCCACCGGTCTACACATTGAATGGTCTTGATGGTGATCTTCCGTTATGACCGTTGTCCATAAATGTGTATTAAACTGAAATAAATAGACATAGAGAAAACGTTCGCTGATAGTTATTGAGTCATGGTGGTTAGATATCTTGAGAAAGTCGTATGATGTTAGTTGTTGAGAGATTTTGGTCATAGATGGTGAGAAACTTACGACCGTCGCCATAAGTGGCGACCATAGTCCTCGGTTTATATGGTTGTCAGGACCCTATCATAATACAATAATTGTCTTCTTGCGTTGGTCGAGACTTGTGAAATTTTCCTAAACAGTTTGCCCCCAAAATTTTAAATTTAGGTGGAAAGTCGAAGTTTTGAATTTTCGTAACTGAAATAACATGTGTCGATCAAAGTAACTGCGAATCGATTAAATATGGATCTATAAAGACAGGGTGGACGTGATGTCATGTCGACGTGTGGCGCGCGTGGTGTCAGGTGAAGGACACCAGTCATTCAACCAATGGAGAAGGCAAAGAGGATTTTTGACAAGTGTCGTTCATCGGTCGACTCAACCTGACGCCCCAGCCTGTATTAATAGTGATCCTCAGCCGAATCCTTTCTTTTTACGCGATTTAAGTTTTTATAGAGAGAGCTCTATATCTTTACCAAAAATACCTCCAACACCGTAATCCTTAACAAAAAATCGATCGAGGTTGGAGCTTTTTAAGGTACAATATTCGATGTCCTTTGTATGGGTCTGAAATCTATAGCTCATAAGCCTAGGAAGAATTGGGAGGTGTTCAAAATTTACACAACAACTACCCCCACCCCTAATTTCCTTAAGACCATAGATTCCGTACCCACCCTTTGTGAAGAGGAGGACATCGAGGCATTCGAACTATTAGCCGGAATCCCTGACGAGGTGCGGCTAAATGTTCCAGATCTACTGAGACCGTAGCAATGCTCTAATGGGTACTTCGTAATATACGAGTATCCATTGAAAATAGGGTAAACATGGCCCTATTCGCTACTATCGAGGTTGTTCATCATGACCTTCAATTGTGGAGGATCGTTCAAGTCATTGAAATATTGACAGTGGAATGGGCGTCACCCATCACTGTCAATGACCTCCTCTTGGCCTACCCGGTCAAGGCGGACGTGAACCATCGTTACAGCCTCTTCTCTTGATATAGAGGTGCTCGTACATTGGTTCAGGCGGTTGCGGTCAATGGCCGCGAATGGAAGACGAGATATGTGTTTGGCCGACTCTCGAGACTTGGCGGCGACAGCCGAAGGCTTTTCTCTGGGTGGAACACCCAAGGTAAGTCGAGTCTTTTTACTATCGTTAGTCTTATGTTTTTTTATCTAATGATTTGTGTTTGCTTGTCCAGCAATTGACTTCACGGAAGTCACCCATCTCGAAGACTCTGTAGCCAAAGTCGAGAGGTTCCTCGAGTTCAGTATTGAGGATCGTTCGGTGTTTACTCATACACTAACTCACGAAGAAGAAGATGACGAGGTAACCTTCGTCAGGACGTCTGCAACTCCGACAGCTGTAGAAGAACAGGAAGAGAGAATGACAGGTATGTATAGAACATTGTCGTAAGTTTGTCTCTTCCTGTTGTAAGTTTCTTTTAGTTGTATGGTTTACTCTGCTGACGTGACTTACTTCCTTTTTGTGTTTTTTCAGGAGGATTGAACCCTCAATCGGCGATTGTCTTTTCCAAGAGAGAGGCGCTAGCCCAACGAGCTCGAATGGTTCGATAGATGAAGAGAAAGACTCCCCTGACAGAAGGGTCAGGGGTCAAAAAATCGAAATGATTTCCGAGGGAACCGTCTTCAAAGGGCGACGACCCTGAGGTTGTTGTTAGTAAGAAGGTGATGCCGCCTTCAGTTGTGGAAGCCAAGCCGGTCTCCTCAGCTCCACCATCGGGGATAGAGGCACCCTCGTCGCAGGACATTGGGAATGGTCCTCAGGTTGAGGAAGACCCAAGCCTTACGTCGGTAAATTTCATGTTACCGTCCGACTTTATGTTTATCGGTAATCTAGAGAGGGGGAAGATGTTCCCGCATATGAACAAATTCCTTCTACTGACCTTCCGTGATCATTTGAAGGACGTCAAGGTCAAAGACATAGGAACCAATGTCACTAGGCTCTCAATTATGGAAAGTAAATTGTCATTACTTTTATATGTGTTTGGTGTCGATTATATGATCTTACCACTTGTCATGTGTTTTGCAGGCGTTGCAAGCATCCCTCGTTCTCCACTCACGTCTTGACGATGTGGGAAAGTTGGTCCTCAAAGCCTTGGAGAGAGAGAAAAAAGCTCTCGCGAAAGTAAATGACGCTCTTGCCAAGGCTAAGGAGGTAGAGGCCAATCGGGAGGAGTAATCCCTACGAATTGACGATACACTAAAGCATCTAGAGGTCGTGGAGCACGAAAATAAGGAGCTTCGAGGACGCCTGAAAGAGGCCTCGACAAGGATTCCGTTGCGGGGGCGGAGGTTGCAATGACTAAAAGCCACCTCGACTACGAATGAAAAATATGTCGAGGCTCTTAGGTTGGAACTGGGCATGGCTATAGAAGAGGTCACAACCTTGGAGGAGAAAGTGTTGTCCATTGAGGCTAACTCATGGTTCGCGTAGCCCTAATGAGGCATCCCTTGATGTGGAAGAACCCTATGGCATCGGCAGAAAATGAAGTGGCATTCTTCCAATAGTCTGTTGGGATCGAGAGAGATCTCGACTCGAGTCAGGGGATGACGCCCCTAGAGGTGGAGGAGTTGAGGTCGCGTCTCAGCAACAACAACAAGAGCAGGGGCAAAATCAACCTGTCCCTTAGTTAGTTTTTTCTGTTTCTTTTGTTTTTCGTCACTGCGACCGTTGGTGATCGTGCCCTTGTCTTATAATTTTTTTTTAACATTAATACAAGTATCTTTTATAACATGATTTGTTGCAACTTCATAGAAATTTCATAAGAAAATCCAATGACATAAATTTCATTACTTTCTTAAACAATCCAATGACATAAATTTCATAGAAAATCAATAGTCATCCACGACAAACGTAAGAAGAGGATGGAAGCAAATAGGAAATAAAAGGAATTTCCTAAGTAACTCACGACTTCGCAAACAATTAAGCTATGTCAAGAAACTTGTCACCGGGCAAGTGATAAACCTGTTAAGTAATTAAATCAAGGAACTTGCGAATATGGCAAGTAATAAATCTTCGATAAATTAAAAATTAGATCAAGGAACTTGCGATAAGGGCAAGTTTTTGCTAAAGATTCGTTCTTTAGATTAAAGATTAAAGAGCGTGCAACCCGGTCATGATATGATTGTATAACCATGAGTGAGGTCGAAGGTTCGACTCACATATTCGTATGATCCTGCAATGAAGCAACATTAGCGGTGGTCGTTGGCTAGGCCAACGACCTTCCGATGCTTAAGTCAGTAAATGATATAATGAAATAATCGTAAGGAGAAAGATAAAATTTTAAAAGAAATACTTCTTTAGATGCACCGCGTTACAACTTCGTGGGGTCTCCTGATTGTCAAGGGTTTATAGTCGATAGGCGCCTTTTCCTACGACTTCAGATATGCGATATGGTCCTTCTCACTTGGTAGATAACTTACTTGCATTTTATTCTTGATTGTGTTGAGACACTCGTCATAATACGTATTCTCCTTCTTGGAAGATTTTGGCCTTGACATTTTCTTTAAAATGTCGTTTGACCAATTGTTTTAGAGACGCCATTTTGATCAATGCAGATTCCCTTAGTTCCTCTAGTACGTCGTGGTCATAACTTTGATCAACTAAGTTATGGTCGACCGATGTGTGTCACGATGTTGTTAATTGGGCCTCGACCGGCGAGACCGTTTCACAACCGTAGACTAGGGACATCCCTTATGGCATCTTGTTGTAATGTTGGCCAATAGTAGACTTCTCGAGAGATTCTATTTGCTAGACTGCGACCACCTAAATGGTTGCCTCATTCACCACTCTGCATTTCTTGTAGAATACTCTGGACTCCACTTTTACAAATGACACATAGTAAGTTTAGTCCTGTTGATGATCGACTATAAAGTTTCCCTCCAATCATAGTGTATCTGAAATCTTTGAACCTGATTTTCCATAATTCCATTCTATCGTCAGGAAGTTGGTCGTTTTTTAGGAAATACTTGATATTGCTCGACCAATCATCTTCCTCGTCCACTACATAAGTCTGGTCTTCACTTTCGATAGATGATGTTGCTAAGTAAATTATTGGGTAGTGCGTCAGCCTGGGTGTTTTGATCTCTTTGGATCTGTCTAAAGGAGAAAGGTTTAAAAACTTCAGATTTTGCTTTAGCCACATTGAGATAAGTTGTCATATTGGAATTGTGACAATTCATATCTAACAGAAATCCTTAACTGCAAACCCTTCATTCATTCGATTTACGACCAAAAGGGAGTCACTTTTGACATGAAGTCATGTTTCCCCCAAGTCATGATCCATATCCATCCCTATGATTAGGGCATTATTGTTTGTGGCTTTGAAGTCACATCGTATATAGTACACCATATTGCCCCCTTGTGGCGACTTGAGGATGACACAAAGACCTTTCCCCTGACATTTGATGATCTATCGACGTGTAGAGTCCAGGACATGTCTTCTAGAGTTGCCACATTGTTATTCCCAATTTCAAGTTCTAATCGCTACAAACACTCAAGATGAGAATCTCAAATCACATATTACAAAACTCATATGCTTTCTCTCTCTACAAGCTTTTTGTCTCTAAAATGATATGAATGATGCTCTTCTCTAATTAGCTCTCTCTCTGATTCACACATCTGATTGATACTGCAGATTACAAAGACAAACAAAGGTATTTATACCCTTGACAATTACAAAGGAAAACAAACAAATACAAATACATTGACTTTGACTTTATTAACAAAAGACTTTGATTTTCAGTGAGAGTTGACTTTTCCATCTTTGACTTCTTGAACTTTTGTCTTCAATCTTTATGATCTTGAATCCAAAAAATATGTGCTCTAACACACATGTTCCTTCCTTATTCCTAGTTCTCGGATAAAGTCGACGAAAAAGTTGACTAGAGCTTGCGACTTAACTACCATCCTTGGTTTGAAGTTGATGTTGTAACTGCGGAGGTAGATGCTCCATTTTTCTAATCGACGTGTTAACTCTGGTTTTCTTAAGATAGACTTAAGAGGAAAAATAATCATGACAGTTATGGGATGTGACTCAAAGTAATGTCGTAACTTTTTAGCACCTATAACTAGCGATAATAGTAAATTTTTCCATAGAGGAATACTTGGTTTCGGTGTCTAATAGTGATTTACTGACGTAGTAAATTGGTAGTTATTGTTTTTCATCCTCTCGAGTTAAGACTACCTTTACAGCATTGGAACTGATAGCTAGGTAGAGATGTAGGACATCATGATCCTTGGGTTTTGACAATAGGGGTGGCGACGTCATGTACTCTTTTAACTTTTGAAGTGCGTTGTCATGATCGTTCGTCCACTCGAAGGCTTTGTTTTTCCTCATTACATTGTAAAATAAATTACTTTTATCTAAGGATTGTGAGATGGACCTGTTCAAAGTTGTGACTCGTCCAGTAAGTCTTTGGACTTCTTTGAAGTTTCGAGGTGACTTGATATGAATAATTGATTTGATTCGATTGAGGTTGGCTTCTATACCACATCGTATGACCATGTATCCCAAGAATTTTCCCGCACTTACTCCAAAGGAGTACTTGGTCGGGTTTAACTTCATATGATATTCCCTGAGAATGTCGAACGATTTTTTCAGGTGATCAATGTTGTCTGTCTTTTTCTTTGATTTAAGGAGCATGTCGTCAATATATAGACCACTATTATGTCTCCTAGATGTTATTTGAACATCCTGTTACTAGTCGTTTGTATGTCGAACCTGCATTTTAAAGACCAAAACACATGACTTTGTAACAATATATACCTTTTTCCGTCATGAAGGCGGTTTTTTCTTGATCGTCACGATGCATCCGAATCTGTTTGTAACCCAGATAGGCTTCCGTGAATGTTAGAAGTTCATATCCTGCAGTCGTATTGACCATAGCGTCACTATGAGATAAAGGGAATGGGTCCTTACGATAGGCTATGTTGAGGCCAGTGAACTTTAGGCATACTCTCCACCTCCCATTCTTCTTTTGTACAACAATGACATTGGCTAGCCAGTCAGGATGTTTGACTTCTCTTATCATTCGAGTCTTGAGTAAGTTATCAACTTCATCGTTGATCACTTTCTTTCCTTCTGGAGAGAACATGTGTCATTTATGTTTAATAGGTTTCAATGAGGGGTCGACGTTTAGGCGATGTCATATGACTTTGGGGTCTATGCCGACCATATCTTCGTGCGTCCAGGCGAAGGAATCGACATGTTTCTGCAAAAAAAGATATTAATGATTTCTTTATAGCAAGTTATAGATACGAACTGATGAAGATGATTCTATCAGGCTTTACCTGATCTAGGACGACTTCTTCTAGATGATAGTCGTCGACAGTCTCAGGATCATCTTGGCTTTGTAATTGTTAGATGTTCTGCTTCTGTGGCTTCATCATTACTTTGTAGCCGTCTAATGCGATCTTTTCCTCGCTCTTAATCTTCTGTAGTCCCCAAGGTGTTGAAAATTTGATCGTCTGATGATACGTCGAGGGGACAACTTTCATGTTTTGAATCTTGGGTCGCCCAAATATGACGTTGTAAGCGGACGAGCAATTTATGACACTAGACTTTGTTTGCTTGTTGATTCCTTTTGCATACACCGAAAGAGTAATCTACCCGATGGGATTGGCAATGTCTCTATTGAATCCTATGAGCACTGCCTAGCGTCATACGATTTCTACTTTATCTATTCCCATAACCTTGATCGTGCTTAAAGAAAATGATGTTGGCAGAACTTCCTCCATCGATCAGGATTCTCTTTGTCGAACAATTCCCGATCTTGAGTTGTATGATCAACCCGTAATGATATTTTCTCCATGGATCACTGAGATCCTCGGCCTTGACAACCTTGAGATAGGATGTTCATCAGGACCTCGTCTAGCATGCATCTTAGCTTTAGAGTAAGTCAGACCACAGATGTTTGATTCTCCGGTCATGCACTTCACGACCTCCATATGTTCTGGAGAAGTTTGTCGAGCATTATTACCCAATAGATTTTGTAGGTGCCCCTTCGGTACTAGCCAATCTAGTTCTCTTCGTAAGGATACACACTCATCCGTCATGTGTCCATAGTCCCCATGAAAGTCGCGCCATTTGGATTTATCTTTCTTAGTATCATCATTCTCACTTTTCTGCGGCCATTTGATGTTCGTCTGCACGTTCTTAAGAGCTTCGACAACATCTTTAGATGTTCCCTTGAATCCGTAAATGAGATCTTAGGATACTGAGGAAATTTTGACGTCGAGACAATTTTCTTCTTATCTAACCTCATGTCCGAGTTTTGCTTTAATGACTCGACCTTAGGAGTCGATTGAGTCTTGAAGTCAAGCTTATTGACACTTAATGACCTTTTATTGCTGAAATAATTGCATCGGAAGTCTTTGTCATCCTCGACCTGCATATAAGCCAACGTTCTTGCACGAACATCTTTAATGTTTTCTGGCGGGTACATCGTCAAGTCCGTGTTTAAGTCTGAACTGTCATCAATACCTCGCTTGTAAGCCTCATTGCAGTCCTGATGTCAAAGTTGCATACATTGATCATCTCTGAATTAAAGCGAATGAAATAGCTTCGGACTCACTCGCTAGTCTTCTAAGTGATATAGTAGAGATCGCTAGTTTGCTTTTCCATCTTGCGACTGCTAGCAAACTGTTGAAAAAATTGGTTTACCAGTTTTGCAAAGTTGTTGATGGACTTGGGCTTGAGATTAATCAGCCATTGGAGAGCAACGCCTATAAGAGTCGCACTGAAACTCTTACACATGCACACTTCTTGGTATTTATGAGGGAACGACACAATCAACATTAATTTCTTGTACTGTGTGATATGCTCCGTCGGATCAGTCACTCCAAAATACTTTGTGGTGAACGCTAGAAAGTTGTATTTATTTGGGACGTCGAGCATAGCTATTTCTTCGACCAAAGGAGACGCTTGAAATATAGTTCGTAGGTCGACGTCAACCGTTACAACAGCTCTAGGAAACTTGTAACGTAACGAGAACATCTTCTCATTCTGATCTTCCAACAATTTTTATCGTCGAGCCACTGGATCGTCGAGATTTAATCTGTTGGTCGCTAGAGGTGACGTTGGGATAAACCTAGAATATTGAGATGTAATTGCAACCGTCGTGTGTAAGCCATTACGATGTGACGAGTCGACATATTCACCATTGATCGGTACGTGCATCGATGGGATCGGCATCGTAGGAAACACCGTCGATGGCATTGGCAACATATGGTTATTATAAGTTGCGACACCTGCACCCTATGTCGGCCTTGGATACGGAGGCAGTGGAGATTGAAAACCTGCAAAAGACATGATAAAAGGTGGTCTTGGACCATTTTGAGATCCAAGTGGATTTCCAACGTTATGATTCCACAAAATTGCAATTTCTTCAACTGACTTGCGGTTTTGTTCGTCTAGTGCATTGATGTGATTGCGGGCTGCGTCAAATTCCATGTGCATTTGAGTAATAACATTAATTTGAGCTCCTTGTCCTAACATGATCCTCTCAATCAAAGAAACTTCAAGGAAATTGTTAATAGGACGCACTATTTGTCAAAAAAATTCTCTATCTGGGGCCCCACGGTAGGCGCCAAACTGTAAATGCCAAAATCCGCCCAAAGGATAACTTAAGGTTGGTGTGGATCTTTTAACAACTAAATCAAAGTATATATCAACAAATCGTTTGACGAATAACAAATAAAGGAAAATACACAAGAAATTGGTGACGCGGAAAATCCCGTCAAGGGTAAAAACCGCGGATGATAACAGAGATCGTCAATTCACAATTGACGTCAAACAAGGACGTCGTACTTTAAAAGGAGCAGTCGAGAGTAAAATTAGTTATAATACAAGTAAAAAGTAACTAAATTGTAAGTTAAGATGCTACCTTGAGAGCTTCTCTGAGAGAGAATAGCTTGAAATTCTTTGTGAAATGCTTGAATACTATGCGCCTCATCTGTGTTTGAATATTACGTCTTTGAGCTCTACGTAGCTTGCACATATAACTTAGGTTGCCAGAAATTAATTTAAATGTTCCAACGGTCTACACATTGAATGGTCTTGATGGTGATCTTCCGTTTTGACCATTGTCCATAAAAGGGTATTAACCTGAAATAAATAAACATTGAGAAAATCTTCGCTGATAGGTAATGATTCATAGTCGTTAGATATCTTGCAAAAGTCATAAGATGTTAGCCGTCGAGAGATTTTGTTCACAGGTCGTGAGAAACTTACGATCGTCGCCATAAGTGGCGACCATAGTCCTCAGTGAATGTGGTCGTCAGGACCTAATCTTCATAAAAGAATTGTCTTGTGATGGGAAACGTTTGGTCTTCTTGTGTCGGTCGAGATTTGTGAAATTTTACCCAGACATGTATGTTTCTCCTTTTATTTTTATGTCTAAGATTCTTGATTGGATAGAGTTATATTTTTGTATTTTAGTAGATGATGTAATTGGTGGAACTTTTAGCATTAATGTGATTGAATGATTAAATCTATTGTTGATCCCTAAGGGGTGCTACAAGAGCAAACCTTTTGTAGAAGGGGGGGGGGGGTTGAATACAAACACACAATTATTGGGGAAGTATGTAAGGAAAAAATTATAATCTAAACAATCTATATATCAGAATTCATATTGCAAAAGATAAATAAGTTCCAGAGAGAAGAGAGATTACAAGATATAAGAAGGCTTAGAATAAGGGTGTAAATGAGACGAGACAACTGGCGAGTTACTCGAGATTGAATCGATCAAAACTCTGTCAACACTCGACTCGAATAGGCTGGACTTGAACACGATCTCGACTTGATATACTAATGACTTGTGTCCGACGACCTGAAACTCGAATCGATAAACACGTGAGATACTCGATAAGCAAAATAATAATAATAATTAGTAACATTATTTATATTTAATTAATTGATAATAATAATAAGAAGAAGAAACTCAAGTTTTTTGAAAAAGAAAATTGGAAAATGATGGTAAAAAAGACATGGGTGAACTCTTGATGGTGTGTCTAATCCATTCCACATTGGTGGGGTACAAAACCCAATATTTTGAACTCCACTATATATAGATCTTTCCCCTCCATTGCTTTTACATCTTTTGCATTTGCTAAATGGTTTGACCTTATGTGATTTCTTTAATAGGAGTACCCATTGAAAACGGTTCACCTTTAGTTCTTTAGACATTAAACGAGTTTGACTGTGATTCGAGTTCGGGTTTGAGCTTGATTTGAGTTTTTGAGCTTGAGATCGAGCTTGATTCGAGTTTTCGAGATCGAGTTCGAGCTTTCATTCGAGCTTGAAACGAGTCCGAGTTCGAGTCCGAGTTCGAGTTTTGAATTTGTTATCGAGTTTGAGTCGAGTTTGTATCTTCACAACTCGCGAATTTTTGAGTCGAGTTCAAGCTTGGTAACAGGGTTTCAAGTTTGAGTCGAGAATAATGATAGTCGAGCTCAACTCACATCATTTACACTAATGTGATTGAATGATCAAATCTATTGTTGATCGCAAAGGGGTTCTTTAAGAGCAAACCGTTTGTAGAAGGGGGAGGTGAATACAAACACATAATTGTTGGGGAACTGGATAACGAAAAATTCTAATCTAAACAATCTAAGGATCACAAAGTTCATCTTGCAAAAGATAAATACGATCAACAGAGAAGAGAGATTACCATATATAAGAGAGCCAGAACTTGGTGTTGTGTATGACAATGAAACTAAAAAGGAGAAGAGATTTATGAGAGCAACGGAGATAGCAAAGTACTCTGATGGAACTTTGAAAGAAGTTGTAAAGAAGCTGGAGGATAAGTATAAGGAGAGTGAGAAGTAAAGGTTAGCTGAGAATGTTCATATGCTTAGAATGGAAATAATTTGTACTCAGAATGTCATAGATACAATCAAGGACAGAATCAAATTCAGGCAAGCAATAAGAAGATTTGAAGGGTATTTGGGATTGAGAAAATATAGCATGAACAGGTGGACTAATTGTAGTTTTTCAGATTGCTCAAAAAGGGGGAGAATGTTAGAGCTATGTTTTGAGTCAAGATGTTGTTTGACCCTATATAAAGCATTATTTTGTCTTATTTTGTGTAAATATTGTGTAATTCATTTAGTCATTGTAACTTTCATTGTGATACATATGAATACGACTAATCTTGTGACTCAATTTCTCTCATCTTGATTCTTTGGTTGTTATCATATTTGTGCATGATTGCTTGAATATTTGGGATCACATCTTTGATGTGAGTTTTGTCTTGAGGTTCACTTAAGTTATTCAATTATAATACATATTCAAAGATCACTGAACAAGCTCAATACCGATTGCTACTACCGAAGCAATAAATATAGTCTTAAGTAATTTCACTAAGTATAAGGATCATCATAAAATCACAAATGAACAGAAGGGAAATGGAACTCATAAAATACTTGCCCCATTTATTCTTTTTAGGGATCTTTTTCAGCACTTAGATAGAGTAAAGTACTTCAATGAAATTTCCTTCAAATACTGAATGATTGCAAGTTCGAAATGAATTTACAAAATAAGAAGACTTATTCGCTAGGATCAAAGAAGGCAATATATTCCGGAAAACTTTCTCCTTGATTTTTCCGTTTCAGCAATACCTTTAAAATCCGTTTTTCCGTCAACTCTCCATGCAAATCTTCATTTAGCCATGATCTAAGATACTCCAGATTACTGATAGCACAATTATGTATTTCTAAGACTATTTGAAAGAGATATTGTCCTTCGACGTCAATGAAGATAAGGCTATATTCATGTTTGAACTGGATTGAGTTTGGAGTGTATGGACCTTTATTTGGCACGCGTAGATTCATCATAGATAATTCAGAGTCTCTACGTTACTGAATAATTCATCTGCTAAGAATTTTGTTTCATGCTCGTTCCTGTGGGAAGGTTCTTCTACAGTGTTGAGCTTGCTCCGACGAGTCGTCTT
Organism: Arctium minus; assembly: GCA_954870635.1. Taxonomy (NCBI): domain Eukaryota; kingdom Viridiplantae; phylum Streptophyta; class Magnoliopsida; order Asterales; family Asteraceae; genus Arctium; species Arctium minus. The sequence continues at coordinate 73,578,767 of OX941086.1, forward strand.
CTAAGGTGGAGAAGGAAGGTCTTTGATCTTGGATACTCTTTCGGATAGCCTATTCAGCTCATTCTCGACATATCCTATATACTTCGACTTTGAATTTTGGATGCCTTGGCATATCTCCAACCACTCATTGAATCCATACTTGTAGACGAAAGAAGGATAGTTAGTGGTGGCACTATGATCATATCTAAAAATGACCAATGTAACAAAAAGACATCCATCCTTTGTTCGCCCAGAGAGACAATTATGATCTTGTGTTTGTTCAGCTAGTGGTCTACCTTGTTCTTGCTCCATATCTGAATCCCATATTCAAGTGTATAAGCAATAATCAAGGAAGAACAAAACAATGAATCAATCACAAAGTCATATGATTACTTTGAATGTAGAGTGAGTTTACACATGAGGCACACAAAATAATGATCCACCTAGAAACTTAGAAAACTAGAAAACATAAAGTATTTATACCCTATCGGTATTTACACATTTGATCCTTCAACTTGAATACATCAATAATATACACTAACAATCTCCCCATGGTATTCAAGTTGCAACAAATTTAGACAAATCTTTTATTCGCTCTCTTAGCCCAAGATAGACTTCAAACCACCTTATTGTGTTTCTGTACTTCTGCATGTCTTCAATCATCTCTAAAATCTTGTTGATTAGCTCCTTGCCTTTATCGTCAAGCTTGAAACTTACACTCTCATCAATCTTTAACTCGTACTCAGCTGTAGTTTAACAATCTTTAGGGTGCCATTATAATAAGCTGATATCTCACTGAATCTCATAAAGCTTCTTGCACCTATGCTATGCTGACATACTATTCCTAACATCAGTTGTTGTGATATCATGAACAGTGGATGGCTTTCAACATCTTTGAGACTCTATTCAAGTTTCAACAGGTTTACCATTCTTTGATTTCTCTCAACTGCCATATGTAAGTCAATCATATAAGCCAACTTCACTCTACCTTTTATAAATATGATAACAGCATCAAGAACAATCTGTACCTCTAGTGGTCTAATAGTCCATTAGCGAAATTCAAAGTACATGTCTTCTAGATCTTGTAGCTCCAAGTTAGGGAAATCTTCTTTAGTAAACTTCCATATCATTCCGTCTTGCTGTATAACATGAAATACTGGATACCACACAAGGCGAAGTTTTCTGGTGTAAACTTGAACAATAGACATTATCTTATGCTTTGACCTGACTTCTCTGTCATTTTGCCTCATTGCTCTCATCATATGTAGATATTCCATCTGTCTATCATGATCAAACTGTGTAACCCCAAACACTCTCAGCAAATCTAACGCCATAATCGACTTCATGAATATATTCTTTTTTGTTTGTCTGATAAATGCAATCCGAATCCGGGTACGCTCCCACACAGCTGAATGTGTCATTCAGGTTGGTGTATTTTGTGCTCTTGTAGAGATTTATTATCTTTTAGGCTCTACTGCTGGTGTTTGGAATCTTTCGGGTGATTCAGGTATCGTTTCATTCAGTAGATGTATCATATCGAAATCCCCTTCTTCTTGGAACTGATTATCTAAAAAATGAAACAAGTCTTCAACTTCAACTTTTATCTGAACCCTTGATGATTCTAACCTTTGCTTACCTAGTTCTGTCTCTGTTGGATCAAATAATTGTATTCAAGATTAAAGTTAATGTTCAGGGTTTAAACTGAAATTTTGTTAGCCCCAAATCTGAACCAATTAAAGTATTGAAAATAACTAAGTCTTCATCTAAAGACTTTCAAGGGACATCAACAAGTCTGTCTATGAAGTCAATTCAGAGTCAGTCTGAAGAAAGCAAGTCTGTCTCTGAAGTCAGTTCAGAGTCAGTCTGAAGAATGTATGTATGTCTCTGAAGTCAATTCAGAGACAGTCTCTCAGAAAGACATCAGAGAGCCCCTCATCAGAGATCCTACTTCAGAGCTCTGAAGATGTTCACTCTGAATTGATGACAAAGAAGAACATATGACACGTCATCTTGTGATAAGATTTACTTTCTAGAGTAGGTCACTGTTCAAGCATGTCTTGATCTTACCACTTAGGTAAGACACTGTTCAATATCTTGATCTTACCTCTTATGTAAGATACTATTCAAGCCATGAGTCTATTTTTCAGATAAGTACACTATTTACTTTATGGTCCTATAAAAAGAACCATCACCTTATTGTTCAATGTGTGCTTAAGAAGTCTTATAACTGATAATATAAGTTGAATATTTTATTCCAAGAATATCTTGTTTATCTATTATCTGCTTTATGAACTGTGATATTTGAATCTCCTTTGATATTAAACTATACTGCTTCCGCTGTTATTACTCTTATTTTTTATATCATTGTTGTGAGATTAAACCTGGGATCCAACAATTGGTATCAGAGCCTTCTTTGTTTCCTATACAAAGTAAGATCGCATCTGCATACTGGGATAGATTTACATCTCATTGATTCTAACTTTCAATATCTTTGCATGTTCAAATAAACCTGGTTTATTAAAGAACACCATATGCTCAAGATTTGATAGTAAATCACTGTTCAATACAAAAAGCATCTGTTCTTCAAATCTTCATCTTTTTTTCTTCAAAAATGGCAAACTCAAGCATAAGTGCCATTTATATAGCTGGGTCTTTAACAAAACCTCCTACACTTTTAAGGGATTAATATCCCTAATGGAAGATAAGGATGGTAAATTTCTTAGAAGGAATGGACAAGGATCTCTTTAGATCAGTAAACGTTGGACCTCACATTCCAATGGTGTTGGTTCGAAGAGTTCCTGCAACAGCAGATACTGCTGAAATCCCTGCATATTATGAAAAGAAAACCACAAACTTCACTGATGAAGAAACTAATATGATGGATATTGACTCAAAAGCTGTTAGATTACTGATAATGGCCATTCCCAATGATATCATTCAAGAACTTGATTCTTGTAAAACTGCAAAAGAGATATGGGATCAGTTGTTAAATCAACTTGAAGGAGGCCTACAAACCCAGAAAAATAGAAGAAATCTATGCATCAATGAATATCATGATTTTCATGCTCTACCAGAAGAAATATTACACCAAACTTACTCAAGATTCAAGTTCTTATCAACAAATGCAGAAAGTTTGGAGTGACAAGAACAAAAGAGGAAAACAACGTTATTTTCTTGAAAAGCTTAAATGAAGAATGGTCACAACTGTCCATGTCCATACAAGCCAATCAAGATCTTGAGTCATGGTCATTAACTGACATTTATGGCACTCTTGTTGCACATGAAAAGGAAGTTATGAAGCAAAAGTCAAAACTGTCTAGGTGGACCCTTTGCACTTGTTTCAAAACAAATTTCGAAAGAAAACAACTGTGACAAGTCACAAAAAAGTTTGGAAACAAAAAGAAGATCTAAAAAGGTCCTAATGGCAAAAGAAAATCATTCAGATTCAGACTCAGAAGATGATATTAATGCCTTCGCCAAATCTCTTGCATTAATCACTCATCAATTTAACAAGAAATTTGGCAAGGAAGTTTTTGAAGGAAGGAGAGAAAATGAAGAAAGAAGAAATCCTGAAAGAAGATTTCAACAAGATGGTGTCATATTTCAACAAGAACCCAGATTCACTCCACATAGTGATTAAAAGGGTACAAACTTCAACAACAATGATACAACTTAACAATCAAGACCTCAACAATCATTTCAACCAAGGTATCCACAGCCACAGAGATACTTCAAACCTCAAGAACAGAAGCCAGAGACAAGTATTGTCACTCTTCCAACAAATCAAAATGATTGAAGATGTTTCAGATGCGGAAAACTAGGCCATTTCTCTGCAAACTGCAGAGGAAAACTTGTCAAAGATCAAGATTACTACGAGAACAAATACAAGTACAACGTAAAAGAAAGAGTTCTTGTAGCAGAAATGGAAGACTGGCTATCTGACTCAACAAGCGGCGGCGAGGAAGAGCCTACCAATCTCTGTGGTATGGCTTTTTCAGATAGAAATCAAACTGATGGAGCATCATAAGACAACTCTGAAAAGGTAAACTCTCTTTACACCTCTGATAGTGATCCTGAAATAGATGCTTTTAAACTAATTAATGAACTTCAAGATCTAGAGCAAAAGTTTCTTGAAGAGAAAAAGAAAAGAGAGCAAATGTCAAAAGAGCTCATCTTTTTCAAAAGAGAAAAGAATCTTCTGGAATCAGAAAAGAAAGAAATTTTTCTTGAAAAGACCAAACTTGAAGAATCTCACAAACAAAAAGAAAAATCATTTTCAGAAGAAATAAGAAAAATTGAGAAAGTTTAAAAAGGAAAAGAAGAAGTAAAGAAATCTGAGTATGAAAGGCTCAATTCTATTGCCTTAACCAAATTTTTTCAAAAGGAAAGAGAAATCCTACATCAATCTCTAGATAGAAAAAATCTTCGAATCAAAAGCTATGTTAATGCACAAGGTGTTTTCGATAAAATAAAAACTCAAATGGACTCTCAAGGGCTGGGATTCAATGAGTTGAATTCATTCACTGGATTGGAGAAAACATCACTTTCTTCCACTTTCTGTATGGGAAAGGTCCAAAGCTTTGAATGTCCATCTCTGAATAATTTCAAAAGAATGAAAACATCAGAAGGATCAAAATCAAGAGCTCTGAATTTCAAAAATACTACATACTCTGAAGTAAAAAACTTTTAAGAATCTGTGTTACAGATAAAAGAAGAAACTTCAGAGGTACACTTCACAAAACCTCAGAGCTATGATCCCAAAGAAATTTTCAGATTTGATGCTTTCATCTCAAATGAACCAGAGACATCCGAACCAAGTACCTTTGATACAAGTACTTCTGAAAATGAATCTCAGAGTTCACTAAATCCGAATGCCCCTCTGTATTCACCAAAGTCAAATGAAAACATCAGAACTACATTTGAAGATGATGTTAAAAAGATATGGAAAGAAAATGTCTTGGAGGATTTAAAAAGAAAAGAAAGCATGAAACGGATCATTAAAGTCTCTAGAACAAAACAAATTGAAAAACCAATAGAGGTAGCTATCTCTATTAAAACTAAGAGAGACTTTCTTGATTCTTATTCAGAATCTGATCAAGAGATTGATGAACATATTTTTTGTAAACTAGAGAATGTAATTCACAAAAAGATAGAAACTGTTGGGTCTGGTATTTTGAATGTTCCAATTTCATTTTTGAAAACCAAAACCAGAATTCCAATAATTCCTGATTTTGCAAATATGTGTTTACAAGAAAAAACATCTCTGGAACTTGAAAAAGAATTACAAGAAAAGGTCAAGAATAAAACAAACACTTCTAATTCTTATACCTATAAAACAATAAAATTCTCTCCTGAACAAAAAGGCAAATGGATAAAAATTAACCATATTGATCCTGTCTGTGCAGTAAGCAGCAAAGAAAAGTAGATGTTTTTGATCAAGAAAAAGCAACTTGAAAATAAGTCAAAATGTAACAACTGCTTTTAATAAAAAGAAAAACTTTGCTCCTACTTCTTCTTGTTCTATTAATTGCAACTTCATTCATCTCTTGATCAAACTGAAAAATCATTTCAAAGGATCACCTTGTCTTCTGAATCAATCTCTGAAAAATATCTCAGAGACAAAATTTCAACAGAAGACAAATAACGGAAAGACATCAAAAGATGAGATGCCAAAAAGTCATACAAATCCACCAAAGTCTAACATAATTGGACCCATAATGAGATGGGTACGTAAGAAACAATAATCTGTCTTGCAGAATCAGTCAATGCTAATCTGGTACATAGATTCTGGATGTTCAAGGCATATGATTGGAAATAAGGAACTGCTATCCTAATTCAAAGCAAAATCTGTAGGAGCAGTTACTTTTGGAGACAATGTGCAAGGACAGATTAAAGGATATGGTGAATTATCAAGAGGAAATGTTTTAGTTTCAAAGGTTGCTTATGTGGATGGATTAAAACATAATCTGATCAGCATAAGTCAACTTTGTGATCATGGTTTTGATGTGAAATTTCAAAGAAGATATTGTTCACTTCTCCACTCAGAATCAGGTCAAGAATTACTCAGAGCAGACAGAAAAGGTAACATCTACAGAATGAATTTTACCAAAATCAACGACACTGATTCAGAGAAACTTTGTCTTATATCTCTGAGTAGTGAGGAAGTCTGGCTCTGGCATAAAAAGTTTTCACATCTAAACTTTTCCTCACTTGATAAATTAGTTAAACTTAATTTGGTTAAGGGATTACCATCTCTGAAGTTTAACAAAGATCATATTTGTTCTGCTTGTGAGATGGGAAAAATGAAAAGATCTTCCCATAAAACCAAAAGTGAAAACAACTGTCCTAGACCTCTGCACATGCTACATGTGGACCTCTGTGGTCCTATTTCTATACAGAGTCTAGCAGGTAAGAAATACATTCTAGTTCTGATTGATGAATTTTCCAGATTCACATGGATAGAATTCATCAGAGCAAAATCAGATATACCTGATATTTTGATAAGATTGTTGAAAAGATTACAGGTTCTATTCAGCAGCAAAGTTCAGAAACTAAGAAGTGATAATGGAATAGAGTTCAAAAATGCCAAAATCAATTCATATCTATCAGAAGAAGGCATTACTCCTAACTTTTCTGCAGCAAGAACTCCTCAGCAAAATGGAGTAGTTGAAAGGAAGAACAGAACACTTGTTGAAGATGCAAGAACAATGTTTGTTGGATCTGATCTTTCAACAAATTTTTGGGCAGAAGCAGTGGCAACAACCTGTTTTACTCAGAACAGAGCTACAATTGTCAAAAGATTTCAAAAAACATCCTATGAACTCATTAACAATAGGAAACCTAATGTTAAATATTTTCATGTTTTTGGATGCAGGTGTTACATTCTGAACGATAGAGAATCTCTTGGAAAGTTTGACAAGAAAGCTGATGAGTGCAAATTCATTGGATATTCTTTAACCTCAAAAGCTTTCGGAGTGTTCAATCTTAGAACAAGGACCATCCAAGAGAGCATCAATATCACTTTTGATGACAATAAAAGCTCTGAACAACAAGAAAGTCTCTCAACACCTATCTCTGAATCATCAAGAGAATCTGAATTAAACTGAATATTTGAAGATTTCTTTGATGAAGATAACCCAGAAGTAGTCTTCAGAGATAGACCAAGAGAAAATTCAGAAGGACGCCAAGAAACAGGTACAACTCTTTCTGGTCCCTCTGAATTAACACCTTCTGTTTCACCAAATTCAGATCAACAAAGTGAATCAGAAGAAGCTGAAGATCAAAAAGAGGATGATCAAGGAGTGTCTGAAGTAAATCCAGAAACAAATAGTGAAGAAACTCAAGAATCTGCTTCATCGTCTCAGGAAACAACTTCAGAGACTCTGAACAGCACATCAGAGATGTCACCAACTGTCATCTCTGAAGCTCAAACTCCACCCCAAATCTTTACTCCAATCTCTAGATGGACAAAAGATCATCCAATTCATCCAATTCATCCAATCATTGGATCCTCATCAGAAGGGGTTAAAACAAGATCTGCCACAATCAATGAATGCTTCTACGTAAACTTTTTGAGAATTATTGAACCAAAGAAGGTAAAAGAAGCTCTTGAAGATCCACATTGAATTTTTGCAATGCAGGATGAACTTCAAGAGTTTGTAAGAAACAAAGTCTGGACCCTTGTTCCCCTTCCCAAAGGAAAATTTGAAATTGGAACAAAATGGGTTTTCAGAAACAAAAAGGATGAGGATGGAGTAATAATCAGAAACAAAGCCAGGTTGGTTGCTAAAGGATATTGCCAAGAAGAAGGTATTGATTATGATGAAACCTTTGCAACAGTAGCTAGGCTAGAAGCAATCAGAATCTTCTTAGCCTATGCTGCACACAAAGGATTCAAAGTTTATCAAATGGATGTCAAATCTGCCTTTCTACATGGTAAATTAAATGAAGAAGTTTATGTACAGCAACCACCTGGATTTGAAAGTACAGAGTTTCCTAATCATGTTTATTATTTGGATAGGGCTTTGTATGGACTTAAACAAGCTCCAAGAGCTTGGTATGCAACAATGTCCACTGTTCTGATTAAAAATGGATTTGACAAAGGTACAATTGATACAACTTTATTCATTAAAAGGTACAAAAATGAGATGCTATTAGTACAAATTTATGTTGATGACATTATATTTGGCTCTACAAATCAAAAGTATTGTGACAAATTTTCAGAGTTGATAAAGAGTGAATTTGAGATGAGTCTCATGGGAGAATTAACCTTCTTTCTGGGCTTACAAGTAAAACAAGCTTAGAAGTCACTTTCATAAGTCAAACTAAATATGTCTCTGAAATTTTACAAAAATACAAACTCAATGATTCAACTTCTATGAAAACGCCTCTTGCCACCGGAGTCAAACTTGACTCTGATCCTTTAGGACAATCTGTGGATATAAAAACCTACAGAGGCATGATAGGTTCACTATTATACTTAACTGCAAGTAGGCCTGACATAATGTTTGCAAGATGTCTTTGTGCTAGATATCAAGCATATCCAAAAGAATCTCATTTATCTGCTGTCAAAAGAATTTTCAGATACCTAAGAGGGTCACCATCATTAGGCCTCTGGTATCCAAAACTTTCAAGTTTTGATCTAACAACCTACACTGATGCAGATCATGCAAGGTGTAAGCTTGACAGAAAAAGTACCTCTGGGTGCTGTCAATTACTGGGCAATAAGCTGGTAAGTTGGTCATCCAAGAAACAAAACTGTGTTTCAACTTCAACTGCAGAGGCAGAATATGTTGTTGCTGCTAGTTGTTACTCTCAAGTCATATGGATGAAAACTCAGCTAAGAGATTATGGCCAACAATATGAAAGAATACCCATTCTGTGTGATTCAAAAAGTGCCATAGCCATCTCTGCCAACCCAGTACAGCATTCAAAGACAAAGCACATTGATGTAAGGTATCATTTCTTAAAAGATCATGTTGAAAGGGGAACAATAGAAATGTATTTTGTACCAACTGATCTCCAACTTGCTGATATTTTCACAAAATCTTTAGATGAACGAATGTTCAATTTTTTAATCACCAAGTTAGGAATGTTGAATATGTCTACCTAACAAGGGAGAAACTCAGAGTCTCTGATCAAAATATCAGAGCCTCTGAACCAAGTAGCATATGTCAATATCAGTTTGTGAATGTTCTCCAAATACATGACAAGGGGAGAAAAATAAAAAGTTGTTCTTTTGTCAAGGGGGAGAAAAAGAACTTTTTAGAAGACATCTCAGAGTCTCTGAATTTCATCTCAGAGTCTCTGAAATTGAGAAAAAGAAATTTTCAAATGTCAAAACAGAGTCTCTGAATTTCATCAAAGGGTCTCTGAAATTTAATATCAGAGTCTCTGAAATTTTGGATTTTTTTTTCAAATCATCTATGAAGGGTGAGTCAACAACTTTCAGACCAGTCTTTCCTCAAACAAGAACTTTTTAATTAAAAACCAATTTTTGATATCATTTAAAATTAAAATTTCAATTTAACTGAACCTTTTTATTACAAGTGATATCTTAAATTACTTCTTAAGACGAAAGGTTTGTCTAGTCAGCTAAAAGAAGTTATTTAATTTTTTATTGAAAAATGGCGCCCCTTTCCTATTTTCATGGAACCTACATTCGTAGGTACAACAATTTTCAAGGCCACGTGTCACAAAAAGGGATGAGTGAAAGGCCAAACGGCTTTATCCAAAGGGTCAAATCACTGTCGTTTCACCTTATGTACTCGAGTGTATCTTTTTCTAAATTTGGATACAAAACCAACTTAAAATCCGGATATTCATTTTTACAAATTACTCTCGAGCAATCTCTCTCTCTCCAAAAGAATTTGAACTTCATCTTCTTCACTTCAACCTCAACAATGGCGTCTTCAAATAAATGGTGCAAACTTTTTCCCAAATCTGGCGAACCTTCAAGACTGTATTGTTTTCCAATCAAAGACAACAATCACATGATTCACCTTGATTCTCCCAAATTTGAGGAACAATACGGAGTAAACTGCGAGTTCTTCTCCAACTATGAACTGACTCAAGCCCTAACTGCTTTTACAAATGAATGTCCACTTTTGTTTGTTCAAGAATGGTATTCATCAAGTCACTACAGCGATGCACATAACGGAATAATCGGCGAGTTCGACATATCTCCAGTTGTAAAATGTAGGATACTCATCAATCCTACTGTTCTAAGAGAAGTTCTCCCACTCCTGACAGCTGAGGAACTTCAAATCACGCGTTTTGAAAAACGCCCAACTTTTGAAACCCTACTCCAGTTCATTCGAATGCTAGGTTACAACACTGAAATCACCAGATTGAGCAACTTCCGACGACAACACATACCACCAATCTGGAATTTCATGTTCTCTGTCCTAAATCGCACTCTAACCTGCAAACTGGGGAGCATGGATCAAGCAACACCAGAAATACTGTCAATCATGTATGCCCTATTCTTCAATCGCAACTTGGACATGGCCGGCATAATCTTTGATATGATTCTGACATCAGTAGAGAAGAAGAACAAATGCTTGGCAAAGGACCCTGAACAAACGACCCAATCATCCAAAGTTCCTTCAATAATTTTCCTAAGATTTTTGTCTCTAATCATCCATGCTGCGATCGAGAAGCTTCATATTTTGATTGCCCCTGAACAACCCAAAACTCCATTCTACATAATGAACAGCTTCAAACCGACGATACTATCTGAAGGCTATCCAGAAGCAAGGAGGATCCCTCACCACATGCTGAATCAGGTAAATCCTCAATCTGTAGCCTTAGCTTCTTATCTCAGTGTTGCCCAAGGACTAGAACCAATTCTGGGAACCCCAAAACACTTAGGTCCAGAACCTGGAATGTAGAGTAAGAGCATCTCGGCTTCAGAGGGATCTGAGGACCCTGAAGTACAGAGCTCTCACAAGAGTGAACCAGAGGGTACTCTTGGTAGAGAAACCGAAGTTGAGAGAGATGACAGAGCACCGGAAGGGGCTGTCAATGAGGAAGTAATGGAAGAAACCTCATTTGCTAGTGTAAAGGATAGCTCGACTAGCTCTGAGGAAAGTGAGGATGAATCTTCAGAGACTAGATCAGAAGATTCTCAGAGGGAAGAGAGCAAGTCTTCTGACTTAGAGAAACTTGAGAGTTCTTCCCCTTCGAAACAAAAAGATTCCTCAAGGCACATATATTTTAGGACACCAACCCCATCTCCCAGTGCAACCACACAATCTAACCTACCTGATCCAGAGGTAATGGTTATTGAATCAGAGGTGCACACCTCGAACCCAAACCAACAAGCCACTTCAGAGGTACCTTTTTCCACCTCTGAAGTTCACATAACTGAGGAAACTCAATTTCTGGATAAGCCCTCTTCACAGGACTTAGCCAATACTTTAAGTACTCAGTTACCTCAGAGTACATCAGAAAATCCTACACATGATGCTGCCTCTGTGGCTCATCTCTCACCCTTTAGGATATCAAGAAGTAGCTGTCCAACTCAGGGACAATGGCTTGACCTACAAAACCAAGGATTGACTTGCCTTGATCGCAAGATCAACTCCCACATTCACTTCCAGTCCTCTGAATCCGAGGAGGAAGACTTGGATGAGAACAGAACACTCAGAGATGATTCTCCGGAACATCAAGGATTAAGTGGAAGTCCTTCCAGAGACAACATCAAAATAGCTCTAAACGAAATCTCCTCTGAACTCGAGGAAAAATTGGCTACATGTGTTGTAACCAATGTACCCCTCTCTGAACATCTCACTAAATCTGACTTCCACAGATTATGTGAGGAAGTCAGAGGCTCCATGAATGACCATAACTTTCAGAGAATTGACGGTTCAGAGACCTCTGCTCTTCGCTCTGAAAACACAAACCTCAGAGCAGAGGTTTCCACTCTGAAGACCCAACTTTTGGACTCCTCAAACATAATCCAAGAGTTGGAACAAGAATTGTTCAAACAGAAGGCTGAATCATCCCTGGAGGTAGCCGCTCTTGAAGTTAAGAATGCTTCTCTTCAAAATCAAGCATCTACAACCATCGATGTTCAGAAACTCTACAAGAACTAAGGGAAGAGGTAGTAGCCACCAGATCTTCATCACTCTCAACAGATCAAATGGCCTCTATCTCTGACCTCATCAAAGCAACAATTCAAGCTTCTGTACCAACTGTCAGCGCACCATTAGCAATACCACAGCCACAACCCCGGACTTCTGAAGACCTCATCACCAAAAGTGATCTGGCCTCTTTCAAATCAGTAATAATGAGCAGAATGGATACTTGTTCTTCCAAAATCTCTACTATTGCTCAGAAGCAGGTCAAAGCAACTCTGGAACTTCATAACTATAAATCAGAGGACCAGATTGCTGAAATCAGAACTGTTGCTTCAGAAGCAATCGAAACCATTCAGAAGACACTTCAGGATCCCAAAGGAAAAGGAATCGCTGAACCAAGCTCTCCCAAATACAAACGCAAGTTTTCTGGTGGGACTTGTAGCGATGCAGTAAAGAAAGCCAGATTTTATGATTCAGAGGATTCAGATGATGATGAGCACTCTGACTCACAAAATAGGGAGATCAGAGATAAAACCGCGCACACCTTTAAAGTTGCTCCCTCTGCACAAGTTCAAGAGAAGGAACCAGAGAGGAACACCACCTCTTCTGATGAAAACCGTACTTTACAATCATTCACAGGACCATTCATACTTTACGCCTCATCAACACCAGGTGTTCCAATCACTCCAATTACCGATGCGACTCTAGAGAAAATTGGAGCTCTGGAAGAGGAAGAAGAACAACTTGTAGACTTCTCTACGTCCTCTGAAGATGCATTCTCATCACCCGAAAGACAACCAATGGTGATGAGAGATGCCTTTCAGTCAGAGTCTGAGAAAGAATAGAAAGATTATGAAAGAGAGGAAGAAGCTGCTGGAGATCAGATCGAAGTAATTGATGTCGAAGAGTATATTTTCAAAAACGCTCAACCTCATCATACGTCAACAGCTTCAAAATTAACATAATCTCCGGAGATAGATGGATATATTTCTGAACATCCTTCAGAGATAACTCAGTCACAGCTCAAGGACAAATAAACCATGGTTGTTAATGAACAGGCTCCTCAAGAGAATCTTGTTCAGAAAAAAAGCATCGGTTTACCAGCCAAGGTCTTCACTCATCCTCCCACATTCATAGAATCCACTCCTGAAGCATCGATAGAAGATCACTTTCGGCATATATACTGTGAGTTCAATTTGGAAGACACTCAAGTAATCCCTCTGAATCTAAGAATCAGAGAGGATATGCCAGACTACGAACGAAGATTCATACAGTCAAAGACATCACCAAGAAAGGCGGTTCTCAACGATGCTACAATAATAAAAGTTGAGAAAATCACTGAAAAGACATTCGCCTTCAACAAAATCATATATAGACATTATGTGGTGACTCGATCTGATCAGAAGATTTACGAGTTCAATGATAATGATCTGGTAAATCTAGATCCTTATGATCTCACTCATCACTATGCCTACTGCTCTGCAAGATACGATTCAGGAAGAAGGGAGATAAGAATGGGCATGGTTGAAGTAAGACGGGCAATGGAAGCTTACATCAAACACAGAGCCAAACGAGACTTTCAGATAGCTCTGAACTTGGGTGAAGAAAAGCTCCAAGTGACTGAACCAGAGGAAACCATTGAAAACCTGGACAAAGAGAAGACTGGATCAATCATTGAAAAACCTCTGGGTTTTGTCTACAGAGTGAACCAAGAGAAGAAAATCTTTCTAGCTTTGCAAGTAGCGAAGTATTCTAATGAAACCTTGAAAGGCGTACAAAAGATGATCCATGTAAAGCAAGAACGGCACAGAGCAGACCTACAGGCGAAACTAGACTTGGAAATTGGCTCAATGATTAACTTCAGAGAGCTAATCATGAAGTTTCATAGGATATGTTATAGTGATAGGTTCTGAATTTTTTTTTTGAATAATATTCTCTTGTAATTCCAAATTCCTATGAGAAGTAATATTTAAAGAGGATGACTTTCTCCTCTTCGCTTTCTAGTTAAATGTTCTATGTGTTCTTTATTTATTTTCAGTACATAGGGGGAGATTGTTAGCCCCAAATCTGAACCAATTAAAGTATTGAAAATAACTAAGTCTTCATCTAAAGGCTTTCAAGGGACATCAACAAGCCTGTCTCTGAAGTCAATTCAGAGTCAGTCTGAAGAAAGCAAGTCTGTCTCTGAAGTCAGTTCAGAGTCAGTCTGAAGAAAGTATGTTTGTCTCTGAAGTCAGTTCAGAGACAGTCTCTCAGAAAGACATCAGAGAGCCCCTCATCAGAGATCCTACTTCAGAGCTCTGAAGATGTTCACTCTGAATTGATGACAAAGAAGAACATATGACACGTTATCTTGTGATAAGATTTACTTTCTAGAGTAGGTCATTGTTCAAGCATGTCTTGATCTTACCTCTTAGGTAAGACACTATTCAATATCTTGATCTTACCTCTTATGTAAGATATTGTTCAAGCCATGCTTCTATTTGTCAGATAAGTACACTATTTACTTTGTGGTCCTATAAGAAGAACCATCACCTTATTGTTCAATATGTGCTTAAGAAGTCTTATAACTGATAATATAAGTTGAATATTTTATTCCAAAAATATCTTGTTTATCTATTATCTGCTGTATGAACTGTGATATTTGAATCTCCTTTGATATTAAACTATACTGCTTCCGCTGTTATTACTCTTATTGTTTATATCATTGTTGTGAGATTAAATCTGGGATCCAACAAATTGTGTTAAAGTTAGTTATAGGGTTTATTTTGTAATAAGCTAATATTTATTAGTTATTGGGCCCAAGCCCAATAGGCCTTAAAATCCTAAGTATTTAGTGTTTTAGTTAATAGGTTTTTAGGGTTAACCTCCAATAATCACAATTATCATAATAGTGAGTTAGCCAGATTCTCTATATTCAAGGTATCAAGAACACACAAGGTTTTCATTGTATATTCAAGGGATTGGTATGTTATTCTGAACTTATATCTCTTAATCTATATTGTGTTTGTCTGTTAGTTATCAATTAGATTAAACAGGGATAACAAGTGGTATCAAAGCCTAAAGAATCAAATTTTTAGGATTAAATCTGTTTTGTGATTTTACTATTCATCGAGTTACTGTTGATCGACTTCTATTTGTTATCCGGGTGATAATCGATTGCTTGTTTTAAGGTGTTGTTATGCTTAAAATTGATATGATTAGATGAGTTTTATGCGATTGAACACTATCTGTTTTGTGATTTTACAAGTGATTGAATTTATTGAATTTTTGGTATTCTGGGTTCATGAATTGTTGAAGCCTGTGTTCTTCAAATTGGTGCATGAAAGTTGAAATTAATCTTTGATTTTGATTGCATTGTGATCGATATATGTTTCTGAGCACATAGGTATAGTTCTTTGCATTCAATTTGAGTTTTTGAGTGTTTCTGGGATAATTATCTGGACTGTTTATCGTCGTTCTGGGTTGTTCAAGAACATATTGCTCAGCTTATCGGTCCATACAGTTTCCCGGTCGACCGCATAATATCGGTCCACATATCGGTTGAATAATCTCCGGTCAATACACAATTCCGGTCGACCTTGGTTCATTCCGGTCGCCCGATCAACACACAGACCACATCGGTCGACGTGTTACCAGTTCATACATCATACCGGTCTACTTTCCATATCGGTCGCAAGGATTATCGGTCAAAACTTATTATTGGTCGAATATCCATTATCGGTCCATATCACATCACTGTACCGGTCATAAACCATCCGGTCGGAATATCCGTCGACTCTTAAGTATGGTTGAGCAAGCTACCGGTCCAACACCAATACCGGTCGAAGAAGTTTCCCGGTTGTGCATCTTACCGGTCGGACAACATCCCGATCGAAGCAAGATATCGGTCAACAGTGTTTGCGCTAGTGCCTTCTCGCGAAAACTGCACTTTGCACTACTCAAGGCTCGCGCAAACCACACTTTGCGCGACCTATAGATCACGCAAACCTCACTTTGCGCAACACTCAGCTCACGCAAACCTCACTTTGCGCCAGTACCGGTTCGCGCAAGTCACTGTTCACACAAGTTACTGTTCACTTTGCGCCAATTTTTTTTCAGATTTTCACAGTTCAATTTTTTTTAGTATTATTTGTGCTTTATACTGAGTGAGAAGACTGCATTTAATAATTTTTGGAAATTTATTTTTCTGAAATTTTTTGAGTGTACTTTTATCTTATACTTGATTCTAACGATCTCATCTAGTTGTTTGTCTTGATAGAAATACGTTTGCTTACTAACCATACAGCTAAGATGTCGAATCAACTTCTCTCAATGGGCTCTCAGTCCAAACCTCCTGTCCTTTTGGCTAATGAGTATCAACAATGGAAGACCAGGATGATCCAGTTTCTGAATCACAAGGACAAAGATTATATGGAATCAATCATTAATGGTCCAGTAAATCCAATGATCACAGTAAAGGGTCAAGCTGCAACAGAAACCTCTCCAGAAATCCCTGACAGATTAGTTCCTAAACCTTATTAGTTCTTTACTGAAAAGCAGAAAGTACAGTACAAGACAGATGAAGAGGCTCTAATTTATCTGACAATAGATATTCCAAACGACATCTACAATCGTGTAGACAGTCAGAGCACTGCTAAAGCAGTCTGGGATGAACTAGTAAGACAGTTTGAAGGAAGTGAAGCCTCCATCCAAGCTAAGCAGAATCTATGCATAGATGCATACGAGGGATTTCATGCAAAAGAAGGAGAGTTTCTACTAGATACCTACAACAAATATAACATCATTCTCAATGACTTGCGGAGGAACAATATCTCTAAATATGCTTTTGAGATAAATTACAAGTTCATCAAGAATCTGAATCCAGAGTGGAAGAACTTTTCCATCAACCTCCAGATGTCCAAGAATATGGCTCAAGAAAATGTCACTGATATCTTCTCTACTATTTCTCAACATGAGGATGAAGTGAGATATATTAATATTGAGTCTAATAATCTGAAGGACTCCGTGGTTCTCATAGCTGGCAAAGGAAAGAGTTCAGTTCCTATACCCTCTGCAAGGTCAAAGAAAAAGATGTCTAAAGCTCTTGTTACTGAGATTACTGAGTCCGAATCTGCTTCAAGCGATGAAGATCTGGATATTGATTCTGATCCAGATATACAAAAGTTCTCTGAGGACATGGCTCTAATTACGCGACGATTCAAGAAGAGCTTTGGCAAGAAGAGATTCTACTCAAAACCAAAGTATGATGGATACAAGAAAGAGATGTCTGAGATGCGATACAAGCCGAGGCATGAAAGGAGAGAGGAAGGACGAGAAGACAGGAAGGAAGATAGACGAGAAGGAAAGATAGAGGAGAAGCGAGAAGAACGAAAGGATGAACCAGGAAGATGCTACAACTACGGCAAATTTGGGCACTTCTCAAGAGATTGCAAGTTCATGAAAGTGAAGAACTCAGAGTATTACGCAAGAAAGTCACTCATTGCCAAGAAAGCTGAAGAAGGAAAAGTGCTGATAGCTGAAGAAGAAAGCTGGATATTCCAAAGCTCCGATGACGAGGAACACGCGCACTTCACCCAAGTATCTTATATGGCAAAGTTGGATGGTGACGATGAAGATTCTGAGGCATAATCCGAAGATGCAAACTCTGAGGTAAGTGATAATTCTGAACTTATTGAATCTTTAATGACCCAAATACATAATATGAAATATTAATTTGCTTTATTAAGATGTAAACTTAGCTCTGCACATCAAGAAGTTTTGATTTTTCGTGATGAAAATGCCTTGCTAAAAGTTGTTGTGGAAGAAAAAGAAAACGAAAAGGATGATTTAAAAGCTGGAAAAGAGTCTTTAAAAAGAAAAATAGCTGGTTTAGAAAAGGATCTTGTGAATCTTAATGCTGAAAAGGGTGAGTTTCAAATCAAATTTGAAGTTTGTCATCAAGAAAGAAATGAAGCTTTCACCAAAATCAAGCAATTGGAGGATATTAATATGAAACGAGGTCAGACTAAACAGACATTAAATCTGTTGACCAATAAACTCCAGGATGAAAGGTTTTATAAACTTAAACCAGGTTTGGGTGTGCCAACTAATGAAATTTTAAAAAAGGCACCGGAGCACCTATATAATTTTGATAAATTTGGCTCCGCAATCAGACCCGTTCCTAACATTCGTGCATCCTTTGTTGAAGCAAGTTCTCCTAAACCTTCTAAAGAGACCAAAGGTCAAGAAGAAATGGGAAAGGCCAAGACTGGTGACACTGATTCTCAAAATCTTTTTACTGAGTTTGAATAAGTTGGTTTTAAATATGTTGATTTGAATAAAAGCTATGAAACTCGAAAGATCGAATTTACTGAGTTTAAATCACTATTTACCACACCGTCCAAAGAATGAGTAAGCACCAACACAGTTCCACCTGAGACTGCATGCAAATATGATGAGTATGAATTGGATGTTGATCCATCTACTATACCATCAGTCTCAAATCCCGTTGCTTCTAAACCTTTACTTGTTGAAGAGGTTGAAGAAGAACCTGTCATCACGAATGAATCTTGTGTTCAAAATGATAAAACGGAGTTTATTGAGTCCATGACTGAAGAAAAGTTTTCTGACATGATGAATGCTTGTGACTCTGATCCTGTTTCTGATTTAAAGGAGTCAAATTCTGTGAACGATCACACATCTGAATTGATGAAGCAAATTGATATGTTGCAACAGTCTCTTGATGAGGTTGAAGATGAAAACCTTGATCTCAAATATAAGCTTGAAAAATCTTTAAAAGAAAATCAAGAGCTTTGCACAGAGATCAATGATTTGAAGGTAAGAACCAATCCAGAATTTGATGCTTCAAATGATAAACATATGTTCAATGATCCAAGCAGGAAGGTAAGAACCAATCCAGAATTTGATGCTCCTTCAAAACCTTCAGTTGTTTACTCTGATTGACCTGAATATCCACCGAGTATTTTTGAGAAGGGTGAGACTTCAAATAACTCTAGAAAAGAACCACCCTCTAAGTTAGAGACTAACAAAGTTCCTGTTTCTGTTTCAGATATAAAAGGAAATGAAGTTGGGAGGAGTAAGAAGAATAAAGATAATAGTTTGAATAAGAATGATAGGTTATCTAGTGAAACTTTTGCTTCTAATAGTTGTACTTCAGACAGTGTTATTTTGAAGAGTAATTCTTTTGATGAACATGAATGTAAGATTTGTTTCGATAAATCTAAGTTTATGAATTTTGCTCCAAAGAATCTATATTGCAAACACTGTTGGGATAACTCATTCAAATACTACTCCCCTCCAAAGTCCAAACAAAGTAAGAGAAAAGCTAAACTGAACCTTAAGTCTAATTCTAACTCTTATTCTTCCACACAACCCAAAGTGTTTCGAGCTAAGGTTGCCAATCCTACTTCTAAGAAGTATTTTCAGAAATTAGATGTTAGGATGGTGTGGAAATGGGTTCCAAAACCCCGTTATGAATGGCGTGTGAAAGTTCAACCAGCTGATATTCCTGAATTGCGTGAAGCTAACCGCGAAGGACCCATCTTGATATGGGTACCTAAGCAAAACTAATTGTCTATTTTGCAGGCCTGTCGGCTGTGGGTGATAGATTCCGGATGCTCACGCAACATGACAGGATTCAAGCACCTCTTGCATAACTATGTGGAGGAGCCTGCCGGAGCAGTTAGATTTGCAAATTCTGAAGCCGAAGGACACATCAGAGGATATGGAATGCTCGATAATGGTGTTGTGAAGATTCAAAGAGTGTTATATCTTGAAGGACTTGATCACAACCACTCATTGCTATGTAGAGGATCCTGTCTTTCCTTCAAAACCTTTAGTTGTTTACTCTGATTGTCCTGAATATCCACCGAGTATTTTTGAGAAGGGTGAGACTTCAAATAACTCTAGAAAAGAACCACCCTCTAAGTTAGAGACGAACAAGGTTCCTGTTTCTGTTTCAGATATAAAAGGAAATGAAGTTGGGAGGAGTAAGAAGAATAAAGATAATAGTTTGAATAAGAATGATAGGTTATCTAGTGAAACTTTTGCTTCTAATAGTTGTACTTCAGACAGTGTTATTTTGAAGAGTAATTCTTTTGATGAACATGAATGTAAGATTTGTTTCGATAAATCTAAGTTTATGAATTTTGCTCCAAAGAATCTATATTGCAAACACTGTTGGGATAACTCATTCAAATACTACTCCCCTCCAAAGTCCAAACAAAGTAAGAGAAAAGCTAAACTGAACCTTAAGTCTAATTCTAACTCTTATTCTTCCACACAACCCAAAGTGTTTCGAGCTAAGGTTGCCAATCCTACTTCTAAGAAGTATTTTCAGGAATTAGATGTTAGGATGGTGTGGAAATGGGTTCCAAAACCCCGTTATGAATGGCGTGTGAAAGTTCAACCAGCTGATATTCCTGAATTGCGTGAAGCTAACCGCGAAGGACCCATCTTGATATGGGTACCTAAGCAAAACTAATTGTCTATTTTGCAGGCCTGTCGGCTGTGGGTGATAGATTCCGGATGCTCACGCAACATGACAGGATTCAAGCACCTCTTGCATAACTATGTGGAGGAGCCTGCCGGAGCAGTTAGATTTGCAAATTCTGAAGCCGAAGGACACATCAGAGGATATGGAATGCTCGATAATGGTGTTGTGAAGATTCAAAGAGTGTTATATCTTGAAGGACTTGATCACAACCACTCATTGCTATGTAGAGGATCTTGTCTTTCCTTCAAAACCTTTAGTTGTTTACTCTGATTGTCCTGAATATCCACCGAGTATTTTTGAGAAGGGTGAGACTTCAAATAACTCTAGAAAAGAACCACCCTCTAAGTTAGAGACGAACAAGGTTCCTGTTTCTGTTTCAGATATAAAAGGAAATGAAGTTGGGAGGAGTAAGAAGAATAAAGATAATAGTTTGAATAAGAATGATAGGTTATCTAGTGAAACTTTTGCTTCTAATAGTTGTATTTCAAACAGTGTTATTTTGAAGAGTAATTCTTTTGATGAACATGAATGTAAGATTTGTTCCGATAAATCTAAGTTTATGAATTTTGCTCCAAAGAATCTAAGTTCATAAATCTAAGTTTAGGAATGGCGTGTGAAAGTTCAACCAGCTGATATTCCTGAATTGCGTGAAGCTAGCCGCGAAGGACCCATCTTGATATGGGTACCTAAGCAAAACTAATTGTCTATTTTGCAGGCCTGTCGGTTGTGGGTGATAGATTCCGGATGCTCATGCCACATGACAGGATTCAAGCACCTCTTGCATAACTATGTGGAGGAGCCTGCCAGAGCAGTTAGATTTGCCAATTCTGAAGCCGAAGGACACATCAGAGGATATGGAATGCTCGATAATGGTGTTGTGAAGATTCAAAGAGTGTTATATCTTGAAGGACTTGATCACAACCACTCATTGCTATCTAGAGGATCCCGATGGTTACGAAGTCTTCAAAGATGAGCCCCATGGAAATCTATACTATGTAGACTTTCCAACACTGTTTCCCACACGTCCAATATGTCTACTAGCCAAAGCTTCTATAGCACAATCGTGGACGTGGCATCGCCGCTTGTCTCATCAGAATTTCCGATCTATAGCGAAGCTACAGAGATAAGGTCTAGTCAAAGGTCTACCAGAAATGAGGTTTGAGAAAGACTCACTTTGTTCTACATGTGAGATGGGCAAAATGAAGCGCTCCTTCAAGTCCAAAGTTGAATCATCGACCTCGTCTGCACTGGAACTTCTTCATATGGACCTTTGTGGCCCAATGCGAACAACATCTATCAACGGCAAGAAGTATGTTTTAGTAATGATAGATGACTATTCAAGGTATACATGGATCGAGTTTCTTCGCAACAAGTCAGATGCGTCGGAGTTGATTATCGGTTTTATCAAGCGCATTCAAGTATGTCTTCAATTACCAGTTCGAACGATTCACAGTGATAACGGCACGGAGTTCAAGAATGCCACCTTGCAGAGATATCTTATCTCTGTAGGAATTTCACATAACTTCTTCGCATCCTACACTCCACAGCAAAACGGCATTGTTGAATGGAAGAACCGCACTCTTGTTGAAGCAGCTCATACTATACTTGGTTATTCAGATCTACCTATGTACCTCTAGGCCGAGGAAGTCGCTACAACATGCTTTACACAGAATCGTACCATTGTGGTCAAACGGTTTAACAAAACAACATATGAGTTAATCAAAAATCGTAAGCCTAACATCAAATTCCTTCGTGTTTTTGGTTGCTGGTGTTACATTCTTCGAGAGCGTCAAGGATTATCAAAATTTGATAAGAAAGCGGATGAAGGATATCTTGTTGGATACTCTCTGACATCGAAAGCTTATCGAATTTACATTATTCGAACTAAGACGGTTGTTGAGAGCATGCATGTCTCCTTTGATGAGAATTCTACAAGGACTTCTGGACACAACAGTTCAGAACTCGGTCGGAAGGACAAAGCTTCTATTCAATCCAGAATAGAACCAGCATCTAAAGGATCTACTTCTTCTAACTCTAACTCTACTTCATCGGAGTTAGATTTATTGTTTATTGATGCATTTGATGATATTTGTGCATATTTTGATAAAGGCATATCTACATCAATAACAAGCTCGGAGTTCCCTACCATTTCTGAAGACATATATGGACCTTCCGAAGAAGTCACTGAAACTTCATCTCTATCAGGTACAACTAAACCATTAGTTTCTGAATCTCCTAATGTTGAATTTGTCTCTACAGATAGTTCTTCTGGAAACGAAGTCACGAGTACTTCAACTGCTACTCCAAAAGTCTCAGTATCAGAATCTCCAGTACAAGATGTCCCGAGTACATCTATGGAGCTACCTACTAGGCACCATGAAAACGATGCGTCCAATACGCAACAAATAGTTGAACCCTTACCAAGCACACATCGTTGGCCTAAGGATCATCCCCTGAACAACGTGATAGGTGACGTACAATCTGGTGTCACAACACGGTCAGCATCAGCCAACTTCTGCATGTTTTCAAGCTTCCTCAGTTTTTTAGAGCCAAAGAAAGCGTCTGAAGCTCTACGTGATCCCTTCTAGATTTCTGCTATGCAAGACAAGCTTCTACAATTCGAAAGGAACAAGGTATGGCGCTTGCTCCCACTACCTAAAGGTAAATATGTTATAGGAACAAAGTGGGTTTTCAGAAACAAGAAAGAGGAAGCCGGAGTAGTTCTGAGAAACAAAGCTCGGTTGGTCGCAAAAGGTTATTGTCAACAGGAGGGCATTGGCTATGACAAAAAATTCGCCCCGGTTGCAAGGATCGAAGCCATTAGAATCTTCCTAGCCTATGAAGTGCAGAAAAACATTAAAGTATATCAAATGGATGTAAAATTAGCTTTCCTGAAAGGCGTTCTGCATGAGGAGGTCTACGTGGCACAACCTGAAGGTTTCGTTGATCCTTATTATCCTGATCATGTCTATGTTTTAGACAAAGCGCTTTATGGTCTTAAACAAGCACCACGATCCTGGTATGAAACTCTCACTAAATTTCTCTTAGCTTCTGTTTTCAAGAAAGGTACAGTTGATACTACCATATTTCTTAAAAGGCAAGGTGAGGACTTGTTTCTCATTCAGATTTATGTTGACGACATAATATTTGGGTCAACAAATCAAAAAATTTGCAAGAACTTTTCAAAGATAATCGAAACAAAGTTTGAAATATCGATGATGGGTGAATTGAATTTCTTTCTTGGTTTACAAGTAAAGCAATTACCCGAAGGCATATTTCATAATCAAGCTAAATACATAAAATATGTTTTTAAAAAGTTCAATATGTCAGATTGTTCTGTCTTGAAAACACCAATGGCTACTGGTACACTCTTAGACGCAGATCCCTCTAGAAACCTGTTGATCAAAAGGTGTATCGTAGCATGATTGGTTCTTTACTTTATCTGACTGCTAGTCGCCCAGATATATTGTTCGCCACATGTTTTTGTGCGAGATATCAGTCTAATCCTAAAGAGTCGCACTATAATGCTGTTAAGCGAATCCTTAGATATCTCAAAGGTTCTCCTAATTTAGGCCTTTGGTATCCAAAGGATTCTCATTTTGATCTAACCGCCTATATAGATGCTGATCATGCAGGATGTAAGCTAGACCGGAAAAGCACCTCTGGATCATGTCAATTTATAGGTGACAAACTTGTGAGTTGGACCTCAAAGAAACAAAACTGTGTTTCAACATCCACTGTCGAGGCTGAATATTTAGCTGCTGCTAGCTGCTGTTCTCAAGTCCTTTGGATGACGACACAGTTAAGGGACTTTGGATACAACTACAAGCGTGTTCCTATTTATTGTGATTCCAAGAGCGCAATTGCAATAACTGCTAACCCGTTGCAGCATTCGAAGACCAAGCATATAGATGTACGCTATCACTTCATCAAGGATCATGTAGAAAAAGGTGACATTGAAATGCATTTTGTTGAAACTGACTTCCAGTTAGCTGATCTTTTCACCAAGCCGTTGGATGAAAAGAGATTCCAATTTCTCATCAGCAAACTTGGTATGTTGAACATGTCCTAGACCTTACTCATGATTCTAGAGGGAGAATTCCAAGTTTCAATCTTTTGTTTTCTATATATTTCAACTGCTGTGAACAATCGAGGAATCATTTTCATAAATGATTACCATGATTTCTTTTATATGCAGGTTTGTTCAAGTGACTATGGATTTTAATCACTTCGGATTAGAACCCGCACTTCAGTGCTTTATCTTTTTGCTTTCTGTTAATTTATGTTTCTTTAAAAAAAATGTTCAGTTGAGAGGGAGTTTCATAGAAAAAGAGCTTAATAGTCTATAAGCTTAATCGTTTATAATTGAAAAACTCCTTAAGAGCTTAAATTGTCAAACTCCTTTTAGTTTGAGGGGGAGAATTGCATCGTCAAACACAACTGTTTTTGACTTCTCCGAAATTCCTTATTCTTCATGTAACTTTGTGCTTATTTGTGCTTTCATGTACAATAGCCTGTTGCAAAGCACGTTCTTTTTAGGAAATCACATGGGATTCGGTGTGTGAGCTTAACAGAACTTCCATGGATTCACGATAACCAGTATTTCCTAACCAGGAAGTATTCCCTGAGTGATTGAGGGGAGAGGAGTCAAAAAAATTGAGTGATGGTGTGTGAAGAGGTAAAATGGAAAAGAGAGATTCGTTAGAAGTGAGCATTAAAAAAAGAGGGTGAGAGAACAGAGTAAAAGAATATTAGACTCTGCACCAAACTTCTTTCTGAATCGGGCAGCCACATAATCTTATGGGTTCACATTCTTTGGTGACCATCATTGAAATAGGCAACTAGCACATGCCATCTCTTGCATACAACCCCACCAGCTACTCATTCTTTTCTCAAAAAGATAATGTTTCACATTTTCTGGGGAAGCAGCACATACGCTATTGGTTCTTCATTTGGAAGATACTAATATTGAAAAATAAGGAAAGTTGCCCCACCTTCGAACCCTATCTCATGCACATTGAGTCTTTGTATAATTTGTTGTTGTCTCAACAAGTTTACAAACTTTGAGCCTATATTGAAAATCAACCATCAATGCTTAATTCATTCATACACATGCACAAGCACATAAAAATTTGTTTTCTGTCAGAACATTCATAGATAATCATGTGTTATTCGATGATTGAATGGAAGACCTGGGGAGCCAACATCAAACCAACTCCTTATATAGTAACTTTGTGTTACTCAGTGACTTTGTGTCATTGACAGGCATTTCAATTAGGTCATTTGTTGATTCAGGGTTACCATTTTTAATTATTTGAATCTGAAAAGATTGAAATAATCACTTTCTCCATTTGGAGAGACTGCTCTTATTTCACACAGGGCTCGTTACATGAAGACAGTGCTAAATTGATGACCATATTCAAAGGGGGAGATTGTTTTGCAAAGTTTTGATGATGATGATTCTCACCACTCATCAAAAAGGAGGAGAATATATAAAAAGGGAGAATAATCAAAGAAGGAGAATAAAAAAAAGATTTCAAGAATTTTGAAATAAAGATTGCTGAGGACTTCAAAGTTTCAATTTTTTTTAATCATGAATCAAAATGGGGAGATTGTTGAATCAAAATAATTGTATTCAAGATTAAAGTTAAAGTTCAGGGTTTAAACTACAATTGTGTTAAAGTTAGTTAGAGGGTTTATTTTGTAATAAGCTAATAGTTATTAGTTATTGGGCCCAAGCCCATTAGGCCTTAAAAGCCTAAGTATTTAATGTTTTAGTTATTAGGTTTTTAGGGTTAACCACCAATAATCACAATTATCATAATAGTGAGTTAGCCAAATTCTATGTATTCAAGGTATCAAGAACACACAAGGTTTTCATTGAATATTCAAGGGATTGGTATGTTATTCTGATCTTATATCTCTTGATCTATATTGTGTTTGTGTGTTAGTTATCAACTAGATTAAACTGGGATAACAGTCTCGGAATCAAAGTCTATATAAATCACCTCATTTATCATCCTAACTTCTTCTACTTTGATTATGTTGTCATTAACCTTAGCCATTTCAATAGTTGGTCCGACATCAGTAGCAGTCTCCATACCATCAACTCTACCTTCATGTTCTTGTACTCCAACAGATCCAACTCCTTGTATTTCATTCCGATCATTTGCGGAAATTGAATCCATTCTAAATAAATCACCTTCAAATAGTCTCTTCCTTTTCTCCCCCTCATGGTGATCAGGATCGTTCTGGTTATCATGTTTACGTTTACAAGTACTGGCCTATGACCTACAAGTGTCTTCCAAAACCCGAAGTCTATCAGATATGGAGGAAACAACCAAACCTTAATGGAAGTTAAGGTTGATTGTATCAAAGCTGTGACATCCCTAAAACTGTTTCTGATCTAGTTATAAAGAGCCTGGAACTCAGATCTCGTAACATCCTCCCGCTGATCCTCGGTTTCTTGACGTAGAAGCCAGATCAAATCTATATCTTCTTGATTACACTAGTATAGAAGTTTTACATACAACATGGACTTGAGCTCACCCATGGTTGGCTTAGTCTAGGTTGCGGTGGGAGTGGAGGTGGTGGTGGAAAAGATGTAGGAGTGTTGATAACTACTTGTTTGCAGTTGACCAGTTGGAGAACATTTTTTAAGAGTTGTTGAATGATGTTGGTTGTTGTCTCTGTCTATTTTAGGAGGGTGGTGTTGATAGCCTGCATTGTCAGCTTCAACAACCCTTTAGTGTTAAATAGGGGTGAATAATCGAACTTGGTCCACCTAGGGTACCAGTTGTCACCACGGTTCAGACAACCGTGGGACCTACTTTCAATACTGGCATAGATATGACACTAGTAGGGTTTGCAACCGATCCACGTGAAATACCTCACGAAAACAAAGTCGATGGATAGGGCAGCGACCTATCTATTTCATTATCGGCATCCTCCAAATAAGAAGTCGATAGGGAATGTGTTATATCCCTATGCATGAATAAAGAACCATCTATTGATACATGGTTGAGTGGTTGGGTGGGTTAAGTACATGCGTTGTTGGGTCCACGACGAATTCTTCAATGCCTTGTCCCGACGAATGAGACAAGACATATGATGTGGCTACCTGACTCGATATGGCTTAGGGAATCTCACTCTCATCATTTCTTTTGTCACTCCCATCGAACGAAATCACTTCCACTATTTCTCCACTATTTCTCCCTTCGTTCTCCAAATCTCTCCAATAGTTGTTGTGTCGGTCTCCGTAGTGTCATCATCAACCAAGGGTGGACGCTGACCGATATGACTGGGAATGCAAAAGGTATCATAATTGGTATTGGAGAACTGTCGTCCTTAGATGTAATCTGGACGTCCAGGATCAAAGGTGAGTGTGGTGGAACAACTTGGAACTCAGCAGCTTTCTCAGCATAATTAGGAGAACCTATTTTCTCTCAACTCAATCCGTTTAGAAGCCCAAGTTTCTTGAACCTTCTCTCCTATGTCTATACCCTCACGTCTCTCATGGTGAACTCCATGGGTAGGTCATCCTGGTTCTAGCTGAACCACTAGAGCATGTAAATGTCGATATGCTAACACACTTGATATGGATGTTCTAGCTGAACCGCTGAATTATGTATGGCAATAGGTATTCGTAAAGAACCTTCGACACTACATATGGATGTTCTGCCTTTGTCTGTAGGTAGTTCATAGGTTATTTGAGGCACGTCTTTGCACCTCCCCTCTTGGTAATCTTCTTGTTGGAGCGCATGGTACTGTGAATGAGAAACTGCATAAACTGTTGGAATGCCACGAAGTTCCTAGATTTCTTTGCTATGTCCATGTCACAAACCACCTCTGTGAGCTCATTCCAAAAAATGGTGCATTAGTCATAGTGTTTGTTGAAGGCCACACCATGAAATAGTCGTAGTATCCCGAGATTGCACCTATCGATACTTGTAGTGTTCAAAGTGAGGCACCGATTCAAGATCGAAATGAGAGTATGAAATAGTGGAGTGAGGTTCATCCGCTCGAAGTCTGTGGCTTTGGGAAGACCCTTAGAGTAACCCAATGATAGAATTTCAGAACAAAACTCCTCCTCGGATATAAATTCATCATATGAATCTCGTCTCGGTATTTCATTCGCCTATGGTAGGTGAACAATGAGCCGGAGACGCTTCTTTGCGATCCTGAAGTTGTTGTGGTCTATGAACCCTTCAAAGCAGTAGTCCCATGTTATAAGTTATAGTGTTGCAAAACTGCAGTAAATATATCCCCAGTATATTTGTTGTGTCGCACATGGTATACTTGACTGGATGGCCTTTCAGGATCTCGAAGATGACTGGGTGTTCGGAGTTCATGTGATCATAGTCCAGATCATGGTTATTGGGCCGCAACCGATGATAACCAGTAGGATGGATAAGTTGCTCAAATCGGTTTTGAGCGTTGATAGAGTGCGAGTAAGTCGGTAGTGGGGTTCGAGCAGATGGAACCAGTCTCTCATCATCAGAGAGATGATGACGAGAGTGGTTTTTGTTAAGTCTAAATATTGTATCCAAGATTTAATAGGAAAGTCAAAGATGTAAAAGTCAACATTGTCATTGTAATAGAAAGTCATAGTATGTTTAGCTTTCCTTAGTGGTTAAGTCTTGTGTTGATTAGGTGGTGTATATAGGTTTTGTCTTTGTTAATCATGTAAGCACGTCATTGTAAACATTCAACATTATGAGATATATGACATATGGTTTAAAGATCTACTTTCTCTCTCTAGTTTCTCTCTCTAGTTCTTGAGTAATGGCTTGATATGTTGGGGATTTTATGATTAACAATTGGTATCAGAGCTGAACCAAACTTTTCAGAAATGATTTGATCAAAGATTTGAGTTTAAATCGGGAGTGTTAGATCGAAAAATTGAGATTTTCTGAAAAAAATTTAAGAACTCGTGTTTTTACTGTTCATCCGAATTTTGTTGGAAAAGTCGTTTTTGGTACAAGAAAATGGAATCATTGCATTCGAAATGTGTTTAGGATTGTTTCTTGTTTTGATTACATCTCGTAATTTGAACAAATTCGATGTCAATTTTTTATTTTTGAAATTTTCTTGAAATAACGAGTTCGAACTTTGTTCTTGATCGAAAATGTCTGAATTCTTGATTTCAATCTGAAATTGTTAGTAATTTTGTGTTTCGTATTGTTTTTCGATGACGCTGATAAGTTTTTGAGAACAATTTTGCAGATTTGAATCGATTTGGATCGAAATGAGCAAGTCAGATACAAGTTTGCGCTAGATCTATGCTTTGCGCCAGTTCTTATTCATTTGTGCGAGTTCATCAGGATTTGCGTGAGCTTATCTGCGATTTGAGAATAACAGTTTGCTTCTTCATCAGATCACGCAAAGCTACATTTGCGTCTTTAGCTTATCACACAAAGCAAAGTTTGCGCATCCTTCGGCTCACACAAATCTACTTTGCATCTTGCATTTATCACGAAAAGTCGTGTTTACGTATCTAGCTGTTCACGCAAAGCAAAGTTTGCATCTTTCTCGAATCACGCAAACCTTGTTACTCACTCAAATCTAGTTTGTGTCTCTTGTGTCTAACGAAAAGTCCACTTTGCGCCATACACTGATAACGAGAAGCTTACTTTGCGTCTTACATTGCTCACGAGAATCGTACTTTGCGCTATCCACTATTCACGAGAAGCTGACTTTGTGTCATACGCTGATCACGAGAAGTTTGGTTTGCGCTACATACTGTTCACGCAAAACTCAGTCTTGCGCCACCAACTGTTAGCGCATAACAAGTGTTAAAATTTCAATTTTTACAAAAGATTTCAATTTGATCTGATTTTTGATTTTCTGATATACAATTTGGGAACGATCTTCCATATCAAGCTAATGTACTCATTCAATATGGGATATTGTTATACCCAGAATCTAGTTCCTAAATGCAATTAATCAAACAAACAAGGATATATCAATCAATTACCTGTTTGATTTCAATCCAATTCAAGATTAGAACTTTCTCTCTCTAGAACTCTCTTTCTCTCTCTAAACGTATTCTCTCTCTAAAATACAACTGAATTATATGTTCCACTTCTGTTAACTACAAATTACAAAGGAAAGGAAACTATTTATAACTACAACTAAAACAAGGAAAAACAAATACAAATACAATACATTGACTTTTAATACAAAAGACTTTGACTTTGATGAGAGTTGACTTTCTTTCAGCTTTGACTTTCTTGAACTTTGACCTTCAGTCTTCT
This sequence comes from Arctium minus, assembly GCA_954870635.1. Classification (NCBI taxonomy): domain Eukaryota; kingdom Viridiplantae; phylum Streptophyta; class Magnoliopsida; order Asterales; family Asteraceae; genus Arctium; species Arctium minus. The sequence continues at coordinate 73,609,582 of OX941086.1, forward strand.
TGATCCTGTATCCAACATATTTATGCTCTAACAATCTCCCCCTTTGGATTCAAGATCACTGTTGAAAGATCTAGACATTCAGTCTTCACTTTTAAGCTCTGTCAATACAATCTCCCCTTTTTCTTTGACGACATTCTTTCCAAAACTGTCTTCGAACGATTAACAATCTCCCCAAAACTTATACAAAATACTTTCAGACTTTGGAAAGAAATTATCTTCAGAATCAGCTCGAATTGCTTTATCCAACTTTCTTCAAATAAACTTTCTCCAAAATCTGCTTGCTTTCGAAATTCTTTGAACTTTCGCTTATCAACTTTGATCAAACTTCAAATCTGAAATATCTCTCTCCATATCCAATACAAACACTTCTTTCCGGACATTTCTTTCAACTTTAACATTTCTTTGAATCACACATTTCTTTATCTTCTCCCCCTTTTTGATGATTAGAGCATCGATATCATCAAAACTTTGTCCAAGAAATGTCTTTGACCATTCTGATTCTGTCAAGAGGCTCTGATTCTGTGATCCATAGCCAAGTATTCATCTAGATCTTTGCAAATCCAGACAAAATAAGAACATGTAACTCCTGAATCAACAAATGAATCAGTTAGAATGCCTGTCAGTAACACGAAGTCACTGTGTGTAACAAATACACAATATAAAGGAGCTTTTTGATGTTCACTCCCCCAGGGCTTCCATCCAATCATCGAAATACCACAAAGGCAATTTCTATGAATGTTATGACAAAGAAACAAATTCTTTTTGTGTTCGTGCAAGTGTAGAAAGAATTAAGCACAAATAAAATTGCTTTTATAAAGGCTCAACATAGTGTAAACCACTGAGACAACAGTAGATAAACACAGACTCAATGTGCATGATTGAAGTGCGAAGGTGGGGCAAACTTCCTTCTTTTTCAATATCCAGATTTTCCAAATGAAAACCAGATAGATTATATGCTGCGTCCCCTTGAAAATATGAAACATTTCCTTTTTAAGAAGAAAATGAGTGGCTGGTGGGGTTTTAACAAGAGTTGGCATGGTCTATTTTCCTGTTTCAATAATGTTCACCAAGAATTGTGAAACGTTAGTAATGTGGTTGTCCGGCTCAGAAAGTTCTTGGTGCAGAGTTTGATATTCTTTTACTCTGATCTCACACCCTCTTTCTTTTAATCATTAAGCTCACATCTAACCAAACTCTCTTTTCCATTTTACCTCATCACACCCACACTCATTTCTTTTTGACTCCTCACACTCAATAACTAAAGAATTAACTTCTTGGGTAGAAATCACTGGTTAACGTGATATTATAGAAGTTCACTGAAGTCCTAGCATAAATAATCCATATTTCCTATGAAAGCATAAAGTTGCTCAATATGGTTTAAATTTATCAGTTAAAGCTCATATACAAATGTCAAATGAATGTAAGCTCATAAAATATAATCATGAATATTTTAGTATTTGAAACATTGAAATATTTTCAAACAAGGATATTGAATGAATGAATATGAATGCAAGAAACTTGTTTGAAAATCTAACATTGTATAAAAATGATCAGAAATGAATGATAAATCAATTAAGGCTTATGGTCAAGAATAATGGATACGTGTCTATACGAAAAAAATATAGACATTCTTGAAAAATGACGTTTCGAAATGAAATATCACTCAAAATTTTTTTGAAGTACAAGCGGCGTGTCTTACCATCGAAAAAATTGTTTCAATTTAGAGACATGGTAAGAACATTTTAAACAAAAATTGAAACCGGTGTGTGTGAATACTTGAAAGTATATAGAAAAGACAATACGCAAGTATTAATCTTTGGAAACACACGGTTTGTTTATCAATTAAGCACAAAAAATAAAATGAAAACGTTTAAAATCACACTTCCAAATTATAAAATCTGTCTAAAATTCGGGAAGTGGTTTGAACATTTCAGAACATGTTTTCTATATCTGAAAGTTGTCATTCTTTCAGATATATTCGATATTAAGATAAGAAATTTACCTTTTAGCTTTGTCTTAAATCTCATGAAGTCATGATTAAGTCAAAATGATATGATTGTGTCATCCTCTCTCATCCTGCATAAGTCTCAAAGTCTAGTCAAAATTTTATTCACAAAATTTATTCGAAAATAAAAGAACATAAAACAGTAAAACGATTAAAGAACGAGTTCTGATTTTAAGTAATCAGAAATCATAGTCTTACTCCTTTTGATATTATATGCCCCCCTAAAATCATGCATCACAAAAATTTGCCAGTTAATCAAAATGCAGAAATTTGTTATGCTCCCCCTCAAATGTATGTAAATCATCTAAAATTCTTCTCTTACTCCCCCTGAGATCATGAGCAAACAATTAATGTGCAAATATCCTTCAGACATAAAGATAAAGAAAATGATGAAAAATAACTATACGTAACTTTATTAGGTAACATACCAAGCTTAGAGACAAGAAAATTAAATCTCTTTTCATCTAATGGTTTGGTAAATAAATCTGCAAGCTGATAATCTGTTTTTACAAAATAAAGTTCAATTGTTCCTTTTTCGACATTATCTTTTAAAAAATCATACCTGACGTCAATGTGTTTGGTTTTCGTGTGCTGAACAGGATTAGCAGATATCGCGATTGCACTCTTCGAGTCACAATATATTGGAACTTTATCAAATTTGAATCCATAGTCTCGTAGTTGTGTTCGCATCCATAATACTTGAGAGCAGCAACAGGCAGCAGCTACGTACTCTGCTTCAGTAGTTGATGTGGGAACACATAATTGTTTCTTTGATGCCCACCTAACGAGCTTGTCTCCAAGAAATTGAATGTGACCTGAAGTACTCTTTATGTCCAACAGGCAACCTGCATGATCTGCATCTGAATAAGCAGTCAGTTGAAAACCAGTATCCTTAGGATACCACAAACCAAGATCTGCAGTCCCCTTAAGATACCTAAAAATCCTTTTGACAGCAGCCAAATGGGATTCTTTAGGAGCAGCCTGATATCTAGAACATAAGCATGTTGAAAACATAATATCTGGTCTACTAGATGTAAGATACATTACCGATCCTATCATACCTCTATAAGTTCTAACATCAACACTTTTACCCGAAGGATCAGTGCTAATCTTAGTACCTGGTGCCATCGGGGTTCCAATAGGTTTACGATTTTCCATTTTGTACTTCCGAAGAATGTCCAAAATGTACTTAGATTGGTTAATGAAAATCCCCGTAGAAAATTGTTTAACTTGTAATTCGAGAAAGAAACTCATCTCTCCCATCATACTCATTTGAAAATGTGACACCATGAGGTTAGAAAAGTTTTTGCAAAATTTTGGATGTGTAGAACCAAATATTATATCATCAACATATATTTGAATAAGAATAATATCAGCTTTTTCCTTTTTGATGAATAAAGTGGTATCTATCTTACCTTTCGAAAAACCGGACTTGACCAAGAATTTAGATAAAACGTCATACCATTCTCGAAGGGCTTTTTTTAAACCATACAGGGCTTTTTCCAAGATGTAGACGTGATCTGGCTTATCTGGATTGACGAACCCTTCTGGTTGAGACACGTACACTTCCTCTTTAAGAATGCCATTCAGAAAGGCTGTTTTCACATCCATCTGAAAGACTGTGAAATTCTTATGAGCTGCGTAGGCTAGAAACTTGCGGATTGCTTCTATACGCGCTACTGGAGCATACGTCTCATCGTAGTCTATGCCTTCCTCTTGCCGGTAACCTTTGGCAACAAGTCTAGCTTTGTTCCTTATGACGATACCATCTTCATCCTTTTTTTCTTGAATACCCATTTAGTTCCTATCACGGTTTTACCTTCTGGTTTTGGAACTAATCTCCAAACCTTTAGTGATTCAAAATGATTGATCTCTTCTTGCATAGCATATACCTAGTCCGAATCAGCAAGAGCCTCTGATACTCGCGTTGGCTCAATCTTACTGAGAAATGAGTCTTGCATACATTGATTAAGAGTCGCTGACCTCGTTTGTACAGGCGCATTAAGATATCCAATTACTTGATGTAATGGATGTTCTTTGGTCCAGCGATGCTCATGAGGAAGTGGAGTAGATACTGATTGAACATGATCATCATCTTGAAATCCACTATTAGAATCTTCTGATTGAATAACAAGAGAGGGGTTTTCAGTTAAAGGCTCAAGTGCAGAAGTATTAGTTGGAACAACAGATTCAGGCTGTTGAGTAGACATTGTATCACATCCAACTGAAACGATTACTTCTGGTTCAGCATTTGCTTGTGCATCTTCAACTGTAGGAGTAATTGTAGGAATGTGAGTTTCTGACTGAACAGGGGATGCTTGTTCAGTTATGACATCTGAAGTGACTGGATGATTGCAACTTGGGTCTTCAGACCTGTCAGTCACAACAGATTTAGATACATTAGTTACGAGAAACTCATCATAAAAGAATTCAAATAACAAATCTAAATCTGATAAATGTGAAATAGAATTAGAAGCGTTATTCGAATTATTCGCTGTAGAAGCAGGTTCTGGACAGATCTGCCCAGAAGCTAATACTCCAGTGATAACGGGTTCTGAACTAAAATGATCAGAAGCCATCTCTTCATCAAATGTTACATTAACGCTCTCGACAAATGTCTTTGACTTCTTCAGATAAACACGATATGCTGTTGATGTTGAAGAATAACCAATGAAGATACCCTCGTCCGCCTTAGCACTGAATTTATTCAGACTCTCCCTGTCATTAAGCACAAAACATTTACACCCAAATATGTGAAAATACTTTATTGTTGGTGTTCTGTTGTTGATCAGCTCATATGGAGTCTTTTGAAAACGGCGGTGTATCATGGATCGATTTTGAGTATGACATGTAGTCGATACAGCTTCTGCCCACAAAAATAGAGGTAGATCGGATTGGCTAAGCATAGTACGAGCGGCCTCGACTAGCGTCTGATTTCGCCTTTCAACTACTCTATTTTCTTCAGGCGTACGAGCAGCAGAGTACTGATGTGATATCCCGACCGATTCGAGATATTCTACAATTATCTTCTTTTTGAACTCTGTGTCGTTGTCCATTCGAAGAAACTTGACGTGTCTTTGCATTTTCACCTGGGTCGTCTTTAAGAAAGTAATGAGAACTTCCGGTGTCTCATCTTTTGATCGAAGAAATTTGACCCACGTGTATCTTGAGTAATCATCCACAATAACCAACACGTATTTCTTTCCACCCAAACTCTGAGTTCTCATTGGACCACACAAATCCATATGTAACAATTCTAACGGAGAACTAGTGCTTGGTTCAGGCTTCGATTTATGCGGAGCTCTATTCATCTTACCCTTCTCACATACAGCACATAAGTGTTATTTCTCATATTTCAGCTTAGGAAGTCCTTTTACCAATTTTCCACTAACCAACTTGTTGATATAACGAAAGTTCAGGTGTGATAAACGTCTGTGCCAGACCCAACTTTGCTGCATTGAAGCTTTTGTCATTAAGCAAACGTGACTGTCATTCTGTACCTTTGAAAGATTGAAGGTATAGAGGTTCGTTTTACGATGTCCACCTAAGAGTTCTGTGTCGTCTTCAGTACAAACTGAGCAACTCTTAGATTTGAAGTTGACCTCTAACCCTTTATCGCAGAATTGACCAATGCTAAACAGGTTGTGCCCTAAGCCTTCGACATAACTCATCTTACTGATCGTTATGTTGTCTTGAATGATGTCACCATATCCTAAGATTGGTGAAAGCTGATCGTTTCCAAATCTGACATTTCCACTGAATTCTCTGTATAATTAGACAATAAAGTTTTTTGCCCAGTCATATGCTTGGAACATCCACTGTCCAAGTACCACATATGTCGGGTCTGCAAGAGAAATCAGGAAACAATAGATTTAGGTACCCATTTAAAAACGGGTCCTAACAGATTAGTACAAGATTTTGGTATCCATTTGAAAATGGACCCTCTTTTCTTTTGAAAACCTTTAAAAATATTTGATCTAGAAGAATAAACATGATAAGATCCGAACCAATCAGAAGAATTATGAGAGTAAGCAAAATCATTTCTCCGATAATGATAAGATGTAGTAGAAATAGGAGATAATTGAATCAATTGCTTTATTGAATTTCGCTTGTAAGAAGTTACAAGGTTTTGTTTATGTGAAGCAAGTTGATCAATTACATCATTATCACTACTAACTGATCTAGTACAAGAATTATCAGAAACTGATCCAGCTATCTCATCATCCATCCTTTTTGGTCGCCATTCAGTTCGAGCTTTCGACCTTTTCTTGCTTATATCTGAAACAAAAGATTTAGATCTATTAGGAAAAGCAGATTTCTGAGACTGAGTTTTCTTTTGTGTACCAGCGTGTTTCTGTTTCTATAATCGCTGTTTCTTATGTTTCTTACCTTGAGAATAATAATCAGCAGTTACAGAAACCGATTCACCAACCTTAGTTGATGATTTAGGAGTTTTAAGAACACTTGGTAACACCTTTTCATTTGTAAGACAAGTAGAATGATCAGGAACAGGATCATTGAAATCAAACATATCAATTTCTTCTATGCACCCATCATCAGAATTAAGAAAGTCAATTGCAGACTCAAATAAGTCATCAAAATTATCAGACGAAGTTTGAGATGCCTCAGTAACTTTAGAACACTTTGTAGATGTAGATTGAAAAACCGTGTTCTTTAATACAGTAGAAGATACACTTCGTTGAAAATCAACCAAAAGTTTTTCATCAGATAAAACATTTTCCAACTCAACTATTTTGCTTTCAAGAATGAGTGGAGGAACATAAACCTTTGCAATTGCAGGTTTCGCCTTCATCTCAGAAACAGAATAACTAGAAAAATAATCGTTTGAAAGAACTTTTGATGTCTCTGAAAGATAACTATCATTTAACTTTGCATAGTTAAATGGTAGTTGCATTTTCTTAACATTCTTTCTATTTTCAGTTTCTTTGGCCTCAATTTCTTCTGGTAATTTGGTAACAAATTTGGGGTTTAAATGAGTATGTTTACCAGCACAAGCAAGAAAATAAAAATTATAAAGTGCTGGTTGTTTTCTGATAGCTTTCTTTAAGTAATGGGGGTTTTGAAAACCAAGTCCCCAATTTTCCTTAACATCATCCTCTTCGTTAGGTGCATTCAGAAAAATGGTTTGATCTGTTTGGCCTCTTGCATAGAGTTTGGCTTCCAGACCATTTACCTTCTTACTCAAAAGCTTGTTCTCAGCCTGCAATTTATGAACAGTTAGTGCAGATTCTTTCTTCTCAAACTCATACTTAGAAATTTTAAATTCAAAATCAGAAATCTTATTTTCAAAACAATCTACTTGAAGTTTAGAATCAGAAGCAGACTTGCGTAAAGAATCAATGAGATCTTTGTTCCCAATAACAGACTTATTTAGCTCAAAGATCTTGTTGTTTCTTTTAGCAACTCTGTCTTTTTCTTTCTTCAGTTTTACTTGAAGATCATTAAGCTCAACCATCATAGCTTCCATTTTGGTTATAAAATCTTTTTCAGTTAAGTTTAATACCTCATTAGTTGTCTCGTCATCTGACTCATCATACTTCACTTCTTTTCCCATTAGACAGAGATGAGCAGTTTTTGCCTTCTCTTTTTCATCCTCTTGATCAGAATGATCCAACCAAAATTCGTCCTCAGCCATTAATGTTATGCCTCCTTCTTGCTGTTTGGCCAATAGCAGTTTGTTCTGATAATACTGAGAGTTTCGAACCTTTGGCTTTCGACAATCTTTAGCAAAATGTCCAATCTTGCCACAGTTGTAGCATTTGATTGGATCATTTGCTGGCTTTACAACAACGATGTAATCATTAACGAACTTCTTCCTTTCTTCTGGCTTCCTTTCCATATACCGGTTTTATTCATGTCACTTTCCTTCCACTCTTTGTCGGTGCTCATGATTCTTGGAACTTGATGAAGAATATCTTTGAGAGTTGGATCCCGGATTTTTGTTGAATTTCTTTTGAAATGCATGGGTCAATAACAGTATTGCTTGTTTCAGGCTTTCTCCATCATCACCATCTGATTCAGATTCCGACTCAGAACTTGTAAGCACTTTCTTCTTTTTCTTCTTCTCTTTCTTTTCTTTCTTCTTCTCTCCAGTTACCAAAGCAATAGGATCAAGAACTTTTTCTGCCTTCTTTTTCTCAGCTCTTTTCTCTTCCACTTCTTCCTCATTTTGCCTTACAGTCTCATATACCTCATGTAACGGTATGTCATTCAGATCCTTCATCTGTTTCATCCTACGTGTATGCTTCTTCCATTCAGGTTGTAGGATACTCAGGAATTTGACATTGTTCTCAAGCTGCTTCGTCTTCACATTGTTCTTTGACAATTCATTTAACAACAAGACAAACCGTTCATAAGTATCTTCTAAGCTCTCATTCTCTTTGGCTTTGAATTCCTCATAACTGTTGATACAGTTAGCCACTTTCATCTGATTCCCTACCTTGGATCCCATCATCATTTTTTGCAACTGATCCCACATCTTCTTAGCATTTCCCTTGTAGCTGTCTATCTTGACGTAGATGTCATTCGGGATACTTTGAAGAAGTAAGGATCTTGCTTGCTTGTCTGCTTTATATCGGCTTTTCTGTTCCTGTGAATATTGACTATACTCTACTGGAACTGTTTTCATCTTCTGTTCTCTTTCCTCAGTACCATCTTCACTATCAGATGAGTCATTATCAGGGATTTGAACTGTGACTGGTACCATAGGACCTTTCATGATAGATAGAAGAATATTTTCTCCATTTGTGTGCCGATCCACAAAATCCAGAAATCTATCTTTCCACTGTTCATATTCTCCTTTGAACAGTACTGGAGGTTTGACATCAGTGCCGATAGAAAGAGCATCTTTATAAGTCATCTTGAATGAACCTATTTGAGAAATATATGCAATAAGAAAATAGAACTGATCGTTAGTCCAAAATATGAAATCACAAAAAAATACAAGAAATATTTAAATAAAAATTCAGGAATTTTAATCACAAACAGAATTTTGTCCCCCTCCGCAGACTTAGCACGGGGGTCCCTCTATTACAGACTTAGCGGGGTCAAGGGGCAGCGCCCCTAGAGAAAATTTTTCACTATTAAAGGCCATATTACAGTTTTGAAAATTTTCTCATAAAAAAAATTCTAAGTAAACCAAGCTTTGCGTGCCAAATGTGATGCGCAAACCACTCTTTGCGTATCTAATGTGTTGCGCAAACCATGCTTTGCGTATCTATTGTGTTGCGCAAACCACGCTTTGTGTTTCTATTGTGTTGCGCAAACCACGCTTTGCGTTTCGAGTATGTTACCCAAATCAATTCTTGTGACGAGTAGCTTTGCTTGTTCAGAAAGTTACGCATATCTGTTTTTGCGTATCGAGAAGCGTACGCAAACCTTTCTTTGCGTATTAAGAGATGTACGCAAACCTTTCTTTGCGTATTAAGAGGTGTACGCAAACCTTTCTTTGTGTACTAAGAGGTGTACGCAAACCTTTCTTTGCGTATCAAAAGGCGTACGCAAATCACACTTTGCGTATCAAGTAGTTTACGCAAATCAATTTTTCGCGTATCACACTTTAGCTTTTCGTTTCACTTCATATACGCAAACCTCAGAAATAACACGATGAATTTTCTAGAATAATCTTGCGCAAACCTAGGATGAACTTGCGCAAAGTTTATATCTTGCGCAAATTTCAAAAAACGAACAGATTTCCACCCAAAACTACTCTAGACCTCTAATTACAATACGAAAATTTGACAATTTGCTCACCTAAACATCTAGATCACACTTCTAACAACTAATTTCGATTAAAAACATAAAAAAGTACAAATCGATATGAATACAGTGTTCTTGACTCGTGAACTCCAAACTCAACAAAAATCAAAATCAAAGATCAATTACAGTGCAATTCTTGAAATTACCTATACAGACTTGATCGATTACACTTTTCTAACAAAAACTAATCGATTACAACTCCAAAAACACACTAATACTCAAAATCAGATGATCTGAACATGAAGAACACAGTGTCGAACATTTTATTGATTTCATTTCAATTTGAATCTGCTCTGATACCAATTGTTATACCCATATTCTAGTTCCTAAATGCAATTAATCAAACAAACAAGGATATATCAATCAATTACCTGTTTGATTTCAATCCAATTCAAGATTACAACTTTCTCTCTCTAGAACTCCCTTTCTCTCTCTAAACGTATTCTCTCTCTAAAATACAACTGAATTATATGCTCCACTTCTGTTAACTACAAATTACAAAGGAAATGAAACTATTTATAACTACAACTAAAACAAGGAAAACAAATACAAATACAATACATTGACTTTTAATACAAAAGACTTTGACTTTGATGAGAGTTGACTTTCTTTCAGCTTTGACTATCTTGAACTTTGACCTTAAGTCTTCTTGATCTTGTATCCAACATATTTATGATCTAACAATCTTCCCCTTTGGATTCAAGATCACTGTTGAAAGATCTAGCCATTCAGTCTTCACTTTTAAGCTCTGTCAATACAATCTCCCCTTTTCCTTTGACGACATTCTTTCCAAAACTGTCTTCAAACGATTAACAATCTCCCCAAAACTTTCACAAAATACTTTCAGACTTTGGAAAGAAATTATCTTCAGAATTAGCTCGAATTGCTTTATCCAACTTTCTTCAAATAAACTTTCTCCAAAATCTGCTTGCTTTCGAAATTCTTTGAACTTTCGCTTATCAACTTTGATCAAACTTCAAATCTGAAATATCTCTCTCCATATCCAATACAAACACTTCTTTCAACTTTAACATTTCTTTGAATCACACATTTCTTTATCTTCTCCCCCTTTTTGATGATTAGGGCATCGATATCATCAAAACTTTGTCCAAGAAATGTCTTTGACCATTCTGATTCTGTCAAGAGCCTCTGATTTTGTGATCCATAGTCAAGTATTCATCTATGTCTTTGAAAATCCAGACAAAATATGAACATGTAACTCTTGAATCAACAAACGAATCAGTTAGAATGTCTGTCAGTAACACGAAGTCCCTGTATGTAACAAATACACAATATAAAGGAGCTTTTTGATGTTCACTCCCCCAGGGCTTCCATCCAATCATCGAAATACCACAAAGGCAACTTCTATGAATGTTATGACAAAGAAACAAATTCTTTTTGTGTTCGTGCAAATGTAGAAATAATTAAGCACAAAAAAAATTACTTTTATAAAGGCTCAACATAGTGTAAACCACTGAGACAACAGTAGATAAACAAAGACTCAATGTGCATGATTGAAGTGCAAAGGTGGGGCAGACTTCCTTCTTTTTCAATTTCCAGATTTTCCAAAAGAAAACCAGATAGATTATATGCTGCGTCCCCTTGAAAATATGAAACATTTCATTTTTAAGAAGAAAATGAGTGGCTGGTGGGGTTTTAACAAGAGTTGGCATGGGCTATTTGCTTGTTTCAATAATGTTCACCAATAATTGTGAAACATTAGTAATGTGGCTACCCGGCTTAGAAAGTAGTTGGTGCAGAGTTTGATATTCTTTTACTCTGATCTCACACCCTCTTTCTTTTAATCATTAAGCTCACATCTAACCAAACTCTCTTTTCCATTTTACCTCATCACACCCACACTCATTTCTTTTTGACTCCTCACACTCAATCACTAAAGGATTAAGTTCTTGGGTAGAAATCACTGGTTAACGTGATATCATAGAAGTTCATTGAAGTCCTAGCACAAAGAACCCATATTTCCTATGAAAGCATAAAGTTGCTCAATATGGTTTAACTTTATCAGTTAAAGCTCATATACAAATGTCAGATGAATGTAAGCTCATAAAATATAATCATGAATATTTGAGTATTGGAAACATTGAAATATTTTCAAACAAGGATATTGAATGAATGAATATGAATAGAAGAAACTTGTTTGAAAATCTGACATTGTATGAAAATGATCAGAAATGAATGATAAATCAATTAAGGCTTATGGTCAAGAATAATGGATATGTGTCTATACGAAACAAAATATAGACATTCTTGAAAAATGACGTTTCGAAATGAAATATCACACAAAAATTCTTTGAAGTACAAGCGGAGTGTCTTACCATCGAAAAAATTGTTTCAATTTAGAGACATGGTAAGAACATTTTAAACAAAAATTGAAACCGGTGTGTGTGAATACATGAAAGTATATAGAAAAGACAATACGCAAGTATTAATCTTTGGAAACACACGGATTGTTTATCAATTAAGCACAAAAATAAAATGAAAACATTTAAAATCACACTTCCAAATTATAAAATCTGTTTAAAATTCGGGAAGTGGTTTGAACATTTCAGAACATGTTTTCTATATCTGAAAGTTGTTCTTCTTTCAGATATATTCGAGATTAAGATAAGAAATTTACCTTTTAGCTTTGTCTTAAATCTCATGAAGTCATGCTTAAGTCAAAATGATATGATCCTTTCATCCTCTCTCATCCTGCATAAGTCTCAAAGTCTAGTAAAAAATTTATTCACAAAATTTATTCGAAAATAAAAGAACATAAAACAGTAAAACGATTAAAGAACGAGTTCTGATTTTAAGTAATCAGAAATCATAGTCTTACTCCTTTTGATATTATATGCTCCCCCTAAAATCATGCATCACAAAAATTTGTCAGTTAATCAAAATGCAGAAATTTGTTATGCTCCCCCTCAAATGTATGTAAATCATCTAAAATTCTTCTCTTACTCCCCCTGAGATCATGAGCAAACAATTAAAGTGCAGATATCCTTCAGACATAAAGATAAAGAAAATGATGAAAAATAACAATACGTAACTTTATTAGGTAACAATCGATTATGTCTTAACATTTAACATACCAAGCTTAGAGACAAGAAAATTAAATCTCTTTTCATCTAATGGTTTGGTAAATAAATCTACAAGCTGATATTCTGTTTTTACAAAATAAAGTTCAATTGTTCCTTTTTTGACATTATCTTTTATAAAATGATACATGACGTCAATGTGTTTGGTTTTCGTATGTTGAACAGGATTAGCAGATATCGCGATTGCACTCTTCGAGTCACAATATATTGGAATATTATCAAATTTGAATCCATAGTCTCGTAGCTGTGTTCGCATCCACAATACTTGAGAGCAGCAACTGGCAGCAGCTACGTACTTTGCTTCAGCAGTTGATGTGGAAACACATAATTGTTTCTTTGATGCCCAACTAACGAGCTTGTCTCCAAGAAATTGAATGTGACCTGAAGTACTCTTTCTGTCCAACATGCAACCTGCATGATCTGCATCTGAATAAGCAGTCAGTTGAAAACCAGTATCCTTAGGATACCACAGACCAAGATCTGCAGTTCCCTTAAGATACCTAAAAATCCTTTTGACAACAGCCAAATGGGATTCTTTAGGAGCAGCCTGATATCTAGAACATAAGCATGTTGAAAACATAATATCTGGTCTACAAGATGTAAGATACATTAACGATCCTATCATACCTCTATAAGTTCTAACATCAACACTTTTACCCGAAGGATCAGTGCTAATCTTAGTACCTGGTGCCATCGGGGTTCCAATAGGTTTACAATTTTCCATTTTCTACTTCCGAAGAATGTCCAAAATGTACTTAGATTGGTTAATGAAAATCCCCGTAGAAAATTATTTAACTTGTAATCCGAGAAAGAAATTCATCTCTCCCATCATACTCATTTGAAAACGTGACACCATGAGGTTAGAAAAGTTTTTGCAAAATTTTGGATTTATAGAACCAAATATTATATCATCAATATATATTTGAATAAGAATAATATCAGCTTTTTCCTTTTTAATGAATAAAGTGTTATCTATCTTACCTGTGGAAAAACCGGACTTGACCAAGAATTTTGATAAAACGTCATACCATGCTCGAGGGGCTTGTTTTAAACCATACAAAGCTTTGTCCAAGATGTAGACGTGATCTGGATTATCTAGATTGACGAACCCTTCTGGTTGAGACACATACACTTCCTCTTTAAGAATGCCATTCAGAAAGGCTGTTTTCACATCCATCTGAAAGACTGTGAAATTCTTATGAGCTGCGTAGGCTAGAAACATGCGGATTGCTTCTATACGCGCTACTGGAGCATAAGTCTCATCGTAGTCTATGCCTTCCTCTTGCCCGTAACCTTTGGCAACAAGTCTAGCTTTGTTCCTTATGACGATACCATCTTCATCCTTTTTATTCTTGAATACCCATTTAGTTCCTATCACGGTTTCACCTTCTGGTTTTGGAACTAATCTCCAAACCTTTAGGGCTTCAAACTGATTGATCTCTTCTTGCATAGCAGATACCCAGTCCGAATCAGCAAGAGCCTCTGATACTCGCGTTGGCTCAATCTTACTGAGAAATGAGTCATGCATACATTGATTAAGAGTCGATGACCTCGTTTGTACAGGGGCATTAAGATCTCCAATTACTTGATGTAATGGATGTTCTTTGGTCCAGCGATGCTCATGAGGAAGTGGAGTAGATACTGATTTAACATGATCATCATCTTGAAATCTACTATCAGAATCTTCAGATTGAATAACAGGAGAGGGGTTTGCAGTTAAAGATTCAAGTGCAGAAGTATTAGTTGGAACAGCAGATTCAGGATGTTGAGTAGACATTGTGTCACATCCAACTGAAGTTATTACTTCTGGTTCAGCATTTGCTTGTGCATCTTCAACTGTAGGAGCAATTGTAGGAATGTGAGTTTCTGACTGAACATGGGATGCTTGTTCAGTTATGACATCTGAAGTGACTGGATGATCGCAACTTGTGTCTTTAGACCTGTCAGTCCCAACAGATTTAGGTACATTAGTTCCGAAAAACTCATCATAAAAGAATTCAAATAAGAAATCTAAATCTGATAAATGTGAAATAAAAGTAGAAGCGTTATTCGAATTATTCGTTGTAGAAGCATGTTGGGAACTGAAGATGTGAACAAGTCTTTAATGCTGCTAGTTCAGAATTACTACTTCCAGAGGACTTCAAAGTTAATACTGCTGAGTATTACTACTGGTAGTAGAATTAATACTGCTAGTCAAAGTTAGTGTTGCTTGAACAAAGTTAGTACTGCTTAGCTAGTTAGTACTGCTAGTGGTTAGTGCTGCTTAGTAGTTAATGTTGCTAAGACCAAGTTAATGCTGCTAGAAGAAATTAATGCTGCTGAGCATAGTTAGTACTGCTTATGACTTAAAGAACCGGATGGAAAGGATGACAGCTGGAAAGAATCAAGATATTCATGGAAGGCTTGAAGATAATGATGGAAGATATACTGAAGATATTTTATTTATTGTAATTATCTTTTTATTCAGTATATGTACAGATTTGATAGAATAGTTTAAAAAGAGATTAATTCATTCATTCTAAGTTTTTTTTTAGAGAAAATCAACCTCAAGGCATAGATCCTAATTCTAGAGAAGTAGAATTCGTATTGGTGAGCCTGTTCATCAATATTGAAGTTGTGTGTTTAATCTTGTAACTTCAAGCATTCAATACAAGTTTACAAGTTGTTGATTATATACTGTTTTGGTTTACTGCTTGATTGAATATCAAAGTGTTATTCCGCAACTTCTTTGATATTAGTTTCTGAGAATTTATTCTTGTTAAGAATTCGATCCTGTCAAGTGGTATCAGAGCCTAACTCCCTCAGAAACATCTATTCATTCATCATGGAAAACCTTGCATAATCAAACAGTACTCTGGTCTCTAAGGTTCCAATGCTCAAACCCAGTGAGTTTGACATGTGGAAGATCAGAATTAGACAATACATTCTTCTCACTGACTACTCAATGTGGGATATCATTGAGAATGGTCCTTCTGAAGTAGGAAAGATAGGACCAGATGGGAAAAGACCTCCACCAAAGACAGATGGTGAGAGGAAGATCAGACAAACAGAGATGAAGGCCTTGAGCACTCTGCTCCTGGCCATTCCCAATGAATATCAGCATCAATTTTGCAACTGCACTGATGCTCAGATTCTCCGGAATGCTCTAGAGAAAATATTAGCTGGAACTAAAAGTATCAAAAGAAATCAAAGAGATGTTCTAAAGCAGCAGTATGAGAATTTCACTTCTTCAAAGAATGAGTCTATGACTCAAACTTTTGATAGATTCAACAAGCTCATTGGTGAACTGGCTACTGTAGGAGTGAAGATGGAACAAGATGATATCAACAGAAAGTTCCTCAGATCTCTTGGGGATGAATGGACTATGTACACTGTCTCATATAGACAGAGTGACAATCTGGAAGAGAAGAAACTTGATGATCTATATAATGATCTAAGAGTTTTTGAAACTGAGGTAGAATCCAAGAAGAATCCCACTGGTTATATCCACAATGCTGCACTTCTTTCAACATCTACTGATACTACTGCTAACCCTGAAGCAGTTAGTACTGCCAGTGGAGTAAATTCAGAAAAAGGCACTGGAACTATCTTTGAAGCCTTTTTGTGCAGTCATAGCAACAATTCATTGATTAATGATGATCTAGATCAACTTCAACCTGATGACCTGGAGGAGATGGACATTAAATGGCAGATGGCCATGTTATATATGAGAGTGAAGAAGTTTATTAAAAGAACAGGAAGGAACAACTTCTGTCAAAGAAGACAAGATGGAGTTGGTTTTGACAAGACTAAGGTGGAATGCTATAAGTGTCACATGAAAGGACACTTTGCTAGAGAATGCAGGAGTGTTGTTCCAAACAACAACCACCAACAAGCTCAGAATGGAGGCTACAATCAAAACAAGAATCCTGCTCAAGCCCTTGTTTCCCAACAAGGAATGGGATTTGACTGGAGTGATCAAGCTGAGGAAGCCATTCAGAATCAAGCTCTTATGGCAGAAGTGTCTGATCTCCCCTGTGAGGTAATTTCTAATCTTTGCACTAAATCTTGCATAGACACTGTCAAAAGATACAGGGATCACAATCAAAGTATGTGTGATGATCTCAAAAGATTAGAAAAGGACAAAAGAGATTATGTGTTGATAGTAGAGAGATTTGAAGAGCAAATCAAAGGCTTTCAATCTAATGAACTTCAACACTCTTATGACACAAACTATTGGAAGTGGGAAAAGAATGTGTTAGAGACCAAACTGTCTAAGTCTTTAGAAGAGAATGATAGGCTGAAAGAGGAACTGTCTAAAGTTAAGCTTGACATAGAAAAGTCTTCATATGCTTCAAAAGCAATGGATTCTCTTCTAAAGGCTCAGATTCATGATAAGATGAAGCCTGGTATTGGATACAACAATACACCTCCTCCTTACAACAACAACTATATCTCTCCTACTTCAGACTTGTTAGAAACCAAGGAGAAAAAGGACTTGTCTGAGGAAGCTCTTAAGATAGATCCTTTGGATGAGGTAGTAGTTAAGGATTTGACTGAGAAAGAAGCTAGTAAGAATAGGGATAATACTGTGAGTAAAAAGATACCATTAGAAAACAATATTATCACCAATGAGGGATGTGGGAAAATCTGGGTCAAGTCCAAGGAGATAGAGAAGACCAAAGGAAAGAATAACAAGGTCCATTACAAACAAACCACTGTTGTGAATCCTGGATCTTGTAAACAGTGTGCTTGCAAAAAAGCTAAGAGCCTAAATTCTGGTATAAAAAGAGGTAATCAAAGAAAGTAGAATAATCAATGGGCTCAGAAACAAGGAGTTGATCTAAATAAAATCAATAGACCAAAACCTTGTTTCATATGTGGCAAGTTGAATCATTTGGCTAAGTATTGCTTCTTTAACCCTATTAATCAACAGATAAACTTTCAAAGATTTGTGCAAAAACCTGTTTATAGGAAGGCTGGAAAGAAACATGTGATGAAGAAATCTGTTGAAAGTAAAGGCCCTATGGAAAATAAGGTTTTAAAAGA
This sequence comes from Arctium minus, assembly GCA_954870635.1. Taxonomy (NCBI): domain Eukaryota; kingdom Viridiplantae; phylum Streptophyta; class Magnoliopsida; order Asterales; family Asteraceae; genus Arctium; species Arctium minus. The sequence continues at coordinate 73,627,495 of OX941086.1, forward strand.
AAGTATTTTACTATGGGTACCTAGAAGTACTAACAGTGTTAGTACTGCTAAAAATATTAGTACTGCTAACACAATTACTACTGCTAACAGTGTTAGTACTGCTGAAAATATTAGTGCTGCTAACACAGTTACTACTGCTAACAGTGTTAGTACTGCTGAAAATATTAATGCTGCTAACACAGTTACTACTGCTAACAAGGTTAGTACTGCTAAGCATGCAAGTGCTGCTAAGGCAGTTAGTACTTCTAAAATCAGTATTGCTTCTAGCAAAAATGTTTCCAAGCCTATTATTGTGACAAAATACTCCAAGCATGAGGAGTCAAAGTTTAAAAATCTTGTCAAGAAAGAATGCAAGTATTTTGATGAGAAAGGGGTACCCAAGACCACTTTGGCTTGGGTTCCTTATTCAAACTAACTGATTCATCTAATGTGCAGGGCAACCAACAGCTCAAAGCAAAGAGCATTTGGTATGTTGATAGTGGTTGCTCTAGGCACATGACAGGTAACATGTCATGCCTTCAGGATTTCAAGCATATTAATGGAGGACATGTTGCTTTTGGAAATGATCTTACTGGTGGTAAAATAAGGGGCAAAGGTAATGTCACAAAAGGTAAGATGACATTTGAGGATGTCTACTATGTTGATCAATTGAAGTACAACCTGTTAAGTGTATGACAGGTTTGTGACAAACAACATAGCATATTATTTACAAACACAGAGTGTATGATCCTTGCTCCAGAGTTCAAAGTAGTTGATGAAAGCATGGTACTACTTAGAACTCCAAAAAAGGACAATGTTTATTGTATAGATATGGACAATGTTAATAGTGATTCATCCCTGAACTGTCTTGTTTCAAAAGCTTCTGTGGATGAATCCTCTCTATGGCACAGAAGGATGTGTCACATGAACTTCAAGACTATGAACAAACTTGTTAAAAACAACCTTGTAAGAGGTTTACCTTCAAAAGTCTTTTCATGTGATGATCATTGTGTTGCTTGTCTTAAAGGCAAACAGCACAAAACATCTCATAAGACCAAAGAGTTAAATTCTATTTCTTCTTGTCTCCAATTATTGCATATGGATCTGTTTGGTCCTACAAATGTTATGATTATAGGCAAGAAATCTTACTGCTTGGTTATTGTTTATGATTACTCCAGATTTACTTGGGTATATTTTCTAAGGACTAAGGGTGAGACAAGTGGACTGATCAAATCCTTTATTCTAAGAATTGAAAACCAAACTAATCAAAGAGTAAAAGTCATTAGATCAGATAATGGGACTGAATTTAAAAATCTTGATCTAAACACCTTTTGTGAAGAGAGGCATTGAGAGACAATATAGTGCTCCTAGGACTCCTCAACAGAATGGAGAAATAGGACACTAATAGAGGCTGCTAGATCTCTGTTGGCTGATTCAAAATTGCTAATTACCTTCTAGGCTGAAGCAGTTAATACTGCTTGTTATGTTCAAAACAGAGTTCTAGTGGTCAAGCAAAAGAACAAGACCCCATATGAGCTTTTAAATAAAAGAAAACCTTTCATTGGATTTTTCAAACCTTTTGGGTGTCCTTGTACTATTCTCAATACCAAATCTCACTTAGGTAAGTTTAATAGCAAAGCAGATGATGGATTTCTTGTAGGTTACTCATCTCAGAGTAAGGCTTACGGAGTCTTTAACTCTTCTTCCAGGATAATTGAAGAAAGTGACAATGTCAAATGCAATGAGAACACACCAAATCCAATTGGGTCTGGTCCTCAGTGGCTATTTGACATTGACTCACTAACTAACTCTTTTGGTTTCAGTAGTGATGATTATGCAGGTACAGGGAGAGGAGGATCAGGGACTACACAAGTCTCAGAAAATATATCTCAATCTGTGATATTTCCAATACCCACAGTGAATCCTGTTGAAGACTGTGGAAATGAACCATCTACTGGACCAAGTCAAAGTGAAGAAGAAAGTAGAGATGAGGAGACTCAAGAAAATAAAGAACCAGAAGTGGCTACTGAAAACACTTCAGTTGAGTTGAATGACTCTAATCTAGAGGTGGGACTTAATGAAGAACCTAGTCATCACACCAGAATACAAAAGAATCATCCTCCACAGCTGGTAATAGGAGATATATCCTCTCCTATAATGACTAGAAATCAAAGTAGACTTCAAGAAATACAAGATCAACAACACACAGTGCTTTCTTGCTTTTTATCCCAGCTTGAGCCTAAAAAGGCACATGATGCTATGAAAGAATCCAGTTGGATAGAAGCCATGCAAGAAGAGCTACTGCAGTTCAAGCTGCAAGATGTTTGGGATCTGGTAGACCTTCCTAAAGGCCAAAGGGAAATAGGAACAAAATGGGTCTTCAGGAATAAGAGAGATGAAAGAGGTATAGTGATAAGGAATAAAGCAAGGCTGGTGGCTCAAGGGTATACACAAGAAGAAGGAATAGACTATGAAGAAGTATTTGCACCTGTGGCCAGGATAGAAACAATTAGATTATTCCTGGCTTATGCTTCCTACATGAAATTCAAAGTCTATCAAATGGATGTGAAAAGTGCATTTCTTTATGGTTCAATTGAAGAAGAAGTATATGTCTGCCAACCACCAAGGTTTGAAAACCCAAGCTATCCAGACAGAGTATACAAATTGAAGAAAACACTTTATGGACTACATCAAGCTCCAAGAGCATGGTATGACACTCTGTCATCCTATCTCTTGGAAAATGGCTTTGAAAGAGGAGTCATTGATAAGACTCTATTTATCAAGAGAAATAAGAAGGATACCTTGCTGGTCCAAATCTATGTTGATGATATTATCTTTGGATCAACAAGAGACAACATGTGCAAGAAGTTTGAGGAACTAATGCATCAAAGGTTCAAAATGAGTTCCATGGGGGAACTTACTTTCTTCCTTGGACTCCAAGTTCAACAGAACTCAGATGGAATCTTCATCTGTCAGTCCAAGTATGTGCAAAACCTGCTAGAACACCTATGGAGACACACAAGCAGATTACAACAGATCTTGAGGGGGAGGATATGGATGTTCATCATTATAGATCCATGATTGGCTCTCTCATGTATCTTACAGCCTCTAGGCCAGATATAATGTTTTCAGTCTGTGTGTGTGCAAGATTCCAAGTTAGGCCAAAGCAATCTCACTATCAAGCTGTTAAGAGGATATTCAGATATCTCAAAGGGCAACCCAGATTGGGACTTTGGTATCCTCATGACTCATCCTTTGACCTACTTGCATACTCAGATAGTGATCTAGGTGGAGCAAACTTGGACAGAAAATCTACTTCTGGAGGATGTCAGTTTTTTGGTGCAAGACTAGTGTCTTGGCAGTGCAAGAAACAAACCACAGTATCCACATCTACAACAGAGGCAGAGTACATAGCAGCTGCAAGTTGCTGTTCTCAAGTCTTATGGATTCAGAATCAAATGTTGGATTATGGGGTAACCTTTCTACACACTCCAATTTTTATTGATAATAGCAGTGCTATTAGCATTGTGAATAATCCTGTCAAGCACTCAAAGACAAAGCACATTGAGATCAGGTATCACTTCATAAGAGACTATAATGAAAAGAAACTTATTCAAGTTGTAAAAGTTCACACTGATAATCAGTTTGCTGATCTATTCACTAAAGCTGTTGATGTGGGTAGATTCACTTTCTTGGTAACAAGTGTGGGAATGATCAACTCTGAATAAGCCCCTTCTCAAAAAGTGGTTCTATACCTGTATATTGTTTATTCTTGGTGTTACTAATCTTCTTTTTCAGGATATGCATAGCAGTACTCAGTGTTTCGCAAGTTTAAAGGAGTAAGTACAGTTAATACTGCTAGTAGTTAATACTGGTAGTTAGTTAATACTGCTAGTTAGTTAATACTGCTAGTAGTTAATACTGCTCTCAGTTAATACTGCTAGTTAGTTAATACTGCTAGTAGTTAATACTGCTCTCAGTTAATACTGCTAGTTAGTTAATACTGCTAGTAGTTAATACTGCTCTCAGTTAATACTGCTAGTTAGTTAATACTGCTAGTAGTTAATACTACTTTCAGTTAATACTGCTTTCTGTTAATACTGCTTTCAGTTAATATTGCTAGTGGTTAATACTGCTTTCAGTTAATACTGCTAGTGGTTAATACTGCTCTAGGTTAATACTGCTTATGTTCCGAATACTATAAATACTCTTTGCCCGCCTAAAAGCTCATAACGACTCTTTGCATACTGTTCACTTGCGCTCTAAACCCTTTCTCTCTCAAAGTTCAAAGTTTTCAGGCAAGAATCTTCAAGGTCAATGGCATCCATGGCGTTCATTGACGAGCACAATGAAATCGCGATGCTCCAAAAGCCAAAACAAGCTAAAGGTTTTCATCAGATAGTCGACTTTCTGAAGTCTAGCCACATTGCCCATGCTGTCACTATGTCTCCTACTATCTTCATAGAGCATCAGAGGCAATTATGGGCACATGCCACAATTGTTACTGAGGATGGTGTGCAAATGATCAAGACGACAGTATGTGGCAAGCCATTGACAGTTACTGAAGAAATAATTCGCATCAGTCTACGTCTAGACGATGCCTTTGGTATAACTTCTATCCCTAATGATGAACTATTTTCTACTCTTACAAGAATGAGGTATGGAGGCCCATTGGGTGTTTTTAAGTTCTCAAAAGCTAAATTCTCACCCCAATGGCGTTTTCTTGTTCATACCTTGATGCACTGCATTTCTAAAAAGACCACTGGATGGAGTGAGTTCAGCAGTCCCATTGCTTATGCTTTGGTCTGTTTGGCCACTGCCAGAAGGTACAATTTTTCACAAATGATTTTCAATGATCTTGTCTCAAACATGGGAAACAAAAAGAGCTTTTATATGTATCCCAGATTTGTTCAAGCAGTAATCAACCATGAATTGAGAGATATTCCTCATTCTGATGGAATATATGTACCAAAACCCCCTAAAGGCAAGGTTTTCTCAAATATGAGAAGATCTGCTGGGGACTCGGAAGGAGTAGACACCCCATTGTTCTCTACAATGATGGTGGTGTCCCAAACTAATGAAGGTATGGTAGCAGGGTCAAGGCCCCCATTAGACCAACCCACTGCTAGCCAATCCCAACCTTCCATCTCTCAAATTTTCCCTCAGATCTTTGCTGCTAAACCCACTCCCATAATATCCAAGACCTATGTCAAGAGAAAGGTACACAAGGCTCCTTCCCTTGGTGTACCTGCTATTAACCAAGAGCCTCAAAGCCCTCTATTGGAGCATTCTCCAGTAGAGAATATCAAAAGGGAATCCACTAGGGTGTCTCCCAACCCAAAGGAGGTGCTCTCTGAGGAGGAGGAAGAGCATATGGGAGAGAAGGCTGCCACTACTCCTGCTAGCTCAAAGGAGGTCAGTGGTAACATCCATAAGACCTTCCCCATGGCAACTTTGAATGAGCAATCATTCAAATGTCCCCGGTGCCAAGAAACCAAGGGGGTGGATAGTGCTTCTGCTAGGCAGAAGACTTCCACTACAAAAAGATCCAATGATCCTTCAAAAGAGGGTAACACTTCTGGAGAGGGTGAGGACAGATATACTTACTATGAATTGATGGAAACAATGGGGAACATCAACCAAGATGTTCTCAAACAAGGAAAAGAAATTGAAGAGATGAAGTTGATCATCCTGTCACAACAAATCCAGATTGCAAAATTAAAGAAAATGGTGACAAGGTTGGTGCATAAGCAGAGGAGAAAACAGTTTGTTTTAAAGAAGAGGTCAAATAAGAAAAATGCTTCCAAAAAGGGGGAGAATTCTAGCTCAGAACAGATAGATCAACAGTTTGAGGGGGAGTTTGTTGAAGAAAGGGCTGAATTTGTTGAAGAAAAGGCAGCAGCAGAAACAACACCAGCAGCAGTAACAACCCCAACAGCAGAAGCTGTTACTACTGCTAAGCCAAAACAAGCAGCATAAACTGTTAGTGCTGCTGAAACTTCACAAACAGCAGTACCAGAGTTAACACCAACAGAAATTGAAGTAGCTGAAATGCTTATCAAAGCAAATAATGACACTCCCAAAGCAAAGGGAGTGGTCATAAATGAAGGGGGAGCAGAGAAAATAGAGAAGAAAGAAATGGATGCAGATACAAGGAAAAAGGGAAAAGTAAAGATGATAGAATCTAATCAACCATCTAAAAAGCAAAAGATGATTGAGTCAGATGAAGTATTAGCAAAGAAAGTGCAGGAAGAGTTAGATCTAGCAGAAAAGGAACAGGTTGAAAAAGACAGAGAAATGGCCAGAGCACTTGCAAATGAGTTAAATGAAGCATTCCAGAAAGGGCTGGAAACAGAGAAGGCAAAGCAAAGAGCAATGTGCTTGAAAAAGGCTATGATGGCCAGAACAAGTGCTAAGAAGAGAAGACCTTCACAAACTTACCTTGCCACTCAGGAAAGAAACAAAATGATAACTTTCTTGAGGAGTGAAATTGGTGTAAAGAAAGAAATGTTTGTGAAGATGAATTTTGATCAAATCAAGGAGCTCTATGAGAAAGAAATGGGGAAGCTGAAGAGTAATGAAAAGGATAGAGTGGAGTTCGAAAAGAAGGCCAAGGAGAGACATGATGTGAATATCAATAAACCCTTCCCTGAAAGTGAAGAGGGAACTCCAACAAAGAAAAAGGTAGAGATTAAGGAAGAAGAGACTCTAGCTCAGAAGATCAAGAAGATAAAAAGAGTTAAGTCTATTGCTTCTAAAGGCCCTAGATCAGAAGAAAGGAAAAAGGAAGAAAAGAAGAAAGAAGCTACTATAGGACAAGGGCAAAGGATACTGAAGAGAACCAAGATGATGGCCAACAAAAAGAAAATTGAAAAGAAGTCTAGAGTAGAAGAAAAGAAAGTTGAATCTCAGGAAGAAATACCACAGAGTTCAGATGTAAGCATGTACATGGTGGTAATGGATAAAATTCCAAAGCCTATTTCAGCTGAACCTGTTGGATTCAAACCTCCTGAAGTTATCCTCTGGGATACTGTGGAGGTGGATGGTAAAGAGTACATCAGATTGAAAAGAAAGGATGAGAGGTATATGAAGTCTATAGCACCTGGAGCAAAATTGTCAGAGAGTGTTCAAGATCTGATTTGGAAGAAATGTTTGCAGTGGGGATGAAAGTTCATGCAGATCAGATGACAGCTCCAGGGTTACCAATTGTGAAGCTAGTTATGGAATATTTGTGCATGTTGTTCAAACCAGAAGCAGTAAAGCATTTGATAAGAGATGTATTTAAAGCTGTTAGAGGATGGACTCTATATGAAAGGAGTGGAGTCTACGAACTAGCATTGGATACTTTTCACAGGGAGTATTACTTGGTGGATAGGGTATACAACCATACAAATCTGAAGCTTCATGCCATGTTAAATAAGAAGTTGAGTTGTGCACCAAATTCAGAAATGGCAAAGTACTTAATTCAAAGAACTATTAATCAGAGCATGGGACTGGATCCTAACATTGGAGTAGATCAATGAAGATTTTGGAAGCATTTGAAGAACTTGACTTCTCTTTCTAAAAGTCAAGTTAGGGGGAGATTGTTGGGAACTGAAGATGTGAACAAGTCTTTAATGCTGCTAGTTCATAATTACTACTGCCAGAGGACTTCAAAGTTAATACTGCTGAGTATTACTACTGCTAGTAGAATTAATACTGCTAGTCAAAGTTAGTGCTGCTTGAACAAAGTTAGTACTACTTAGCTAGTTAGTACTGCTAGTGGTTAGTGCTGCTTACTAGTTAATGCTGCTAAGACCAAGTTAATGCTGCTAGAAGAAATTAATGTTGCTGAGCATAGTTAGTACTGCTTATGACTTAAAGAACCGGATGGAAAGGATGACAGCTGGAAAGAATCAAGATATTCATGGAAGGCTTGAAGATAATGATGGAAGATATACTGAAGATATTTTATTTATTGTAATTATCTTTTTATTCAGTATATGTACAGATTTGATAGAATAGTTTAAAAAGAGATTAATTCATTCATTCTAAGTTTTTTTTTAGAGAAAATCAACCTCGAGGCATAGATCCTAATTCTAGAGAAGTAGAATTCGTATTGGTGAGCCTGTTCATCAATATTGAGGTTGTGTGTTTAATCTTGTAACCTCAAGCATTCAATACAAGTTTACAAGTTGTTGATTATATACTGTTTTGGTTTACTGCTTGATTGAATATCAAAGTGTTATTCCGCAACTTCTTTGATATTAGTTTCTGAGAATTTATTCTTGTTAAGAATTCGATCCTGTCAAAGCAGGTTCTGGACTGATCTGCCCAGAAGCTAATACTCCAGTGATAACGGGTTCTGAACTTAAATGATCAGAATCCATCTCTTCATCAAATGTTACATTAACGCTCTGGACAACTGTCTTTGACTTCTTCAGATAAACACGATATGCTGCTGATGTTGAAGAATAACCAATGAAGATACCCTCGTCCGCCTTAGCACGAAATTTATTCAGACTCTCCCTATCATTAAACACAAAACATTTACACCCAAATATGTGAAAATACTTGATTGTTGGTGTTCTTTTGTTGATCAGCTCATATGGAGTCTTTTGAAAACGGCGGTGTATCATGGACCGATTTTGAGTATGACATGTAGTCGACACAGCTTCTGTCCCCAAAAATAGAGGTAGATCGGATTGGCTAAGCATAGTACGAGCGGCCTCGACTAGCGTCCGATTTCGCCTTTCAACTACTCCATTTTGTTCAGGCGTACGAGCAGCAGAGTACTGATGTGATATCCCGACCGATTCGAGATATTCTTCAACTATCTTGTTTTTGAACTCTGTGTCGTTGTTCGTTCGAAGAAACTTGACGTGTCTTTGCATTTTCACCTGGGTCGTCTTTAAGAAAGTAATGAGAACTTCCGGTGTCTCATCTTTTGATCGAAGAAATTTGACCCACATGTATCTTGAGTAATCATCCATAATAACCAACACGTATTTCTTTCCACCCAAACTCTGAGTTCTTATTGGACCACAAAAATTTATATGTAACAATTCTAACGGAGAACTAGTGCTTGGTTCAGGCTTCGGTTTATGCGGATCTCTCTTCATCTTACCCTTCTCACATGTAGAACATAAGTGTTATTTCTCATATTTCAGCTTAGGAAGTCCTTTTACCAATTTTCCACTAACCAGCTTGTTCATATAACGAAAGTTCAGGTGTGATAAACGTCTATGCCAGAGCCAACTTTATTGCATTAAAGCTTTTGTCATTAAGCAAACGTGACTGTCATTCTGTACCTTTGAAAGATTGATGGTATAGAGGTTCGTTTTGCGATGTCCACCTAAGAGTTTTGTGCCGTCTTCAGTACGAACCGAGCAACTCTTAGATTTGAAGTTGACCTCTAACCCTTTATCACATTATTGACGAATGCTAAACAGGTTGTGCCCTAAGCCTTCGACATAACACACCTTACTGATCGTTATGTTGTCTTGAATGATGTCACCATATCCTAAGATTGGTGAAAGCTGATCGTTTCCAAATCTAACATTTCCACTGAATTTCTCTGTATAATTAGACAATAAATCTTTTTGCCCAGTCATATGCTTGGAACATCCACTGTCCAAGTACCACATATGTCGGGTCTGCAAGAGAAATCACGAAACAATAGATTTAGGTACCTATTTAAAAACGGGTCCTAACAGATTAGTACAAGATTTTGGTATCCATTTGAAAATGGACCCTCTGTTCTTTTGAAAACCTTTAAAAATATTTGATCTAGAAGAATAAACATGATAAGATCCGAACCAATCAGAAGAATTATGAGAGTAAGCAAAATCATTTCTCCGATAATGATAAGATGTAGTAGAAATAGGAGATAATTGAATCAATTGCTTTATTGAATATCGCTTGTAAGAAGTTACAAGGTTTTGTTTATGTGAAGCAAGTTGATCAATTACATCATTATCACTACTAACTGATCTGCTACAAGAATTATCAGAAACTGATCCTGCTAACTCATTATCCTTCATTTTTGGTCGCCATTCAGTTCGAGCTTTCGACCTTTTCTTGCTTATATCTGAAACAAAAGATTTCTGAGACTGAGTTTTCTTTTGTGTACCAGTGTGTTTCTGTTTCTGTAATCGCTGTTTCTTATGTTTCTTACCTTGAGAATAATAATCAGCAGTTACAGAAACCGATTCACCAACCTTAGTTGATGATTTAGCAGTTTTAAGAACACTTGGTAACACCTCAGTAGATTGATCAGGAAGAGGAGCATTGAAATCAAACATATCAATTTCTTCTATGCACCCATCATCAGAATTAAGAAAGTCATTTGCAGACTCAAATAAGTCATCAAAATTATCAGACGAAATTTGAGATGCCTCAGTAACTTTAGAACACTTTGTAGATGTAGATTGAAAAACCGTGTTCTTTAATACAATAGAAAATACACTTTGTTGAATATCAACCAAAAGTTTTTCATCAGATAAAACATTTTCCAACTCAACTATTTTGCTTTCAAGAATGAGAGGAGGAACATAAACCTTTGCAATTGCAGGTTTCACCTTCATCTCAGAAACAGAATAACTAGCAAAATAATCGTTTGAAAGAACTTTTGATGTTTCTGAAAGATAACTATCATTTAACTTTGCATAGTTAAATGGTAGTTGCATTTTCTTAACATTCTTTCTATTTTCAGTTTCTTTGGCCACAACTTCTTCTGGTAATTTGGTAACAAATTTGGGTTTTAAATGAGTATGTTTACCAGCACAAGCAAGAAAATCAAAATTATAAAGTGATGGTTGTTTTCTGATAGCTTTCTTTAAGTAATGGGGGTTTTGAAAACCAAGTCCCCAATTTTCCTTAACATCATCCTCTTCGTTAGGTGCATTCAGAAAAATGGTTTGATTTGTTTGGCCTCTTGCATAGAGTTTGGCTTCCAGACCATTTACCTTCTTACTCAAAAGCTTGTTCTCAACCTGCAATTTATGAACAGTTAGTGCGGATTCTTTCTTCTCAAACGCATCCTTAGAAATTTTAACTTCAAAATCAGAAATCTTCTTTTCAAAACAATCTACTTGAAGTTTAGATTCAGAAGCAGACTTGCGTAAAGAATCAATGAGATCTTTGTTCCCAATAACAGACTTATTAAGCTCAAAGATCTTGTTGTTTCTTTTAGCAACTCTGTCTTTTTCTTTTTTCAGTTTTACTTGAAGATCATTAAGCTCAACCATCATAGCTTCCATTTTGGTTATAAAATCTTTTTCAGTTAAGTTTAATACCTCATCAGCTGTCTCGTCATCTGACTCATCATACTTCACTTCTTTTCCCATTAGACAGAGATGAGCAGTTTCTTCCTTCTCTTTTTCATCCTCTTGATCAGAATGATCCAACCAAAATTCGTCCTCAGCCATTAATGCTATGCCTGCTTCTTGCTGTTTGGCCAATAGCAGTTTGTTCTGATAATACTGAGAGTTTCGAACCTTTGGCTTTCGACAATCTATAGTAAAATTTCCAATCTTGCCACAGTTGTAACATTTGATTGGATCATTTGCTGGCTTTACAGCAACGATGTAATCATTCACGAACTTCTTCCTTTCTTCCGGATTCCTTTCCATATTCCGGTTTTCTTCATGTTGCTTTCCTTCCACTCTTTCTCGGTGCTCATGATTCTTGGAACTTGATGAAGAATATTTTTGAGAGTTGGATCCCGGCTTCTTGTAGAATTTCTTTTAAAATGCACGGGTCAATAACAACATTGCTTGTTTCAGGCTTTCTCCATCATCACCATCTGATTCAGATTCCGACTCATAACTTTTTCTTTTCTTTTCTTTCTTCTTCTCTCCAGCTACCAAAGCAATAGGATCAGGAACTTTTTCTACCTTCTTTTTCTCAGCTCTTTTCTCTTCCACTTCTTCCTCATTTTGCCTCAGAGTCTCATATACCTCATGTAACGGTATGTCATTCAGATCATTCATCTGTTTCATCCTACGTGTATGCTTCTTCCATTCAGGTTGTAGGATACTCAGGAGTTTGACATTGTTCTCAAGCTGCTTCTTCTTCACTTTGTTCTTTAACAATTCATTTAACAGCAAGACAAAACGTTCATAAGTATCTTCTAAGCTCTCATTCTCTTTGGCTTTGAATTCCTCATAACTGTTGATACAGTTAGCCACTTTCATCTGATTCCCTACCTTGGATCCCATAATCATTTTCTGCAACTGATCCCAGATCTTCTTAGCATTTCCCTTGTAGGTGTCTATCTTAACGTAGATGTCATTCGGGATACTTTGAAGAAGTAAGGATCTTGCTTGCTTGTCTGCTTTATATCAGCATTTCTGTTCCATTGAATATTGACTATACTCTACTGGAACTGTTTTCATCTTCTGTTCTCTTTCCTCAGTACCATCTTCACTATCAGATGAGTCATTATCAAGGATTTGAACTGTGACTGGTACCATAGGACCTTCCATGATAGACAGAAGAATATTTTCCCCATTTGTGTGCCGATCCACAAAATCCAGAAATCTGTCTTTCCACTGTTCATATTCTCCTTTGAATAGTACTGGAGGTTTGACATCAGTGTCGATAGAAAGAGCATCTTTAGAAGTCATCTTGAATGAACCTGTTTGAGAAATATATGCAATAAGAAACTAGAACTGATCGTTAGTCCAAAATATGAAATCACAAAAAAAAAATACAAGAAATCTTGAAATAAAAATTCAGGAATTTTGATCACAAACAGAATTTTGTCCCCCTCCGCAGACTTAGCACGGGGGTCCCGCTATTACAGACTTAGCGGGGTCGAGGGGCAGCGCCCCTAGAGAAAAAATTTCACTATTAAAGGCCATATTATAGTTTTGAATAATTTCTCAGAAAAAAAATTCTAAGTAAACCAAGCTTTGCGTGCCAAGTGTGATGCGCAAACCACTCTTTGTGTATCTAATGTGTTGCGTAAACCAAGCTTTGCGTAACTATTGTGTTGCACAAACCACGCTTTGCGTTTCTATTGTGTTGCGCAAACCACGCTTTGCGTTTCGAGTATGTTACGCAAATCAATTCTTGTGACGAGTAGCTTTGCTTGTTGAGAAGGTTACGCAGATCTGTCTTTGCGTATCGAGAAGCGTACACAAACCTTTCTTTGCGTATCAAGAAGTGTACGCAAACCTTTCTTTGCGTATTAATAGGTGTATGCAAACCTTTCTTTGCGTATCAAGAGGCGTACGCAAATCACACTTTGCGTATCAAGTAGCTTACGCAAATCAATTCTTCGCGTATCACACTTCAGCTTTTCGTTTCACTTCATATACGCAGACCTCAAAAATAACACGATGAATTTTCTAGAATAATCTTGCGCAAACCTAGGATGAACTTGCGCAAAGTTTGAATCTTGCGCAAATTACAAAAAACGAACAGATTTCCACCAAAAACTACTCTAGACCTCTAATTACAGTACGAAAATTTGACAATTTGCTCACCTAAACATCTAGATCACACTTCTAACAACTAATTTCGATCAAAAACACAAAAATGTACAAATCGATATGAATACAGTGTTCTTGACTCGTGAACTCCAAACTCAACAAAAATCAAAATCAAAAGATCAATTACAGTGCAATTCTTGAAATTACCTATACAGACTCGATCGATTACACTTTTCTAACAAAAACTAATCGATTACAACTCCAAAAACACACTAATACTCAAAATCAGATGATCTGGACATGAAGAACACAGTGTCGAACATTTTCTTGATTTGATTTCAATTTGAATATGCTCTGATACCAATTGTTATACCCAGATTCTAGTTCCTAATTGCAATTAATCAAATAAACAAGGATATATCAATCAATTACCTGTTTGATTTCAATCCAATTCAAGATTACAACTTTCTCTCTCTAGAACTCTCTTTCTCTCTCTAAACGTATTCTCTCTCTAAAATACAACTGAATTATATGCTCCACTTCTGTTAACTACAAATTAGAAAGGAAAGGAAACTATTTATACCTACAACTAAAACAAGGAAAAACAAATACAAATACAATACATTGACTTTTATTTCAAAAGACTTTGACTTTGATGAGAGTTGACATTCTTTCAGCTTTGACTTTCTTGAACTTTGACCTTCAGTCTTCTTGATCTTGTATCCAACATATTTATGCTCTAACAATCTCCACCTTTGGATTCAAGATCACTGTTGAAAGATCTAGCCATTCAGTCTTCACTTTTAAGCTCTGTCGATACAATCTCCCCTTTTTCTTTGACGACATTCTTTCCAAAACTGTCTTCAAACGATTAACAATCTCCCAAAACTTTCACAAAATACTTTCATAATTTGGAAAGAAATTATCTTCATAATCAGCTCGGATTGCTTTATCCAACTTTCTTCAAATAAACTTTCTCCACAATCTGCTTGCTTTCGAAATTCTTTGAACTTTCGCTTATCAACTTTTATCAAACTTCAAATCTGAAATATCTCTCTCCATATCCAATACAAACACTTCTTTCCGGACATTTCTTTCAACTTTAACATTTCTTTGAATCACACATTTCTTTATTTTATTTATTTTCAACTTTAACATATTTATTTTGCTGAGCTTGAAGAGAAGAATAGAATGCTTGAATTAGAGAAACTAAATCTGGGTTATGTTGTTGACTTTCACTCGAAAAAGTAAAAAGAGTAACATGAGGAAAGCATCATACTGAAAGAAGAAATTAGTACTTTAAAGACAATCAGTGAAGAACTTCTAAAAAGAACTTCTGGACTGAATGATGAGAAGATAATGAGAATGGAATATGAGAATGCTGAGCTTAAAAAGAATATATCTGTTTTAGAAGTTCTCAGATTTCTCAAAGAAGTGTTTTGAAGAGAAGAAGTTAGTTGATCTTAAATGTATTAAACTTTCTCAACAAGTTTACGATTTTCAGAAAGTACTTATTTTGGAAAGATAGAAGTTTGCTCAAGAAAAGAAGGCCATTGAACAGAAGAATGTGGGATTATTCAAGGAACTATCAGGCCAGAGAAACGATTCAGAGAAAGGATTTGAAGAAGAACGATCCATCTTTGAGACTGAAATCAAAAAGCTGAGTTCCAAGTTATCTGAACTATCTGCTAATGCATTGAAAGAGCAGAAAACGAAGTCTGAGTTCTCAAAGAAGATTGACTTGCTTGTTCAAGAAAGAGACAACTTCGCTTCAAAGATCAAAGAGCTTGAAAAGACTGTTTCAAGTTCAAATCAGAAATCTGTCTCTTCACAAAGGTCAGTTAAATCTTTTGATCAGATTCGTAGATCTAACATTTTCTATGATAGATATCTAGATGGTTCAGGTACATATCCGAGAAGAAGAGGTTAAAAGAAAGAGGAAATGATCTGGAAAAAGAAATCAGTCAAGGATGACAAGGAAGATGAGCTGAAAGGGAACACATCATGTGTACATGTACATAAAGCAAAGAAGAACAAAGAGCATAAAGGTAAACTTGATCATATATACTCAAAAGATGAATTACTCAGGTTTTCAGGTAATAAATATTATTGTTCTTATTGTTGTACACATGATCATATTCATAAAAAGAGTGATCATTTCTGGTATGGTTCCTACTCGATTACCCCCACACGAACTGCAACTAACATTCATGGACCCAAATTCCAGTGGGTACCAAAGAAGAATATTGATTCTGTGTTGCAGGCACCTCAAGACAAGGGGAGTAAAAGAACCAAGGATTTTGAACACAACAATTAAAAACCCGGACTTCAAAGTTGAAAGACTATGGCTTCTAAGTACACAGCTGAGGACCCGTTCATCAACGGAGTATGACTTCTAAACACAACAGTTTAGGACTCGGACCTCATTGATCAAAAGACCTTACTCTTGTTTTTGCATCCGGTGGATATGATGGTCTACATCCCAAGAGAATTGATATGATCTCTATCCTATACTTTTTCACTGATAGATTTTACTGATATGATGGTCTACAATTCAAAAGGGAGTGTCTGATCTCTATCTTGTTTTAACTGATATATTTCGGATGCCTAATTTAAGGGGGAGTAAAAGTGATGACTCCTTATTGGTTCAAATCAGAACTCATTCTATAAAATGTTTTACTGCTTTCTGTCATTATATCATGATTTGAGGGGGAGCTTAAAAGGTAAATATCTTCTAATCAAAGATGTCTGATTGTTTGAAAGAAGAACAACTTTCAAGCATGAAAAACAGTTTCTTAAATGTTCAAACCACTTCTCTATTCTCAAAAGATTTTATGAATTTAGAAGTGTGACTTTAAATGTTTTTCAATTTTGAGCTTTAATGTTTAACTGGGCGTGTGTTTCCAAAGATCAATACTTGAGTATTACCTTGTCCATATACTGTAAAGTATTCATACACACCGGTTCATTACTTTATCAATTTGTTATTACCATGTCTCATAAAGAACCAATATTTCGATGGTAATACCCTCGTTTGCTTTCAAAGTTGTTGAGCATCATTCATCTTTTTCATATTCGTGCTTTCATTGATAAATTGTTTATATTTGTTCATATAAACAAAATATACAGTTCTTTGATACCCTACCCATTTCATTTGATCTGATTGATACATTGTCAGATTCTCAAAACAATTCTCTTGATTTCATTTTTTTTATTCAATATCTTTGTTTTGACAGATCTTAAAAGTTTAATTGCTCAAATTTCATGATCATACATTTTGACAATGATATCATACACTTTGTGCTTAACTGTTCAATTAAATTGTTGAGCAACCATGTTTTTTAGGACTTACATGGGATTCGTGTGTGAGCTTAAACAGAACTTCCATGGATTCATGTCAACCAGTGTTTCTTACCTATGAAGTTATCCTTGAGTGATTGAGGGGTGAGGGGTCAAAATCAAAGAGTGGCGGAGATAACTCATCCGGCTGAGTTTTTCTCATTGTGTGGAACGGTAAAATGGAAATGAGAGTTTGGTTAGAAGTGAGCTTATATGTTAAAAAGAAAGAGGGTGTGAGATCAGAGTTAAAAGAATATCAGAACTCTGCACCTACCACTTTCTGAGCCAGGCAGCCAAATCTACTGTTTGGTTCACATTCTTTGGTGACCATCATTGAAAAAGGCAGTGAGCCCATGCCAACTCTTGCTATTACACCACCAACCACTCATTTCTTTATTAACAAAGAAATGTTTCATTTTCTTTGGGGACGCAACATATACGCTATCTAATCTTCACTCGGAAGATTTAGATATTGAAAAGGAAGGAAAGTTGGCCCACCTTCGCACCTATTTCATGCACATTGAGTCTGTGTAATACATGTTGCTGTCTCAACAGTTTACACAATTTGAGCCAAATGAAACACAATCATTGTGCCTAAATTCTTTCATACATAAGCACGAGCACACAGAAAAATTGTTTTTCTGTCAGAATAATCATAGATAAACCTTGTGTTTTTCAATGATTGAATGGTAGTCCTGGGGAGTCATCTTCAAACAAGCTCCTTATTTTGTACATTCGTTGTACACAATGACTTTGTGCTACTAACAGGCATTCCAAATTGTTTCATTTGTTGATTCAGGGTTACCACGTTCATTATGTATGAATTTGAAAAGATTCGGATATAAACATTTCATGAATTGACGACTTTCAGATCAAAGAGCGGAGACTGTCAAAGGGGATATTGTTATTTGATTAAAAAGGGAGAAATCAAAGTCTGTGCTGAGATTGATGACATTTTGATGATTATGATTCTTTCAATCATCAAAAAGGGGGAGAATTTTACAAAGATCAATTTCAAAGTTCATGAAAGAATTTCAAATTCAAAGTTCAAGACAGGATATCAAGTTCAAAAGACTGATGGTGATGTTTCTGATGATATTTCTGAGAAGTTTGTTTTCTGAAGACAGTCCAGAGATCAAAGTGATGAAGATACAATTTTGCTCAGATATGAAAGAAATTTCAGAGATAAAGAATCAAGAGCTAACGATCAATATCAAATTTTTATTAAATCTTGAATACAAAGGAGGAGATTGTTAATTCTAAATATTGTATCCAAGATTTAATAGGAAAGTCAAAGATGTAAAAGTCAACATTGTCATTGTAATAGAAAGTCATAGGATGTTTAGCTTTCCTTAGTGGTTAAGTCTTGTGTAGATTAGGTGGTATATATAGGTTTTGTCTTTGTTAATCATGTAAGCACGTCATTGTAAACATTCAGCATTGTGAGATATATGATATATGGTTTAAAGATCTACTTTCTCTCTCTAGTTCTTGAGTAATTGTTTGATATGTTTGGGATTTTATGATTAACAGTTTTGTTCTACTTCTGCCATTTGTGTATCTGTGATGGAAAGCGTTAGACAAAATGTGTAACAATGTTAGAGTAAACTGACTCATTAATGAACCCTTTGAAAGCAGATGAAAAACATCAATATTTTCCTAAGCGTTAAACTATCGCACACTTAAGAGCCATCTATCGCATAAAGAAGAATAATGTATCGCATATCTATGTGCGATATTTGAGTATACTCTTGTGCGATATACCAACCTATCATCCATCAAAGAGTTAAGAAAAGTTTATATTTATGCGATAAAGTGTATAAACTCGTGCGATATCCATAATTACTTAAGGTAAAATAGAAGTGTGTGATAAATCAAACAAGAACATGCGATATCCAAACTTAGTTTATAAAACCTTTATTTTCCACATACAAATCTAAAATCGACCTTGAAAACATATGAAATAAGCTCAGACTTGGTCGAACACCCCTGTGAGTCCAGAATTCAAGCAATCAAACACAAATAATAAAGAAAATTGGATCAAACAATGAAAGCACATAGAGAGAGAGAGTTCTAGAGAGAGAAAGTCATATGTCTATTGAATCAGAAGTCATTCGGTTATAAGACTTTCTCACACAATGTTACAAGAAAAATTTCCAAACCAACAGGTATTTAAAGGGTCAAACAACACTGACCAAATACAAGCTAGAACACAAAATACAATGATAAAATGACAAATTGATAAGAGCATTTTAACTCTAACAATCACCCCCTTTTGGATCAAATTGTAAATCTTTTGATTCTGTCATCTCTGACCCCAAATAAGATTCAAATCACCTGATTGATTTTCGGAATAAAATCTTGTCTTCCAAAGCATCAATAACTCTTTCTTTCACAATTTCGTCCCTTTTATCATTGGATTTTGTGTTCTATCTTGTATTTGGTCAAGGTTGTTTGACCCTTTAAATACCTTTTGGTTTTGACATTTTGCTTGTAACATTGTGAAAGAAAGTCTTGTAACAATATGTGTTATTCCATATTCAAGAATATATAATCAAATCATAATAAGAATCTAATCAATAATTGACAATCTAGGGAGACAATGCAGAGATAAAAATGTAGTTATCATATATCTCACAAAAGCTACAACTGTTACAACGACATCAAAGTTACAACCTTCTAACTCGGTTATCTCTAATCCTTAAAAGTGATTCAAAACACCAACTACCTCTCCTGAATTCAAGTCCATCATCCAGGACATATATAGCTCTTTCCATAATGATTTTGTCTCTACTTGGGAAGTGATCACTAGCAACGAATCTATCTCCTTCACTTTCCTCATACCTACTCTTGAGTTGAAGTTTTATCACCTTGAGTGTTCCATTAGAGAATTTTGCAACTTCTGAAAATCTATGAAACATCTTCTCATTCTGCCCATTCTTGTATACCACTCCAAACTCAGGTCGCTCAAGCCCAGTAAACATAGGATAATATTCTAAATTAGGAATAGTCAGATTTGGCTTTGTCATGTTCACTCTTCTTTGGTTTGTATCAATCCCCATCTGAAAGTAATAGAATTATGTATGGTAAATATGCCTTCTGACAAATCTCTTGAGAGTTTCCAAGGAAAAGGTAATATTCTCCTTCCGAGTGACCATATTTCTGAATTCATGGTACATATACTCCATATCATCCACATTCAGATTGTGGAAGTCAGCTTCAGTAAATATATAGTTTTTCATATCTCTTCTTTGAACAATGAAGACTAGATACAAATGTTTGATAAACTTCTTCAAACGAACCTCTTTCACAACAACTATCTTTAATTTACTCTTTACTACTCTTTGTGCTTGCCTTAGAAAATTAAGCATGTCAACATAATCTTGCTGAAATTCTTTAGGCTTGTCTTTGACTTGCAGTATCTGAAATATATACATCGGTCTAATACAATGCACGAAAACCTTCTTCTTCTCCTCTTCAAGAAATGGAACCCTTAGAGCATGTCTCGTTTGTCTTAGCTCAGCTTCTGTAGGACCAAAATCAGTTTAAGGTGCATTGACATTAGATGAACAAATTCATCTGTGTTGGGCATGTTGGTAATGTGAACATATTCTTCTGGTTGATCATGGCTTGGTGGAACAGGTTGGCTTTGAGGACATGATTGCCTTGGAGGACGTGGTTGAGTAATAAGAACTTCAGTGACATATGGAAAATTGAATTCATGAAAGTAGGAATCTTAGACACTTCATTCGAGTTTCGCTCGGGGATCTCATTGTGAACATGACTTAATTGAATATCTTCAGAAGTACCCCGTTTGAACATTTTCTTGCAACAGAGTTGTATCTTGGTTGGCTTCCAACAAACTGTCAAGTACATTGGCTTCGTTCTATGGAATCACTTCATCATTATCATTAACATCATCATCATATTCATTCATCATATTTTCTTTCTCTTCTTCTTTTACTTTCTAAAACTTTTCATACAACGCAGTATCATCATCATCATCTTCAGAGGTAAGATCTATAATGTCGACTGAAGAGATACCCGCTATCATCAGCATTTCTTCTGTTGTAGATACCTTAGGCTTTTCAATCCTCGGTACTACTTCCGGATCAACATATAACACAAGCTCTCTGCATTCAAAACCCTGATTTTATACTTGATTTTGATTCTGATTAGCAGTTTCCTCATCACCTTCCAGATTTATAGAATCAATATTCTCAAAGTTCACATCCATTCTTTGTTTCTAAGATCTTTTCCCCTCATGGTCATGATCTGGGCTTGAGATTTGCAAGACAACTGAAAAAAAACTTTTGACAGGTCAACAAATGCTTCTTGCATAGACTGAATGGTTTTGAGAACATCATCTTTGAATGAATTAAGTGCTGAAGCTCTAACAACATCAGTTGGAATTTATGGAACAACTAGTGTAGGTTGGTGTTGAGATTTGAGAAGCCCAAATAAATCTGAATCAACTTGATCAATCGGTGCTTGAGAAAGAAGTTTGGAAAACATCAATGAGTTTAATTCATCAAATGTCATATAAGAAGGTTGAGTGACAAGTTGAGGTGGATGTGGAGCAGGTTTCTCTGGCTCAACGATAGGATCCTTTCCCTTCAACAACCTTTTGTCTCATAAAATCTCCTTAGAACTATGATTCTTCAAACTTGATTCAACAACCTTTAAGGCGCCGCCGAGAATTTCCTTGACACGAAGTCAAGAAATCTAACACCAAAACCACTTAGGTTTTCCGTTGACACAACAGTTGATTAAGCAATAGTGTGGCCTGTGTTTAATGCTGGAATAACGTTAACATTGACGGGACTTCCACTCAATCCTTGTAGATCAAGTTGTGAATCTACTATGAGCGTTTCGATCGGGTCACTAAGACTTCCGATAAAAAGAGATGTATCAATGTGTGACCTAGGAATAAAGATAGGGAATTCAAAAGGCACTAGACTCGATTGTGCACTGAAAGGAAGTGAAAAATGGGGTTATGGTTCTCAATTTTGAAAATGTAAACTCTCCGAATGACAGGTAGATACCAGTTGTGCTCTGTCCCAATGTATACTTAAGACTATTACCAGTTGTGAGGTAACAGAATGGTTGGCTTGGGCATGCAATTGCATAAGTGGGATACTTATGTCTTCTTCAATATAGGCTCGCAACACATGCGGTCTGATAGTGAATGTGGCTGCCCTTCTGCAAATGTGGGTTCAGGTATACACATTCTTACCATGTTCTTTTTCTCTCATTTCACTAAGGCTCTCATTGATATTTTCAACTAAAACTCCCTCAGATCTCCTTATGTCCCCTACCACATTTTGAATAGGGGTATCAACATCTATCTCCATAGCATCATTACCATGATTATCATCATCAGATCCACCATCATTAACAGTATGTTCTGAAGCTTCAGCATTACCTCTCTCATCATCAGTACCAGTAGCAGTAGAAACATATTCATCATCATCTTCTTGTGCTAGATCTGACTCAGTTACAGAAACTAGACTTTCCTCGGCATTCTCTTCCTGAATGCGCAATTGACGAATGTTGGCTGAGCCAGGTTGAGATGTGGAATCAACATGATGTGAGGTAGTTGTCTGTAATCGCACAACCTTAGGTCTATAAGATTGTCCAACTCCAGTTCCCCTCTCAAGATTTTCCCTCTGCTCTCCCCGTTCTTGTACCCCCTGGGTAACAGGAACCCTCACAAACACCACTCTCCTAGGGTTTGAGCCTTGGGTAGGGGCAACTGGTGCTGGTAGTGTCGTAGACTCTCTATATTCTCTAACACTCTTGGAGTCCGGATCAACATAAGATAAAAGTGCTTCAAGTACCGGAAACTGTAATTAAATGTCTTCTTTTGTCTCATAAGATATCTCATAGGGTGTTCTATGGCATATGGATACTCCCTTCTCCTTGGAATATCTCGATTACATCTGATCATGCCTCGGGTAATCAGAGTCAGAAATATTTAATAAAGCACAAAGATTAGAGATTTTTAAGTCTTCTTTCACATCACCCTCTCATATAATTCATTCCTAGACACTAGTGCATAGTCTACATGTAAATCATAGACTATGGCATGAAGCAGCTTCAAGATGTGGATGTTGGCATTGTCAATCACTTGATGTTTTGCAGTCAAACACTTGTTGATGACAGAGAACAGGGTGTAATAGAACAGAGGAAAGTTGTTCTTTTTGAAGTGACTGACTTGTGTTAGCTAGCCAACATATCCCATGTTTCTTATTCCATCACATACTTTAGTATCAGTTGGGAATAGGTCATATGAAGTTCTGCCTTCTCTGGAATTAGCCTTTGGAAACCTCAAGATATATCTCATCCTCTGATAATTTAGGATTGACTTGTAGTGATCAATCTAGATCTCAAATTGCGGAACATCAGCATTCCCAATAAAAGTGATGGTTTTCCAAGATTGTTATAGATAGATAAGTGGCACTGTAGCTCTGACCACCAATGCATAGTGCAAAGGCAAACCGTCTATAATCTTCAAAACCAGTGGATCAATTTTGAGATGTTCAAAATCCACATAGTGATTATTGGGATACAACACCTTTTCTTCTGATGATGAAAATAAGATCAAGATTAACACCTGGTTGAGGTTGATAATCAGATCGGGATGGCGGCATAGTATTATCCCTTGTGGCCTGTGGTAAGTTCTCATCTATCTGAACCTCCTTTTCAACAGACTGGTTTTCTGCCGTTGGAATACTTGAAATTGAAAATTTATGGATAGATGTCCATTTTGTCTAATAAAACCCAAAAACTTGTTTTCAAAATTCACTGAGGCAAGAATTCGCATGGCACAGGGAAAATTGTGCTTTTCGCATGAGTCAAGATGTGAAATCTGGCACTTAGAAAAAAATTACACTTGAAGGAATTCGCATGAAAACTTAATTTAAAATTAAATCTGATTTTTTTAGAAGTCATGATATTTGAAGCAAGAACTCGCAGGGTTCTTATGAAGAACATGCAGAGTTAATGCTTCAAAAACTCAAGTTTCTAGATTCAAAAACTCAAATCTATCGATTAAATCCGAAATCTTTGATACACATTAGGTCAAAATGATTGTTAAAACATTAAATCAACCTTAAATTTCATTTTAAAGTTCATTTAGATCCATTAATTTCAATTTTTGTTGAAGAACAGTTCGGTGAACTTCAAGGAGTTCGAAAGTTCATTCATCGATATAAGTCCAAGATTTAGTCCAAATCAGTCCAATAAAATAAATAGCATGTTCGAAATCGTAAACCAATAACAAGTTCAAAGTCAAAATCCATTAACATGTTAAAATTTTCAGGTTTAAGTCCAAATTCAAGTTTTCGGTCCGAAGGGTTATCGAAGATATGAACAGTCTTAAATCCAAACCCTAAGTCGAAATGATAATCTGAAAAGAATGGATACAAGTACAATGATACAGCAATCGAACATGAATGAATACAAATAATAAGGATTAAACCGACCCTTGATCATATGTATAACCTTTGTTGTGAAAATTGATTTGAATAAGATAACAATTTGTATGTATACCCGAGAATAAAGGTAACACATGACTCAAGTGGATTGGGCAATCACTTTTCCCAGACTTTAGAAAATCATAACTTGTCTAAAAAATGACAAGTGGTGTGTGAGCTCTTCTCACAAAACAAGATATTAAAATTTTTTGCATAAGGAAGAATTCACAGACCACTATGTGCGAATTGTCACTTTTCGCAGACTGAAGGATGCGAAATGTAACTTTTCGCAGGCCATAGGGTGGGAAAAGTAAAGAGTTCGCAGACCACATCATGTGAAATGTGACTTTTCGCGTGATACTGTGCGAAATCTATACTTAGCCAAAAGTTTCAAATTTTCCAAAAATAACATTTTGACATTTTCAAAGCATTAAAAAAATAGAAACTTGCCAAAAATGGAAATTTTCCAAAAATAGAAACTTTCCCAAAAAGGATACTTTCCACAAATGAAAACTTTCAAGCTCAAAAATGATTTTTTCTTTTTCAAAACATTTACTCACACATACAAACTTACAACCATGCAGATACTTCCCCTTGAACTTTGATTAGTAATTTCTACAAAACATAAATTTTCAAGGTATTCATATAACATGAATCATTAATGGTTAAAAGTACCATTTTCATTTACTCCTTCTTAACAAATGCATACTCAAATATTGAATTTGAACCGGTTAAAAATACTTACACTCCCCCTTGATGTAAGCATGGACGACTTGATATAAATCAGTTATGGTCCCATTCATATATGCAAAAATATAACCTATTCATCAAATATTCTTGAACTCGCCCTAAAATTAATATTCTACATTCAAAATTTCAATCTCTGAAAAACATAAACAATCTCCCTCATATACACAAATACAAAATACCTCCTTTGAATGATATGACATTCAGAGTATCCTTCTTTCTTAAATCTTTTAAGAATGAGTCCTAGAAGTCAAAGTCCTTACTCCCCCTATGTAGTTGATTCCTGCATCACATATTGAACATGTTTTGGTACCTTATGAACTTTGTTCCGGGATTGTTAGTACATGGAAACCTTATAGAGTTGTTTCCATATTTGTAGTATGCAGAATCATGGGAAGCAACTCTATATGATCCATAACAGTGTTTAGTATAGGCTTTATGCACAAAATAATTTATACCACAGTATGAACAACATATTTTATTTTAAGCTAATATGATCAAGTGTTTTCAGAATATGTAAAATCAGACTTAGCAAAATATTTACCTTTCTGATCTTTGTTCTTCTTTACCTTTGAAGTTGTAGCAAATGATTTCTGGTATTCCTTAGCTTCAATAGATCCTTTTACAACCCAGATCATCCGATCTCCCATAGATGCTTTCTTTCCTTGAGATTTTGAAAAATAATTAGCTGACCTATCAACTGATTTATCATAAAAGAGATTTGAATGTCTAATCTAATATGTTTTTAAAACATTTGATTTGACATTTTTCTTTTTGAAACCAACCTTCTTAAATGAACTAGAAACAAATTTAAATGAACATACTGATTCATTTGAGTCATCATCATAAGAAGATAGACCAATTGTATCAGCTATTATTTTGTCAGATAAAGTCAGATTTGCTATTTCCAGTTGTTTAATATTTTCAGACAATTTGGTTTTCTCATTAAAAATCTTGTCAAATTTACTTTGCAAATCAAATTTGATCCTCTTCTCTTTCATAATATTTGAGGATAAAGCATAAAACTTTCTTGTCAGTTTAGAAATCTCATTTTCAAATTTTTTTTCTCTCTTTTTCAAAATCTTTCTCTAAGTCCTTGTTGTTAGCAGAAATATCATTGAAAATCCTATCATTCTTCTTTTCAAAAATATTCTTTCCAGATTCAATAGAAGTTTTCTTTTCTTGACAAAGCTTTCTTTCCTTTTCAAGTAAATCCTGTAAAGTACAAATTTGCTTGGGAAGTTCAACAAATTTTTCTTCAAGATCATTCTTTTATTTTGAAAAAATACGTCTTTCAGAAATTAGAATATTTTCAAAATCAGAGACATGTTTTGAAAGTTTGATGCATCTATGCTCAATATATTTCTTTTCTTTAGAAAGATCAGATAATTTCTGGTTGTAAACTTTCTCCATATTAGCTTTCTCAGATTTTCTTTTCTCTTCATACATGTTTATCATTTCAACGCATTTGGATTTGTATATGGATACCTATTTCTCAGCTTTCTTCAGTTTGTTCTGAAGCCCAACATTCTTAGCTTTCATCTCTGAGTTATAAATTTTCAGTTGTTTATTTTTGGCTTCTAAGTGATGTATCTTTGGCATATAAGTTATTGCACAGTCTCTATTTTTCAGAACTGCATTACCTTTCTCATCAGTGTAAGGCATCTTGAACAGATTCTGAATGTATGCTTGAAATGATCGTTCCGAAAAATTCAGATGAAATTTGACTTGAAAAGTCAACCTTGTTCAAAACATGAAAATTGTGAAAACTTTCTAAGTTTATAATTCGAATAACACATAGAACAAAAATCCATAGAAAAATGATCACAAAATTTGCAAACTGAAGAACCACCAATTCATAGGATAGAATTCACAGAATCCTAGAATTCGCAGTATATTAAGCAAATTCTAGAATTAGTCAAAAATCCAAAAACAAACTAATAGCAGGAAAAGAATTTGCAGGACACTTGAAGCGAAATCCAACAATTCATAGATAACAATGTGCAAAATCTCCACTTTTCGCAGGCAACAGTGTGCGAAAAGTATGAATCTGCAGACAATAAGATGTGAAATCTGAGCTTTTCGTAGACAATCTTGTGCAAAGTCTGATAAATTCACAGGTATCCTCGTGCGAAATCTTGACTTAGAAAATCAGAAACTCAAGAATCATGCGAAACTTGAGAACAATTCGCAGGTATCCTCACATGAATCTAGAGAAATCCATAGATCTTGCGAGTTCACAATTAAAACTTAAAATCATTGAATTTGATTATGAAACTTCACAATTATGCTCGAAATATGATCGTGAACAAAACCTAATCAACAAAATTTTCCATTAATCATTATAAAAGTGATTTTGATCCAAGAAAAGTACGTTTGAAGGTACGAACCAAAATATCACATTATGTCAAAATTGAACTCAAAATCTTGTGAATTTGAACTAACAATCTAAACAAAGATTGTTTTATGATCAATATCGAATCTATTACAACGAATCTTGAAGACCATTTTAACCAAATTTAAGATCAATTTGATAAGACAGTAAACTTTCCACTTTTGGATGCGAGTTCTTCAAATATTTCCAATTTTGATCAAATCTTTGTAATGCAATCACTCAAAATAATTCGTATAGCTCTGATACCAATTGTTATTCCAGATTCAAGCATATACAATCAAATCATAATAAGAATCTAATCAAGAATAGAAATTCTAGAAAGACAATGTAGAGATAGAAAATGTAGTTGTCATATAACTCACAAAAGCTACAAGTGTTAAAATGACATCAAAGTTACAACTTCTACACAAGGAAAACAAAGGAAACAAAAGGCTTATATATTGGTAAAACAATCCTTGACTTCATACAAAGCAACATTTACATAAAGCAAAATACATGAAACAAATTGATTCAAACCATGACTTAATAGTATGACTTGTGACTCAATAGACATATTGTTAACCCAAACTCTGAATGTAGAGGTATTGAAAATATTCTATTTTCTTTTTTCCAGAGGACTTCCAAATAATACCACAAGAGACAGCAGGCATATCTCTGAAGACATTTCAGAGATTGATCCTTCAGCAAAGAAGATATCAGAGATAGCTTCATCAGAGACACTATAGCAGAACTCTGAAGACATTCTCTCTGAAGTTCAAGCTAAAGATTTATAAAGGTCTGGATAGAAACTTAGAAGATACGTCACCTCGTGATAAGATTTACCATTTAGGTAGATTATTGTTCAAGCATGTCTTGTGTGTCATAAAAGTACAATGTTTACCTTTTCGTCCTATAAAAAGCACATGCAACCTATTGCCCAAAAGTGTGCTTTTCCTTTACCTACTTGAATAAAGTATTACACTTTTGTACTGTGAATTGTAGAAGAAGATTGTGTAAGATTTAAACCACATTTATGGTGTTCTTGATAATCTACATTATTATCTAGTGAATATTTGCTTGTTCATTATTTTACTTTGGAAATATCTTCTTTACTGTGAGTATGAATCAAACACTTGATTTAAACAATATTTGTTTCCGCTATTTTTATCATATGTTTGTTTGTTTAAATCATTCTCGACATGAATCTGGGATCCAACAATTGGTATCAGAGCTTGTTTGATTTTCTTAAATCAAATAAGATCAAATCTGGTTTACTCCGATTGATTCTTGTATTGTGATTCATTTTTCATTTTTGTACATGTTCATATAAGTTGTTGTTTACTCAAGAACATTATATGTTTCTGGTTTGAAAACTACTAATAGTACTTTATCTTGTTAAAAGCGAACAACTTTAGTTTTAGTTTAAAAGATCTCAAGATTCATTTTTCATCATCATCTTCTTCTTTGCAAAAATGGCAAACTCTAATATTAGTGTTATTTATACTGCTAGATCTTTAACAAAACCTCCTACTCCTCTGAGAGATGAATATCCTCATGGACCTTTCCAACCAATTGTTTTGGTTCCAAGAGTTCATGCTACAACAACAACTGCAGAAATCCTGCATACTTTTAAAAAAAGACAACTGAGTTTACTAATGAAGAACTGACAAAAATGGAGAATGACTCAAAAGTTGTTAGAATTTTAATCATGGCCATCCCAAATGTCATCTTTCAAGAACTTGACTCATGTGTCACTGCAAAAGAAACATGGGAACAATTGTTAAATCAACTTGAAGGTGGGATTAAAAGTCAAAAGAAAAGAAAGACACTGTGTATTAATGAATATCCTAACTTTAAAGCTCTACCTGAAAAAACTTTACAACATTCATATTCCAGTTTTAGTGTCTTGATCAATAAATACTGAAAGTGTGGGGTCATATGATCCAAAGAGAAAAACAATGTACTTTTCTTGAAAATTTTAAATGATGAATGGTTGTAGCTGTCTATGTCACTTCAAGCAATTCAAAATCTTGAATCGTAGACACTGACAGACATTTATGGCACACTTGTGGCTCAAGAAAAGGAGGTTGTTAAACAGAAGAGCAAAATTTTCTTTGGTGGACCTCTTGCTTTAATGTCAAAAGATAAAGGAATTTCAGAAGAAAATCCCAAAGAATGTAAAATCAAGAGATCAAAAGGCTCAAAAGAAATTGATTGAAGAGATCAAAAGGATCAAAATCTAGAATTAAGCACACACACAATAATAATCAAAGTAATAACAACTATTAAACAAAGAAAATAGATCATTGATTGAGAAAATAATATATTCATATATCTCACAAGAGGAGGCTACTACACTATGAATGAGAATCTCTACCTGTTGATCCCAATAATGATGTTCTTTACTTCATGGACTTTTTACTACACACAAATTAATAAATAAGAGTGCGAAAGCGTTTCTAATATGTAGAAAAGTAGAACATGCAAGGTAGTAGACTCACAAATAATCAACAAACAGAATCGTAAAATATAACAAGGATTTTACTCAAGACACTGTTTCATTGATTAGCTTTAAGAACACCAAGAACACGCACTCATGTGAGAAATATTCTCAGGGAAATACAATCTCTAAATCAGACTTGTGTGTGTGGTCGCATACATAAAACTCAAGGTGGTGCTCCTATAATATACAGGAAGGATGACCCCATAGTACAAGACAAAGGCTGACATTCCATAAACGGAATGCCACCTGGAAAGTAGAACGATCATGCGTCGTGGAAAAGTGATCTGGAAATCTTCTTACAGCAGGCTTCATGTGTTCTACATGTGACTTCATCTTGAACTGAGTTCGCCAAAATCTTTGAACAGTCTCCAGAGGATAGCCATCATAGAGGCTCTGTGATTTGAAGATTATTATCAGGTTACGAGTCCTCTAGTAGAGCGTCGACAGACTCTTCTGAGATTGTGGGTTCCGTGGTGTACTTGGATGTTCTGAGCCCTGATGGCTGTTGGACGTATACTTCTTCTTGAATTTGTCCATTTAGAAAGGCTGACTTAACATCTATTTGAAACACTTTAAAACCTCTGTGGGCTGCAAAGGCAAGAAATATTCTTATCGCCTTAAGCCTTGCCACAGGGGCAAAATTTTTTTCATATTCAATCCCTTCGTCTTGGAAATATCCCTTGGCTACCAGTCTTGGTTTGTTCCTGATCACCACACCATCCTCGTCCTTTTTGTTCCTGCAGACCCAATTGGTCCCTATTGCAGTTTTGCCATTCGGTAGAGGCACTAGGGTCCATACTTCGTTTCTTTCAAACTGCAGAAGCTCTTCTTGCATAGCTTCTACCCAGTTTGGGTCTTCAAGAGCTTTAGAGACCTTTTTGGGCTCGATAATACTCACAAAGTTTGTATAATAACAAAAATTTGCAGTACTAGATCGAGTATGGATTCCGTTAGCGGGGTCACCTATAATTTGGCTTTGTGGGTGACTTTTGGTCCACTTTGTCATTCGTGGTAGGTAATCATTGGAACTTTCTAGAATTACTTCTGGAGCATGTTCCGTCTCTAGATGTTGATCACCCTCTGTAGAAGGGAGATCATTTGAACTTGTCATGGGACTTTGATCATTTTTAGTTGATGTTATGAGCTCTGTGCTGCCTTGTTCAGAGTTCTCATATTGTTCTGGTGTTGACCCCTCAGAGATATCTTGAAAATGATTTTTATCTTGATTAAGCTTGGAGCCTTGTTCAGTATTAGCCTCTGAATACTCCCTCTCAACATTTGTAACTGCAAAAGTAGTGGAAGCGGGTGAAGTATTACTAAGACCTGATAGAGACGTACCTGATTGGTCTATAGAGGCTTCATCTCCAGAGGCTCGGTGATCATCCTCTAAGGGTCCATCATAGTTGAACATCTCTTCAAACAGACAATGAAGTTCATTTGCTTTAGATAAGTCACAAGTTCTTTATCCTGGAGTTTGAGTCCTGAGCTGATTTGCTCAGAAGTCACCTGAAACGAGTCATCAAAAGAAACATTAATACTTTCAAGTATATGTTTTGATTTGAGCACGTTGACTCGGTATGCCTTGGAGTTTGATAAGTATCCAACCAATTTGGCTTCATCAACTTTGGGACTGAATTTTCGGATTTGCTCTCTGTTGTTCAACACAAAGCATCTAGACCCGAAGACATGGAAGTACTTGATATTTGGCTTTCTTTGGTTCAGCAGGTGGTAAGGGGTATTTGCATGTCTTTTCACCACCAAATATCGATTTTGGGTAAAACATGCCGTGGATATGGCTTTTGCCCAAAAAGAAATTGGATGTCCTGAGGCACTGAGCATGGTTCTTGCGGCTTCCACTAGTGTTCGGTTTTTGCGTTGAACAACACCGTTTTGCTGTGGAGTCTTTGCAGCAGAGAAGTTCTGTGAGATACCCTCTGTCGAAGGATAGGGTTCTATTGTTGAGTTTTTGAACTCTGTCCCGTTGTCACTTCAAACTCTCTAAACCCTGCAATCATGAAGAACTTGTATCCTCTTAAGGAGATTGATTAGTACCTTAGGAACATCTAATTTCTTTCGAACAAACTCCACCCAAGTAAATCTAGAGAATTCATCTATGAGTACAAGAATTTACTTCTTACCACCTAGACTCTGCACAGATATAGGACCACAAAGGTCTACGTGGAGCATCTGCAGAGGTCTAGTGCAATATATGTCTGTTTTGGTCTTATGGGCAACCCTTTTAAGTTTGCCTATTTCTCATGAAGAGCATAGATGATCTCTGTCGAATTCAATACTTGGTAGCCCCTTTACCAGGTCCAGTTTAACAAGTTTTTCTAGTAGTGAAAGTTTAAGTGACAGAATCTGTTGTGCCAGAGCCAAGCTTCCTCGTTCTTACTTGAGACCAGACATAGATTTTCGTCTTTGTTGATCGACTTGAAGTCCATGAGGTATAGATAACCTCGTCTATTGGCACGCAAAAGCTCTGTAGTTGTTTCTTCCTTAAACAGAGAGAAGTATTGGTTCTTGAACATCACATCGAGTCCATTATCACAGAGTTGGCTAACACTTAGCAGGTTGTGCTTAAGGCCATCCACATAAGCCACTCTGTTGACATCGATGTCTCCATTGGCAATGACTCCATAGCCTTTGATTTTACCTTTCTTGTTGTCTCCAAAGGCAGCATAACCACCTCCGTGTTTTTCTTTATAAGCGGAGAGCAACCGTCAATCGCCAGTCATGTGCCTTGAACACGCAGAGTCATGGTACCAAATGGGCACATGTTATTTCTTCTGCGGACAGATTAAGAAGATTTAGGTACCCATTTCCAAATGGGTCCAGGCTTGTTAGGAGTCTTTAAAGGTGCCTTAACACCTTTGATTTTGGTTTTATCCTCCTTGATAAAGGTACCATTTTGACCTTTCTTACCCTTGAATTCGGCATTCTTGGGCTTCAGGTGAGATATAGGGTAGGAGAGCCTTGAGAAGTGTTAATTTAAAGCATGCACAAGATCAAAACATTTGCAATGGGGAAATTCATAAGCAAACTTCTTAAATATTTCATTAAAATTGTCAAAGAAGGGTACAGAGCAACTTTTACAACAATTCCTCTAGGTTGTCTATTGTCTAATCTAGGTTGTCTATTGTCTATTGTCCATTTTAGATTTAGGTTTCTTTATACAGAAAACTTTGTCTAATCTAGGTTGTCTATTATCAAAAATTCCTCTTCGATGGCTCTCTAAGTGTACTCTCCCTGGACGACCTTCCTTTCGAGCATTCACTACCACAGAAGCATTAGTTTTGTCAATTTTGTGCCATTTTGCCTTCTTTTGCCAGGCGAGCTTTTCTAGAATAGGTTTGACAGGTTTTGGAGCTCTGGAAGTTTGAGTGATCTTGAGCTTTTCATTTTTCAAATTTTCAAGCTCAAGAAAAGTCATTGCTTGAAGACACATATCCCAAAAATCAGGGTAGATGGGTACTCCTATAGTTCTCCTTTTGGGAGCAACTATTCTGTTAAGAATACTAAAGGGTAGCTTACTTTCCTCTGGACCACAGATGACCATCTCAAGTTCCACATAACTTGTCTCATCACTGTTAGAGGAGAACTCAGACTCTGATTCAGAATTTGTATCGAGAAAGTCCTTGTGAATGAGAGCATGACTTTCTGGAAGGATGTTGCTTTGTCCCTTTGTAGCATCCTTGAGAGGATTTAGATCTTTTGAAATACATGGAATAACCATAGGAACACTAAGACAATTTAGAAGATCTTTCTCAAAGATTTCTTCTACTTCAAAGGTTAGATCAGGATGGTTGAGAAAGTGATTTTCATAGGTCTTTCTCAAGTCACTTTTCAAAAACCTTTTGAAGAGTTTTTCTTCCATAGAGGTTGGAACAAACTCTGATGCATCAGAGGCCAGTTCCTTTTCAGGAACCATCATGCACATAAAATCCATTTGAATTTGTGTTTCTGGAAGACCAAAACTGAAGACCCCTATCTGCTTTTGAGACATATATTTCTTTGGAATATATTTTCTGTTTGAGGAGAGTGCAGATGGTAAATCATTGTTTTCATACCATACATTCGCCATCTGCAGAGGTTTCTTCAGATGCGGTCCTTTAGAGGTTATACGCCTTTTAAATGTGGATAATAGGTTTGGAAGACTTGGTTTTATAAATTGTCCAGGGCAGAAGATATTTGCTAAAGATTTGTTTCTTTTATTTCCGGTGTTGGGGTCAACATCATCAAACCCTATACCTCTTCTGCCAATCTGGGTATTGACCTTTTCATGGACCTTTTGAGCATCCTAATATCTCTTAAGTAGGAGATCTCTGTCGAACATATCTTGATGAAGAACTTCTCTTTCTTTTTGGAAAAAGTTTTTCAAGGAAATGGCGTTTAATCGATCACTCTCACCCTTCTTTAGCTCTTTCACCTTGTGTTTCAGGGACTGATCAAGTTTGAAAATCTATTCCTTTAACCCTTTCTTTTCAACAATATGCTCAGAGACAAGAGATTTTCTTTCAAGATGGAGCTTATCCTTTTCTTGAGTGAGAAGCCTTGTTTCACTCTCAAAGAAGGCCAATTTCTTTTTTAGCTCTAAGCACGTGTTTTTATAAGCAAGAAATTCATTTTGTAATCCAAGAAGTTTGTTTTCAGATTAAGAATTATAAGAGTCAGAAGTAGATACCACACTCTTGTCGTCAGAAGAGTGGACTTCTGCCATTCCACAGAAGAGTGCATTGTTGTCCCCTTCATCAGAAGATTCATCAGTTTCAAGGTTCTGTTTCTCTGCCATTAGGGATTTCTGAGTGTAGTATTCTGCTCTCTTGTTGTAGAAAGCAGCGTCTCTTGTGGGTTTCCCTTTAATGGTAGACGACCTGAACTCTGCTGCAAAGTGGTCCGGCTTCCCACATTTTCTGTCTGACCTCTGTCCATTCCTTCTTTCTCCTTGCCTTTGATCCTCGAATTATTCTCTCCCATAATTTCTTACTTCACCATACCCTCTGCTTCTGTCGTCTCTTTCACCTCGTCCTCTGTACTCTGGCTTTTTCTTAAGACCCCTGTTGAATTGTCGAGTCATAAGTGCAAGGGTCTTAGCCAGGGCAGCCATATCGATTTCCTCCTCAGATTCTTCCTCACTTTCACTCTCTGCCACTAGAACTTTATTCTTCTTTTCTTCTGTGCATCCTCTGCATTCTTTTCCTTCTTACCCTTGTCTTTTCCTTCTGTGATATTACCCACCAGTGCCAGAGGACCACCGACAGGGGTCATCAACTTTCATATCCTGTTTTCTTGAATGATCAATGTCCCAAAGAGGTATGAGATTGACCAGACATCAAGATCTAGTGTAGCTTGCATGGACATGGTTAGATGAAGCCATTCGTCATTCAGGCTCTGAAGGAATCTGACATTGTTTTCCTCAGAGGTTCTGTGGATGTCGTATGTCTTGCACTTGTTTATCAAGGAATTGTATCTGTTGTATGTGATTTGGATGTATTCACCGGCAGAGCCTTGAATGCAAAATATTCATTAATGCATAAAGCTATGTTGTTCTTGAAGGTTTTAGCTCCACCCGCAAGCTGTTTCTCTAGCTCTAACCATAGGTCCTTTGATGTTTCACAGGAATCAAGGGACTAAAAGATGTCGTTTGGGATAGCCATGATGAGTAGTCTTTTGGCTTTCTTTGCAAGTTCATGCATGGCACTTTCTTGTTCAGTCCATTCATTTAAGGGCTTGGGATGCTGAGATTCTGGAACTTCAGGGGTATTTGCGGTGGCAGGAACATGAGGAATTGTTGTCATTGGAATGTAAGGAGGGTTATGAAGAAACTCAACCAAACCAGGATCCACACCTTCGAGAAAGTGCACCATCCGTATTTTCCTCTAAGGATATTCATCTCTCAGTAGAGTGGGAGGTTTTGATTGAGATCCTGCACTGAAATAGTTGACTGGGTTCGCCATTTTCAGATAGCGAGAAAAAGCAGAGTATGAAGAGTTCTTTAGAAACGACCAAGAGTTTGCTCAACAGGGATGAGTATTTGGTATGAGAGAGATAACAACAAACAAATAAGCTTTGAATCTGTCTTTAGCGGTTCAAACACACTTGGTTTTCAATCTACGTCAACCAGGTTGAAGTATTTCCAGAAAACAGAGTATGTTTATGAGTGGGGATCAAGGAAAAGAAACAGACTCGAACTACTACCTAGAACGTGGGAATCAAGTATAGAACATGATCCTTTGATGTTAAGAATCAAAGTCTGCCCTGACACCAATTGTTGATCCCAATAATGATGTTCTTTACTTGATGTACTTTTTACTACACACAGATTAATAAATAAGAGTGCGGAAGCAATTTTAGCATCGTTTTTGACAATATCTTCCCCATATGTCAACAAATAAGGTTTTCATGACAAACTCACCCAACGAGTATGATAAGAATCTTATCCGAATCTTTTCAAATTTAGACAAATTAAGAATTGGTAACCCTGTTTTTGGTGTTCACTCCTCCACGGATTCCATTCAATCATTGAAAAACCACAAAGGAATTTTCTATGAATGTTTTGATAAGAAAACATATTTCTTGTGTGCTTGTGAAAGTGTAGAATGATTGAAGCAACTTAAGGTTGAACGGGCTCAAATAGTGTAAACTGTTGAGACAACAACAAGTATTACACGGACTCAGTGTGCATGAGTGAAGGTCAAAGGTGGGGCAACTTTCCTTATTTTCCAGTATCAAAACCTTTCAAGTAAATATCATATAGTAGATGTGATGTTACCCTAATAAAATATGAAACATCTTTTTGTTGTGAAAAAGATAAGTACCTGGTGGGGTTATAGAAAGAGTAGGCATGGTCTTGTGCTTGATTCAATGAAGGTCATCAAAGAATGTGTTGATCCAAACTCTCTATGTGATTTGATAACGACCCTCTTCTATACTTAGTGAAAATTACGTTTATTAATATGTATTAGTATTTCACCATCAGCGACCAAGCTGAGTCTATTCAGTTGTTGCTGATGATCTTTCTTATAAACGCTCATATGTATTAGTGTTTCACTATCAGCGATCAGACTGATTCTGTTCAGTTATCGCTGAGGTTCCCTGATGTAAATGCAATCCCTGAAGACAAGTTTCACGTCAACAGATGTTCATAGCTGAATCGAAGACGAAGCTGCTGAACAAAGACAAGCTTACTAGTGATTTCATGCGTATATCAGTGAAGCAAACACGACTCTACTCATACGCGAAGAAGCCTGCGGGAAAAGCTTCAGCGATAGCTGGACCTCTTTATATCTCTGAAGGAAGAGATATTCAGCGATCGATGATCACTTAGCTTATGCCTCAAGTCTCTTTTGTCTTTCCCTGTACAATCAGTACGATTCTTATTCCCAGATTCTAGTTCCTAAACACAATTAATCAAACACAAACAAGATTTCAATCAAATTACCTGTTTGATTTCACTTTCAAATTCCAAGATTACAAACTTTGTCTCTCTAGAACTCTCTCTCTCTCTACAGATTTCTTTCTCTCTAAAACGTATTCTGTTAGTTACATATACTAAAAAGAGAAAAACAAAGCTATTTATACCTACAACTAAAATACAAGGAAATAAAACAAAATACACATACAATAAATGTCGACTTTTATTACAAAATACTTTGACTTTAATGAGAGTTGACTTTCTCAACTTTGACTTTCTGTCGTCTTGATTTTGTATCCAACAGATTTATGCTCTAACAATCTCCCCCTTTGGATTCAAGATTACTGTTGAAATATCTAGCAATTCAGTCTTCACTTTTAAGCTCTGTCAATACAATCTCCTTTTTCCTTTGACGATATTCTTTCCAAAACTGTCTTCAAACGATTAACAATCTCCCCAAAACTTTCACAAAACACTTTCAGACTTTGGAAAGAAATTATCTTCAGAATCAGCTCGGAATGCTTTAGCAAACAATCTTCAAAGAAAATTTCCTCAAAAACCATCATATCTTCAGAATTGATCTTCTTCAAATCTTACTTTGAAACTTATGACTTGAACATTTCTTTAAAATCATCTCTCATAAATTTATCATTTCTTGATATCATCTCCCCCTTTTTGATGATTTGAGCATTATATCATCAAAACTTTTGTCCAAGAAATGTCTTTGATCATTCTGATCTGTCCAAGAGCCTCTGATTCTGTGATCCATAGCCAAGTATTCATCTAGATCTTTGCTAATCCAGACAAAATAAGAATATGTAACTCCTGAATCAACAAATGAATCAGTTAAAATGTCTGTCAGTAACACAAAGTCACTGGGTGTAACGGATACACAATATAAAGGAGCTTTTTGATGTTCACTCCCCCAGGGCTTCCATCCAATCAACGAAACACCACAAAGGCAATTTCTATGAATGTTATGACAAAGAAACAAATTCTTAGGTGTTCGTGCATGTGTAGAAAGAATTAAGCACAAATAATTGTTTTTTAAGGCTCAACATAGTGTAAACCACTGAGACAACAGTAGATACACACAGACTCAATGTGCATGATTGAAGTGCGAACGTGGGACAAACTTCCTTCTTTTCAAAACCCATATTTTCCAAATGAAAATCAGATAGTATATGTGCTGCGTCCCCTTAAAAAAGTGAAACAATTTCTTTTTGTGAAGAAAATGAGTAGCTGGTGGGGTTTAGTCAAGAGTTGCCATGGGTCAGTTGCCTGTTTTCAATAACGTTCACCAAAGAGTTGTGAAACGCTAGTAATGTGGTTGCCCGACTCAGAAAGTATTTGGTGCAGAGTTTGATATTCTTTTACTCTGATCTCACACCCTCTTTCTTTTAATCATGAATCTCACTTCTAACCAAACTCTCATTTACATTTTACCTCAAAACACAACCCACACTCATTTCTTTTAAATTCCTCACACTTAATCTATATGGATTAACTTCTTGGGTAGGAAACACTAGTTAACGTGAATCCATAGAAGTTCATTTAAGTCCTAACACAAAGAACCCATAATATCCTAATAAGCATGTTGCTCATAATGATGAATGTATGCTCATAAAATATAATCATGAAGATTTGAGCATTTTTAGACATTGAAGCATTTTCAAACAAGTATATGAAATGAATGAATATGAATGCAAAAGATATGTTTGGAAATTTGACATTGTATGAAAATGATCAGAACTGAATTGATATATCAATTAAGGCTTATGGTCAAGAATAACGGTATAGTCTATATGAAACAAAAATATAGACATTCTTGAATGAAACGCTTCGAAATGAAATGACGCTCAATATACATTGAAGTACAAGCGGGGTGTCTTACCATCGAGAATATGGTTAAATATGAGACATGGTAAGAACAATTTGATCAAAAATTAAACCGATGTGTGTGAATACTTGAAAGTATGTAGAAAAGACAATACGCAAGTATTTATCTTTGGAAACACACGGTTTATTAATCATTGAAGCTCAAAATAAAAAATGAAAACAATTAAAATCACAATTCCAATTCATGAAATCTGTTTAAGAATCGGGAAATGGTTTAAACATTTTAAGAACATGTTTTCTATGATTGAAAGTTGTCCTTCTTTCGACCATATATGAGATTAAGATAAGAAATTAACTTTTCCGTGCAATCTTAGATCTCATGAAGTCAGCTGAAGTCATAAAGATATGATCGTGTCATATTCTCTCAATCTGCATAAGTCTCAAAGTCTAGTCAAAGCAACTTTATTCACAAAATTATTCGAAAATAAAATGACATAAAGCAGTAAAACTATTAAAGTACAAGTTCTAATCTAAAATAATCAGAAATCATAATCTTTTACTCTCCCTGAAATCATGCATTTAAAATTTTTCAGTGAAAAAGCACATGATAGAGATCTACAATTCTGTTTTGAATTATAGTTCGTCATATCTATCGAATGCAAAAATTTCAGAAAAATATGTACTCCCCCTTGAAGGTTGATTTCCTCATTGAGTATCGGAGTACATCCTCTTATCAGCCCAGGAGTAACATCTTTTTCAACATTGAAGTACGAGTCCTAAACAGTTGTGTTTAGAAGTCAAAATCCGTTGAAGTACGGGTTCTAAGCTTATTTACTTAGAAGCCTTAGTTCTCTTACTCCCCCTTGACTATAAGTGCCTGCAACACAAAATCAGCTTCCGGCTTTGGTACCCACTGGTATTTTAGTCCATGTGTGTTAGTTGCAGTTCTAATGGGAGTAACCGAATAAGAACCATACCAGTAATGATCACTAGCTTTATGAACAAAATCATAAGTACGACAATAAGAACAATACCTTTTTTTAGATAACCTGATCAATTGATCTCTCGAATCAGCAAGATCAGGTTTACCTTTCAGCACTTTGTTCTTCTTTGCATTTGAGGCATATACAAATGATTTGTTACTTGTCTTCTCTTCCTTATTTCCTTTCTTTTCTTCCTTCTTCTCATCATTCTTCTCATCTTCAACTGGTTTTATCTTCCAAACCAACTTCTCTTTTTCATATCTTTTTCTTCTTCTTCTATGTGTACCTGAACCATCTATTTTCCAATCATAGAAAATGTTAGTTGTACGAATCTGATTAGAATATTTAACTGACCTGTTTGTAGAAACAGTTTGCTAATGTGAGCTTGATGTTGGTTTGTTAGAACCAATTGAACTATTTCTAGGTGAGTGGATTTTTGACTCTAGAGTCGTTTGCTCAGTCACCACCACCTTTGAAACAATCTTTTCAAGCTCGTTTACCTTTGATGAATAACTGTCTCTTTCTTTGATAAGTTGGTCAATCTTCGTCTTGAACTCATACTTCGCTTTATGATCTTTCAAAGCATTTGTAGATAGCTCAGATAGCTTTGCAGTTAATTTCCTTATCTCCTCCTAAAAAATATTTATTTCATCTTCAAAACCCTTCTCAGCATCCTTTCTTCCATCTGATATCTCCTTAAAGAATCCAACCTTCTTTTTCTCAATAGCCTTCTCTTCCTTGGCAAACTTTTCCCTTTCTAAAATGATCACTTTCTCAAAATCAGAAATCTGTTGAGAAAGATTAGAACATTTAAACTCAATCACCTTCTTCTCTTCACAACTCTGCCTAGAAAGCTCTTTCTTTTCAATGTTAAAAACAAATCTTTCTTTGGCAATCTTTGTCTCCAGATCAGATAATTTCTTTTTAAGTTCAACATTAACATCCTTCAGATTCTTAATCTTCTCCTCAGAACTTTCAACAGATGTTGCTAACTGGAGTTGCTCAATCTGTTTTTCAAATCAGAGATTTTTCTGTTCAGCTCAGAATTCTCAGATTCCAAACTCAGTACCTTCTCTTCACTAAACCCAGAATACTGTTTCTTTTCTTCAATGCTTTCATCATCTTTCAAATGCTGAGATTCAGAGATTTTCTTCAGAAGATCATTATTGATCTTTTTCAATGCATTGACTTCTTCTTTTAATATCTTCTTTTCATCATGATATTTCTGTGATCGCTTTGAATATCGCATAACTGATAAAGTAATATTTTGAATATCTGATTTGAGTGAAGCAATCTTTTCTTCATCATCAGAAAGACTCATCTTGAATATTCTGAAACAAAAAGAACTTGAACTTGATCGTTAATCCAAATATGAAATCTCAAGAATATAGAAATATTTGAAAGAAAAATTCAGAAAGAAAAAAAATTCTAAGTAGCAAAACTCCCAAAGCACTGTAAAACTCGCAAGTCACTATTTAAAAAGAAACACCCAGACATAATTTAGCGTGTTTATGAAACTCACACACAAAGGCTTGCGTGTTCTGATAAACTCGCAGATGGCAGAAACTCGCTGATTGTTGAAACTCGCAAGTGACTATTCTAGATGAAACTCGCTAATGCCTAAAACACGCATATCACTATTTACTGATAAACACGCAGGCTGAGGCATGCGTGTTTGAGAAACACGCTAGGCACTACTAGCGTGTTTTGATAAAACTCGCTAACCACTGTTTACTTATAAACTCGCAAGCTGAGGCGTGCGCGTTTGAGAAACTCACAAGATACTACTAGGGATTTCGAGAAAACTCGTTAACCAAGACTTGCGCGTTCCAACACTTAGACAATTTTCTGAGTTTTTTAAACTCGCACGATGTTAGAACTCGCAGATCACTGTTTTCAAAGAAACTCGCAAGCTTTGACTTGCGCGTTTTTAGAACTCGCAGATAACCCTCTGTGCGTTTTGTCCAAAATTCAATTTCCTTCGACTTGCGCGTTCTTCCAGATGAACTTACGCGTTTCGTAGATCTTGCGCGTTCTTCAGTCTGTCGAAAAAAACTTGATTTTTCCATCAGATTTCCGATCAAACATTTGTCAATTGGCTTGAAACTTTGTATGAAAGATCGATTACAATACTAGAACTAATTACAATACAAAAATTAAAAAAACAAACTCAAATTGTAACATTTTGATACGATTTACAGTGCTCAAGAACTCGTGACTCAAAACTCAACAATAATCACAAATTCGTGAGAATTACAGTGCAATTCGTGAAATTAACTAAATAAACTCTATCAATTACACTTTCCGAACAACACCTGAATGATTTCAACTTCTAAATCGCACTAAAACTCAGAAATCAATCTGGACTTTGATGAATACAGTGTCGAACATTTCTTGATCTGATTTCATAATTGGATCTGCTCTGATACCAATTGTTATCCCCAATATTCAAGTTCTAATCAATAACAAATAATCAAGATGAATCAAATCGTGAAATCACATGTCATTGATGAATGAAATTACAATCAAACTCACTTTCTCTCTCTACAAACACTCTCTCTCACTAGACTGATATGTTCTATACAATTCTTCTCTGATTCGTATTATGAGTGTCACCACACTTACAAAGACAACAAAGGCTATTTATACCCATAACAAATACAAGGAAACTAAAACTACAAAACAATAAACTTTGACTTTATTAACAATAGACTTTGACTTTCCATGAGAGTTGACTTTTTCAGCTTCGACTTCTTGAACTTTTGTCTTCAATCTTTATGATCTTGAATCCAACAATTATGTCCTCTAACAGATGTGTGAGAACGGACATACCTCTGCCACAATTCGTACAACAACTCTGTCAACTACACTGTTCATGATACGACCGAAAGCATGTCTCCTAAAGTCAGACCCTCTCAACCAATCAATGAAGGACACGTGTAAAGTGCCCTGCCATGCATTTAATGCATAGGGTATAAATAGAAAGATTACCTCTCCATCTGGAGAGTGTGCTCCCCTTTAGCCTTCATCTTTCTATAGTATAGAAATCCTTGTTTTATATATCCTCTAATCCCCATTCTCTATATTCTTGTGCAACCATCTTAGTGTTTTCTTAAGTTTGTTTAGATTGAGTTCTACTTAATCTTATTCCGCAACAGACATGTAAATTGTATTTGATTTACCAATAAATAATTTATTAAACATTAAATTATGTGTTTGTATTCAACCCCCCTTCTACAAACTTGTTAAGCACCTTCGGGACCAACAAGTGGTATCAGAGCAGACTGTTTAATCTGATAAACAAGATTTTGCTTTATTCTCTTCCTTGCTATTCTAATATTGCACTTAACACAAACACAAACTACTATGATAATGGTTCTCTTTCTAAACCTCCTCGATTTAGCAGAGATAACTTTTCTCTCTAGAAGAACAGAATGATAATATTTCTTGATGGTGCAGACCCCACTATACCTATGTACATAGCAAATAGACCCTATGAACCTGTCCAATTTATAGCTGTAGTTCTAGCTACTTCCACCACTCCTTTTGTTCCTGAACGCTATGTTGTTAAGGAAATCAGACAATGGAGTGACGAAGACAAAAAGAAGGTTGGTATTGATGCAAGGGCAAAGACCATTATCTCTATGGCTCTGTCTGATGAAGTTTTCCATTCCATCGTGCATCTTAAAACTTCTAAAGAAATGTGTGATACGATATGTATTCAATATGAAGGCACCACTGAAATCAAGAGACTCGAAAGATTAACTTGGTAAGACAGTATGAAAGTTTTATCGTTGGTAAGAATGAATCTCTCTCTGATGTTCATCAGTGGTTTAACTGCTTAATCATTGATCTAAGAATCGTTGGTAGAACCTATTCTAATTCTGAAGTCCTAAAAAATTCTTAGAATGTCTTCCTGAATGCTGGGACAGTTATTCAATATGTCTCAAGCTGACAAAAGACTTAAATTCGCTTTCTCTCAACACCTTGTATGGAATATTGCTCAACTATGAGCAATCAAATCTCTTGAAGAAGAATCTTATAAAAGATTCTAAAGACTCCAAAAGCACTCCTGTTGCTTTATTCTCTTCAGAGATAATTCCATCTCAGCGATCTACTCTCACTATCACTGAGTTAGATTCTGATTCTGAGGATCTATCAGACACTGATACTTCAGAGTTTGATGAATCCTTAGCACTCTTGACAAACTCTTTTAAGAGATTTGCAATTTCCGAGCAATTTACGAAGAAACAAGCCAAAATCAACCTCTATTGATAAGGCTACTGCTACTTGCTTTAACTGTGAAAAGATTGTACACTTTGCAAGTGAATGCAAGTCGAAGAATCTCTTCAAACCTTCTACCTTGAGAAGATCCAGCGATGACAAATACCTTAAGCTGAAATAGAAATATCAAAAGTTGAAAAACTACAAGCGAAAAGGTAAAGGTCTCATCGCTGAAGAACACGACTGGGCTAAATCAGAAGAATCAAGTTCTGATGAAGAAGA
The DNA here is from genome assembly GCA_954870635.1 of Arctium minus. Lineage (NCBI taxonomy): Eukaryota > Viridiplantae > Streptophyta > Magnoliopsida > Asterales > Asteraceae > Arctium > Arctium minus. The sequence goes on from OX941086.1 coordinate 73,672,075, forward strand.
AGTCGCTAATCTCTGCCTCATGGCTGAGATTAAAGGAGAAGTGGAAGAACCAACTGAAACTTCTATGAGCTATATATCATCTCAGGTATCTATCTCTACTAATCCCTCTCTACCTGAAGAAGAGAGAAGTCATGCTGTTGACGTGCTGACGATTGATCTATACAATGCTCTAAAAGGCAAAACTCTAGCTGAGAACAAAAACGTTGTTTTAACTGAACAGCTAGAGAAATGTCTTGAAAAGATCAGAGAACTGACTCTTTTAGAGGAATTTTTTAAAGATCAAGTAATTGTTAATGAAATCATCAGCATTGAACGCGAACAAGCCATCGCTGCTCTAAAAGCAGAAAAGGCTACTGTTGAAGGATGGTACAAATCTTCAACAAAGATCACTGAGATTATAAGTGCTCAGATTCCTGCCAGTGATAGAAATGGTCTTGGTTTTTGGGAACCACAGGATGAACCTAAAGAAGACATTTCCATGCTTAAGTTTGGAACGTTTGTCTCTTCTATCCCCGACACTTCTCAAGCTCAATGCTCTTCATCATCTTCTTCTAATCTTGTCCCTGAGGAAATATCTAAAGGCTATAAGCCTGTAGATAAAGGAAAATCTATTCTTTATCTTCAGAAGGCTACCAAGAAAGCAAAGCTAAAAGTTCCTTCTAAACCTTCAGTAAAACAATCTTCTAGCTCTGTGATAGAAATCTTTGATCTATGTCCTCTAAAGCTGAAGATTGATCTTAAGCTTAAGAGATCTGAAAAAATGAAAATTCCTCCCATATCTCATGCTAAAGGCATTGTCGGAGTTGGACCTACTCATCTTAAATTCTCAAAACCTTCTACTCATGGTCCTAAAACCACTTTTAAATATAAAAAATGCTATTACTGTGGATTTACTGACTATATTGCAAGCAATTGTCCAACTGCCACTAAAGCTGATAAATCAGCGAAAGTGAAGATGAATACCTCCAAGGCTGAGAAGGTCACCAAAGCTGAAAAATCTACCAAGGTGAAAAATACCACTAAGGTTAAGAAATTAACCAAGGTGAAGGTTACCACTGAAGCTGAATCATCATCTGCTGTGAAGATTGTTGAACCTTCCATCTCCACTAACCCTAAAGGATCCATTTAAAAGTGGGTACCAAACAAAGTTTAATCTTCCTTATGTTAGCAGGGATCAAAGGGCATCTGGTATCTTGATAGTGGACGCTCTCGTCATATGATAGGACAAAAATACATGCTCACTGAATACAAGGAAGAGAAAGGTCCTCTGTGACCTTTGGTGGAAATGGAAAAGGATATACCCGAGGGTTTGGTGTCCTCAACAATGGGCCAACTACCTTCAGAAGAGTCGCTTATGTAGATGTACTAAAGAACAATATTCTGAGTATCAGTCAGCTATGTGACAAAGACTATGAAGTTCGCTTTTCCAGGAAAGCATGTTCAATGGTGAATGAAAAAGCAAAACTTGCTCTCAGTGGTTATCGTAAAGAAAATGTCTATGTAATAGATTAGGACTCTACCATCACTGAAAACATATGTTTTCTCTCTAATGCCTCTTCCGATGTCAACTGGTTATGGCACAAAAGGGTCTTACATCTAAACTTCAAAAACCTGAATTCTCTCTCATCTAAGGAATTGGTTTCTTGTCTTCCACAGCACTCATATGCTAAAGAATCTCTCTGCTCAGCATGTGAAAAAAGAAAACAGACAAAAGCTAGTTTCAAGCTGTTAAGTCTAAATATTGTATCCAAGATTTAATAGGAAAGTCAAATGTGTTAAAGTCAACATTGACCTTGTAATAGTTAGTCAAAGCATGTTTAGTTTCCTTAGCCTTTAAGGCTTTGTTTTAGTTTGGTAGTATATATAGTTTGGTTTGTGTAATCATGTAGTAACGAACTAGAGTGCATTGTATTGTAATTCTAGAGTTGATGTAATTCAAGATCTACTTTCTCTCTCTAGTTCTTGAGCTTATTTGTTCATATATTGAGTAATTAGCTTGTTGTGATTGGGATTTTATGATTAACAATTGGTATCAGAGCCATACCAAACTTTTCAGAATGATTTGATCAGAGTTTGAATTGAAATTTGTGTGTTTTTGGATCAATTTTTTAGTTTTTTCGAAAATATTTTCAAGAAACGAGTTTGTTACCGTTTCATCAATTTTTTTATGAAAAGTTGATTTTATTGCTTGAAATTGAAATCATTGTGCTCGATTTATTGTAGTGATTGAGTCTTATGTTGATTCCATATCGTAATTCGATCTAAATCTTTGTCAATTTTCGACTTTTGAGATTTTTCTTGAAATATCATTCGGTTACTGTTCGTGAATCAAAATTGTTGATTTCTGTGTTTTTAATCGAAATAGTGTATTAGAATTGTTTTCGAAATGTGTTTGTGAATGAATTGTCAAATTTTCAGATCGAAATTCGAGGTCTAGATAAGTTTTTGGTGCAAATTTGTTGGTTTTATAGATCTGCGTTTCATTCATCAGATATGCGTTTCATTCATCTGAGATATGCGTTTGTTTCATCTTGGTTTGCGTGTGATTCGTACTGGTTTGCATATCGAAAGTTTACTTGTGCTTAATTTGTATTGTGTGTTTCACGACACAAACGCATTATGAGTTGTGCGTTTCACGACACAAACGCATTCTGAGGTGTGCGTTTCACACTATTCACGCATAACAGAGTGTGCGTTTCACACTACACACGTACACCACAATTTTGCGCTTCAAGAAGGACCCGCATACCTCACTATGCGTTTCCTCAAGGACCCGCATACCTCAATATGCGTTTCCTTCTTCAACCGCATAGTTCATTGTGCGGTTCAGGCTACATACGCATAGCCTGTTGTGCGTTTCCTCTGTGACCCGAATTCCTCAATTGTGCGGGTCTCCCTGGAAAATTTTTTTGGTCATCTTTGGAAATATTTTTTTCTACACTGCGAAATAACAAGTATTGATCAAATTTCAATTTTCACGAAATATTTTTTTTAAGATTTCAATTTGATCTGATTGTTGTTTTTCTGATATACAGTTTGGGAACGATCATTATCATCAAGCTGATTTCTCATTCAAGATTTTCTGAGAGAGAGATGAGTTCACCAATTTTGCTCAGAGGAAGATACGAGCAGTGGAAAGCTGATTTTCTCAAATTTGTAGATACAAATGAGTTGAGTTGTTATATCAGATTGTCATTGACTGAAGGAGAGATGACACCTCATACTCCAACAGAAGATTGTACTGAGGATCGAGAGAAAAGAAAGAATGCTGATAATATGGCTCGAACTTTTTTGTTGAATAGTATTCGTCATGAGTTTAAATGTCACATAGATACATATCAGTTGACAGGAAAAGATTTGTACAAATCAATAGGAAAGGAGATATGGGACTATCTTGAATGGACGATGATAGGGCCAACAGTTGTGTCAGATCTAAAAGGAAAGATTTCTGAGTTGGAAGCTAAAATTCAGCAGATAGTCTTTGTTAAGAGCAATGAGCAGAAAATTAAGAAATTGGAATCTGAGAACTTTGAGCTTAGAAAGAATTTATCTGATTTTGAAAAACAGCTTGTTGCAAATAAAGCTGATTTTGATTCTGAAAAGAAAAAATTTTCGAAAAAGTTCTCAGATTTTTCAAAGAAATGTTTTGAGGAAAAGAAGTCAGTGGAGCTTAAGTGCATCAAGCTTTCTCAACAAATCTCAAATTTTGAGAAAGTACTGATATTGGAAAGAGAGAAGTTTGATAAAGAGAAGAAGGACCTAAAAAAGAAGAATGTAGGTTTCTTTAAAGAATTATCTGGCCAGAGAACAGAGTCAGAAAAAGGATTTGAGGAAGAAAGATCAATTTTTGAATCTGAAATCGAGAAGCTAACTTCAAAATTGTCTGAATTGTCTGCAGCTGCGCTAAAAGAGCAAAAGACGAAGTCTGAATTCAAGACAAAGATTGATCTGCTTGAGAAAGAAAAAATATATCTTTGCATCAAAGATAAAAGAACTTGAAAAATCTGTTTCAAGTTCAAGTCAGAATTTTATCTCTTCACAAAGGTCAGTCAAATTTTTTAATCAGATTTGTCGCACTAACCTTTTCTACGATGAATTCTTAGATGGTTCAGATACTTATCCGAGAACAAGTTTCAAGAAAGAGAAACTGGTGTGGAAAAGGAAACCAGTCAAAGATGATAAGGAAAATGAGCTGAAAGAGAAGAAATCATGTGTACCTGTACACAAAGCAAAGAAGAACAAAGCACCTAACGGTAAGAAATTTTATTGTTCTATTTGTTGTACACATGATTATTTTCACAAAACAAATGATCATTACTGGTATGGTTCTTACTCCATATCCCCCACACGCACTACAACTAACATTTCTGGATCCAAATACCAGTGGGTACCAAAACCGAAACCTGAATCTGTGTTGCAGGCACCTCAATCCAAGGGGGAGTAAGAAAGACAATGGCTGTTGAATAACACAGTTCAAGACCCGAACCTAAATGTCAATAAAATGGCTTCTAAGCAAAACAGCTTAGGACCCGTACCTCAGAGATCAAAAAGACTTTACTCCTGTATGCTTGCATCCGATGGATATTGATGGTCTTCATCCCGAGTGAATTGATCTGATCTCTATCCTAAACTTTTTCTTTGCTAAATTTTTCTGATATTGATGGTCTAACAATTCAAAGGGAGTGTTTGATCTCTATCCTGTTTTAACTGACATATTTCAGATGCTTAATTTAAGGGGGAGTAAAGGTGATAATTTCTGATTATTTTAGATAAGAACTCATTCTATAACTGTTTTACTGCTTTCTGTCCTTTTATTTTTGAATAAATAAAATGAATAAAGTGGCTTCTGATCAAATGACAGATCAGGACCCGTTTTTCAACGATCAAAGAAGGATATTATGCTAATATCCAGGGGGAGCTCAAAATATATAAATCATTTGATCATGATTTGAGGGGGAGACGAAAAGGTAAAAATCTTTTGATCCTAAGATCTCTGATTGTTTGAAAGAAGGACAACTTTCGAACATGAAAAACCTTTTCTTAAATGTTCAAACCACTTCTTATTCTCAATCGATTTTATGAATTTAGAAGTGTGATTTTTAAATGTTTTTCAATTTTTGTGCTTTAATGTTTAACTGACCGTGTGTTTCCAAAGATCAATACTTGTGTATTATCTTGTCCATATACTGTCAAGTATTCATACACACCGGTTCAGTATTTTATTTGAAATTGTTATTACCATGTCTCAAATTCAAACAATTTTTCGATGGTAATACCCCCGTTTGAAATTCAAAGTTGTTGAGCATCATTCATCTTTTTCATATTTGTGTTTTCATTGATAAATTGTTTATATTTGTTCATATAAACAAATATCCAATTCTTTGATACCCTAGCTATTTCATTTGATCTGCTTTTAATCATTGTCAGATTCTCAAAACAATTCTCTTAATTTCATTCCGTTCATTCAATATCTTTGTTTTGAGAAATCTTCAACGTTCAAATGCTCAAATTTCATTCATATTTTCAATGAGCATACATACACTGACATATGATTTCTTGTGCTTTACATGTCAAGAAAATCATTGATAAGCATGTACTTTTAGGAACATGGGATTCAGTATGAGTGCTTAATAGATCTTCCATGGATTCACGATAACCAGTGTTTCCTACCCCGGAAGAAATCCTTTGAGTGATTAAGAGGAGAGGGGTCTAAAAGAATTGAGCGTGGGAGTGAGCAGAGGTAAAATGGAAATGAGAGATTGGTTAGATGTGAGTATAATGATAAAAAGAAAGAGGGCGTGAGATCAGAGTTAAAAGAATATCAGAACTCTGCACCTACCACTTTCTGAGCCGGGCAACCACATTACTGATTGGTTCACATTTCTTTGGTGACCATCATTGAAATAGGCAAATAGCCCATGCCATCTCTTGCTTACAAACCTACTTGCTACTCATTATTTTCTTAAAAAGAGAATGTTTCACATTTTCTGGGGAAGCAACACATAATCTATCGGATCTTCACTTGGAAGATACTGATATTGAAAAAGAAGGAAAGTTGCCCCACCTTCGACCCTTTCTCATGCACATTGAGTCCATGTATAATCATTGTTGTCTCAGTGATTTACATACTTTGAGCCTTATGAAACACAACCATTGTGCTAATTCTTTCAGACACAAGCACGAGCACACAGAAAATTTGTTTTTCTGTCAGAACATTCATAGATAAACCTTGTGTTTTTCAATGATTGAATGGAAGTCCTGGGGAGTTAACATCAAACCAGCTCCTTAAATTGTACAATCGTTGTACACAGTAACTTTGTGTTACTGACAGGCACTTCTAACTGTTTCATTTGTTGAATCAGGGTTACAAGCTTATTATGTCTGAATTTGCAAAGATTCGGATATAAACTCTTTAGATCAAAGCACAACATTTATCAAAGGGGAGATTGTTTCAAAGGGGTTATCAAAGTCTGAGCTGAAATTGAAGAAATTTTGATGATCTGATGCTCACATCATCAAAAAGGGGGAGAACGATATAAAGGTTCAATTTCAGAGTTCGAGTTCAAAGTTCAAGCCTTAAATTCAAAATGTTTCCACTGCTGTTTCAAAGGCTGATTCAAATTCAAAAGATTCTGATTTTGAAAACAAACAAGATTTTCAAGATTCAAGAATGTTTGTTCTTCCGAAGATGATTCAGAGATCAAAGTAATGAAGATATAATTTTGATTGAAGACGAAAGATTTTTCAGAAATGAAGTTTCAAGTTTCAAAGAAGTTTCAAGAATTTTCTGTTTTGTTCAAGGCATGTTGACTTTCCAAAGTTTCAAAGTTTAAAAAGACTTTCCAAGATTCTTCAAAAGCTGCAAAAGAGCAAAGTTTTTGAAAGCTTCAAGAGACAAAAGATGAAGAATCAAGAGTTGAAGATCTGCATCAAATTTTTATTAAATCTTGAATACAAAGGGGGAGATTGTTAAGTCTAAATATTGTATCCAAGATTTAATAGGAAAGTCAAATGTGTAAAAGTCAACATTGACCTTGTAATAGTTAGTCAAAGCATGTTTAGTTTCCTTAGCCTTTAAGGCTCTGTTTTAGTTTGGTAGTATATATAGTTTGGTTTGTGTAATCATGTAGTAACGAACTAGAGTGCATTGTATTATAATTCTAGAGTTGATGTAATTCAAGATCTACTTTCTCTCTCTAGTTCTTGAGCTTATTTGTTCATATATTGAGTAATTAGCTTGTTGTGATTGGGATTTTATGATTAACACAAATCTAAACAAGTTTCCTTAGTGACAAGTCCTCTTCAACTCTTGCATATGGATTTGTTTGTCCCTATCAACATTCAATCAATAGATGGAAAGAAATATACACTTGTCATTGTAGATGAATACTCTCGCTACACCTGGTTATCTTTCTTCGCTGCAAGAGTGATACTCCAGAAGAACTAATATCTTTTGTTAAAAAGATGGAAGTGCTTAATAATCTTACTGTTCGGTCAATAAGAAATGATCATGGAACTGATTTCAAAAACATTTCTCTGAACAATTTCTTTGAGAACAAGGGAATTTCTCATAACTTCTCTTCAGTAAGAACACCTCATCAAAACCGAGTCGCTGAAAGAAGAAACATAAAGATCATTGAAGCTGCTAGATCAATGATCAACGATTCTCACCTCCCTACTCAATTTTGGGCTGAAGCTGTAAACACTGCATGTTTTACTCAAAACAGATCGCTGATAGTAAAGTGATTTGGAAAGACAACTTATGAACTTTTTCATGGAAGAAAACCTTCTATCAGTTTTCTTCATATCTTTAGTTGTCAGTGCTTTATTTTAAACAACAAAGATGAACTTGGAAAGTTCGACCCAAAAGCGGATGATGGAATATTTCTTGGATATTCCTCTATCTCTAAAGCCTACAGAGTTTTCAACAAAAGAAGAGAATTTGTGGAAGAAACAATTCATGTCACCTTTGATGAAACTCACTCATCTAACTCTAAACCAATCCCTGACAATGAAGAATTAAATGCTCGGATGTTTTCTCATTACAGAGAAACAAAACCTTTTTTCTCAAACCATCAGCATTCAGATCCTCCTCCAGCTGCTGATTATGATCCAAACATCATACCTCTGAACGTTGAATCCATCTCATGGGTTTCAGCTGAGCCACTAAACACACTTATTCCATCTGATCCATCTTCGTATGAACTTCTCTCAGAAAACACTGGTTTGTCTGACTCTCAACAATTAATAGTTGATGAACCGCAGGCTTCTTCTTCAGTGAACATTCCTATTGTTGATCCAATCTCTGAAATGAACGATCATGCTCCTGCTCAGCGATGGACTAGAGATCACCCCATAGATCTAATTCTTGGTGATCTCGATTTCAGGCACGACGAAGTTCAGAGATCCAATCTGGGTCAGCGCTATGCAAGAAGAGCTGCCTGAGTTCTCTCGCAACAAAGTTTGGAATGTCGTTCCTAGACCATCTGATAAAACTGTTATATGCACCAAATGGGTGTTTAGAAACAAGTTAGATGAACATGGAACTGTAACCCGTAACAAGGCTAGACTTGTTGCTCAGGGATACAGACAATAGGAAGGCACAAACTACGATGAAACCTTTGCCCCTATGGCTAGGCTCGAAGCAATTCGACTCTTCTTAGCTTATGCAGTTTACAAAGACTTCATTATATATCAAATTGATGTAAAATCAGCGTTCCTAAATGGGAAGCTGAATGAAGAATTCTATGTAGAACAACCCCCAGGGTTCTGTGATCCTAAGTATCCAAATTATATTTAAAAATTGGATAAGGCTCTCTATGGTCTAAAACAAGCCCCTCGTGCTTGGTATGACACTCTCTCATCCTTTCTTATCTCTGAAAATTTTGAACGTGGCAAAATTGATAATACATTATTTTTCAGAAAGATAAAAGGTCATATTATTCTTGTACAAAGTTCTACTAACCCATCTCTATGTACTCGCTTCGCTGAAAGAATGAAGAAATAATACAAAATGAGTATGATGGGTGAGCTGACATATTTTCTTGGTCTTCAGATTAAACAATCTGACAAAGGTACTTTTATCAGCCAAGGTAAGTATGTTAAAGATTTGCTAAAGAAGTTTGATCTAACACAAACTTCAGTAATGAAAATCCTCTGGCACCTCCTCTGAAACTTAACAAAGATCAATCTGGAAAACCTGTTAATGTCACTACCTTTAGAGGAATGATAGGCACCCTGTTGTATCTCACAACGAGCCGACCTGACATCATGTACTCTACTTGTTTATGTGCACGCTATCAATCTGAACCCAAGGAATCCCATCTGATCGTTGTTAAGGGAATTTTTAGATATCTGAAAGGGACTCCTAACCTATGTCTTTGGTATCCTAAAGACTCATGGTTCGATCTAACTGGATATTCCGATAGTGATTTTGTAGGTTGAAACTCGATAGAAAAAGTACCACTGGTGGATGTCAACTCCTAGGAGGAAAGCTGGTAAGTTGGATAAGCAAAAAGCAAAATTCAGTGTCCACTTCCATAGCTGAAGCAGAATATGTAGCCACTGCAAGTTGTTATGCTCAGGTCTTATGGATGAGAAATCAGCTATTATACTATGACCTTCAGCTGTCAAATATTCCAATCTATTGCGACAACACTAGTGATATCGCTATAGCAAACAATCCAGTGCTACATTCAAAGACAAAACATATAGAGATCGTATATCATTTTATCAGAGATCATTTGATGAATGGTGATATTCAACTTCACTTTATCCCCACTGACTATCAGCTAGCTGATTTGTTTACCAATCCTCTTGATGAGACAAGGTTCAAGTTTCTCATCAGTGAGCTTGGAATGCTGAATCTTGAAGAGTAATTCTTCATCTTCCAACATTATGTCAGTGATTCTAAGTTCCTCTCTATCAATATATCCCTGAATAAATTTTTGACTCTCAGGTATGTTCTCTTATTCTCCATCACTGAATATTCATTCAGCAAGTTTTTTTTCAAAAATAAAAATAATCATTTTCTTTTCTTCAAATGATTAAAAGCTTTTTGATAAACAAATTCTGTCCCTAGCATTTCTATTCAGTGATCCTTCTGAAATAAATAATCAATATCTGAATTTCTATCAAGGATTCTTCCAAAACGAAAACCTATCTCTGACTTTTCTTTAGAGATAATTTCAAAAAGGACAAATGAAACGTTTTTCTCTCTTCATGACGTCATTTGAACCGACAATCCACGACATGCCTTTATCTGACACGTTCGTCTGCTGCCCTTCTATCCAATCAACTTTGTGGAATGTGTCCATGTCATGATGAACATTTGTTTTCCCGCTGTTAGTGTATTAATTGTATACAAGATTTAATTGAGAAAGCTTTGTAAAAAGCCTTTGTAATAGAATAGTCAAAGGATTCTTTGAAAGTCAAATAGTAAGAAGTCAACATTAGTTTTAGAGGTGCTTAAGTTCTTGAGAGTTTAAGGACTTGAGAGTTTATTCAAGTACTTTAGAGTTTAGTTGTATTACTTGAGAGTTTTACTCTTGGTATAAATATGTTTGTTACTTGTAATTCTTGTAAGAGCTCATTTGTAATATTTGATTTTAGAGATAATCTGATTGAAGACTTTCTCTTTCTACTCTCTCTCTAGGAATTAACATTGTCAGATCTTAATCTTGAGTTGTGTTTGCTTGATTTGAATCTGGATTTTACAATTTCAATTGGTATCAGAGCCATACCAAACTGATTCAGAGAAATTTGCACCGAAAATTGGGATTAATTTCTGAATTTTTGAATCTCACAATTAGTTTTTCTTAAAAAACCAAGAACATGAAGAGAATTTTTTTTTACTGTTCTAATTCGAATTTCTTGTGATTGATTGTTGTTTGATTACAGAATTGATCAAGTTGTGATCGATGTTTGTTTAAAAACACATTTCAATTTCACAAATTCATAGATCGACCACAAGATCAAATAAAAATTTCGAATTCTTGGATCTTGAGTGTCAAAAATATCAATCTATGTGTTGTTGAAAATTGTTCTATAATTTTTTTTTGTTGCTTAGAAATACGTTTTGATTTGATTGTTGATGGTATTGATGTGTTTTTGAGATTAAATTTGCAGATTTACATCGATTGTATCTGTGAAATTAAACAGTTTGAATCTTGCGAGTGTGATTTCACAACCATCTGCGAGATCTGAGATTTCTTGTTCGCTCAATCTGTCCAGTTCATTGATATGCGATTCTTAGTTGAAGTTTCAATTTTCAATAATTGATGTGCAATCGATTTGATCTGTTCTAATTGAATTGCAGGAACTGCAGTTTCAAATTGAAGTGAATTGCGAGTTCATAATCATTCAATCTGCTTTAATATTCCACGAGTTTCAGTTCATGATTTCACAAATCTTGCGAGTTCTAATGATGTTACTCCATGAGGCTAGCGAGTTCTAATCATTGTGATCTGAATGTTCTACGAGCTCAAGAAATCTGCGAGTTTAAGAAAATTTTTAAATCCATTTGGTCTGCTTGTTCAAGATAATACGCAGATAGCTATCTGAGTGTTCTACAAACTCACAGACCCTTATCTGCGAGTTTATGATTCTAATTTTTCTTCAGGTTGCGTGCTTCAATCCACCATCTGCGAGCTTGAGAAAACACGCAGATAGGCTTCTGCGAGTTCAGCAAACCCGCAAGTCACTATCTGCGCGTTTGACGTCATCGATCTGCGTGTTTCTGAAATCCAAATTGGTTTTTGTGTTCCAGTTAAATTTTGATTTGCGAGTTTAGACTCATTCAGTTTGCGAGTTTCTGGTCTGCAATTCAAAGGCAGTCTGCGAGTTTTATATAGAACACGCAAGGCACTGTGCGAGTTTCATTTTATATGCAGCTTGCGAGTTCCAGTTAATGTAACTTGGAAATTTAACTCAAAGCAGTCTGCGAGTTAGTGTTTAAGTGATCTGCACATTTTTAAGCGATCTTGACATTTCTAGCTCATAAACCACAGCCTTATAAACCACAGCCTGCGAGTTCTGTGGATTCAATGAAAAACACTCAAGGCACAACAGAGAGTTTGCAAAACATGCAAGGCACAGGATTGAAATTCAGCCTTTGATCTGCGAGTTTTAACAAAACACGCAAGTCACAAGAATTTTTTTTCGATCGAAACTTCGAAGTGGGTCTTCCTATGAGATGCTTTTAATCGATATTAATGATTCTAATTTGTTCCTTGTTTGATTTAGAGCCCACAACAACTTTCAGAATTGATTTTGGTCAAGAATCGAGCAAGTTATCGAAGTTTAAAGTGTCGTCGGAGTTCTCGCCGGAAAAACGGGAATAGCTGGAATTTCGATTTATCTACTGTTTTGGATGTTGTAACTCACTAGTTATATTACTTACTCGATTTACATATTTTTCCAGGTGTTTACATGTGTTAAAAGATCAAAAATGGATCGCCAGATAATCGCTGCATGTTCGAAACTTCTTCGTGGAAATTGATTAAGCATCGAACAAGGAGTATTTTGCATCTTGTTTGATCCATTTTGGTCGAAAAACGAAGAAGATATTGTCGATAAAAGTTCACAGTTCGTAAGGTTGAAGATGGATGAACAATAAACTAACGGACATCCGTTATCTCCGTTTCGTTAGTTTTATGACATTTTGGTCCTAGATCGTTGGTTCCGTTAGTTTTCATTACTTTTTTAGTCCATTTCTCAGTTAGTAGTGTTAGTCTAGTTAGTATCTTTTAAAGTTTGTCTTTTTCAGTCCCTATAGTTAACTTTGTTAGTTTTTCTGTTAAATATGATACATTTTTAGTCCTTTTTAGTTAGAATCATTAGTTTAGTTAAGTAGTTTTAAAGTTTGGCAGTTTTAGTCCATGTAGTTTATAGTTTCTAGTTTTTTTCATTTTTAGTCCTTCAAGTTTTATAAGTTTAGTGTCTTTACATTTTTTAGTTCCTAGACTTCATATTTTTTTTTTGTGTTTCTGTCGTTTTAATTTTCGTTTTTCATCGAGTCTTAGTAATTTTGCACTTTTAGTCCTTGTTTTTAGTATTATCTTCGTATTTTGTCGTTTTTAATTCCTGCTTTTTTACTTCTTTTTCATTTTTAGTCCATCTTATATCGTTTGTGAGCTTATCTGATATTTTTTTTGTGCTAATTCAAGTTTGACTTTTAGTCAATTGTTCTGAACTGTTTGGGAACGATCTTTAATATCAAGCTAATAATTTCTCATTCAAGATATCTACTGCAGAGAGAAAGCAGATGATCAACAAAGATTTGGAGCCTATCATTTTAATTACACATATCATAGTGGATGAAAATGAAATGTCTTCAACTTTAAAAAAATCTGTCAAGATGCCTACTGTTGATGATAAGGGAAATATTGAATTGTCAGCAAGAGATATGGCGTTCTTGTACATGCATGAGATACCAAAAATAGAAGCTGAAAGAGATCGACTGAAAAATCATAATTCAGTGCTTCTAAAGCAAATTCAGGAGTTGAAATTTAAATTGTCAAATTCTGATAAAACTCCTGTTTGTACAAATTGTACTGAACATGCTAAATCTGATTGTGCAGGTATCATCAGTGCAAAAGAGAACGAGATAAGAGAGAAAGAGAAAGACATAAGAGAGAAAGAGGAAAAGATTAAAGAAAGAGAGAAAATGATTGATTTAAAAGAAAAAACTATTCAGTCATGTGAGAAAGAGATTAAGTTGAAAGAGAAAAAGATTGAATATCTCAAAAGCCAACTGAAGACGACTGAACAGAAAGCATCGGATTTGCAAGATGAATCAGTCAAGCTTCAAAACAAGTTTAAGGCTTTCGAAGAAAAGATATCTACTCTGGAAAAGAAGAATGCTGAATTGAAAATAAGTCTCCAAGCAGAAAAAGAAAAATCATGTGGGAAGACATCTTCTACTCAACAGATGTCTAAACTTTCTAAGAAAACTTTGCAAAAGAAAAGGGATCTTGAGTTGAGATGCATTAAACTTTCCAAGCAAGTGTCTGATTTTGAAAAGATTCTAATTATTGAGAGAGACACATTTGCTAAGGAAAGAAAAGTTCTTGAAGATAAAAACAGTGAATTTCCCAAACAAAACTCTATTTTAGAAGACTTATTAGAAAAAGAAAGACAAATTTTCAAAGAAAAGAAAAATCTTTTGAATCTGAAAAGAAAAATTATGAAAAGAGAAATGTTGGGATCTTCAATTAATTTTCTGATAAATCCAAGAACTTACAAAAAGATTTTGAGCAAGAACGTTCATATTTTGAAACTGAAATATCCAAGCTCATGTCCAAGATCTCTGTTCTATCATCATATATTCTTAAAGAACATAAGGCAAGATCTGATTTGAAAATAAAGTTTGACACACTTACTTCAGAAAGAAACATTTTATCTGAAAAGATAAAAAGCTTGTAAGCTGCAAACATTGAATTGTCAGATAAAGTAACAGCTGATGTGATTAGTCAATCACCTGTTGATAACTCAACATAATCAGTCCGTTCTTTCAAAACAACTTCAAGTTCTATTCATGACAAAAATGTTTTCAAAAAGAAAAGTGTCAAACCAAACATTGTCAAATAAAGTCAGATCAAACCATCAAATTTGTTTTATGATAAATCTGTTGATGGTTCAGCAAATTTTTACATCAAATCTCTTGGAAAGTTTCTAAGAAAAATCAGATGGTCTGGAGAGTAAAAGATTCTGATTGTCAGGATCTTAATTCTTAACAAGAATAAACACTCAGAAAACAATATTAAAGGAGCTGCGGAATAGCACTTTAATATTCAGAAAAACAATGAAACAGTAAATCAAAATCACAACTTGCAAACTCTTATTGAATGATTGAAAGTCACAAGCTTTTACACACAACCTCAATATTGATGAACAGACTCACCGATACGAATTCTACTTCTCTAGAATTAGGGTTCTAACCTTGAGGTTGATTCTCTCTATTAAAGCTAAAACTTAGAATTATTGTTACCAATAAAGAAACAAACTATTCTATACATATACTGAAGATAAAAGATAATTACAAAGTAATAAAAGATCTTCAGTATAATCTTCCATCATTATCTCCAAGCTTCCATGAATATCTTTAATCCAACTGTCATCCTTGCCATACAGATCTTCATCTTATAAGCAGCATTAACCTTCAGCAGTATTAATACTCTGAGCAGTATTAAGTTCAGCAGTACTAACCATGCTCAGCAGTATTAACTTTGTTCTAGCAGTACTAACTCCAGCAGTACTAACTACTTAGCAGTACTAAACTTGCTTAGCAGTAGTAACTTCTTTCAGCAGTATTAATCTTTGACTAGCAACACTAACCTGTATCAGCAGCATTAACATCAGAAGTATTAACCAGGTTCTGCTAGCAACATTAACTGTACTTAGCAATTCTTCAGTTCCCAACAATCTCCCCCTAACTTGACTTTGAGGAAGAGTAGTCAAGTTCTTCAGATGCTCCCAAAATACCATTCTTCAGATCCCTGTATCAACATTTAGCCCCAAACTTTGATTGATCATTCTCTGAATCAGATACTTGGCCATTTCTGAGTTTTCAACACATTCAAGCTTCTTCTTTAACATTGCATGAAGCTTCAGTCTGCTGTGGTTGTATACTCTATCCACTAGGAAGTATTCTATGTGATTTCTATCCAAAGTCACTGCATATACTCCACTAGTTTCATATAGAGTCCAATTGTTGACTATTTGAAACACATTTCTTATGACTCCTTCCACTTCATTAGGTTTGAACATCATACACAGATACTCCATCACCAGCTTTGTGATTGAAATCCCTGGAGCTTTTAACTGATCTGCATATAACTTTATCCTTATTTCAAACATTTCCTCTACATTAGACCTGAAGCATGTTCTGACAATCTTGGCCCAAGTGTTGAATACCTCATACTTTTCATCCTTCCTCTTGAGCCTTATGTATTCCTTTCCATCCACTGTCATTGTATCCCAGTGAATAACTTCAGGAGGCTTTACACCAACAGGTTTAGCTGAAATTGGTTCAGGCAATTTGTCCATCACTACCATGTACATCTTTACATCATCAGTACTTGAAGGCTATTTCTTTTCAGATGACTCAGGTGCCCCTTCTTCTTCAACAACCTTCTCAGCCTCTCCTTCAGTTATTCTAGGCTTCTTGGTTATCATTCTTCTTGCCACCATCTTGGTTCTTTTAAGAGTCCTTAGACTTTCACCAAGAGTGGCCTCCTTCTTTTGAGTTTCTTGCTCATCTGGAAAAGGTTTTTGTAAGAAGTCATTGCTCTATTTCATCCTTTTCTCCATTTCAACCCTTGCAGTTTCATCCCCTTGAAGCTTGATCATTTCTGCATCATACAGCCCTTTGATTTGCTCAAAAGACATTTTTGAAAGCATTTCCTTTTTGACACCTACAGCACCCTTGAGGAAAGTGATCATCTTCTTTCTCTCTTGAGCACCAAGGTATGTCTTTGAAGGTTGTCTTTGTCTTTTCTTTGCAGCCATTTTTATCTTTCCAGACTTCCTTAGAGTTGTGGCTTTCTTCTTGGCTAGTTCTGTTGCAAGACTTTGTTGATAGGCTTTATTCAGTTCTGCAACCATTGCTTTTGCCATTTCTCTATCCTTTTCCACTTGCACATTTTCTGCTTCTTCAAGTTCAGCTTGTATCTTTCTAGCCAGAGCTTCATCTGACTCAATCAACTTATGCTTTTTCATTGGTTGATCAGATTCCACTAGCTTTGCTTTGCCTTTCTCTTTACTCATCACTTTCTGAATACTAACTTTCTTGATAGCTTCAACATTGTCTTTGATGACAACTCCTTTGACCTTTGAAGTGACCTTGGGAGTATCATGCTTGGCTTTGATTAATGCTTCAGCTGTCTCAAGTTCTTCCAAATTTCTGCTCTGAATATCACTTAACACTTCTTTCACCATTTCTACTGCTTCATTTAGTTCAGCAGCATTAACAGTTTCTGCTTCTTTAATTGCTTGAGCAGCATTAACTGTTTCTGCTGCTATTGATTCTGTTACTGCTTCTTGTACAACATTTTCTGCAGTTGTTACTCCCCCTCAAACTCAACTTCCTCTTGCTCCCCCTTAGCTTTGGCATCTTCCATATTGATATCAGCTGCTGACTCCCCCTTCTGGGAGCATCAGTCACTGGTTTCCTCCTTCTTAGTACAAATCGTTTCTTCTTCTTTTGCAGAATCAATTTCTTCACCATTTGCTTCAGGTTGAGAATCTGTTCTTGTTGTGACAGAACTATCATTTTCAACTCTTCTATATCTTTGCCCTGTTTGAGCACATCCATGTTGATGTTTCCCATGGTTTCCATCAATTCAAAATAGTTATATCTGTCCTCACCTTCTCCAGAAGTGTTACCCTCTTTTGAAGGATCATTGGATCTTTTTGTAGTGGGAGCCTTCTGCCTAACAGAAGCACTCTCCACCCCCGTGGGTTCTTGGCACCAGGGACCTTTGGATGAGTGTTCACCCAAAGTTGCCATGGGGAAGGACTTAGTTATATTACCACTGACCTCCTCTGTGCTAGCAGGAGTAGTGGCAGCCTTAGCACCCATATGCTCAACCATCTCCTCAGTGAGCACCTCCTTGGGGTTGGGAGACACCCCTGTGGTTTCACTGTAGATATTCTCTAAAGGAGAATTCTCCCTTAGAGGGCTTAAAAGCTCAGTGGGTGATGGTACAAGAAGGGAAGGAGCCTTCTTTACCTTTTTCCTTATATATGTTTGGGTGATTGGTGAAGTTGGCTTATGAAGTAGAGACTGGGAATAGATATAGAGTGGGAAGGTTGGGATTGGCTAGCAGTGGGATGGTCTAATGAGGGCCTTGACCCTGCTGCCCTACCTTCTTCAGTGTGGGACACAACCATCATTGTAGAGAACAATGGGGTGTCAACTCCTTCCGAGTCCAGCGGGGATCTATTCATGTTTGAAAAGACCTTACCTTTGGAAATTTTTGGTACATATACCTCATCAAAGTGAGGCATATCCGTCAATTCCTGGGTTATAACATCTTGTACAAACCTGGGGTATATATAAAAACTCTTTTTACTTCCCAGGTTTGAGACAAGATCACTGAAAATCATTTTAGAAAAATTGTATTTTCTGGCAGTGGCCAAGCAGACCAAAGCATATGCAATGGTGCTGCTAAAGTCACTCCATCCAGTAGTCTTTTTAGAGATACAATGCATGAGGGTATGAACTAGAAAACGCCATTGGGTATAAAATTTAGATTTTCAGAATTTAAAACCTCCCAATTGGCCTCCATACCCCATTCTTGACAAATTTGAGAATAATTCCTCATTAGGAATAGAGGTTATACCTTCAGCATCGTCTAGGCGTAGACAAATGCGTATCATCTCTTCAGTAACTAACAAGGGTTTGTCACACACCCTTGTTTTCAGAATCTTCACACCATTCTCTGTAACCATGGTGGCATTAACCCATAATTGCCTTTGATGCTCTATGTATATGGTTGGAGACACAGTTAGAGCATGGGCGATATGGCTCGACTTCAAAAAATCCACTATTTGATGAAAGCCTGCAGCTTGCTTTGGCTTTTGTAGCATCGCAATCTCGTTATGCTCATCTATGAATGCCATGGATGCCATTGAATCTTGTGTCTTCTTGCCTGAAACTTACTAAGGAGCTTGAGAGAGAAGGATTAGAGAGACGATGAACAGTATTCAAAGAGTCGTTATGATCTTTTAGGCGGGCAAAGGGTATTTATAGTGTATGGGACATAAGCAGTATTAACCTAAAGCAGTATTAATTACCTAGCAGTATTAACTGAGAGCAGTATTAACCACTAGCAGTATTAACTAACTAGCAGTATTAACTGAGAGCAGAATTTACCACGAGCAGTATTAACTAACTAGTAGTATTAACTGAGAGCAGTATTAACCACTAGCAGTATTAACTGTGCACTGGCAGTATTAAAACTGCACTGGCAGTATTAAAACTGCACTGGCAGTATTAAAACTGCACTGGCAGTATTAACTATACTTACTCTTTTTGAAGCTTATGAAGGTCTGATCAAGGCAATAACTTCCTGTGACAAATGATTAGCAGTACACAAGTAACCAAAATAACAGGTTTATAGACACCTTTTTAAACAAATGAGCTCATTCAGAGTTGATCATGCCCACACTTGAGACCAAGAAAGTGAATCTAGCCACATCAAAAGCTTTAGTGAATAGATCTGCAAACTGATTGTCAGTATGGACTTTAGCAACTTGAATGAGATTCTTTTCATTGCTATCTCTGATAAAGTGATACCTGATCTCGATTGCTTTGTTTTGGAGTGCTTGACAGGATTGTTAACAATGCTTATAGCACTGCTATTGCCAATAAAGATTGGAGGGTGATGAAATGTTACCCCATAGTCCAACATCTGATTTTGAATCCATAGAACCTGAGAGCAACAACTTGCAACAGCAATATACTCAGCTTCTGTTGTTGATAAGGACACTGTGGTTTGTTTCTTACACTGCCAAGATACTAGTCTTGCACCCAGAAGTTGACATCCCCCTGAAGTAGACTTTCTGTCCATGTTAGCACCACCCAAGTCACTATCTGAATATGCAATCAAGTCAAATGAGGATTCATATGGATACGAAAGACCTAATCTAGGTTGCCCTCTTAAGTATCTGAAAATCCTCTTCACAGCTTGAAGATGTGATTGCTTGGGCTTGACTTGGAATCTGGAACATACACATACTGGAAACATGATGTCTGGTCTTGAGGCTGTGAGATACATGAGAGATCCAATCATTGATCTGTATAGATGGATATCAACATCCTCCCCCTAAAGATCAGTAGTGATCTGTTTGTGAGTTTCCTTTGGTGTGCTTGCTGGCTTTGAGTATTTTAAACCATATTTCTCCAGGATGTCTTGCACATACTTTGATTGACTAATGAAGATCCCATCTGTCTGCTGATTCACCTGAAGTCCAAGGAAGAAGGTAAGTTCACCCATTGAACTCATTTTAAAGCTCTTGTGCATCAACTCTTCAAAGTCTCTAAACATCTGATCTTTTGTGGATCCAAAAATCATATCATCCACATAGATCTGCACTAGTAGGATGTCCTTCTTACTTCTTTTAATGAAAAGGGTCTTGTCAATGATGCCCCTTTCAAACCCATTCCCTAAGAGATAGGTAGACAGAGTGTCATACCATGCTCTTGGGGCTTGATGTAGACCATAGAGTGCTTTCTTCAACTTGTATACTCTGTCAGGATATCAAGGATTTTCAAAACCAGGTGGTTGACAAACATATACTTCATCAATTATACCATATAGAAATGCACTCTTTACATCCATTTGATAGACCTTGAACTTCATGTATGAGGCATAGGCTAGGAACATCCTAATTGCCTCTACTCTTGCCACTGGAGCAAACACTTCATCATAATCTATGCCCTCTTCTTGAGTGTTCCCTTGTGCCACAAGCCTTGCTTTGTTTCTGATCACAATACCTCTCTCATCCTTTTTGTTCCTGAAAATCCACTTGGTGCCTATAACTCTATGACCTTTTGGATGGTCTACCAAGTCCCAAACATCCTGTAGTTTGAATTTAAGTAACTCTTCTTGCATGGCTTCTATCCAACTTGAATCCTTCATTACATCATAGGCCTTCTTAGGCTCAATCTGGGATAGAAAGCAGGAGAGTACTGTGTGTTTTAATCCTGCAGCTCTTGAAGTCTACTTTGATTTCTTGTTATCATAGGAGAAGAGATGGCTCCTATGACCAGCTGTGGAGGATGATTCTTTTGAGTTCTAGTCTGAAAACTAGGTTCTTCATGGATTCCCACCTCTAGATTGGAATCATTTAAGTCAACTGAGGGGATCACCTCAGTTACTTCTAGCTCTTTATGCACTGAAGATTCTTCTTCTCTTCTTTCTTCTTCACTCTGAATTGGCTCAGATATAGTTTCTTTTTCACAGAATTCAACAGGTTCTTTTATAGGCATAGGAAAGATCACAGACTGAGGAATAATGTCTTGAACTTGCGTATCCCCTGATCCTCCACTCCTTTAACCTGCATAATCATTACTACTGAAACCAAAAGAGTTAGTTAGTGAATCAATGTCAAATAGCCACTGAGGACCAGACCCAATAGGATTTGGTGTGTTCTCATTGCATTTGACATTGTCACTTTCCTCAATTATTCTAGAAGAAGTATTAAAAACTCTGTAAGCCTTACTCTGAGATGAGTAACCAACAAGAAAACCATCATCAGCCTTGCTATCAAACTTTCCTAAGTGAGTTTTGGTATTGAGAATGGTACAAGGACACCCAAAAGGTTTGAAAAATCCTATAAAAGATTTTCTTTTATTTAAAAGCTCATAAGGTGTCTTGTTTTTAGGCTTGACTACTAGAACTCTGTTTTGGACAAAGCAAGCAGAATTAACTGCTTCAGCCCAGAAAGTAATTGGAAGTTTTGAATCTGCCAACAGAGATCTAGCAGCCTCAATTAGTGTCCTATTCCTTCTCTTAGCAACACCATTTTGTTGTGGAGTCCTAGGAGCACTGTATTTCCTCTCAGTTCCTTTTTCCTCACAGAAGGTGTTTAGGTCATGATTTTTAAATCCAGTACCATTGTCTGACCTAATGACTTTTACTTTTTGATTTGTTTGGTTTTCAATTCTTAGAATAAAGGATTTGATCAGTCCACTTGTCTCATCCTTAGTTCTTAGAAAATATACCCAAGTAAATCTAGAGTAATCATCAACAATAACTAGGCAGTATGATTTCTTACCAATACTCATAACATTTGTAGGACCAAACAGATCCATATGCAATAAATGAAGAGAACTAGAGATTGTGTTCACCTCTTTGTTCTTATGAGAAGTTTTGTGTTGTTTACCTTTGAGACAAGCAACACAATGATCATCACATGAATATACTTTAGAAGGCCAACCACTTACAAGGTTTTTTTTAACAAGTTTATTTATTGTTTTAAAGTTCATGTGACACATCCTTCTATGCCAAAGTGATGATTCATCCAGAGAAGCTTTTGAAACAAGACAATTTAGGGATGAATCAGATGAAACACTTTCCATATCTAAACAATATACATTATCCTTTCTGGGGGTTCTTAGTAGTATCATCTTTTCATCTACTACCTTGAATCCAGGAGCAAGGATAATGCATTGAGAATCAATAAATAATATACTATGTTGTTTGTCACAGACCTGTGATACACTTAACAGGTTGTACCTTAACTGTTCAACATAGAATACATCTTCAAAGGTCATTTTACCTTTGGTCACATCACCTTTACCACTGATTTTACCTCCATCTGGAGTATTCCCAAAAGCAACATGACCACCATCAATCTTCTTGAAGTTCTTGAGGCAAGACATGTTCCCTGTCTTGTGCCTAGAGCAACCACTATCAACATGCCAGATGCTCTTCCCCTTGAGTTGCTGTTTGCCCTGCACATTAGATTAAACAATTAGTATTGATTGGGAACCCAAGCGAAAGTGGTCTTGGGTCTCCCTTTCTCATCAAAATACTTACATTCCTTTTTGATGAGGTTTTTAAAATCAGAACACTTATTATTGGAGTACTTTGTCAAGATTATTGGTCTAGAAGCACTAATACTAGAAGTAGCACTATCTTTAGAAGTACTAACAAAGTTAGCAGTATTAACCTTGGTAGCAGTATTATTGCTTCTAGCAGTACTATCACTGTCACCAGCACTATTTGTGGTAGCAGTACTAACAGCTTTAGTTCTTTTAGGTATCCAAATCTTGACAATGTCTCCCACATTCTTTTTCTTCATGTGGCTTTTAGATTTAACAACTTTCTTAGCCACATGGTTCTTTTCTTTCTTCCTATAACCAAAGGGTTTTTGAGTAGGTCTCTGAAAGTTCAGCCTTTGGTTCATGGGATTGAAATAGCAATATTTGTTAATGTGATTAAGCTTTCCACAAATAAAATAGGGTTTTGGTCTATTGATTTTACTCAGATCAATCCCTTGTTTTTGTGCCCACAGATTATTCCAGTTTCTCTGATTACCCCTCTTTTTATCATGTTTTTGGGGCTCAGATTTATTGCATGCACACTTGTTGCAAGGAATAGGGTTCACAATAGTGGTCTGCTTATAATGAACCTTCTTATTCTTTCCCTCAGTCTTCTCTATCTCATTGGACTTGACCCAATGCTTTCCACATCCCTCATTGGTAATTATGTGGTTTTCCATGGGAATCTCACCACTCACAGTGTTGTCCTTATTCTTGACAGTTTCTTTCTCAGTTTTATCCTCAACAACTACTTCATCTAAGGGATCTATCTCAGTGGCTCCCTCAGGCAGGTCCTTCCTATCCTTTGTCTCTAACAAGTCTGAACTAGGAGGGATGTAGTTGTTGTTGTAGGGTGGTGGTGTGGTATTGTACCCTATTCCTCTTCTCAGTTTATCATGAATCTGAGTTTGTAGTAACGAGTCCATTGCTTTAGAAGCATTGGAAAACTTTTCTACATCTAACTTGACTTTAGCTAACTCTCCTCTTAACTTATCACTCTCATCTTTAGATTTGGTCAGTTGGAGTTCTAGGTCATTTTTCTCCCACTTCTAGTAGTTTGTGTCATAAGAATGTTGAAGCTCATTGGCTTGAAAACTCTTAATCTGATCTTCAAACCTCTCAACAATCCTCACATAATCTTTTATGTCCTTTTCTAATCTTTTAAGGTCATCACTCATGTTCTGGTTGTGATCCCTGTACCTTTTAACAGTGTTAATGCAATTTTGAGTACAAAGATTAGAAGTTACCTCTGTTGGGAGATCAGACACCTCTACCATTAAAGCTTGGTTTTGGATAGCCTCTTCTTCTTGATCACTCCAATCAAACCCCACACCTTGTTGAGAGACTAGGGCTTGAGCAGAGTTTCTTTTATTATTGAAGCTTCCAGACTGTGCTTGTTGGTGGTTCTTGTTGTGAGACACTCCACTTCTGCATTCCCTAGCAAAGTGTCCCTTCTGATGGCATTTATAGCATTCCACCTTTGACTTGTCAAATCCTGCTCCATCTTCTCTTCTTTGGGAGAAGTTGTTCCTCCCAGTTCTCTTGATGAACTTCTTAACTCTCATAGAGAGCATGGCCATCTGCCATTTAATGTCCATCTCTTCAAGATCATCCGGATGGAGTTGTTCCAAGTCATCATTAATTAGAGAAGAGTTTCCATAACTGGACAGAAAGGCTTCAAACACAGTTTCAGTGCCTTTCTCTTGATTTGCTCCATTGGCAGTACTAACTGATTCAGGGTTAGAGGTAGAATCAATTGATGCTGATAGGAGTGCAACATTGTGAACATACCCAGAAGGCTTCTTCTTAGCCTCTAACTCAGATTCAAAAACTCTTAAATCATTGTATAGATCATCAAGTTCCTTTTCTTCCAGTTTATCATTCTGTCTGAAAGAGACAGTATACATGGTCCATTAATCACCCAGGGACCTTAGGAACTTCCTGTTTAGATCATCTTGATCAATTTGTAGTCCCACAGTAGCTATTTCACCAATTAGCTTGTTGAACCTGTCAAAAGTTTGAGTCATTGACTCATTCTTGGTTGACATAAAGTTCTCATACTGTTGCTTCAGTATGGCCTTCTGATTTCTCTTGGTACTTTTGGTACCAGAGAATCTCTTCTCTAGAGCATTCCAGAGCATCTGTGCATCAGTGAAATTGCATAATTGGTGTTGATATTCATTGGGAATAGCCAAGAGCAAAGTGCTCAAGGTTTCATCTATGTCTGTTTAGTTTTTTTTTCTGCATCAGTTTTTGGTGGTGTCCTCTTTCCATCAGCACCAATCTTTCCTGCTTCAGATGGGCCATTCTCAATGATGTCCCACATAGAATAATCAGTGAGGAGTATGTATTGCTTGATTCTGATCTTCCACATGTCGAATTCATTGGGTCTGAGCATTGGAACCTTTGAGACCAAAGTACTATTTGATTCAGCTGTGTTTTCCATGATGAATAAGATTTCTGAGAATACAGGCTCTGATACCACTTGTCAGGATCTTAATTCTTAACAAAAAATAAACACTCAGAAAACAATATTAAAGAAGTTGCGGAATAGCACTTTAATATTCAGAAAAACAATGAAACAGTAAATCAAAATCACAACTTGCAAACTCTTATTGAATGATTAAAAGTCACAATCTTTTACGCACAACCTCAATATTGATGAACAGACTCACCGATACGAATTCTACTTCTCTAGAATTAGGGTTCTAACCTTGAGGTTGATTCTCTCTATTAAAGCTAAAACTTAGAATTATTGTTACCACTAAAGAAACAAACTATTCTATACATATACTGAAGATAAAAGATAATTACAAAATAATAAAAGATCTTCAGTATAATCTTCCATGATTATCTCCAAGCTTCCATGAATATCTTCAATCCAGCTGTCATCCTTGCCATACAGATCTTCATCTTATAAGCAGCATTAACCTTCAGCAGTATTAATACTCTGAGCAGTAATAAGTTCAGCAGTACTAACCATGCTCAACAGTATTAACTTTGTTCTAGCAGTACTAACTCCAGCAGTACTAACTACTTAGCAGTACTAAACTTGCTTAGCAGTAGTAACTTCTTTCAGCAGTATTAATCTTTGACTAGCAGCACTAACCTGTATCAGCAGCATTAACATCAGAAGTATTAACCAGGTTCTGCTAGCAGCATTAACTGTACTTAGCAATTCTTCAGTTCCCAACACTGATGAAGAGAAGAAAAAAGACAGATCATTCAAATCCACAACCAATGCCAAAAAGAACAGTACGCATAAAGGTAAATCTTTTGATAATTCTGATATATATTACTCGACTAATCATTTGATCAGGATTGCTCAAAGGAAAATCTGTTGTTCTTACTGTGGAGAGAATGATTTCGTCCAACAAGTATCTGCTCATAACTGGTACGGTTCTTATAGAATAACTTCTAAGAATTGTGGATTTAAAAGATATACATCTAATGAGAAGTGGATTCTTAAATCTAACATACCAGGACCCAAATGCCATTGGGTACCAAAACCTGTTAAATCTGTTTCGCAGGTACCACAGGTATAGAGAGAGCAAGATGTTTGACTTCTAAGTACTACAACATAGAACTCGGATTTCAATGTCAAAGACAATGGCTTTTGAACAAAACAGTTCAAAACCTGAACTTAAGTGTCAAGATTGTGGCTTCTGATCACATGACAGATCAGGACCCGTTCTTCAATGTTCAGACTTGGATATTTTGCAAATATCCAGGGGAGCTTAATAGACCTAAATCATTTTGTCATGATTTAAGGGGGAGCTTAAAGGTAAGTATCTTCTGATCTATATCTCTGATTGTTTGAAAGAAGAACAACTTTCAAGCATGAAAAACAGTTTCTTAAATGTTCAAACCACTTCTCTATTCTCAAAAGATCTTATGAATTTAGATGTGTGATTTTAAATGTTTTTCAATTTTGAGCTTTACTGTTTAACTGACCGTGTGTTTCCAAAGATCAATATTTGCGTATTATCTTTTCTATATACTGTCAAGTATTCACACACATCGGTTCAGTAGTTCATTTGATTTTGTTATTACCATGTCTCATAATGAACAAAATTTTCGATGGTAATACTCTCGTTTGCTTTCAAACGTTGTTGAGCATCATTCATCATTTCAATATTTGTGCTTTCATTGCAAAATTGTTTATATTCGTTCATATAAACAGAATATCCAATTCTTTGATACCTTAACCATTTTATTTGATCTGATTGATACATTGTCAGATTCTCAAAACAATTCTCTTGATTTCATTTCATTCATTTAATATCCTTGTTTTGAGAAATCTTCATTGTTCAAATGCTCAAATTTCATTCATATTTTTAATGAGCATACATTTTGACAAAGTTATCACACTTTGTGCTTAATTGTTCAAGTTAATTTGTTGAACAACCATTCTTTTAGGTCAAATTACATGGGATTCGTGTGAGAGCTTAAACAAAACTTCCATTGATTCACGTAAACCAGTGTTTCCGACCCAGGAAGTTATCCTTAGAGTGATTGAGGGGTGAGGGGTCATAAAATCAATGAGTTTGGGAGATAACTCATCCAGTTGAGTTTTTCTCATTGTGTGGAGCGGAAAAATGTAAATGAGAGTTTGGTTAGAAGTGAGCATAAATGTTAAAAAGAAAGAGGGTGTGAGAACATAGTTAAAAGAATATCAGAAATCTGCACCAACCACTTTCTGAATCGGGCAGCCACATCTTCTGATTGGTTCACATTCTTTGGTGACAATCATTGAAATAGGCAGTGAGCCTATGCCAACTCTTGCAATTACTCCACCAGCCACTCGTTTATTTCTTAACAAAGAAATGTTTCAATTTTTCTTGGGGACGCAACATATCTGCTATCTGGTCTTCACTCAGAAGATTTAGATATTGAAAAAGAAGGAAAGTTGCCCCACCTTCGCACCTCTTTCATGCACATTGAGTCCGTGTAATACTTGTTGTTGTCTCAACAGTTTACACATTTTGAGCCTTATGAAACACAATCATTGTGCTAAATTCTTTCATACACAAGCACGAGCACACAAAAAATTTGTTTTTCTGTCAGAACATTCATAGATAAACCTTGTGTTTTTCAATGATTGAATGGAAGTCCTGGGGAGTCATCATCAAACCAACTCCTTAAATTGTACATTCATTGTACACAGTAACTCCGTGTTACTGACAGACACTCCTGACTGTTTCATTTATTGAATCAGGGTTACCGAGTTCATTATATCTGAATTTGATAAGATTCGGGTATATATAGTTCATGATTCAGATACTCAGATCAAAGGATGGAAAATGTCAAATTATCATAAAGGAGGAGATTGTTACATTGAGTACAAAGGGGGATGATCAAAGAATGTGTTGAAATTGAAAAGTTTTGATGATCATGAAGGTCACAATCATCAAAAAGGGGGAGATATCTACAAAGATCAATTTCAAACAGAAATGGTGAAGATAATACTGAAGAGATAATTTAAAAGTTCAAGACAATTCAGATGCTTACTATGTTTCAGAGACAGATTCTGAAGATGATTCGAGAAAGTTTGTTTTTCTAAAGACTGATCAGAGATTACAGAGATGAAGATACAATTTTCAAAGATCCCTAGATGTTTCAAAGAAGTTTCAAAGAAGTTTTCAAAGATTTCAAAGATTCATTCAAGACATGTTGATTTACAAAGATGCAAAGTGCAAAAGACTTTTCAAAGATTCTTCAAAGACTGAAGATTGTTGAAAGCTTCAAAGTTTTAAAGATGTCAGAGATAAAAGTTGAAGAATCAAGCGCTGAAGACAAGTGTCAATTTTTTTTTAAATCATGAATACAAAGGGGGAGAATGTTAGTGTATTAATTGTATACAAGATTTAATTGAGAAAGCTTTGTAAAAAGCCTTTGTAATAGAATAGTCAAACGAAGTCTTTGAAAGTCAAATAGTAAGAAGTCAACATTAGTTTTAGAGGTGCTTAAGTTCTTAAGAGTTTGTTCAAGTACTTGAAAGTTTAGTTGGATTACTTGAGAGTTTTACTCTTGGTATAAATATGTTTGTTACTTGTAACTCTTGTAAGAGATCATTTGTAATATTTGATTTTAGAGATAATCTGATTGAAGACTTTCTCTCTCTACTCTCTCTCTATGAATTAACATTGTCAGATCTTAATCTTGAATTGTGTTTGCTAGATTTGAATCTGGATTTTACAATTTCACCCGCCTCATTCTCTCTCACACTCTCTAACGTATAAAAGGAAGGTTTTTTTCATTCTTCTCTTTTTACGCTTTCTAGAAATCTTTTCAAGAAAGAATCTCTCTCAAGCATTTGCAAACAACTCTTTCAAGCATTTGCATCTTCTTCCTTATGGATCAACAGGTTATTTTGACATTCTTTGTCTTAAATCTTGTTACTAAATCTTATCTATGTTCCATCATTATGAGTTTTCGCAAGATTTTTGTTCACTAAAATCATTTTTTTTATTTTATTCATTCAAAATCTTTGGTTTTCTCATTGTTCTTCCTCCAAATATTTTAGTTTTTTTCGTTTCTTTCTCCAAATAGAAACTGGTAAAAAAACTTCTTTATTTTTAGACTCTAATCCTTTCCTTCTATTCTCATTCTTTCAATATTCATAAATGGCACAATCCACTCTCATTGCTTCCAAGAGTGTCAAGTTTGCTCTATCTGAATCTGAAATTGCCAAGAATAATCATCTTGCTCGATTGGACTTCGATGGTATCAAATACCCATACCTGGTGGAAGCAGCTAGGTTCCTGAAGCAGTCGTGTATTGCTTACGCAATCACTGTGGATCCTTAACCATCCAAAACTCTTCTTCAACAGTTTTGGTTCACTGCTGACGAAACCTCCATCACCAACAAAAAGGTGACCAGGTTCTTGCCATCTCTTTCAACACTGATATAGGCTCAAGCATGATGACTGCATACGGCCTGAGGAAGGCACTCCGATTCCCTGACAAACCCAAAAGTGGATTCGATGCCCTTCCAACTGATGTTGAACTCATCCAGTTTCTGGATGATATGGATTACTGTTGGGACAACAAGCCTCACTCAACCATTCCCAACAAGAATCAAACAAAGATCCTGAAGGCAAACATGCCTTCCCAACTGAACTACATCTTCTCACACTTCATTCAATGTATGAGTGGGAAGAGTGGGTCACTAGATCAGACAATCAAAGTTCAACTCAAGATGTCTTAATCTATGGTTGCTGGAAAGAACTTCAACTATGCCACCGCTATCTTTGACGATCTCAAGTCAATGATTGAGAAGATGGAGTGGGTTCTTTCTTCTGCTAGCCCTGCCGCTACCACCGCTTCCAAAAGACCATCAGCTAGTCTTTCTGGTCATTCGAAAAGGGCCAAATTGACTAAGGAGACTATCGCCCCTAGCTCAAGGCCTGAGGTAGTTTCTCAACAAACTACCTTGGATGGTTTTGTGGGACTCTCCCCCACATCTACAACTGTCATCACATCAACTGTGCCAGCGATCTCGGTTGCTGTCACAACATTAGTGACGCCACCGAACATCTCAGTTCAACAAACAACCGAGGTAACTACCCAACTCCAAACTTCTTCTATCCCTGTTACATGTCCTCCCATATCTTTGGTCTCTAACCCTCCTCTCATGCAGCAACCTCAAGTTGCATTTATAGGACCTGTTGGGAACTGAAGAAAAGCTTAAGTATGGTTAATGCTTCTAGTTAAGAATTACTACTGCTAGAAGAATTCAAAGTTACTACTGCTGAGTATTACTACTCTTAGTAGAATTAATACTACTAGTCAAAGTTAGTGCTGCTTGAACAAAGTTAGTACTGCTTAGCTAGTTAGTACTGCTAGAGGTTAGTGCTGCTTAGTAGTTAATGCTGCTTATGATTAATGCTGCTTATGAATTGAAGATCTGGATGAAGAGGATGACAGCTGTAAAGAATAAAGATATTCATGGAAGGATTGAAGATAACTATGCAAGATATACTGAAGATATTCTATTTTTTTTATTATCTTTTTGTTCAGTATTTGTATAGATTTGACATAACAGTTTACAAATAGTTTTTAATTTCTAAGTTTTTGTTTTTAGAGAGAATCAACTTCAAGGCATAGATCCTAATTCTAGAGAAGTAGAATTCGTCTTGAAAGAGCTTGTTCTTCAAGATTGAGGTTGTGTGTGTAATCTTGTGATTTTAATACAAGTTTGCAAGTTGTTAATCATATACTGTTTGTTTACTGTTACATTGAATATCAAAGTGTTATTCCGCAACTTCTTTGATATTGTTTCTGAGACTTTATTCTTGTTGAGAATTAGATCCTGACAAGTGGTATCAGAGCTTGATCTCTCAGAAAAATCTATTCATTCATCGTGGAAAACTTTGCAGAATCAAACAGTACTCTGGTTTCAAAAGTACCAATGCTCAGACCCAATGAATTCGATATGTGGAAGATCAGAATCAAGCAGTACATACTCCTCACTGACTATTCTATGTGGGATATCATAAAGAATGGTCCTTCTGAAGCAGGTAAGATTGGTGCAGATGGAAAGAGAACTCCACCAAAAACTGATGCAGAAAGAAAGGCTAGACAGACAGAGATGAAAGCCTTGAGCACTTTGCTCTTGGCCATCCCCAATGAATATCAACATCAATTCTGCAACTGCACTGATGCAGAGATGCTCTGGAATGCTCTAGAGAAGAGATTCTCAGGTACCAAAAGTACCAAGAGAAATCAGAAAGCCATTCTGAAGCAACAATATGAGAACTTTATGTCAACCAAGAATGAGTCCATGACTCAAACTTTTGACAGGTTCAACAAGCTTATTGGTGAACTTGCTACAGTGGGAGTACAAATTGATCAAGATGATCTGAACAGAAAGTTTCTAAGGTCCCTGAGTGATGAATGGACCATGTATACTGTGGCTTTCAGACAAAATGATCAACTGGAAGAAAAGGAACTTGATGATCTATATAATGATCTAAGAGTTTTTGAATCTGAGGTAGAGGCTAAGAAGAGGCCTTCTGGGTATGTTCACAATGTTGCACTCCTTTCAGCATCAACTGATTCTACTTCCAACCCTGAATCAGTTAGTGCTGCCAATGGAGCAAATCTAGAGAAAGGCAATGAAACTGTATTTGAAGCCTTTCTAGCAAGTCATGGAAACTCTTCTCTCATTAATGATGACTTGGAACAACTCCATCCAGATGATCTTGAAGAGATGGACATTAAATGGCAGATGGCCATGCTCTCTATGAGAGTTAAGAAGTTCATCAAAAGAACTAGAAAGAACATCTTCTCACAAAGAAGAGAAGATGGAGCAGGTTTGACAAGTCAAAGGTGGAATGCTATAAATGTCATCAGAAGTGACACTTTGCTAGAGAATGCAGAAGTGGAATGCCTCAAAACAATAACCACCAACAAGCTCAATCTGGAAGCTTCAATAATAACAGAAACTCTGCTCAAGCCCTTGTCTCTCAACAAGGCATGGGGTTTGATTGGAGTGATCAAGCTGAAGAGGCCATTCAGAACCAAGCTCTAATGGCAGAGGTATCTGATCTCCCAACAGAGGTAACTTCCAATCTTTGTTCTTCAAATTGCATTAACACTGTTATGAGGTATAGGGATCACAATCAGAACATGAGTGATAACCTTAAGAGATTGGAAAAGGACATAAAAGATTATGTGAGGATAGTTGAGAGATTTGAAGAGCAGATTAAGGGTTTTCAAGCCAATGAGCTTCAACACTCTTATGACACAAACTACTGGAAGTGGGAGAAGAATGACTTAGAACTTCAACTGACCAGATCCAAAGAGGAGAATGAGAAGATAAAGAGGGAGTTTGAGAAAGCCAAGCTGGATATTGAGAAATTTTCCAATGACTCTAAAGCAATGGACTCTTTGCTCCAAACTCAAATCCATGACAATCTTAGAAGAGGAATAGGGTACAATACCACACCACCACCCTATAACAACAACTACATCCCTCCTAGTTCAGATTTGTTAGAAACAAAGGATAGGAAGGACCTACCTAAGGGAGACACTAAGATAGATCCCTTAGATGAAGTAGTTGTTAAGGATAAAACTGAGAAAGAAGATGTCAAGGATAAAGACAACACTGTGAGTGGTGAGATTCCTATAGAAAACCACATAATCACCAATGAGGGATGTGGAAAGCATTGGATCAAGTCCAATGAGATAGAGAAGACTGAGGGAAAGAACAAGAAGGTTTATTATAATCAGACCACTGTTGTGAACCCTATCCCTTGCAAGCAGTGTGCATGCAATACTTCTAAGCCCCAAAAATATGATAAACCAAGGGGAAATCAGAGAAACTGGAACAACCAATGAGCACAAAAACAAGGCATTGATCTGAGTAAAATCAATAGACCAAAGCCTTGTTTCATATGTGGAAAGTTAAACCATTTGGCTAAGCATTGTTTCTTTAATCCTATTAACCAACAGATGAACTTTCAAAGATTTGTGCAAAAAATCTGTTGGTTATAGGAAGGCTGGAAAGAAACATGTGATGAAGAAATCTGTTGAAAGTAAGGGCCCCATGAGGAAAAAGGTTTTAAAAGAAAGTATTAAAATGTGGGTGCCTAGAAGCACTAAAACTGTTAGTACTGCTGACAGGGATAGTGCTGCTGGAAGCATTACTGCTGCTACCAGTGTTAGTATTGCTGAAAATATTAATGCTGCTAATACTGTTAGTACCTCTTCAAAGGTTAATACTACCAACACAGTTATTGCTGCTAACACAGTTACTACTTCTAACAAGGTTAGTACTGCTAAGCATGCAAGTGGTGCTAAGGCAGTTAGTACTTTTAAAACCAGTACTGTTTCTAGCAAAAATGTTTCCAAGCATATCATTGTGACAAAGTACTCCAGAAATGAGGAGTCAAAGTTTAAAAATCTTGTCAAGAAAGAATGCAAGTATTTTGATGAGAAAGGGGTACCCAAGACCACTTTGGCTTGGGTTCCCAATTCATACTAACTGATTTATCTTATGTGCAGGGCAACCAACAGCTCAAGGGAAGGAGCATATGGCATGTTGATAGTGGTTGCTCTAGGCACATGACAGACAACATGTCATGTCTTCAGGATTTCAAGCATATCAATGGAGGACATGTTGCATTTGGAGATAATCTTACTGGAGGTAAAATAAGTGGCAAAGGTAATGTTACAAAAGGTAAGATGACATTTGAGGATGTCTACTATGTTGATCAGTTAAAGTACAACCTGTTAAGTGTATCACAGGTTTGTGACAAACAACATAGCATATTATTTACAAACACAGAGTGTATGATTCTTGCTCCAGGGTTCAATGTAGTTGATGAAAGCATGATACTACTTAGAACTCCAAGAAAGGACAATGTTTATTGTCTAGATATGGACAGTGTTGATAGTGATTCATCCATAAACTGTCTTGTTTCAAAAGCTTCTGTGGATGAATCCTCTCTTTGGCACAGAAGGATGTGTCACATGAATTTCAAGACTATGAACAAACTTGTTAAAAACAACCTTGTAAGAGGTTTACCATCAAAAGTCTTTTCATGTCATGATCATTGTGTTGCTTGTCTTAAAGGCAAACAACACGAAACTTCTCATAAGACCAAAGAGTTAAACACTATTTCTTCTTGTCTCCAATTACTACATATAGATCTGTTTGGTCCTACAAATGTTATGAGTATAGGCAAGAAATCTTACTGCTTGGTTATTGTTGATGATTACTCCAGATTTACTTGAGTACATTTTCTAAGGACTAAGGATGAGACAAGTGGACTGATCAAATCCTTTATCCTAAGAATTGAAAACCAAACTAATCAAAAAGTAAAAGTCATTAGATCAGATAATGGGACTGAATTTAAAAACCTTGATGTAAACACCTTTTGTGAAGAGAAAGGCATTGAGAGACAATATAGTGCCCCTAGGACTCCTCAACAGAATGAAGTTGCTGAAAGGAGAAATAGGACACTAATAGAGGCTGCTAGATCTCTGTTGGCTGATTCAAAACTGCCAATTACCTTCTGGGCTGAAGCAGTAAATACTGCCTGTTATGTCCAAAACAGAGTTCTAGTGGTCAAGCCAAAGAACAAGACCCCATATGAGCTTTTAAATAAAAGAAAACCCTTTATTGGATTTTTTAAACCTTTTGGGTGTCCTTGTACAATTCTCAATACTAAATCTCACTTAGGTAAGTTTGATAGCAAAGCAGATGATGGATTTCTTGTTGGTTACTCATCTCAGAGTAAGGCTTATAGAGTTTTTAACTCTTCTTCTAGAATAATTGAAGAAAGTGACAATGTCAAATGCAATGAGAACTCACCAAATCCAATTGGGTCTGGTCCTCAGTGGCTATTTGACATTGATTCACTAACTAACTCTTTTGGTTTCAGTACTGATGACTATGCAGGTTCAGGGAGTGGAGAATCAAGAACTACCCAAATCCAAGACAGTATGTCTAAATCTGTGATCTTTCCCATATCCACAGTGGATCCTGTTGAAGACTGTGAAAAGGAACCATCTACTGGACCAAGTCAGAGTGAAGAGGAAAGTAGAGATGAGGAGACTCAAGACAATAAAGAATCAGAAGTAGCTGCTGAAAACACCTCAGTTCAGTTGCATGACTCCAATTTAGAGGTGGGACTTAATGAAGAACCAAATCATCACACCAGAATTCAAAAGAATCATCCTCCACAACTGGTAA
Organism: Arctium minus; assembly: GCA_954870635.1. NCBI lineage: Eukaryota > Viridiplantae > Streptophyta > Magnoliopsida > Asterales > Asteraceae > Arctium > Arctium minus. Next base: position 73,707,330 of record OX941086.1, read on the forward strand.
TAGGAGACATATCCTCTCCTATGATGACTAGAAATCAAAGCAGACTGCAAGAAATGAAAGATCAACAGCATACAGTGCTTTCTTGCTTTCTATCCCAGCTTGAGCCTAAGAAGGCACATGATGCTATGAAAGAGTCCAGTTGGATAGAAGCAATGCAAGAAGAGCTATTGCAATTCAAGCTGCAAGATGTTTGGGATCTGGTAGACCTTCCTAAAGGCCAAAGAGCAATAGGAACAAAATGGGTCTTCAGGAATAAGAGAGATGAAAGAGGTATAGTGATAAGGAACAAAGCAAGGTTGGTGGCTCAAGGGTATACACAAGAAGAGGGAATAGACTATGATGAAGTATTTGCACCAGTGGCCAGGATAGAAGCAATTAGATTATTCCTGGCTTATGCTTCTTATATGAAATTCAAAGTCTATCAAATAGATGTGAAAAGTGCATTTCTTTATGGCTCAATTGAAGAAGAAGTATATGTATGTCAACCACCAGGGTTTGAAAACCCAAGCTATCCAGACAGGGTATACAAATTGAAGAAAGCACTTTATGGACTACATCAAGCTCCAAGAGCATGGTATGACACTCTGTCATCCTATCTCTTAGAAAATGGCTTTGAAAGAGGAGTCATTGATAAGACTTTATTCATCAAGAGAAAGAAGAAGGATATCTTGCTGGTCCAAATCTATGTTGATGATATCATCTTTGGATCTACAAGAGACAACATGTCCAAGGAGTTTGAGGAACTAATGCATCAAAGGTTCAAAATGAGTTCATTGGGGGAACTTACTTTTTTCCTTGGACTCCAAGTTCAACAGAAGTCAGATGGAATCTTTATCTGTCAGTCCAAGTATGTGCAGGACATTCTAACCAAGTTTGGTTTCTCAGATTCAAAACCTGCCAGCACACCTATGGAGACACACAAGCAGATAACAGCAGATCTTGAGGGGGAGGATATGGATGTTCATCATTATAGATCCATGATTGGCTCTCTCATGTATCTTACAGCCTCTAGGCCAGATATAATGTTTCCAGTCTGTGTATGTGCAAGATTCCAAGTTAGGCCAAAGCAATCTCACTATCAAGCTGTTAAGAGGATATTCAGATATCTCAAAGGGCAACCCAGATTGGGACTTTGGTATCCTCATGACTCATCCTTTGACCTACTGGCATACTCAGACAGTGATCTAGGTGGAGCAAACTTGGACAGAAAATCTACTTCTGGAGGATGTCAGTTCTTAGGTGCAAGACTAGTTTCATGGCAGTGCAAGAAACAAACCACAGTGTCCACATCTACAACAGAGGCAGAGTACATAGCAGCTGCAAGTTGCTGTTCTCAAGTCTTATGGATTCAGAATCAAATGTTGGACTTTGAGGTAACCTTTCTACACACTCCAATTTTTATTGATAATAGCAGTGCTATTAGCATTGTGAATAATCCTGTCAAGCACTCAAGGACAAAGCACATTGAGATCAGGTATCACTTCATAAGAGACTGTAATGAAAAGAAACTTATTCAAGTTGTAAAGGTTCATACTGACAACCAGTTTGCTGATCTATTCACCAAAGGATTTGATGTGGGTAGATTCACTTTCTTGGTAACAAGTGTGGGAATGATCAACTCTGAATAAGCTCCTACTTAAAAAGTGGTTCAATACCTGTATATTGTTTATTCTTGGTGGTCCTAATCTTCTTTTTTAGGAAAAGTAGAGCAGTACTCAGTCCTTCACAAAGCTTAAAAGTGTAAGTATTGTTAATACTGTCAGTGCATTTTTAATACTGCCAGTGCATTGTTAATACTGCCAGTGCATTATTAATACTGCCAGTGCATTTTTAATACCGCTAGTGGTTAATATTGCTTTCAGTTAATACTGCTAGTGGTTAATACTGCTTTCAGTTAATACTGCTAGTGGTTAATACTGCTTTCAGTTAATACTGCTAGTGGTTAATACTGCTTTCAGTTAATACTGCTAGTGGTTAATATTCCTTTCAGTTAATACTGCTAGTAGTTAATACTGCTATCAGTTAATACTGCTTGTCGTTAATACTGCTAGTGGTTAATACTGCTATCAGTTAATACTGCTAGTGGTTAATACTGCTAGTAGTTAATGCTGCTTGTCGTTAATACTGCTCTTGGTTACTACTGCTTATGTCCCGAATACTATAAATACCCTTTACCCGCCTAGAAGTTCATAACGACTCTTTGCATACTGTTCACTTGCGCTCTAAACCCTTTCTCTCTCAAGTTCAAAGTTTTCAGGCAAGAACCTTCAAGGTCAATGGCATCCATGGTGTTCATAGACGAGCACAATGAAATTGCGATGCTCCAAAAGCCAAAACAAGCTGAAGGTTTTCACCAGATAGTCGACTTTCTGAAGTCATGCCATATTGCCCATGCTCTCACTCTATCTCCTACCATCTTCATAGAGCATCAGAGGCAATTCTTGGGAAATGTCACCATTGTTACTGAGAATGGTGTGTAAATGATCAAAACAAGGGTGTGTGACAAACCCTTGACAGTTACTGAAGAGGTACTTCGCATCAGTCTACGTCTAGACGATGTCTCTGGTATAACTTCTATCTCTAATGATGAACTGTTCGCTACTCTTACAATGGCGTTTCTTTGTTCATACCCTTATGCATTGTATCTCTAAAAAGACTACTGTATGGAGTGAGTTCAGTAGCACCATTGCTTATGCTTTGGTATGCTTAGCCACTGCCAGAAAGTATAATTTTTCCCAAATGCTTTTTAATGATCTTGTCTCAAACCTGGGAAGTAAAAAGAGCTTTTATATGTACCCCAGGTTTGTCCAAGAAGTTATTAACCATGAATTGACGGATATACCTCATTTTGATGGGGTATATGTACCAAAAATTCCCAAAGGTAAGGTCTTTTCAAACATGAAAAGATCCCCTCTGGACTCGGAAGGAGTTGACACCCCATTGTTCTCTACAATGATGGTGGTGTCCCAAACTGATGAAGGTATGGCAGCAGGGTCAAGGCCCCTATTAGACCAACCCACTGCTAGCCAATCCCAACCTTCCCACCCTAAATCAATTCCCCAGTCTCTTCTTGATAAACCAATTTCACCAATCACCCAAACATACAAAAGGAAACAGGTCAAGAAGGCTCCTTCCCTTCTTGTCCCATCAACCGTTAAGCCTTTAAGCCCTCTAAGGGAGGATTCTCCCTTAGAGAGTATCTACAGGGAAACCACAAGGGTGTCTCCCAACCCAAAGGAGGTGCTCTCTGAGGAGGAGGAAGAGCATATGGGTGAGAAGGCTGCCACTACTCCTGCTAGCTTAGAGGAGGTCAGTGGTAACATACATAAGACCTTCCCCATGGCAACATTGAATGAGCAATCATTCAAAGGTCCCCGGTGCCAAGATACCAAGGGGGTGGATAGTGCTTCTGCTAGGCAGAAGACTTCCACTACAAAAAGATCCTATGATCCATCAAAAGAGGGTAACACTTCTAGAGAAGTTGAGGACAGATATACCTACTATGAATTGATGGAGACATTGGGTAACATCAACCTGGATGTTATTAAACAAGGCAAAGAGATAGAGGAAATAAAATTGGTAATCTTGTCCCAACAAGTGCAGATTACCAAACTTAAGAAATTGGTGATGAAGCTAGTACAGAAAAAGAAGAAGAGACAATTTGTGCTAAGGAGAAGGAAATCTGGGAATGATGCTCCCAAAAAGGGGGAGATCAACATGGAAGAAGATACAGAAAAGGGGGAGCTTGATGGGATGAAATACGGTGGTGAGGGGGAGAGATTTGATGTTGAGGGGGAGCAAGAAGTAGAAACAGAAAGAGAATCAGTGCAAGCAGAGATAAAAGAACAAGCAGCAGTAACAGAGCAAGCAACAGAAACCATTAATGTTGCTAGTTCAATTAAAGCAGCAGAAATGGTTAGTACTGCTGAAATAAGCAAAGCAGCAGAAACTGTGAAAGAAGTTTTAACAGAGCTGGAGATTGCAGAAACCTTACTTAAAGCCAAGAATGATACTCCCAAGGTCACCTCAAAGACCAAAGGAGTAGTCATCAAAGAACAAGGGACATTGATCAAGAAAACAGATGTAGAAAAGAAAGTGAACAAAGACAAAGGCAAAGCAAAAATGGTAGAATCTGATCAATCAGTCAAAAAGCAAAGGTTGGTTGAATCAGATGAAGCTTTGGCCAGGAAGATGCAGACTGATATTGAAAAGGAAGAAAGAGTTCAGGTTGAAAAGGACAGGGAGATGGCAAAGGCTCTAGCTGCTGAATTGAATGAAGTATATCAACAAAGCCTAGCAACTGAACTTGCACAAAAGAAAGCAACATCTTTGAAGAAATCTGTGGTGATAAAAACAGCTGCAAAGAAGAGACAACCCTCAAAGACTTTCCTTGGTACTCAAGAGAGAAACAAAATGATAATTTTTCTCAAGGGTGCTATAGGAGTCAAAAAGGAGATGTTCTCCAAGATGACATTTCAGCAGATCAAGGAGCTGTACAATTCTGAAATGACCAAGCTTCAAGGGAATGAAACTGCCAGGGTGGAGATGGAGAAGATAATGAAAGAAAGTAATGATTTCATGATAGAAAAACCTTTTCCAGATGAGCAAGAAACACCACCAAAGAAAGAAGACACTCTGGGTGAAAGTCTAAGGACTTTAAAGAGAACCAAGATGATGGCAAGGAGAAAGTCAACGAAGAAGCCTAGAATAGCTGAAGGAGAGGCTGAGAAGGTTGCTGAAGAAGAAGGGGCACCTGAGTCATCTAAACAAAAAAAGCTATCAAGTACAGATGATGTAAATATGTATATGGTAGTGATGGACAAAGTGCCTGAACCAATTTCAGCAGAACCTGTAGGAGTTAAGCCTCCTGAGGTTATTCTTTGGGATACATTGATAGTGGATGGAAAGGAATACATAAGGCTCAAAAGGAAGGATGAAAAGTATGAGGTGTTCAATACTTGGGAAAATATTGTAAGAACAGGCTCTAGGTCAGACCTTGAAGAAATGTTTGAGATAGGAATGAAGTTGTATGCAGATATACTGAAGGCTCCAGAAATTTCAATTACAAAACTGGTGATGGAGTGTCTGTGTATGATGTTCAAGCCTAATGAAGTAGAGCATGTGATCAGGAATGTGTTCAAATCTGTCAGCAATTGGACTATATATGAAACTAGTGGAGTATATGCAGTGACTTTGGATTTGAATCACACTGAATACTTTCTAGTGGATAGAGTGTACAACCATAGCAGATTAAAGCTTCATGCCATGCTGAAGAAGAAGCTAGGATGTATTCCAGATTCAGAAATGGCTAAATATTTGATCCAAAGAACAATAAATCAGAGTTTAGGGTTGGATGCAAATACTGGAATTTAGGCCATGATGGAGTTTTGGGAGCATCTTGAAGATCAGATCTGAAGAACTTGACTTCTCTTCCTAAAAGTCAAGTTAGGGGGAGATTGTTGGGAACTGAAGAAAAGCTTAAGTATGGTTAATGCTGCTAGTTAAGAATTACTACTGCTAGAAGACTTCAAAGTTAATACTGCTGAGTATTACTACTCTTGGTAGAATTAATACTGTTAGTCAAAGTTAGTGCTGCTTGAACAAAGTTAGTACTGCTTAGGTAGTTCGTACTGCTAGAGGTTAGTGCTGCTTAGTAGTTAATGCTGCTTATGATTAGTGCTGCTTATGAATTGAAGATCTGGATGAAGAGGATGATAGCTGTAAAGAATAAAGATATTCATGGAAGGATTGAAGATAACTATGCAAGATATACTGAAGATATTCTATATTTTTTTTATTATCTTTTTGTTCAGTATTTGTATAGATTTGACATAACAGTTTACAAATAGTTTTTAATTTCTACGTTTTTGTTTTTAGAGAGAATCAACTTCAAGGCATAGATCCTAATTCTAGAGAAGTAGAATTCGTCTTGAAAGAGCTTGTTCTTCAAGATTGAGGTTGTGTGTGTAATCTTGTGATTTTAATACAAGTTTGCAAGTTGTTAATCATATACTGTTTGTTTACTGTTACATTGAATATCAAAGTGTTATTCCGCAACTTCTTTGATATTGTTTCTGAGACTTTATTCTTGTTGAGAATTAGATCCTGACAGGACCAGATGCTCAAACCTTTAAAAGAGACATGCGATTTTTCAATATGTTTGAAACATAAGGTATACCTAAACCCAAAGATACAACTCCCATCTTTCCATATAAGCCTGTTACTCAGAAGCTATCTTTTCTTTCAGGCCCTACTATGGCAACTGTTGAATCTCATGTCAACAGTTTGGGTGTCAAGGAGGATTCTCTCACCACCTCCCTCAACGAAACCACCAGCGCTGAGAATACCACTTGTGAAGAGCTGAAGAAGCTGAAGACTAGTTGCTCATCCAATGTTGAAGCATCCCAAATCACAACTCTTCAAGAAGATCTTATCGAAGTAAAGGAGGATTTTCTACTCGTTCAGGGACGTGTCGATACACTAAGCAACAATGTCCAGGGGTTATCTACGAAGATCGATTCCTACACCTCAATCCTACAGCAAGTCCTTGAAAAGTTGAATGCACCAGCTCCGACGCCCACTCCTTCTTTCACAGAGGCTGACCGCACCTCTATGAATATAGTTGTTGAATTTATTCATCAAGCTACTTTAAACATCCCTGTGATTAAAGAACGTTTAGAGCGTCTGGAGGCTGAAGTCCGGTCCCTGACATCAACAAAAGTTGCTCCTTCCATTTCTGGCCTCCCCCGTTCTGATAATGACAAAGAGGGGGAGAAAGTGCGTAGTGAAGAAAATATTGAGGAGGATGCTGCTGCTGCTGAAATTCAGACGGAATACCCTCCCTCTCAGGTTGAGAGGGAGAAGGTTGCTGACAAAGCCCCTCCATCTTTGCTCGATCCCGTTTTATTCGAAGACGAAGAATAAGAGGAAGAAGAAGATGAAGATCTTGATCTTCAGGATGAAGATAAAGAAAAATGTTTCACCATCTGAGGGGGAGAATCCTTCTCAGGTATGCCTCTCACTTATCCCTATATCATTCTATAAATCCCTAACCCCCCCGTTTTCTTCTTACCTTTATCTCTCTACTTCCCAAAAAAATACACTAACTCTTTTCATCTATTTTCTTACCAGACAGTTCTCTCCCCTGCTTAAGAGAAAGGAACTACAAATAATCCCAGCTTCCATAGCTGATGACTCAATAATCCCAATCTCCTTAAATGAGATTGATGAAGAAGATGAAGAAGAAGAAGCCCTGCACCATCTAGGAAGGTCCTCTAGACCATCTCACTGGTCAGAGGAAGAGATGAAGAGAAGAACAGAGATGATCTCGCATCTAGAGAGTCAACGGCTGAAGGTCCCTCTTCAAATAACATCTACAGAACTAGACTTTTTGACTGAAGCTGAAATTGTAGAATCTGTCAGGGCTGAGAAACTGATTGCCGATTATCAAAGAGATGAATCTCTAGCTTTCAAGGTTCAGTCCTCTCAAGTCAAAGACAAGAAGCTGAATAAGAATCCAGTGGAAGTCCAGGCTGCTCTACTAATGGAAATTGAAGAGGAGCGCTCAAAAGAACAAGCGGTCAGCAATTACACTGTCGATTGGTGCAAACATAAAGTCGACTATCGCTCCGACCCATTAAAGATATCAGCTGTTGTCATCTCTGAGTAAAAGAAGAAGAACCGAATTTCTGTAACGATAACCAGAGAGGATAGAAGCTCTAAGGCTATGTTTGTTTCAAAGCTTGAATGCTTCAGCTACATGGAATTGCTAGAGTTCAAAGATGCGCTGAAGAAATCCAAATCAACCTACTGGGGCTATGTCGAAGGCATCCTAGAATCCCTATCAACAGAGTCACTATTGTGTTAAAGGTACCATCTGCTCTTCCTTATCTGAGAATGCTGCTGCAATAAGAAACGAAACCTCCATCAAGTTCTCAAAAGAAGCTCTGTTTGGTCCTCCTCCTGATATCTCAGTACTTGATCTATCCCTGCCTCCTGGTGGTCCACATATTGCAGGGCAAGTACTCAAAGAGCCTTTTGGAATCTTCTTCAGAGATGATGAGGAACAACCCAGATTCCAAAGAGTCTCTGAAATTCCTATCTGTCCCCTCAGCCATCTCAAGGATCTCCTATGCTTATGGTGTGACTTTTCTCCTTTTGCTAAACCGATCAAGGAAATCATTAGTCAAGAATCTTCAGATCGAAGGCAAAGAGGAGAAAAAATACCTGACTATATGGTTAATCCTCCAAAGTCTTCTTAAGATAGCTGATAGATTAGTTTTTTATTTCTTGTATTCTATTAGTTAAATTTACACTAATTAGTTCCTCACTTGTACTTATAATTTTCATATCTTGTAATTCTATCTTTGAATTAATGAAAATTTCAGTGAAGTACTTAACCCTATCAGTACAGTAAAAGATCCCTCAAAATAGTAATTGGGACATGTATGTTATGAGTCCTGATTATTCCATAATTTTGAATTATAAAGTAATTTTCTTCAGTTACTTTGTCATTATCAAATAGGGGAGATTGTTGATCTAAACCCTCTCAGTGATTTCATAACGACCCTCTTCTATACTTGGTGAAAATTACGTTTATTAATATGTATTAGTATTTCACCATCAGCGATCAAGCTTAGTTTGTTCAGTTGTCGTTGATGATCTTTCTTATAAACACTCATATGTATTAGTGTTTCACTATCAACGATCAGACTGAGTCTGTTCAGTTATCGCTAATGTTCCCTGATGTAAACGTAATCTATGAAGACAAGTTTCGCATCAACAGATGTTCATAGATGAATCGAAGACGAAGCTGCTAAACAAAGACAAGTCTACTAGTGACCTGATGCGGATATCAGTGAAGCAAAGACGACTCTACTCATACGCGAAGAAACCTGAGAAAAAGCTTCAGCGATAGCTGAACCTCTATATATCTCTGAAGGAAGAGATATTCAGCGATCGATGATCACTTAGTTTATTCCTCAAGTCTCTTTTCTCTTTCCTTGCACAACCAGTACAATGTGTCAGAACGGACATACCTCTGACACAATTCGTACAACAACTATGTCAACTACACTATTCATGATACGGCCGAAAGCATGTCTCCCAAAGTCAGACCCTCTCAGCCAATCAATGAAGGACACGTGTAAAGTTCCCTGCCATGCATTTAATGCATAGGGTATAAATAGAAAGATTACCTCTCCATCTGGAGAGTATGCTCCCATCTAGCCTTCATCTTCCTATAATATTGAAACCCTTGTTTTCTATATTCTCTAATCCCCATTCTCTATATTCTTGTGCAACCATCTTAGTGTTTTCTTAAGTTTGTTTAGATTGAGTTCTACTTAATCTTATTCCGCAACAGACTTGCAAATTGTATTTGATTTATCAATAAACAATTTATTAAACTTTAAATTCTGTGTTTGTATTCACCCCCCCCCCTTCTACAAACTTGTTAAGCACCTCCGGGACCAACATAATGTAAACCAACAGATTATGTGGTTGTCTGGCTCAGAAAATATTTGGTGAAAAGTTTTCATTTTTCATAAACTATGATCTCACACGCTCTTTCTTTTTAATCATATAAACTCACTTCTAACTAAGCTCTCTTTTACATTTTACCTCATCACACACCCACTCTCTGATATTGACCCCTCTCTCCTCAATTACTCGAGGATAACTTCTTGGGTAGGAATCACCGGTTATTGCGAATCCTTAGAAGTTCTGATAAGCACTCATATTGATTCCCATGAATTTTGTCCTAAAAGAAATGTGTTGCTCAACAATTTATCTTAATAGATAAGTACATGATATCACTGTCATAAAATATATGTTCAACAAAAATAAGAATGAAATCTGAGCACATTGAACTTTGAAGATCTCTCAAAACAAAGATATTGAAAGAATGAAATGAAATCAAGTTAAGTTAAGTGTTTTGAGAATATGACAATGTATCAACTGATCATATATAATGAGAAATGAATATCTTGGGGTATCAAAGAATTGAAAGGTGTTTGTATTAACAAATATAAACATATTGACAATAAAAGCACCAAATTTAGAAATGACGTCTGATACTCAACAATTTAGAATCCAAGCGTGGGTATTACCATCGAAAGATTTGTCATTTAGAGACATGGTAACAACAAAGTCAAACAAAAATAATGAACCGGTGTGTGTGAATACTTGATAGTATATGAAAAGATAATACACAAGTATTGATATTTGGAAACACATGGTCAGTTAAAAATCAAAGCACTGATATGAAAAACATTTAAAATCTCACTTTTAAATTCAGAAAATCATTTAAAGAATAAGAAGTGGTTCGAGTGTTTAAGAAAATCGTTTTTCATACCTCGAAGTTGTTCTTCTTTCAAATATGTTAGAGATTAAGAATTAGAATAATATACCTTCAGTGTAAAATTATTAACACTCCCTGAAATGAATATCTTATATCCCCCTTCAATTAACTGGAAAATAAAATGGAATCTATTAAGCACCCACTTGACAAAACCTCAGATATTCTCTATCCGACACCTTAAAAAGTCAAGCATATTAGCTTACAAAAAAAATATTTTTGTATTTTCCCCCTTAAAAATATATCTATTGAAAATCAATCTTTCTATCATTTTAATTTCTACCCCGAAAACAAACAATTAAAGAAAAACAACCTGATTAGGATTGATCGTTTAGTCTTTTGTAAAGTGTAAAAACTTTGAAGAACGAGTTCTGAACATAAGTATTCAGAAGCCATTGTCACATATTCTCCAGTGAGAATAGTAACTGTCTTTGATCTCTAACGTACGTGTTCTAAACTGTAGTGTTTAGAAGCCGATATGTACATAATTAGAAGTCTATGCTATTACTCACCCTATACATGTGGTACTTGTAAAACATATTTTACGAGGTTTGGTACCCACTTGTATTTGGTTCTAGACGGGTTAGATTTTGGAATCCACTTCACATTAGATTAAAATCTTCTAAGTTAATTTTGTTGGGAAGTGATTATGTAAGTTCCATACCAATTATAAGCATAAAACTTATTACCAATATCATCAGTTCCATAGTTAGAACAACAAATTTTGTTTTGTGCTAGGCTGATTAAATGATTTACATAATAAACAAAATCAGGTTTAGCAACAGATTTACCTTTCGGAGCATTATTCTTCTTGTTCACTTGAGGTGTAGGAACAAATGACTTTGAAGCATCCTTCCCATCTTTTCTTCACTAAATCATCTTTTGTTGAGTCTTGTTCTTTCTAATGATACATGAACCATCAATATATTTGACATAGAAAAGATTAGTATGACGAATATGATCTCTATGCTTAGACACAATATCAACTAAATCAACAAATAAAGGATTATTATAAACATTTGCATAAAGTGAACTTGTAGTTGTTTTGAATGAACAATATGAAGCAGCTAAATCATTCATATGTGATTGAGCAATTATATCTGGACTCTTTTGTGCTCTCAAATCCACCTTAAAAATGATTCCTTCAAGTTTTGTTATCTTATTTGACAAAATGTTTCTTTCTTCAAACAATATATCAATCTTCTTCTATAATTTAGACATTGCTTTCTGTTCCTTCAGTGCAATTGCAGATAGTTTAGATAGCTTCTTTGAAAGCTTGTTCATTTTTGTCTCAAATACCTTCCTTTCTTTCTCAAAATCCTTTTCTACACCTTTTCTTTTATCAGATATTTATTTGAATAATCCAGCATGCTTTTGTTCTGTTATCTTCTTCTTTTTCTCAGTGTTAAGTCAGATTTTATAGTAATCATTGTATTTATAGACTTGGTCTAATACTGTGTTCTTAGTGCTTGTATTGTCGTGTACTGTCCAAGGGTATTTAAGTCCCTTGTGGCCTTAACTTTTGTAGAACTTTGATTGCATATTTTGAATACAATGGATATTGGCGCATTCCTCTCTCTCCCTCTACTTTCTCTCTCTAAGATTTAGTTGATCTTGGATTATCAATTGGTATCAGAGCCTAATCTGAATCTGAGAGAATTGAAAGAAACATGTTTTGATTCTGAATTTGTGGTTGAATCAGAAAATTTGATTGATTTTCTTGATTCTTTCAAGAAAATCTCATTTTTTGATTTTTCATGAAATTCATATTGTTTTCTGATCGAATTTTCTTGTAGTTTGGTTCGCTGGATCTTATTTTCTTAGTAGAATATTTTTGATTCACATCATTTTGCAAGAAAATCAGTTTTTGAACTTCAATTTTGAAAATTTTCGACTTTCTGGAAAAGCTGTTTTGCGTGCTGTTCATTTCATGAATTCTCGCTTTTGTGATTTTTGATCGAACTAATTGTTTCAAAGTTGTTAGAAAACTGTTTTCGAACACATTTGTGTGAGAAAGTTTCATCAATTTCGTTTTTTTAATCAAAATTTGGAAGTCTTTCTTGATTTTCTAGGTTTTGCGCCAGATCTGATTTTTGCGCTAGTTCATCTCAGGTTTGCGCCAGTTCATCAGGGATCATCTGAAGTTTGTGCAAAATTCAGATGAATTTTGCGCCAGATTCATCGAGTTTTGCGCCATATTGATCCGAGTTTTGCACTAGTTCATTCAGTACTTGCGCTAGTTTCTTCTGTTTCAGGATTCATTAGTTCACCGCGCAAAGTGAAAGTTTGAGCCATCTTAAGCTCGTACAAATCAATTTTGCGCCACATACTTATCACTCGAAGAAAGGTTCTCGTCATCAACGTCTTGCGCAAAACAGTGTTTGCGTCACCTACTTATCACGCGAAGAAAAGTTCTCGTCATCAACGTCTTGCGCAAAACAGTGTTTGCGTCACCTACTTATCACGCGAAGAAAGGTTCTCGTCATCAACATCTCACGCAAAGTAAAGTTTGCGTCACTTCCATCTCGCGCAAAGTTAAGTTTGCGGCAGCTTCATCTCACGCAAAGTCATGTTTCGCCATCTTCTTTTTGCGCAAAACAAGTTTGCGCTAGTTATTGTTCGAGCAAAGTTCAAGTTTGCGCCATCTACTACTCACGTAAATCTCTTTTTGCCTCACGTTCGTCTAGCACAAATCTTCAGTTAGCGCCAGTCTCTCACTGTTTCAAGACTTGGGAATTTTTCTCTGATTTTCTGAAGATATGGATATGTCAAAGTTCTCGTTCCAAGCTCAGCTTTACAAGAACGATCTTATGATGTCATTGGGAACAGAAACTCGTCCTCTTGTTTCGATCAATGAAAATGAGTGAACCCAATGGCAAGATCGGTTCATTAATTTCTTCGAGGGTCAAGCTAACTGAGAGAACATGATGAAGTCATTTATTGAAGGACCATTAGTCAGACCTAAGAATGATACTCCTTTGATTGCCGAAGAGGTTACACGAGAAAAAGTAGATCGTGAAGCAAAGTCTAATCTGATCTTATCATTGCCTAATTCTATCTACAATCGAATTTATTGTTTCAAGCATGATCCGAGGATGACGTGGACTCTGTTAGAAAAGATTATGCTTGGTTCAATAGTTGCTACACAACTTCGGCAAACGCTCTACATGAATAATTTTGAGGAATTCAAAGCAAAGGATGGGTAGTCTTTGAAAAGTGTCTTTGACAGGTTCTCGGTAATAATGAACGGTCTGCAAAAGATCAAAGTGACTAAAAATGAGTTAGAAACTAATATGAAGTTTCTCAATGCTTTGCAACCGGAATGGAATAAATCTTGCCATCGCTTGAGGAATGATGTCCGGAAATCTTCTATGCAAATCCAAGAGCTTTATGAGATACTGATGACAGATAAGAGCATAGTCAAGGAGAAGAAGGCTAAACTTGACAAAGAGAACAAAAAGACAGTGGACCCGATTGCCCTTCTCACGAGTCAATTAGCTGAACAAGCATTGATTGAAAATGCTTATGACGGGGCCACTGATGACGATGACGAAGCTCTTCAGAAAGCGATGATTCTTCTCACTCAATACTATAATAAGAAGTTCCAACCTCGTTCGGGTTCCAACAATCTTTGCTTCACTTCTGGGTCTAAGAAGAACGAGAATATTCAAGTGCCCGAGGCTAAGAAACCTGAAGCATGCTTTAAATGAGTGTCGAGGAAAGGTGGTTCGGAATTCAGCTTATTACAAAAATAAATTGGAACTAGACGAAAAGAGAGAGAATGGAACTACTTTGCTGGTGGAAGAAGAATTCTAGCTAGATCACTCCGACGATGAAGCTGACAATGTGGAAACTGCTCATATGTGATTCATAGGAGATGATCAGAGTGATGATGATGATGATGATTCAACTTATGAATCCGAGGTACCTTCTGAATTCGATTTCAAATTTATATCCTCTCAGATGATTATCATTATAACTGCTTTACATGATCTTCGCTCAAAGTTACTATCTGAAAAACAATTAAATACAGAAAAATCAAATTTGATTGAAAAATTAAAAAGTTCTTTGAAAGATGAAAAATCTATTTTAAATCATACAAAAGAATTCTTTCAAAAGAAATCGGATGATTTAGAAAAATCAAATATGACTTATGTTGGTTCTTTGACAGAAATGACCAAACAAAAAGAATGTTTTTCGGATAAAATAAATAAGTTGGAAGAAAAATTATATCTACGGAAGCAAACTGAACAAACTATTTACTTGAATAACCACGGAGTTATGAGTCTATCAAAGAAAAATGGGGACTTGGCTTTGAAAATCCGTATTTTTTAGACAAAGCTAAAACAGAAGTTCCTTCTTTATATGAATACGATTATCTAACTCTTGCAAGATATGCTCCTTAGTTCAAGTTTCATTGGACTAGTGAAAAGCAAGTTTTAGAAATCGAAAATGAGAAAAGAATGAACAACTCGAAAAAGAAAATTCCTTTTGTTAACACGCGCGAAAATGCCAAATATTTTCCCGAAAAATCAAAGAAGAGCAGAAACAGTTTAAATGTTATATCTCCCATTAAATCTTCATTGTCTGATGATTATTTTGATATTTCTGCCACTAACACTGATAAAGAAAATATATCTCCAGTTTCTTATGATTCTAAGAGACATATTCCTCCATTAGTGTTAGAAAGCAAAATCATTGATCTTGAAGATAAAATGGAAGAACAAAATATTCAATGACAAATTGAATCAGATGTAATTCTTTCTTTCATGACGTCAAGTCTTGAAGAAAAATTAATTTCTCAAGTCTTGAGAATTATTTCATTTCCTAGATTCAGATCAGTAAATTACGGGTTTGATTGTTGGATTTGGTGCTGTGAATTTTGGTCATTGGCATTCACACAGTTTGGTTACCTTACTGTTGGTATCAATTTTTGGTCTGCAAATTTCATACATGTTGATTTCTAAGGTTTATGCTCATCAGTTAATGGATTTATCTGGTTTCAGAATTCTTCTTCTAGTTGGTTGCTATCTTGGCTTTTCAACCGTTGGACCTAGTTGCTTAAAGGGATAAGAGTGATTATGTTATCGCAAGTTTGTAAAAGGCCTGTACATCTATTGTTCTTCAATTTTGATGTTGTGACAACAAGTTTTTTTTCCAGTGTATTCAAAATGCAGATCGTGTTCATGTTCACATAGAATTCAAGAGCAATAGAAGGTTGTTGTGCTGCTATTCGAGTTCCCAATCTATATTTGTTCGATTTGTGCAGATTTCGATTGTAAATCTGCTGTGATCTACTATTTGTTGTTTCTATTGCAGCTGGAAAATAAGGAGGGTAGAATTGAAGAAGCAGCTCAACCTGGAAAAGGACTCCTGTCTATTGCGGCAGAATGCATAAAACTTGGCAGTTGAGATCCTCAAGGATCTTGACCTTATTGTCTCCGAACACAACCAAGGACCAGTTTTGGATGCTTTACATGGTGGTTTTGACAGACTTCTTACTGTGGTTACAATGATCTGTTCATACTTTCAGCAGATTTAAAGATCAGAGTTATATTTCATAGTTGGATCAAGGCATAAAATGTTCAGTTCAGAGATAATATAGAGTTCGAATAACTCAGATTTCCATATTTGATTCAAAGTTTATTCAGAGACTTCAAAATGTGCAGGTCTGCAACAGAGTTTTGGGCATATTTGCTATTGCACATCAATGCTTGAAAACAGATATGTTTACTCAAAAAAAGTGCAGAAGAATATGTTGTTGTTGGTGTTAGAAAATTGCAACAGATCTCCTACAAAGTTATGATAGAAGGAGGGATTTGCTAATATGTATAATATTGTAGAATTTAAAAGTAGCATATCAAAATTCAGAGTGCAGAAGTTGTCAAGACCTTGCAGAAGCAAAACATAAACCCTCTGCGAATGTGATCGGAAAGGTGTAGCAGTAGGTTCGAAATGTTGCAAGTCTGATGTGTTCGAGATCTGCAGTTGCTGCCAGAGGATTGCCATGGTCGAATTCACTTAGCTTCTTGCACGAGATGATAATCGATGCTATTTAGATTTCAGAATTCAAATTGGTTATGGAAGATTGTTGATCTGCAAATTTCGAAGCTATTATCATGAAGTTGCTTAGAGATATTCAGAGTGTGGTTATGCTAGATGACACTGAGATCAAACCAAATAAACCTATCTTTCATTGAGTCTATAATTCATTTTCTCATTAATAGAGACAGAACTGCTGAAAAGTAGGTTGGTTTACTTACAGAAAAGTGAAGCCTAAGGAAATGGTACTGGTCAAGTTCCAGAAACAAACACATGACTTATGCTTCTCAATCATTCCATGTGAAGTCGAAATTTACATTTTTAAGGGAAGTCTAAGAAGTGCAATGGAGCAATTTCTTACCCTTCAATCTGAAATGCAGCATCCACCAACTCCATTTTTACTCTATTCAAAGCCTCTGCGGCTGGTGGAATATCAAGCATGTGCAAGATCACCGGTTAATCCAGTCTCTACCCTTTCAAACTAGAACTAATTATGGATCTACACCTGTGAGGACAGGCACTTATTTTTCTGTTGATTCTGGTCTACATCCAAAAGAATATTGATTTCAGAATATGTACAGATCAGAGAGGCCGATTTGAGCCATGCAACAGTTGCAACATAAATTGATCAAAAAGGCAGAGGCTATTTGTGAAGAGCCTCTGTGCACATGCAAAGGCTGCCGAGCAGAATTCAAATGATAACATCAGATTGAAAAGTTGCAGAAGTTGTAGAAGCGAAATTGAGAGCTTCTGTTGCTGTTTTCTAAACAGTTCTTGTTCTATTTCAGAAGCGTGTAACATAAGCATCTATAGTTTGCTATCGTGGACTGCTACCTGATGCAGCGGCTGCACAAATTATTAAATAAGTTGTCCAGAGGTATGTATAGAGGCTTTGGCCTGAAGGTCTAAAGGCTCTGGTTGTACACAGATTTTGTAGTGGTTTTGTCATCAGAATTTCGACAGATTCAAAGTTATAATGCAGAGGCTGTAAAGTGCCGAAGTCGTGCCCAGACACTGCAACAGATTAATCAAATGCGCAGAGGCTTGTGCAGAGCCTCTATAAGATTGTTCACAACCTCTGCAGAAGCTGTCTATAATCAGATGCAGATCACAAAAATTCTTTTGGAATTGTTTGCTGCTATACGCAGAGGCTGAAATGCAGAGAAGCCTTGTGAAATTGGCATAGTTCTGAAACGCATAGCTTAATCAGACGCAGATCTTAGAGGGCAGATCACAGAGCCTTCGAAGATTGTCCAGAACCTCTGAAAGTTGTACAGAAAGTTCATCAGAAGTGAAATTCAGAGATGCCCTTAAGAGGCACAGAGGCTCTTAAGTTGTCCACAAAGCCTCTGTGGACCAAATCCTCTGAAGAGAAGCGAACAGAGAGGAGGACCATAGGTAGATCCAAGCAAGTACATCAGAGGTCGATGGTCTAGATATTGCAATGATCCAAGAGCCCGAAGCCCGAAATTTTCGAATTTTCTGACAACATTGCGTTGTTTCAGAAACATGTGCACAACTTTTTACTCGAAGCTCCGATTTAATGACTCCAATTGCATTGGATTACTAAAACACGGACGTATGACTTTGATGTTTTGAGTTTTCTCGAATTCCAAGAGGTGTTATGCCAGAATCTGTTTCATTGTCTGCGTTAGGCTGCTGGGCCGAAAGCATTACTTTTCACTCGTGCTCTTTCCGCTTTCAAGAACGGTGTTTTCTCGACAGTTCATCATGATTTCAACCTACATATGTGACACATTGATTGTCACTACCTTTTCTATTATTCAAGTTTAAGGCTCGGTGTTGAACGCTTACTCAACGGGATCTTTAGAGTCAAATTTTCTGTTCTGATGACCGTTCTGCGCAGCTGAGGGAAAACTTGCACAACTCACTCATTTTTCATCCAAAATGGATGAAATGAATCTCGTTGAAAACGGAAGAGGTTCGAGTTCAATGTGCATGGTCAAAAATAGTGGTGAAGTTGAGACATGAAAGCTGGAAAAAATGGAGTAATTCGTCTAAGTCTTTCAAGAATATGAGCATACATTTGAGGGGGGGCTTATGTTGCTTTTAAGACTCGAAGAATGGCACACCAAAGCTGACAAAGCCAAATTTGATGGCTATTCATCAACCTCTAAAGCATATAGAGTCTATGTGTTCAAATCCAAACATACACTTGAATGTATTATTGTTTCAATTGACGACTCTTTTCAGATGACTTCTGAGTAAATCAACTCATGACTCAAACTTCAAGATGATGAATCTGGTGATTCATCTAGAACAAATGATCTTCATGACCTCTTTGAAGAGATGTTAAATGATGATGGACCCTCTGAAGATGACCACAGACACTCTGGAATTGAGGCCTTTGAGGACAAAACAAGTACTTTTCTAACTAGTCCTAGCAATACTTCACCCTCTGCCACTACTTTTGTAGGTGCAAACGTCGAGGAGGAGCACTCAGAGGCCAACACTGAACAAGTCTTCAAGCTCAATCAAGATCAAGATCACCTTCAAGACACCTCTAAAGGGTCAACACTAGAACAATCAGAGAATTCTGAACAAGACACAACAGAGCTCTTCACATCAACTAAAAATAATCAATCAAGCCCTGTTGCAAGTATAAATGATCAACTCTCTCCGACAGAAGGAGATCAACATCAGGATGAAGAACATGTTCCAGAAATAATCTCATAAAGTTCCAATGATCACCTAGCTCGCATGACAAAATGGACCAGAAGTCACCGGTAGAGCCAAATCATAGATGACCCCTCTGACAAAGTGAGGACTCGATCTAGTAGTGCAAACTTTTGTAACTTTACAACCTTTGTTAGTATTATCGAGACCAAAAAGATGTTTGAAGCTCTTGAAGACCCAAACTGGGTAGAAGCAATGCAAAAGGAGCTACTATAGTTTGAAAGAAACGAAGTATGGACCCTAGTGCCTCTGTCGAAAGGAAATATTTGTATAGGGATAAAATGGGTCTTCAGGAACAAGAAAGACGAGGATGGTGTGGTGATCAGGAACAAAGTAAGACTGGTGGCCAAGGGATACTGCCAAGAAAAAGGAATTGACTATGAAGAAACCTTTGCCCCTGTGGCAAGGCTTGAGTTAATAAGAATATTTCTTGCCTTTGCAGCCCACAGAGGTTTTAAGGTATACCAGATAGACGTGAAGTTAGTCTTCTTAAATGGACAGATTCAAGAAGAAGTATATATCCAGCACCACCAGGTTTTGAAAGCTCTAAGTACCCTAATAATGTATACTTCTTGGACAAGGCTCTTTATGGACTAAAGCAAGCCCCCAGAGCGTGGTATGATAGACTTTCAAACTTCCTTCTTGCAAATGGTTTCAAAAGAGGTACAACTGATACTACTTTATTTTATAAGAAGAGAAAAGGCGATATTCTACTTGTGCAGATTTATGTTGATGACATTATTTTTGGATCTACTAATGATTCTTATTGTAAAAAGTTTGAGTCATTGATGAAGAGTAAGTTTGAAATGAGCATGATTGGAGCACTCACATTCTTCCTAGGATTACAAGTCAAAAAAACCAAAGATAGCTTTTTCTTAAATCAATCAAAATATGTCTCTGACATATTGAAAAATACAAGCTCTCTGACTCTTCACCAATGAAAACCACTATGTCCACTGGATGTAAGCTTTAAGCAGACCCAGAGGGCAAATCTGTGGAGTGCAAACTCTATAAAGGAATGATAGGGTCTTTGTTGTATTTTACTTCAAGTAGACATGATATAATATTTGCCATATGCCTCTGCGCAAGATTTCAAGCTAATCCCAAAGATTCTCATCTTCATGCTGTCAAGAGGATCTTTAGATACTTAAAGGGGACCAAGAATCTTGGTCTTTGGTATCCAGAGAACTCTGGATTTGACCTTGTGGCTTATACAGATTCAGATTACGGAGGATGCAAACTCGACAGAAAGAGTACCTTTGGGAGTTGTCAATTTCTAGGAGGTAAATTAGTTACTTGAACTTCTAAGAAAGAGAAATGTGTTTCAATTTCAATGGCAGAAGCAGAGTTTGTTGTTGTTGTGAGTTGTTGTTCACAAGCTCTATGGATGAGAACCCAACTCAGAGACTATGGCTTTGACATTGAGAAAATTCCCATCCTCTGTGACTCCAAAAGTGCCATCGTGATCTCTGCCAACCTAGTTCAGCACTCTAAAACCAAACACATCGATATCAGGTACCACTTTCTGAATCATCATGTGGAGCATGGCACTATCGAGATGTATTTTATTCCCATAGATTACCAGCTTGTTGACCTTTTCACAAAGGCTTTAGATGAGAAAAGATTCAATTTTCTTGTCGGCAAACTTAGTATGCTGAACATGAGTTGACCCACAGAGCCTCTTAACTTTGGCACAAAGCCTCTGTTGTACATAATCCTTATACGTATAGTTCCTAGTTTGTAAATATTCCTTTTACCCAGTTTTCTTTCCTGTCAAATTTCCTTGAAATCTATGTCTTGTACAAATCTTACCATTAATGACCCAAGCATAGTTCAAGGGGGAGCAGAATAAGCCAAAGAGAAGACTTTGACGTTTTAAGGGGGAGCAAGACAGTATGTGGGAGAGGGATTCTACAGCATGAGGTAAACTCATACTCAAGGACAAAAATCTCTTTGAGCACCAAATTTTCTGAAATATCCTACTTTGTCTTTTAAATCCAGTAAAAACCTTGAGTGATCAAAACTTTCAAAATATATTTCCTTAAAAGGAAATTTTTGGTCTACGAGCCTCTGAGGTCGTTCACAGAGCCACTATGATCAGTCATAGAGCCTCTAGACCTTAAAAAGGGGATATTTTGACTAACAAACTCTTATTTAAAAGGGATTCGATCACATATTGTTCTTTCACAATTTTGAGTCGAACGTGCACTCAGAACCTTGCTCTTGACCTCAGAAGCTCTCAACCCACAGAGCTTATGCCACTTTCATCTCATGTAAATTTTTTCCCTTATGGTCATTGAATGCGGGTTATTTATGAATGTCACTGTCATTTTGGTATAGCAAATGCCACGTGTGTGAGAATACGCGGAGGCGCACGTACTCGATCGTGCACTGCCCATCCTGGCACAACAAAATTTCATTGGTCCGTATTTGTACCGTCGTTTTTCAGAAACGGCTCCTTATCCATATGTACTGATTACGGATTTCAAATTTTTTTGTTTACCGCCTAAACCTTTCACCCCCCCTCTCAGTATATAAATCCCTTTCTTTCATTTTACCGATTTTCTCCTACCTGCATTTTTTTTTCTCTCAAGAACTTCAAATCAAAAAATTCTCTCCTCCTTTTCCATCTCTTGCAATGGCTTCTCATTCTGCTTCTTCCAAGAACTCCAACGGTTCATCTGCTTCAAACAAGTCTATGCATTCGGCTGCTCAAAAGGAAAACTCAACATCTATTGAACAAGAACAACCTCTCACAAGTTGAATGCTCTCTTTCACTCACCATGACTATCACACAAAGCAACTGAACCTAAAACCAAATAACCAGTATGTGGTCTTGGACCCTAAAGGTTTTCCAGATGAAGCCGCACCACTTATCCAAATCCTGAAAAACCATGTGCTAACAAAAGACCTAAGCCTAAAACGAACAGACATCCCTGAATCCTATATTCAACAATTATGGTTGAGTGCTAGGCATGAAAAGATAGACAAATATGGATATTGTGTCATGGGCTATGCAACCCATCCTTCAATTGCCAAGATTATGGACTTAGGCATAAACTGAAGGAGAGTCTCAGAGGTGTTCGGACTCCCAACTAAGATTGAGCTGAACCTGGTAAAATTCTCAGAGGAACCATCGGTCTCCGAAATTCTGGATTTGGATATGCAACAACTATCACCAAGAGAACGGATTTCAAACGCCAAAACCTTCCACATATGTGGAGCTGTTAATGCATATATTTCTTGGATACAAGATCATGAAGTCTGAAGTTGAAAGTCAAGAGAAGTTAAAGCTCAAAAGTCAACTCTCAAGCAAAGTCAAAGTCATTATAACAAAAAGTCAAAGCTAGTGTTGTAAGAGTTTTAGTAGTTTGAGTGTTTTGTTGTGTGCGTGTTTTAGTATTCTGAGAGTTTCTGTTTTGGGTTTAAATAGAGGCTTGTTTTGTGTTGTGCGTGTAAGTAAGTAACTTGTAGCTTCATTCAGAGTTGTGCGTATATTTGAGATAGAGATAGAAAGTGTCAAAGAGCATATTTGTAAAGAATTCAATATGTGAAATACAATGGAAATAGTTTGAAATCAAAGTTGTCATATTGTTTACATTGTTATCTAGGATAACATATGGTATCAGAGCAGATCAAGATTCAGAAAGAAGGATCGAATTTCAAAGATTTTAGATAAATAGTTCGCGAACTTGCAAGTCGTCTGTGTTGGATCTGATTTTATGAATTAGTGATAGTTTTGAGTTGTAATTGGTTGATTTGTATTCGATTGTTTGTTTAGAACAATTTTTCTTTGATTCTGTTAGTCTAATTCATAGTTAATCATGGGAATTTTGGATTTTTGTTGAATTTCAGTACGAGTTTTAGAAAACTCAATGTTCCTAATCGAATTTGTAAGTTTGGTGTAATAGACTCAAATTTCTCAAATGTAGTATGTTCGAAATATGCAGAAGATGATTCCCGCAATGTTTCAGAAGATTTGGTGAAGTTTTGGATCGAGATTGAGTCGAAAACTTGAGTTTTTTTCGACAAACCCAAGAACTCGCAAAGGCAAGAACACATAGAGAATGATGAACACGCACATCAAAGGAATTTGCTTGAAGTGAAGAACTCGCAAGCTTAAGTGTGCGAGAAGTCAAAACTCGAAAGAAGCTTGGTGCGAGTTTTCACTCTTCATCCTCTGTGATTTCCGTGAAGTTTTTCTTCAAATTGTTTGTGCGCTTGCATTTAGCGTGAAGTTCATTTTTCGTATCCTCCTTTCTGCGAGAAGTAGAAACTTGCAATAAATATTGTGAGATTTTGTAATGTTCATTCCCTTTGTTGTGCGAGAAGTGTTTGTTTTGCGTTAAGTGAAAAGTGTTGAATGCACAATAGCGTTGAGCAAAGAAGAAACACGCGAGGTTCAGCATGCACTAAGCAAGACCTCGCACATCTCTCTGTGCGTGAAGTCTATTCTCGCATCCTTTAGCGTGCGTGAACTAGGAACGCGCACATCACTATTTACGTGAAGTTCAATTTTCTTTGTTCTGCGAGTTTTAGTGCTTAGACAAATTTTTCAAAGCTGAAATATGGTTTTTCAATGTAAAAAAAAATTCTCTAGGGGCGCTGCCCCTTGACCCCGCAAGGGCGTTGCCCCCATGCTAAGTTTGTGGAGGGGGACAAAGTTTTTCTATACTTATAACTCTTCTGAGTTTTCTGAAATTTAACCAAGTTTGATATTTGTAGATCTTGTTTATTTCTGAATTTTTGACGATCATTCAATACAGTGTAAAACAAGATGAGTTTTTCCGATGATGAATAAAAGGTTGCCAAGCTCATAATAGAGAACAAAAATCTCGCTTCTTTAGTTGACTACTAATCAAAGAAATCAAAGAGATATCATGATGAAAATAGATTACTGAGACAAGAAGTCAGTTCATTAAAGAAAATAAATGAAGATTTGTTGAAGCAAATTTATATTTTTGAAGCAGAAAAAGAACAGAGTTTAGAGGCTGAGAACATTGAGCTGAAAAGAAAAATATCAGTATTGGAAGATCAAATGATTAAAATCTAGCAAGCAGATTCTGTTGACAGTTATGAGGAGAAGATTTAGAATCTGAAGGATGTTAATGTTGAGCTTCAAAAGAAAATATTAGATTTGGAACAAAAGATGGTCAAAGACATAGGTGATTTTGAGAAAGAGAAGAAATAATTTGCAAAGAAGTTCTCAGAATTTTCCCGGAAGAGTTTTGAAGAGAAGAAAATAGTTGAGCTTAAATGTTCTAAGCTTTCTCAACAAGTATTTGGATTTGAGAAATTGATCATTCTGGAAAGAGACAAGTTTCAAAAAGAGAAGAAGCTTATAGAACAGAAGAATGTTGGAATATTCAAAGAAATATCTGGTCAAAGAAACAATGCTGAGAAGGGCTTTGAAGAAAAAAGAAACATGTTTGAAGTAGAGATAAGGAAGCTTACTGACAAGTTATGTGAACTATCATCTTGTGCACTGAAAGAGCATAAAACGGAGTCTGAGTTTCAAGAAAAGATTGACCTGCTCATCAAATAAAGAGACAAGTATTCTTCAAAGATAAAAGAGCTTGAAGACATTGTTTCAAAGGTGGTGGTGACTGAGCAAACGACTCCAGAGTCAAAAATCCACACACCTAGAGATGATCAGCTGACTCTGAATATTCATTCAAGACAGCTGCAAGTTCACATCAGAGAACTGCTTCTTCAAAAAGGTCAGTCAATTCATATGGTTAGATTTGTATTACTACCATTTTCTTTGATAGAAATGTAGATGGCTCAGATACCCTCAAAAGAAGGAGATGAAGAGGATATGAAGAAGAGAAGCTAGTTTGGAAGGTGAAACCAGTTGATGATGAAAAGAATTATGAGAAGAAGGAAGAGAAGAAAGGAAACAAATAATTTATACATGCATCAAAAACAAAGAAGAACAATGTGCGGAAAGGTAAACCTGGTCTTGTTTATTCGATAGATCATTTAATCAGGTTGTCTAAAAAGAAGTATTGTTCTTACTATTGTACTTATGATTTTGTTCATAATAAGAGTGATCATTACTGGTATGGTTCTTACTCATTTACTACAAATAGAACTCCAACTCACAAACGTGGACCCAAATACAAGTGGGTACCAAAGCCGAAAGATGAATCTGTGTTGTAGGCACCTCAAGTCAAGGGGGAGTAAGAGAACCAAGTATTCTGAATACTACAGTTCAGGACCCGTTCTTCGAAGATTAAGAGTTTGACTTCTAAACACAACAATTTAGGACTCACTCTTCAATTATCAAAAGAGATAATACTCTCGTGCTGAATGAGATTGTACTCTAATACTTAAATGAGAAGTTCAACCTTCAAGGGGAAATACATAATTTTCACTGAAAAATATGCATTTGCAATATTATCTGAAAGATATCTGCACTCAACATTGTTCATGTTTTCAGGGGGAGTGTGAGATAAATTTAATGCCTAATTTCAGGGGGAGTATATTATTTTTTATTACATCTCATCATAACTCGTACTTTCAAAGTTTTATTGTTGTATGTCATTTACTTTTCAATAAATTTTGTGAATAAAGCTTTGTACTTTAACGACCTCTGATTTTTGCAGAATTGAGAGAGAGCTTACATGATCATATCATATAAGACTTAGAGTTGACTTGATGAGATTTAAGAATGAGCGAAAAGGTTTACTTCTAATCTTAATCTCATACGTTTCAGAAAGAAGGCCAACTTTCAGATAGGAAAAAATGTTTTTAAATGTTCAAACCACTTCTGATTCTTAAAACGATTTCAGGAATATAGAAGTGTGATTTTTAAATGTTTTCATGATTATATGAGCTTCAAGGTTAATAAACCGTGTGTTTTCAAAGATAAATACTTGTGTTTTATCTTTTCCATATACTATCAAGTATTCACACACACCTGTTTACTATTTTTGTTGAGTATGTTATCACCATGTCTAAAATTAAAGAAATTTTTCGATGGTGATACACTCCGATTGAACTTCATAGAATTTTAGGCGTTGATTTCGTTTCAAAACATTCTTTCAATAATTTCTATATCTTGATTCGTATATACAATATCTGATTTTTACTAACGTAAGCCTTAATCGATAAATCATTCGATTATGATCTTTTTCATACAATGTCAGGTTTTCAAACAAGTTTCTTGTATTAATTATCTTGTTTGAAAAGTCTTCAATGTTTAAAATGCTCAAATCTTCATGATTATATTCATGAGCATAAAGACATATGACTTGTATATATTTTCTGCTTCATTACCAAGAAATCGTTGAGCAACATGATCTTTTAGGAAAACATGGGATTATTTTGAGGACTTAATTGAAACTTCTATGGATTCATGTTAACAGTGTTTCCTACCCAAGAAGTTAACCCTTGAGTAATCGAATGTGTGAGGAGTCAAAATACTGAGTGTGGGTGAGTGATGAGGTAAAATGAAAATGAGAGTTTGGTTAGATGTGAGCTCAATGATTAAAAGAAAGAGGGTGAGAGATCAGAGTAAAAGAATATCAAACTCTGCACCAACTTTTTTGAGTCGGGCAGCCATATTACTACTGTTTCACAATTCTTCGTGAACATTATTGAAACAGGAAACTAGCCCATGCCAACTCTTGATAAAAACCCCATTAGGTACTCATTTTCTTCTTAACAAGAAAATGTTTCATATTTCAAGGGGACGCAACACATAATCTATCTGATTTTCATTTGGAAAATCTGGATATTGAAAAAGATGGAAGTCTGCCCCACCTTAGCACTTCGATCATGCACAATCGAGTCTATGTTTAACTGTTGTCTCAATGGTTTACATAATTTTGATCCTTATAACAAGCAATCATATGTTCTTAATTATTTCAAACACATGCACAAGCACACAAGGAATATGTTTTCTTGTCATAACTTTCATTGAAATTCTTTTGTGGTGTTTCGATGATTAAATGGAAGAGTTGGGGGAGTGAACATCAAAAACCTCTTTTCAATGTGTATTCATTACACACAGTGACTTCGTGTTACTTGTTGGATCATAATTGTATTCAAAATTAAAGGGTCTAAACTGTATTTATTTGATAGTTAAAGTTAAGGGTTTAAACTGCAATTGTGCTAAAGTTGAAGTTAGAGGGTTAATTGTGTAATAAGCTAATAGTTTAGTTACTATTGGGCTTCAAGCCCATAAGCCCATTAGGCCTAAAAGCCTGGGTATTTAATGTTTTAGTTAATAGGTTTTTAGGTAAGAAACCTTTCATATCTTCATAATTTTGTTTAGAGAGAGGTAGCAAGTTTTCTTTGTATTCAAAGGGTATCAAGAACACTCAAAGGTTTCATTGTTTATTCAAGGGATTGGTATGTTACTCTGATTTATATATCTCTTGATTATTATTGTGTTGCTTGATTACTTGATTGATTATTTACCAACTAGATTAAATCTGGGATAACAAGTGGTATCAGAGCCAAAAAGAATCTATTTTTTTGTGATATTACTGTTCATCGAAAACACTGTTCATCGAAAATCAGTATTCATCGACAGTTACTGTTCATCAGATTTCATGAATTAATGTGTTTATTAGTTTAAAATTGAACTGATTAGTTGAGATTCATGCTTCTGAGTGAAATAGTTTGATTTGTGCATCTGTTTTTGAGTTCGTATTTGATTTCTGGGTTGATTATTCATCCTGTTCATCATCGTTCTGGGTAGACTAAGAACGTCCCGGTCTAAGCACTTTATCGGTCTTAACCTCTATCGGTCCTTAGCCTTCCGGTCATAGCATCATACCGGTCTAATTAATACCGGTCAAACATAGATTTATCGGTCTTAAGACCATTCAGATCAAACTCTTTGTCGGTCTTACATTCTACCGGTCTAATCTATCGGTCTAAGCAAAGCACCGATATTCATCAAGGTCCCGGTCTTACACTCTATCTGTCGAACTCATCTTATTACTATCGATCGAGTTCTATCGGTCTAAGCAAAGCACTGATACTCACAAGGTCCCAGTCTAACACCCATATTGGTCTAATTGTTACCGGTCGAATCAATTTTACCGGTCAAGCATAGTTTCGGTCTTACATCTTACCGGTCTTTGCACTTCCCCGGTCTTTACAAGTTCCCGGTCGAACTCTCCACCGGTCTTTACAAGTCTCCGGTCAACTCAATACCGGTCGAAACACATCTCCGGTCGATTTTTGCAAATTGTAACATGGCCTCTCAAAGTCGAAATTTTTTTCTCTAGGGGGACAAAAGTTCTGTTCGAGATCAACTGTTTCTTTTTGTTCAGTATTATTTGAAGCTTTACACTGATTGAAAGGACTGCATTTAATTATTTTCGGGAATTTATTTTTCTGAAAACTTTTGAGTGTGGTTTTCATTTTGATTCTAACGATCTCATCTAGTTGGTTGTCTTGGTACAGATAAGTTTAATTACTAACAAGTGGTACAGCTAAGATGTCGAACCAGCTTCTCTCGATGGGCTCTAAGTCCAAACCGCCTGTCCTTATGGCTAATGAGTATCAGCAATGGAAGACTAGAATGATTCAGTTTCTGAATAACAAGAACAGAGAATTCATGACAGTAATCATTGAAGGTCCTAAAACTTCAATGATCACAGTAAAGGGTCAACCTGCTACAGATTCCTCTCCTGAAATCCCTGACAGAGAGATTCCTAAACCTGTTCAGTTCTTCACTGAAAAGCAGAAAGAACAGCTCAAGTTAGAAGAAGAGGCTCTAATCTATCTGAATATGGCAATTCCAAACGACATCTACAATCGTGTCGACAGTCAGAGCACTGCTAAAGGAATCTGGGATGAACTAGCAAGGCAGTTTGAAGGAAATGAAGCCTCTATACAAGCTAAGCAGAATCTGTGCATAAATGCTTACGAGGGATTTCATGCAAAAGAAGGAGAGCTGATATTAGACACCTACAATAGGTACAACATTATTCTCAATGACTTACGGAGGAACAACATCGCCAATTCTGCTTCTGAGATAAACTACAAGTTCATCAAGAATCTGAATCCAGAATGGAAGAACTTTGCTATCAACCTCCAGATGTCGAAGAATATGGCTCGAGAAAATGTCACCGATATCTTCTCTACTCTAGCTCAACATGAGGATGAGGTGAGATCTATGAATAATGAGTCTAATCATCTGAAGGATTATGTGGCTCTCATAGCCGGCAAAGGTTTTGTATCCTCTGCAAGGTCGAAGAAAAAGACGTCTAAAGCTCTAGTTACTGAAGTTACTGACTCTGACTCTGATTCAAGCGATGAAGAACTGGAAGTTGATTCAGATCCTGATATTCAAAAGTTCTCTGAAGGCTTGGCTCTCATTACATGACGATTCAAGAAGAGCTTAGGCAAGAAAAGATTTTACTCAAAGCCAAAGTATGATGGATACAAGAAAGAGAAGTCTGAGATGCGATACAAGCCGAGGCATGGAAAGAGAGAGGAAGGACGAGAAGATCGGAAGGAAGATAGAAGAGAAGGAAAGAGACAGGAGAAGCGAGAAGAGCGAAAGGATGAACCAGGAAGATGCTACAACTGTGGCAAATTTGGGCACTTCTCAAGGGACTGCAAATTCAAGAAAGTGAAGAACTCAGAGTACTACTCAAGAAAGTCACTAATTGCCAAGAAAGCTGAAGAAGGAAAAGTACTAATGGCTGAAGAAGAGAACTGGCTGTTCCAAAGTTCTAATGACGAGAAGCAAGCACACTTCACCCAAGTTTCTTACATGGCAAAGCTGGAAGGTGACGATGAAGACTCTGAGACACAATTCGAAGAAGCAAACTCTGAGGTTAGTGAAAATTCTGAACTTATTGAATCTTTAATGGCCCAAATACATGGTATGACAGATGAATTTGCTTTACTAAAAGGCAAACTTAGCTCTGCACATCAATCTGTTTTAAGCTTTCGTGATGAAAATGCTATTTTAAAAGTTGTTGTGGAAGAAAAGGAAAAGGAAAAAGATGATTTAAAAGCCGAAAAAACGTCTTTAAAAGAAAAAATATCTGGTTTAGAAACAGATCTTGTGAATCTTAATGCTGAAAAGGGTGAGTTTCAAATCAAATTTGAAGTTTGTTATAAAGAAAGAAATGAAGCTTACACCAAAATAAAGCAACTGGAGGACATTAATATGAAACGAGGATAGACTGAACAGACATTAAATATGTTGACTAATAAACTCCAAGACGTAAGGTTTTACAAACTTAAACCAGGTTTGGGTGTGCCAATTAACGAAATTTTGAAAAAGGCACCGGAGCATCTATATAATTTTGATAAATTCGGCTCCGCAATTAGACCCATTCCTGACATTCGCGCAACTTTTGTTGAAGCAAGTACTCCTACACCTTTATCTGAGACCAAAGGTCAAGAAGAAATGGGAAAGAACAAGTCTCGTGACACTAATTCTCAAAATCTTTTTAAATCAGCTGGTTTTCAATATGGTGATTTAAACAAAAGCTATGCGACTCGAAAGATCGAATTTACTGAGTTTGAATCACTATTTACCACACCTTCCAACGAATCAGTAAGCACCAACACAGTTCTACCTGAGACTGGATGCAAATATGATGAGTATGAATCGGATGTTGATCCATCTACTATGCCATCAATATCAAATCCTATTGCTTCTAAACCTTTACTTGTTGAAGAGGTTGAAGAAGAACACGCTATCTCGAATGGCTCTTGTTCTCAAAATAAAAAACTGGAGTTTATTGAGTCCATGACTGAAGATACATTTTCTGAAATGATGAATGCTTCAGACTCTGACCCTGTTTCTAATTCAAAGGGATCAAATTCTGTGAATGATCATACATCTGAATTGATGAAGCAAATCGATTTGTTGCAACAGTCTCTTGATGAGGTTGAAGATGAAAACTTTGATCTCAAACATAAACTTGAAAAGTCTTTAAATGTAAATGAAGAGCTTTGCATAGAGATCAATAATTTGAAAGTTACTATGTTTAAAAAATGCTTCAAGTGATAAACAGATGTTCAATGATCCAAGCTGGAAGGTAAGAACCAATCCAGAATTTGATGCTCCTGCAAAACCTACAGTTGTTTACTCTGATTGTCCTGAATATCCTCCGAGTATTTTTGAAAAGGGTGAGACTTCAAAGATAACTAGAAAAGAACCACCTTCTAAGTTAGAGACTAACAAGGTTCCTGTTTCTGTTTCAGATATAAGAGGAAATGGAGTTGGGAAGAGTAAGAAGAATAAAGATCTTAGTTTGAATAAAAAGAATAGTTTGAATTCTAGTAGTTGTCCTACAGACAGTGTTATTTTGAATAGTACTTCTTTTGATAAACATGAATGTAAGATTTGTTCCGATAAATCTAAGTTTATGAATTTTGCTCGAAAGAATCTTTATTGCAAACACTGTTGGGATAATTCATTCAAATACTACTCCCCTCCTAAGTCCAAAAAGAATAAAAGCAAAGCTAAGTTGAACTCTAAGTCTAATTCTAATTCTGATTCTTCTACACAACCAAAAGTGTATCGTGCTAAGGTTGCCAATCCTACTTCTAAAAAGCACTTTCAGGAATTAAATGTTAAGAAGGTTTGGAAATGGGTTCCAAAACCGCGTTATGAATGGAGAGTGAAAGTAAAACCAGATGATATTCCTGAGTTGCTTGATGCTAACCGCGAAGGACCCATCCTGATATGGGTGCCTAAGCAAAACTAATTGTCTCTTTTGCAGGCCTGTCGATTGTGGGTAATAGATTCCGGATGTTCACGCCACATGACAAGATTCAAGCACCTCTTGCATAACTATGTGGAGGAGCCTGCCAGAGCAGTTAGATTTGCAAATTCTGAAGCCGAAGGCCACGTCAGAGGATATGGAATGCTCGATAATGGTGTTGTGAAGATTCAAGGAGTGTTATATGTTGAAGGACTTGATCACAACCTATTTAGTACCACTCATTGCTATCTAGAGGATCCCGATGGTTACGAAGTCTTCAAAGCTGAGCGCCATGGAAATCTATACTATGTAGATTTTCCTACACTGTCTGCCACACGTCCAGTATTCCTACTAGCCAAAGCTTCTAAAGCACAATCGTGGACGTGGCATCGACGCTTTTCTCATCAGAATTTCCAATCTATAGCGAAGCTACAAAGACAAGGTCTGGTCAAAGGTCTACCAGAAATGAGGTTCGAAAAAGACTCACTCTGTTCCGCATGTGAGTTGGGCAAAATGAAGCGTAGCTCATTCAAGTCCAAATCTGAATCATCGACCTTATCTGCACTGGAACTTCTTCATATGGACCTTTGTGGCCCAATGCGCACAACATCTATCAACGGAAAGAAGTATGTGTTGGTAATGATAGATGACTACTCAAGGTATACATGGCTCGAGTTTCTTCGCAACAAGTCAGATGCGCCAGAGTTGATTATCGCTTTCATCAAGCGCATTCAAGTAAGCCTTCAACTGCCAGTTAGAACCATTCATTGTGATAATGGCACGGAGTTCAAGAATGACACCCTGAAGAGTTATCTTACTTCCGTGGGTATTTCACATAATTTCTCCGCCGCCTACACTCCGCAGCAAAACGGAATTGTTGAACGGAAGAACCGCACTCTGGTTGAAGCAGCTCGTACTATGCTTGCTTACTCGGATCTACCCATGTACCTTTGGGCTGAGACAGTCGCCACAACATGTTTTACACAGAACCGTACCATTGTGGTCAAGCGCTTTAATAAGACAGCATATGAGTTGATCAACAATCGTACACCTAACATCAAGTTCCTTCGTGTATTTGGTTGTAGGTGTTACATTCTAAAAGAGCGTCAAGGATTATCAATGTTTGATAAGAAACCGGATGAAGGATATCTCGTTGGATACTCTCTGACATCCAAAGCTTATCGAATTTACATTATTCGAACTAAGACGGTTGTTGAGAGCATGAATGTCTCCTTTGATGAGAATTCAACAAAGACTTCTGGACACAACAGTTCAGAACTCATAATTAAGGACAAAGCTTCTATTCAATCCAGAATAGAACCAGCTACTAAAAGATCCAATTCTTCAAACTCTAACTCTACTTCATCTGAGTTAGATTTACTGTTTATTGATGCATTTGATGATATATGTGCAGATTTTGAAAAAGGCATATCAACATCAATAACAAGTGGTACAGGCTCGGAGGTCCCTACTATATCTGAAGACATGTCTGGACCTTCCGAAGAAGTCACTGAAATTTCATCTCCATCGGGTACACCTACAAAGTTAGTTTCTGACTCTACTAATGCTGAATCTGTCTCTACAGATAGTTCTTCTGGAAACGAAGTCCCGAGCACTTCAACTGCTAGCCCTGAAGCTTCAGTATCAGAAACACCAGTACAAGATGTCCAGAGTACATCTATGGAGAAACCTGCCGTGCATGATGAAAACGATGCGTCGAATACGCAACAAACAGTTGAAGCTTTACCAAGCACACATCGTTGGACTAAGGATCATACCCTGACCAATGTGATAGGTGACATACAATCTGGTGTCACGATAAGGTCAGCAACAGCTAACTTCTGCATGTTTTCAAGCTTCCTCAGTTCCTTAGAGCCAAAGAAAGCGGCTGAAGCTCTACGTGATCCATTCTGGATTTATGCTATGCAAGACGAGATTCTACAATTCGAAAGGAACAAGGTATGGCTCTTGATCCCACTACCTAAAGGTAAATCCGTTATTGGAACAAAGTGGGTGTTCAGAAATAAGAAAGACGAAGCTGGAGTAGTCGTGAGAAACAAAGCTCGACTGGTCGCAAAAGGGTATTGTCAACAAGAGGGCATCGACTATGACGAAACATTCACCCCGGTTGCAAGGATCGAAGCCATCATAATCTTTCTCGCATATGCAGCGCACAAAAACTTTACAGTTTATCAAATGGATGTAAAATCGGCTTTCCTGAATGGCGTTCTGCATGAGGAGGTCTACATGGCTCAACCTGAAGGTTTCGTTGATCCTCATCACCCTAATCATGTCCATGATTTAGACAAAGCGCTTTATGGTCTTAAAGAAGCACCACGAGCCTATTATGAAACTCTCACTAAATTTCTACTTGCTTCTGGTTTCAAGAAAAGTACTGTTGATACAACCTTATTTCTTAAAAGGCAAGGTGAGGACTTGATTCTTATTCAGATTTATGTTGACGACATAATATTTGGGTCGACAAATCCGAAATTTTGCAAGAACTTTTCAAAGACAATGGAAACAAAGTTTGAAATGTCGATGATGGGTGAATTGAATTTCTTTCTTGGTCTTCAAGTAAAGCAATTACCCGAAGGCATATTTATTAATCAAGCTAAATATATAAACGATATTCTGAAAAATTTCAATATGTCAGATAGTTCAGTCATGAAAACACGAATGGCTACTGGTACACTCTTAGACGCAGATCCCTCCGGGAAACCTGTTGATCAAAAGGTGTATCGTAGCATGATTGGTTCTTTACTTTATCTGACTGCCAGTCGCCCGGATATAATGTTTGCCACATGTTTTTGTGCGAGATATCAGTCTAATCCTAAAGAGTCGCACTTATCTGTTGTTAAACGAATCCTTAGATATCTCAAAGGTTCTCCTAATCTAGGCCTTTGGTATCCAAAGGATTCTCGTATTGAACTAACTGCCTTTACAGATGCTGATCATGCAGGATGTAAGTTAGACCGGAAGAGCACCTCTGGATCATGTGAATTAATAGGTGACAAACTTGTGAGTTGGACTTCAAAGAAACAAAACTGTGTTTCAACATCTACAGCCGAGGCTGAGTATGTAGCTGCTGCTAGCTGTTGTTCTCAAGTCCTCTGGATGACGACACAGTTATGGGAATTTGGATACAACTACAAGCGTGTTCCTATTTATTGTGATTCCAAGAGCGCAATATCTATAACTGCTAATCCGGTACAGCATTCGAAGACCAAGCATATCGATGTACGCTATCACTTCATTAAGGATCATGTTGAAAAAGGAAATATTGAAATGCACTTTGTTCAAACTGACTTCCAGTTAGCTGACCTTTTCACCAAGCCATTGGATGAAAAGCGTTTTCAATTTCTCATCAGCAAACTTGGAATGTTGAACATGTCTTAAACCTTACTCATGATTCTAGGGGGAGTATTCCAAATTTTGATCTTGTGTGTTATTTTCCAACTGTTGTTAACGAGAGAGGAATCATTTTCATAAATGATTACCATTATTTCTTTTATTTATGCAGGTTCGGTCAAGTGACAATGGCTTCTAATCACATCGGATTAGAACCCGCACTTTAGTGCCTTATTTTTTTCTGTTTTTTCTTAAGCTTTAAAAAAAAAATCTATCAGTTAAGGGTGAGAATATCTGTGATATTAACAGATTTTTGGATACTTAAATGCTTATCTGACCGTGTGTTCTTAAAGATAAATACTTGCGTTTTATCTTGTCAATATACTTTGTCAAGTATTCATACACATAACGGTTCAGAACATTCTATTTGCCTTTGTTATTACCATGTATCAAAAGTTAAATCTTTCTATGGTAATACTCATGTTATTTGTATTCACTGTTGATTGAATCAAACGTCATTTCATGTGCTTTCATTGCAAATATGTTTATATATTGTTCATATAAACAACATTCGTTTTTGATTCTCCAACATATTGTTCTTCATGACAAAACTCCTATGAGCTTAATTGTCAAACTCTTTTAGTTTGAGGGGGAGAATTGCATCGTCAAACATCTTCTGTTTTGACATCTCCGAATATTATATTCTTCATGTAACAAGTGGTATTTGTGCTTACATGTACAAAAGACTGTTCAACAACATGTTCTAATAGGAAAATACATGTGATTCAGTGTGAGAACTTAACAGAACTTCCATGGATTCACGATAACCAGTGTTTCCTACCCAGGAAGTATTCCCTGAGTGATTGAGGGGAGAGGGGTCAAAAGATTTGAGTGTTGGTGTGTGAAAAGAGGTAAAATGGAAAAGAGAGATTGGTTAGACGTGAGCATTAAAAGAAAGAGAGTGAGAGAACAGAGTAAAAGAATATTAAACTCTGCACCAAACTTCTTTCTGAGCCGGGCAGCCAAATAATCTGATTGGTTCACATTCTTTGGTGACCATCATTGAAATAGGCAACTAGCCCATGCCATCTTTTGCATAGAACCCCACCAGCTACTCATTCTTTTCTCAAAAAGAGAATGTTTCACATTTTCTGGGGACGCAACACATACGCTATTGGTTCTTCATTTGGAAGATACTAATATTGAAAAAGAAGGAAAGTTGCCCCACCTTCGAACCCTTTCTCATGCACATTGAGTCTTTGTACAATTTGTTGCTGTCTCAACAAGTTTACATACTTTGAGCCTATATTAAAAAGCAATCATCTATGCTTATTTTTTTTCTAACACATGCACGAGCACACAAAAATTTGTTTTCTGTCAGAACGTTCATAGATAACCATGTGTTATTCGATGATTGAATGGAAGACCTGGGGAGTCTACATCAAACCAACTCGTTATATAGTAACTTTGTGTTACTCAGTGACTTTGTGTCATTGACAGGCATTCTAACTGAGTCATTTGTTGATTCAGGGTTACATCTATTAACTGTTTGAATTTGAAAAGATTCGAATGGTTACTACTTTCTATTTTAATCTAAAAAGATTGAAATAATCATTCTTTCCATCTGGGAAGACTGCTCTTATTTCCATACAGGGCTCATTACATGATGAAGACTGTGCTTACGTGATCATACACAATAGGGGAGATTGTCTTGAAAAGGGGGAGATTGTTTTGCAAAGTTTTGATGATGATGATTCTCACCACTCATCAAAAAGGGGGAGAAGATACAAAAAGGGAGAGTTATCAAAGAAGGAGAATATAATTTGAAGACTGCTGAAGATTTTCAAAGATTTGAAGTTTTGAAGTTTTGAAGCTATCAACGTCATATCTGAAGAAAAGAGAAGACCCGAAGACAATTGCAAAATTTTTTTAATCTTGAATCCGAAGGGGGAGATTGTTGGATCATAATTGTATTCAAGATTAAAGGGTCTAAACTGTATTTATTTGATAGTTAAAGTTAAGGTTTTAAACTGCAATTGTGCTAAAGTTAAAGTTAGAGGGTTAATTGTGTAATAAGCTAATAGTTTAGTTACTATTGGGCCTCAAGCCCATAAGCCCATTAGGCCTAAAAGCCTGGGTATTTAATGTTTTAGTTAATAGGTTTCTAGGTAAGAAACCTTTCATATTTTCATAATTTTGTTTAGAGAGAGGTAGCAAGTTTTCTATGTATTCAAAGGGTATCAAGAACACTCAAAGGTTTCATTGTTTATTCAAGGGATTGGTATGTTACTCTGATTTATATATCTCTTGATTATTATTGTGTTGCTTGATTACTTGATTGATTATTTACCAACTAGATTA
This sequence comes from Arctium minus, assembly GCA_954870635.1. Classification (NCBI taxonomy): domain Eukaryota; kingdom Viridiplantae; phylum Streptophyta; class Magnoliopsida; order Asterales; family Asteraceae; genus Arctium; species Arctium minus. Next base: position 73,744,830 of record OX941086.1, read on the forward strand.
AATCTGGGATAACATAACTGACAAGCATTATAACTGATTCATTTCTTGATTCAGGTCATACACTCTTAATTTGTCTAAATTTGCAAATATTCGGATTAATATATTTTCGAATCGATAGAAGGTCAGAGGCTCAGTATGAAAGATGAGTGGTCAGAATAGATCAAAGACATATCCTGTAAAGTTTTGATGATTTTGAGTTTCATTCATCAAACAGGGGAGATAGAATAAAGAAATGTTATAGTTGGGAGACATAATCAAGAAATATGTGAAGTGATCAAGAAATTTATGTCAAGTTGAAGAAAGATTGTTTAAGAATTGTTGAAAGCTGAAAGAGATAAATTTAGAGATTTCTGAAAGCAAGCAAATTTTACTGAAGTTTTCTTTGAAGATAATCTGCTAAAGCAAACTGAGTTAAATCTGAAGAAAATTTATTTCCAGCGTCTGAAAGATGTTTCTAACCATCTTTTAGGAAGATTGTTAATAGTTTTGAAGACAAACGTTGGGGAGATTACAGAAAATTGTGAAGACTATTTTGTTCTACAAATGAGGAGATTGTAATTTTTGAGCTTAAAGAGGGAGATTGTATTGAAACATCTTTTAGAGATGATCTTAAATCAAAAGGGGGAGATTGTTAGTGCACATATTTGTTGGATACAAGATCATGAAGTCTAAAGTTGAAAGTTGAAAGTCAAGCCAAGTCAAAGCTCAAAAGTCAACTCTTAAACAAAGTCAAGGTCATTGTAATAAAAAGTCAAAGCTAGTGTTGTAACAGTTTTTGTAGTTTAAGTGTTTTGTTGTGTGTGTGTTTTAGTGTTCTGAGAGTTTATGTTTTGGGTTTAAATAGAGGCTTGTTTTGTGTTGTGCGTGTAAGTAAGTAACTTGTAGCTTCATTCAGAGTTGTGCGTATATTTGTGATAGAGAGAGAAAGTGTCAGAGAGCATATTTGTAAAGAATTCAATTTGTGAAATACAATGGAAATAGCTTGAAATCAAAATTGTCATCTTGTTTACATTGTTATCTGGGATAATAGGAACGTTCTCTTCTCAATCCTCAACCGCTGTCTAACCTGCAAAGTTGGGAGCCCTGACCAGTCTAGTCATACCATACTCGCAATCTACTATGGTATATACTATGACTTGCCTCTGGATTATGTAGGGCAAATTTTCAGAGAAATCAAAATAGCAATAATCACCAAGCACGTCGTTCAAGCACAAGGGACAGAACCAAAGAATCTGTTGTTCAACAGGTTCTTCGCAGTTCTTCTGGGAGACCATTTACTTGGTGAAGGGAAACTGTCTGCAGAAGGCAAAAACATAAAAAGTTTATGACATGAAGTCACAAAAGCCAACGGTGTTGAAGACTGGGTACCTTGGGCAAGACCTCTGTCGTCCCGTATCGTTGCCTATTTGAGTAGTGAAGAGGGACTTAGGATATACATTCGTGGGCACAGGACTTCAGCACCGAGTCCTGCAACCCCCCACGTGTAGGATTCCAACTGAGTGAGATCGCTATTTACCATAGGGAGGAAATCACAAAGGGTGTAGAGGAAAATGTGGCTGAAGAGGCACAAGTGAGACAATAGAGAGTAGAGCTGGAGAGTGGGATGGGGAGTGAAAAACCCAAAAAGGAGAAAAAGAAACCGAACAGAGGGTTGTAGTTAAAGAGACCCTAAAATCCGCTTCAGAGATTGCCAAGCCAAAGAAGAAAAAGGCTAAAACGGTCTCTGAGGGGGTTGTCATCGCAACTACAGAGGCTACAACTACAGAGCCCCATCAGAAGTCTATAAAGAGAAGGATTGTTAAAATGGCAAGTTCTGAACCCATTTTCCATGTGACAAGGGAAGAACCTACAGAGGTCTCATAGGAACCTATGCAGAGGAGAAAGAGAAGAGCCTAGGTCATGGAGAGCTTTGATGAAAAACCATCGAGTCCTCTACATGTTGCCACAGAGATAGCCAAAGAGGTGGCAAAGCTATACTATGTGGACCTAGGGGAGAGAGTAGATGTGGAAATGCAAGACATTACAGGGATCTCTAGCTCTGATGGTGAGAGAGAAGATGAAAAGAAAAAATTGTTGGAGGAGATCGTTGTAAAAGATGCTACTGGCATACTCCCTAACCCCCCTCCTAGTGCAAGCCACATTTCTATTCATGCAGTACTAGTGCAGAAGAATATTGAACAAGGACGGCATAGTCCGAACCCTAACCCGACTAACCGGACAAAGGATATTCCTTCATCCTCTGTGCCAATTCTAACTAGGCAAGCCCAATCTACTCCATCCTCTCAAAAGGATGGATGTGTAGAGATAAGTGTTCATTCACCCCATAACACGATACTAATCCCTGTAGAGGCATGTGTTGCCTCTGCTCCACCTGAGCGAACAACCGAAACCATTTCAGAGATGGTGGTGAGTACACACGATAACTCTGTGGACCTAGTATATCCACAGAGTTCACCCAGTAAGGATCTTGGGAAAGACACTAAATCTTCTCCCAAGAGACTCGTCGACAAATCCTTTATAGACGAATCCTCTAACGATTGTCGAGGATTGAAGGGAAATCCTACAGAGCCCATCATCACCATAAGCTCTGTAGGTGTCAAATACCTCTTGGGTAAATCTGGATCATGTGTTGATCCAGAGGTTACCCCGAGCAGCTATGTCACAAAGGAAGAGTTTCAAACCTGATAAGTCCAAAATTCAAGTTCTAATCACACAAACAATCAAGATGAATCATTTTCCAAATCATATGTCATTGATGTGAGTCAAAGATTACAAATCTCACACTTTCTCTCTCAACACTCTCTTACTAGAATGATATTTGAATTCCCTCTTCTCTAATCTGATCCGTATTAATGACACAATTTGAATTCTACTTCTCATTACAAAGACAAGGAACCTATTTATACCACCACACAATTACAAGAAAATAAAATAATTACACTTTGACTTTGATTTATTACACAAAGACTTTGACTTTGATGCTGAGAGTTGACTTTGAGCTTTTCACTTGCTTGACTTTCATCTTCAGTAATAATGATCTTGCATCCAACAAATATGTGCTCTAACAAAACCATTGTAGACAAGTGTTCAAAAAACTCGACACTCTGGACGATCACTTCCCAACCATCTTCACCATGACCATCAACGACATAAAAGATGACAACAGAAGTTCCAAAAACGTCTCCTTGGCGAATGCTATGGAATTAAAAAAACTCGCATAATCTTCTATCGCCAAGGATGACTTTAACAAGTTGATCGATGATGTGGAAGCTCAGACATAAGCTTTGAAGGCACCCCAACAGATATCAGCTCAGAACTCCTTAAATATTCAGAAGTTGTTGGATGCCTCATCTTCAAATGCCTCAAAAGAAGACTTCAATCACTGTGCTCAGTCCATCAACACACAGACTGACGCCATCAAAGTTCTTGGAGATATTTGCATGGATGAAATGGCAAAGTTTGCAGCCAAGGTCACTGAATCAGAGGTGGATGATATGTCCTGATTGAATGAGGAGATCAAGGACATGACTCGCAGTGTCATGGTCCTAATTCAAACAAATCCTCCCTAGCAACCAAAGAAGACCTTCAAACCATGGGTCGGATGCTTCTGAGGGATCTGAACCTTATAGGATCAGATATCTCCAAGGAAGGAAAGAATGTGGCAGAAGAACTGAAGAAGACCGTCATGACAATTAAGTTTAAATCCGACTACGAGGTCAACAAACTTTCCCTTGATGCAGAGGATGTGATGAACAAGATCACCAAGCACACAGATAACCACTTCTGCAGAAGAAAAATGAAAGCACATGCATCGTGTCTGGCAGAAGCCGCGTAGAAGAGGGCCAACCATGATGATCAGGATCCAGATGCCTCTGGCCCTGGCCATCATGAGGGGGAGAATGCCAAAATGATTAAAGGCTCTACACATATAGCTGCCACTCCTCTTCAGGCCCTTCCCCTACAGATGGAACCTTCAAATACACACAAGACTCAAAAGTACAAATATTGTGTCTCTGAGGAAATAAACTAGTGTTGGGAACTGAAGAATTCATCAAGTGTGGTTAATGCTGCTGGTTCAGTATTAATACTGCTAGAAGACATAAAGGTTAGTACTGCTGAGTGTTACTACTGCTAGTGTTAATTAATACTGCTAGTCAAAGTTAGTACTGCTTGAACAAAGTTAGTACTGCTTAGCTAGTTAGTACTGCTAGTGGTTAGTACTGCTTAGTAGTTAATGCTGCTAGAAGGAAGTTAATGCTGCTGAAGATTAATACTGCTTATATGATGAAGATTCGTATGAAAGGATATACATGGAAGCTTAGAGATATACATAGAAGATATACTGAAGATATTTTATTCATTGTAATTATCTTTGTATTCAGTATATATATATAGTATTGTTTAGAATAGGAGATAACTTTTAACTTTCAGTTTTCATTCTTTTAGAAAAAATCAACCTCAAGGCATAGATCCTAATTCTAGAGAAGTAGAATTCGTATTGGTGAGCTTGTTCATCAATATTGAGGTTGAGTGAGTAATCTTGTAACTTCAAAGCATTAAATACAAGTTTACAGTTTGTTGATTATATTCTGTGTTTATTTTCTGTTTGATAAAATATCAAAGTGTTATTCCGCAAACTTCTTTGATATTGTTTCTGAGAATTAATTCTTGTTGAGAATTCGATCCTGACAAGTGGTATCAGAGCTAAATTCTCTCAGAAACAGTTATTCATCATGGAAAATCTTACAGAATCAAGCAGTACTTTGGTCTCAAAAGTTCCAATGCTCAGATCCAATGAATTTGACATGTGGAAAATCAGAATCAAGCAATATATTCTCCTCACAGATTACTCTATGTGGGACATCATTGAGAATGGCCCATCTGATGGAGGAAAGATTGGTGAAGATGGCAAAAGAACTCCTCCAAAGACAGATACAGACAGGAAATCAAGACAGACAGAGATGAAAGCCTTGAGCACACTGCTCTTGGCCATTCCAAATGAGTATCAACACCAATTCTACAATTGTACTGATGCACAGATGCTCTGGAATGCTCTAGAGAAGAGATTCTCAGGTACTAAAAGTACCAAGAGAAATCAAAAGGAAATCTTAAAACAACAGTATGAAAACTTCATCTCAACTAAGAATGAGTCCATGACTCAAACTTTTGACAGGTTTAATAAACTAATTGGTGAACTAGCTACTATGGGAGTACAGATTGATCAAGATGATGTGAACAGAAAGTTCTTAAGGTCCCTTGGAGATGAATGGACCATGTACACTGTGTCATTCAGACAGAATGATCAGTTGGAAGACAAAGAACTTGATGATCTGTACAATGATCTTAGAGTATTTGAAGCTGAGGTGGAGGCAAAGAAGAAGCCTTCTGGATATGTTCATAATGCTGCACTCCTATCAGCATCAATTGATTCTACTGCTAACCCTGAATCAGTTAATGCTGCTAATGGATCAAATCTAGATAAAGGCACTGATTATGTATTTGAAGCTCTTCTTTCTAATCATGGAAATTCCTCTTTGATCAATGATGACTTAGAACAACTTCATCCTGATGATCTGGAAGAGATGGATATTAAATGGCAGATGGCCATGCTCTCCATGAGGGTTAAGAAGTTTATAAAGAGGACTGGAAGAAACAACTTCTCACAAAGAAGAGAAGATGGAGCAGGGTTTGATAAATCAAAGGTAGAATGCTACAAATGCCATCTGAAGGGACATTTTGCTAGAGAATGCAGAAGTGGAATGTCTCACAACAACAACCATCAACAAGCTCAATCTGGAAGCTTCAATAACAACAGAAACTCTGCTCAAGCCCTTGTTTCTCAACAAGGAATGGGGTTTGATTGGAGTGATCAAGCAGAAGAAGCTATTCAGAATCAAGCTCTTATGGCTAAAGTATCTGATCTCCCATCTGAGGTAAGTTCTAATCTCTGCTCTAAAACTTGCATAGACACTGTTAAAAGGTACAGGGATCACAATCAGAAGATGAGTGATGACCTTAAGAGACTAGAAAAGGATATAAAAGACTATGTGAGGATAGTAGAGAGATTTGAAGATCAAATCAAAGGTTTTCAAGCCAATGAACTACAACACTCATATGACACCAATTACTGACAGTGGGAGAAAAAGGATTTAGAACTTAAACTGACCAAATCTAAAGAGGAGAGTGAAAAACTGAAAGAGGAGTTAACCAAGGTTAAGCTTGATGTAGAAAAGTTTTCCAATGCTTCTAAAGCAATGGACTCCTTACTGCAAAATCAGATTCATGATAAATTGAGAAGAGGAATTGGGTATAATGCCACACCTCCACCATATAACAACAATTACATTCCTCCTACTTCAGACCTGTTAGACACCAAAGATAGGAAGGACTTGCCTGAGAGAGCCACTGAAATAGATCCCTTAGATGAGGTAATTGTTGAGGATAAGACTGAGAAAGAGGTTGGTAAGAGTAAGGAGAACAAGGTGAGTGGTGAGATTTCTATAGAAAACAACATTATCACCAATGAGGATTGTGGAAGGGCTTGGATCAAATCCAAGAACATAGAGAAGACAGAGGAAAAGTCTGGTAAGGTCCATTATAAACAGACCACAGTTGTGAATCCAGGTCCTTGCAAACAGTGTGCTTGTAAGAAGAATGAGCCCCAAAAACAGGACAAAAAGAGGGGAAATCAAAGAAACTGGAATAATCAATGGGCACATAAACAAGGGGTTGATCTGAGTAAAATCAATAGACCAAAACCTTGTTTTATCTGTGGCAAATTGAATCATCTTGCAAAATTCTGTTATTTCAATCCTATGAACCAAAGAATGAATTTCCAAAGATCCATGCAAAAACCCTTTGGTTATAAGAAAATTGAAAAGAACCATGTGACTAAGAAAACTGTTAAAACTAAAAGCCACATGAAGAAAAAGTATTATGTTAAAGAAAGTGTCAATATGTGGATTCCTAAAAGCACTAAAACTGTTAGTACTGCTACCACAAATAGTGCTGCTGACAATGATAGTGCTGCTAGAAGTAATACTACTGCTATCAATGTTAATGCTGCTAACAATGTTAATGCTGCTAACAAGGTTAGTACTGCTAAACCTGTTAGTACTGCTACACCTGTTAGTACTGCTAACTCTGTTAGTACTTCTAAGGTTAGTACTGCTTCTAGTGTTGATTCTGCTAAGCCAATCATATTGACAAAGTACTCTAATAAAGAGTGCTCTGAGTTTAAAAACCTCATTAAAAAGGAATGTAAATACTTTGATGAGAAAGGAAGACCCAAGATCACTTTGGCTTGGGTCCCCAATCATACTAATTGATTTATTTAATGTGCAGGGCAACCAACAGCTCAAGGGAAAGAGCATATGGCATGTTGATAGTGGTTGCTCTAGGCACATGACTGGCAACATGTCATGCCTTCAGGATTTCAAGCAAATTAATGGAGGACATGTTGCATTTGGAGACAATCTTACTGGTGGTAAGATAAGTGGAAAAGGTAATGTCACCAAAGGTACGATGACATTTGAGGATGTCTACTATGTTGATCAATTAAAGTACAACCTGTTAAGTGTATCACAGGTTTGTGACAAACAACATAGTATATTATTTACTAACACTGAGTGTATGATTCTTGCTCCAGGGTTCAAGGTAGTTGATGAAAGCATGATACTACTTAGAACTCCAAGAAAGGACAATGTTTACTGTCTTGATTTGGACAATGTTGATAGTGATTCATCTTTAAATTGTCTTGTTTCAAAAGCTTCTATAGATGAATCCTCCCTTTGGCACAGAAGGATGTGTCACATGAATTTCAAGACTATGAACAATCTTGTTAAAAATAACCTTGTAAGAGGTTTACCTTCAAAAGTCTTTTCATGTGATGATCATTGTGTTGCTTGTCTTAAAGGCAAACAACACAAAACTTCACATAAGACCAAAGAGTTAAATTCTGTTTCTTCTTGTCTCCAGTTATTGCATATGGATCTGTTTGGTCCTACAAATGTTATGAGTATAGGCAAGAAATCTTACTGCTTGGTTATTGTTGATGATTACTCCAGATTTACTTGGGTATATTTTCTAAGGACTAAGGATGAAACAAGTGGTCTTATCAAATCCTTTATTCTAAGAATTGAAAACCAAACTAATCAAAGAGTAAAAGTCATTAGATCAGATAATGGAACTGAGTTTAAAAATCATGATCTAAACACCTTTTGTGAAGGAAAAGGTATTGAGAGACAATATAGTGCTCCTAGGACTCCTCAACAGAATGGTGTTGCTGAAAGGAGAAATAGGACACTAATAGAGGCTGCTAGATCTCTGTTGGCTGATTCAAAATTGCCAATTACATTCTGGGCTGAAGCAGTTAATACTGCTTATTATGTCCAAAACAGAGTCCTAGTGGTCAAGCAAAAGAACAAGACCCCATATGAGCTTTTAAATCAAAGAAAACCTTTTATTGGTTTCTTCAAACCTTTTGGGTGTCCTTGTACAATTCTAAATACCAAATCTCACTTAGGTAAGTTTGATAGCAAAGCAAATGATGGATTTCTTGTTGGATATTCATCTCAGAGTAAGGCCTACAGAGTTTTTAACTCTTCTTCTAGAATAATTGAAGAAAGTGACAATGTCAAATGCAATGAGAACACACCAAATCCTGTTGGGTCTGGACCTCAGTGGCTATTTGACATTGATTCACTAACTAACTCTTTTGGTTTCAGTAATGAGTATACAGGAACAGGTAGTGGAGAATCAGAGATCACACAAGTTCAAGAAAGTATATCTAAATCTGTGATTTTTCCCATACCCACAGTAAATTCAGTTGAAGACTGTGAAAAGGAATCATTTTCTGAATCAAGTCAGAGTGAAGAAGACACTAGAGATGAGGAGACTCAAGAAAACAATGAAGTAGCATCTGAAAATACTTCAGTTGAGTTGCATGAATCTAATCTTGAGGCTGGATTAAATGAAGAACCTAGTCACAACACCAGAGTTCAGAAGAATCATCCTTCACAGTTGATAATAGGAGATATCTCTTCTCCTATGATGACTAGACATCAAAGCAGACTTCAGGAAATGCAAGATCAACAGCATACAGTGCTTTCTTGTTTCCTATCCCAGCTTGAGCCTAAAAAGGCACATGATGCTATGAAAGAATCTAGCTGGATAGAAGCAATGCAAGAAGAATTGTTACAGTTCAAGCTACAAGATGTGTGGGATCTAGTAGACCTTCCTAAAGGTCACAGAGCAATTGGCACAAAATGGATCTTCAGAAACAAGAGAGATGAAAGAGGTATTGTTATAAGAAACAAAGCAAGGCTGGTGGCTCAAGGCTATACTCAAGAAGAGGGCATAGATTATGAAGAAGTTTTTGCACCTGTAGCTAGGATAGAAGCAATCAGACTATTCCTAGCCTATGCTTCTTACATGAACTTCAAAGTCTACCAAATGGATGTAAAAAGTGCTTTTCTCTATGGATCAATTGAAGAAGAAGTATATGTCTGTCAACCACCAGGGTTTGAAAACCCAAGCTATCCAGACAGGGTATACAAATTAAAGAAAGCACTTTATGGACTACATCAAGCCCCAAGAGCATGGTATGAGACTCTGTCATCCTATCTCTTGGAAAATGACTTTGTAAGAGGAGTCATTGATAAGACTCTATTTATCAAAAGAAAGAAGAAGGATATCTTGCTGGTCCAAATATATGTTGATGACATTATTTTTGGTTCTACAGGAAACAACATGTGCAAGGAGTTTGAGGATTTAATGCATCAAAGGTTCAAAATGAGTTCCATGGGGGAACTTACTTTCTTCCTTGGACTCCAAGTTCAACAGAAGTCAGATGGCATTTTCATATGTCAATCCAAGTATGTGCAAGATATTCTAACCAAGTTTGGTTTCTCAGAATCAAAACCTGCCAGCACACCTATGGAAACACACAAGCAGATCACAGCAGATCTTGAGGGGGAGGATATGGATGTGCATCATTATAGATCCATGATTGGCTCTCTCATGTATCTCACAGCATCAAGGCCAGATATTATGTTTCCAGTCTGTGTATGTGCAAGATTTCAAGTTAGGCCAAAGCAATCTCACTTTCAAGCTATTAAGAGGATATTCAGATATCTCAAAGGGCAACCCAGATTGGGACTTTGGTATCCTCATAACTCACCTTTTGACCTAATAGCATACTCAGATAGTGATCTAGGTGGGGCAAACTTGGACAGAAAATCTACTTCTGGAGGATGTCAATTTTTGGGTGCTAGACTAGTCTCATGGCAGTGCAAGAAACAAACCACAGTATCCACATCTACAACAGAGGCAGAGTACATAGCAGCTGCAAGTTGCTGTTCTCAAGTCTTATGGATTCAGAATCAAATGTTGGATTATGGGGTAACCTTTCTACACACTCCAATCTTTATTGACAACAGCAGTGCTATTAGCATTGTAAATAATCCAGTCAAGCACTCAAAGACAAAGCACATTGAAATCAGGTATCACTTTATAAGAGATTGTAATGAAAAGAAACTTATTCAAGTTGTCAAAGTTCACACTGATAATCAGTTTCCTGATTTATTCACTAAAGCTTTTGATGTGGGTAGATTCACTTTCTTGGTAACAAGTGTGGGAATGATAAACTCTGAATAATCTTCTTCTCAAAAAGTGGTTTTATACCTGTATTTTGTTATTCTTGGTGTTACTAATCTTCTTTTTCAGGACATGCATAGCAGTTCTCAGTGATTAGCACTCTTAAAAGGAGTAAGTGTAGTTAATACTGCTAGCCGTTAATACTGCTCGTGGTTAATACTGCTTTCAGTTAATACTGCTAGTAGTTAATACTGCTTTCAGTTAATACTGCTAGTAGTTAATACTGCTTTCAGTTAATACTGCTAGTAGTTAATACTGCTTTCAGTTACTACTGCTAGTAGTTAATACTGCTAGTAGTTAATACTGCTAGTTAGTTAATACTGCTCGCAGTTACTACTGCTAGTAGTTAATACTGCTAGTTAGTTAATACTGCTCGCAGTTAATACTGCTAGTAGTTAATACTGCTAGTCAGTTACTACTGCTCGCAGTTCATACTGCTAGCAGTTCATACTGCTAGCAGTTCATACTGCTAGCAGTTCATACTGCTATAGGTTAATACTGCTTCTATTCCGAATACTATAAATACTCTTTGCCCGCCTAAAAGCTTATAACGACTCTTTGCATACTATTCACTTGCGCTCTAAACCCTTTCTCTCTCAAGTTCGAAGTTTTCAGGCAAGTTTTCACTAAGATAAATGGCATCAATGGCGTTCATTGACGAGCACAATGAAATCGCAATGCTCCAAAAGCCAAAACAAGCAGATGGCTTTCATCAGATAGTCGACTTTCTGAAGACTAGCCACATTGCCCATGCTCTCACTATGTCTCCAACTATCTCTATAGAGCATCAGAGGCAATTATGGGCACATGCCACCATTGTTACTGAGGATGGTGTGCGAATGATCAAGACGACAGTATGTGGCAATCCATTGACAGTTACTGAAAAGATAGTTCGCATCAGTCTACGTCTAGACGATGCCTCTGGTATAACTTCTATCCCTAATGATGAACTGTTTTCTACTCTGACAAGAATGGGGTATGGAGGCCCATTGGGTATTTTTAAGTTCTCAAAAGCTAAGTTTTCACCCCAATGGCGTTTTCTTGTTCATACCATGATGCACTGCATTTCTAAAAAGACTACTGGATGGAGTGAGTTCAGCAGTACCATTGCTTATGCTTTGGTCTGTTTGGCCACTTCCAGAAGGTACAATTTTTCACAAATGATTTTCAATGATCTTGTCTCAAACATGGGAAACAAAAAGAGCTTTTATATGTATCCCAGGTTTGTTCAAGCAGTTATCAACCATGAATTGACGGATATTCCTCATTCTGATGGAATTTATGTACCAAAACCCCCCAAAGGCAAGGTTTTCTCAAATATGAGAAGATCTGCTGGGGACTCTGAAGGAGTTGACACCCCATTGTTCTCTACAATGATGGTGGTGTCCCAACCCAATGAAGGTATGGCAGCAGGGTCAAGGCCCCCATTAGATCAATCCACTGCTAGCCAAGCCCAACCTTCCCACTCTATATCTATCCCACAATCCCTACTAAATAAGCCCACTTCTCCAATTACCAAAACTTATCAAAGAAAACAGGTAAAGAAGGCTCCTTCCCTTCTTGTACCATCACCCACTAAGCCTTTAAGCCCTCTAAGGGAGAATTCTCCCCTAGAGAATATCCAAAGGGAAACCACAAGGGTGTCTCCCAACCCAAAGGAGGTTCTCTCTGAGGAGAAGGTAGAGCATATGGGTGATGAGGCTGCCACTACTCCTGCTAGCACAGAGGAGGACAGTGGTAACATCAATAAGACCTCCCCCATGGCAACTTTGAATGAGCAATCATTTGAAGGACCCTGGTGCCAAGAAACCACAGGGGTGGATAGTGCTTCTGCTAGGCAGAAGACATCTACTAATAAAAGATCCAATAGGGGGTAACACTCCTGGAGAAGGTGAGGACATATATAACTATGATGAATTGAGGGAGACCATGGGAAACATCAACCAGGATGTCATCAAGCAAGGAAAAGAAATAGAGGAGATGAAGCTGATTATTCTATCTCAACAAGTTCAGATCACCAAACTGAAGAAAATGGTGACAAGATTGTTACAGAAAAGGAGAAGGAAGCAGTTTGTGCTAAAGAGGAGGACAAGTGTTGAAGATGATTTCAACAAGGGGGAGAATTCAGAGGCTGAAGCAGAAAAAGAAAGTATTTCTGAGATGGGATTTGATGGTAAGGGGGAGAAAGCTGCAGAAACAGAAGCACAAGAAGTAGAAACAGATAATGTTCAAGCAGCAACAGGGCTATCTGTTGAAGAATTGGAAATAGCTGAAACCTTAGTAAAAGCAAAGAATGACACTCCTAAGGCTACTCAAAAGGCTAAGGGAGTGGTCATCAATGAAGGAGACCTTGAAAAGAAGACACAAGAAAGAAGTGAGGCAGGGTTGAAGGATACAAAGGGTAAAGCTAAGATGATTGAACCTGAACAACCTGCAAAGAAGAAAATTCAGATAGAACTGGATGAAGAAGTGGCAAAGCAGCTTCAGGCAGAAATGGAAAGGGAGGAACAACTTCAATCTGAGAAGGATAGAGAGCTTGCACTGAATATGGCCAGAAAACTAAATGAAGAGTATCAGAAGAGCATGAAAACAGCAGCTCAGGCCAAGCAAGTACAAGTAAAAAGAATGCCATTCAAAAAGCAGAAAAGACAACCCTCCAAGACCTTTTTGGCCAATCAGGAAAGAAGAAAGATGATAAACTTCCTGAAAGGTGCAATTGGTGTTAAGGGGGAGATGTTTACTCATATGGCATACTCTCAGGTTGAAGAGCTATACAGGAAGGAAATGACAAAGCTCCAAGGGGATTCCTCTCAAAGGGAAGAAGCAGAAAGAAGGATGAAAGAGAGACATGATCTCAACATCCAACAACCATTCCCTGAGAAAACCACACCTTCCAAAGAAGAAGCAGAAGAGAAGAAGGAAGAACCTGGAAATGTTGGTAGAGAAGCCAAGTCTGGAAAAAGAGTAAAAACAATTGCTCCAAAAAGGCAGTTGAAAAGGCCTAGGGTGGAAGAAACTGAAAAGGAAGCAGAACCTTCAGTCACATCCCCAACAGAGCCAGTACAGAGTCCAGAGCAGGTCACTAAGCAAACTGATAAAAGTATGGATCCGTACATGACAATAGTGGAACCTTTGAAAGCTGCTCCAATCTCTATGCAAGCTCCAGAGATCATCTTCTGGGATATTCTGAGAGACAATGGAAAGAATTTCTTCAGAATCAAGAGAGCTGATGGTTCATTTGAAGCTTATTCAACATGGGGGAAAGTCATCAGAAGTTGTTCAAGAGCTGATATGGAAGAACTATATAAAGTTGGGATGAAACTTTATGAACCTGTGTTGAAAGGTACTGAAGAGAATCTTCTCAAAGTGACATTGGAATACTTGTGCATGATGTTTGAGCCTGCAAGAGTGCACCATAGGATTAAAGATCATATGCATGAGTTCATATTCAAGAAGATTGACAAATGGATACTGTTTGAAAACTGTGGAGTATACATGATTACTATTGACAATTGTTATCATGAATACTACTTGGTGGACAAAATATATGAGCATAGCAAGGAGAAGTTAGAAGGGATGCTTAAAGCTACACTGGTTTGTACAAAGGATTCAGAAATGGCCAAGATTGTGGTGAGAAGAACTGTAAATCAAAGTTTGGGCCTAGATCCAAATTTGGGAAATTGAATCAGAGGTGTTGAAATCATCTTGAAGGAGATCTGAAGAACTTGACTTCTTTTCCTAAAAGTCAAGTTAGGGGGAGATTGTTGGGAACTGAAGAATTCATCAAGTGTGGTTAATGCTGCTGGTTCAATATTAATACTGCTAGAAGACATAAAGGTTAGTACTGCTGAGTGTTACTACTGCTAGTGTTAATTAATACTGCTAGTCAAAGTTAGTACTGCTTGAACAAAGTTAGTACTGCTAGTGGTTAGTACTGCTTAGTAGTTAATGCTGCTAGAAGGAAGTTAATGCTGCTGAAGATTAATACTGCTTATATGATGAAGATTCGTATGAAAGGATATACATGGAAGCTTAGAGATATACATAGAAGATATACTGAAGATATTTTATTCATTGTAATTATCTTTGTATTCAGTATATATATATAGTATTGTTTAGAATAGGAGATAACTTTTAACTTTCAGTTTTCATTCTTTTAGAAAAAATCAACCTCAAGGCATAGATCCTAATTCTAGAGAAGTAGAATTCGTATTGGTGAGCTTGTTCATCAATATTGAGGTTGAGTGAGTAATCTTGTAACTTCAAAGCATTAAATACAAGTTTACAGTTTGTTGATTATATTCTGTGTTTATTTTCTGTTTGATAAAATATCAAAGTGTTATTCCGCAAACTTCTTTGATATTGTTTCTGAGAATTAATTCTTGTTGAGAATTCGATCCTGACAACTAGGAAACTGAAATCACCCAAGCAATCACCTATGCAGAGCTACAGAAGGGAATGGTCAGTGTTGGCTCTGAAGAAATCGCAGAGGGACTTGCAAAGTTTGTGGAACCTTCATGTTTTGAGTCAATGCCCACTTCACCTACCCCCAAAGTACATTCTCTAGTCTTGATCCAGTGAATGTCGTAGAAATCGCAGAGACCCATCCATAGAACCCGACAAAGACACCCTCTGAACTGAAAAAGAAGAAACCCTTTGAGTAAACAGAGAAAGAGGACAGGGTGAAACAAATCATTCAATCGATGGATGCTATGAGGATTCCCATTCCAAGGCCACCACCAAAAGAACTAAAATTTGATGAAAACATTCACACCCACCTCTATAGCACAGAACCCGAAGCCGTATTCATTGCACCAAACCTACAACCTCTAATCAAAGAAGATATCAAGAGAAGGTTCTAGAAAACGACCCAAGAAAAGAATGAGGTGTTTTCCACAGAGAATATAAAGACTGTCATGAGGATCTTTCTGCAATGCTTCGCCAACAAGTCAATTATGTATGCTAATTACCTGGTCAAGAGAAAACATTCATAGATGTTGATCTTAAGAACCTCTGCACCTATGATCTTCCTCAACTACATGCTTTCTTTGAACAAAGACATCAAAAGCGAAAGGAGTACATGATAGCAAATGGCAGGATCCAAGAAGTCATGCGTGAACACGTCAAATATCGAGGTGGCTCTACAGCTCGGAGTCGAAAATCTATCGATAACCAAACTAGATGAAAAATTCACTGGAATCGAAGATGTACCATCAAACTCATTAATCACAAAGCCTGTATTCGGATTCATTTATAGAGATGATGATGGGAGCAAAAATTTGTTCAAGCCCAATTCTGAGAAAAAGGGGTTCATAGGTTGTGCTAGAAGGACCTGCAGAGAAGATGATTGGGATGATTGATGCACATATCAAATACAGGGATCTCATTTTATCGATGTGGAAAACCTTAGCAGAAAGCTTAACCAATCTGATAAATGACTTCCCTCAGTAATCCTTGTAATAGTTTTGTTTTTCATTCAATATAATTTACAAAACATGTACTTGCCTTCTAGCATTTCCTTTTTGAATGAAAGATTTAGTCTTCATAGGTTGAGTTCCTTTTGTTTGATCTGTTTTTTTATAGTAATCATTGTATTTATTTTCTAGCCTAGACTGTACTTAATTGTGTAATCTGTTTTGTTAAGGCTAGGGGTATTTAAGTCCCCTTTGTCCATTGTTTTTGTAACTTTGGCTCTCCATTTGAATATATCTGATTACTTTGAGTGTATATTCTTTCTCTCTCTACTTTCTCTCTCTAAAGATTTAGAGATCTTCTACTTTCAATTGGTATCAGAGCATACTAGATCTTGAGAGGATTGAGAGAATTTGTTTTTAGATACTGATTTTGTAGATTAAGTAGAGAATTTGATTGATTTTCTTGATTTTTTCAAGAAAATCACGTTTTTTTGCTTGATTCATCAATTTTGGGTAGGTTTTTGGTTGAATTTGTGCGAATTTGATTTGTTTAGATTCGTTTGTGTTAGTAGATCATATTTGATTCACATAATTTTGCATAAAAACCATCATTTGATTCTCGATTAGTTAATTTTGTCCAATGTCCAAGATCAGTTACAAGAAGAGGCAACTGATAAAGAGAAGAGTATTGATAATGTCCAAGATTACAGTGTCAATGATCTTGTGAATGTGATGATTGAAAATATCAATTTATCTTCTATGTCTAATGTACTAAACATTTCTGAGCAAGATATAGAGGACAATATGCAGATTGTTGTGTATGTTGATCCTGATGTTGCAGAAAGGCCTATTGAGATTGAAGAGTCAGAAGCAACAAATGATACGAGGTCATTCTTTGCAAATTTTATAGAAGTTAACTCAGATGATGATGATGACACGAGATTTGAGAAGATCTTCCATGTTAAAGAAGAAGATTGTGATGACTTAGTCATTATCTCTGATACTGAAGATGATTATGTATTCTTTGATGCTAAGGATGAAGAGATTACAAATATGTTGTACAGAGATCTTCCTTCTCAAGATGAAGTTTCTGAAACTGTTCCTGATTCTGTTCCAGTTTCTACTCCTGTTGTCAGTACTACTCCGACTACCTCTGCTCCTTCAGGAACATTTGAAGTAGGTCAGTCGTCTAGAGCACAAGCTAATGTTCCTTCTGAATCTGTGGTTCCCTCAAATATTCAAGAAGAAGGACTAGACTTGACAAGACAGCAGAGGCAAAGAAATCATCAACATCGGTATATGGCATCAAGGCTAAAAACTGCCTTTCTAGAAGATTCTCAGAGAAATATTTTTGTTTCTAGAAGAAGGCCGATCAACATTTATGCAATACTTGGTCTTGAAAAGGATTCAGAAGCATATCAGTATGAATACTTGATGCTCATCAAGTGCCAGCGAAAAAGAAATGATCTTGTTCATTCTCCACACTTGATTGTTAGAGTTATCAGTGTTACGATCAACAAGCTAGTTAATCTTTGGTATCTAGAGTTTGAAGTTTAAAGAAGAGATTGCAAGAGATATATATTTTCAGAAGCAGACTTCACTGATCTTTCTATTGATGATATTGAGTTCTTATATAATCATTTTGGAAATCTTTTTCACAGAACTCAGGATGTGTCTCAAGCACTGTTTGCTATTAAAAGATTTATTCGACGGCAAATCCGATTCTTCAGAGTGTTTGACTTTCAGATGGTTGTCGAAAGTTTTCAACCAGTTGTTAACTTTGAAGAAATTGCACATTATTCTGATGGAACTTTGAAGGTGATCAAGCTTCAGTTGGAGCAACGTCTGAAAGAATCTCAAAGAAGATTTTTGGAAACAAGAAAAGAAACATTTATGTTTGAAAATGATGAAATTCGTCTTCTCAAGAAGACATTGGATATTATTCAAAAGAGATTGAATTTCCGCTCCACTCTGCGACGCTTAGAAGTTTCAGTTGGTTTGAATAGACTTCGTCAAAGAAAAGAGCGTCAATGATTCTCCAAAGTCGCCTGGTTGGTCTACGCTGTTTTAGAAGATTGTTTTTGAAGACCACGGCGCCACTGATTACTAAGGGGGAGATTGTTAGATCTGTTTTTATAGTAATCATTGTATTTATTTTCTAGCCTAGACTGTACTTAATTGTGTAATCTGTTTTGTTAAGGCTAGGGGTATTTAAGTTCCCTTTGTCCTTTGTTTTTGTAACTTCGGCTCTCCATTTGAATATATCTGATTACTTTGAGTGTATATTATTTCTCTCTCTACTTTCTCTCTCTAAAGATTTAGAGATCTTGGTGTTTCACCTTTCACCTCTTTTCGTTTCTAACATAGCCAAGCACTCAACATTCCAAATCTTTATTTTTCAATACTTAGGGGGAGATTGTTAGGTCCAACTCACATGTATAGAAGTATTGAAAAATAAGCTATGTGTAGGAACCTCAGAAGACTGCTCAGAAACTCCAAGTTCACCATAGAAGTCAAAAGTTCAGAAGACTCTGTCGACTATCTACTCGAGGACTATAACTTGAAGATCAATTTCAGATCACATAGCCTCTGTGATCACTAACAGATCCTCTGTGATGGGTAACCTCTGGAGATGACAAATGGAAGATTTCGTGACAATGGTTAAAGACAAGACCACGTGCAGAACACATCAGTCTGCTGTACAAAGATTCTGAAGATCATTTGTGCACGTCCCACGTTGTTTAACTTTCCAGGTGCCATTCCTTTTATGAAATGTCAGCCTTTGTCTTCTACTATTGTGTGCTGCTCATCCTATATGAGGGGAGCACTCTCTGTTTTCTAATACACGCAATCACACACTAACCTGAGAAAACTTTGTAATTTCTTTGAGCATTTTAGCACATACTAGTACGTGTTCTTGGTGTTCTTGAGAAAATTAATGAAGCAAATCCTTCAGTAATCATCTTAATGCATTTTATGTTTCTGTTCATTATTTTCCAGTGTGTCAACTACCTTTCAAGCTCTATTTTCTCTACACATTAAAATGCTTCCGCACTCTTATATATCAGTTTTTGTGTAGTGAAACGTAAATCAAGTTTAGAACATCATAATTGGGATCACCAAATATCTTTATGGATCAATAGATAGTTAGAGGCTCATTGGAGAGATCAGTGGTCAGATCAAAATTGTAAAAGACATTTCTTGTGTAATATTTGATGATGTCAATGCCATTTCATCAAAAAGGGGGAGAGGATCAAGAAATGTTAGAGAAGTGATCAAGAATTGTTGGATTGATAAAGAAAAGTTAGAGCTGAAAGAAGGAATTTATGTCAAGACAGTTGATTTTGAGGAAGTTTGTTGAAAGCTGAAAGAGAAAGTTCAAAGATTTCAGAATTTGAGCAAAATTTACTGAAATTTTCTTTGAATACAATTGGCTGAAACAAACTGAGTTAAATCTGAAGATAATTTCTTTCCTAAGTCTGAAAGAGGTTTTTACAACCTTGGAGGAGAATGATACTATTTTTGAAGAATACAAAATTATTTTTGCAAGATTAAGGGGAGATTGTATTTCAATACTTATATTTTCTTTCTGAAGATGATCTGAGTTGACGAGAAGTTTTCAAGGGAGAGATAAACATAATCAGTATATTGAAAAAATAAACATGAATGCAAGAGACATTCAAGTCAGATGTTTGTATGCTCATAACATAATCACGAAGATATGAGCATTTTTAAACATTCAAGTATTTTCAAACAAGTATATTGAAAGAATAAACATGAATGCAAGAGACTTGTTTGAAAATATGACATTGTATGAAAATGATCAGAAACAAATGATATAGAAACCAAAGCTTATGGTCAAGAATAATGGATATTGTCTATATGAAACAAAATATAGACATTTTTAAAAGAACGTTTCGAAATGAATTAACGCTAAAAAGTCATTGAAGTGCAAGTGGGGTGTCTTAACAACGAAAAGATGTTTCAAATTTAAAACATGGTAAGAACATTTTGAACAATAAATCAAACCGGTGTGTGTGAACATTTGAAAGTATATAGAAAAGACAATACGCAAATATTTCTCTTTGGAAACACACGGTTTGTAAAACATTGAAACTAAAAATAAAATGAAAATATTTAAAATCACACTTCCAATTCATGAAATCTGTTTAAGAATCGAAAAGTGGTTTGAACATTTAAAAATATGTTTTCTATGATTGAAAGTCGTCCTTCTTTCAACCATACATGAGATTAAGAAAAGAAATAAACCTTTCCGTTCAGTCTTAAATCTCATCAAGTCAAGCTTAAAATCATAATGATATGATCTTGTAAGCATCCTCTCAATCTGCAAAAGTCTCAAAGTCATGTCAAAGCAACTTTATTCACAAATTTATTGAAAAGTAAACAACATAAAGCAGTAAAACATTGAATTAACGAGTTCTGATCTGAAGTAATCAGAAATAATATTCCTACTTTATTTGTTGTAATCATAGACTCCCCCTAGTTTCATGCATCAGAAAAATTTGGCAGTTAAGTAAATGTAAAAATTCTATAAACTCCCCCTCAAAATAATGTTGGCCATCTTAACATCTTGTCTCACTCCCCCTGAGATCATGAACAAAAATGTTAAAGTGCAGATATCCTTTCATAATTAATGATAAAGAAATGATGAAAAATTACAATAAAAGAAACTTTAATAGGTAATCTCTGATTAGACCTTGAGATTTAGCATACCAAGCTTAGATACAAGAAAATTGAATCTATTTTCATCTAAAGGTTTGGTAAACAAATCTGCAAGCTGATAATCAGTTTTTACAAAGTAAGTTCTATTGTACCTTTTTCGACATTATCTTTAATAAAATGATACCTGACATCAATGTGCTTTGCTTTAGTATGCTGCACAAGATTAGCTATTATGGCGATAACGCTCTTCGAGTCACAATAGATCAGTAGTTTGTCAAACTTGAATCCATAGTCTCAAAGCTGTATCCTCATCCACAAGACCTGAGAGCAGCAACTGGCAGCAGCTACATACACTGCTTCAGCAGTCGAGGTAGAGACACAAAGTTGTTTCTTTGACGCCCAACTAACGAGCTTGTCTCCAAGGAATTGAATATGACCCGATGTGCTTTTCCTGTCTAACATACATCCAGCATGATCTGCATCTGAATTAGCCATCAGTTCAAAACCAGTATCTTTAGGATACCACAGGCCAAGATCTGCAGTCCCCTTCAGATATCTAAAGATCCGTTTGACCGTGGACAAATGGGATTCTCTGGGGTTGGCCTGATATCTAGCACATAAGCATGTAGAAAACATAATATCTGGCCTACTTGAAGTAAGATACATTAAAGAACCAATCATCCCTCTATAGGTTCAAACATCAATAGGTTTTCCCGAAGGATCCATGCTGATCTTAGTTCCCGGTGCCATTGGGGCTGCAATTGGTTTACATGTTTCCATTTTAAATTTACGAAGAATATAAAAAATGTACTTAGCTTTATTTATAAAAATCCCCATTGAAAATAGTTTTACTTGTAATCCGAGAAAGAAATTCATCTCTCCCATCATACTCGTTTGAAATCTTGACACCATTAGATTGGAACAGTTCTTACAGTATTTAGGATTTGTAGAGCCAAATATTATATCATCAACATATATTTGAATAAGCATGATATCGGCTTTTTCTTTCTTGATGAGTAAAGTAGTATCGAGTTTACTTTTAGTAAAGCCCGACTTGACCAAGAATTTTGATAGAACATCATACCAGGCTCGAGGCGCTTGTTTTAACCCATAAAGTGCTTTATCCAAGATATATACATGATCTGGTTTATCTGGATTCACAAAGCTTACGGGTTGTGATACGTAGACTTCCTACTTAAGAATGCCATTTAGAAAGGCAGTCTTCACGTCCATTTGATAGACAGTGAAGTTTTTATAAGCAGCGTACGCCAGAAACATTCAGATTGCTTCTATACATGCTACTGGACCATAAGTCTCACCATAATCGGTGCCTTCCTCTTGCCGGTAGCCTTTGGCAACAAGTCTTGCTTTGTTCCAAATGACGATATCATCTTCATCCTTCTTATTCTTGAATACCCATTTGATTCCGATTATAGATTTTCCTTCCGGTTTAAGTACAAGTCTCCAGACCTTTAGGGCTTCAAACTGATTTAGCTATTCTTGCATTGTAGTAACCCAATATGAGTCGGCGAGAGCCTCTGATACGCGAGTTGGCTCTATCTTACTCCGAAAGGAATCATGCATACACATGTTCATAGTTACAGATCTAGTTTGCACCGGTAAAGTTGGATCTCCAATTATTTGACTTATCGAGTGCTATTTTGTCCATTTATGCTCGTGAAAAAGTGGATTCGATGTAAATTGATCATAAAACTAATCTAGATATCCACTTTCTTCTGCTTGTTGTTCAACAGATGTTAGGGGTGCAGTTGAAATCTCTTGTACAGAAGTTGCAGTTCGAACAACTTGTGCAGTCTGTTGATTATCATTCTCAGTGCAACCAACTGAATTAGAAAATTCTGATTCATTATCATCAAATGTGACATTGACGCTTTCGATAACAATCTTTGAGCTCTTCATATAAATCCTATATGCAGCAGATGTCTGGGAGTAGCCAATGAAGATTCCTTCTCCATCCTTCGGTCCGAACTTATTCAAGTTCTCTCTGTCATTAAGCACAAAATACCTACATCTAAAGACATGAAAATATTTGGTATTAGGTGTGCGATTATTAATCAATGCATAAGGAGTTTTTCGAAACCGTTTGTGAATAATTGATCGATTTTGCGTATAACATGCAGTAGAGACAACTTTTGCCCAAAGAAATAGAGGTAGATCTGACTAGCTGAGCATAGTTCGAGCGGCCTCGACTAGCTTTCTATTGCTATTTTCTACTACTCCATTCTGTTCTGGCATCCGAGCAGCAGAGAATTGATGCGTTATCCCGACAGATTCGAGATAATCCTCAAGAGCCTTATTTTTAAACTCTGTGCCATAATCTGTCCTTAAAAGCTTAACTGTCTTCTACAAGTTTACCTGGTATTCTTTAGAAAGGTGATGAGTACTTTGGGTGTCTCATCTTTTGTCCTTATAAACTTTACCCATGTGAAACGCGAATAATCATCCACAATTACCAATACATATTTCTTTCCTCCTATGCTTTGAGTACGCATAGGACCACAAAGATCCATATGTAAAAGTTCAAGCGGAGAACTTGTACTCGGTTCGGGTTTCGGCTTGTGAGCTGCCCTTTTCCTCTTACCCTTTTCACATGTTGCACATAGATGTTCTTTCTCATATCTCAGCTTTGGAAGACCTTTCACCAATATGCCTTTGACCAATTTGTTAATGTAACGAAAATTCAGGTGTGACAACCTTCGGTGCCATAGCCAACTTTGCTGTATCGAGGCTTTTGTCAGTAAGCAAATCTGATTGTCAGTCTGAATCTTTGAAAGATTGATGGTGTAGAGATTGGACTTTCGAGTGCCAACTAAGAGTTCTTTGTCGTCTTCAGTACTCACCGAGCAACTCTTAGCTTTGAATTTTACCTCTAACCCTTTGTCACAAAACTGGCCAATACTAAACAGATTATGCCCTAATCCTTCTACATAACTCACCTTCGTTATCGTCACATTCTTTTGAACCACGTCACCATATCCAAGAATCGGTAAAAATTGATCATTGCCGAATCTTACATTTCCGCTGAATTTTCTGTCTAATTAGACAATAAATCCTTTTGCCTAGTCATATACTTGGAACAGCCGCTATCCAAGTACCACATATGACGGGTTTGCATAAGAGAAATCAAGGAATAACAAATTTAGGTACCCATTTAAAAACGGGTCCTTACAATGGTATCCATTTATAAATGGATTCTCTAAACTTTTGAAAAACGTTTGAAACATATGGCTTATAAGAACCAACGTGATAAGTACCAAACCAATTAGCAAAAAATCAGTGAGAACTACAATCATTCCGTCTATAATTAGATGACATAGTAGTTCATTGAGATAATCGGAGTAATTGCTTTATTGAATATCGCTTGTGAAGAATTACAAGGTTTTATTTTTTATAAGCAACAATACCAATTACATCACAAGAACTACTAGTATATCTATTACAATCCATATCAGGAGATGATTCAGAACTCTCATCGATCTTCCTTTTAGGTCGCCATTCCTTTCGTTCTTCAGATCTTTTATTTTTAACTGAAACATAAGATTTAGAACTGTTAGGAAAATGAGATTTCTGAGATTGTCTTTTTGAAACCTTACCAGTGTTAGTATGTTTCTGTGAACGCTTTTTATTTTGCTTCTTACCTTTAGCATAATAATCAGTATTCATAGAAACTGTTGCATCAACCTTAGTTGATGATTCGCCAACTAAATGCACAATAGGTAAAGCTTGACCATTAATAACAAAAGTAGAATGATCTGGAAGTTTAGCTTTGAAATTAAACATATCAATCTCATTCACACAACCTTCATCAGAAGTTAAGAAATCATTTGCACACTCAAATAAATCAACAAAATCAGATTCTGAAGTATGAAGTGCTTTAGAGGATGTAGAACACTCTTTAGATCGAACTTTAAAAACTTTGTTCTTTATAACTGTTGAAAATACAACTTTTTCAATGTCAGCCAATATTCTTTCATCAGATAAAATATTTTCAAGCTCGATTATTTTTCTTTCTAAAATGAGTGGAGGAACATAAATTTTAGCTTCAACAGGTTTTGCCTCCAACTCCTTTGACGAATAACTTTCAAAATAATCATTTGAAAGACATTTTGGTTGATCTAAAATATAACTATCATTCAACATTTGATAGCAGAATGGTAGTTGCATTTTCTTTAAGTTCTTTCTTTTCTCATCCTCTTTAGGCTCTACCTCTTCAGATGATTTGGTAACAAATTTGTGTTTCAAATGAGGATATTTTCCAGCCACAAAAATATAATCAAAATTATACAAAGCTAGTTGTTTTCTGATAGCTTTCTTTAGAGAGTGTGGGTTTTCGTAACCGAGACTCCACTTCTCTCTAACATCATCTTCCTCATTCGGGGTGTGAAGAAAAATAGTTTGATCTGTTTGACCTCGTGTATAAATTTTGGCTTCTAAACCATTTACCTTCTAAACCATCAACCTGCAATTTATAAGCGTTTAAAACGTATTCTTGCTTTTCAGAAACAAACTTAGAGAATTTAGAATCAAAATGAGAAATCTTATTTTCAAAACAATCTTTTTTCTGTTTAAAATAAGAAACATATTTGCGAAGAGAATCAATCAAATCTTTGTTCCCAACAACTTGCTTGTGAAGTTCAAAGATCTTTTGATTTTTCTTTTCTACTCTGCTCTTTTCCTTTTTCAGTTTAATTTGAAGATCTTGAAGTTCGACCATCATAGCTTCCATCTTAACCATAAAATCAGATTTAGAAAGATTAAATACCTCATCAGCTGTTTCTTCATCCGAATTATCATACTTCACAGTGTTAACCATCAAACATATGTGAGCTGATTCTTCTCTTTCCTCGTCATCTAAATGATCTAGCCAATACTCATCTTCAACCATCAATGCCTTGCCAGCTTCATGTTTCTTAGCCAAGAGCATCTTGTTCTTGTGATATTCTGAGTTTCTGACCTTTGGCTTCCGACAGCCTTTAGCGTAGTGACCGACCTTTCCACAATTGTAGCATTTGATAAGGTCGTCTGTCTTCTTCTCAGCACCAGCATAATCATTCAGATACTTCTTCTTTTCATCGGGCTTTCTTTACACATACCGGTTCTCTTCATATATTTTTCTTCAATCCTTTCCTGATGTTCATGATTCTTTGAACTTGATGAAGAATACCTCTATGTGTTTGAACCCGGTTTCTTGTAGAATTTCTTTTGGAATGCTCGGGTCAGGAGAAGCATAACTTGCTTGAGGTTTTCACCATCATCACTATCCGAAGCAGACTCAGAATCAGAACTGGGAATTACTATTTTCTTCTTCTTTTTCTTCTCTTTCTTCTCTTTCTCCTTCTCTCCAGCTACCAAAGTTATGGGGTCAGATACTTTCCCGACTTTATTCTTTTCAGCTCTTTTCTCTTCCACCTCTTCCTCATTCTGACGTAAAGTCTCGTAGAATTCATGAAGAGGTATGTCGCTCAAGTCCTTCATCTGCTTCATCCGACGGGTATGTTTGTTCCATTCCGGTTGCAGAATGCTTAGAAACTTGACGTTGTTTTCTATCTGCTTCTTCTTCACTTTGTTCATTGAAAGTTCATTCAGAAGTAGCACAAACCTCTCATAGGTTTCCTCTAGGCTCTCATGTTCTTTTGCTTGAAACTCTTCGTAGTTATTTATGCAGTTAGCCACCTTCATCTGATTGCCTACTTTGGAACCCATCATCATCTTTTGTAACTGATCCCACATCTTCTTTGCATTTGCCTTGTAGTTATCTATCTTGATATAAATCTCATTCGGAATACTTTGGACTAGAGGAGATCTTGCTTGCTTGTCTGCTTTAAAACGACTTTTCTGCTCCTCAGAATATTGTGCAAAATCCATCGGAACAGTTCTCATATTTTACACTCTGTCCTCGTCTCCATCCTCACTGTCTGAGGATTCATCATCAGGTATTTGGACAGTAGGAGGTATCATGGGACCTTCAGAAATTGATAGCAGAATATTTTCTCCATTCGCGTGTCTATCAACAAAATCAAGAGGTCGATCCTTTCAATGTTCGTATTCCCCCTTGAATAGAACAGGAGGCTTTACGTCCGTAACGATAGAAAGAGCATCTTTGGAAGTCATCTTGTATCTACACTGCTTACTGATCGTCAAAATTCAGAAAATAAACTGGATCTACAAAAATCAAGCTTAGTCAAATTTCAGATAAAATCAGAAAATATTACTAAGTAAAGAAAAATTTTGTCCACCTCTTTGAAAATTTTGTCTAAGTATAGAAACTCGCAGACTAAAGAAACTAAGCTTCGCGCACAAAGAAGATCAATATAACTCACTTCTCGCACACAAGGATGTGAAAGTTTGTGCTTCACGCACAATTAAGATTGCAAGAACCAAGGTTCGCGCAGAAGACTTATGCGAGTTCTTAGATCTCGCACATAACAATGTGCGTGTTTTGGAACTTCGCGCAAAAGCTTGCGAGTTACACACTTAGAAAAATTTTCGAAACTTGAAATGCGCAAGATTCAACTCTTGCGAGTTTTAGACTTAGAATATTTTCACAAAATAACTTCGCACAAAATCCAAAACACGCACGACACTACTTCTCGCAAACACCACTTCACGCACAACAAGGAAGTTAAACAGTAGAAACTCGCACCTAGTTATGTGCGAGTTCTAGCTTCTCGCACGACACTACTTGTGAGTTCCTTACTTCAATTTCAAAATAGTTCTCTGCGAGTTCTTTGAAGCTTGTGGGTTCTTTCCTTAACTAGTTCTTCACTTGCGAGAATTTCAAATCTAGCGAGTTCTTCGTTTGAGTTGTTCCAGACTTTGATTTTTCCCTCTGATTTGGTTCAATCCATCACCATTTTGCAGGAAAATTTGTAGAAGTATATAAAAACACAAATCGATAACACTAATATCAAACAATACCAAATTTTATAATTCAATCTAGAAAACAGTTCGAACAAACTCACACTCGAAATTCGTACTTAAATCCAAAATTGACCCTAAATTTGTGTGAATTAGCCTAAGTGACCTGAATCAAACTTGTTCTAGCTATCAATTCGATTCTATTACAAACAAATTTGCATTCAAAACAACATAAAATCGACGAAATCAAATCTAACAGTACATATTGCGAGTTCGTTCAAAGAATGATTAAAAAATCGAAATTGATCCTTAATCCTCTGAATCTTGGCTGCTCAGATACCAATTGTTAACCCAGATAACAATGTAAAACAATGATGACGATCAATTTCAATCAATCTCAATGGTTTATTTCATTCAAGAATCAATATAACTTTCACTCTCTAAGAGTATAAACTCGTATGTGTCTCTGATTCATTACTTACACGAATACACGCACAAAGCTATTTATACACCATATAAGAAACGCGCAAGCTACAACAAACTAAAAATGCGCAAACACTTAAAACTCTTACAACACAAAAAAAACAGAAAATACAATGTTTGATTTTTGACTTTTATTACACAAGACTTTGACTTTGATGCTGAGAGTTGACTTTAGTTTTGATCTTCAGTCTTCAGACTTCTATGATCTTGTATCCAACATATTTATGCTCTATCAATCATATAAGAACTCGTTCTTCAATGTTAGGAAATATTGGCTTCTGATTACAATATATTAGGACCCGATCTTTAATGTCAAAGAATTATGGCTTCTAAACATAAAAGTTTAGAACCCGTACTTCAAAGAAGATTTTGTTCTGATCAGGATATCATGCGAATATCCAGGGGGAGTTTATCTGAATCTAACTCAGACTATCATAATTTGAGGTGGGGCTTAAACGTTTATATGTATCTTCTAAACTAAATCTCTGACTGCTTTAAAGAAGAAAAAATTTCGAAAATGAAAAATGTTTTCCAAAATGTTCAAACCACTTCTAGTTCTCAAAAGATTTCATGAATTTAGAAGTGTGATTTTAAATGTTTTTCATACAAGAGCATTAATGTTTAACTGACCCTGTGTTTCCAAAGATCAATACTTGTGTATTATCTTGTCTATATACTGTCAAGGATTCATACACACCGGTTCAGTACTTCATATTAAGATTGTTATTACCATGTCTCATAAAGAAACAATTTTTTATGGTAATACTCCCATTTGTATTTCACTGTTGTAAAGCTTAATCATCATTTCAATCTTTGTACGTTCATTGCTAAATTGTTTATATTCGTTCATATTCGTTCATATAAACAAACTATCAAGTTCTTTGATACTCTAACCTTTCACGTTCATATTTTATGATATTAGATTTGATTGATACATTGTCAGATTCTCAAAACAATTCTCTTGATTTCATTTCATTAATTTAATTTCCTTGTTTTGAGTGATCTTCAAAGTTCAAATGCTCAAATTTCATTCATATTCTTGATTAGCATACATTGTGACAATGCTATCATATTTTGATCTTAATTGTTTAAGATAAATTGTTGAGCAACTATTCTGTTTAGGACAAAATACACGGGATTAGTGTGAGAACCTAAACAGAACTTCCATGGATTCACTTTAACCAAGGTTTCCTACCCAGGAAGTTATCCTAGAGTGATTGAGGGGCGAGGGGTTTTAAATCAAAGAGTGGGGGAGATAGCTCATCCAGTTGACTTTTTCTCATTTTGTTGAGTGGTAAAATGTGAAAGAGAGTTTGATTAGAAATGAGCTTATATGTTAAAAAGAAAGAGGGTGTATGATCTGAGTTAAAAGAATATCAATACTCTGTACCAACTACTTTCTGAGTCGGGCAGCCACATCTTCTGATTGGTTCACATTCTTTGGTGACCATCATTGAAAAAGGTAGTGAGCCCATGCCAACTCTTGCATTAACCCCACCAACCACTCGTTTATTTCTTCTAAAAAACTGTTTCAATTTCCTTGCGGATGCAACATATATGTTATCTGATCTTTACTAGGAATATTTAGATATTGAAAAAGAAGGAAATTTGTCCCACCTTCGCACCTCTTTCATGCACATTGAGTCCATGTAATACTTGTTGTTGTCTCAACAATTTACACAATTTGAGCTTGAAAAAGCTTGAGTAGCTTCAATCATTCTACACTTTCATGTACACACAAGGAATATGTTTTCTTGTCATAACATTCATAGAAAATTCCTTGGTGGTTTTTCAATGATTAAATGGAAGCCCTGTGGTAGTGAACATCACAAAAACTCCTTTGCAATGTACATCCATTGTACAAAGTGGCTTTGTGCTACTTACAGGCATTCTAACTGTATCATTTGTTGATTCATTGTTACAATTCTTATTATATCTGAATTTGAAAAGATTTGGGTATATACATTTTAAGAATTGATGAATACACAGATCAAAAGAGCGGAGACTGTCATTTTATCATAATGGGGATGATTAATATTCAAAGACTGTGATGACATGGAAAGGATTTGATGATTTTGCTGCTCACAACTCATCAAAAAGGGTGAGATATTCAGGAATTTCAAGTCAAATGAATTTTTAAGTGAAGTGTGAAAGTTTATTCTAAAGATACATCTCATAAAAAATGGAGATATTTTCTGAAGAAAAAGGGGGAGATATTTAGAAATTTCAAGTCAAATGAAAGTTTATCAAAATGGAGGAGACATATCTGGAGTTTCAAGTCAAATTATAAGTTAGACAGATGAAAGTTTTGATCAAGAATCTCATCTCATCAAAAAGGGGAGACTCAAAAGGATTCTGAAGAAAATAAATATGATTCAAGAAAGTTTGTTTGTCCAAAGACAGTTCAGAGATCACAGAAGTTCAAAGAAATTTCAAAAGTATTGAAAAATTCTTCAAAGATCAAAGAAGTTCAAAGAAATTTCGAAAGTTTCAAATTTTCGTTCAAGACATTATGACTATACAAAGAAAAGTGAAACCCTTTTCATGATTCTTCAAAAGCTGAGAGTTTAAAGATTGTCCGAGCTTCAACAATTAAAGTTATCAGAGTCAATGTTTTGAAGAATCAAGAGCTGAAGACTAATGTCAATTTTTTTTTAAAATCTTGAATACAAAGGGGATATTGTTAGTGTATAGTTGTATCCAAGATTTATTGTAGAAAAGTCAAAGTCTGTAAACTCAAACAAAGTCAAGTCTTAGCTAAGTCAATATTGTTTTCTTGTGAGTGAACATGGTCTTTGACCATATATAAGCATATAAGTGTTTGTAAGGAGTGGAGAGTACATTATAAGCGTACGTGAGAAAGCATTGTGAGAGTTCATTGTAATATGTGACCAACAGATATATGAAAAATTCTCTCTCTACTTTCTCTCCCTAGATTTGGTGCGTAATTGTGTGAATTAGTTGGATTTGCTTGAAATCGTGGACTTACAAATATTGACAAATAAGCACAAGATATCACTGTCAGAAAATATATGCTCAGTAAAAATAAGAATGAAATTTGAGCATTTGAACTTTGAACTTTGAAGATCTCTCAAAACAAAGAAATTCAAGGAATGAAATGAAGTCAAGTTAAGTGTTTTGAGAATCTGACAATGCATCAATTGATCAGATATCATGAAAAAAATCTTGGGATATCATAGAATTCAAATTTGTTTATACGATCAAATATAAACATATTTACAATGAAAGCACAAAAATTTAGAAATGACGTCTGATACTCGAACAACATTGAAATTCAAACAGGAGTATTACCATCGAAAGATGTTTCGTTCAGAGACGTGGTAATTTCAAAGCGAAATGAAAATACTGAACCAATGTGTGTGAATACTTGACAGTGTATAGACAAGACAATACACAAGTATTAGCCTTTAGAAACACACGACCAGTTAAACATTAAAGTATCGATATGAAAAATATTTAAAATTGCACTTCTAAATTAATGAAACATTTAAAGAATAAGAAGTGGTTTGAATATTTAAGAAATCATTTTTCATATCGAAAAGTCGTTCTTCTTTCTAATATGTTAGAGTTTAAGAATTAGAATTACTTACCTTAAGTATAGAATTCTTAACTCCCCTTGAAATGAATATTTTATCTATTGCACTCACCTTTTGACAAAAACATCAGATATACTCCCCCTTTATATTTGTAAAAATTCAAAAATATATAATCATTAAATTTTCATAAACTTCCCCTAAACGTAACAAACCTTTTGTGAAAAGATTGATCGTTAAAGGTATGCAACAATGGTCACAAAATGTTGAAAATCGTGTTCTAAACTGCAGTTTTCAGAAGGAAACATCACATATTTTCCGTTGAGAATAGTAAGTCCCCCTAAAAGAAACAATCAATTTATCTTTTAATCTCTCCCTGAAAAATCAAAAAATGTATGAGTAAAAATATAAAACATATAAGCTCCCCTTTAACATTTGCATAATATTTAATCAATAAACCGAGTGCTGAATTACTAGGATTGAAGTAAATTCAGAAGTCAAACTCCCCGTGAAAATTTGTATTCACAAATTTATCAGAAGAAATAATAAGTACTCCCTTTGAATATTGATCATATTTTATGTTTTGGAGTAAAAAAAAACTCTTTTGATCTATGAAGTTTGAGTCCTAAACAGATGTGTTTAGAAGTCTACATTCTTTATCATCGAAGACCGGGTCTTGAACTTCTTTGTTCAAAAGCCAATGCTTTTACTACCCCTTTACTTGTGGTACCTGTAAAACAGATTTGACAGGTTTTGGTACCCACTTGTATTTGGGTCCACACTGGTTTGATTTTGGAATCCACTTCTCATTAGATTTAACTTTTTTAAGTCCATTTTGTTGAGTAGTGATTATGTATGTTCAATACCAATTACGAGCATAATACTTATTCACAAAATCATTAGTTCCCCATTAAGAACAACAATGTTTCGTTTGTGCTTGCCTCATTAAATGATTTACAGAATAAACAAAATCAGGTTTAGCGGAAGATTTATCTTGCGGAGCATTATTTTTTTTTTTTTGCATTTGGTGTAGCATAAATGATTTCTGATCCTTCTTCTCATCTGAGGATCCTTTTCTTTTCCAAACCCACTTTTCTTTGCCATTTGTCATTATAGATTTACCGAAACCATCAACATTTTGATCATAGAAATGGTTAGACGGACGAATCTGATCTTTGGATTTTAGTAACCTCTTTGAAGAAACATGAGTATGGTATGAACTTGAAGCTATTTTGAATGAGCATTCTAATTCAGCTAAATCATCTCTTGGTGATAGAACAATTGATTCTCGAGTCTTTTGTTCAGTCAATTTCACCTTGAACATATTTTCTTCAAGCTATGTTATCTTTGTAGATAAACTGTTTCTTTGCTTTGAAAGAAGCTCAAGCTACTTATGTAATTTAGACTTCGCATTCTTCTCCTTCATAGCAGTAGTTGACAGCTCAGATAATTTCCTTGTCAACTTCTTTATTTCAGCCGCAAGCACCTTCCCTTCCTCTTCAAAATCTTTCTCCACAAATTTTTTTCTGATCTGAATTCTTCTTAAACATACCAACATTCTTTTGCTCAACTTTCTTATTTTCTTTCTCAAATTTGTCTCTTTCCATGATAATAACTTTCTCCAAATATGTTACTTGTTGAGAAAGTTTTGAAGATTTGAGTTCAATAGATTTCTTCTCATCAAATGATTTCTTTGAGAAATCAGAAAACTTTTGAGCAAATGTATTACATTCTATTTCAAACTATTCTCTTTCTTTACCAATCTGCTTCTCCAAAACATATATCTTCTTCAGTAGTTTAATACTTGCAGATTGTAATCATTTGGCTAACTCATCATTTTTCTTGACAGAGACATCTTCTTTTAATTTGACAATTTGAGCTTCCAATTCCAAAGTCTTCTTTTTCAACTCAGCATTTTGCCTTTCCAAAAGTTTTCTATTCTCTTCAACGTTCTTCAGTTCTTCTTGTACACGAAGACTTGTATTTTACAATTGAAGCTTCTTCTTTCAACACATTTATTTCTACTCAAAGAAAAAACATTTTCTCTTTTAAATTGCCTCTTTCTTCTTTAAGATATGGGCTTTCAGATTTGCTTTTCAGATCTTTTACATCAGATTCAAGATCAGAGACTTTACTTTGCAACTCATCTTTCTCAGCTTTAATCTTTGTTTTTTCTCTTGAGTAGTCATTTGCCATCCTGGAATAGATAAACAATTGTCCAGCAAGATGCTTGAAATTGGCTTTAGCTTCAGAAATATTCATTTGTCCAAAATCATAACTGTATCCTTGAGAAGTTTTAAGAACTGTAAGAAAGTAGCTCGGAACGATCGTTAATCAGATAATCAACAAAAAATCAACTTAGAACAATTTTCAGAAAAACTCCAAGAATTTCTCTGAGTACATAATTCTCACACCGCTGAGTTTCCAAACTTTTCACACACAATAAACACATACTTTTTTCACACGTAACGAAATTCGCACGCCAAGGAACTAACACCCTCACTTTTCGCACGTAAAGGAATGCGAGAAGTAACAATTCGCATGCCGTTGGATGCGAGTTTCACCTTTTTCGCACGTTGTACGATGTGAAATACTGACTTTTCGCACAAGGAAGATGTGAATTCTTGACTTAGCCTATTTTAGGCTTTGAACGTTTCACACACAAACTTGATGTGAATTTCACACTTAGTAAAAATCAACCCTCTCAACATCACGTATCAATGCGAATTTTTGACTTAGAATATTTTTTCTCTTCACGATGCGAGTTCCTCAAAATTTGCACACAATGGGATGCACATTTCTGCTATTCGTATCCTGTACGATGCGAATTCCTCCCTTAGAATCTTAAAAATGCACTTTTCGTATGAGGACACGTGCGAATTTTGTCTTTTCGTACGTGACTTCGTGCGAAGTCTTATCTTTTCGTATATTGATTTATGAGAATTATGTCCTTAGCTTGTCAAAACTCAAGAGCCACGCGAATTATGCTCAGGAACATGCGAAAATTTCAGATCTTGCGAATTCGGACACTTTTGACATGAAAACCACTTTGATCACCTCAAATTTGCCCAAATATTCGAATTTGATGCTAAAATTTTGAGAATTTATCCACAAGAGTATCGATTACAAATTCTTAATACCAATTACCTCAAACAACAATAAATTCAACAACCTTGGATCAAAATACAGTGCGAAGATAACAAGAACATAAAAATTACAAATTCAAGAAATTGACATCTAAATTCAGTGAATTTGTGATTTCAATGTGAATGAAAAGTGTTCAAAAATTTCAATCGCATCAGGACTCAGTGATCGTGCGAGATCTACATTTTCGAACAGATGATTGATCTGATTCTGCTATGATATCAATTGATTTTTCCAGATCCAAGCTATAATCACGCTATAGAATATAGAAATCTTCTTTGTATTGATTATCAACAATGATTATAATAATCTCTTAATCACAAATCTCTCAGAGTGCCATATACCTATATCAGAAACTCTCTCTCTAAAATCTATGTGTGTGTCGATGATATGTCTTGATTACCTTATGATTACAAAAGACCAAACCTATTTATATGGTCAACAACATTACCCATAAAACTCAAAGTTATCAAACACATTGACTTACAAGGCTTTATACAAACACTTACACTTTACAACACTTTACAACTTTGACCCTCCTTTTAAACATGAATACAATTTAATACTTAACAAAGCCTAAAAAAATGGACCTATTTTGAGATGGGTACCTAAAAACCTCTAATATGTATTGCCTAAACAACATGTGCCCATCTGGTATCTTGATTATGGATGCTCAAGGAATATGACTGGGATAAAAGGTTACTATCCTCTTTCAAAGATCAAATTGGAGGAGTAGTAACTTTTAGATATAACAAGCAGGGACATATCAGAGGATATGGAGAACATGCAAGAGGAAATGTATCAATTTTTAAAGGTTCTTATGTAGATGGGTTAAAGCATAATTTGCTCAACATAAGTCAACTTTGTGACCATGGTTTTGATGTAAAATTCCATAGGAAATAATGCTCTTTGTTACATTCAAATGCAGGTCAGGAAATGCTCAGAGGTGACGAAAAAGGTAATTTGTATCGCTTGAACTTTACAGAATACACAGATAGCAATTCAAAGAAACTCTGTTTGGTATCTCTAAACAATGAGGATGCCTGACTCTCGCATAAAAAGTTCTCGCTCTTGAATTTTTCATTACTTTATAAGTTGGTAAAAGGTCTACCATCTCTAAAGTTTAACAAACACCATATTTGTTCTGCTTGTGAGATGGGAAAATTGAAAAATCATCATATAAAACCAATAGTGATAATAATTGTCCCAGACCTCTACACATGCTTCATGTTGACCTCTGTGGTCCAATTGCTTTGCTAAGTCTGTCTGAAAATAAGTATAACTTGTACTCATGAAAGAATATTCAAGATATACTTGGATTGAGTTCATCAAAGCTAAGTCTGATGTACTAGAGATTGGAAATCTAGGGAATGGTCAAGTCGGTAGAACCGACCACCATTCAAGCTGCAGTAGCATTGGAAACTAGATTAACCGATGATGTAGTTTGGGTTAAAACTTTAACTCAATGAGGTTCTGGAGGTAAGAGGAAGCCAGGGAATCTGCCAGGAAAGAGAGCTAGCAGTTGTACAAGCGAGGGTAAGAAAGTGGTGAGAAATTATGAAGTAAAGATTCAGGAGGCAAGGCAGTTTAATGGTCCAATCCCAAAATGCAACAGGTGTAATAGTCATCATATGGGAGCCTGTCTTGTTTGCGCCTATTGAAAACGAGTAGGACATCTTGTCAATGACTGTAAAATGAAACCCAGTGTTAAAGAAGAAAGGAAGGTGTGTTACAAGTGTGGAAGCCAAGAACACTTCCAAAACAGGTGCCCAAGATTGAATAGAGGACCAAATAATAACAACACTAGAAACTAGGCAGGGCAAGTCAATAGGGGTAATCAAGGAACCCATGCAAGGGGACGGGCATTTCCCTTGGAGCCGAAGAAGCACGTCAAGATCCCAATGTGGTAACATCATTGTTTGATACGGGAGAAGATAGGAGTTTTGTTTTGATGGAATTTAGGCCACTGATTGAAGTGGAGTCTAGGAGTTTGCAAAATGCTTATACTATCGAAGTTTTTCATGGTCATGAAATTGAGGCTAAGGACGTAATTTTAGATTGCA
Source organism: Arctium minus (assembly GCA_954870635.1). Classification (NCBI taxonomy): domain Eukaryota; kingdom Viridiplantae; phylum Streptophyta; class Magnoliopsida; order Asterales; family Asteraceae; genus Arctium; species Arctium minus. The sequence goes on from OX941086.1 coordinate 73,781,706, forward strand.
CCTAGCATTGGTCTTATTCAAATTGAATTGTGAAATCCAGAATTAAGTTCACAAATCATTCAAAACTTGTTGGTCCTGAAGGTGCTTAACAAGTTTGTCGAGGGGGGGGGGTTGAATACAAACATCGTTAGTGCACAAATATGTTGAATACAAGATCATGAAGATGGAAGATGAAAGTCAAGTCAAAAGCTCAAGTCAACTCTGAAGCTAAAAGTCAAAGTCTTTGTAATAAAAGGTCAAAGTCAAAGTGTTGTGTTTTGTAAGTGTAGTTAGTATAAATAGTTTTATTTTCGTTCGTATACTTATATAACTAGAACAGAGTTTGAGTTTAGAGAGAGAAAGCTTACTGTTCATACGAATTGTAATTTCGGAATTGAATTAAATCTAGTGGCAATTTGGATTGATTCTTGTTATTCATGCCAAATCTAATTGTGAAAAAAACTTGTCTTTGTGGGACAATCAATTGGTATCAGAGCCTAAATCGAAGAAATCTTTCATCGATTCGATCAAGATCATGTTTGATTGATGGAACTGTTCACATTCGCATGTACAGTTTCTGAGAAGTTCGAGTTTGTTGATTTGATGTCAATTTGATCGAGCCTTGATGTTAAATTGATTCTGAGATTAAAGTCGAATCATATTGAATCAACGACTTTGTTTAATTTCAACAAATTTCGAAGTTTTGATAGATTTTGATAAAGTTCGGTGTGTAAACTGTCACATTCTGTATATCGATCAAAATCATTTGATCATGTTTGTTATTGTAAAATTGATGTAAAAGGATTGTAATCGATCATCCATCGAGCATAATGTCAAATTTTGGTGAGCTATTTCAAAGATTTAAGTTGATTTCAGTGGATTTTTTTCGAAAAATTCTCAAGATCTCAGGAATTCGCATGATCATCGTAGAACACACATGGAGAATTCTAATGATGTAAAGTTTGAAGATTTCTCATGAAGCATTTATGGACACAACAATTTTTTTAAGTCAGGAATTCTCAGGTAGTCATCTGTGAAAGTGCAAAATTTGCATGCTACTGTGCATACGTTTTGTGCATTGTGAGGAATTCACAAGTCACATGATGCGAAATATTAAGAATTCGCATGTTGGTATATGCTAGAAGGGGCTTCCAGTGTGGTAAAATGTTTTAAGTGCAGAATTTGTATAAATTCATATGCGAATTGTGAGGAATTCGCACATTGGCACTAGCGAAAAGATAGCACGCAGGCCTATGAGAATTGTAAGATTTCGGCTAAAGCCTCATGCGAGTGGTGACCTTAATGTTTAAAGATCTATGAATTGTGAAGGTTATGCGAAAAAAAGTGACTGTTCTGAACCTATATCGCTACAAGTTTGCCCTATTTGTGAGATTTTTTGCGTAATGCATATGTGACATCATTCCTATCTTCCGTTGGTCACATGTTTTAGCAACTGATCTAAATTTTCACGAGTGCTCATGCTTGGCAAGATTTTTAGATACTGGATGTTTGGATTTAGTCTCTGATTGGACTGGATTAGCAGCCTGAGTATCTACAATCATCAATCTGGAGAACATCTTTACGTTGTTAGACCGTTGATTGCTCTTAATCATTCATCTGACATGATCAATTAGAAGTGTGAGTGACTGCAATCATTGTTTTGATGCTTTGGTTGTAATTCAGAATCTTGAGTGCTTATAATCATCCAGCTGATTCATGAAGAAATGAGTTCAGAGTTCGTTCAGTGTTCTGAAAAGCAGTTTGAAAATGAGCGTCTTTAATCAGTTGTTGAACAATTAACTGAATTTTCTTCTAACCCTTGCATTATAGTGTTTGCTACAAGATGCTTCCTCCTGCAAGCTGATCAGAATAAGTTATTAAGCTGAATTCCTATTCAACTCATGGTTCAAAGACAAATCCGGTGTTATAAACTGAAGATACACTTTGGTTGTCATGTCATAATTCACACATTTCTTTCTTGTGGGCATAACGATTGTGTTAGATTTACAAGAGTTAAAAGTAGTCTTTATGTACACTCGGTCGAGGATATTATTTACATCAGATCTGGTATTAAAGTTGAAACTTCAAGGATAAGAGCTACTTTCAATGGGGAGCCAGAGATGCTTTTGATAATGTCCAATTCAAGATTATGATATCAATTAACAACAAGTCAAATCAAGATTTTAGAGAGAGAGTGTAGAGAGAGAAATTCACAAGTCTATTGATTCATAAGTGATATGCGTACAATGCAAAGTTTACAAGAAGGTCAGAAGCTTCTCTCAAAGCAAAGCTATATATATTACAAGACTTCTCTTAAACAATTACAAAATAACCTCACTACAAAGGTGTTAGGGTGTTTTATATGTTAAATAGAAGTTCAGGGAGCAAAATGTAATTCTTTAATAGTTTTATTTGTTAGTTGGGCCCAAAGCCCATTAAGCCCATTAAGTTTTGTATGCCTAAATATATAAAGGCTTTTCTAGTTTCATTATTCACTTTTTAGATCTCATTCATAATTCTCTAGTCAATAGGTTTACTTTGCTTATCAGATATTCTCTCTGTAAACCTAAACATTTCTTGAACATTAATCATATGACTAGAGGTTGTGGCAATATTATTGTTGTTCTTTGATATTATTGTTCGTGATTGCGCTGTACTGGTATCTACAAAAGGTTCTCTCAAAACATTAAAAGTCAAACACAAAAGTCAAACATATTGATCTAAACAAATACGGTTACAACTTTGATGTATAACAAACGCTAAGTTTTTTAAAGAAATCAAGGGGGAGAAGAGTTGAAGTTGAAGAGGATGATTCCTTTATAAAACTTAGGGGGAGAATGTTAGAACATAAAAGGTTCTATTTAGAAGTTATGTAATCTTTGTATTTGTATGGGCCTTGTACTTTGGGTTTGGGCTTAAAATGTAAACAAGGGTATTGGGGTGTAAATAAGGGATGTGTTTGTAGGTGTTTTGTAAGAAAGTCATTACAATATAGTCTTATACGAATTCCCGTTTTTCTAGGAGAGAAATCTTGTAACTATTTTTAGATTCTTAGAATAATAAATAGATTCCCTACCAATCTCTTGTTAATCCTTTTCTAATCAGTTGAAACTTGATCATTGGACCTAAGAAAATGAACTGAAGAAGACTCTTGTTAAAGATTCTAAAGACTCCAAAAGCACACATGTTAGATTACAGATTTATTGGATTTAAGATCATCCAATCTGAAGATTGAAATTTGAAGCTAAAGCTGAATAGTCACTCTCAATATTAGTCTAATGTTAGTTTGTAATAATTGTCGAAGTTAATTATTGTATTTTATTATTATTCCTAAATATCTTTTCATTAGATATTTTAGGATATTTTGTTTTAGATATTATGTTAGTTGATATTAGGTAGAAGTTAGATATTATCTCATAATCTAATTATCAAGACAGTTGTTCATCTAGAGAGAAAAACAGAGAGAGCTTCAAAGAGAAAAACGCAAAGTGGTTTGTAATCTAACAGGTTGGTTTATCATATATTTGTGATTGTGTTTGTTTGGTAACAACTTGATCAATGATAAGGGATCGACAATTGGTATCAGAGCTAAAAACCAGATTCAAATAAAAAACTAGAACTCGACACTGTGTTCTTCAAAATAAAAATCATTTTTGAGTGTTAGTGTGTTATTGGTGTTGAAATCGATCAGGTTGTATTCGAAAAGTGTTATAGATCGATTGGGTATAGTTTAATTTCAGTATAGCACTTTAATCGATTCCCATTTTGTGATTTTGGTGTCTATCAGTTCCCGAGTTCAAACTCACTGTTCCATCGATCAAATCTTCAAAAAGTGTTTGTTTTTAAGATCAAAAGCTTGTAATCTATTCTAGAAGTGTTAGTGGTCTATCTGTCAAAATTTGGGACTGCTAATTGAAGTCTAGATAGGTTTATTTTTGAATCAAAGTCGATTTTTGAAGCAACAGGGAAGAACTCGCGAGATTGTAGTTTTGCGCCAGTTCATAAGCGACTCAGTGCTTAGCGCAAATCTTCTTTTGCGCCATTCAACACACCGGTCAAAGTTCAACATCGGTCCACACTGGTCCACTCCGGTCGAGGTAATACACCGGTTGCAGCAACTCACCCCGGTCGCAGGACACCGGTCGAAGGTAGAACATCAGTCGCGCAACACTCCGGTCGCAACAGCACACCTGGCCTCAAGACCCCGGTTTGCGCCAAAAGTTCTTCACGCAAAGTTCCACTTTGCGCGACCTTCTTCTCGCGCAAGTCTCTAGTTTGCACCACCCACTACTCGCGTAAAGTTCCACTTCGCGCGACCCACTTCTCGAGCAAACCTTCATTTTGCGCCATCAACTTCTCGCGCAAAACTCCATTTCGCGCGACCCAATTCTCTCGTAAAACTCCTCACATTTCTGAAGACGACCCAGGTGAATCTGCAGAAACTAGTAAAACTTCTCAGAACTGACAATGATACAGAGTTTAAGAACAAAATAGTCAAATAATATCTCGAATCGGTCAGGATATCACATCAATACTCTGCTGCTCGCACACCTCAACAGAATGGAGTGGTCGGAAGGCGAAATCGTACGCTAGTCGAGGCCGCTCGAACTATGCTAAGCCAATCTGACTTACCTCTATTTCTGTAGGCCGAAGTTGTAGCGACTGCGTGCTACACTCAGAATCGTTCCATATTTCACCGTAGATTTAAGAAAACTCCATATCCGTTAATCAACAACCGAACACCGAAAATAAAATATTTTCATATATTTGGGTGTAAGTGTTATGGTCTAAACGATAGAGAGAGTCTTAACAAGTTCAGTGCTAAGGCGGATGAGGGCATCTTTATTGGCTATTCCTCTACATCTACTGCATACCGTGTATACTTGAAGAAGTCAAAGACTGTTGTTGAAAGTGTCAACGTTACATTTAATGAGGAAATGGATCATGAGTACGTTCATTCAGAACCCATGATAACCGGAGTACTAGCTTCTAGGCAAATCAGTCCAGAACCTGTGTCTCAAGCTAACAAATCAGATGGGGCATCAAAGTCTACTAATCATTTATCTGATTTAGATTTATTATTTGAACTATTTTATTGTGAATTTCTTGGATCTAAAGTAACCAAATCTATTGTGGTTGACAGGATGGAAGACTCAATGACTACTCATCCAACCATTTTCGATAATTCTACTGAATCCGACTCACCGATTCAACAAGAAGTTCAAGTTCAAATACCTACTCCGACAGTTGAAGTTGTGACCAATAATGAAGAGACAGAAGTTGCTGAATCAGAGTGGTGTACTGTAAGGACTGATCAACAGACTGATCAAGTTGAACCCACTGAAACTTCTGCACCTACTACTTCAACTCATGAACACAAATGGACCAAAGAGCACCTGATAAGCCAAATCATTGGAGATCCAACAAAACCGGTGCAAACTAGGTCTGCTTCTATGAATATGTGTATGCATGAATCCTTTCTGAGCAAGATCGAGCCATCAATGCCTTTCCAACCTCCTGTTGCTTGGCTAGAAGCATTTTGTTCTTGTAGTAGTCGGAGTTCCGGACTTTTTGTCTTCAGCAGTCTTTGGGAAAGTGTCCAAGTCTGCCACAGTTATAGCATTTTGGAGGTTCTTGCTGATTTGTCTCTTCAGCTTTATACCTTTTCTCTTCTAGCTTCCTTTATTCTAACCTATTTTCCTTCAAATCTCTCCTTGTGAACATAGTTACTAGGACCAGATGAATACCTCTGACTGTTCGAGCTAGGCTTTTTGTAGTACTTCTTTTGAAAAGCCTTGCTCAACTTAAGCATAGCCTACTTTAGTTTTTCACAGTCGTCAGAGTCATAGTTCGCTTCACTTTCAACCTCTTCTGATTCAGAAATCATCTTCTTCTTCTCCTTCACAACAAGAGCAATTGAATCAGCAACTGTCTTCTCATACTATCTCTTTTCATCCATGATCTCATCCACCTCTTCCTCATTCTGCTTGAGGGTTTCATATACCTCGTGAAGTGGAATATCGTTCAGATCTTTTATTTGCTTCATCTGCCTTGTAAACCTTTTCCATTCAGGCTGAAGGATGCTGAGGAATATGGCATTCAGTTCTATTTGTGATTTATTGACCTTGTTCTTGCTTAACTCATTCAGCAAGGTCACAAATCTGTCATATGTTTCTGCTAGAGATTCTCCAACTCTGCCTTTGAACTCTTCATTGTTGTTAAGGCAGTTGGATATCTTGAGTTGGTTTCCAACTTTTGAACCAAGCATCATTTTCTCCAGTTGATCCCACATCTGTTTGCGTGTAGCTTTGTAGCTGTCAATCTTCACATTTATTTCATTAGTAATGCCTTGAAGAATGAAAGACTTTGCTAATCTATCAGCTCTTTCTCTCTTTAGGTATTCACCATCGAGTTCATCAAACTTAAGTTGATATGGTATCTCCTCAGTCCCAACCGTATGAGTCTTCATAACAGGTGGCATAACTCCTTCTTCTAAAGATTTCCTGATAAATTCAACCAAATCATATCTTTCTATGAAGTCCATGAACCGATCTTTCCACTACTCATACTCTCCCCTGAAGAGTACTGGTGGCTTTGTGTCAGTTCCAATAGCTAGAGATTCTCTTGATGTCATCCTTTCAGAAAGACTAAGTCAGGAACTAGCGCAAAAGCATAATTTACGCTAAGCAAGGCTGGCGTAAAAGATTAATTTGTGCTACAAGGAGTTGGAGCAAAAACAAGTTTGCACGAAGTACTTTGACACACTTGAGCAAGTTGCTTTGAGTAGGCTCTGAACAAGAAAGGATTCACAGACCTTTTAATTCTTGTGAATAAAGTTTCTTTGACTTGACTTTAAGACTTTTGCAGTTTGAGAGACGCTTACACGTTCATATCTTTATGACTTTAAGCTTGACTTCATGAGATGTAAGATTGCACGTAAAGGTATACTTCTTTATCTTCATCTCATATATGGTTGAAAGGAGGATAACTTTCAATCATAGAAAACATTATTCTTAAATGTTAAAACCACTTCCCGATTCTCAGACCGATTTCATGAATTGGAAATGTGATTTTAAATGTTATCAAGATCTATTTTGAGCTTTAACTAATAAGTTAAACCATTTTGAGCAACACATGCTTTCTAGGAAAACATGGGATTTCATTGTGCTAGGACTTACTTGAACTTCTATGGAATCACGTTAACCAGTGATTTCTACCCATGAAGTTAATCCATAGTGATTGAGTGTGAGGAGTCAAAAAAAACGAGTGTGGGATGTGTGATGAGGTAAATTGGAAAAGAGAGTTTGGTTAGAGTGAGCTAAATGTTTAAAAGAAAGAGGGTGTGAGATCAGAGTAAAGGAATATTAAACTCTGCACCAACTTTTTTTGAGTCGGGCAACCACAATTCTATTGTTTCCCATTTCTTTGGTGAACATTATTGAAACAGGCAAATAGCCCATGCCAACTCTTGACAAAAACCCCACCAACCACTCATTTTCTTCTTAAAAAGAAAGTGTTTCATATTTTTCTGGGGACGCAACATATAATCTATCTGATTTTCATTTGGAAAATCTGGATATTGAAACAGAAGGAAGTATGACCCATCTTCGCACTTTAATCATGCACATTGAGTCTGTGTTTATCTACTGTTGTCTCAGTGGTTTACACAATGTTGAGCCTTATTAAAAACCATCATCATATGCTTAATTCTTTCTACACTTGCACGAACATACAAGGAATTTGTTTTCTTGTCATAACATTCATAGAAATTTCCTTTGTGGTGTTTCGATGATTGGATGGAAGCCCTGGGGGAGTGAACATAACAAAAGCTCCTTTACTATGTGTATTCATTACACACAGTAACTTCATGTTACTGACAGGCATATTAACTGATTCATTTGTTGATTCCTGTGTTACACGAATATTTTGTCTAGATTTGAAAAGATCTAGATGCAGACTTGGTTACGGATCAACGAATTAGAGGCTCTTGAACAGATCAGAATGGTCAGAACTTATAAAGACATTTCTTGATGATAGTTTTGATGTTATAGATGCTCTATTCATCAAAAAAGGGGGAGATGATTTTCAGAAATGTCAGGATCAGAAATTTCATAGTGAAAGATTTGAAGAAGTTACGGTTCAAAGATTGAAAGGGTGAAAGATTGTTCAAGAAAAGACAAAGTACTCTAAAGACATGCTGATTTCAGAGAAATTTTCTTTGAAGATACTTTGCTAAAGCATTCTGAGCTAAATCTGGAGATAATTTTCTTCCCACCATCTGAAAGAGTGTTTATCTACGTCTTTTGGGGAGATTGTTATATCTTGAAGACAAAGAAGGAGATTGCATCTTCTGAGCTGAAAGAGAAGACTGAATTGATAAATCCTTTTAGTAATGATCTTGATCCAAAGGGGGAGATTGTTATATCACAGATTTATTGGATTCAAGATCATCCAATCTGAAGATTGAAATCTGAAGCTAAAGATGAAAAGTCACTCTCAATATTAGACTAATGTTAGTTTGTAATAATTGTCAAAGTTAGTTATTGTATTTGTTGATCCCAATAATGATGTTCTATAACTTGATTTAACCTTGTTATTCCCAGATTCTAGTTTCTATTCACAATCAAACAAACACAAACAAGATTTCAATCAAATTTACCTGTTTGATTAATCTTTCAAATCCAACGATTACAACTTTCTCTCTCTAAGACTCTCTTTCTCTCTCTACAGATTTTCTCTCTTAATCAGATTACTACACTTACTTACAACTACAACAGAAATACAAGATACATGGTACTTAAACCCACAACTAAAATACAAGGAAACTAAAATACAAATATAATACATTGACTTTGACTTTATTACAAATTGACATTGACTTTGATAAGAGTTGACTTTCTCAGCTTTGATTTTCTTGAACTTTGACCTTCAGTCTTCTTGATCCTGTATCCAACATATTTTTGCTCTACCAATCTCCCCCTTTGTATTCAATATAACTGTTGAAAGATCTAGCAATTCAATCTTCTCTTTTAAGCTCTGTCAGTATAATCTCCCCTTTTATTTGATGGTATTTTTCCAAATTTGTCTTCAAACGATTAACAATCTCCCCAAAACTTTCACAATATTCTTTCAGACTTTTGAAAGAAATTATCTTCAGAATCATCTCGGAATGCTTTAGCAAATAATCTTCAAAGAAAATTTCCTCAAAAATTAGCATATCTTCAGAAATTCTTTGATCTTCTTCAAATCTTTACTTTGAATCTTCTGACTTGGACATTTCTGAAAATCATATCTCAAAAACTTTATCATTTCTTGATACCATCTCCCCCTTTTTGATGATTTAAGCATTTATATCATCAAAACTTTTCTTCCAAGAAATGTCTTTGACCATTCTGATCTGTCAAACTGAGCCTCTGATTCTGTGATCCATAACCAAGTATTAATCTAGATCTTTGCAAATCCAGACAAAATAAGAACATGTAACTTCTGAATCAACAAATGAATCAGTTAAAATGCCTGTCAGTAACACAAAGTCACTGTGGGTAACGGATACACAATATAAAGGAGCAATTTCTATGAATGATATGACAAAGAAACTAATTCTTTGTGTGTCCGTGCATGTGTAGAAAGAATTAAGCACGAATAATTGCTTTTTAAGGCTCAACATAGTGTAAACAACTGAGACAACAGTAGATAAACACAGACTCAATGTGCATGATTGAAGTGCGAAGGTGGGGCAGACTTCCTTCTTTTTCAATATCCAGATTTTCCAAACGAAAACAAGATAGATTATATGTTGCGTCCCCTTGAAAAATGTGAAACATTTTCTTTTTGAGAAGAAAATGAGTAGCTGGTGGGGTTTAGTCAAGAGTTGGCATGGGTTAGTTGCCTGTTTCAATAACGTTCACCAAAGAGTTGTGAAACGCTAGTAATGTGGCTGCCCGACTCAAAAAGTAGTTGGTGCAGAGTTTAATATTCTTTTACTCTGTTCTCACACCCTCTTTCTTTTGATCATTAAGCTCACTACTAACCAAACCCTCCTTTACATTTTACTTCATCACACCCACACTGATTTCTTTTAGACTCCTCACACTCAATCTCTATAGATTAACTTCATGGGTAGAAATCACTGGTTAACGTGATTTCATAGAAGTTCAGTTAATTCCTAGCACAAAGAATCCATGTATGATCCTAAAAGAACGTGTTGCTCATAATGATTTAACTTTAACAGTTAAAACTCATATACAAATGTCAGATGAATGTATGCTCATAAAATATAATCATGAAGATTTGAGCATTTTTAGACATTGAAGCATTTTCAAACAAGTATATGAAATGAATGAACATGAATGCAAAAGGCTTGTTTGATAATCTTACGTTGTATGAGAAATGATCAGAAATGAATGATATAACAATCAAAGCTTAAGGTCAAGAATAATGTATATTGTCTATACGAAACAAAAATATATACATTCATGAAAAGACGTTTCGAAATGAAATATCGCTCAAAATTCTTTAAAGTACAAGCGGGGTGTCTTACCATCGAAAAATTGTTTCAATTTAGAGACATGGTAAGAACAAATTGATAAAAAATTAAACCGATGTGTGTGAATACTTGAAAGTATGTAGAAAAGACAATACGGAAGTATTTATCTTTGGAAACACCCGGTTTGTTTATCAATTAAGCACAAAAATAACATAAAAACATTTAAAATCACACATCCAAATTATAAAATCTGTTTAAGAATCAGGAAGTGGTTTGAAGATTTCAGAACATGTTTTCTATATCTAAAAGTTTTCCTTCTTTCAGATATATTTGAGATTAAGATAAGAAATTTACCTTTTCGCGCAATCTTAAATCTCATGAAGTGAAGCTGAAGTCAATAAGATATGATCTTGTCATCTTCTCTCATCCTGCAAAAAATCTCAAAGTCTAGTCAAAGCAAATTTTTTCACAAATTTATTCGAATGTAAAAGACATAAAGCAGTAAAACGATTAAAGTACGAGTTCTGATCTGAAATAATCAGAAATCATAGTCTTACTCATTTTGGTATGACATATAAGCTCCCCCTAAAATAATGCATTACAAAAATTTTGTCATTTAAGTAAAATGCAGAAATTAGTTATGCTCCCCCTAAAAAAAATGTAGATCATCTTTAATCTTCTCTTACTCCCCCTGGGATCATGAGCAAACAATTAAAGTGCATATATCCTTCAAACATAATGATAAAGAAAATGATGAAAAATAACAATACATAACTTAATTAGGTAACAACCGATTATGTCTTAAGATTTAACATACCAAGCTTAGAGACAATAAAATTAAATCTCTTTTCATCTAAAGGTTTGGTAAATAAATCTGCAAGTTGATAATCTGTTTTTACAAAATAAAGTTCAATTGTTCCTTTTTCTACGTTATCTTTTATAAAATGATACCTGACATCAATATGTTTGGTTTTCGTATGCTGGACAGGATTAGCAGATATCGCGATTGCACTCTTCGAGTCACAATATATTGGAATTTTATCAAACTTGAATCCATAGTCTCGCAGCTGTGTTCGCATCCACAGGACTTGAGAGCAGCAACTGGCAGCAGCTACGTACTCTGCTTCAGCAGTCGATGTGGAAACGCATAATTGTTTCTTTGATGCCCAGCTAACGAGCTTGTCTCCAAGAAATTGAATGTGACCTGAAGTGCTCTTTCTGTCCAACATGCAACCTGCATGATCTGCATCTGAATAGGTAATCAGTTGAAAACCAGTATCCTTAGGATACCACAGACCAAGATCTGCAGTCCCTTTAAGATACCTAAAAATCCTTTTGACAAAAGCCAAATGGGATTCTTTAGGAGCAGCCTGATATCTAGAACATAAGCATGTTGAAAACATAATATCTGGTCTACTAGATGTAAGATACATTAACGATCCTATCATACCTATATAAGTTCTAACATCATCACTTTTACCCGAAGGATCAGTGCTAATTTTAGTACCTGGTGCCATCGGGGTTCCAATTGATTTACAATTTTCCATTTTGTACTTCCGAAGAATATCCAAAATGTACTTAGATTGGTTAACGAAAATCCCCGTTGAAAACTGTTTAACTTGTAATCCGAGAAAGAAATTCATCTCTCCCATCATACTCATTTGAAAACGTGACACCATGAGGTTAGAAAAGTTTTTGCAATATTTAGGATTAGTAGAGCCAAATATTATATCATCAACATATATTTGAATAAGGATGATATCGGCTTTTTCCTTTTTGATGAGCAAAATGTTATCAATTTTACCTTTGGAAAAACCTGACTTGACCAAGAATTTAGATAGAGCATCATACCCTGCTCGAGGGGCTTGTTTTAAACCATACAAGGCTTTGTCCAAGATGTAGACATGATCTGACTTATTTGGATTGACGAACCCTTCTGGTTGAGACACGTATACTTCCTCCTTAAGAATGTCATTCATAAAGGTTGTTTTCACATCCATCTGATAGACTGTGAAATTATTATGAGATGCGTAGGCTAGAAACATGCGGATTGCCTCTATACGCGCTACTTGAGCATACGTCTCATCGTAGTCTATGCCTTCCTCTTGCCGGTAACCTTTGGTAACAAGTCTAGCTTTGTTCCTTATGACGATACCATCTTCATCCTTTTTATTTTTGAATACCCATTTAGTGCCAATTACGGATTTACCTTCCGGTTTGTACAAGCTTGTTAAGATCTCCAATTACTTGATGTAAAGGATGCTCTTTGGTCCAGCGATGCTCATGAGGGAGTGGAGTAGATGAAGTTTGAACATGATCATCATCTAAAAATCCACTATCAGACTCTTCAGTTTGAATAAGAGGAGGGAGGTTTGCAGTTGATGTTTCAGGTGCAGAAGCATCAGTTGGAACAGCAGACTCTGGCTGTTGAGTAGACAATATATCACACCCAACTGAAACAGTTACTTCTGGCTCAGCATTTACTTGTACATCTTCAACTGTAGGAGTAGATGTTGGAATGTGAGTTTCTGACTGAACCGGGGATACGAGTTCAGTTAATACTTCTGAAGTGACTGGATGATTGTGTCTTCAGACCTGTCAGTCACAGCAGATTTAGGCAAATTAGATCCTAGAAACTCATCATAAAAGAATTCAAATAACAAATCTAAATCAGATAAATGTGAAATAGAAGTAGAAGCGTTATCCAAATTTTTCTCTATAGAAACATGTCATGATCGAAACTCAAACAAGAATAACTCACTCAGAAACATTGTTAAAGAAGTTGCGGAAAAAACACTTTAACACTAACAATCAATGAAACAGTATATTAAACTTAAATCACAAGTTTATATTGATTCAACTTGATGATTACACACAAAACCTCAATCTGTTGAACAGGCTCAACAGACGTTCTATACTTCTTTATAGAAAGGATCTGAACTAGTCTTGAGGTTAATTCTCTATCACAAAAACTTATCAATGAATAATTCTCTCAGAATGTACTATATAATCTATAACATCTAGACTATATTTACAGAGTAGATTACAAGATAATTATCAAAATAAACTTGATCTTCAATATCAATCCCATAATTATCTTCAGCCTTATCTCCAGGTTGTCTTTATCTCCAAGGCATCTTTATCTTTATAAGCAGCACTTACTATCTTCAGAAGTGTTAACCATCTTCAGCAATACTAACTACTAGCAGTACTAACTCTCTAAGCAGTACTATATATTCAAGTAGCAACACTAACTCTTTAAGGAGTATTAATTCTACTAGAAGTAGTAATCTTGATAGTCTGGCAGTATTAATTACTTAGCAACATTAATCAGCAGTATAAACCATACTTAGCATATTCAGACCCAACAATCTCTAAGTGTCCCTGAATCTAGTTTCTATATGCAATTAATCAAACAAAACAAGATTTCAAACAAATTACCTGTTTGATTTCAATCCAATTCAACAATTACAAGATTCTCTCTCTAGAACTCTCTCTCTCTCTATCTCTACAGATCTCTCTCTAACGAATTCTCTCTCTATCAGATTCTCAATCAGACAACTTGTTACTACAACTAAAAACAGAAATACAAGGTATTTATACCTACAACTAAAACACAACGAAATTAAAAACAAATACTTTCACTTTTATTACAAATAGACTTTGACTTTGATGAGTGTTGAATTTCTCAGCTTTGACTTCTTACACTTTGACCTTCAGTCTTCTTGATCTTGTATCCAACAGATTTATGCTCTAACAATCTCCCCCTTTGGATTAAAGATCACTGTTGAAAGATCTAGCAATTCAGTCTTCACTTTTAAGCTCTGTCAGTACAATCTCCCCTTTTTCTTTAAAGACATTCTTTCCAAAACAGTCTTCAAACTATTAACAATCTCCTCAAAACTTTCACAAAACACTTTCAGACTTTGGAAAGAAATTTTCTTCAGAATCAGCTCGAATTGCTTTAGCAAAAAAAAATCTTCAAAGAAAATTTCCTCAAATCTTCAGAAATTCTTTGATCTTCTTCAAATCTTTACTTTGAACTTTTCTGACTTGGACATTTCTGAAAATCATCTCTCAAAACTTTAAACATTTCTTGATACCATCTCCCCCTTTTTGATGATTTGAGCATCTATATCATCAAAACTTTCAGCAAGAAATGTCATTGACCATTCTGATATGTCCAAGAGCCTCTGATTCTGTGATCCATAACCAAGTATTCATCTAGATCTTTGCAAATCCAGACAAAATAAGGACATGTAACCCCTGAATCAACAAATCAATCAGTTAAGATGTCTGTCAGTAACACGAAGTCACTATGTGTAACAAATACACAATATAAAGGAGCTTTTGTGATGTTCACTCCCCAGGGCTTCCATCCAATCATCGAAACACCACAAGGGAAATTTCTATGAATGTTCTGACAAAGAAACAAATTCTTTGTGTGTTCGTGCATGTGTAGAAAGAATTAAGCACGAATGATTGCTTTTATAAAGGCTCAACATAGTGTAAACCACTGAGACAATAGTAGATAAACACAGACTCAATGTGCATGATTGAAGTGCGAAGGTGAGGCAGACTTCCTTGTTTTTCAATATCCAGATTTCCAAATGAAAACCAGATAGATTATATGTTGCGTCCACAGAATAATATGAAACATTTTCTTTCTGAGAAGAAAATGAGTGGTTGGTGGGGTTTAGTCAAGAGTTGGCATGGGCTAGTTGCCTGTTTCAATAACGTTCACCAAAGAGTTGTGAAACGCTAGTAATATGGCTGCCCGACTCAGAAAGTAGTTGGTGCAGAGTTTGATATTCTTTTACTCTGATCTCACACCCTCTTTCTTTTAATCATTAATCTCACTACTAACCAAACTCTCTTTTCCATTTTACCTCATCACACCCACACTCATTTCTTTTAGATTCCTCACACTCAATCTCTATAGATTAACTTCTTGGGTAGAAATCACTGGTTAACGTGATTTCGTAGAAGTTCATTTAATTCCTAGCACAAAGAACCCATGTAGTCCTAAAAAGCGTGTGTTGCTCAGATGATTTAGCTTTATCAGTTAAAGCTCATATACAAATGTCAGATGAATGTATGCTCATGAAATATAATCATGAAGATTTGAGCATTTGAAAACATTGAAGTATTTTCAAACAAGTATATTGAATGAATGAATATGAATGCAAAATACTTGTTTGAAAATCTGACATTGTATGAAAAATGATCAGAAATGAATGATATAGCAATCAAGGCTTATGGTCAAAAATAACGGATATTGTCTATACGAAACAAAAATATAGACATTCTCGAAATGACGTTTCGAAATGAAATATCGCTCAAAATTCATTAAAGTACAAGCGGGATGTCTTACCATCGAAAAATTGTTTCAATTTAGAGACATGGTAAGAACAATTTGATCAAATATTAAACCGATGTGTGTGAATACTTGAAAGTATGTAGAAAAGACAATACGCCAGTATTTATCTTTGGAAACACACGGTTTGTTTATCAATTAAGCACAAAAATAAAATGAAAACATTTAAAATCACACTTCCAAATTATAATATCTTTTTAAGAATCGGGAAGTGGTTTGAACATTTCAGACCATGTTTTCTATATCTGAAAGTTGTCCTTCTTTCAGATATATTTGAGATTAAGATAAGAAATTTACCTTTTCACGCAATCTTAAATCTCATGAAGTCAAGCTGAAGCCATTAAGATATGATCTTGTCAGATTCTCTCATCCTGCAAAAAAAAAGAAAAACTCAAAGTCTAGTCAAAGCAACTTTATTCACAAATTTATTTGAATGTAAAAGACATAAAGCAATAAAACGATTAAAGTACGAGTTCTGATTTGAAATAATCAGAAATCATAGTCTTACTCCTTTTGATATTATATGCTCCCCCTAAAATCATGCATCACAAAAATTTGTCAGTTAATCAAAATGCAGAAATTAGTTATGCTCCCCCTCAAAATAATGAAGATCATCTAAAATCTTCTCTTACTCCTCCTGATATCATGAGCAAACAATTAAAATACAGATATCCTTCAGACATAAAGATAAAGAAAATGATGAAAAATAACAATACGTAACTTTATTAGGTAACAACCGATTATGTCTTAAGATTTAACATACCAAGCTTAGAGACAATAAAATTAAATCTCTTTTCATCTAATGGTTTGGTAAATAAATCTGCAAGCTGATAATCTGTTTTTACAAAATAAAGTTAAATTTTTCCTTTTTCGACATTATCTTTTATAAAATGATACCTGACGTCAATGTGTTTGGTTTTCGTATGTTGGACAGGATTAGCAGATATTGCGATTGCACTCTTCGAGTCACAATAGATTGGAATTTTATCAAACTTGAATCCATAGTCTCGTAGCTGTGTTCGCATCCACAGGACTTGAGAGCAGCAACTAGCAGCAGCTACGTACTCTACTTCAACAGTCGATGTGGAAACGCATAATTGTTTCTTTGATACCCAGCTAACGAGCTTGTCTCCAAGAAATTGAACATGACCTGAAGTACTCTTTTTGTCCAACATGCATACTCATTATCTGCATCTACATAGGCAGTCAGTTAAAACCCAGTATCCTTAGGATACCACAGACCAAGGTTTGCAGTCCTCTTCAGTTATCTAAAGATCCGTTTGACAGCAGCCAAATGGGATTCTTTGGGAGCAGCCTGATATCTAGAACATAAACATGTTGAAAACATAATATCTGGTCTACTAGATGTAAGATATCAGTGCTAATTTTAGTACCTGGTGCCATAGGGGTTCCAATAGGTTTACAATTTTCCATATTGAACTTCCGAAGAATGTCCAAAATGTACTTAGATTGGTTAATGAAAATCCCTGTAGAAAACTGTTTAACTTGTAATCCGAGAAAGAAATTCATCTCTCCCATCATACTCATTTGAAAACGTGACACCATGAGATTAGAAAAGTTTTTGCAATATTTAGGATTAGTAGAACCAAATATTATATCATCAACATAAATCTGTATAAGAAATAATATCAGCTTTTTCCTTTTTCATGAATAAAGTGGTATCAACCTTACCTTTAGAAAAAGCGGACTTGACCAAGAATTTGGATAAAACGTCATACCATGCTCGAGGGGCTTGTTTTAAACCATACAGGGCTTTGTCCAAGATGTAGACATGATCTGGCTTATCTGGATTGACGAACCCTTCTGGTTGAGACACGTATACTTCCTTCTTAAGAATGCCATTCAGAAAGGTTGTTTTCACATCCATCTGATAGAATGTGAAATTCTTATGAGTTGCATAGGCTAGAAACATGCGGATTGCTTCTATACGATCTACTGGAGCATACGTCTCATCGTAGTCTATGCCTTCCTCTTGCCGGTAACCTTTGGCAGCAAGTCTACCTTTGTTCCTTATGACAATACCATCTTCATCCTTCTTGTTTTTGAATACCCATTTTGTGTCAATCACGGATTTACCTTCCGGTTTTGGAACTAATCTCCAGACCTTCAGGGCGTCAAACTGATTTAATTCTTTTTGCATAGCAGATACCCAATCCGAATCAGCTAAAGCCTCTGATACTCGCGTGGGCTTTATCTTGCTGAGGAATGAGTCATGCATACATTTTTTAAGAGTCGCTGACCTTGTTTGTACAGGCTTGTTGAGATCTCCAATTACTTGATGTAATGGATGCTCTTTGGTCCAGCGATGCTCATGAGGGAGTGGAGTAAATGAAGATTGATCATGATCATCATCTAAAAATCCACTATCAGGCTCTTTAGATTGAATAATAGGAGGAAGGTTTGCAGTTGAAGTTTCAGGTGCAGAAGCATCAGTTGGAACAACAGACTCTGGCTGTTGAGTAGACAATATATCACACCCAACTGAAACAGTTACTTCTGGCTCAGCATTTACTTGTACATCTTCAACTGTAGAAGTAGTTGATGGAGTGTGGGTTTCTGACTGAACGGGGGATACAAGTTCAGTTATAACTTCTGAAGTGACTGGATGATTGAAACTTGTGTCTTCAGACCTGTCAGTCACAGCAGATTTAGATACATTAGATCCTAGAAACTCATCATAAAAGAATTCAAATAACAAATCTAAATTAGATAAATGTGAAATAGAAGTAGAAGCATTATTCGAATTATTGGTTGTAGAAACAGGTATTGACTGATCTGCCCAGAAGCTAATACTCCAGTTATCACAGGTTCTGAACTGAGTTGTTCAGAAGCCATGTCTTCATCAAATGTTACATTAACGCTCTCAACGACTGTCTTTGACTTCTTCAGATAAACACGATATGCTGCAAATGTTGAAGAATAGCCAATGAAGATGCCTAAGTCCGCCTTAACACTGAATTTATTCAGACTCTCTCTGTCATTAAGCACAAAACATTTACACCCAAATATGTGAAAATACTTGATTGTTGGTGTTCTGTTATTGATCAACTCATATGGAGTATTTTGAAAACGGCGGTGTATTATGGACCGATTTTGAGTATGACATTCAGTCGACACAGCTTCTACCCACAAAAATAGAGGTAGATCGGATTGGCTGAGCATAGTACGAGCGGCCTCGACCAGAGTTCAATTTCTCCTTTCGACTACTCCAGTTTGTTCAGGCGTACGAGCAGCAGAGTACTGATGTGATATCCCGGCCGATTCAAGATATTCTTCAACTATCTTGTTTTTGAACTCTATATCGTTATCCGTTCAAAGAAACTTGACTTGTCGTTGCATATTCACCTGGGTCGTCTTTAAGAAAGTAATGAGAACTTCGGGCGTATCATCTTTTGATCGAAGATATTTGAACCATGTGTATTTTGAGTAATTGTCCACAATGACCAACACGTATTTCTTTCCACCCAAACTCTGAGTTCTCATTGGACCACACAAATCCATATGTAACAATTCTAACGGGAGAACTAGTGCTTGGTTCAGGCTTCGGTTTATACGGAGCTCTTTTCATCTTACCCTTCTCACATGCAGCACATAAGTGTTCTTTCTCGTATTTCAACTCAGGAAGTCCTTTTACCAATTTCGCACTAACCAGCTTGTTGATATAACGAAAGTTCAGGTGTGATAAACGTCTGTGCCAGAGCCAACTTTGCTGCATTGAAGCTATTGTCATTAAACATACCTGATTGTCAATCTGAACGTTGGACAGGTTGATGGTATAGAGGTTTGTCTTTCGATGTCCACCTTAGAGTTCTGTGCCGTCTTCAGTACGAACCGAGCAACTCTTAGATTTGAAGTTGACCTCTAACCCTTTATCGCATAATTGACCAATGCTAAATAAGTTATGCCCCAACCCTTCGACATAACTCACCGTACTTATCGTTATGTTGTCTTGAATAATGTCACCATATCCTAAGATTAGTGAAAGCTGATCGTTTCCAAATCTGACATTTCCACTGAATTTCTCTGTATAATTAGACAATAAAGCTTTTTGCCCAGTCATATGCTTGGAACATCCACTGTCCAAGTACCACATATGCCGGGTCTGCAAGAGAAATCAGGAAACAATAACTTTAGGTACCTATTTAAAAACGGGTCCTAACAGATTAGCACAAGATTTTGGTATCCATTTGAATATGGATCCTCTATTCTTTTGAAAACCTCTAAAAACATTTGATCTTGAAGAATAAACATGATAAGATCCAAACCAATCAGAAGAATTATGAGAATAAGCAAAATCATTTCTCCGATAATGATAAGATTTAGTAGTAATGGGAGATAATTGAATCAATTGCTTTATTGAATAACGCTTGTAAGAAGTTACAAGGTTTTGTTTATGAGAAGCATATTGACCAACTACATCAGAATCACTACTATTAGATCTAGTACAAGAATTATCAGAAACTGATTCAGTTATCTCATCATCCTTCCTTTTTGGTTGCCATTCGGTTCTCGCTTTCAACCTTTTCTTCCTTATATCTGAAATAAAAGATTTAGATTTATTAGGAAAATCAGATTTCTGAGATTGATTTTTCTTGCGTTTACCAGTGTTATTCTTGTTCTGTGAATGTTGTTTCTTATATTTCTTACCATTAGCATAGTAATCAGCATCCCCAGAAACTGATTCACCAACCTTAGTTGATGATTCACCTTTCTCATGTACACTTGGTAAAACATTTCCATTTATGATAAAAGTAGAATGATTTGGAAGTTGAGCAGTAAAGTCAAACATATCAATTTCCTCGATACACCCTTCATCAGAATTTAGAAAATCATTTGCAGACTCAAATAGATCATCAAAATCAGTCTTAGACGTTTGAGGTACTTTTGAAGATGTAGAACACACTTTAGATTTGCAAATAAAATATGTGTTCTTTAATACTGTAGAAAATACGTTTTGTGTTAGATCACTCAAAATTCTTTCATCAGATAAAATATTTTCTAACTCAATTATTTTTCTCTCTAAGACAAGTGGAGGTACATAAATTTTTGCTTGAACAGGTTTTGCCACCATCTCAGTCGAAGAATAACTAGCAAAATAATCAGTTGAAAGAAATTTTGGTGTTTTAGAAAGATAACTATCATTCAGTCTTTCATAACAGAATGGTAGTTGCATTTTCTTCAAATTCATTCTTTTCTCATCTTCTTTTTCCTCAACTTCTTTTGATGCTTTGTTGATAAATTTGGGTTTCAAATGAGGATATTCATCAGCCGCATACATATAATTTGCATTATATAGACCTGGCTGTTTTCTGATAGCTTTTTCTAAGTAATGAGGATTATCAAACCCTAATCCCCATTTTTCTTTAAAATCAGCATCTTCATCTGGTGTATTCAAAAAAATAGTTCGATCTGTTTGTCTTCTAAATTATAATTTTGCTTCCAAACCATTTACCTTTTTCTCTAGAGTCTTGTTCTCAACCTGCAGTTTAAATGATTTTAGAACACATTCTTGTTTTTCAGAATCAGATTTAAACAATTGTTTTTGCAATTCAGAAATCTTACATTCAAAACAATCTTTTTCATTTTGAAAAACAGAAGCAGATTTGCGTAGAGAATCAATTAAATATTTGTTCTCAATAACTGACGTGTTGAGTTCAAACACCTTTTCATTTCTCTTAGCAACTCTGTCTTTTTCCTTTTTCAATTTATTTTGAAGATCTTGAAGTTCGACCCTCATGGCTTCCATTTTGGTCATGAAATCATTTTCAGTTAAGTTCATTACTTCATCAGCAGTCTCATCATCTGAATCATCATCTTTCACTTCTTTTCCCATCAAGCATAGATGAGCAGTCTCTTCTTGTTCTTCCTCATCAGAATGATCCAACCAATATTCATCTTCAGCCATTAATGCCTTGCCAGCTTCTTGTTGTTTGGCCAAGAGCAATTTGTTTTGATAATATTCTGAGTTGCGAACCTTTGGCTTCCGACATTCTTTTGCATAATGTCCGAACATGCCACAGTTGTAGCATTTGATCAGATCATTAGTCGTCTTCTTTTCAGTACTTGTGTAATCATTTACATACTTCTTCTTTTCTTCTGGATTTTTCTCAATCATTGTATTTCCTTCCACTCTTTCTCTATGCTCGTGGTTCTTTGAGCTTGATGAAGAATATCTCTGAGAATTGGATCCCGGCTTCTTGTAGAACCTATTTTGGAAAGCACGGGTTAACAGTAGCATAGCCTGCTTGAGACTTTCTCCATCATCTCCATCAGATTCAGACTCAGATTCAGAACTAAATACCACTGTCTTTCTTATTCTTCTTATTCTTCTTCTCTTTCTTTTCGTTCTCTTCCTCTCCAACCACTAATGCTATAGGATCAACAACTTTCTCAATTTTCTTTTTCTCAGCTCTTTTCTCTTCTACCTGTTCTTCATTCTGTCGCAGAGTCTCGTAGACTTCATGTAGAGGTATTTCGCCTAAATCCTTCATTTGTTTCATCCTTCGCGTGTGCTCTTTCCATTCAGGTTGCAATATGCTGAGAAACTTTACATTGTTCTCAATTTGTTGCTTGTTGACCTTGTTCTTGGAAAGCTCATTCAGAAAAAGCACAAACCTATCATAGGTTTCCTCCAAGCTTTCATTTTCTTTTGCTCTAAATTCTTCGTAGCTGTTTATGCAGTTAGCTACCTTCATTTGGTTTCTAACTCTAGAACCCAACATCATTTTTCTTAATTGATCCCACATTGATTTGGCAGTTTCATTGTAGCTATCCATTTTCACATATATCTCATTTGTCATGCTTTGTAAAAGCAAAGATTTGGCTTGTTTATCAGCATCAAACCTTTTCTTCCGTTCATCAGAAAAACTAGCATACTTTTTATCCACTCTCCTTGTTCTCGGAGCTCCATCTGAATCATTACCACCAGCAGGAATCTCCTCAGTAGGTTTCTTCATTAGACCTTCTGTGATAGATTTCAGAATGTTCTCTCCGTTTGATTGTCTATCAACAAAGTCCAAAAATCTATCTCTCCATTGTTCATATTCTCCTTTGAACAGCACCGGAGGCTTGACATCAGTTCCAATTGAGAGAGCGTTTCTGGAAGTCATCCTGTATGTACCTGTTTGAACAAATATGCAATAAGAATCTAGAAACTGATCGTTAGTCCAATTATGAAATCACAAAAATACAAGAAATCTTGAAATAGAAATTCAGGAATTTTGTTCACAATCAAAAGAACTCGCTGAAACTCGCAGATAGCATCGTGCGCGTTTCCTGAACTCGCAAGTGCCTACTTGCGCGTTTGAACAAACTCGCTAACCATGCTTGCGCGTTCCACCACTTAGAAACTTTGCTTGAAATTCCAAACTCGCACGATGAAAGAACTCGCAGATCACTGTTCCTTCTCAAACTCGCACCCTTCGATTAGCGCGTTTGTAGAACTCGCTAACCACTACGTGCGCGTTCTGATCGTTAGAAAAATTTTCCAACTTTTCCAAACTCGCATACTTCGATAAGCGCGTTTCTAGAACTCGCTAATCGTTACCTGCGCGTTTTGACCAAAAACTTCCATTTGCGCGTTCTTCAGATGTAGCGCGTTCTTCATGAATCCCTGCGTGTTCTTCACTTTTTCACCGAAATTCGACTCAAATCTTCTTTAATTGAATCAAAACTTTGCAGAACTCTTCGAATCCAACTCAAAAACAGATTACAATGTAAGAATTTTAAAAGCAAGCATAAAATGATACACTTTGATTCGATTTACAATGTATATTAACTCGTGACTTACAAACTCAACAAAATCCAAAAATTCGTGACAATTAAAGTGCATTTCGTGAAATTGTCTATACAAACTCAATCTATAACACTGAACGATCATAACCTGATCAATTACAACACCTAATTCGCACTAAAACTCGGAATTCAATTCTCAACTCAAGAACACAGTGTCGAACCACACTTTTTCTATTTCTTGATCTGATTTCACTATTAAATCTGCTCTGATACCAATTGAGTGTCCCTGGATCTAGTTTCTATATGCAATTAATCAAATAAAAGAAGATTTCAAACAAATTACCTGTTTGATTTCAATCCAATTCAACAATTACAAAATTCTCTCTCTAGAACTCTCTCTCTCAGATTCTCAATCAGACAACTTGTTACTACAACTAAAAACAGAAATACAAGGTATGTATACCTACAACTAAAACACAAAGAAATTAGAAACAAATACTTTGACTTTTATTACAAATAGACTTTTACTTTTATGAGTGTTGACTTTCTCAGCTTTGACTTCTTACACTTTGACCTTCAGTCTTCTTGATCTTGTATCCGACAGATTTATGCTCTAACAATCTCCCCCTAACTTAACTTTTCAGAAAGAGAAGTTAAGTTCTTCAAGATATGGTCTTCATGATGCTTTCAACACTTCAGATCAGTTGCCCAAATTTGGATCTAGTCCTAGACTTTGATTTATTATCATGCTAACCACAATCTTTGCCATTTCTGAGCCTTGAGAACAGATTAATTTGGCTTTCAACATCCCATGAGCATCCAGTTGTCCACAGACTTGAATACATCTTTGATGACATGCTTGACAAGATCTGGACTAAACATCATGCATAAATACTCCATTGCTAGTTTCTTTATGTTCATCCCCGGAGTCTTCAGCACATCCCCATACAGATTCATTCCCACTTTAAACATTTCTTCCAAGTCTGACCTGGAACAACATCTGACTATCTTCCCCCAAGTAGAGTATACTTCAAAGTGATCACCCATTCTTTTGATTCTGAAATACTCTTTGCCTTGATCTTCAAGAATATCCCAGTGGATGATTTCAGGGGCTTGGACTGAAATGGGATCTGCCTTTACTGGCTCACTATCTGTTACAGTCAAGTAAAGTTCAAAATGCACATTAGATTGACTTGGTTGCTGTGCACTTTGACTTGATTGTTCAGCTTGACTTGTAACAGATGGTTTTGTATCTTTCTCAGCTTCTGCAATCTTTGGCTTCTTAGACAGTTTCTTGGAAGCTATTGTTTTTACTCTCTTGGCAGATTTAACTTCCACATCAATATGTTCTTCCTTCTTTTCTTCAGTCTTTTCTTTTGAAGGAGTAGTTTCCTCACTCTCAGGAAAGGGTTGTTGGATATTGAGATCATGCCTCTCTTTCATCCTCCTTTCAGCTTCTTCCCTTTGAATGGAATCCCGTTTCAGATTTGACATCTCCTTTGTATACAGTTCCTCAATCCTACCATAAGGCATATTTGTAAACATTCTTTCAGGAACTCCAAGAGCTCCTTTCAGGAAGTTTATCATTTTCCTTCTTTCTTGATTAGCCAGGAAGGTCTTTGAGGGTTGTCTCTGTCTTTGCTTGAATGTCAGCCTTTGCCTTGAAGCCTTCTTTGTAACTATCTTGGCAGCAGCTGCAGTCTTCAAATTCTTTTGAAACTCTTCATTCAACCTTTTAGCCATATCTAGTGCAAGCTCTCTGTCTTGGGCGGATTGAATTTCTTCTTCCTTTTCCAACTCTGCTTGAAGCTGTTTGGCCACTTTTTCATCTAACTCTATCTGATTATTTTTCATTAAAGGTTACTCAAATTCAACCACTTTTGCCTTGCCTTTTCTTTTCATTTATGCCTCACTGATTTCTTTTCTTTTCTGCTCAAGACCTCCTTCTTTAATTGTCACTCCCTTGGCCTTTTGAGTGGCTTTGGGAGTGTCTAATTTGGCCTTTAGAAGAGTTTCTACTATTTCTATCTCTTCAACAGATAGCCCTGTTACTAATGCTGGCTCTGTTACTGTTGCTTGTGCCTTTTCTGCTGCTAGTTTAACTGTTTCTGCTGCTTTGGAACTTTCTGCTTCTGTATTTTCTTTTTCTGTATTCAGCTCCCCCTCAAACTGAGTTTCCATGCCAACGGGACTGTGTTTCTCCTCTTCATCTTGTTTCTCCCCCTTGTTGAAAGCATCTCCCCTTTTCTTCAAGAGATACTGCTTTCTTTTCTTTTTCTGTACCAACTTCATCACCATCTTCTTCAATTTGGTAATCTGCACTTGTTGAGACAGAATTACTAATTTCATCTCCTCTATATCTGAGCCTTGCTTGATGACATCAAGATTAATGTTTCCCATAGTATCCATCAATTCCTGGTAGTTATATCTGTCCTCACCTCCTTTGGGTGTGTTTACCACCCTTGAAAGATCCTTGGATCTTTTAGTAGTAGAGGTCTTCTGCCTAGAAGAAGCATCCTCTACCCCCTTGGTTTCTTGGCACCTGGGACCTTTGGATGATTGCTCACCCAAAGTTGCCATGGGGAAGGTCTTAGGTATGTTCACACTGTCCTGCCCTGCACTTTGTGCAAAGTCAGTAGTGTGAGCCTTACAGCCCATATGCTCTTCCTTCTCCTTATTGAGCACCTTCTTGGGGTTGGGAGACACCCCTGTGGTTTCCCTTTGGATATTCTCTAATGGAGAATGCTCCATTAGAGGGCTTGAAGGCTGTGGGGTGAAGGTACAAGAAGGGAAGGAACCTTCTTTACCTTTTTCCTTATATAAGTGTGAGTGATGGGTGATGTTGGCTTTTGAAGAAGGGACTGAGGGATGGTAATAGAAATAAGTGGTGTTGGTAGGTCATCAGTTTGGTTGTCAGATGAGGGCTTTGACACTGATGCCACACCATGGGAAGGAGACACACCCATCATTGTAGAGAACAATGGTGTGTCAATATCTGAGAACTCCTTACTAGGCCTCCTCATATTAGAAAACACCTTCCCCTTTGGGGGTTTTGGTACATATACCTCATTGAAATGAGGTATATCCGTCAATTCATTCAATATAATCTCTTGTACAAAGCTGGGATACATATAAAAGCTTTTGGTTTTGGTATCTAGGTTTGACATAAAATCATTTAAAATCATTTGAGCAAAATTGAACTTTCTAGAGGTAGCTAAGCAGACCAAGGCATAGGCTATGGTGCTGCTGAACTCACTCCAGCCAGTTGTTTTCCTTGAAATACAGTGCTGAAGGGTATGAACAAAGAATCTCCACTGTGGTGCAAACCTGTTCTTGAAGAACTTGAATACATCAGTGGGACCTTCATACCCCATTTGACTAAGAGCTTGGAAGAGATCTTCCTTGGGTAAAGAGGTTATACCTGAGGCATCATCTAGCTGTAGATGAATGCGAATAGCTCCTTCTGTGATTGTCAGGGGTTTATCACACACCCTGGTTTTGACGACCTAATTGCCATCTTCAGTATGAATAGCAGCATTGGCCCAGAACTGCCTTTGGTGTTCCACATAGATTGTGGGGTTGACAGTTAGAGCGTGGGCGATGTGTGAGGATTGTAGAAAATCCACAATCTGATGAAATCCTTCTGCTTGCTTCGGTTTAAGTAGCATTGCCAACTCATTGTGTTCATCAACAAACATCAGTTCTGCCATCTTCTTGAGTGATTGGTCAAAGCGAGGGTTACGCACTGGTAAGAGAGAATTCAAGAGAACAAGAGAGAGAGAGTACACTAGTAGGAAATTCAAAGTGTCGTTTGTAATTTGGCGGTCACACAGTGTATTTATAGGTGGTGGATTTCAGTTAGAAGCAGTACTAATTACCCTAGCAGTATTAACGAACTCGCAGTATTAACTCACAATAGCAGTGGTAACATATACTAGCAGTACTAACACAGACTAGCAGTATTAACACAGACTAGCAGTATTAACACAGACCAGCAGTAGTAACCCTGATTAGCAGTACTAAATAAGTCAAGCAGTAGTAACTTTGCACTGGCAGTATAAAACCACCTAGCAGTAGTAACCATACTTGACCATTTTTGAAAATTTATCATGCGTAATATAGCGAGCAGTATTAACTGTTTAGAAGTACTAAGTATCCAATCAAAACAACCTGAAACAGTTAAACACACAGGGGTTAATAGCACCAATTTAATGAAAGTAACTAAGGAGGAATCTAAATAGGTACATAAAGAGAATGAGAATATACTTATTCATTGTTCATCATTCCCACACTTGTGACCATGAATGTGAATCTACCCACATCAAAAGCTTTTGTGAATAGATCAGCAAACTGGTTACTTGTGTGTACTTTCTGAACCTGGATTAGCTTCTTCTCATTACAGTCTCTGATAAAGTGGTACCTTATTTCTATATGCTTTGTTTTTGAATGCTTGACAGGATTATTAACAATGCTAATAGCACTGCTGTTGTCTATGAAAATAAAAGTGTGAAGAAATGTCATACCATAGTCCATCATTTGATTCTGAATCCATAGCACTTGTGAGCAGCAGCTTGCAGCAGCTATGTATTCTGCTTCTGTTATTGAAGTGGACATTGTGGTTTGCTTCTTACACTACCATGATACTATTCTTGCACCCAAAAACTGACATCCTCCAGTTGTAGACTTTCTGTCCAGGTTAGCTACACCCAAATCACTATCTGAATATGCAAGGAGGTCAAATGGTGTGTCATGAGGATACCAAGGGCCTAATCTGGGTTGACCTTTGAGATAACTGAATATCCTCTTGACTGCTTGAAATGGTGATTGCTTTGGCCTAACTTGAAATCTTGCACACACACAAACAGGGAACATGATATCTGGTCTAGAAGCTGTGAGATACATGAGAGATCCAATCATGGATCTGTAATAATAAACATCCACATCCTCCCCCTCAAGATCTGTAGTAATCTATTTGTGTGTCTCCATGGGTGTGCTTGCAGGCTTGGAATCTGAGAACCCAAACTTGGTTAAAATGTCCTTTACATACTTGGTTTGGCTTATGAAGATTCCATCTTGTTGTTGCTTAACTTGTAGCCCAAGGAAGAAAGTAAGTTCACCCATAGAACTCATCTTGAATCTCTTATGCATTAATTTTTCAAAATCTCTGCACAATTGATCTTTTGTGGATCCAAAGATGATGTCTTCCACATAGATTTGCACTAGCAGGATGTCCTTCTTCCTCCTTTGAATGAACAGAGTCTTGTCAATTGTTCCTCTCTCAAAACCATTTTCCAAAAGATAGGTAGACAAGGTGTCATACCAAGCTCTTGGTGCTTGATGTAATCCTTACAGTGCTTTCTTCAATTTGTATACTCTGTCAGGATACTTGGGATTTTCAAACCCTGGAGGCTGACAGACATATACTTCTTCTTCAATTTTGCCATATAGAAAAGCACTTTTCACATCCATTTGGTAGTCTTTGAACTTCATGAAACAAGCATAGGCTAAAAACAGCCTAATTGCCTCAATCCTAGCCACTGGTGCAAAAACCTCTTCATAATCAATTCCTTCTTCCTCTCTCATCTTTCTTGTTTCTGAATATCCATTTTGTCCCTATAGCTCTGTGTCCTTTAGGCCGTTCTACCAAATCCCATACATTTTGCAGTACAAACTGCAGCAGCTCCTCTTGCATTGCTTCTATCCAGCTTGGATCTTTCATTGCATCATGTGCCTTTTTGGGCTCAACCTGAGATAGAAAGCAAGATAGTAAGCCTGATTTTATGTCTTTTAATCCTCCCAACTTACTCTGATTCCTTATGATGATTGGAGAATTGATGTCACCAATCACCAACTGAGGAGGATGATCTTTATGCACTTTTGTTTGATGAATAGCCTCTTCATTAATCTCTGCATCCAGATTAGAGTTATTCTTTTCAGGAGAGCTGCCACCAAACACTGAGGAGTTCTCATCATTAGTATCATCTTCTGCCAATGCAGGCATCTCAGGTTCTAGTTGTTCTGAAGTCAAAAGTCGATCCTCCTTTTCATCTCTCTCCTCTTCATTCTGAGCATTTTCAGTATCCTTTAAATCTGAAGCATCTTTCTTCTCTTGAACACAGAGTTCAGTAGAATCTGCTGTAGGGATTGGGAATAACACAAACTCTTGTCTTTTGTCTTGTACTGATTATGTCCCTGTTCCTGCATTATTCTCATAACTGAAACCTAAAGAATTAGTTAGTGAATCAATGTCAAAAAGCCAATCAGGGCCTGTACCAAGTTTATTTGGTGTGCTCTCATTGCATTTGACATTGTCACTTTCCTCAATTATTCTATAAGAGGTATTAAAAACTCTGTAAGCCTTACTTTGGGATGAGTAACCAACCAGAAATCCATCATCTGCTTTGCTATCAAACTTGCCTAAGTGAGTTTTTGTATTAAGAATTGTGCAAGGACACCCAAATGGTTTAAAAAACCCAATAAAAGGTTTCTTTTTTTTAAAAAGTTCATATGGTGTCTTGCCTTCAGATTTAACTATTAGAACCCTGTTTTGAACATAACAAGCAGTATTAACTGCTTCTGCCCAAAATTTAACTGGCAGTTTTGAATCTGCCAACAGGGATCTTGCAGCTTCAATCAGTGTCCTATTTCTCCTCTCAGCAACTCCATTCTGTTGAGGGGTCCTAGGAGCACTGGATTGTCTCTCAATACCTTTTTCCTCACAAAAACTTTTTAGGTCATTGTTTTAAAATTCAGTTCTATTATCAGACCTGATGATTTTAACTCTTTGATTTGTTTGGTTTTCAACTCTGAGAATAAAGGATTTGATCAGTCCAATTGTCTCATCCTTTGTCCTCAGAAAATAGACCCAAGTGAATCTAGAGAAATCATCAACAATAACTAAGCAGTAAGATTTCTTGCCAATACTCATCACATTTGTAGGACCAAACAGATCCATATGCAATAACATAAGAGGTGAAAATATTGTATTTATCTCTTTGGACTTATGAGAAGTTTTGTGTTGTTTACCTTTAAGACATGCAACAAAATGAGCATCACATGAAAATACCTTTTGTGGTAAACCTCTTACAAGGTTGTTTTTCACAAGATTATTCATTGTTTTAAAGTTCATGTGACACATCCTTCTGTGCCAAAGAGATGATTCATCAATAGAAACTTTTGAAAATAGACAATTAAATGATGAATCATTAGATACATTCTCTAAATCCAAACAATAAACATTGTCCTTTCTTGGTGTTCTCAGTAGTATCATACTTTCATCAACTACCTTGAACCCTTTAGCAAGGATAATACATTCAGTATCCGTAAACAATATAGTATGTTTCTTGTCACAAACCTGTGATACACTTAACAGGTTGTATCTCAATTGCTCAACATAGTAGACATCCTCAAATGTCATCTTACCCTTTGACACAATACCTTTTCCACTAATCTTTCCTCCAGAAGGATTATCACCAAATGCAACATGTCCTCCATCAATTCTTTTGAAGTTTTGTAGGCAGGACTTGTTGCCTGTTATGTGCCTAGAGCAACCACTATCAACATGCCAAATGCTCTTCCCTTTTTGCTATTGGTTGCCCTGCACATAAAGTAGAACAATTAGATTTTAGTAGGAACCCAAGCCAAAGTGGTCTTGGGTTTCCCATTCTCATCAACAAATTCACAATCAGTTTTGATGAGCTTTTCAGACTAGGGAATCTTATGGCTTGAATCCTTTGTCACAATAATGGGTCTGTTACTGGAAGCAGTACTAACTTGATTGGCAGTATTAACTTTGTTAGCAGTACTAACATCATTAACATTACTAATTGGATTAGTAGCACTAATTTTGTTAGCAGTACTAACTTCATTGGAAGTACTAATTGGATTAGCAGTACTAATTGTGTTAGCAGTAGTATTGCTTACAGTAGCATTATTTCTATCAGCAGTACTATTTGAAGTAGCAGTACTAACAGATTTCTTTACTATTGGAACCCAAACCTGGACAAATTTGTTTGCTTTCTTCTTCATTAAGTGACTCCTTGACTTATTTGGAGTATTTTTCTTTGATTTGGCAAACTTATTTTGAGCAAGAGCTTTTAAAGGTGCTCTTTTTACATTTCCAGCCATATGATTCCTTCTTTGATTCCTATAACCAACAGGATTTTGTATATGTCTTTGAAAGTTTATCCTCTGGTTCATAGGATTAAAATAACAGTATTTGGCAATATGGTTAAGCTTTCCACAAATAAAACAAGGTTTTGGTTTATTGATTTTACTCAAATCAACCCCTTCTTTTTGTACCCACTGATTATTCCAGTTTCTTTTATTACCTCTTGTTTTATCCTGTTTTTGGGGTTGAGACTGTTTACATGTACAGGGATTCACAACTGTGGTCTGCATATAGTGGACTCCCTGTACCTTTCCCTTTTCCCTCTTTAAGCTATCCACCTTTTCACTCTTGATGAATGGTTTACCTCTTCCCCTTCATTGGTAAGGATATGATTCTCTACAGGAATCTCTTCTACATTCTTATTCTCAGACTTCTCTTCCTCATTCTCTTCTTCAACCACCACACTATCTATAGGATCTACTTCTGTTGCTCCTATATGTAATTCCTTCTTATTTTGTTTCTCTAAGAGATCTGAAGAGGGAGGGATATAATTATTGTTATAAGGTGGAGGTGTTGCATTGTATCATATACCACGCTTGATCTTATCATGAACTTGAGCTTTAAGAAAAGAGTCCATTGCTTTGGAAGCATAAGAAAACTTTTCAATGTCAAGCTTAGCTTTCTCATACTCATTCTTTATCTTGTCACACTCCTCTTTAGATTTTTCTATTTGGATCTCTAATTGAACTTTCTCCCACTTCCAGTAATTTGTGTCATAGTAATGCTGAAGTTCATTGGCCTTATAAGCCTTGATTTGATCTTCAAATTTCTCAACAATCACTTTATAAACTCTTATATCTTTTTCTAACCTTTTAAGGTCGTCACACATGCTTTGGTTATGATCCCTGTACTTTTTAACAGTCTGAAGACACTCTTCAATACACAGTTTAGTTTTTACCTCTGTTGGAATATCTGTTCTTGAAGATTCGGAGACTTCTGCCATCAGGGCTTGATTCTGAACAACTTCTTCTGCTTGATCACTCCAATCAAATCCCATTCCTTCTTGAGAAACAAGAGCTTGAGTAGGGTTTCTGTTGTTTTGGAAGCTTGAGGAATGTGCTTGTTGGTGGTTACTGCCATGTTGTTGTGGAATTCCTTTTATGCATTCTCTTGCAAAGTGTCCCATTTTGTGACACTTGTAGCACTCCACCTTCGACTTGTCAAACCCAGCACCATCTTCTCTCCTCTGAGAAAAGTTGTTCCTGCCAGTCCTCTTTATTAATCCCTTGACCCTCATAGTTAGCATGGCCATCTGCCACTTTATATCCATCTCCTCAAGGTCATCATTAATTAAACCAGAATTAGCATGACTAGCAAGAAAAGCTTCTAATACAGAGTCATTAGATACATCCTGCTTAGATACATAAGCAGTACTAACTGATTCTGTATTAGCAGTAGAAACAGTAGAAGAAGAAGATGATAAAAGAGCAGCACTATGAGTGTATCCAGATGGTCTTTTCTTGGCTTCAACTTCAGCCTCAAACACCCTTAAGTCATTATAAAGATCATCTAGTTCTTTGTCCTCCAGCTTGTCATCCTGTTTGAAAGAGACAGTATACATGGTCCATTCATCTCCAAGGGACCTTAAGAACTTTTTGTTTACATCATCTTGATCAATCTGCACTCCAACAGTAGCTAGTTCACCAATCAGCTTGTTAAATTTGTCAAAAGTTTGAGTCATGGACTCATTCTTAGTTGACATGAAGTTTTCATACTGTTGCTTCAGTATTGCCTTCTAATTTCTCTTGGTACTTTTGGTACCAGAGAATCTCTTCTCTAGAGCATTCCAAAGCATCTGGGCATCAGTGCAGGTGTAGAATTGGTGTTGATACTCATTAGAAATAGCTAAGAGTAGTGTGCTCAAGGATTTAATCTATGTCTGCCTTATCTTCCTCTCTCCATCTGTCTTTGGTGGGATTCTTTTTCCATCTGCTCCAATCATTCCTTCATTAGATGGGCCATTCTCAATGATGTCCCACATAGAGTAATATGTGAGAAGGATGTATTGCCTGATCCTAATCTTCCACATGTCAAACTCATTAGATCTGAGCATTGGAACCTTAGAGACCAGAACACTATCACTTGAACCGTCCAAGATGATTGTTGTTTTTCTGAATTTAACAAAGCTCTAATACCACTTGTCAGGATCAAAACTCAAACAAGAATAACTCACTCAGAAACAATTGTAAAGAAGTTGCGGAAAAAACACTTTAACACTAACAATCAATGAAACAGTATATTAAACTGAAATCACATGTTTATATTGATTCAACTTGATGATTACACACAAAACCTCAATCTGTTGAACTGGCTCAACAGACGTTCTATACTTCTCTATAGAAAGGATCTGAACTAGTCTTGAGGTTAATTCTCTATCACAAAAACTTATCAATGAATAATTATCTCAGAATGTACTATATAATCTATAACATCTAGACTATATTTACAGAGTAGATTACAAGATAATTATCAAAATAAACTTGATCTTCAATATCAATCCCATAATTATCTTCAGCCTTATCTCCAGCTTGTCTTTATCTCCAAGGCATCTTTATCTTTATAAGCAGCACTAACTATCTTCAGAAGTATTAACCATCTTCAGCAGCATTAATCTTCAGCAGTACTAACTACTAGCATATTCAGACCCAACAAAACAGGTTCTGGACTGATCTGTCCAGAAGCTAAAACGCCAGTTATCACGGGTTCTGAACTGAATTGTTTAGAAGCCATTTCTTCATCAAATGTAACATTAACGCTCTCGACAACGGTCTTTGACTTCTTCAGATAAACACGATTTGCTGCCGATGTTGAAGAATAACCAATGAAGATGCCTTCGTCCGTCTTAGCACTGAATTTATTCAGACTCTCTCTGTCGTTAAGCACAAAACATTTACACCCAAATATGTGAAAATACTTGATTGTCGGTGTTCTGTTGTTGATAAGATCATATGGAGTCTTTTGAAAACGGCGGTGT
This sequence comes from Arctium minus, assembly GCA_954870635.1. NCBI lineage: Eukaryota > Viridiplantae > Streptophyta > Magnoliopsida > Asterales > Asteraceae > Arctium > Arctium minus. The sequence goes on from OX941086.1 coordinate 73,816,447, forward strand.
ATTATGGACCGATTTTGAGTATGACATGCAGTTGACACAGCTTCTGCCCACAGAAATAGAGGTAAGTCCGATTGGCTAAGCGTAGTACGAGTGGCCTCGACTAGCGTTCGATTTCGCCTTTCGACTACTCCATTCTGTTCAGGTGTACGTGCAACAGAGTATTGATGTGATATCCCGACCGATTCCAGATATTCTTCAACTGTTTTGTTTTTGAACTCTGTGTCGTTATCAGTTCGAAGAAGCTTGACTTGTCTATGTATATTCATCTGGGTCGTCTTTAATAAAGTAATGAGAACTTCGGTCATCTCATCTTTTGATCGTAGAAATTTGACCCACGTGTATCTTGAATAATCGTCCACAATAACCAACACGTATTTCTTTCCTCCTAAGCTTTGTATTCTCATCGGACCGTAGAGATCCATATGTAACAACTCTAGTGGAGAACTAGTGCTTGGTTCAGGCTTCGGTTTATGTGCGGCTCTCTTCATCTTACCCTTTTCGCATGCAGCACACAAGTGTTCTTTCTCATATTTCATCTCAGGAAGTCCTTTTACCAATTTTCCACTAACCAGCTTGTTGATATAACGAAAATTCAGATGTGATGGTCGTCGGTGCCAAAGCCAACTTTGTTCCATCGAAGCTTTTGATAATAAGCAAACGTGATTGTCATTCTGAACCTTTGAAAGATTGATGGTCTAGAGATTTGTCTTTCACTTGCCAACTAAGAGTTCTGTGCCGTATTTAGAATGAACCGAACATCTCTTAGCTTTGAAGTTGACCTCTAACCCTTTGTCGCAGAATTTATAGATGCTAAACAAGTTGTGCCCTAAACCTTCGACATAACTCACCTTCTTAATCGTTATGTTGTCTTGAATGATGTCACCATATCCTAAGATTAGTGAAAGCTGATCGTTTCCAAATCTGACATTTCCACTGAATTTCTCTGTAAAATTAGACAATAAAGATTTTTGCCCAGTCATATGCTTGGAACATCCACTCTCCAAATACCACATATGTCGGGTCTACAAGAGAAATCAGGAAACAATAGATTTAGGTACCCATTTAAAAACGGGTCCTAACAGATTAGCACAAGATTTTGGTATCCATTTAAATATGGATCCTCTTTTCCTTTGAAAACTTTTAAAAACATTTGATCGTGAAGAATACACATGATAAGATCCAAACCAATCAGTAGAATTTTGATGATAAGCAAAATCATTTCTCCGATAATGATAAGATTTAGTAGTAGTAGGAGATAATTGAATCAATTGCTTTATTGAATAACGCTTGTAAGAAGTTACAAGGTTTTGTTTATGAGAAGCAAGTTGACCAACTACATCAGTATCACTACTATCAGATCTATTACACGAGTTATCAGGAACTGATTCAGCTATCTCATCATTCTTCCTTTTGTGTCGCCATTCAGTTCGAGCTTTCGACCTTTTCTTGCTTAAATCTGAAACAAAAGATTTAGATTTATTAGGAAAATCAGATTTCTGAAAATGAGTTTTCTTTGGTTTACCAGTGTTAATCTGTTTCTGTGATTGTTGTTTCTTATGTTTCTTACCTTTAAAATAATATTCAGCGGTCATAGAAACTGATTCACCAACATTAGTTGATGATTCATCAGTTTTAAGAACACTTGGTAACACTTTTCCATTTATAATACAAGTCGAATGATCAGGAAGAAGAGCATTGAAGTCAAACATATCAATTTCTTCTATGCACCCACCATCAGAGTTTAAAAAATCATTAGCAGACGCAAATAAGTCATCAAAATTATCAGACGAAGTTTGAGGTGCCTTTGAAACTGTAGAACTCTTTGTAGATTTAGATTGAAAAACAGTGTTCTTTAAAACTGTAGAAAACACACTTTGTTCAATATCTACCAAAAGTCTTTCATCAGAAACAACATTTTCAAGCTCAACTATTTTGTTTTCAAGAATGAGTGGAGGAACATAAACCTTTGCAGTAGCAGGTTTTGCCTTCATCTCAGAAACAGAATAACTAGCAAAATAGTCATTTGAAAGAACTTTAGGTGTCTCAGAAAGATAACTATCATTTAACTTTGCATAGTTAAATGGTAGTTGCATTTTATTTATATTCTTTCTATTTTCAGTTTCTTTGGCCTCAACTTCTTCTGGTAATTTGGAAACAAATTTGGGGTTTAAATGAGTATGTTTAACAGCACAAGCAAGAAAATCAAAATTATATAATGCTGGTTGTTTTCTGATGGCTTTCTTTAAGTAATGGGGGTTTTGAAAACCAAGTCCCCATTTTTCTTTAACATCAGCCTCTTCGTTAGGTGCATTAAGAAAAATAGTCTCATCCTCTGAATCATCATACTTGACTTCTTTACCCATTAATCAGAGATGAGCAGTTTCTTCTTTCTCTTCCTCTTGATCAGAATGATCCAACCATAATTCATCTTCAGCCATTAATGCTATGCCAGCTTCTTGCTGTTTGGCCAATAGCAGTTTGTTCTGATAATACTGAGAGTTTTGAACCTTTGGCTTTCGACAATCTTTAGCAAAATGTCCAAATTTGCCACAGTTGTAGCATTTTATTGGATCATTTGCTGGCTTTTCAGCAACGGTGTAATCATTCACAAACTTCTTCCTTTCTTCCGGTTTCCTATCTATATACCGGTTTTCTTCATGTCGCTTTCCTTCAACTCTTTCTCGGTGCTCATGATTCTTGGAGCTTGAAGAAGAATATCTTTGTGAATTTGATTCCGGCTTCTTGTAGAATTTCTTTTGGAAATCTTGGGTCAATAATAGCATAGGTTGTTTGAGGCTTTCTCCATCATCTCCATCTGATTCTGATTCTGATTCAGAACTGGTAAGCACTTTCTTCTTTTTCTTCATCTCTTTCTTTTCTTTCTTCTTCTCTCCTGCTACCAAAGCAATAGGTTCAGGAATTGTCTCTGCCATCTTTTTCTCAACTCTTTTCTCTTCCACCTCCTCTTCATTTTTCCTCAGCGTCTCATAAACCTCATGTAACGGAATGTCAATCAGATCCTTCATCTATTTCATCCTACGCGTATGCTTCTTCCATTCAGGTTGTAGGATGCTCAGGAATTTGACCTTGTTCTCAAGTTGCTTCTTTTTCACTTTGTTCTTTGTCAGTTCATTCATAAGCAAAACAAACCGTTCATAGGTGTCTTCCAGGCTTTCATTCTCTTTGGCTTTGAATTCTTCATAGCTATTGATGCAGTTAGCCAGTTTCATCTGATTCCATACATTGGATCCCATCATCATTTTCTGCAACTGATCCCACGTCTTCTTAGCATTTCCCTTGTAGCTGTCTATCTTGATGTAGATGTCATTCGGGATACTTTGAAGAAGAAGAGATCTTGCTTGCTTGTCTGCTTTATATCGGCTTTTCTGTTCCTCTAAATATTGACTGTACTCTACTGGAACTGTTTTCATTTTATGTTCTCTTTCCTCAGTACCATCTTCACTATCATATGAGTCATCATCAGGTATTTGAACTGTGATTGGTACCAAAGGACCCTCCATGATGGACAAAAGAATATTTTCTCCATTTGTGTGCCAGTCCACAAAATCAAGGAATCGATCCTTCCATTGTTCGTACTCTCCTTTAAAAAGAACAGGAGGCTTGACATCAATGCCAATAGAAAGAGCATCTTTGGAAGTCATCTTGTTTAAACCTGTTTGAAAAATATATGCAATAAGAAACTAGAACTGATCGTTAGTCCAAAATATGAAATCACAAAAATACAAAAAATCTTGAAATAGAAATTCAGGAATTTTGATCACAATCAGAATTTTGTCCCCCTCCACAGACTTAGCACGGGGGTCTCGCTATATTACAGGCCATATTACAGTTTTGAAAAAATTTATCATAAAATATTCTAAGTATAGAAACTCGCAAGTCACTATTAAAATATGAAACTCGCAGACGCCTAAAACTGGCATATCACTATTCACAGAAAAACTCGCAGGCTTAAACTTGCGTGTTTGTGAAACTCCCTAGTAGCTGAAACTCGCAAGTCACTGAAACTCGCAAGAGACTGTTCTCGAAGAAACTCGCTAATGCCTGAACACACAAGTACCTATTCACTGATGAACTCGCAGATAGAGACGTGTGTGTTTGAAAAACTCGCTAGTCGTTACTAGCGCGTTTTGACCAAACTCGCTAACCACTGTTTACTTATAACTCGTAAGTTGAGGCGTGCACTATTCTTGAACTCGCAAATGCCTAGATACGCGTTTGAACAAACTCGCAAGTCAAATGAACTCGCAGATCAATGTTCCGCTCGAACTCGCACGCTTAGACTTGCGCGTTTGTAGAACTCTCTAACCACTACGTGCACGTTCCAACACTTAGAAAATTTTTCTCACTCCAAACTCGTAGACTTCAACCAGTGAGTTTCTAGAACTCGCTAATAACGCCTTGCGCGTTTTTTCCAAAAATGAGATTCTTCAGCTTGCGTGTTCTAACAAAGAACTTGCGCGTTTTGCAGATCTAGTGCGTTCTTCAGAAAGTCGATCAAAACTACACTTTTTCCTCGAATTTCTACTCAAATCTTCTTCAATTTCCCAAAACTTGGCAGACATCCTCGAATTCAACACAAGTACAAGTTACAATGCAAGAATGTCAAAAACAAACACTCAAAATACAAAACAATCGATGATACAGTGTGTAAGAACTCGTGACATAAAACTCAACAAAATCCAAAAATTCGTGAAAATTACAGTGCATTTCGTGAAATTATCTATACAAACTCAATCTCTTACATTCATCTATCACTAAGAAACCAATTACAACTCAAAATTCACACTAAAACTCAAAAACTATTCTAACTTTGAAGAACACAGTGTCGAACTCAGATTTCTTGAAATGATTCCATTTGAATCTACTCTTGTACCAATTGTTATTCCCAGATTCTAGTTCCTCTTCACAATCAAACAAACACAAACAAGATTTCAATTAAATTTACCTGTTTGATTAATCTTTCAAATCCAACGATTACAACTTTCTCTCTCTACAGATTGTCTCTCTCAATCAGATTACTACACTTAGTTACAACTACAACAGAAATACAAGATACATGGTATTTAAACCCACAACTAAAATACAAGGAAACTAAAATACAAATTTAATACATTGACTTTGACTTTATTACAAATTGACTTTGACTTTGATAAGAGTTGACTTTCTCAGCTTTGACTTTCTTGAACTTTGACCTTTAGTCTTCTTGATCTTGTATCCAACATATTTATGCTCTAACAAACCTTTCACTACACATAGATTAGTTGGACAGAGTGTGGAAGCGTTTAGGATGTGTAGAAAGGTGGAACATGCAAGGTAGTGAACACACAAGTAATCAATAAACAAGAAGTAAAGTATTACTAGAAAGTTACTCAAAGAACTGTTTCATTGATTACTGTAGAACACCAAAAACATGCACTGGTGTGTGAAAAATGTTCTCTTGGAAGATACAATCACTATTCTCTTTTGTGTGTGCTCGTTTTCTCACTAAAAAACTCTAAGGTGGTGCTCCCATAATATACAAGAAGGATACACCCCTTAGTACATGACAAAGACTGACATTCCATAAACGGAATGCCACCTGGAAAGTGAAACCATCGTGTGCCGCACTAAAGGTGATCTGGAAATCTTCGTACAGCAGGCATCACGTGATCTGCATGTGATCTTGTCTTGAACGGGGTTTGCATAAAACTTCGAACTGTCTCTAGAGGTTAGCCATCACAGAGGCTCTGTGAGTGATCACAGAGGCTTTGTGATCTGAAGATCATTATCAGGTGTTGTCCTCTAGTAGAGTGTCGATGGATGTCTTCTGGATCGCATCTTCTGTGGTTCACTTGGTTGTTCTGTGACAAACTACTACGGTTCCTATACTTGGCCTATTTTTCAATACTTCTATACAATGTGATTGGAGCTAACAATCTCCCCCTATGTATTGAAAAATAAAGAAATGAAAAAATGAGCATTTGGCCAAGTTAGAAACACAATGAGGTGAAAGGAACTCATCCTCTGTCTACTTACTTTCATTTAAAAGAAATGCCAGAAGGCAATTACATTTGATTACAATAAGGAAAGTAAAATTGAAAATACAATTCTTCAGAGCCTATACTTTGGCGTCTGGAAAGTCTTTTATCTTTCTTCCAAAACCTCCTTCCTTCTTCAGCTCTCTGTAATATAACACGCACAAGTCCCTGAAGTTAAGAGTCGCCCTTATGTTCTCCAGAAGGACGTTTACAGGTTCTGAGGGGACGAGTGGTGTTCCTCTGTGCTTGATGATGAGTTGTTAGATAAGCAACAAAGACTGAGTATAATACTTGTGGCTTTCAATCCCCATAAATAACTTCTTTTCGCCCTTGGGATTTATGTACACATAGCCAGAGGAAGGTGAGTTGATTATAGAGTTTGGAAGTATTGTGGCAGAGGGTGATAAACTGTCCTCTAGTGCAGGAAAGTTCACCTTTTTGACCCCGAGGTCAAGTGCCACCTGAAAGTCCACCATGCTATAGAAGAGTAGCTTTTCCCTCATAATTCTTTTGATCATTTGGTGGGCTTCTTGCTACTCCCTCTTCCACCCATACTTGTCTTCTGTCCATTTGTGCAGCTCTAGGAGATCGTGGGGATGGAGAGTTGTCAGATCTGCATCTGTGAATGTCTATATATTCCCATCCTCTCTCTTCACGGCATACGCGCATAACCAGAATTTTTGCATTTGGTGTGGCGAAGCTTTATTGACAGAACCTCTGTGATTTTGAACATAGAGAAGACTTGGTCCCTTGGTTTTAATTTTTCTTTGTAGAATCTCCTCCTCTATTCTGAGATGATTTCCTCTGAGAGCTTGACCATGGATCCTACGACTGTAGAGATACTTGTAGACGTCTTATGCTAGGTTCTTCTTCTGAGGAACGGGGAAGGGTCTTCTCAAGCTCTCGAAGCCTTGTATTACCTCTGCCACTCTGTCCTATGATGGTATTTCAATGGGGTCAAGGACGGGGAGTTCATAGAGGGGTTGTAGACCAAATGCCCAGTCTTCCTCTTCAGGTTTGATGCCTCTCAGAGCCTCACCTCTGATGGCATCCATAGAGCTTTGGAGGAGCTTCTCTGTGCTGGGAGGGGCCTTCTTTTTCAGAGGTTCTGTGAAAATAGCTTTGCCTTTGTCTTTTGAGGTGGGTGGTGCTTTCGTTTGGATTTTTGGGATTTGGACTTTGAGGGATGATGAAGCTGCAGAGGCCTGTTTCTGATCTGGCTTCTGTGGTCCAGGCTCTGAGCTAGTAGGGACTTGGTTTAGGGGTTCAGCTGCTGAAATGATTACTACTGATGATGGCATGTTCTCCCCCTCATGAGGACCAGAGGCATCAAGATCCTGGTCATCATGCCTAGCCCTCTTCCGCGATGCCTCTGCTTGGCAAGTCGCAGGTGCCTTCCTCATCCTTCGCTTACAGAGGTGCTCATCGACATGCCGCGTGATCTTCTTTAAAACGTCCTCTGTAGCCAACGACATTCTGTTGACTTCCAGATCAGATTTGAACTTGATCGTGGCTACAGTTTTCTTCAAATCTTCTACCATCTTTTTGCCCTGTTGAGAGATGTCAGAGCCAATGAGGTTGAGGTTGCTTAGAACCATTTTCCCCATTGTTTCTAACTCTTTCTTTGTTGTGAAGGCGGAGAGGTCAGTGGCAGAGCTTGATGGTGGGGGTGCAGAGGTGGACGCCTAAGGTTGGAAAGGGACTATAACACTGCGAGTTATATCCTTGATTTCTTCTCGAAGCTTGGTCAGATCATCTACATATGACTGAACTGTTTGAGCAGAAATTTTTTGGAATTTCTTCTGTGCAGAGATCCCCAAGAAACTGAATTTGATTGGAATGTGCGATGATTGTTTTACCAAATGCCTTTAGATCATCTCGAGTCGCACAGGTCGTTGTGAGCTTAGTGATCACCGCTGATTGTGTAATTGAAGATTGGCGAAGGTCGTTCAGAACTTCTGTATTTGCTTTGAGAGCCTCTGCAAGGATTTGAGAGTGGGCTTGTGATTCCCTTGTGACAGAGCTTTTCAACTCGTCAAATTTCTGGAATACCATGTCAACAAAGACTTTAAACTCGCCCTTTGTGACAAAGGTGTCCGAGGTAACCTCTGGAACAACACATATTCCAGATTTAGCCAACGAGTCTTTGGCACCTTTAGAGCCTTTGATTATGTTGAGCTCTGGAGGATTTCCTTCCAATCCTCGATGTTCCACAGAGGAAGCATCTATGGAATTTCTGTCAGCAAGTTTCTTGGGGGAGGGTAAAGAGGCTTCCCCAAGATCCTTAGTGATTAGGTTTTGTGGTTGTTCTAGAACCACAGAACCAGTGTGATCTCGCACTGCCAGCTCTGAAGTAGTTTTGTGGCCACTCGTGTGCGTGACAGAGACAACAAATGCCTCTGTGTGTGATGGAGTGTCCTGGGGCAAAATGGACACGAAGAACAACACTCTCACCCTTTTGAGAGGGTGAGGTGGATTTGGTTTCCCCGGATGGTGGTACAGAGGATGAAGGGATATCCTCTGTCCGGATGGTTGGGGTTGGGATCGGACTGTGCGATCCTTGTTCAATACCTTTCTGCACTAGAACTGCAGAGGTAGTGGTGTGGGTTGCACGGGGAGTTGGTGTAGGTTGTGTGCCCAAGGCATCTTTTATACTGCTCTCCTCCTCCGATTTTTCTTTTACGTCTTGCTCTTCCGCACTCTGTGACTTACCAGTCACATCTTCGATCTCTATGGCCACGGTTTCGCCTAGGTCTCCTGAGTACCTACGAAAGACCTCTCTAGCTATGTCAGTGGCCACTTTTATTGGGCTCTGAGGTCTATCCTTAGGGGATTCTGCGAAGACTAGGGTTCTTTTTGTCTTCTGCAGAGGTTTTTCCACAGCCTCTGCAGGTTCGGTTCTAGCAATGAGATCCTCTACCAGAGCTTTCCTTCTTTGTTGGATGGCTTCCACAGATTTTTCTTGTTTTGCAAGAGTTTGTAGTCTTCGCTTTTTCTTTTTCTCAGAGGACTTGACCTCTGTAGTCTCTTCAGCTTTCTCCTTTACCTCTTCTTCTGTGGTCCTCTTCTTGAATTTCCTTTTCTCAGAGGATTTTGGAGCCTCTAGTTCTTCTGCTCTCTATTTCTTGCTTTTCTTTTTCTCCTTTTTCTCACTCCTCTCCCCTCTAACTATCGCTCTCGTTTTCTCACTCACTTGAGCCTCTACGACTTCAACTTCTGTCCCCTTTTCTTCCTCATCCCTAAGGTACATCACTATATCTCTTACTTGAAATCCTACGCGAGGGGGGGGGTTGCAGGACTCGGTTCCGGAGTCTTGTTCCCTCGTATGTAATCCCTAGTACCCTCTTTACTACCCAAGTAGATCAACATTCTAGCAGACAGAGGCCTTACAGAGGGGTAACCTGTTTGAAGAGTAGTGGGTTTGTGAGACTTCATCTCATGCAACTTTCTTGTCTTCCCTTCTGCAGGCAGCTTACCCTCTCCGATCAAGTCATCTCCCATAAGCAAGCCTAGGAAACGTCCAAAGACTATAGTTTTGGGCTCTGTGCCCCTGTCTTGATCTTGCTGTTTGGAGATCACAGCATTTTGGATTTCTTTATATATTAGACCCGCATAGTCTAATGGGAGATCGTAATAGATCCCATACATGATTGCCATAATAGTGTGGCTAGAGTGGTCTGGGCTCCCCACCTTTGACGTCAGACAACGATTCAAAATTGAGAAGAGTACGTTCCATAGAAGAGTTAGGTTTTGCCTTATGAAGTTTGTTCGTTTGGAGATCGAAACTGCATACCCAATGTATCTTAGAAATTCGAGGATTTCTTCCTCTGTGGGCTCTTCTGAGAACTTGCGCAAGTTGAGATCTGCCTTAGTGTGAAGTTCAAAAACTTCAGATAATTTTCTACGGTTGATGCCTAAGTCCATAATCTTTGTTGTCGAAGGATGGGTTGCATAACCAATGATGTAGTATCCATATTTCTCCATTTTGGCATGGCGAGTACACATCCAGAACTGCTGAATGTAGGATTCAGGGATGTCATTACGTTTTAGGGTTAGGGCTCTAAACAGAAAATGGTTCTTGAGGATGGTGAGCAGGGGAGCTGCTTCGGCAGAGAATCCAGAATGAGTGAGAGTCACAAAGTGATGGTTTGGTTTGTTATTCATTTGAAGCATGTGATAATCATGCCTGGTAAAGGAGAGCATTCTGCTCGTGAGCACTTGTTCTTGTCCAATGGAGGTCGAATCGGCCTTTTGAGCCGTAGAGTGATGGGAGTTGATGGAGTTGTGGGAGCCATTGGAGTTTTTTGAAGATGCAGATTGAGAAGCCATGGAGGGAGATGAAGAAAGGAAAATCTTTGCAAAGGGAGTTCTTGAGAGCAAAAATTTCAGGTAAAAAGAGAAGGAAGAGAAAGAAGGGTTTATTTATACAGAAACGGGCGGGTATAAGGAATTAGCGGTAAAAAATAAATATTTGAAATCTGTCATGAGTGCTAACGGATAAGTAGCCGTTTAAAAAAAACGACGGTACAAATACGGACCAATAGATGTGTGCCACGTCAGGATAGGCGGTGTACGATCGAGTACGTGTGCCTCCCTCTATTCTCACGCGCATGGCAGTTACTATTCCCACATGACAGTGATTTTGGTAAATAACCCGCACATAATGACCATGGTAAATAAGTGTTGAAGTCAAGCTTGGTAGAAGCTCTGTGGGACAAGAGCTTCTGTGATCATTATGAGGTTTCAAGATATCTGAAATGACCGACATTCTTAAAAGGGCGTACGAGTTGATCGACCACAACTCCAATCTAGTTACAGAGGCTATGTGAAGGGTCACAGAGACTCTGTGGAGGACCTCAGAGGTTCTGAGATTCAAAAATTCTAATTTAGGAAATGGTGTTTGGTGATCACTCGATAGCTGTGAGAGCAATGATGAGGGGCAGAGCAACATGTTTGTCAGAAGATGTTTGCTCCCCCTTGAAGTGTCAAAATCTTTTATCTTTGCTCCCCCTTGAACTGTGCACGGGTTTTTGAAAAAGGCTTCTAAGAGAATGTACAAAAGCTTTTTACAAGGATACAGTATGAACTTACAATGGCTTTGTGAAAGGGTACAGAGGCTCTGTGAATCAACTCATATTGAGCATGCCAATTTTGCCAACAAGAAAAATGAATCTTTTCTCTTCTAATGCCTTCGTGAAAAGGTCGGCAAGCTGGTAATCTGTGCGGACAAAATACATTTCAATTGTCCCATGTTCCACATGATGTTTCAGAAAGTGATACCTGATATTGATATGCTTCGTTTTAGAGTGTTGAACTGGATTGGCAGAGATTGCAATGCCACTTTTGGAGTCACAGAGGATGGGGATTTTCTCGATGTCAAATCCGTAGTCTCTTAGTTGGGTTCTCATCCACAGAACTTGCGAGCAACAACTAGCAGCGACAACGTATTCAGCTTCTGCCGTAGAGGTCGAGACACAGTCCTGCTTCTTGGAAGTCCAACTTACTAATTTCCCTCCAAGGAATTGGCAACTCCCAAAGGTACTTTTTTTGTCGAGCTTGCATCCTCCATAATCTGAGTTTGTATAAGCCACAAGATCAAATCTAGAGTTCTCCGGATACCAAAGCCCAAGATTTTTGGTTCCTTTTAGGTATCTAAAGATCCTCTTGACAGGATGAAGATGAGATTCTTTGGGGTTAGCTTGAAATCTTGCAAAGAGGCATGTGGCGAATATTATATCAGGTCGACTTGCGGTTAAGTACAACAGAGACCCTATCATTCCTCTGTAGAGTTTACACTTCACAGATTTGCCATCTGGGTCTGCATAAAGTTTAGATCCAGTGGCCATAGGGGTTTTCATTGGTGAAGAGTGAGAGAGCTTTTATTTTTCAAGTATGTCAGAGACCTATTTAGATTGGTTTATAAAAATACCCTCTTTGGTTTGTTTGACTTGCAATATTAAGAAGAAGGTAAGTTCTCCCATCATGCTCATCTCAAACTCACTCTTCATCAAAGACTCAAAAACAATGTCATCAACATAAATCTGTACAAGTAGAATCTCACCTTTTCTCTTCTTATAAAATAAAGTTGTATCAGTTGTACCTCTTTCGAAACCATTTGCAAGAAGGAAGTTTGAAAGTCTGTCGTACCAGGCTCTGGGGGCTTGCTTGAGTCCGTACAGAGCCTTGTCCAAGAAGTATACATGATTTGGGTACTTGGAGCTTTCAAACCCTGGTGGTTGCTGGACATATACTTCTTCTTGAATTTGGCCATTCAGAAAGCCTGACTTAACATCCATTTGAAAAACTTTGAAACCTCTGTGGGCTGCGAAGGCAAGAAATATCCTTATCTCTTCGAGTCTGGCCACAGGGGCAAAAGTTTCTTCGTAGTCAATCCCTTCTTCTTGACAGTATCCCTTAGCCACCAGACTTTCTTTGTTCCTGATCACCACACCATCCTCGTCCTTTTTGTTCCTAAAGACCCATTTGGTCCCTATTGCGGTCTTTCCTCTCGGCAGAGGCACTAGGGTCCATACTTTGTTTCTTTCAAACTGCAGAAGCTCATCTTGCAGAGATTCTACCCAGTTTGGGTCTTCAAGAGCTTCAGAGATCTTTTTGGGTTCGATGATACTCACAAAATTTGTGTAATAACAAAAGTTTGCAGTACTTAATCGAGTTTGGACTTTGTCAGATGGGTCACCAATAATTTGACTCTGTGGGTGACTTCTGGTCCACTTGGTTATTCGAGGTAGGTGATCATTTGAACCTTCTTGGAACACTTCTGGAGCATGTTCATTTTCTTGAACCTGATCTTCCTCTGTGGGAGGGATATCATTTGTACTTGTCACTGGTCATTGGTCATTCTGAGTCGATGTCATGAGCTCTGTCATCCCTTGTTTAGAGTTCTCCGATTGCTCTGGTGTTGACCCTTCAGAGATGTTTGGAAGTTGACCATGTTCTTGATTGAGTGTGGAGCCTTGATCAATGTTACCCCTGAGTGCTCCCCCTCGACATTTGCACCTGTAAAAGTGTTGGAAGAGGGTGAAGTATTGCTAGGACCTGACAGAGAGGTACCTGATTGTTCTGCAGAGGCTTCAGCTCTAGAGGCTCTATGGTCATCCTCTGAGGATCCATCATCGTTGAACATCTCTTCAAATAGGTGATGCAGCTCATTTGTTCTTGATGAGTCACCAGTTTCCTTATCTTGGAGCTTAAGTCCTGAGTTGATTTGCTCAGAAGTCACCTGAAACGAGTCATCAAATGAAACATTTATACTCTCAAGTATATGATTTGATTTAAGCACATAGACTTGATAAGCCTTGGAGTTTGATGAGTAGCCGACAAACTTGGCTTCATCAGGTTTGGGACTGACTTTCGCTATCTGCTCTCTGTCGTTCAACACAAAGCATCTGCAGCCAAAGACATGGAAGAACTTGATGTTTGGCTTTCTTTGATTGAGTAGATGGTAAGGGGTATTTTCATGTCTTTTCACCACCAACAATCGATTTTGGGTGAAGCATGTCGTTGAGATGGCTTCTGCCCAAAAGGAAATTGGATGTCCTGAGGCAGTGAGCATAGTTCTTGCTGCTTCCATAAGCGTTCGGTTCTTGCGTTTAACAACACCGTTTTGTTGTGGAGTCCTTGCAGCAGAGAAGTTCTGTGAGATTCCCTCTGTTGTGAGATAGGCCTCTATTGTTGAGTTCTTGAACTCCATCCCATTATCACTTCGAATTCTCTGTGCCCTGCAATCATAAAGAACTTGTATCCTCTTAAGGAGATTGATTAGTATCTCAGGAACATTTGATTTCTTTCGAACGAACTCTACCAATGTGTATCTTGAGAATTCATCTATGAGTACAAGGATGTACTTCTTGCCACCTAAACTCTGCACAGATATAGGACCACAAAGGTCTACATGAAGCATTTGCAGAGGTCTGGTGCATGACATGTCTGTTTTGGTCTTATCGCAGGTCTTTTGAGTTTTCCCATTTCACATGCAGAGCATAGATGATCTCTGTTGAATTTGACATTTTGTAGCCCCTTCACCAGGTCTAACTTCACAAGTTTTTCTAAAGAATGAATGTTTAATTGACAGAACCTGTTGTGCCAAAGTCAAGCTTCTTCGTTCTTACTTGAGACTAGACAGAGCTTTTCATTTCTGTTGATTGACTTGAAGTCCATGAGGTATAGATCACCTCGTCTCTTGGCTCGCAGAAGCTCTGTGGTGGTGTTTTCCTTGAACAAAGAACAATGTTTCTTCTTAAACATTACATCAAGTCCATTATCACAGAGTTGATTAACACTTAGCAGATTGTGCTTAAGGCCATCCACATATGCAACTCTGTTGACATTGATGTCTCCGTTGGCAATGACTCCATAGCCTTTGATTTGTCCCTTCTTGTTGTCTCCGAAGGTTACTGAACCACCTCCATATTTTTCTTTGTAGGCGGAGAGTAACCCTCTGTCGCCAGTCATGTGCCTTGAGCACCCGGAGTCTAGGTACCAAATGGGCACATGTTATTTCTTCTGCGAACAGATCAAGGAGATTTAGGTACCCATTTCCAAATGGGTCCATTTTTGTTACAAGTCTTTCAAGATGCCTTAACATCTTTGATTTTGGCTTTATCCTCTTTAATGGAGGTACCATATTGTCCTTTCTTACCCTTGAATTTGGCATTCATTGGCTTTGGGTGAGATACAAGACAGGAGGACCTTGAGAAATGTTGATTTAATGCATGCATAAGATCCAAACATTTGCAATGAGGAACCTTGAAAGCAAACTTCTTAAATATTTCATTAAAATTGTCAAAGGAGTGTACAAAGCAATTTTTATAACAACCCATTTTAGATTCAGGTTTCTTTGTACATAAAACTTTGTCTAATCTAGGTTGTCTTTTGTCAAAAACTCCACTTGAATGGATCTCTTTGTGTACTCTCCCTCGACTATCATTCTTTTGAGCATTCACTGCCACAGAAGTATCAATTTTGTCAATTTTTGCCCATTTAGCTTTCTGTTGCCAGGTGAGCTTTTCTTGAAAACGTCTTGATACAGAGACAGGTTTTGGAACTGTGGAAGTTTGAGTGATCTTCATCTATTCATTTTTCAACTTTTCAAGGTCAAGAGAAGTGTTTGCTTGAAGACACATGTCCAAGAAGTCATGACAGATTGGTATTCCTGTGGTTCTTCTTTTGGGAGCAATTGTCATGTTAAGGATACCAGAGGGTAGTTTATTATCCTATGGACCACAGAAGACCATGTCATGTTCTACAGAACTTGTCTCTGATATGACAGAGGACTCAGATTTTGATTCAGAGTCTGAATCGAGAAAGTCTCTGTGAATGAGAGCCTGACCTTCTGTACGTGCCTTGCTTTGTCCATTGGTGTCCTCTGAAGTATTTAGAATTTTTGAACTATAAAGAATGACCATAGGAACACTAAGACAATTTTGCAGATCTTGCTCAAAGATTTCTCTTATTTCAGAGGTTAAATCAGGATGGTTGAGAAAATGATTTTCATAAGTTCTTCTCAAGTCGCTTTCCAAAAACCTTTTAAATAGTTTTTCTTCCACAGAGGCTGGAACAAACTCTGGTGCATCAGAGGATAGTTTCTTTTCAGGAACCATCAGAAACATGAAAGCCATTTGGTTTTAAGTTTCTGGGTGACCGAATCTGAAGATTCCTATCTGTTTTTGAGACAGATATTTCTTTGGAATAGATTTTCTCTTTGACGTGAGTGCAGATGCTGAATCATTGTTTTCATACCATACATTCGTCATCTGCAGAGGTTTCCTCGGATGTGTTCCCTCAGAGTTTATGCGCCTCTTGAATGTGGATAATAGGTTTGGAAGACTTGGTTTTAGAAATTGTACAGGGCAGAAGATGTTTGATAAAGTTTTGTTTCTTTTATTTCCTGTGTAAGGGTCAATATCCTCAAACCATATTCCTCTTCTGCCAATCTGGGTGTTGACCTTTTCATGGACCTTTTGAGCATCTTGATACCTCTGAATTTGGAGATCTATGTCGAACAAATCTTGATGAAGTACTTATCTTTCTTTTTGAAAAAAGTTTTTCAAAGAAATGGCATTTAATCGATCACTCTCACATTTCTTTAGTTCATTTACTTTGTCTTTTAAGGCTTGATCAAGTTTGGAAATATTCTCTTTTAATCCTATCTTTTCAATAATATGTTCAGAAACGATAGTTTTTCTTTCTTGATAAAGTTTGTCCTTTTCTTGAGTGAGAAGCCTTGTTTCTCTCTCAAAGAAGGCCAATTTCTTCTCTAGTTCTGAGCACATGTTTTTGTAGGCAAGAAACTCATTTTGTATTGTAAGAAGTTTGTTCTCAGAGTCATAATTAAAGGAGTTAGAACTAGATACCGCACTATTGTTATCGGAAGAGTGGACTTCTGCCATTCCACAGAAGAGTGCATTGTTGTCCCCTTCATCAGAGGACTCATCAGTCTCAAGGTCTTGCTACTCTGCCATCAGGGACCTCTGTGTGTAATATTCTGTCTTCTTTTTGTAGAAAGCAACATCTCTCGTCGTCTTCCCTTTGTTGACAGAGGACCTGCACTCTAAAGCATAGTGGTTTTGTTTTCCGCATTTAAAGCAGCCTTCAGTTTTCTTTGAGGCTCTGTCATCGCTTCTGTCGTCTGGCATTTGTCCGCTCCTCTTGTCTTGTCTTTGCTCCTCAAATTCTTCTCTCCCATACTTTATTAACTCACAAAATCCTCTTCTTCTTTCAACTCTATCCTCTCTCCCTCTGTACTCAGGCTTTTTCTTGAGACCATGATTGAATTGTCGGGTCATTAGAGCAAGGGTCTTGGCTAAAGCAGCCATATCAATCTCTTCTTCCGATTCTTCCTCACTTTCGCTCTCCGCCACTAGAACCTTCTTCTTCTTCTTCTTTTGGATATCCTCTGTTGCTTTTTCTTTCCCTTTGTCCTGACCCTCTGTGGTGCTTCCCATCAATGCCAGAGGACCACCGACAGGGGTCATTAGTTTTGATATCCTGTTTTCTTGACTTATCAAAGTCCCGAAGAGGTCTGAGATGGACCAAACATCGAGATCCAGTGTAGCTTGCATGGACATGGTTAGATGGAGCCATTCATCATTCAGACTTTGAAGATATCTGACATTGTTTTCTTCAGAGGTTCGGTGGATGCCATACCTTTTGCACTTGTTCAGTAAGGAGTTGTACCTGTTGTGTGTGCTTTGGATGGATTCACCCGGCAGAGCCTTGAATGCAAAATACTCATTGATGCATAGTGCTCAATTGTTCTTAAGAGTTTTCGCACCACCCTCAAACTGTTTCTCCAACTCCAACCATAAGTCTTTCGATGTCTCACAGGAATCAAGGGACTGGAAGATATCGTTTGGAATAGCCATAATGATCAATCTTTTGGCTTTCTTTGCAAGTTCGTGTTGTGCCTTTTCTTCTTCACTCCATTCAAGGACAGGTTTGGGGTGTTGATACTAAGGGATTTCAGGGGTATTTGCAGTGACGGGAATACGAGGAACTCTTGTCATTGGGATGAAAGGAGGATTGTGAAGAAACCCAATCAGACCAGGATCCACACCTTCGAGAAAGTGCACCATCCTGATCTTCCACTGAGGATATTCATCCCTCAGTAGAGTGGGAGGTTTAGACTGAGATCCTGCACTGAAATAGTTGATGGGGTTTGCCGTTTTTAAGTAAAATGTAAAACATAGTATGAGGAGGTTTTTGAGAAAGATGGGAATTGTTTTTAGCAGGGATGACTTCTTGGTATGAGAAAGATAACAACTAGCTAAGTTGAGCTTTGAATCTGTCTTATAGGGTTTAAGCACACTTGCTTTCGAATCTATGTCAAGCAGGTTAATGTAGCTCTAGAAAACAGAGTGTTGTTCAAGGTGAATAAACAGACTTCAAACTACTACCTGGAGCATGGGAATCAAGTATAGAATAGGATCCTTTGATATTACGAATCAAAGTCTACTTTGATACCAATGGTTGGTCCCAATAATGATGTTCGATAACTTGATTTAACCTTTCACTACACACAGATTAGTTAGACAGAGTGTGGAAGCGTTTAGGATGTGTAGAAAGGTGGAACATGCAAGGTAGTAAACACACAAGTAATCAATAAACAAGAAGTAAAGTATTACTAGAAAGTTACTCAAAGAACTGTTTCATTGATTACTATAGAACACCAAAAACATGCACTGGGGTGTGCAAAATGTTCTCTTGGAAGATACAATCACTATTCTCTTTTGTGTGTGCTCGTATTCTCACTAAAAACCTCTAAGGTGGTGCTCCCATAATATACAAGAAGGATGCACCCTTTACTACAAGACAAAGACTGACATTCCATAAACGGAATGCCACCTGGAAAGTGAAACCATCGTGTGCCGCACTAAAGGTGATCTGGAAATCTTCGTACAACAGGCATCACATGATCTGCATGTGATCTTGTCTTGAACGGAGTTTGCATAAAACTTCGAACTGTCTCCAGAGGTTAGCCATCACAGAGGCTCTGTGATCTGAAGATCATTATCAGGTGTTGTCCTCTGGTAGAGTGTCGATGGATGTCTTCTGTATCACATCTTCTGTGGTGCACTTGGTTGTTCTGTGACAAACTTCTGCGGTTCCTATAGTTGGCCTATTTTTCAATACTTCTATACAATGTGATTGGAGCTAACAGTATATTATTATTATTCCTTGTTAGGACTGAAAGTCCTGTGTGTTGAAAGTTGTATAAAGCATTTATAATGGTTTGAATTGTATTTGTTTAAATGTTTATTTGTAGTTGGGCCTTGTTATGTCCAAATAATGTATCCAAGATTTAATTAGAAAGTTAAAGCTACAAAGTCAACAATGTCAAAGTTATTAAAAGTCAAAGTTGTCTTGTTTTACTTAGTGGTTAAGTTTTACTTTTAGTTAGGTGGTTTAAATAGATGTTTTAGCTTTGTAATCTTGTAAGAACTTCATTGTAAAATTTGATGTGTGGTTAATGTTCAAGATCTACTTTCTCTCTCTACTCTCTCTCTCTAGACTTTCATGTTTAATCTTGAGAAGCTTGATTGTTTGGGATTTTATCTTTTACAATTGGTATTAGAGCTGAACCAAACTTTTCGGAAATTATTTGATCAAAGTTTGAATTGAAATCTAGAGTTTTAATTGAAATCTGGAGTTTTAAATCGAAAATTTGTGTTTTTCGAATTTTTTCAAGAACGTGAGTTTTGAATACTGTTACATCCGAATTTGTGTGAAAAATCATGTTTGTTGCAAGAAAATGGAATCATTGTATTCGTTTTATGATTAGAATTGATTCTTGTATTGATTACATCTTATAATTCTAACTAATTCGATGTCAATTTTCGAAATTTGAGTTTTCTGGATATTTTCGTTCGAACATTGTTCTTGATTATTTTTGTGTGAATTGTTGGTTTTAATCGAAAATTGATTGTATATTTGTGGTTAGTATTGTTTTTCGATGATTCTGATAAATTTTTTAGATCAAATTTGCAGGTTTGAGTAGATTTTAGAAACAATCTGCCAAGAACACGGTTTGCGCAAGTTCATACACTTTGCGCAAGATTCATAGACGGTTGACGCAAATTCATCCTCAAAGTTCATCTTGCAGATTTGCGCATCCCTTGGATTACGCAAACCTCATCTTTGCGTATTCAGTTGGTCTTGAAAACCATAATTTCCGCAATTCAAGGATTACGAAAATCTAACTTTGCGCATCAAGTCCACTTTGCGCATCAAGGCAAATACGCAAAGTCACATTTGCACATCCTTCGGTGTACGCAAAGCTCACTTTGCGCTTCAAGGCTAACACGCAAAGTTCACTTTGCGCATCAAGGCTCCTACGCAAACTTACTTTGCGCATCACGCTTATCCCGAGAACCTTACTTTGCGCAACTCTCTACTTACGAGAACCTGTCTTTGTGCATCATGTTGAATCCGAAAAGCTTGGTTTGCGCAACTCATTACTTACGCAAAACTCAATCTTGCGCAAACAGTGTCATTTCCATACTTAGTCAAAATTTTCAAAACTGTAATATGTCCTTTAAATGTGAAATTTTTTTCTCTAGGGGCGCTGCCCCCAGACCCCGCAAGGGCGTTGCCCCTTGACCCCCGTGCTAAGTCTGCGGATGGGGACATTGTTCTGATTATGATCAAATATTTTCTGATTAACAGTTTGGGAATGATCATTCTTATCAAGCTGTTTTCTTATTCAAGATGTCAAATTTGTACAAATCTGAGATATCTGTTATTGAAGTTGAACGAAATGATCTGAAAAAAAAATTCAGAATATCTCAAAAGGATTCAGAAGTTGCAACTTAAATTGTTCAACTGTGTTAAAACTCTTGAATGTATAAAGTGTATTGATAATATTTCTAAATTTTCAGGTATCGTCTATGAGAAGGAAAAAGAGATAAAAGAGAAAGAGAGAGAGATTATAAATCTTCAAAGCCTACTGAAGACAACTGAAGAGAAATCACCTGAGCTACAAGCAGAATCAATTGAGATTCAAAACAAGTTGAAGGCTTTCAAAGAGAATATATCTGTCTTGGAAAGTTCAAATGTTGAGCTTCAAAGAAGAATATCTGACTTGGAACAAACGATGGTAAGAGAAAAATCTGATTTTGAAAGTAAAAAAGAAAGAGTTCACTAAGAAGTTTTCAGAGTTTTCCAGGAAGAGTGCTGAAGAGAAGAAGTCAGTGGAGCTCAAATGCATTAAACTTTCTCAACAAATATCTGATTTTGAGAAAGAACTTATTTTGGAAAGAGAAAAGTTTTCTCAAGAAAAGAAGGCCATAGAATAGAAGAATGTGGGATTCTTTATAGAATTATCCGGCCAAAGAAATGAGTCAGAGAAAGGATTTGAAGAAGAACGATCAATCTTTGAAACTGAAATCAAAAGACTGACTTCAAAGCTATCTGAACTGTCTGCTACTACGCCGAAAGAGCAGAAAACGAAGTCTGAGTTTTCAAAGAAGATTGACCTGCTTGTGAAAGAAAGAGACAACTTTGCATCAAAGATCAAAGAGCTTGAAAAGTCTGTTTCAAGTTCAAATCAGAAATTTGTCTCTTCACAAAGGTCAGCTAAATCTTTTAATCATCGTAGAACTAACATTTTCTATGATCAATATTTAGATGGTTCAGATACATATCCGAGGAGAAGAAGTTCCAAGAAAGAGGAACTGGTCTGGAGAAAGAAATCAGTCAAAGATGGCAAGACTGATGAACTGAAAGGAAACACATCATATGTACATGAACACAAAGCATCTAAAGGTAAGAAATATTATTGTTCTATCTGTTGTACACATGATCATTTTCACAAAACAAATGATCATTACTGGTATGGTTCTTACTCCATATCACCCACACGAACTGCAACTAACATTTCTGGACCCAAATACCAGTGGGTACCAAAGCCGAAAACTGATTCTGTGTTGCAGGCACCTCAAGTCAAGGGGGAGTAAGAGAACGATGGATCTTGAATAACACAGTTCAAGACCCGCACCTCAATGTCAAGATTATGGCTTCTAAGCACATCAGCTTAGGACCCGTACCTCAATGATTAAAGACCTTTACTCCTGTCATGATATGAGGAATGTATTCCAATACTCAAATGAGGAAATCAACCTTCAAGGGGGAGTACATTCTTTTCTGAAATATGCATTAGAGAGATATGACGGACTACATTCCCGAAGGAATTGTAGATCTCTATCCTATACCTTTTCACTGATAAATCTTACTGATATGACGGACTACATTCCAGAAGGAATTGTGGGTCACTATCTTGTTTTCATTGATAAATCTACTGTTGCATAATTTATAGGGGGAGTAAAGGTGATGGCTTCTGATCACATGACAGACCAGGACCCGTTCTTCAATGTTCAGACATGGATATTTGGCAAATATCCAGGGGGAGCTTAAAAGATCTAAATCATTCTTTCATGATTTGAGGAGGAGCTTAAAAGGTAAATATCTTCTGATCTAGATCTCTGATTGTTTGAAAGAAGAACAACTTTCGAACATGAAAAACCGTTTCTTAAATGTTCAAACAACTTCTTATTCTCAAAAGATTTCATGAATTTAGAAGTGTGCTTTTAAATGTTTTTCAAAATTTTGATCTTAATGTTTAACTGACCGGTTGTTTCTCAAGATCAATACTTGTGTATTATCTTATCCATATACTATCAAGTATTCACACACACCGGTTCAATATTTCATTTGAAATTGTTATTACCATGTCTCAAATTCAAACATTTTTTCGATGGTAATACCCCTGTTTGCTTTCAAAATTGTTGAGCATCATTCATCTTTTTCATATTTGTGCTTTCATTGATAAATTGTTTATATTTGTTCCTATAAACAAATTTCCAATTCTTTGATACCCTATCCATTTAATTTGATCTGATTGATACTTTGTCAGATTATCAAAACAATTCTCTTGCTTAAATTTCATTGATTCAATATTCTTGTTTTGAGAAATCTTCAAAGTTCAAATGCTCAAATTTCATTCATAATTTTAAATGAGCATACATTCTGACACTATTATCTTGTTGAGCTTAACTGTTCAAGTTAACCTGTTGAGCAACTATTCTGTATAGGACTTACATGGGATTCTTGTGTGAGCTTAAATAGAACTTCCATGGATTCACGTCAACCAGTCTTTCCTACCAAGGAAGTTATCCTTGAGTGATTGAGGGGTGAGGGGTCATAAATCAAAGAGTGGGGGAGATAATTCATCCGGTAGAGTTATTCTCATTGTGTGGAGCGGAAAAATGGAAATGAGAGTTTGGTTAGAAGTGAGCTTTAATGATAAAAAGAAAGAGGGTGTGAGAACAGAGTTAAAAGAATATCAGAACTCTGCACCAACCACTTTCTGAGTCGGGCAGCCACATCTTCTGATTGGTTCACATTCTTTGGTGACCATCATTGAAACAGGCAGTGAGCCCATGCCAACTCTTGCATTAACCCCACCAGCCACTCATTTCTTTCCCGAAAAAGAAAAGCTTCATTTTCATTGGGGACGCAGCATATATGCTATCTAATGTTCACTCGGAAGATTTAGATATTGAAAAAGAAGGAAAGTTGCCCCACCTTCGCACATCTTTAATGCACATTGAGTCTGTGTATTAATAGTTGATGTCTCAACAGTGTACACAATTTGAGCCTTAATGAAACACAATCATTATGCTAAAATTGTTTCATACACAAGCACGAGCACACAGAAAATTTGTTTTTCAGTCAGAACATTCATAGAATTACCTCGTATTTTTCAATGATTGAATGGAAGTCCTGGGGAGTCATCTTCAAACCAGCTCCTTAAATTGTACATTCGTTGTACACAGTAACTTTGTGTTACTGACAGGCATTCCTAACTGTTTCATTTGTTGAATCAGGGTTACCACATTCATTATATCTGAATTTGAAAAGATTCGGGTATGTACAGTTCATGATTCAGTTATTCAGATCAAAGGGCGGAGACTGAAAAAGGGGAGATTGTTATTTGTATACAAAGGGGGTGATCAAAGACTGTGTCGAAATTGAAGATATTTTGATGATCATGATGCTCACAATCATCAAAAAGGGGGAGACATTTATAAAGATTCAATTTCAAAGCAATGAAGAGTTGTCAAAGTGAAAAGACTTGTGAAGAAAAATGAAGATGATTTGTGAAAGTTTGTTTCTCTGAAGACAGTCAAGAGATCAAAGAGATGAAGATTCAATATCAAAGATTCCTCAAAGTTGTTTCTATGTTCAAAGGAAGTAATCAAAGTTATTTCAAAGATGTTCAAAGTTTGTGAAAGATGTTTCAAAGTTAAAGTTTCAATGGTGTTTCAAGAATCCAGTTTCGTGTTCATGACATGTTGACTTTCAAAGCTGCAATGTGTAAAAGACTTTTTAAGATTCTTTAAAGGCTGAAAGATTAAAGGTTGTTAAAGCTTCAATGTTCAAAGTTGTCAAATACAAAAGCTGAAGAATCAAGTGTTGAAGACTAGCGTCAATTTTTTATTAAATCTTGAATACAAAGGGGGAGATTGTTAAGTCCAAATATTGTATCCAAGATTTAATTAGAAAGTCAAAGCTACAAAGTCAACAATGTCAAAGTTATTAAAAGTCAAAGTTGTCTTGTTTTACTTAGTGGTTAAGTTTTACTTTTAGTTAGGTGGTTTAAATAGGTGTTTTAGCTTTGTAATCTTGTAAGAACTTCATTGTAAAATCAGATGTGTGGTTAATGTTCAAGATCTACTTTCTCTCTCTACTCTCTCCCTCTAGACTTTCATGTTTAATCTTGAGAATATAGCTTGATTGTTTGGGATTTTATCTTTTACAGGCCTCAAGCCCACTGGGCTTTGCACGTCCATATTTAAAGATTCTAGTCCTAGTTTTAGGTTAGAGAAGAGATATTTGAGAAGGTTTTAGTCGCATTATTCATTATCATTCTTGTCGATAGGTTTACATTTGCTTATCAGATATTATCTCTGTAAACCTAAACCTTTCTTGAATATTAATCATATGACTAGAAGTTGTGGCACATTTATTGTTCTTCATTGATTCTTGTTCGTGATTGCATTGTAACTGGGATCTACAATTGTTATCAGAGCAAAGAGACAGATGTTTTGATCCAAAAAGGTTTGTCTAAAACCTTTTAATTGATTATTTGTTTTAATCGTGTTTATCTGCTATAGTTTGTTTTCTTGATTGAAATATTTTCTGGAAAAACAGTAAGGTTGGTCGATTTCTTTTTGAGTTCGGTCGTAAATTGGTATATTGGTTGATTTGTTGAGTTTGATTGATCTGTGTTTCTGAAAATCGACTTTTCTGGGTTCATAAATTTTGAGTTCGGTCCATTAATTCAGGGCCTGCAAAATCATATTAGTGTTCTTAGTATCAGAATCGATCTTTTAATTATTATTTTTTTCTGAAAATCAAGTTTCTGAATATCGATTAAAGTGATTTTCTGCAAGATCTCATCTGGATTCTGGGTCGATTGATATACTGCTATATCTGTTTATCTAGATTCTTGATTAAGGTTTTTTCCTATATCGATTTCTGTTAGTTTGTATATCGATTGATTTATGGGATTTTCTGGGTTCAAGATTGATTTTGATCGATTTTATCGGTAGACTATCTGTTATCAATTAGTGTTTATCTGTTATCTGTGTGATTTTAGCTAGTTTTCGACGGACCCCTAGCTACCAAACCCTCTTGACCGTGCCTTGACCGGATCCCTTTGCGACCAAACCCTCTTGTCAAGTTCAGTCCCTGGAATTCAAGCTTTTTCAGAGTCGGATCGAATTAATTTTATTCGATACGATAAAAAAGGATGAACTCACCAAAGCTGCTATTCAAAGGAAAATATGAAGAGTGGAAAGTTAATTTTTTGACTTTTGTGGATGAACATGAGTTGGGTTACCATATCAGATTATTATTGACTGCAGGGGAGATGCAATCCCAAATTGCAACAGAAGTTTCTCCTGAGGAACAGGAGAAAAGACAGAGGGCTAATAATATAGCTCGAAATTTTATGTCAAATAGTATTTCTTGTGAACTTTTTCGTGACATTTTTTGTGAAATTTCTGGTCAAATAAATACGTACAAAATGACAGGAAAAGAGTTGTGGGATTGTACTGAATGGTTGATGTTAGGGCCAAAGGTGGTATTAAAAGGAAGAGAATTGGAATATGAGAATTCTGAGCTAAAAATAAAAATCTGTGATTTTGAATATCAGATTGTGCAAATCCAGCAAGCAGTATTTGTTGAAAAGTATGATGAGAAGACTAAGAGTCTAGAGGATACTAATGCTAAGCTTCAAAAGAAAATATCTTATTTGAAACAAAAGATGGTCAAAGATAAAGTTGATTTTGAGAGTGAAAAGAAAAGATTTTAAAAGAAGTTCTCAGATTTTTCAAGAAAGTGTTTTCAAGAAAAAGAAGACTGTTGAGCTTAAGTGTATGAAACCTTCTCAGCAAGTTTCTGATTTTGAGAAAGTAATCATTCTGGAAAGGGAAAAGTTTGCCATAGAGAAGAAGGCTATTGAACAAAATAATGTGGGATTCTTCAAAGAAATATCCGACCAAAGAAAGGATGTTGACAAGGGATTTGAAGAAGAACAAAGTATGTTTGAGGCTGAGATCAAAAATCTTACTGAGAAGCTATCTGAACTATCTGAAAGTGTGCTGAAAGAGAAGAAAACGAAGTCTGAATGCGAGACGAAGATTGACCTTCTTGTCAAAGAAAGAGACAGTCTTGCTTCAAAGATTAAATAGCTTGAAAAGACAGCATCAAGTTCAAATCAGAAAATTGTTTCTTCCAAGTGGTCAGTTAAATCTTCTGATCAGATTCGTAGTACTAACCTTTTCTATGATAGAAATATAGATGGTTCAGGTATACATCGACGAAGAAGGAGATACAAGGAAGAGGAACTGGTCTGGAAGAAGAAACCAGTTGAAGATGAGAAGAAAGATGAGCTGAAAGGAATGAAATCATGTGTACAAAGACACAAAGCCAGGAAGAACAAAGCGCATAAAGGTAAACCTGACCGTATCTACTCGAGAGATCAATTACTCTGGTAATCAGGTAAGAAATACTATTGTTCTTACTGTTGTACACATGATCATGTTCACAAAACAAGTGATCATTTCTGGTATGGTTCTTATTCAATTACTCCCATTCGAACTGCAACTAACATTCATGGACCCAAATACCAGTGGGTACCAAAGCCTAAAATTTATTCTGTGTTGCAAGCACCTACTGTCTAGGGGGAGTAGAAGAACTAAAACTTCTAAGCAAAATTAACTTAGGACCCGTACTTCAATGAAATTTGACTTCTAAACACAACAGTTTAGGACTCGTACTTCAGTGATCAAAAGACCTTACTCCTGGCATGACAAGAGATTGTTCTCTAATACTCGAATGAGAAAATCAACCGTCAAGGAGGAGTACATTCTTTTATGAAATATTTTGCATCCGATAGATATGACGATCTACAATTCACAAGGAATTTATATTGATCTCTATCCTGTGCTTTTTCATTGACAATATATTTGAAAGATATGACGGTCTACAATTCAAAAGGGAGTTGTATTTGATCTCTATCTTGTACTTTTTCTGACATATTTTAGATGCATAATTTATAGGGGCGGTAAAGGTGATGGCTTCTGATTACAACAGATCAGGACCCGTTCTTCAATGTTCAGATAAGGATATTCTATAAATATCCAGGGGGAGCTTATCTGACCTAAATCATTTTTATCATGATTTGAGGGGGAGCTTAAAGGTAAATATCTTCTGATCTAGATCTCTGATTGTGTGAAAGAAGAACAACTTTTGAACATGAAAAACGTTTTCTGAAATGTTCAAACGAATTCTGGTTCTCAATAGATTTTATGAATTTAGAAGTGTGATTTTAAATGTTTTTCAATTTTTGAGCATTAATGTTTAACTGACCGTGTGTTTCCAAATATAAATACTTGTGTATTATCTTTTCAATATAATGTCAAGTATTCATACACACCGGTTCAGTACTTCATTTGAAATTGTTATTACCATGTCTCATAATGAACCAATTTTTCGATGGTAATACTCCCGTTTACTTTTAAATATTGTTGAGCATCAATCATCATTTCCAAATTTGTGCTTTCATTGCTAAATTGTTTATATTTGTTCATATAAACAAAATATCCAGTTCTTTGATACCCTAACCATTTTATTTGATCTAATTGATACATTGTCAGATTCTCAAAACAATTCTCTTGATTTCATTTCATTCATTCAATATCTTTGTTTTGTGAAATCTTCAAAGTTCAATTGCTCAAATCTCATGAGCATACATTTTGATAATGTTATCATACATTTTGTACTTAACTGTTCAGTTAAATTGTTGAGCAACAATTCTTTTTAGGACTTACATGGGATTTGTGTGAGATCTTAAACAGAACTTCCATGGATTCACGTTAACCAGTGTTTCCAACCCCGGATGTTATCCTTGAGTGATTGAGGGGTGAGGGGTCTTAAATCAAAGAGTGGGGGAGATAACTCATCCAGTTGAGTTTTTCTCATTGCGCTGAGCGGTAACATGTAAATGAGAGTTTGGTTAGAAGTGAACTTTAATGACAAAAAGAAAGAGGGTGTGAGAACAGAGTTAAAAGAATATGAAAACTCTGCACCAAACACTTTCTAATCCGGGTAGCCACATCTACTGATTGGTTCATATTCTTTCGTGAACATCATTGAAACAGGCAGTGAGCCCATGCCAACTCTTGTTTTTACCCCACCAGCCACTCGTTTCTTTCTTAAAAAAGAAATGTTTCATTTTCTTTGGGGACGCAACATATATGCTATCGAGTCTTCACTCGGAAGATATATATATTGAAAAAGAAGGAAAGTTGACTCACCTTCGCACCTCTTTCATGCACATTGAGTGTGTGTAATATTTGTTGTTGTCTTAACAGTTTACACATTTTTTAGCCTGAGAAAGCTAAGTAGCTTCAATCATTCTACACTTGCACGTACACACAAGGAATGATTTTTCTTGTCATAACATTCATAGAAAATTCCTTTGTGGTTTTTCGATGATTAAGTGGAAGCCCTGGGGAGTGAATATCACAAAAGCTCCTTTCCAAAGTACATCCATTGTACAAAGTGTCTCCGTGCTACTTACAGGCATACTAATTGTATCATTTGTTGATTCAGGATTACAATTCCTATTATATCTGAATTTGAAAAGACTCGGATATATACATTTCCTGAATTGACGGATACATAGATCAAAGGGCGGAGAATGTCAAATTATCATAAAAGGAGATTGTTAGTTCATCACAAAGGAGGAGATCAAAGAATGTGTTGAAATTGAAGAGTTTTTGTTAGGTCTATTTTTATAGTAATCATTGTATTTATTTTCTAGCCTATATTGTGCTTATTTGTTCATATATGTTTTGTAAAGGCTAGGGGTATTTAAGTCCCCTTAGAGCCTTTGTTTTGTAACTTTGGACTTACATTTCAATACATCAGTTTACTTTGCGCTTCATACTTTCTCTCTGTACTTCCTCTCTCAAAAGATTTAGAGATTATTGGACTCTCAATTGGTATCAGAGCATACTAGATCTTGAGAGGATTGAGATAATTTATTTTTAAATACTGATTTTGTAAATTAAGCAGAAAATTTGATTGATTTTCTTGATTTTTCAAGAAAATCTCGTTTTTTGCTTGATTCATCAAAATTGGTTAGGTTTTTGATTGAATTTGTGCGAATTTGATTTCTTTAGTTGCGTTTGTGATAATCGATCGTATTTGATTCACATAGTTTTCCATAAAAAACATGATTTGTTTCTCAATTTGGTGATTTTGTGTTTTTTTGGA
The DNA here is from genome assembly GCA_954870635.1 of Arctium minus. Classification (NCBI taxonomy): domain Eukaryota; kingdom Viridiplantae; phylum Streptophyta; class Magnoliopsida; order Asterales; family Asteraceae; genus Arctium; species Arctium minus. The sequence continues at coordinate 73,845,849 of OX941086.1, forward strand.
AACACGAGTTCTAGTTCTGGTTATTTCACGATTTTGAATTTTTGCAGTTTTAGATCGAAATTGTTAATTGAATTGTGTAAGAAAGTTGTTTTTGTTCATCTTTGAGTGAATTTCTTGTTTAAATTTCTTTGTTAGATTCGATCTTACGCGTTTTATGTGTTTTTCTGAAGTTTGCGTTTCATTCTTATAAGTTTGTGCCTCATTCATATATCTTGCGCCTCATTCATTCATTCATAGATTTTGTGGTCTAACTCGTGTGTTAGTAAATTTTTCAGGTTTGCGGTTCACATTGGAAACGCAAAGTTTCGAGTTTCTCGGTTCTAGTCTAATACGCAAACCATCAGTTTGCGTTTCTCTCTTCAAGTCTTCGTGCATCAAGTTTGCGTTTCATACCTGCAACGCAAAGTCTCAACCCGCAAAGCTTCATCTTGCGTTTCACGAAGCAAAAGCAAAACTCATTTTGCGTTTCTCTCCGCAAACGCAAAAACTTCTGTGCTCCTCATTGCATACGCAAACCTCTAGTTTGCGCGTCTTCCATACTTAGAAAATTTTCTAAATTTTCTGATTTTTTCACAAGATGTCTCTACAAGCACAAATCTACAAAAATGACCTCATGATGTCTTTGGGGTCTGATACTCGTCCACCAGTACTGATCAATGAGAACAAATTCGAACAATGGCACGATCGATTTATTAACTTCATTGAAAGAAAACCAAATGGGGAGAACATGATGAAATCACTGACTCAGGGTTCTACGGAAATACCAAGGAAAGTTGTTCCAGCTACAACAACTTCAGTTGCTACCACTGTTGAGAAAGCTTTAAGGGAATATGATGCTGATGAGATGTTACGACATCAAGCTGATAGCCAGGCCAAATCAAATCTGATTCTTGCACTTCCCAATTCCATTTATAACATTATCGATTGCTTCAAACAGAATCCTATGCTGATGTGGACTTAACTTGAAAAGATCATGCTTGGTACTGCAATGTCAACTCAGTTGCTTCAGACTAGGTATATGAACAATTTTGAAAAGTTCAAAGCTAAGGATGGAGAATACATAAAGGGTATATTTGACCGATTTTGGGTTGTCATCAACGATTTATACAAGATTAAAGTTAAGAAGACTGAACTGGAGGCTAACTTGAAGTTTCTGAACGATTTACAACCTGAGTGGAACAAGTCATGCCACAGAATGAGAAACGATGTCAAAATCTCAACCATGCCAATTCAGGAGTTATACGAAATCTTAATGATAGATGAATCTATGGTAATGGAGAAGAAGGCAAAAATGGATAAGAAGAACAAGCCTATGTCAGTAGATCCCATTGCTCTTATAGCTAGCCAACTGGCTGAGAAAGCTTTGACTGAATCAGCTTATGATGGATCAACTGATGATGATGGCGAAGCTTTAGAAAAGGCCATGATACTTTTCACTCAGCACTGTCAGAAGAGATTCAAGCACATGCCTGGTTCAAACAACCTACGGTTTACTTCTGGTTCTAGAAGGATAGAACCTGGTGCTCCTTCAAAGACATACACTCCAAAGTATGAACCAGCTAAGGTGGTTGAACAGAAGAAGGATGAGAAAAAGGTGATGAAATGCTTTAACTGTGGAAAGCCTGGACATATTGTTAAAGATTGCAGAGTCAAAGTGGTAAAGGATGCTGCTTTTTACCGAAAGAAGTTGGCTTTAGCTGAAAAAAAGGAAGGTGGAACTATCCTGTTGGCCGAAGAAGAATACTGGTTGGATCACTCGGACAATGAGGCTGAAAATGAGGAAACTGCGGCTATGTGCTTTATTGGTGACGACAAATCTGATGATGAGGAAGAGGATACCTCATCTGATGGTTCTGAGGTAATATCTTCTTTTAACTATAATTTCTTTTTATCTCAAATGAATGTTTTTATCACTGCTTTGCATGATTTGCGCTCAAAGTTAGTTTCTGAAAAGTTTAAAAGTCAAGAAAAGTCTGATTTAATCGAAAAACTACAAATTTCTTTAAAAGATGAAAAGTCAATTTTAATTGACACAAAAGAGAAATTTAATAAGCAGTTGGTCGAGTTAGAAAATTCAAATCAGACTTATCATGATTCGTTGACTGAACTGACTTCTTCAAATAAAATTCTTTCTGAGAAAATAATTGTTTTAGAAAGGAAATTATATAAAAGAGAACAGTCTGAGCAAACCATTTACATGAATAAACCAAGGAGTGAAGAAGCCATAAAAGAAAAGTGGGGACTTGGTTTTGAAAACCCGAATTTTTTAAATCATGCTAAAAATTAAGTTCCTACTTTATATGAATATGATTACTTTACTCTTGCAAGATATGCTCCTCAGTTTAAATTCTTTTGGACAACTGAGAAACAAATTTTGGAAGAAGAAAATGTGAAAAGGATGAAAAATAAGAGGATGGAAATGCCAATTGTTTACACTTCTGAAAATGCAAAGTATTTTCCTGATCAATCTAAGAAATCCAGAAAATTTCAAAATCTTTTAAATGTCAAATCTTCCAATAAATCTTCATTTTCAACAGATTTTGTTGATATTTTTAATAACACTGAAAAGGAAAATGTATCTCCGGTGTCTTATGATACTAAGAAATACATTCCCCCATTAGTGTTAGAAGGTATGATTGTTGATCTTGAAGATAGATTGGAAGAACAAAATCTTCAAACTTGTTTAGAAAACGATTTATTTCTTTTTATAATCAAAACAAGTTTTGAAGATAAAAATTTTTCTGGATTGTCAAAAGATTCTAAGGAAAATTCTAAAGTTTTACAAAATAATGGCCATTTGCGTTCCACGTTGGAAACGCAAACTGAAAGTTTGCGCATACAGTTGGACGTGCAAAGCTCAGTTTGCGCCTCCAATGGGAAGCACAAACCTCCTCCAGACTTGCGCATTTTTGAAAATTTTCACTCCGAGGATAGTTCTTCAATGTCAAATGCTAAGACTGATTTCTTTGATAAAGTTTCTTCTTCTGATTCAATTATTGATGAATCTTTACTGCTAAATGCTCAATTTTATAAAAAGAAGCGTAAAAGAAGAAAATCAAAGAAGTCAAAGAAACATGATACTGTCTTATCTGAAAATTCTAATGTTTCTGATTTTTCTTCTTCAGATCGGACTGTGAGGAAGTCACCAAGGCAGATTTGGTGGATGAAACAGCTAATTTTAGACTCTGAACTATTAGGAGTTAACTGTGTAGACAATCTTTGTGATACTGATACATTTGCTACATGTAATAAAAACCCAAAATATTCTTTTCAGCAAATGTTTGATATATCAAAGAATATCTCATATGCTTCTTCTAGTTCTGATTCTGATAATTGTGTTTTGTCTTGTATTGATAATTGCTTTCATTCTTGCATGAAAAATAAATCTGTGAATATTAAAAGGCATAAATCTAACAAGGGACCCATAAGCATATGGGTACCTAAAAAGGTGTAGTTTCTATGTGTGCAGCTTAGTCAATTATGGTATCTGGACTCGGGATGTTCAAAACATATGACTGGCAACAAATCACTTCTGTCTAATTTTAAAGATAAATGTTGCGGTCGTGTGAAATTTGGCAACTGTGAGACAGCTCCGATTCTTGGTTATGGTGATCTAGTTCAGGGTAACATAACTGTAAAAAGAGTAAGCTACGTCGAGGGTCTAAGTCACAACCTTTTCAGCATCGGCCAATTCTGCGATAAAGACCTTGAAGTCAGCTTCAAATCCAAAAGAGTTGCTGTGAAGAATGATAATGGCAAGGATCTTCTGGTAGGAAAAAGACACTTAAATTTGTATACCATTGATCTTTCCAAGATCAAAATTCCTTCAGATATCTACTTGCTTTCTAAAACTTCAGTTCAAGAAAGTTGGATTTGGCATAGACGTTTAGCACACCTCAACTTTAGGTATATGGATCGCCTGGTCAAGAATGATTCAGTGAGAGGTCTTCCAGTTCTCCGTTTCCAGAAAGACCATCTATGCCAGGATTGTGAGAAAGGAAAAATGAAGAAAGATCTTCACAAGCCTAAACCTGAACACTACACATCGGCTATTCTTGATCTTTTGCATGTTGATTTGTGTGTTCCGATGAAGACGAAGAGTTTAGGACATAAGAAATATGTTTTGGTGATTGTTGATGACTACTCCAGATATACTTGGGTAAAATTTCTGAAGTCAAAAGATGAGACTCCTGAAGTACTTATCAATCTCATCAAGTCAACTCAGATAAATAAGCAGAAGCAAGTGAAAGTGGTAAGATCTGACAATGGAACTGAATTCAAAAACAGTACTCTTCAGACATTCTATGCATCTCAAGGAATACAACAACAATTTTCTGCTGCACGTACTCCGCAACAGAACGTCGTTGTTGAAAGAAGAAACAGATTTGTTGAGTCCGCCAGATCAATGCTCGCTTAATCATGTCTACCTTTGTCTTACTGGGCTGAAGCAGTATCAACTGCCTGTCATACACAGAACAGATCAATTCTGCATCGTCGTTTCAACAAAACACCGTATGACCTTATGAACGGGATCAAACCAAACATCAAGTATTTCAAGTCATTCGAGTGTAAATGCTACGTTCTGAATGACAGGGAGAATCTCAACAAGTTTAGTCCAAAGGCAAACGAGGGTGTATTCTTGGGTTATTCTTCAAACTTTACTGCTTATAGAGTTTTTCTGATCTCTGTAAGAAAGGTCATAGAGAGTGTCAATGTAAAGTTTGACGAAGCTGCTGATTTGGTTTCTAGTCACTCAGGCTCAGAACCCGCTTTTACTGGCAATTCAATTTCTGAACAAATCAATTCAGAACCTGCTCTTTCACCGGATAACCAGGATTCTTCTACTCCCTCTCCTAATCTTTCTGATCTTGATTTTCTGTTTGAAATTTTTTATGATGATGTGCCTAGATCTAATTCTGAAAATGTTTCTAATGTTTTGAATCAGGACACTGAGAGCTCATCTATACCAAATTCCGCTGCATCTATCTCTGACAATGATGTTGCTCCAGTCTCTCCTATTCAACAAGAACCGGCACAACAAGATTGTGTTTAATCAGACAATGTTCAATCAGAAGCTGAGCTTATTCATGAAGAACATACTCAAGAAGAGTCAATTCAAGATCAACCTGTTCAAGATGAATCACTCAGGAAGAAGTACAAAATGATGTTACTCAACAAACTGTTCCCGAATCTGATTCAGAGATAGTTGAGATACCTCCTCCTCAAGTTGAAACAATTTCTATTTCTTCATCTGATGTAGAAGTTTCTGAACCTCCATCTCTTCAATTAGAAGTAGTTCAAGATGTAATTGATCCTCTCCCTCATACAACAAAATGGACAAGATCTCATCCAATTCATTAAATGGTTGGAGATCCTCAAGCAAGTGTTTCTACATGCTTTAAATCGGCTACTTCCAACGAATATCTCTTTACTTGCTTCCTAAGCAAGATTGAACCTACAAAAGTTTCTAAAGTATTGGAAGACCCGGATTGGATTATTGCTATGCAAGAGGAGATCAATCAATTTGATGCGCTCAAAGTGTGGAGACTTGTACCGAGACCGAAAGGAAAAAGCATAATTGGTACAAAGTGGATATTCAAGAATAAAAAGGATAAAGATGGTATCGTTGTGCGTAATAAAGCAAGATTGGTAGCCAAAGGATATAGACAAGAAGAAGGTATTGACTACGATGAAACGTTTGCACCCGTTGCCAGATTGGAAGCTATCCGAATGTTTCTTGCCTTCACTGCTTATCGCAACTTCACAGTATATCAAATGGACGTCAAGACGACATTTCTCAATGGCAAGCTGAAAGAAGAAGTATATGTATCTCAACCAGAGGGATTTGTTGACAAAGATCGTCCAGATTATGTATATTTTCTCGATAAAGCATTGTATGGTTTGAAACAAGCTCCACGGGCGTGGTATGACGAGTTGTCAGCTTTCTTGGTCAAATATGGATTCACCAAAGGATCTATCGATACTACTCTTTTCATTTATAGAACTAATCTTGATATCTGCTTAGTACAAATATACGTAGATGATATTATTTTCGGTGCGACTAACAAATCTTTGTGTACATGGTTTTCTGATCTTATGACCTCTAGATTTCAGATGAGCATGATGGGAGAAATCAATTTCTTCCTCGGCTTACAAGTGAAACAGCTTCCTGATGGTATCTTCATCAACTAGTCAAAGTATATATTTGACATCTTGAAGAAATTCAAGATGGACAAATCTACTTCAATCGGAACGCCAATGGCTTATGGTGCCAAACTCGGACTCGATACAGATGGAAAAGTTGTGGATCAAAGGACATATAGAGGGATGATCGGATCGCTGATGTATCTAACTACCAGTCGCCCGGACATAATGTTCTCCACGTGCTTGTGTGCCCGATTCCAAGCTAAACCAAAAGAATCTCATCTTTTAGCAGTCAAACGCATTTTTAGATATATTAAAGGAACTCCTTATTTAGGATTATGGTATCCTAAAAGTTATGACTATAATTTGATTGCTTATTCAGATGCAGATTTTAGTGGTAATCAATTGGACAGGAAGAGTACTTTTGGTCATCTTCAGTTTTTAGGTGACAGAATGATAAGCTGGGCGTCGAAAAAGCAAAATTGTGTTTCAATATCAACAGCCGAAGCTGAATACGTCGCTGCAGCTAGTTGTTGTGCTCAAGTGCTCTGGATGAAAACGCAACTTCGTGATTACGGAATGCTATACAAGAAAGTGCCGATATATTGTCACAGCAACTCTGCAATAGCGATATCGGTCAATCCAGTCCAGCACACCAAGACCAGGCACATAGACATGCGGTACCATTTTATAAAGCATCACGTGGAAGAAGGTACCATTGAATTATATTTTGTATCAACTGAATATCAACTTGCTGATATCTTTACAAAAGCCTTAGATGAAAAACGTTTCAATTTTTTGCTTTCAAAATTAGAAATGTTGAATTTAAAAGTTTAAATCTTTACAAGTTTTATTCTATAAAGTAAAATTTTACAGATTTTCTTTCTTTTGACTAAAATGTATGTCCAGTATCTTTTACAAGTTATTTGTTTATATTGAAATTTTATATGTTCAAACTTCAATTCTTATAAAAGTCGAAAAGTCAGCAACATGTTTGTAGCTTTTGATACTGCTTTAGAGATATGTGAGTCTGAATTTTTATAGTTTACTTTGCTTAGACTACCTAAATGATCAGAATTATAGATCGGAATGAAAATATGGGCTAAGCATTTAGACGTTGATCTGAGTGATTGAGATGAATTATAAATTTTTAAAATACAGAAATCTCTAAGCTTAAAAGTTTGTACCTGTGACTTTTCTGGTTTGGGAAAGTAAGTTCCGTGGGATGCTCGACATCTGGTCCCCTAAGGTCATTTGGTCTAGGAGTGATCGAACAGAAATCCATCTATAGAATCAGATCGAAAGTCATGTTTTACTGGTATGAATGGGTTAAGAATATGTCGATGTAGCCTTTCTGATCTGGGAAAGTAAGTTCCAAGGGGTGCTTGACACCTAGTCCCCTAAGGCCAACTAGTCTGGGAGCGGCTGACCCAAATCCTGCAATAGGGTCATAGAAAGTTACGTTTACGACATGTTCTTTACTTAATTAACTCTCTGATTAAAAGATGCCAAATTGCACATTGCTTAAAAAATGCCAAAGAGCACACTCATGTGAAGATGCCAATGTGCACATTGCTAAAAAGATGACAATAAGCACACATCTCATGATACTTGGTGATATGTTTGAGTTGTGATAAACCTATAAATTTGTGAAAGTCTTAATTTTTGATGACTTAGTGTCAGTACATGCAAAGTTTTCTATAATAATTTTAGAACTGCATTTTTCTTGAAGCTAATTGAAGTTCACATGCGAGCACACTGAATAGACAAATGGAAGTTTTTGAAACTGAACATGTCTTAACTTGATATGCAATTACACTTGGTCTTGCATCCAACAACATATGCTTAATTTCAACTGATTGATAAATCTGTGAAATTTTACTGAGTAAATTTTAATTTGTTAAGTGTTTAAAATTTTATATGTTCATTTGTTACAAAATTTATATTCAATATGATCATCTTTCATACTGATGTCTTTATGTTTGAGTATCTGTATTTTTTTTTTGTATATGGTCTGTGCAATTTTCAAGGGGGAGAGCTTATCTGAAAAAGTTATATGAATTTTTCTGTGGTTGAGGGGGAGTAAGAAAGAAAATTATCTGTGCTGATCAGAAGTTAAACAGGTATATTTCTCAGATTTTTCTACACATTTGCTATACTAACAATTAAATTTTTATGCATTTGTGTAGGGGGAGTAAAGGAACCTGTCAGGTAAATTTTTCTTTTAGCTGTATTTTTTTTTTAGGAATTTTATTTTTTTTTAGGTGTTTTTTTTTAGTGTTATTTTTTTTATGTTTAGTATAAATAGAGGTTAGTATATGAATATTCTCTTTTATTGCTTCCATTATCTTTTGAACTTTTGAACTGTTCATCTTCTTCCCTCCTATTCTCTGTGTGCGCCGAACTCATCTTTTTCCATTGTTTTTTCGATTGTTGTTCACTTCAATCAGGTATGCGTTCTTCTTCCCTCCTATTCTCTGCTAATGTTGACTAAAACCTTCCAGAAAAAGTTCTACAAAAAGCCTAGCTCAAACAGTCAGAGGTATTCGTCAGGCTCACGAAACTATGAACACAAGGAGAGGATCGAAGGAAAAAAATAGAGGAGAAAATATCTGAGGAGAAGCAGTATAGAGCTGAAGAGATGAAACAACCAGAACCAACAAAGTGCTACAACTGTGGCAAACTCAGACATTTTGCTAAGGATTACAGATAACCCAAAGTCTGAAACTCCAAGTATTACAAGAACAAGATTCTCTTGGCCAAGCAACAAGAGGCTGGCAAGGCACTGATGGCGTAGGATGAGTTCTGGCTAGATCATTCAGATGAGGAAGAAGAGAAAGAAGAGAAATCTCATCTATGCTTTATGGGTCAGACAGAGATGGAAGCTGAAGTTGAGTTTGATGAAGAAGACAATGAAGAGGTATGTGATATGTCTATATCTAAATTTATGAATGTTATGCAAGCTATGATGATTAAACTCCAGGAAGTAACGTCTAAACATGAACGCAAAAAAAGTATCATAAAAGAAAACAATCAATCAATACATAAACTTAGCAAGGATCTTGCTGAGAAGAACTTATTAATTGAAGTTTTACATAAAAATATTGATACCAGCGGGAAAGAGAAGATGATACTTCACAATAAATTAGCTGAAACTACTTCAAAATATAAACTGTGCCAATTTGAATCAAAATAAATTGCTAAAAAGTGTTCATCAATTTCAAAAGAAAATAAATCTTTAACTGACAAGGTGAATGTTTTGCAGGAAAAGCTTTATAGTTTAGGTCAAACTGAACACACTATCCATCTAAACAAACATAAAGAGAATAGTGAGTGTTGAGGACTTGGTTACGAGAACCCACACCACCTCAAAAAGGGTATTTCGAAAATGCCTGCACTTTATGATTTTCAATTTTTAAAATTGGGACCACAATACCCTGAACTCAAAGTTAAGTGGACCAAATTGTCTAATGAGGATGAAGCTAAAGAAAAAGATAAACTGAAGAACACAACTAAAATGAAACTTCCATTTCGTTATGAGAGATTGAATTATAGTTACAGTTCTGATAAATCAAAATTTCTTTCTAATGATTATTTTGAAAGTTATTCTTCAAAAGAGTTGGAGACTAAGCCTATCGAAGGTAAGCTTTTTGTACCTCCTATCGTGTTGGAAAGTAAAATTTCTGAACTCGAGATTACTCTAGCTGAAGAAAGAATTTTGATGGACTTAGAACAAACTTAGTTTTTCACTGTGTTTAAAAATTCTGATTTATCTAAATATTCAAAAGCTTCAAAATCTGATGATATGCCTGATTTACTTGATGGAGAGTTTGATTTTTTAAACTCTGAAGGTGAGTTAGATGATTGTGTTGGTGCATTTGAATTTAATGCTTAACTTCTTGATCATTCTTCTTTCATAATAAATTATTTTGGATTACCCAGTGTGTATGAAAAAGGTGAAACTTCAACGAAAGTTGATAAAACAGTTTCTGTGAATTCTAAGAATGTCAAAGGTAAAAAGAAGAAATCTAAGCATTCACAGAAACAGAACACCACTGGTAAGCCAAAGAAAAGGCAATCTTTTAAAAATCACAGTATTTATTCTAAAGTTACAACTATTTCAGATGTGAAAAAGAAACGGAATGGAGTGAAATCAGAATGGCGACCGAAACAGAAGATTGACGAGAATGCTAAATCATGTTCAGATTTGAATTGTAATAGAGGATTGACTAGTAAAACAAATGTAGTTGAGAATATTGCTTTTTTCAAAACCAAAACTTGTATCTTCGTACAAGAGATATTCAATAAAACAATTGTTCCAATTATCTTCGTCTGTAAGAAATGGATGCCAAAATCTTATCATATATAAATGGATATTCCAATTATCTTCGGACATATCATGTATATTCTTATCATTCTGTTGCTTCAAATGTTTTTTCAAAAGATCAGAGGTTCCATATATAAATGGATGCCAAAATCTTGTGCTAACACTGTAGGACCCAAATTTAAATGGGTACCTCAATCTATTGTTCCTTGATTTCTCATGTGCATACCCATCATATGTGGTACTTGTATAGCGGGTGTTCCAAGCATAAGACCGGGCATAAAGATATTTTATCTAATTATATAGAGAATTATTGTGGGACAGTTAGATTCGGCAACGACCAATTTTCACCAATTATGGGTTATAGTGATGTGCTTCATGACAATGTGACGATTACGAAGGTGAGCTATGTTGAAGAATTAGGACACAACCTGTTTAGTATTGGCCAGTTCTGTGACAAGTGTTTAGAGGTAAATTTCAAGGCTAAGAGTTGCTCGGTGTGTACTGAAGATGGTAAAGAACTCAGTATATAGACCAGATAATACACAAGTATTAATCTTTGAGAAATACACGGTCAATTAGTCATCAAAGTATCCAAATGAAAATCACTTAAAATCACACTTCTCAATTCATGAAAACATTTTAAGAATAGGAAGCAGTTTGAACATTTAAGAAACCAATTTTCACAAGCGAATGTTGTTCTTATTTCAACAAGTGATAGAGTTTATGATTCAGAAAGATATACCTTCAATGTAGAAATCTAAACTTGTAACATCCTTGATTTCGGTATGTATTTATTTTGATGCCATCATGTTTTACCGTTATTATTGGACTTAGTGTCGAGATCTTGGAAGAAAAGTTTTGATGATATAGATGCTCAAATCATCAAAAAGGGGGAGATGGTATCAAGAAATGATAAAGTTTTGAGAGATGATTTTCAGAAATGTCCAAGTCAGAAAAGTAAAGTTCAAAGTAAAGATTTGAAGATTTGAAGAAGATCAAAGAATTTATGAAGATTTGAGGAAATTTTCTTTGAAGAGGAAGTAGACCCTGGTAAAAAATCGTTGGAGGAGAGGGTAACAAAAGATGCCTTTGGCACACCACCAAAACCAACTCCCAGTGCAACCCACACTTCTATCCCTACAGTTCTAGTGCAGAGGGGTATTGAAACAGGACCGCACAGTCCGAACCAAACCCTAGCCGACCGGACAGAGGATATTCCTTCATCCTCTGTACCATCTAAAACTAGGGATCCAAACTTCACCCCATTCTCTCAAAAGGATGAAGGTGTGTTAGAGCATAAATCTGTTGGATACAAGATCAAGAAGACTGAAGGTCAAAGTTTAAGAAGTCAAAGCTGAGAAAGTCAACTTTCATTAAAGTCAAAGTCTTTTGTAATAAAAGTCAAAGTCTTTGTATTTGTATTTGTTTTTCCTTTTAATTCTTGTAGGCATAAATAGCTTTGTATTTTTTGTTTTTAGTAGATGTAACTAACAGAATTAGTCTTGAACAGAAGTGAATTCAGAGAGAGAGAGAGAATTGTAGAGAGAAAGAGAGATCTAGAGAGAGAAAGTCAAGAACACTGTTTGTAATCGTTTGGATTAAAGTTGAGTCAAACAGGTAGTAATTCAATCTTATTTGTTTGATTGTTTGAATGATTGTGATTAGAAACTAGATTCTAGGACACACAATTGGTATCAAAGCAGATCCAAATCGAAAAATCAAGAAAATTCAGAATGTTCGTACTGTGTTCTTCGATGTCCAGATCGATTTTAGAGTTTTTATGTGAATTTCAAGTTGTTTTTGGTTAGGTTTTGTTAGAAAAGTATAATCGATCGAGTCTGTTTAGTTTGTTTCATGAATAGCACTGTAATCGATCTTTGATTTTGATTTTTGTTGAGTTCGTAGTTCACGAGTTATGTGCACTGTATTCAAATCAATTTGTATCGTTTTGTGTATTTGATCGAAATTAGTTGTTAGAATTGTGTTCTAGATGTTTAGGCGAGCAAATTGTCAAATTTCCGTACTGAAATTCGAGGTCAAGAATGGTTTTTGGTGAAGATTTAAAAGATTTTTTGAAGATTGCGCAAGATCCAAACTTTGCGCAACTTCATCCGAGGTTAGCGCAAGATTCATCGAGAAAATTCATCAAGTGATCATTATTGAGGTTTGCGTATTCATCTAGAAACGCAAGTTGAACTTTGCGTAATCAACGATTCACGAAAATAGAGGTTTGCGTATTCAACAGGAAACGCAAGATAAGGTTTGTGTTTTAATCGTGAAACGAAAAGCTGAAGAAATTAAGTTCGGATCGAGAAGTAAGCTTTGCGCAATAAGCTTGTCACGAAAAGTTAGCTTTGCGCAAGTAACTAGACACGCAAAGTCAGGTTTGTGTTAGTCTCTCATTACGCAAAGCTACTCGACCCACAACCAGTTCATCACGCAAAGTGTGGTTTGCGCAAGCAGCACGTCACGCAAAGTCTTGGTTTGCGCAAGCAGCATGTCACGCAAAGTCTTGGTTTGCGCAAGACGCCCGTCGCGCAAAGTTTATTTTGAGTTTAAATTGTTTCTCTCATTCTGTGTTTTTCATACTTAGCTAATTTTCTGTGATTTTTCTTGATTGTTTCATTCGGACTAACGATCAGTTTATAGTTTCTTATTGCATATATTTCTCAAACAGGTTCATTCAAGATGACTTCTAAAGATGCTCTTTCTATCGGCACTGATGTCAAACCTCCAGTACTGTTCAAAGGAGAATATGAACAGTGGAAAGACAGATTTCTGGATTTTTTGGACCGGCACACAAATGGAGAAAATATTCTTCTGTCCATCATGGAAGGTCCTATGGTACCAATCACAGTTCAAATACCTGATGATGACTCATCTGATAGTGAAGATGGTACTGAGGAAAGAGAACAGAAGATGAAAACAGTTCCAGTAGAGTATAGTCAATATTCAGAGGAACAGAAAAGCCGATATAAAGCAGACAAGCAAGCAAGATCTCTTATTCTTCAAAGTATCACGAATGACATCTACGTCAAGATAGACAGCTACAAGGGAAATGCTAAGAAGATGTGGGATCAGTTTTAGAAAATGATGATGGGATCCAAGGTAGGTAATCAGATGAAAGTGGCTAACTGCATCAACAGTTATGAGAAATTCAAAGCCAAAGAGAATGAGAGCTTAGAAGATACTTATGAACGGTTTGTCTTGCTTCTGAATGAGTTGTCCAAGAATAAGGTGAAAAAGAAGCAACTTGAGAACAATGTCAAATTCCTGAGCATCCTACAACCAGAGTGGAAGAAGCATACACGTAGGATGAAACAAATGAAGGATCTGAATGACATACCGTTACATGAGGTATATGAGACTCTGAGGCAAAATGAGGAAGAAGTGGAAGAGAAAAGAGCTGAGAAAAAGAAGGATGAGACAGTTCCTGAACCTATTGCTTTGGTAGCAGGAGAGAAGAAGAAAGAAAAGAAAGAGAAGAAGAAAAAGAAGAAAGTGCTTACCAGTTCTGAATCAGAATCATAATCAGATGGAGATGATGGAGAAAGCCTCAAACAGACTATGTTGTTATTGACCCGAGCTTTCCAAAAGAAAATCTACAAAAAGTCGGGATCAAATTCTCAGAGGTACTCTTCATCCAGTTCCAAGAATCATAAGCATCGAGAAAGAGTTGAAGGAAAGCGACACGAAGAGAACCGGTATGTGGAAAGGAATCTGGAAGAAAAGAAGAAGTTTGTGAATGACTACGCAAGCACTGAAAAGAAGAATGCTAATGATATGATGAAATGCTACAACTGTGGCAAGATTGGACATTTTGCTAAAGATTGTAGAAAGCCGAAGGTTCTAAACTCTCAGTATTATCAGAACAAACTGCTATTGGCCAAACAGCAAGAAGCAGGCATAACATTAATGGCTGAGGACGAATTTTGGTTGGATCATTCTGATCAAGAGAATGACAAAGAGAAGGAAGAAACTGCTCATCTCTGTCTAATGGGAAAAGAGGTCAAGTATGATGAGTCAGATGACGAGACAGCTGAAGAGGTATTAAAGTTAACTGAAAAAGATCTTATAACCAAAATGGAAGCTATGATGGTTGAGCTTAATGATCTTCAAGTAAAATTGAAGAAAGAAAAAGACAGAGTTGCTAAAAGAAACAACAAGATCTTTGAGCTTAATAAGTCTATTATTGGTAACAAAGATCTAATTGATTTGTTATGCAAGTCTGCTTCTGATTCTAAAGTTCAAGTAGATTATTTTGAAAAGAAGATTTCTGATTTTGAAGTTAAATTTTCTAAGTATGAGTTTGAGAAGAAAGAATCTGCATTACCTGTTTATCTGAAGAAGTCCAAGACAGTTGTCGAGAGCGTTAATGTTACATTTGATGAAGAAATGGCTTCTGAACAACTCAGTTCAGAACCCGTTATCACTGGAGTATTAGCTTCTTGGCAGATCAGTCCAGAACCTGTTTCTTTGCAAGGTGCCACCAAAATTGTCCCTTTTCCCAAGGACACGCCTCTTCCACACACAGAGGTATTCGTTGCCTCTGTCACACACAAGAGTGACCCCCAAACCACTTCAGAGTTGATGGAGAGAGAACACAATGATTATGTGGATCTAGAACAACCACAGGATCCATTCAACAAGGATCTTAAGGGAGTCTCTGAAACTACCCCAAAGAACTTGTTGACATAACTTCCATAGATGATTCCTCTATGGAGCATCGAGGATTGGAAGGAAATCCCACAGAGCTCAACATCCCCACAGGCTATATGGGTGCCAAAGACTCGTTGGCTAAATCTGGAACATGTGTTGTTCTAGAGGTTACCTCTGACACTTTTGTCACAAAGGGCGAGTTTAAAGCCTTTGCTGACATAGTGCTCACAAAACTTGACGAGTTGAAAAGCTCTGTCTCTATGGATTCTCAGGTCATTGCAGAAGCTCTTAAATCAAACACAGATGCCCTGAACGCTCTTCGCTAATCTTCAACCCAACATTCGGAGGCGATCACTGAACTAAGAACAAACTGCGCAACCAGAGATGATCTTCGAGCATGTGGGCAAATGATCATCGCCCACTCAAATCAAATTCAGGTTCTAGGGGATATCTGCACAAAGGAAATGCCGAAAATTGCTCAACAAATAGTTCAGTCAAGGGTGGATGATCTGACCAAGCTCAGAGATGAAATCAAGGACATGACTCGCAGTATCATGGTCCTCTTTCAACCACAGACGTCCACTTCTGCACCCTTAACTTCTGTGAATGACCTCTCTCTTTTGCCAAGAAAACGGACTTGGAAACTATGGGGAACCAGGTTCTCAGCAACATCAGACATCTTCGATCTGACTTCGCTAAATAAGGCAAGAAGGTGGCAGCGGATTTGAAGAGAACGGTGGCCACATTTCGTTTCAAGTCTGATGTGGAAATCAACGAACTGTCCTTGGCCGCAGGGGACATTCTGCAGAAGATCAATAGGCATGTGGACGAACACCTCTGGAAGCGGAAGAAGAGAACAGCCCCTACGACTTGCCAAGAGGAAGCATCCCGGAAACACACAAGGCATGAGGACCAGGATCCAGATGCACCTGGCCCTGGCCATCATGAGGGGGAGAAGACTTCAACAACAAAAGCACTCGTCATCTCTGTCAATCCTCTTGAAGCCACTCCTCTTCAAGTCGTACCTCAACAGGAAAAATCCGGCCATGGTTCTCATCAGGGGGAGAATCTGCAAACAACAAAAGAAGCACCTATCCCAGAAGTTCCCCTGAACCAAGTCCCTATAAGCTCAGAACCTGAACCATAGAGATCATCTAAACAACAGGTCTCTGCAGCCTCCTCTCCCATCAGAATCCAAATCACAGAATCCCCACCAACTGCCAAAGATAAAGGCAAGGCCATAGCTACAGAACCTCTGAAGAAGATCAAATCTCCTCCTCCCACCTCTGAGAAACTACTAAAGAGCTCTTTTGATGCCATCAAAAGAGTAAAACCTGAAGAGGAAGATTGGGTGTTTGATTTGCAACCTCTGTCTGAACTCCCCATCCTGGAACCACTTGCCAAACCATCAAAGGATAGAGTTGCAGAGGTTATCCAAGGCTTTGAAAGCGAGGAGACCCTTCCCTGTCCCTCCAAAGAAGAACATAGAATAAGAAATGTACAAATACTCTATAGTCGCGGAGCTCAAGATCTTCCCTCTGTCAGACTCTAAGAGGAAACTGTATCATAGGAAAGAAGGAGATTCTATAAAGAGAAAGCCAAGCCAAAATTCAAAGTCTTCACCATGGCTAAGATCTCAGAGGTTCTGACAATCAAACTTGGACACACAAAGTGCAAGAACTTCTGGTTCAGTGAATATGCTGTGAAAAGGGAATATCAGAAAATATGGACTTTCACAGACGCAGATCTACCGAATCTTCACCCTCATGATCTTCCATAGCTATTCAAATGGACAGAGGATAAGTTTGGTTGGAAGAAGGAATACCAAGAAGCGCGTCTCACTATCAAGAGGGTCCTGAGAGAAAAGTTATTGTTGTACAGTATAGCCGACTTTCAAGTGGCACTTGACTTGGGAGTCAAAAAGGTAAACTTCCCTCCACCAGAAGACAGCTTACCACCCTCTGCCAATTTTCTGCCGAACTCTATCATCACTTTACCTTTCAGTTTTGTGTACTTGAATCCCAAAGGAGAAAAGAAATTATTCATGGGGAAAGAAAGCCAAAAGTACTCAACCGAATCTCTGCTGCTCATTCAAGATCTACTTATCAAGCACAAAGGAACACCACTCGTACCCACATAAGTTGCAGATGTTCTTCTGATAAACATAGGTGCAACCTTAAACTTCAGAGACCTATGCGTGTGCTACTACAGAGAACTGAAGAAAGAAGGTGGGTTTGGAAAGAAGATCGACGATTTCCCAGACGCCAAAGTATAGGCTCTGAAGAATTGTATTTCCAATTTTACTTTCATTATTGTAATCAAATGTAATTGTCTTCTGGCATTTCTATTAAATGAAAGTAGACAGATGAAAGTCCAAGAATCACTAAATCTCTAGAGAGAGAAAGTAGAGAGAGAGTATACGCTCCAAATGTAAACTGATATTCAAAGTAAGGTTCCAAAATTACAAACTCAAAGCACCTAAGGGACTTAAATACCCCAGGTCTTAACCAATACAGATAAGCACTCTAAGAACAGTAAAGACAACTGAGAATAAATACAATGATTACTACAAGATTAGTCTTAACAATCTCCCCCTTAGTAATCATTGGCACATTGGTCTTCAAAAAACAATCTTCTAAACCAGCATTGACCATCTAAGCAACTTTGGTGAATCATTGACGCTCTTCTTTTTGACGAAGTCTATTCAGTCCAATTAACACTTCCAAACATCGCAGAGTGGATCAGAAATTCAATCTCTCTTGAATAGTATCCAAAGTCTTCTTGAGGAGACGAATTTCATCATTATCAACCAGAAATGCATTACTTCTTGTTTCCAAAAATCTTCTTTTAGCCTCTTTCAGATGTTGCTCCAACTGAAGCTTGATCACCTTTAAGGTTCCATCAGAGTAATGAGCAATTTCTTCAAATCTGAAAAAGCATTTTTCATTTGAGCCATTTTTGTAGACAACTCCATAAGGATCTTGAACAATGGTGAGTAGAGGATAAGACTCTAAGTTTGGCAAGCTTCGATTGGGCCTTTGAAGATTTACAACCGGCTGAAAGCTTTCAACGGCCATATGGAAATTAAAAACACTGAAGAATCGGATTTGTCGTTGAATGAATCTTTTTATAACAAACAATGCCTGAGAAACATCCTGATTTCTATGATAGAGATTCCTGAAATGATCATATAAGAACTCAATATAATCAATGGAAAGATCAGTAAAATCTTCCTCTGAAAAGATATATCGCCTGCAATCTCTTCTTTCAACTTCAAAGTCAGGATACCAGATATTCACAAACTTGTTGATCGTAACTTGAACAATCAAGTGTGGAAAAGAAACAGTATTATTCCTTTTGCGCTGGCACTTTATGAACATTAAGTATTCATACTGATAGGCATCTGACTCTTTCTCAACTCCAAGAATTGCAAAAATGTTGATCGGTCTTCTTCTAGAAGCAAAGATGTTACTCTGAGTATCTTCTAGAAAAGTTGATCTTTGCCTGGAAGCCAAATATCTACGTTGCAAACTTCTTTGTCTCTGTTGTCTGGTCAAAGTTGGTCCTTCTTTCAGGATAGTCGGTGGAATCACGGGTTCAGAGAGAGGAACATCAGCTTGTGCTCTAGACGACTGAACAACTTCAAATGAGCTTGAAGGAACGGTGGTAGTTGGAGCTGAACTAACAACAAGAGTAGAAGTAGATGCAGTTTCATGTACTTGATTTGCTTCAGTAACTGGAGTTGATTCAGGAACCTCATCATGAGTAGGAAGATCACTGTACAATATGTCGGCAATTTCTTCGTCCTTTGCATCCAAAAACACATAATCATCTTCTGTATCAGAAATGACGATTAAGTCATCACACTCCTCTTCTTTGACTTGGCAAATTTTCTCAAATCTAACATCTTCATCATCGTCTGAATTTATTTCTATAAAATTCGCAAAGAATGATCTCATATCATTAGCTGCCTCTGAATCTTCAATCTCTTGAGCCCTTGCTGAAACATCTGGATCCATATACACAACAATCTGCATATTATTTTCAATATTGTGCTCAGAAATATTCGGTACATTAGGCATAGAAGACAAGTCAGCATTTTCAATCATAACATTCACAAGATCTTGAATCCTACAGTCTTGAACGTTATCAGTACTCTTCTCTTTATCAACTGCATCTTCTTGTGACTGATCCTTTCTAGCAGACAAACCCTCCACCCGCTGTCTCTTATTCATCTCCCCCTCATGACCATGAGGATCGGGATCATCCTAGTCATGTCGGCGTTTAAGAGACGTACCTGCCTCAGTCCTGCAACTCTGTTCATGAATTTCAAACCTGTTAGATAGTTCAGAAAAGGCTTGAATCATGAAAGATTTAATATCAGCAAAGCTAGTTTGAACTTCAGATCTGAAAGCATGAAACTCGTCAGATAAAGCAGTAATTCTTTCAGAATCAGTCGAAGGAACTAGAGGCGGCGTAGGCTGGAAATTCCTTAGAAGAGAGATCAAATCTTGATCTTGATGTTTAGGCAGTGACATCAAAAGAAGACGAGCATAGAGTAATTCTGTCAACTCGGTAATTGGAAGATCATGAAGAGAAGATCGTGAAGATGAACCAGGAGGAACTGTAGTAGATCGTTGAGGCATAGAAGTCGATGCAGAAATACCAGCTGTCTGAGTAAATGGTGGAGGCAGAGGAATAGACATGATTGCAGGAGGTGTGGTGACAGTGGAAGATGTATCTCGTAAAACTACCCCAGTTGGTCTTCTAAACGGAATCACTTCAGGAATCGAAGAGGTATCAATTTCTGGCATTTTACCCTTGAAGAAAGCACGCAATTTCGGAATTTCCGCTTGCCTGTGCTCTTCAAATTGCTCACTCATCTTTCGAATAATCTCATTTAGAGTAGAGAATTTATCAGAAGAAACCCGAGCTTGAACAGAAGAAAGCTCTACAGCTGAAACAGTTGTAGAATGAATAGCAGCAAGAAAAGTTGCTGGAGCTTGACTTATCTGTGTTGAGGCTTGAGCAAACTCTAAATCCAATTCATCCACGTGAATACGAGCAACTGAAGTATTAATAGAAACCGATTCATCTTTTGATACAACCTCTTTTGAAACATCTACTTCTGGTTCCTTAGATTGCCTTGTATAAACCCGAAGACTCGGTTGATCAACATCATCACCATCATCATTATCATTGTCATCATCTTCACTTCTAGGAATATCATCAGCAGTATCTCTATCTTCATCATCATCAGCATTAACATCAGCATCAACAGCAGGATCATCAATATCATCATCATCCTCAATATCGATAGTAGCAGCAGTACTAGCTGCAGGATCAATGTCAGCAAGAACATCATCATTTTGTTGAGTTGCAACTGCTTCTTGTTCTACAGATACTTCAACTTGTTTCTCAACAGTTTCTACTTCATGTTCTGAAGATTCTTCAACCTCTATATTTGCAACAGCATCTTCCACTTCAACCTTTTGAACATCAGCAGCGTGTGCGTCATGAGATGGCTCATCTTGTGCAGCCTCCAGAAATTCATTCTCCATGCAGTATTCAACAACGGTATCATCAGTTATATCGGCGTAGTTCGCAATTAAAGCATATGGAATGGTCATGGAGAAGTTGAACGATTGCTTCCGTTTCTGAATGTAGAGCTTTTCTGTGCCCAGAACCTGCGGCCAAGATAATCTGCGTGGAATAGTTGAATTGCTTCTGAGCACACTTCGAATGATCAGCTTCAAGAATCTGATAAATGGAATGAACTTGCGCTTCTTGTTTGTTATCTTGTCTTGTACCCTCTCCGAGAGTTCAGTCCAGAATATATATGTGTAGTCGACATGCAAGTCATAGATGACTGCATGGAACAATCGGAGATACAGAAGACTAGCACTGTCCATTCCAGAATGTTTTGCTATAAGGCATCTGATGATGACAGAGAAGAGAGCATACCAAACTGGATCACTAACTCTGTTCAATGTACCAGTATAGCCAAGATTACGAATTCCTTCAAAAACTTCCTCTTCAAACGGAAAGCTGTCATATGTAGTTCGGCGTGGTCTGGAGTTGGGCTCAGGACGCTCCAGTATCAGTCGTAGACGCTTGTATGAAAGAAAAGAATCATACTGATCAATTTGTAGATCAAAGCGGTGCGGGCGTGCAAGCTCATTCTTGGTAATTGTATGCCAGGCTTGCTGAATGTATACCTCTGGAACTTCAACACATGATGTAAGAGCCTGTGCAAGTGGATGTCCTCTAAGAATCGCTCGAATCACTGGATGTATCTTAATTCTGTAAAAATCCACAAAATAGTTGTTCGGCTTGTATGGCAGAATATACAACATGATTGGGAAGACATCGTTCGGCGTTCGGCGTGATTCAGACATATTTGCCCCTACTAAAGAAACAGACGGCATCGGCGTCTCATGTGAAGCTTGATCAGATGGATCCTCGAGAATATCATTCTCGTCTTGGATCATGGGATCAGTATGGGTGTTAGTAGACATTGAATAGACCTGGAAAACAAAAACGAAGAAAAATTAAACAAAGTAAGAAAACTGAAAAATTGAAAATTTTTCTAAGTCTGGTTTGTGCAACATGTTAGAAACGCAAAGAGAGGTTTGCGCAATGAACGTGATACGCAAAGGACAGTTTGCGGAACAGGCATGATACGCAAAATGAAGTTTGCGTATTTACATAAAGATTTGTTAGTCGCACCAAATATAATATCATCTACATATATTTGAACTAAGCAAATATCCAAGTTTGATCTATAAATGAAAAGAGTGGTATCGATGGATCCTTTGGGGAAGCCGGATTTGATTAAGAAGGCTAACAGCTCATCATACCATGCGCGCGGTGCTTGTTTCAGGCCATACAACGCTTTATCGAGAAAATATACGTGATCAGGACGGTCATTGTCAACAAACCCCTCTTGTTGAGATACATAGACTTCTTCTTTCAATTTCCCGTTGAGGAAGGCTGTCTTCACGTCCATCTGATACACGGTAAAGTTGCGATAAGCAGCAAAAGCAAGAAACATACGAATAGATTCAAGTCGAGCGACCGGCGCGAATGTTTCATCATAGTCAATTCCTTCTTCTTGTCGATATCCCTTGGCTACCAATCTTGCTTTGTTCCGAATAACAATACCATCTTTGTCTTTCTTATTCTTGAATATCCACTTTGTTCCAATTATGCTCTTTCCTTTCGGTCGTGGTACAAGTCTCCAAACTTTCAGCGCGTCAAATTGATTGAGCTCCTCTTGCATAGCTATAATCCAATCCGGATCCTCCAACGCTTCAGAGACTTTTGTTGGTTCAATCTTGCTTAGAAAGCAAGTGAAGATATATTCGTTGGATGTAGCCGTCCTGGAACGTGTAGACACACTAGCTTGAGGATCTCCAATAATTTGATGAATTGGATGAGATCTTGTCCATTTTGTGGTATGAGGGAGAGGATCAATAATTTCTTGAACAACTTCTAATTGATGAGGGAGAGGTTCAGGAGCCTCTATTTCAGATGAAGATATGGATACTGTCTCGACAGGAGGAGGGGGAAGTTCAACAACTTCAAAATCAGACTCTGGAAGTGGTGGTTGAACATTAGCAGTTTGATCTTCATTCTGAACTTGTTCTTCTTGAACAGGTTGATCGTGAGCAAATTATTCTTGAATAGGTTCAGTGATCACATGTTCCGGTTCTGATTGCTCATTATCTGATTGTACTTGATCAGATGCAGAAATACTGGTTTGAATGACAGGAGGGACTGGAACAGCATCAATGTCAGAGATAGTTGCAGCGGAATTGGATGTAGATGCGCTCACAGTATCCTGATTCAAAGCATTTGAAACATTATTAGAAGTAGACTTGGGAACATCATCATAAAAATTCTCAAAGAGAAAATCTAAATCAGAAAGATTAAGAATAGAAGAAGAAGGATCCTGATTTGTATGTTGAAGTGCAGGTTCCGAACTGTGTTTTTCAGAAGCTGAATTCCCAGTAAGTACGAGTTTTGTGCCTGGTTGACCAGAAACCAAATCGGCAGCTTCGTCAAATTTGACATTTACGCTCTCTATCACTTTTCTTGCAGAGATCAGAAAGACTCTGTAAGCAGCAGAATTAGAAGAATAACCCAGAAAGATACCCTCATCTGCCTTCGGACTAAACTTGTTCAGATTGTCTCTATCATTCAGAACATAGCATTTACACCCAAATGACTTGAAATATTTGACGTTCGGTTTGATACCGTTCATCAGCTCATATGGTGTTTTGTTGAAACGACGATGCAGAATTGAGCAGTTCTGAGTATGACAGGCAGTTGACACATCTTCAGTCCAATAAGACAAAGGAAGACCTGAATAAGCAAGCATTGATCTGGCAGCCTCTAAAAGCGTTTTGTTTCTTCTTTCAACAACCCATTTTGTTGTAGTGTTCTGGCAGCAGAAAACTGTTGTTGTATACCTTGATCCTCGTATAATGCTTCAAGAGTGATGTTCTTGAATTCAGTGCTATTGTCGGATCTGACAATCTTGACTTGCTTTTGCTTATTTGTCTGAATAGTTTTGATGAGGTTGATGAGGACATCGGGAGTCTCGTCTTTTGACTTGAGAAACTTTACCCATGTATATCGAGAGTAGTCATCAACAACAACCAAGACATATCTTTTCTTACCAATGCTCTTTGTCTTCATCGGACCGCATAAATCAACATGCAGTAAGTCAAGTATGTCTGAAGTACAGAGTTCAGGCTTTGGTTTGTGAGGAGCTTTCTTCATCTTTCCTTTCTCACAATCCTGACAGAGGTGGTCTTTTTGGAAACGGAGAACTCGAAGACCTCTCACTGATTCATTATTGACCAAGCGATCCATATACTTAAAGTTTAGATGTCCTAGTCGTCTGTGCCAAATCCAACTTTCATGAACAGAAGCTTTAGAAAGCAAGCAGATATATGAAGGAATTTTGATCTTGGAAAGATCAATGGTATATAAGTTGGATCTTCTTTTTCCCACCAGTAAATCTCTGCCACTATCATTCTTCACAGCAACTCTTTTAGATTTGAAGCTAACTTCAAGATCTTTATCACAGAACTGCCCGATGCTGAATAAGTTGTGACTTAGACCTTCAACGTAGCTGACTCTCTTGACAGTTATATTACCTTGAACAAGATCACCATAACCAAGAATCGGAGCAGTCTCACAGTTTCCAAACTTAACACGACCGCAACATTTTTCTTTATAATTGGAAAGTAGTGATTTGTTGCCAGTCATGTGTTTGGAACACCCCGAGTCTAGATACCATAAACGACTAAGCTGCACATACAGAAACTACACAGATTTAGGTACCCATATGCTTATGGGTCCCTTCTTGTTAGATTTGTGTTTTTTACTTTTTGAAAATTTATTTTTATAATTCTCATGAAAGCAATCATCAATACAGGAATAAACATAATCATCAGAATCACAACTAGAAGAAGATGAAACATGCTTTGCAATGTGAATCATTTGCGGAATTGAATATTTTGTATTTTTATTACAAAAAGCAAATGTATCATTGTCACAAAGATTCACTACACAAGTATCTTCTAACAATCCAGACTCTATAGATTTCTGCTTTATCCTCCATATCAGCTTTTGTGATCTCTTCACAGTCCGATCTGAAACAGAAGAATCAGAAGAATTAGAATTTTCAGACAAGACACTATCATGTTTCCTTGACTTCTTTGATCTTCTTCTTTGACGCTTCTTTTTATAATATTGAACATTTAGCGTTAAAGAATCATCAATAATTGAATCAGAAGAAGAAACTTTATCTAAGAAATCAGCCTGAGCATTTGACATTGAAGAACTAGCCTTGGAATGAGAATTTTGAAAAATGAACAAGTCAGGAGGAGGTTTGCGCAATGCATTGGTTGCGCAAACTGAACTTTGCGCGATCAAAGGCTTGCGCAAAGTGTCGGTTTGCGTAACCAACTGGTTGCGCAAATGCACATTGTTTTTAAGAACTTGAGTATTTTCCTTAGAACTTTTAGAAAAAACAGAATAAATTTTGTCTTCAAAACTTGTTTTCATTATAAAAAGAAATAAATCGTTTTTTAAATCAGTTTGAAGACTTTGTTCTTCCAATTTATCTTCAAGATCAACTATTTTGCCTTCTAACACTAATGGGGGAATGTATCTCCTAGAATCATACGACACCGGAGATGCATTTTCCTTATTAGTATTAGCATATATATCAACAAATTCAGTTGGTAATGAAGATTTATTGGAAGATTTGATATTTAAAACATTTTTGGAATTTCTGGACTTCTTCGTTTTCTCAGGAAAATACTTTGCATTTTCAGACGTATAAACAAATGGCATTACCATTTTCTTGTTATGCATCCTCTTTTGATTTTCAATTTCTAAAACTTGCTTTTCATTCAACCAGTCAATTTTAAATTGAGGAGCATAATTCGCAAGAGTTAGATAATCAAAATTATATAAGGTTGGGGTTTTTGAAATAACATTGTTTAGACAATGAGAATTTTCAAAACCAAGTCCCCACCTTTCTTTTATAGCCTCGTCACTCCTAGGCTTATTCATATATATAGTCTGCTCAGCTTGATTTCTCTTATACAATTTTTCTTCTAACACAATTATTTTATCAGATTAACTTTTGTTCAAATTAGTCAATTCAGTCAAAGAATCACGATAAGTCTGATTTGATAATTCTAAGTCATTCAAATTCGTTTGAAATTTCTCTTTTGTGTCATTTAAAATGATCTTTTCATCTTTCATAGAAAATTTCAACTTTTCAATCAAAACAGACTTTTCTTGATTATCAAGCTTTTCAGAAATGAACTTAGAACGAAAATCATGTAAAGCATTGACAATAACGTTCAATTGAGAAGAAACAAAGTTCACATGAAACTCAGAAATTACCTCAGAATCATCAGTGGAAGTGTCATCTTCTTCATCATCACTCTTGTCATCCCCTATGAAGCACATGGCTGCAGTCTCTTCATTCTCAGCCTAGTTATCAGAATGATCCAACCAGTACTCCTCTTCAGTAAGCAGATTTGTTCCGTTTTCTCTTTTCTCTGGCAGTTCCATCTTCTTTCTGTAAAAAGCAGAGTACTTGACAACCTTCACTCTACATTCCTTTGCAATATGCCCCGGTTTCCCACAGTTGTAGCAATTCATAACCTTCTTTTCATCCTTCTTTGGTTCAACCGCTTTAGTAGGCTCATATTTTGGAATATATGTCTTTGAGGAAGATCCGGGTTCCACTTTCTTTGATCCGGATGTAAAGCGCAGGTTGTTCGATCCTGATCTGTGTTGGAACCGTTTCTGATAATGTTGAGTGAGTAGAATCATAGCTTTTTCCAGAGCCTCACCATCATCATCTGTTGAACCATCATAAGCAGATTCAGATAAAGCTTGCTCAGCCAGTTAGCTAGCCAGAAGAGCAATTGGATCCACTGACTTAGGCTTATTCTTCTTGTCAAGCTTAGCCTTCTTTTCCAACACCATGGTCACATTGGTTATCAGAATTTCATATAGTTCCTGAATGGGCATAGTAGAAATCCTAACATCATTTCTCATCCTATGACAAGACTTGCTCCATTAAGGTTGAAGGGCATTCAGAAACTTCAGGTTGGATTCTAACTCAGTCTTTGTCACTTTGATCTTATACAGATCATTGATGACTGCCCAAAATCTATCAAATACGTTTTTCAGTCTTTCTCCATCCTTAGCTTTGAACTCCTCAAAATTATTCATGTATCTGGTCTGACACAGTTGAGTTGACACAGCTGTACCAAGCATGATCTTTTCCAATTGAGTTCACATAAGCATAGGATTCTGTTTGAAGCAATCAATTCTGTTGTAGATCGAATTTGGTAGTGCAAGAATCAGATTGGACTTTGCCTGACTGTCAGCTTGATATCTCAACAATTCATCAACATCATACTCCCTCAGAGACTTCTCTACAGTTGAAGCCAGAGTAGTTGCAGTAGCTGGTATAACTTTCATTGGCCTCTCCATAGGACCCTCAGTCAGAGATTTCATCATGTTATCCCCATTTGGTTGTCTTTCTATGAAGCTAATAAATCGGTCCTGCCACTATTCAAATTCATTCTCGTTGATCAGTACAGGAGGACGTGTGTCAGACCCCAATGACATCATCAGGTCATTCTTGTACACTTGAGCTTGCAATGACATCTTTGAAAAAATCAAAAAGTCAGAAAAAAAATTCTAAGTCCGGAACACACGCAAACTGAAGGTTTACGTAAGCAATGAGATCCGCAAACTAGACTTTGCGTAAGCTGAGTGATGCGAGAACCGAGCTTTCCGGAACAAGAAGATTGCGCAAATTGGGCTTTGCGTAAGAAGAAGGATACGCAAACTAAGCTTTGCGTAAGTAGAAGGATACGCAAACTAAGCTTTGCGTAATAAGCTTGAACCGAGAAGTGAGCTTTTCGGAAGCTTGATACACAAAATGAAATTTGCGTATATAGCTTGATGCGATAACCCTGAAAAACACTAACACAAGGATTAGTACTATAAGAACTTGCGCAAAGTATTAAGAACTTGCGCAAACCTATATGAATCTTGTGCAAATCTACAAGAACTTGCGCAAAACGAAGAATACAAGAAAAAATTCGCAAGAACGATTAAAACTTTGAAATTAAACCAAGAAAATCACACACTGATTATTGAAAAACATTTTCTAACAACTTTCGACCAACAATGTCGATTAAAAACAACTAAATCACAAATTTGATGATAGAACAGTACGAGAACGAGTTTTTTTCAGAAACTTTTTAAATCTTAAAATCAACGATCAAAACTTGGTTTCATGCAGAATTATGTGAAGCAAATATGATCGATTACTAAAAACGATTCTAATGAAACCAAATTCAACACAAATCGATCACAAAACAATCCAAATTTGATGAAAAATCAAGAAAACGAGATTTTCTTGAAAAATTCAAGAAAATCGATCAAGTTTTCGATTAATCTACAAATTCAGAAAATAGAAAACGAATTCTATCAGTTCTCTCAAGATTTAGATTGCTCTGATACCAATTGAAAGTCCAAGAATCACTAAATCTCTAGAGAGAGAAAGTAGAGAGAGTATACGCTCCAAATGTAAATTGATATTCAAAGTAAGGTTCCAAAATTACAAACTCAAAGCACCTAAGGGACTTAAATACCCCAGGTCTTAACCAATACAAATAAGCACTCTAAGAACAGTAAAGACAACTGAGAATAAAT
Organism: Arctium minus; assembly: GCA_954870635.1. NCBI lineage: Eukaryota > Viridiplantae > Streptophyta > Magnoliopsida > Asterales > Asteraceae > Arctium > Arctium minus. The sequence continues at coordinate 73,874,248 of OX941086.1, forward strand.
ACAATGATTACTACAAGATTAGTCTTAACAACAGAGGTTGAGTTCCTTTCACCTCTTTTGTTTCTAGCTTAGCCATCACTCCAAATTACAATTTTTTATTTTTCAACACTTAGCGGGAGATTGTTAGCTCCATCTACCATGTTTAGAAGTGTTGAAAAATAGGCTAAGTATGGAAACCTCTGTTGTCTAGAAAGTCTCCGCAGAAGATACAAAGCTCAAAGACTACTCCGCAGAAGACGCGCCAGAGGACAAACCTGATGATGATTCTCAGATCACAGAGCCTCTGTGATCACTCACAGAGCCTCTGTGAAGTCTAACCTCTGGAGGTCAGTGTTGGAGTTTTACAGGATGGCTCAAGACAAGACCACGTGCACAACACGTGAGACCTGCTGTACGAAGATCCGCATGATCAAGTAATGGGCGTCCCACGATGTTTTACTTTACAGGTGGCATTCCGTTTATGGAATGTCAGTCTTTGTCTTGTACAAAGGGGTGTATCCTTCTTGTATATTATGGGAGCACCACCTTAGAGTTTTAGAGAGATAAAACGAGCACACACAAGAAAAAATAGATATTGTATCTTCCAAGAAAATATTTGCACATACCAGTGTGTGTTCTTGGTGTTCTTCAGTAATCAATGAAACAGTTCTTTGAGTAACTTTCTTATAATACTTTACTTCCTGTTCATTAATTACTTGTGTGTTTACTACCTTGCATGTTCTATCTTTTCTACACATCTTAAACGCTTTCGCACTCTGTTTAATTAATCTGTGTGTAGTAAAAGGTTAAATCAAGTTAAAGAACATCATAACTGGGATCAAAAAATTCAAAGTTCAACGAGATTAAGAAGATGAACAGTCCATAACATCGAATTCAATCCAGTTAGCGTATCCTGCAAGAAATCAAACATAATACACAAGAACAAAGAAAACATTAACAAAAAGAACAAAATATACACCTTGAAATCAGGAATCGATCAAGAAATCGAAGAAAAATCGAAGAAAAATTGAAGTCGCAAACAAGGGTTTAAGAGGTTTTCGTGCACCGAAGAATTCGTAAGATGAAAAGATGCGAAAGTGAGGGTTTTCATAGAATACAAGTGTATATATACCCTAGAGTAAAGATGACACGTGGCACGAGGTGATTGGACCTCCCACTTTTCGCAGAAACAAATATACGAATTGTCTCAAAGAATAGACAATGAGTGTGTGAGAATTCGCATGAAGCAATTATGTGAATTCTGTGCAAGACAAAGAATTCGTATAGCATTATGATGCGAATTCTTCACACTTCGCAAAGAGGCATATGCGAATTGTTAGAATTCGTATCACTCTGATGTGCGAATTCTCAAGAATTCGTTCAACACACATCTGTTAATTCTGAGGATTTCGCATGATAGTGTTATGCGAATTATTGACTTAACAACATTTCCAACTTTTGAAAAACATTCTAAATGAGGAAACTTGCTAATTTAGGAAACTTTTCAAAAACATGCAAAAATGGAAACTTTCCATAAATAGAAACTTTCCAAATATGACATTTTTCACTCATTTTATTTCCAAAAACTTTACTCACACTGCACACTTACAACCCTTTTTCAGATATAATCTGTAACAAGCTCCCCCTTTACTTGAGGTCTTTTTCTTTTGATTCTTGAAATGTCTTTGTTCTTTCTTGATGTATTTGTTTGTCATTACTTGCTTGCTCCCCCTTGACATCTTATGGACCTTTATACACACTGTATAGATATGCTCCCTTAACATATCTACATACAAAGAAAAAAAAATGTAACAATTAAGATCAGTTTTGCTAAAACATTGAAAACTCCCTGTAAGAATATAACATTCAAGATTTTCAGTATCTTGACATTGAATTTTGAGTCCTAGACTGCTATGTGTAGAAGTCATAGTCTTAAGCATTGAAGATTGGGTCTTAAACTATTGTGTTTAGAAGCCATTTTCCTTCACTCCTTATTGAGTTCAGGTTCCTGCATCACAGGTTTAATAGGTTTTGGTACCCAGATAAGTTTGGGTCCATTCTGGTTAGTATGTGAAAACTTCATTGAGTGGTTTCCACCTCTGTGATAATCAGTATTAGTAAACTTTCTGTGAGAAAAATACCTTTTGTGTATATGTGCTTTGTGAACAAAATCATCACTACTGCAATATGAACAACAAAGTTTTCTTTTTGCTAACCTGATCAGATGCTTGTTTGACTTGATAGCATCAGATGCAAAAGATTTACCTTTTTCATCTGTGTTCTTCTTTTCTTAGTCCAACTTCTTCAGATGATTTCTGGTATTTTACTGACTCAGGAGAACCTTTGACAACCTAGATCATCTTCTCTTTCTTGGAAGTACTAAGTCCAGAATAAGCAGCATATCTATCAATAGATTTAACATAGAATGGACTAGAAGGTTTAATCTGATTTAGTTTCAAGACAGTTTGTTTCTTGAAAACCATTTTCTGATATAAGCTATTTACTGATTGAAAAGAACAAACTGATTCACTAGCATCACCATCATAAGAAGATAATACAGGTATATCAGATGCTAACTTGTCAGATAAATCAGTATTAGCTTTCTCAAGTTGACTGATCTTGTCATTCAACTTAACTTTTTCATTACAAATTTGCTTTGCAAATCAGATTTAGCTTTTTGTCCTTTTTGAATATCTGTAGATAAAACAGCTAACTTGTCGGTAAGTTTAGAAATCTCAGATTCAAATTTTTTCTCCAAGTTTTGATTTTTGTCAGAGATTTCTTTGAAAAGCAAATAACTTTTCTTTTCAAATTTTTTCTTTTCTTTATTAAAAACATCTCTTTCAGTAATGACAATCTTTTCAAAATGAGAAACTTGTTTTGAAAGTTTTGCACATCTGAGTTCTAAGTCTTTCTTTTCTGACTCAGCTTTCCTTGAAAGTTCAGATAATTTCAAGTTGAAAGTCTTCTCAAGTTCAACTTTTTCATCTTTGCCTTTATCCTCATAAGTTGACACTTGTAGTTCAGCCTTTGTTAATTTGACATTCAAGGCATCAATATCTTCTTTCAGCTTTAAGTTTTGACTTTTCAACTTCTCATTCTTAACTTTGAGTTCTTCAAGTTCAACTTCCATCTTTGGAATCTCTGGCATATATGACTATGCACAGTCTCTGTTTGTAAGAAACAGATTTCCCTTTTCGTCTGTGTAAGGCATGATTAGTATCTATGAAGAATAATGCTTGAAATGATCTTTAATAAAAAAACAGAAGAATTTGAAGTAAAAATATAGAAAAATCACTTAGAATGAAAAACAAGACAAGAATTCGTATGTAACTATTCGTATGTCACAATTCGCATAGCACACACAAACAACAATTTATATAGAACAATTCGCATAAAAGGATACTAAAAGGATACGAAATGTGAACTTTTCGCATACAAGCATGTGCGAGTTCTGAGCTTTTCGCATGAAAGCATGTGCGAGTTCTAAGCTTTTCGCAAGAAAGCTTATGCGAGTTCTTTGAAATTCGTACAAGACTCAGATATGAATTCTTTACAATTCGTGAGTCTCTCAGATACGAATTTTGAACAATTCGTACATTCACTTGTGAGAATTCTTTCCTTTATCAATTTTCTTATCTGTGAGATGCGAATTCCTTAGACTACGAATTTTGATGATTTGCGAATTATTTCCTTATAATCAATAGAAATAGCTATTCAGCGAATTCAGTTGCTCTGCGAGTTCTACGTGCGAGTTCTTTAATGAATCAGCGAATTCTTTGGATCTTGGCCATTTTCTCGAACTTTTCATCAAAATTCTAATCAACACTTGATGTTTGATTCTGAAACTTGGTAGGGATAATCTTTATGCCATCGAACATAACCCTATGGAGTGAATTTTACCAAGAACAACAATATAAATGGGAATCGATCTTTGACAGTTCGCTACAGGAAACTTTCTGAAAATATACAAATTGATCCAATTCAAACAATCTGTTGATCATTGAGCAATCAATCAAAACAGGAATTGTTCCCTACTATAAACGAACACTGTGGTACAAGATTTACATCAAAAACATCATGAAACCAAATATTCAATTTCAATGAAACAGTAACTTTCTTTTTTTGGAAATTCGATCTTTCTGCTTCAAATCATTGTATCCAAATCATTCTGAATTTTCTGATCAGGCTCTGATACCAATTGTGATCCCAAATATTCAAGCAATCATGCACAAATATGATAACAAACAAAGAATCAAGATGAGAGAAATTGAGTCACAAAATGTAACATCCTAAAATTCAGAGTAATTTAAAACTTCATAAATAAGGCAATATGACATCTGTATTACTATAAACTTCTCAAAAAGTGTATCAGTCCTTAAGACTTTACAAAAACCTGTACGGATTTAGAATTCATCAACAAACTAATCTAAACATAACTATCTAGATTACATTAGTTGACAAACCAAAATTCATCAAAAGAATGGGACTTAACAATGCCCAACTATCAACACACTTTAGTCATCTCAAAAATGCCTCGAGACCAACTCGTCTCTCAAAACCCTGTGCATCCCACCGCTAAGGGAAGCCTGTTATACATATCATTTGACAAAAAGTGTTAGGCTTAAAGCCTAGTGAGAACATACAGTTCATAAATCTCAAGAGATATAATCAAATGCATCAAAGTAAATCCTTCCAAAGGTTTAGTTATGCAAAACACCGTTCTTTGATAATATACGGACAACCGGTCCAAAACACATCTTCCGATGACGGGGATTACCCGATTTACCAAGGATTATAGTTGAACACAAAGTAAACCACAAATCCGCGTTATGAGCTAAATACATGGAACCATGGCCACGAACGCTTCGGTCTGTACTACGATGTGAGGGAGGCCCCCAAGGAACCAGTCATACTCTTCGTTAGACTACATTTGACCCATGGCTAGTAACAGGTCTCACATAACCGTACCAAGTGCCCCCGAAGATCAAATGTATCTAACTACAACAGAAGGGGCACAACCTTCCCAGCCATAAGTCGACTCGATACCTAGGGATCTGCTAGTATTGGTACAGACTCGTCACAACAACATATGTGACCAACCATAAATAAACATATGGTATAAACACATTTGATAAACAAAATGTCATTTCCAGTTCAACTTCTGGTAAGAATGAAAATCATTAAAAATGAGTTCTTAAACATTCTTTTCACATATCCACATAATGTGCAAGTAAAACATTATTTTACTTCACTAAGATAAGATCCATCATTTTAGTCAAAACTGATCGGGAACCCCGAAAATCATCAAAAACTTCATTTATATCAAAATGTGTAGAACATGAAATCATACCGTAGAAATACTTTGGATTTCGCAAATAAGAGTTTTGACATGTATAAAGTTTGTAAAATGGTAGTAGGAACTCACCCAATAGGTTTATACGAAAACCCGAAGAACCAGATATCGACCCTCTTGATAAGACGAACCTTTCTACACCGAAACCTCGGATCAAACACTAGATATTAACCACCAAACTCTAGAGAGAGAAATATACTTAGAGAGAGAGATATCTAGAGAGAGAATAAGAGAGACTTAGAGATTGAGAGAGTGAGATATTTGGAAACTGAAACCCTTAAGTCGGCCAGGGTCTTTCGCGGTTTATGCCGTGACCTCAACTCGCGGCATAACTCGCCCGTGCCATAAAACCCTAAAACCAACAGAGGCTTTCGCGACTAATGCCGCGACTACCACTCTCATGCAAATCGTGAAGCTCGTAAACCCATAATCAACAGTGGACATCGCGACTTATGTCGCGACTCCAAGTCGCGAGCAAGTCGCGAAACTCACTAGAAGTTCACATTTTCACTGAAAACCACGCATTCGAACGATAAACTAATAACGGTGATAACGACAAGAGTTATACACAAGATTTACAACGATACATATAATGAAAATCCAGGGTGTTACACAAAATTAGTCGTATTCATATGTCTCACAATGAATGTTACAATGACTAAATGAGTTACACAAGGCTTACACAAAACAAGACAAAAGAATGCTTTATATAGGGTCAAACAACATCTTGACCTCTACACAAGCTACAAGAAAAGTCAACATAAACACTTAAACAAATTGACTCAAAACTTAACTCTAACAATAAATAAGCTATCAAAGAAGTTATCTGAATTATCAACAGCAGCTATGAAAGAATAAAATACAACGTCTAAATTACAAAAGAAGATTGATCTACTTTCTACAGAAAGAAACAGTTTCTCCACCAAGATATCATAACTTGAAGGAATCATTTTCAAGGTAGAGTTGAGTGCACAAAAGAGTCCAGATACTATTACTCAATCGCCTCTGAATGATTCAACGGACTCAGAATGTTCATTCAAGACAACTTCAAGTTCATATCTTCCAAATGTTTCTTCAAAGAGGTCAATCAATCCTAAAGAACAGATTCGTACTACTAACTTTTCTATGATAACTTTATGGATGGTACAGGCAATATTAGAAAGAAAAATGTTCAGGAAAAGATGGTTTGGAGATTCAAAGGTTCTTATAATGAAAACAATGTTCAGAAATCATCGATGCACACATCAAATGCCAAAAAGAACAATGTTCATAAAGGTAAATCTTTTGTTAAACCTGATCATGTTTACCCTATAAATCAATTAATTAGGTTAGCACAAAAGAAAATTAGTTGTTCTTACTATGGTGCAAATGATTTGTTCACAAATACTGTGTTCATAATTGGTATGGATCATATAACATTACAGCCAAAAGAACTGTAACTAACAGATATGGACCCAAGTTACAGTGGGTACCAAAACCAAAAGCTACTCCATCTGTGTTGCAGGAAACTCAGGTATAAGGAAAGTAAAAACTATGGCTTCTGAATAATTCAGTTCAGAACTCGTACTTCAAGGAAAAGAAGATTTATGACATCTAAACACAATAGTTTAGGACTCATACTCCAAAGATCAAGATAGATTTTTTACTTCAATGCCTAAGATGAGATGATAAACTTTCAAGGGAGAGTACATATTGTTCCTACTAACAAATTTTTTTGATTGCGTATATTTAGGGGGAGTTCATGACTTCTAAACACATCAGTTTAGAACTTAATCATCAAAGGATTTTGACTTCTGATTAATTCAGATTAGAACTCGTTTTTCATGGTTTTTCTTTGCCTAAGACTTTGATATGTTGACGACTTTTTGACTTTGTGCAGATTTTGAGGGGGAGGTTACAAGATTTTATTCAATCAATCACGATTTTGAGGCGCATTTATGAGATTTAAACTGAATGTAAGATTTTTCTAACCTTAATCTCATATTGTTTGAAAGATGGACGACCTTCAAGAATGAAAACATATTTTCTAAAATGTTCAAACCACTTATCGATTCTCAAAACAATTTTATGAATTTTAGAAGTGTGATTTTTAAATGTTTTCAATTAGGAGCTTTATTTATTAACTAACCGTGTATTTCCAAAGATAAATACTTATGTATTATCTTTTCCATATGATGTCAAGTATTCATACACATCGGTTCAGTATATCTTGTAGATTTTGTTATTACCATGTCTCAAATTAAAACAATTTTCGATGGTAATACAACCCGTTTTAATTCCAATGTATGCTGAGTCTTACATTCATTCAAAACTACAAGTTTCTTTCATGAATGTATATATTTATTCATATAGACACTTTCTAATTCTTTGATGACCTAAGCTTTCAATTTTTATCATTCATATTTAATCTTTTCGATACATTATCAGATTCTCAAACAAGTCTTTTGTATCCATTTCATTCATTCAATATACTTGTTGTGAGAAATCTTCACAGTTTAAAATACTCAAATATTCATGACATTTTTTGAAGAGGATACATTTAGATGACATTGTCATTCATATTACCGAGCTTTAAATGTTCCAGTTAAACTGTTAAACAACATTACACTTTTATGACAATTTTCATGGGATCAGTATGAGAGCTTCAAAGACTTCTATGGATTCACGTTAACTAGTATTTCCTACCCAAGAAGTTATCCTGGGTGATTGAGAAGCGAGGGATCAATATCAATGAGTGGGGGAGATAACTCAAAGGGTTGAGTTTTTCTCATTGAGCTAAGAGGTAAAATGGAAAAGAGAGTTGGGTTAGATGTAAGCTCAATGATAAAAAGAAAGAGGGTGTGAGAACAAAGTTAAAAGAATATCAAAACTCTGCACCAACTACTTTATGAGCCAAGCAACCACATTACTGGTTGTTTCACAATTTTTTCGTGAACATCATTGAAACAGGCAGTGAGCTCATGCCAACTCTTGACATTAACCCTACCAACTACTCATTTCTTTCTCAACAAAGAAATGTTTCATATTTTAATGGGGACGCAACATATAATCTATCTAATCTTCATTTGGAAGATTTGGATATTGAAACAAAAGGAAGTCTGCCCCACTTTCGACCTTCGATCATGTACATTGAGTCATGGAAAACTTGTTGTGTCTCAACAGTTTACATAATTTTGAGCCTGATAAAGCACATAATGCTTATTTTCTTTCATACACAAGCACATTCACACAGAAAATTTGTTTTTCTGTCGGAACATTCATAGAAATTTCTTGTGTTTTTTGATGATTGGATGGAATCCCAAGGGAGTGAACATCAATAGAAATCCTTATACAGTACATTCGTTGTACTTAGTGGCTTCATTCTACTTATAGATATTATAAATGATTCATTTGTTGATTCAGGGTTACCACTCTATTCTGAGTTTGAAAAGATTCAGCATCATTATGAATTGACGGATGTTACGTATATCAGTTCGAAAGATCAGATGGTATTGTTGTCAGTAAGATGGAACGAATGCCTTTTCATGCAAAGTTTTGATGATGCTGATGCTCATATTGATTAAAAAAGGGGGAGAAAATCAAGAATGAAAAATAAAATTTTGAGCATAACTACAGAAAGATAAAGCAGTTTCAAATAAAGAAAGATAGTTCAAAATGCATTGGTTTAGAGATTTCTGAATGTTTGTTGAAGATCACATAAATTTTCTTTGAAGATTGTTTTGATAAGGAAAGTAAACGAAAGTTGAAGATAATTTCTTTGTTGAAGAAATTACATTCCTACAAAGAGGGAAAATGTTTTTGAAAGATGATGTTTGATAAATAAAAGAGGAGATTATTACAAAGGGATAATTTATTTGAGGAAGGTTACCCAAAATGAGGAGATCATTTTAAAAGGGGAGAATGTCCGTTAAAGCTGAATTTGTTTCAAAAATGATATCGACTACCTGAGAAGAGCAAGTTAATAAAAAGGGGGAGATTATCAATTTATATTTTGAAGAATTATCTCGAATACCAAGTGGGAGAATGTTAGTGCAATATTTATTGTATTCAAGATCTTCAAGATTGAAGTTTAAGGCCTCAAGTTAAAGCCTCAAAGAGTGAAGTCAAAGTCAAATGCTAAATGAAGAAAGTCAAAGTCAAAGGAGCTTAAATGAAAAGTCAATGATTTAGTTGTAGTTTCCTTGTTTGTTTCTTGTAGGTATAAATACCTTTGTCTTTGTAATTTTGTTGCTAACACACATTAGAGAGCAAATAATTGAGAATTCATTGTAGAGAGAGAGAGAGAGAGAGAGAGAAATTGTACCAAGAGAAAGTTGTAATCTTGTTTTCAATTCAATACAAGTGAGATTTGTGATTGATTTGTTTGTTATTCACTTGAATATGGGACTAATATTTTCTTATTCTGTTTTTAAAAAATAAAAATAATTTTATATTATATATTATAAAAAATTATAAAAAATATTTCAATGCATTAGGATTTGCATCCATGTCAATAAGATCGATCTTCATAGCCCTATTTGGAGATCCCTATTTGAATATCTCTTTATCTTTTCCCCCTCTATCACAACACCAAAATAAATAATTCCATTTAGATCTCGTATTTTCATTTCCACTTTCATATGAGTTTTGATTTTTTTTGGTTTGGTGCTCATCAAGAGAGAGAGATCTCCACTATATTTTATCATTTTAGGCTCCGAATTAGCAAATGAGAGACCGTTTTCCAAATGGGTTGGTGTTCATCAAGAGAGAGAGAGAGGGATATCTTCACATGGGTTTTGATTTTTTGGTTTTAAATCCGAGTTTAACAACGATTCTACAAGATCTGGTTTTCGATTTCAAATTCAAGCTTGGTTTTGGAAGTCTTTCGAAGGTTTCAGATATGGTTTGGCTTTGAAGGTTTTAGATTTGGTTTGGTTTCGAAGGTTTCAGATAAAGTTTCTGACCTAGTTCTGATTCAAGTTCGGTTTCGAAGTTTGGTTTCGATTTTACCATATCTGATTCTCTCTTTCAGATTTGGTTTTTGCTTTTGGTTCTGAAAGAGATATGGTTTTCAAGTTTGGTTTTTGAAGGCGACGAGTTTTGTATATATTTGTAATTGTTTCTTAATGTTTTGCATGGATGTTCTTTGAATAGGAAACTGTATGAATGTTCGTAGGATATGAAACTGTATCAGTATTTCTTGTCTTAGATATGGATTCAGGTTTTTGAGTTTTGAATGTTCATCTGGTTTTCGTTTTGGGTGGCGGTTGAGAGTTGTGGTGGATGGTGGTAGGTTGAATGTTGGGACAACGGTGGGTGGGAGGGAGATGGTGATGTGTATGAATGTTCTTGAACATGGAAGTAAGGATGAAGAAGAAATGTGTAAAAAGACCAAATTGCCGCTCACGTGAGGGGCACATGATAACTTAACAGAGCCCCATCTAACGGTGTTAGTGGGAGCGACTGATTTAGGCTAAAAAAACACGATTTTTAGACCACAAGTGTACTTTATGATTTTGAGGGACAAAAACCAAAAAACAGGTATTCACGAGGGCCAAAAAATGAAATTCACTTTAGATTTTGGTTATGTAAAAGATAAAGAAAATTATATGTTAAAATAATAAAATAGAAGTAATAGAGATAAATCGTGATACGATCATACAAATTAAGCTCATATATGAAAATGAAAATTTTAACTGAAAATGAAAATTTTAACTAAAAATGAAATGTTTTGTCATGTAAATTAAAAATATCTATTTAACCCAAAATTGGATCAACATTCAAGTTGTCATCTTCTCCTTTATGTAGTCATTTTCTCTTCTAACATTTCATATTCTCACCAATGTGGGACAATCAAATTTTCATCACAATTCACCATTTAACAAATACTTGATTTTAATTGTGTCATGTCATCAACCTTGGTTTCTCCATTTATATATATATATATATATATATATATATATATATATATTATTTGTAATTTATAACTTATATTTTTTCTTTAAATGTCGGCACAAAGACAAATATTGTTTTCAGGGTTGTCTTGCTCTGATGCATGCATGTTGTCATGCGTCATGTGCCATATTTTCTAAACTTTGGCCTATGACCATCCACACCATGTGCTTTCATTTATTATGATGTATGCTTTCCTTTTTCACTCCCATTAAATTTGATCCACAATCATTCAAATAATGTTTTAAAAGGCATGTAGTATGATAAATAATGTATATGAAAGATAACTATTTTAGCAAATCTCTATATGATGACATTGAAGGTGATGGAGAAAAAGACACTCTTATCGTGACAAAAACCTCTTGAAGTTCACATGTGACATATGATGCTTTTCAGATATTATCTATTGCATTAAGCATGTTGTTTATGGTTTTTAAAAAGCGTAAAGGTGTGAGCATAATTAGGAAATAATTGTGTACAAACTTCAAGCCTGATTGCTTTTTTACATGGAATGATGAAACATGAGAAGTTAGGTTGCCAAAGGGAATTACGTGTCGAATTATAGATTTTGTTCATTGATTTGATCATGGCCGTTGACCATGCCAATTTTATTCAACAAATCAAAAGTTGACCCTTAAGAGGTAGCGTTTTGTGGGACATGGTGTTCGGCTTAGTTCAAAACCATTTGCAACTCTCGAGAAGCTAGTTTTCATAGAAACATTTGAAGTGGAATTGTCGGATTTAAATGAATTAACACCAACCAGTTTGTTTGAAATTATATATATATATATATATACATAGAGAGAGAGAGAGATGAATTATCATGTGAGAAGTCGGTTAGTTTGAGAGAAGTGTGAGATGGTTCAGATCACTTGTGATTCAAGAGTAAAATCACATATGATACAACACATCAAAAGAACACGGGTGACTTGGTCTACGTGACCAAGGTCGCGTGAAAACTAGTCCCCATGATGGTTGTTTGTATCATATGTGATTTAACCCTTCTTGTATTTCTCACAAATTAACTGTCTTCTTATTTAAACTCGTATCTCTCTCTATATAATCCATAAAATTACCCTTTATCAAGTTGCTTTCACAAATGCATACAAATCATTACTACAGAAATTAAAACATTAAGTAAAAGCATCAAAATTAATGATTCTTCTAATCATAACTTTTTTCATTTTCTTTAATTTTTATGAGCTTTTTAGGCATATGCTGAGTGATTTGGAGGAAATGCATTATATATCTTCATCATGAGATTGTGCAATTTAACTAGTCCCAATTTGAAAACCTTACTCTATATTCTAATAAAATTGTAAATTTCGTTTAGAGATCCAATTTGATATTTTAAAATTCAAGTTAATTCATATATTTTTATTGTTGTAATCTTTATGATTCAATGTCTGCATCGAACTTTTGACAAAACAGAACTAATGTTCATCAATTTTAATATTATAATGTATCTCATTAGCTTGATATTGTTAGAAAATATATATATATACATGATTGATAAAAAAAATGATGTTAATCAAGTATCTAATATACATGTTAATAGTTAAAATTAAAAATTAAATAATTTTGAATAAAAACAAAAAAATATCAGTAATTTATAATATTTGACGTTTACTAAATATATTATCAAACATATAATTTAATGGTATAATATGATAAGAAATTAATACAATCAAACAAACAAACATATATTTACTGGTTTTTATTTATTCATTTATTAAAAAATAATTAAAATAATGAATAGATTAATGTTTTAAAATTAAAAGTTTTATAGAACTAATAAATATTGTAATTTATTTGAGATTAAATTCAAACAAACCAATTAAATGAGGAATGATGTATGGGCGATTTTGTCTTAGAAAGAATGTTTATAAAGTAGTAAACTAATCCTAAGCGCCATGTAAAGTTCACCTTTTTTATGACCAACAAATAATTAAATAAACATTAAATCTATTAAAGAAATGATTAAAATAATAATTGATTAGAAATAGGAGTAGGAGAGAGAGAGAGAGAGAGAGAGAGAGAGAGAGAGAGAGAGAGAGAGAGAGAGAGAGAGAGAGAGAGAGAGAGAGTTTTGATTAGAAGGAAAGGTCCACTTTGGTTTGTTTGGAAGTAGGATGCCTTTTTATATCAAGACAAAACAAACCCCTCCTTTCCCCCCAACCACTCTTGTCATCTTCACCTTTTCCATTTCACCCACTTCATCATTACTTTTTAATTATTTTTATTTTTAAATTAAATATTCTTTTGTTTTATTAGATCAATAATAGGATTAAAATGTTTTAGAGATAACATTGTAAAACTTTTACTTATTTATTACAAGGAAGGTGAATTACAAGAGTCATCTCCAAACACTTTCTTGATACGAATGAGTATTATTCTCCCATCAAGTATTTGAAATAAAGGGTAAAATTAGTATTTTGACGGATATTATTAATAGAGTTCTTTACGATATTGATTCTCTCGAATATAACTTCATATATAAACATATCTAAAGTTGTGGTCCCAATTTCCTTTATATCTACCACTCGGTTCTCGAGAACACCCTTTGGTGTCTAGAAGTCAATAGACCAATTCACAACGAAATCACCTTTGACAATGGACCCTCTAGGTTGTTACATGACCGTCGGATTACTTGGTTTAGAACATTACAAAGATCTGACAAAATAAATATATCACAATAAATATGTTAGATGATGTAAATTGTGCCATCTATATATCAAAACTCACTATCATATCCAAACACGTAGAGATCGATGGTCCAAAATTTGGAGTTTTGTGAAGGAGGTTTCATGAGTTAGATAATAGATACCATTTGCATGTTTATCATTTTAATGAACCGCGTGCCAAGTGCCAGCAAATTTGTAGTCATTTTTTTAGCAATTGTTTTTAAAACATGATCTAGTGGATGATGTTATATTAAAGAGTAAATTACAAATTTCGTTCCTTGTGGCTTTTGAAAATTTTGGATTAGGTCCCTCAAACGAAATAATTACATGTATGATCATCATGGTTTCATTTTTGTTATGGATTGGGTCCCTCAACCTAACTCTACTCACTGTTGTTCCGTTAAATCAGGAGTAATATTGCCATTTTCCTCATTTTCTTTGAAAACATAAAAATAATATTATACATAATATATAACAGAGACATATATCTACATGTTAATGAATCAAATCGACCCTCGCCATCGTCGGCCATCTCCGATGAAGGCTATCTCCAGCCACCACAATGAAACTAACTATACCCCACTTTGTCTCCTCCAATCGTCCCAACTGACTCCCATCTAGATCACAGCCTACAATCCTCGCCTGGTACGAGATCGGCCAAATCCCTTCCTCCGGTGAAAGTCGTCGTCCCCCATCTCCAACTACTCACCAACGCTCGTACGAGAGCAGTGTACCCGTGCAATGCATCGGGGTGAGCAATTGTAAATGGAAATAAAAAATTAATGTAATAGCTTATCATAAAAAAAGAAAAAAGATATATATGGAGTAAATCATATATTTATAATTTATGTAGCATTAGTAGTGATAAACGCATAACTTGAGTTTTTTCAATCATGAAGCATTAAGAAATTATATTAAAGTAATCGTTAAATGTATATTTGAATTTTAAAAACATGTATTAATCAGCGATATCTAACGAATGATGATATTTTTTCAAAATACTGAAATATAGAATAGGTAAAAATAACAAATATAATGTTGGATAGTATTATTTTGTATCTAAACGTATATATAGGTTCATTATTAGTTAGTTTTATAGAATTCAAAAGGCTTTAAAAACTTGTATACATGAAGAAAATACATGTACTATCATAATTAAAGAAATATGTTAATTTGAGCAAGTAAATAACTTTTCTTCTTTTGGAGAAACCCCAAATGGATGGGAAAAAACTTGAATATGGAAGGTAGTGAACAAGTAAAGTTTGAATTTTTTTCAAATGAGTTGTACCTTATGCATACTAAGTTGTGATTAAGAGATTTTTGAAATGTATGCATAAAATGGTAGTACCTTATGTTTTATAAGTAGTAATTAAGAGTTTTTTATTCCGTCTTTATAATATAGTATAGATAAAACCCAAGAGTTGGGCCTGATCATACCACAAGACACTTTGAATATCAATCACTATTCAAACTTTGCTGAATACAACCAAAGAAATGCAATGCGTTTCTCAACATATCATACGATGAACAAAAAAATAAACATTGAATGAATACATTCGAGAAAGAAATACATTATAAACTTATACAAACTAATAAGCCCCTATTTTAGCCACCTGGTACAACTTATAAAGTGATCGTATTAATTAGAGAGGCAAAACAAAATGTTAGAAAGGATTCTTGTATGACATTGGTGATTGAAAAGTAGAAGAGAGGAAATCATTGTGAACAACTGTTAGGATCAAGCGCTTACCACTACGCCAAAAGCAATTGCTGATGGAGAAGGGACAACTTTATTTCCTTATAGCGTAGCAGCCAGCGCCACGTTTCGATTTAGGAAGATGTTGGTCAATGACCCAACAATCCCCCCCCCCAGTATCTGCCAACACTAACAACATCTTCGCTAGAAGTCAATGGCTGCACAACATGCCTTTGGCATTTAAATGCACTCCATGGGATTCGAACCCGTGACCTGCTCTGATACCACATGTTAGGATCAATCGCTTACCACTACGCAAAAAGAAATTGCTGATGGAGAAGGCGCAACTTTATTTCCTTATAGCGTATCAGCCAACGCCACGTTTCGATTTAGGAAGATGCTGGTCAATGACCCAACAACAACCCCATTGAAAATTGAGAAGGGAGCAAAATTCCGTAAACAAAGTTTCTATATGAAAACAACATGGTACATTACATGTATGGCGAATTGAAACTAAATGCATTTGCATGTACATGAATTCAGCCCACTAAGATATCTACTATATATAAATAAATAAATAAAGTCAGGTTTTTTAGTAATTGTAATGTGTCGGGATAAAGCACTTATCAAGCTGTAGCAACATAGCTTTCAATTCTACAATTAATGAATTGCGATGTTTGGCCAAGGTGGATCTAAATGTAGTAACCTACATAAGTACTCGGTGGTTCTGAAGTACAACAACATCTCTAGTATAAGAAGAAAAAAATGGTACTTGATAGAAGAAATGAACTATATATCGTCCTAATTCTCAATTATAGCCTTTTTCTTACGAAGATTGGGACAAGTTGGTGAAATAGTGATGACACCACGGTAGTCGTTCATCTGTTAGGTATCTATATTTCCTGTAAAATGTGGATTAATTTGCTTTCTCCAGATCTAACTATTTCTTCCAAGTTACAAAAGATGTGAAAAACAACATCAAAAAAGTAGCCAAATCTGTTTTATTCATCTCTGTATTGTGTTACAAATGCACAAATGATACTCAAGATAATATATATATATATATATATATACAGTGGAAGGCCTATCGAACTCAATGGAGATAATGTATTTTATACCTAATTGTTTGGTAGTGAAAAGCTATGGAATCGGAATAATGTTTCACCTGCTGTGTCTCTATCTTGTCTGAACTCTGATCCACTGGATGGTTGAAAGATCTCTGAGATCGTCTCGTTCACCCACTTCACAATGTTCACCCTGTCACCAAACTTCCCCACCGGTTTTTTACCCGCTTCAAAGTTGTATACATCACTCTTTTCCTCCACTTTCAATCTGTATGCATACCCTGTGTCATAAACAACGTTATTTAGAAGTTTTTGAGGAATGTACAACAATTGATGCATAATCTACTTGACCTTATGCATAAAGTGCAACTACTGACGCACAATCTAAATAATGGGTATTGAAGAAACACTATGGTTTGAGTTACCGGTAATCAACTTTGGTCCAAATATAATCAATTTCATCTTGCATTCCGTAAAATAGTTGACGACTTCAAGCATTATTTCGTTTCGGCTATAGAAGAAACACTACGGTTTTTCGAGTGAAGCTAAGAAATTTTTCACAGATTTAAATTTTTACACGGTATAACAATATATTTAAAACTAAACTAACTATTAAGTATCTTGTAATGAGAAACCAAAAAACACATTTAACTGATGGATATATCGTCACTTAGCAATTGAGTTCTGCGATGATAATGTACCTTTGGGACACCATTCAAAACATATGACCAAAAACACAAACCCCTTATTCCATTCATTATTTATTCATACGTAAAAAAAACGTTTCAGAGAGTAGTTGTTTGACACAAAATGGCTACATACTGCAGTCTTATTTCTAACTCTCAAAAAACACACAAAATGCCTGCAAAAATAATTATAGGCAGCTAAACGACACAAATAATGGTATTCACCAATCATCAACAACCCTTTGAAATAACAACTAACAACAATCTCATTTCCTTCCTTCATACGTGATTTGAATTCAAACAGGACCATACCTGAATTATTCATCCCACCACAACCTGTTAGTTCATCTTTTTTGAAATCCATAAATAATAATTTTCAATAATCTTAAAAAACCACCTGTTAGTTCATCTTGCAGTTACTGAAGGGAAGAATAAACTATCAAGATCCATAGCATTTCACATTTTGGTTTGGTGTACCTCCACAACATGAAGAGGTTAGCAAATAGGAAATTGTAGGAAGGTGGAGAGTATAAGCACACCTAATATTTATAGGTCAACTATAAATCTTGGATGTTATAACTATATTAATATTTAAAACAATATTTTATATTGACTATCTCATTGCAAAAACAAAAAAATAGTTTTTGAGAGAATAAGGATGGACTTGTCTAAAACAGCTCTCATGTCTAAAACAACTGGATCAATTGTTGAGACTTGCTTACATACACGGATTCAGTACAATTAAGTTCAATATATAGAGTTCTGAGATGATAAGTTCATTTTGATAATTAGGTCGCATTTCATGTTTCATGTTTTTAACCAATTTCATGTGAAAGCAAGATAAAGCATCGATCTTAGCTTTTAAACATAGATCACTCTTCAATAATCCCCAAAAAACAGATAATTGGAAAAATGAAGACAGATAAACTAACTAGGCACAATAATTTAATGTTCATAGGTTCAAAAACAGACACATAACTACAAGTTTATAAAACAAAAAACTTTCTTTTTTAATGTTCATATGGAAATGCCGTGAAAGGAAACAAAGAATCCTAAATCGATGGTGATGCCATAAACTGGGAATAGGCTTAAGCCTAACCTTTGAAACAAAGGTAAAAAAGGAACAAAACCCAGATGAAAATTGTGCGATCATACCTGAGAAGAAACCCAATCCTTGGTTATTCGAACCTGAGAAGAAACGCCTAACAAGGGGTGAAGAAACCTGGTGTGAGCAAAAAACCAATAAAGTTAAAGAAGTGATCATTATTAGACACATAACCATACTATTAACAAATCCATTGGTCTTGATTTTGATTTCAAACAAACATGGCCAAGTAACCAAAACAGAACCTGAAGCCATAAGTAACCAAAACAAAACCTGAAGGTTTACAAAATTCCTTTTTTCTTTTCTTTTCATTTCGGATTACATGTTCTTGAAAAAGAACAACTCTTGGAAAAATGTAAAGTACTAAAAACATCTAGCCTTTCATTAATCTAGGCGTAATAGTAAATTACATAATGAAGGTTTACAAAGAATATAATCAGGTCTTCAAATATCACTCGACCGAAATCTGGTTGAAAGGTTGTTCTTCAAACATAACTGGACCAAAATCTAGTTGAAAAGTTGTTCTTTAAAATCGGATCTTTCAAAAAAAGACACATCAACTTTTGAAATCTCTATTTTGTTACGAAATAGTAACAAAATCAACAGCTAACAACCTAACACATGATTTAAGTCTCCCAATTTAATACACACAGTCAAAATTCAAAGCTTTTGAGTTTTCTCTGCGTAGATTAGGAATTCAAGATTCTATTCTATAATACTCCACTCATTCTTGCTCCAATTCTGATTTTTCTCTGTGTAGTCCTCTCCGTCTCCATCTTACAATATATTATCTTTTGAGAAGTGCAAAATGGGTAAAGATTTGATCTTGTATTTGTTGATTTGATTGATTTTATGTTATTATTGTTGTTTCTACTTTCTAGTTTTGAATTTCGTTTGATGGGTATTTGAAATTGGGTACAGGTGAATTTTCATCTTTATCCCTCGAACAGACCACGCGAACAAAATATGTAATTTACTCTAATAATAGTAACAAAATCAACAACTAACATACAAAAACATGTGTGATTTTGTAAGGATTGTTGAATTCTGGAGAAAATCATCGGCCACAAAGAAAATAATGATTACACCAGGTTCCACAAACCCATTTGATACAATCTCACCTGCCCTTGAAATCCAAACATCCGTTAAAGATTTTTCCAACACATTCAAGCTATTTCATCAATGTCTCCAAACTCCATTCTTCTGCACAAGACTTAAAAACATAATGAATACACCAGATTCCACATACCCAATTGCTGTATACAACAAGGGTAGAGATATTATCATGATTCAGATAGATCATATTATTATAGAAAACCAGAAATTATATGGTTTGAGATCTTGAGTGCCTAACTGGGCCCTGGGTGTTTTTAACCAAACCAAATAATTTTATATGCAATTAAGATCTCAAACCTAATCTAATTCATTTTTCATATTTATTATGTAATTTCTTTTTTCAAGGTTTTGGGAATGCTTATCTTCTTCCCAGCCCACTTTTTAAGAACTTTGTTCTACTAAAGTAAATCAACCATGCTTTCTACTTAAGCTAATATCATGTTTGGCAATTTGGAGGACATAAATAGAATGGTTAGGTGAGAAATGCTTGCGCGTGAGATCCTAAAGAAGCCAAAAAAAAGTGATCAAACAATGCCAAACCCATAACCAAAACCGGGAATAACCAATAAACGAATATACCAATTAATGAATATGGTAAACATATAAGAAATTAAGAATATGGTAAATAAGAAATATAAATTGGAAGAAAATCAAACATAAAGGTACATGATGGGTACCTTACTGTGTTTTGACCATAAAAGAAGAAAATCAACCTTACTGAGATATACCTCAAACATAAGAAGGTACCTGATGTGTTTTGAATTTCCTGTCTGACGATGCTACAGAAGAAGTCCAGACGACTTCAAGAAGAAAGCTATTTACATAAACCCATTGAAATTAAAAAAAACTAAATACAAAACTAAGAAATTGTTACAAACTAAGAACCCTAATCTCCATTACCTCGATGGACCCTGGTCTTCAATCGGTCACATTGGAAGCATGAATCAATCAAAAACCCTAAGATTTGTTCCTAAAAACATATATTCAAATTCCTTACCTGTTGATTTAAAAAAAAGGAAAGAAGCACTTCACGTAGAGGCTTCACCGGCAGAGAGGAATCATACGAATGATATTTCATCGAGAGAGAGAGAGAGAGAGAGAGAGAGAGAGAGAGTGTGTGGAGATTATGAACCATCATTTGAAATTTGAAATAAGATAGAAGGAGAGAAATAAATTTGAAATCAGGATAGTAGATAAGACAGAGAATGGTCCTGAACAGAGAAGAAAGAGAAAAGTCATCACTGTTTGGAAGAAAGGGGCTTTGTCTTTTAACACTATTTGGAAGAAGGAGCCTTGTCTTTAAAACTTATGCATACAAAAGCAGTACTTTAAGCTTAAAGTGTTGTTTTTAAGGGTATGGGAAGAAAGGACATAGAGCTGGTGTGGAGTATGGTACCAAGAGTGTATTTTGGGTTAAAAGTAATGGGTGATAAATTATGCATTATATACTTGTACATTATGCTTATTAGATTGTAATTAAGAGTTTTTCAAAATTTATGCATAAAATGGTAGTTCTTTGTGCTTCTTGGGTTGTAATTAAGACTTTTGGTCTAAACCAATATTAATGTTGTAATAGATATATATATATAGAAGCGTATTCGCACAATGCAACGAGATACATTACGATTTTAATCTTTCATTTTATTTTTTTGTCGATTTACAATACGATTTTGAATGGTTTTGAGAAAGTGATAATGTTTTTTTTTAATTTGTTTAATTTAGGCTTAATAATATAATATTTTTTATATAAAAAAATTAAGTATTTTGTTAGAATTCAATGATTATCTTATATATTTTAATGACATCTAGAAAAAATAACCAATTACATATTTAATAATATAATTAAAACAAAATTATAGTAATATAATATATTAATTAATAGTGATACATGGAAATGTCTGCATAAAAGGAAGGCCTTGCACATACCAAATTGGTGGGTGTTAGAAGTCTGCAGTAGTAATATGTATATTGTGCTTTGATACTTGTAAATTAAGAGATTTTTAAAATCTTGCATAAAATGATGGTACCTTGTGCCTAATAATTTGTATTTAAGAGTTTTTTATCCGTGCTTTATAATATATTATAGATATAGGAGCGATAAAATGCAAACCACCTCTACTTGTACAAACTTACAAACTAATGTTAGTCGTCCATCTAGTCGAATGAATATCTAATTTTATTTTGTTTTTTTAACCAATGTCATGATCATAATAAATGAACTTTATCATCTTCCATATATATATATATATATATATCAATCGTATTTAATAAATCATGATTATTATCCATAAATATCTCAATTATTTCCTAATATAATGATTTGTATGGTTTGTACAAATGTCTTGGTTTGCGTTATAACCTATCCCTAATATATATATTGTAATTACAAGATCAATCTAATCTATGTGAGAGAAAGTAGAGAGAGAAAGTGTAAGATGCAAAGAATGTGTATTATCAAGAATGCGCTTAATGACTTACAAAACACAAAGGCCACAAGGGACTTAAATACCCTTGGCCAATACAAGATAGAATAGCGCTAAGTACACAGTATTAGCTACAAGGTTATAAATACAATGATTACTATAAAATCTGACTTAACAATCTCCCCCTTAGTAATCATTGGCGCTCCGGTCTTCAATGTAAGCTGATACACCCATCTTCAAACTCAAATCATACCTTCTAAGCGTCTTAGCGTAGCTTCTAGACTAATTTTTTTTTCTTCTCAGCATCTTTTAGTCTATGTTGTCTTTGCTGCCTTGACAAGACTGGACCAGTTTGTAATAAGCTTGGAGGAACAAATGGTTCAGGAACAGGAACATCAGCTTGTGCTCTAGACGACACACCTCTTTTAAATGTACTCGAAGGAGTTGTGGTGGTCGGAGCTGGAACAACAGAAGAACTAGTATATCTGAAGAAATAGAATCTTGAGCAGATAAACTTTGAACTCTTTGTCTCTTTAACTTCTCACCCTCATGACCTTGATGATCTGGATCATCTTGGTCATGTCTACGCTGGAGACGAGACAACTTCAGATCTGCAAGACTGAGTTGAAGAAGCTAAGAAGAAATTTATATTTGAGACTTGAAAAGATTCACCTGTTGAGCTCTTTTACTCCCCCTACACAAATGCAGTGACCACTGTATGCACTTTATGTACTCCCCTTCGAAATGAGATATGATCAGATGTTCTTTCAGAATTTTCTCCTTATTCACTCCCCCTCGAAATATGCACATACCCACTTACACAGATATGGGAACACAAGTATCGAAACATCAATCGTAGAAAGAAAAATATACTGAATATAGATTTTGAAACAACTAAATATATAAATTTTTTAAACACTATACCAATTAAATTCTACTCAGTAAAATATCACATATTAATACATCAGTTGAAATCAAGTGTGTGTTTTTGGATACAGATACAAGTTTCATTGCATATCAAGTTAATACATGTTCAATTTCAAAAACTTTCATCAATCTATTCAGTGTGCTAGCATGCGAACTTTGATTAGCTTCAAGTAAATGTAATTCTAAAAATATAATAGAGAACTTTGCCTTTACTCACACTAAACTGTCAAGAATTAAGACTTTCACAAATTTATAGGTTTATCGCAACTTGTTAGAGCACAGAATTGTTGGATTCAAGATCATAAAGATTGAAGACAAAAGTTCAAGAAGTCAAAGCTGGAAAAGTCAACTCTCATTAAAGTCAAAGTATTTTGTTAATAAAAGTCAAAGTCAACATTGTATTTGTATTTGTTTTCTTGTATTTGTTTGTGAGGTATAAATACCTTGTGTCCTTTGTAATTCATAGTAAGCGTGTATGTAAGTGAGTAGATTTCAGAATGTAGAGAGAGAGCTTATGAGAGAAGGAGTTCATTGTATATCTTTCTAGAGTGAGAAAGTAGAGAGAGAGTTTGTAATCTTGATGGTTTAATCAAAGACTTGTGATTTCGATTATCATCTTGATTGTTTGTATCAATTAAAACTTGAATATTGGGAATAACAATTGGTATCAGATGTTTTCAATTTTATTTTTGAGCTTCAATGTTTAACAAACCGTGTGTTTCCAAAGATAAATACTTGCGTATTGTATTTTCATATACTTTCAAGTATTCACACACATCGGTTTAATTTTTGTTCAAATTGTTCTTACCATGTTTCATATTGAAACATAATTTCGATGGTAAGACACCCCGCTTGTACTTCAATGTATATTGAGCGTCATTTCATTTCGAAGCGTTTAGTTCAAGATTGTCTATATTTTTGTTTCATATAGACTATATCCGTTATTCTTGACCATAAGCCTAAATCGATATATCATTTCATTTCTGATCATTTTCATACAATGTCAGATTTTCAAACAAGTCTTTTGCATTCATATCTATTCTTTCAATATACTTGTTTGAAAATACTTCAATGTTTAAAAATGCTCATATTTTCATGATTATATCTCTGAGTATATTCATATCTGACATTTGTATATGAGCTTTAACTGATAAAGTTAAATCATCTGAGCAACATATGCTTTCTAGGATAATATGGGTTCTCTGTGCTAGGAATTAACTAAACTTCTATGAAATCACGTTAACCAGTGATTTCTACTTAAGAAGTTAATCCATAGAGATTGAGTGTGAGGAGTCAAAAAGAAATGAGTGTGGGTGTGATGAGGTAAAATGGAAAAGAGAGTTTGGTTAGAAGTGAGCATAATGATTAAAAGAAAGAGGGTGTGTGATCAGCGTAAAAGAATATCAAACTCTGCACCATCTACTTTCTGAGCCGGGCAGCCACATTACTAGCGTTTCACAGTTCTTTGGTGAACGTTATTGAAACAGGCAACTAGCCCATGCCAACTCTTGACTAAACCCCACCAGCTACTCATTTTCTTCTCAAAAAGAAAATGTTTCACATTTTCAAGGGGACGCAACATATAATCTATCTGGTTTTCATTTGGAAAATCTGGATATTGAAAAATAAGGAAGTCTGCCCCACCTTCGCACTTCAATCATGCACATTGAGTCTGTGTTGAACTAACTGTTGTTTCAGTGGTTTACACTATGTTGAGCCTTTATAAAAGCAATCATTCGTGCTTAATTTTTCTACACGTGCACGAACACACAAAGAATTTGTTTCTTTGTCATAACATTCATAGAAATTGCCTTTGTGGTGTTTTGATGATTGGATGGAAGCCCTGGGGGAGTGATCATAACAAAAAGCTCCTTTATATTGTGTATTCGTTACACACAGTGACTTCGTGTTACTAAAAGTCATTTTAACTGATTCATTTGTTGATTCAGGAGTTACATGTTCTTATTTTGTCTGGATTTGAAAAGATCTAGATAAATACATGGTTACGGATCACAGAATCAGAGGCTCAGTTTGACAGATCAGATTGGTCAATGACATTTCTTGATGAAAAAGTTTTGATGATATCGATGCTCTAATCATCAAAAAGGGGGAGAAGATAAAGTTTGAAGAAATATCCATTACAAGTTTTATTTCAAGAGGTGTTTGCAAAGGAAAGTTTAAAGAGTTTGAGTTAAAGCTAGGAAAGTTTAAAGAGTTTGAGTTAAAACTAGGAGAGATGTTCAAGATTTGATTGAACTGAAAGACTTTGAAGATTTTGCTGAAATTTTATTTGTGAAAGAGGTTTTATAACCTTGAGAGAGAATTTTTCTGAGCTTATCAAAGGGAAGATTACAAGAGAAGATAGAGGTTGATCAAAGGGGGAGTTATTTCAATCGAGCTTAAAGAGAGAAGATCGCTGAAAGTCCAAGATCTCTAAATCTTTAGAGAGAGAAAGTAGAGAGAGAAAGTAGGAGCGCCAAATGTAATCAGATATATTCAAAGTAAGTGTCAAAGTTACAAGAACAAAGGTCTAAGGGGACTTAAATACCCCTAGCCTTAACAAAACAGATTACATCATTAAGAATAGTCTAGACTAGAAAATAAATACAATGATTACTATAAAAACAGATCTAACAATCTCCCCCTTAGTAATCATTGGCGTTGTGGTCTTCAAAAACAATCTTCTAAAACAACATAGACCAACCAGGCGACTTTGGAGAATCACTGACGCTCTTCTCTTTGACGAAGTCTATTTAGCCCGATTAATACTTCCAAACGTCCCAGAGTAGAGCGAAAATTCAATCTCTCTTGAATTGTATCTAAAGTCTTCTGGAGAAGTCGGATTTCATTATTATCAACCAGAAATACATTACCTCTTGTTTCCAAAAATCTTCTTTTAGCCTCCTTCAGATGTTGCTCCAACTGAAGCTTAATCACCTTTAAAGTTCCATCAGAGTAATGAGCAATTTCTTCAAATCTGAGAAAGCAATTTTCATTTGAGCCATTCTTGTACACAACTCCATATGGATCTTCAACTATTGTGAGAAGGGGATAAGACTCTAAGTTTGGCAAGCTTCGGTTGGGCCTTTGAAGATTAACAACCGGCTAAAAACTTTCAATGGCCATCTGGAAATCAAAAACTCGGAAGAATCGGATTTGCCGTCGAATGAATCTTTGATGACGAACAAAGCTTGTGAAACATCCTGTGATCTATGATAGAGATTCCTGAAATGGTCATATAAGAACTCAATGTCATCTATAGAAAGGTCAGTGAAGTCTGCCTCTGAGAATTTATAACGTCTACAGTCCCTTCTTTCAACTTCAAAGTCAGGATACCAGATATTCACAAACTTGTTGATTGTGACATTGATGACTCGAACAATCAAGTGTGGAGAAGAAACTGTATTATTCCTTTTGCGCTGGCACTTAATGAACATTAAGTATTCAAATTGATATGCATCGGATTCTTTCTCTACTCCAAGAATTCCCTAGCCTTAACAAAACAAATTACATCATTAAGAACAGTCTAGACTAGAAAATAAATACAATGATTACTATAAAAACAAATCTAACAATCGCATTGCTAAATCTTTTAGTAATGATCTTGATCCAAAGGGGGAGATTGTTAGAGCACAGAATTGTTGGATTCAAGATTATAAAGATTGAAGACAAAAGTTCAAGAAGTCAAAGCTAGAAAAGTCAACTCTCATTAAAGTCAAAGTATTTTGTTAATAAAAGTCAAAGTCAACATTGTATTTGTATTTGTTTTCTTGTATTTGTTTGTGAGGTATAAATACCTTGTGTCCTTTGTAATTCATAGTAAGCGTGTATGTAAGTGAGTAGATTTCAAATTGTAGAGAGAGAGCTTATGAGAGAAGGAGTTCATTGTATATCTTTCTAGAGTGAGAAAGTAGAGAGAGAGTTTGTAATCTTGATGGTTTAATCAAAGACTTGTGATTTCGATTATCATCTTGATTGTTTGTATCAATTAGAACTTGAATATTGGGAATAACACAACTTAAAAATATCACCAAGTATCATGAGATGTGTACTTATTGGCATCTTTCTATAATATGTGCACATTGACATCTTCACATTATTGTGCTCTTTGGCATCTTTTAAATATGTCGTAAACGTAACTTTCTATTTGATCATATTCTAGGATTTGGGTCAGCCGCTCCCAGACCAGTTGGCCTTAGGGGACTAGGTGTCAAGTACCCCTTGGAACTTACTCTCCTAGATCAGAAAGGCTACATCAACACATCTTAAACCCATTTATACCAGTAAAACATGAATTTCGATCTGGTTCTATAGAAGGATTTGGGTTCGATCACTCCCAGACCAATTTACCTTAAGGGACCAGATGACAAGCATCCCACGGAACTTACTTTCCCAAACCAGAAAGGTCACAGGTACAAACTTTTAAACTTAGTGATTTATGTATTTTATATATTTAAATTTCATCTCAATCACTTGGTTTTACGTCTAAGTGCTTAGCCTATATTTTCATTACGATCCATAATTCTGACTTTTTAGGTTTTCTAAGCATTGTAAACTATACATATTCCGAATGACATAACTTTAAAGCAGTCCTCAAACATTTCAAACATGTTTTGCTGACCTTTCGATTTTTGTAAGATTTGAAATATGAACATATAAAACTTAGATATAAATAAAACAACTTGAAAATTTATCCTAGACACACATTTTATTCAAAAGAAAGAAGAATTGTTTTAAATTTTACTTTATAGATTAAAATTTGTGTAGGTTTAAACTTTTAAATTCAACATGCCGAGTTTTGAAACCAGAAAATTAAATCGTTTTTCATCTAAGGCTTTTGAAAAAAAATATCGACAAGTTGATATTCAGTTGGAACAAAATATAATTCAATAGTACATTCGTCCACATGATGTTTAATGAAGTGGTACCTCATATCAATGTGTTTGGTTTGCACTTATTCAGGTTCTGGTCGAACTAGCTCAGATTCTTGAATAGCTTGATGTTACTGGAACAACATCACTGTCAGAGATAGGTACATCGGAATTTGAAGTAGATGCGCTCACAGTTTCTCATATGTCTAGAAGCTAAACACATTGAAGGGCGAGTCCAGAGCTGCTTTACTCAGAAGTCATACTTCGTTGAAGTACGGGTTCTATGTTGATTCACTTAGAAGACTTAGTTCTCTTACTCCCCTTGACAGTAGGTGCCTACAACACAGAATCAGTCTTTGGTTTTGGTTCCCACTGGTATTTGCGTCCATGTTTGTTAGTTGCAGTTCTAATGGGAGAAAAGTTGTTAGATTTAACAAATAAAGCATGAGTAAAATTATTAGAGGAGTGAACATAATCATCAGTAGAGGATGAAGCATAATCATCTGAACTAGAACTAGAGGAAGAATATGAGACATGTTTTGCAATTTGAATCATTTGCTTTATTGAATATTTTGTGATTTAATTATAATATGCAAATGTATCCTTATTCCAAAGATTATCTACACATTGATCCTCTACATTCGCAGAGTCATCAGATTTCTGCTTGACCCTCCATATCTGCCTTGTAGAAGTCCTCAAAGTTCTATCTGAAACATTAGAATCAAGAGAATTAGAATTTTCAGAAATGACATTAGCTTGCTTCTTTGACTTCCTTGACCTTCTTCTTTTACGCTTTGGTTTATAATACTCATCATTTAGCGTAAAAGAGTCATCAATAATTTCCGATTTAAGATTTGAATGTGAAGAAACAATTTTACCTAAGAAGCCCAACTGATCAAACAATAAACCTGAATTTGCCTCGGAGTCAGAAAACTTTTCAAAAAATTTTTCAGAAAAAGACAAGTCTGAACAAATTTTGCGCGACCCATTAGTGGCACAAACTTTATTTTGCGCTACCAGTTGATGGCGCAACGTTTCAGTTTGCGCTACCAACTGATGGCGCAAACTTTCAGTTTGCTCTACCAATGATTGGCGCAAGTTTTCATAATATGGAACTTCCTTTTGTTTTCCTTAAAATCAGAAGAAAATTCAGAATTAGTATTTTCAGAAAAATCTTGTTTTTGAGAATTTAATTTTTCTTCAAGACCTGATGTCATGAAAGAAAGAATTAAATCTTTTTCAAATTCATTTTCAAGATTTTGTTCTTCCATTTTATCTTCAAGATCAACGATTTTTCCTTCTAACACTAATGGGGGAATATATCTCTTAGTATCATAAGAAACCGGAGATATATTTTCCTTATTAGCGTTAATGGCATATATATCGAAATAATCGTTTGATAATGAAGATTTAATGAAAGATTTAATGGAAGATTTGACATCTAAAACATTTTTAGATCTTCTGAACTTCTTTGATTTTTCAGGAAAATATTTTGGATTTTCACGAGTATAAACAAACGATAGTTCCATTTTAGTGTTGTTCATCCTTTTCTCATTTTCGATATCTAAAATTTGCTTTTCATTTGTCCACTCAATTTTAACCAAGTCCCCATTTTTCAAAACCAAGTCCTCAATTTTCTTTTATTGAATCATAACTTCTTGGTTTATTCATATAAATGGTTTGCTCAGTTTGATCTCGCAGATATAATTTTTCCTCTAACTCATTTATTTTATTCGAAAAAATTTCTTTTAATTTGGTCATTTCCGTCAAAGAATCAAGATAAGTCATATTTATATTTTCTAAATCATCCAATTTCTTTTGAAATTTCTCTTTTGTATCTCACAAAATAAAATTTTCATCTTTCAAAGAAATTTGCCATTTTTCAATCAAGATAGACTTTTCTTGATTAATATGTTTTTCAGATAAAAACTTTGAACGTAAGTCATGTAAGGCAGTGATAATGACGTTCATTTGTGATGAAATAAATTTGTAATCAAAATTTGAAGGTACCTCAGATTCGTCAGTAGAGGTATCCTCATCTTCATTGTCACTGTCATCATCTCCGATAAAGCACATGGCGGCAGTTTCCTCATTTTCTGCTTCGTTATCGGAGTAATCTAGCCATTTTTCCTCCTCAGCTAGGAAGATGGTTCCGGTCTTTCTCTTTTCAGCAAGTTCCATCTTCTTCCGGTAATACGCCGAATCCCGAACCACCTTTACTTGACACTCCTTTGCTATGTGACCCGACTTTCCACAGTTGAAGCACGCAGTAGCTTTCTTAGGCTCGGGCACTTTGGCAGGCTCGTACTTTTTAGACCCTGAAGTGAAGCGAAGGTTGTTGGAACCCGAACGATGCTGGAACTTCTTGTTGTAGTTCTGGGAGAGAAGAATCATCGCTTTTCTCTAGCGCCTCACCATCGTCATTAGTGGCCCCGTCATAAGCATTCTCAGACAATGCTTGTTCAGCCAATTGGCTTGCGAGGAGTGCAATTGGGTCCACTGTCTTCGGCTTGTTCTTCTTATCAAGCTTGGCTTTCTTCTCCTTGACAATTCTCTCATCTGTCATCAAAATCTCATAAAGCTCTTGGATTTGCATGGTAGAGACCCGAACATCGTTCCTCAATCGGTGGCATAATTTGTTCCATTCCGGTTGAAGAGCTTTGAGGAACTTCAGATTAGCCTCTAACTCAGTCTTGGTCACTTTGATCTTTTGCAGATCGTTTAACACTTCCCAGAACTTGTCGGAAACACTCTTCAGAGACTCACCGTCCTTGGCTTTGAAATCCTCAAAGTTTTTCATGTAGCGCGTTTGCCGGAGTTGTATTGCAACCGCTGATCCAAGCATAATCTTCTCTAACTGTGTCCACATCAGCATTGGATTGTTCTTGTAACAGTCAATCCGGTTGTAGATAGAATTGGGCAAGGCTAGGATCAAGTTAGACTTTATCTCACGATCGGCTTTATATCGCAAAGTCTTTTCGGTTGTGTACTCGTCGGTAGGCTTCAAAATCATAGCAGCCGGTGTAGTTGCAGTCGCGGGAATCTCTTTCAAGGGCTTTTCGAAAGGTCCTTGAGTAAGTGACTTCATCATGTTTTCTCCGTTTGCATGACGCTCGATGAAGTTAATGAATCGATCTTTCCATTGAGGGAACTCATTCTCGTTGACCAAAACCGGAGGATGAGTGTCCGTTACCAACGACATCATGATGTCGTTCTTGTAAATCTGAGCTTGAAGAATTTTTTTTGAAATATCCATAAAGTCAGTAAACTCAGAAAATGCTAAGTCTGGAAGAAGAGAGAGGCTAGCGCAAGTAGGTGGCGCAAACTAGAGATTTGCGCGAGGAGAAGGTGGCGCAAAAAATGCTTTGCGCGAAGAACTGATGGCGCAAAATAGACTTTTCGCGAGAAGACTGATGGTGAGAACAATCCTGAACTTGGTGAAAAACTGAAGAAGAATCTGACGCAAAGTTGAAATTTTCGCTAATAGATGAGGCGCAAAAAGAACTTTGCGCAGAACATAATCTGAAGAGAACTACGATCCGGTGAGACTGGCGCAAATCAAGATGAGATTGGCGCAAAATTGAGATCTGGCGAAAACTCAAGAAATCTTCTAATTCGATCACAGACACGAATTTGATGATTTCTGCCCACTCAGATACGATGAAAACTTGATTTCTAACCACAATTAACAGCCAATTTCGAACAACCTTTCGTAGAATCATGAATTGAAGAATCAAACAGTAGCCTGACGTTGAACAAACTAATATCTCGCAAACCTTGAAATTGACCACCAAAAACCGATTTTCTTGCGAATCGATGTGAATCAAAGATGTTCTGCTACTAAAACCGGATTCAACGAACCAATTCTCAAGTTAAACGAATCAAGATTCAACTCAAATTTGTGAAAAAAAATCAAAAAAACGAGATTTTCTTGAAAAATTCAAGAAAATCAATCAAATTCTTTAATTTTTCTACAAATTCAAATCAAAATCTGGTTCTCTCAAAATCTCTCAGAAAAGATTAGGCTCTGATACCAATTGTAATTCCAAGATCAATGTAATCTATGTGAGAGAAAGTAGAGAGAGAAAGTGTAAGATGCAAAGAATGTGTATTATCAAGAATGCGCTTAATGACCTACAAAACATAAAGGCCACAAGGGACTTAAATACCCTTGGCCAATACAAGATAGAATAGCGCTAAGTACACAGTATTAGCTACAAGGTTATAAATACAATGATTACTATAAAATCTGACTTAACATATATATATATATATATTGTTAGTCTCAACATCGGATTTGTGAATAATACAAATAGATATCCGATCACAAAACACTTTGAAAAATATTCTTAATACTTTGCCCCAAAAAATTCTCATCCGATATATTATTTCCATCGGATTAAAAATGAAACAAAGTCTTCATCCGAAGTTCTCAAAAGAAAATAATCAATATATCGGATTTAGACCATCGGATTGATAACGTTGAATAAATCACAAAAATCCGATAGAAGCTTCTATCATCTCTCGGATTCTCTTCACACCTTTGAAATATTCTAAGTGTTTGACATCTGATAGACTTTACTTCATAAATGTCTATAATTGGAAATTGTTGTATATCTTATCCGTCAGAATAGACAAAATAGTATTTTTACATATAAAAGTCTTGTAACTATCTGTATTAATTAAAAGTGTAAAAGCCTTCAACAAAATCGAATACTTGTTGAAGAGAGGTGAAGATAGTCACCAAAGTGGATTGGTTTGTTATCTAGCCGAAAGAAGATCAATACAAGATATAGTTTACTAGTAGTCTGACAAATACTACTACTGGCAAGCTGGATTTAGAAGTAGAAACTTGTCCAACAAGTTTGACTTACCAACTCTCCCAATCTCTCATCCTAATATGGGAATATGCAAACGCATGTCAAACAAAGTAAGTTCTAAAGCATTATTTAATTAGTGTCATACTTCCTTTAATGTCCCCCCTGCATACAAGGAATAAGATGGGTTAACAAGTGTTCACATCAACTACAAAGGCTAAAATGAAAAGTACAAGCATGCATGGATCAGTAAATTATATGAAGACACATGTTAAAGTTGAAGGAAAACATTTAATGCAATGGAGGCTATATAATATCTTCATTGTCATTGTTTGCATCTCAATGTTTTGAAATAACTTCTTTGTGAAAACTTCAGAGTAAATTCGGCGTCACAATATGAACACCATCTTAGTCTTTCAGATCTGAAAGAGAACCTTCTCTCTTTTCTCTTTCAGTGTCAGTAAATTTGTCACCAGTCAGATAGTTTGGATCATAGGTCTTGCCTTTCTAGCTTTCGCAACATATCTGTAAATTTATGTTTGAATAAAATATAAATATAAAAAGTGAAAACTTATAGTGTTTGTAGTTAACCCTGCCTTCTATAAACACCTCTTGTGCAAGTCATATTGTTCTAGTACCAACAAGGGGAGTGGTTTGTTTAATTTCATAAACAAGATTCGAAATGACTTCCACATTCACTTACAAAAATCAATTTATCCAAACTCTTTGGTATCTTAAAAAATGGAATGATGGTGGACAATCCGATAACCTCATCGGATTTGAAGAAATATTTTCTTTTCTCGTGGAAAAGACAAGCATGTAATTTCTTACCTTCACAAACACTAAATCTTTCCGAATCATCTTTTTGGAAAATCCTTCCCCTTATGCTATGAAAGCTGAAGGACATGTCTAGAATAACTCAATGACTTATCTCAAAGATAAAAAAGAGAAACAAGTGCTTTATAAGCCTTCTATCGGAATCCTCTACTTCATATAAAAGGTACTCTGAAAATCCATCATATGTCATCAACTCAAGCAAGTGCTCCAACTCCAATGTAAAGGTACATTATACTCTAGAGCTTCTTAAAAATATATCTTTTATCTTCTTTCTCTTCTTTCTCAACTTCTTCCTTTTCAAAAGAAAAACCTAATCACAATTTCTCCACATAACTTTTATGATCTATGTTTAAATTGAAATTTAGACATTAATCTCCAAACTAAATTTGCAGGAACAGGTCATACTCAAATATGGTACTTGGGCAGTGGTTGTTTGTTAGACCACAGTCTCATTGGATTCAAGATCATCCAAACTGAAGATCGCAATCTGAAGCAAAAGCCGAAACGTCGACTCTCGATATTAAAGTCTATGTCTATTTGTAATAAATGTCAATGTAAGTCAATGTAATTGTATTAGTTTACTTAGATTTAATATCTAAGTTATAATATTGTAATAGTTAGATAAAGTTAATTTAGTTAGTTTCTAGTAACTTAGTTTATATTAGATATAATATCTAGATATTATGTTAGATTGTGTGTTCAACACACTTGGTTAGATTAAGTGTATCTCAATATCTCAAGATAGATCAGAGAATTCACACATACAAACACACACTTAAAGGTGTATTTGAGAGAAAAACATAGAGAACACAATCAAAGCTTAATCGATCAACCTTGTAACTCGTTTGTTATAATCAATACAAGTTGGTAATCATTTTGTGTTGTTATTCTATAAAACTTGATAGTATTGTTGGACCGACAATTAGTATCAGAGCCTGATTAAGATCAAAACAAGTTTTCAGAAAAACGACTCTGTGTTCTTCAAGAAAAATTGACTTTGTGATTTTGAGTGTTTTAGGTGTTAGAATCGATCAGGTTGTGATCGTACTACATGCTAGATCGAGTTGTTGATATTTGATTTCACTTTTAAGCTTAAATCGAGTTCCAATTTGTGGATTTTATGTGAAAAAGTCGAAGTGGGTAAGTTCACTGTGCCATCGATTTTATTTCGAAAAAGTGTGTTTTAGAGAGATCGAGTGTTTACATACTTTTCTAAAAGTGTTTCTAGACACATTGGTAGGGTTTGGTATTGCTAAATCGTTTCAGGAACAGATTTTAGTCGATCTTTGGAAGTTCAGGACGAACACACGCATACCAGAGGAAGAACAGCCCGCAAAGTCCTACTGTGTGCGTCCCAAAGGACCCGCAAAGCATACTTCTCGGCTCCCAAAGCACCCGCAAAGCACATATCAGCTCACTTCTCGGTTCCAAGTCACACACGCAAACCTTAGACCCGCATACCTCAGTGTGCGCTTCTCACTAGAACCGCATACCTCAGTGTGCTCTTCTCACTAGACCCGCAAACCTCAGTGTGCGCTTCTCACTAGACCCGCATACCTCAGTGTGCGCTTCTCACTAGACCCGCATACCTCAGTGTGCGCTTCTCACTAGACCCGCATACCTCAGTGTGCGCTTCTCACTAGACCCGCAAACCTCAGTGATGACATCAAGCGAAGCTTCTTCAATATGTATGGATGAGAAACCACCTGTACTCTTCAGAGGAGAGTATGAGCAGTGGAAAGATCAGTTCATGGATTTCATAGATAGACATGAATTGAAGAAACTTATAAAAAGATCTCTAGAGTATGGAATTATGACAGTTCCAAGGAGAGTTTATACTCTAGTGAAGAAGAATGGAGAAAGAGAAGAAAAAGAGCTTCCAGTACCACTTGATATGTACTCAGACGAGCAAAGAAAAAGATATAAAGCTGACATCTTAGCCAAATCTTTTATTCTGCAAGGAATATCAGAGGAGATTTCAAATGAGATCTTCTTTACACTAGAACGTGAAGAGGCTACAGGAAAGCTGTTATGGGAACATATTGCTAAGATTATGATAGAATCATATATGTCATCAAGAGTTAAGGTTTTGGAAGCTGAGAACTCTGAGCTTCAAAAGAAAATATCATATTTTTAAAAGAAGTTCTCAGACCTTTCCAAGAAGATTATTGAAGAGAAGAAGATACTCGAGCTTAAATGTTTAATGCTTTCTCAAAAAGTTGAAGACTTTGAGAAAGTAATCATATTGGAAAGAGATCAGTTTGCCAAGGAGAGGAAAGCAAATGATCAGAAGGGTGCTAAGAAGGGATTCGAAGAAGAAAGAAGCATCCTTGAAGCAAAGCTAAAGAAGCTTACCGAGAAGCTATCTGAATTATCTAAGAGTGTACTGATAGAGAAGAAAAAGAAGTCTGCATTTGAGAAGAATATTGAGCTCCTTATCAAAGAACGAGACAATTATTCTTCAAAGGTAAAAGAGCTTCAAGATATTATTTCAAAGACGGTGGTGGTGACTGAGCGAACGACTCCAGAGTCAAAAATCCAGTCACCTAGAAATAATTCAGTTGGTTCTAACAAACCAGCCGTAAGCTCACATCAGAAAACTGCTCTTTTTAAAAGGTCAGTTAAATCTTCTAATCAGACTCATTCTACTAATCTTTTCTATGACAGGAATATAGATAGTTCAGGTACACAAAGAAGAAGAAGAAGCTTCCAGGAAGAAGCTGAACTAGTCTGGAACAGGAAACCAGTTAAAGAAGAGCTGAAATGTAAAAACTCATGTGTACATACGCCAATTGCCAAGAAGAACAATGCGCTGAAAGGTAAACCTGATTTTGTTTACTCAAGAGATAAATTAATCAGTTTGTCAGGTAAGAAATTTTATTGTTCTTATTGTCGTACACATGATCCTGTTCACAAGACGAGTGACCATTACTGGTATGGTTCTTACTCAGTAACCCCCATAGTAACTGCAACTAACACTCATGGACCCAAATACCAGTGGGTACCAAAGAAAACTAAACCTGTGTTGCAGGCACCTACTGTCAAGGGGGAGTAGGAGAACCAAAGGCTTCTAAGTAAATCAGCTTAGAACCCGTACTTCAACGAAGTTTGACTTCTAAACACAACAGTTTAGGACTCGTACTTCAATGATCAAAAGACCTTACTCTGTGCTGAAAAAGAGATTGTACTCCGATACTCGAATGAGGAAATCAACCATCAAGGGGGAGTACATACATATTTGTCTAAAATTTTATGCATATCTTTTTACATCTGATAATGTACTGATGCATAATTTCAGGGGGAGTAAAAGGTGATGACTTCTGATTATTTCTGATCAGAACTCGTACTTTACAAAGTTTTACTACTTTTTGTCTTTTCATTTTAAGTGAATAAATTTTACTTTGACTTGACATAAGACTTTTGCAGAAATGTTTGAGAGAAGCTTACAAGTTCATATGTTTATGACTTAAAGCTTAGCTTCATGAGATGGAAGATCGTACGTAAAGGTATAATCCTTTATCTTAATCACATATATGGTTGAAAGAAGGACAACTTTTAATCATTGGAAAACATTGTTTTTAATGGTCAAACTACTTCCCGATTTTTCAACAGATTTTATATTTTGGGAGTGTATTTTAAATGTTTTCATGATCTAAATTGTGCTTTAACTGAAATAGTTAAACCAATCTGAGCATCACGTGCATCATAGGAAAACAAAGAATCATTGTGCTAGGTATTAACACAACTTCTATGGAATCACCTTAACCAGTGATTTCTACCCAAGAAGTTAATCCTTAGTGATTGAGTGTGAAAATCGAAAAGAAATGAGTGTGATTAGAGAAAGCAAAAAGTTTAAAAGAAAGAGCGTGTGAGAACAGAGTTAAAAGAATATCACAACTCTGCACCAACTTTTTCTGAGCCGGGTAGCCACAATTCTAGTGATTCACAATTCTTTGGTGATCATTATTGAAACAGGCAACTAACCCATGCCAACTCTTGATCAAACCTCACCATCTACTCATTTTCTTCTTCACAAGAAAGTGTTTCACATTTTCAAAGGGGATGCAACACATATACTATCTAATTTTCATTCGGAAAATCTGGATATTGAAAAGAAGGAAGCCTGCCCCACCTTCGCACTTCAATCATGCACATTGAGTCTGTGTTTAACTTACTGTTGTCGCAGTGGTTTACACAATTTTGAGCCTTATAAGCAATCATCTGTGCTTAATTCTTTCTAACACAAGCACGAACACACAAGGAATTAGTTTCTTTGTCATAACATTTATAGAAATAACCT
The DNA here is from genome assembly GCA_954870635.1 of Arctium minus. Classification (NCBI taxonomy): domain Eukaryota; kingdom Viridiplantae; phylum Streptophyta; class Magnoliopsida; order Asterales; family Asteraceae; genus Arctium; species Arctium minus. The sequence continues at coordinate 73,912,040 of OX941086.1, forward strand.
TTGTGGTGTTTCGATGATTAAATGGAAGCCCTGGGGGAGTCAACATCAAACAACTCCTTTCCAATGTGTATTTGTTACAACACAGTGACTTCGTGTTACTGACAGGCATGTTAACTGATTCATTAGTTGATTCAGGTGTTACACGACTATTTTGTTTGGATTTGAAAAGATCTGGATGAATATCTTTTGAATTGTCGGATCAGGGGCTCTAACTGCAAGATAGACATTTCTTACAAATAATTTTGATGAAGTCGTTGCACTTAACATCAAAAAGGGGGAGAATGACTACACAAGAAATGGCAAAGATCACATGTTTCAAGAATTACGTCCACTCTTCATGGGGGGAGAATGTTAGAAAAAGACATGCTGATTTAAGAGCTAGAGAAAGAGATTGCATCTTCTGAGCTGAACAAGAAGACTGAATTGCTAAAATCATTTTCATAATGATCTTGATCCAAAGGGGGAGATTGTTAGACCACAGTCTCATTGGATTCAAGATCATCCAAACTGAAGATCGCAATCTGAAGCTAAAGCCGAAACGTCGACTCTCGATATTAAAGTCTATGTCTATTTGTAATAAATGTCAATGTAAGTCAATGTAATTGTATTAGTTTACTTAGATTTAATATCTAAGTTACAATATTGTAATAGTTAGATAAAGTTAATTTAGTTAGTTTCTAGTAACTTAGTTTATATTAGATATAATATCTAGATATAATATCTAGATATTATGTTAGATTGTGTGTTCAACACACTAGTTAGATTAGTTGTGTATCTCACTCTCAGATAGATCAGAGAATTTCACACATACAAACACACACTTAAAGGTGTATTTGAGAGAAAAACAGAGAATACAAATCAAAGCTTAATCGATCAACCTTGTAACTCGTTTGTTAAAATCAATACAGGTTGGTAATCATTTTGTGTTGTTATTCTATAAAACTTGATAGTATTGTAGGACCGACATTGTTCAAGACATATGATTGGTTATGTTTCCCTGCTTAAAGACTTTTTGTCAGAAAAAGAACCATCTATCACTTTTGGTGATAACTCGAAGGGTTCTACTCTTGATTATGGTATTCTGTCTAATGGTTGTGTAACTTTTAGTAAAGTTACATATGTACAGGGACTTAAACATAATTTTCTGAGTATAAGTCAGTTATATGCACAAGGTTTTTCAGTAATTCTTTTTGAAAATAAGTGCTCCATGTTTTCATCTGAAAATATAGAAATTCTCTATGGATTTCGGAAAGATAATGTCTATTTGATTGATATATCTTTTGCAAAATCATCCTCCTCTACAAATGTTTATTTCTTTTCAACGGCCACTTCAGAGCAAAACATGCTTTGGCACAAACGTCTTTCTCACCTCACTTTAAAACCATCAACAATCTTTCCCAAAAAGGACTTGTTAAGGGTCTTCCCTCATTGTATGTAACATTCCATACTAGCTATACTCGCTTATAAGCATACAGAGCAACAAAGTAATTATTATAACAAAATAGTAATAGTTATTGACAACCGGACGTTATGGTACATTCAAATACATTCCCAAAAGCAACTATACAGAAGTGAGGTTGTCCGATAAGTTAGTCTTCAAAATATTCTCTCCTGGTTTCTCAACCCAGATAATTCCCCAGTTTGTCTCTAGAACCTGCCACAGAATAACAAATGTGGGTAAACAATAACTCAGTGAAAAATCAATAAAATCAATAATAAATAACATAGGGTAAGTACAAATTATCCTATAACCATGAAACGATAAAATAAATCAATTGAATATCACAAAAATATAACAAAGGTTCACGTAATCATCTGTTCCGTGTTATTTAAGTTTACATAAACCACCCAAATACACTAAACCCGTTGTTCCCAAAGAATGTACGGTTCTATGGGCATAACTAAGAATTAGCAGTGTGGTCACGACACCCACTAGCCCTCGACTATTATTAAGGTAGTCCTAGTTCTGTTATCTTCCTAGGATATCCATTCGCCCTCATGGACAGATCAGGGCCAACGCACTCTCCATACATACACGAGGACGCCATAGTGATGATTGCCACCATGGAAGTATCACAAGGTTAGGGCCCCTGACAAAGTGTTTGAACAGGGATGGCAAAAAAACCCAAACCAACGGTGAAAACCGAAAACCAAACATTTCGGGTCGGGTTTGGGGACTTCTTAACGGGGACGGGGCAGGGATCGGGGATGGTATAGGGGATTTTAACGGGGAGGGGGATAGGGACCATCCTCACCGGCCCGGCCCGACCTGATATTTATATATATAATATATAATATATATTATATATTATATATACATATTTTAACCTTCAAAATTCTTTTGAGCTACAACACACACACACACACACACATATATATATATATATATATATTCCATAATTTAATCCTGAAGTAGCTACTCATTTAATTTATGTTTTAGAAACTTGTGGTTTTTTTTCGGTTCGGTTCGGGTTGGTTCGGGTTTAGGTCAGATTCGGGGAAAACGAACGGGTAACGGTGAACTTTTTTCTTAACGGGTTCCCCAACGGGGATCGGGGAAACTGCAAGGACCCGATGGGGATTCCTAATAAGATCCCAGACAAGGATCGTTACGGTTACGGAGACGGGGATGCTTATCAGTTTTGGGAAAGGGGACTCTAAAAACTCGCCCGTTGCCATTACTCTATCTGGGAAAGGATCACAACTAATGTAATCTAACTGAATTACTAAGATATAACAAAAATCAATGAATAAATCAATATGGCTTGACTCTATCTAGTCATGCCATTTGCAATTCGATAATCTCATGGTCATTGGACCGAGCCAACAAATCATATTCATTAATTCCATTCGCGCCACAACATTCGGAGTAAAAATCAAGAATCAGGCCAACGATCCCTATTAGGGGAAACTTACTTTGGAACAGTCCTAGGCCGTTCTCAAGTAATGGTACACCAAATGGAATTCAACAAAAAGAAATGACACCATGAAAATGCAAGAAACAACATCATTGAGATTTTTCGTACCTCAAGTTCACTATTGGGTAAATCAAATTTGAATGGAATAACCCTCAACAATAGGTCACTTTCGTTTCAAGTTAAAAAGAGATCTATACCTTTATGTTGTTGAGATAATCAAAATATGATACCTAAATACCAAAGTTCCCAAAATCCTTCCTAGTCAGATTTCCTATCACAAGTAATGTACACTTAGAATTATACCATGGTTGCCTATTCTTTTTATCTATTTGTACCTTTATTTTAATTTAATTCAACTTTATTAACATGCTAATAAACTTGTAGTTCATGGCTAGTGTTGGTTAGAGGATGGTATGGGTTTAACGCATAAACAAAACATTGCAGCCCCATGCACATTTCAGTTTGTTAGTGTATTATTGTATCCAAGATTTAATAGGAAAAGTCAAGTCAAGATTAGTCAACAAAGTCAAAGTATGTTTAGTCAAATATGAGGTTACTTAGGTGTTAAGTTTGTCTTGTATAGACTTGTGGTATAAATACCTTATGCCTTGTAAGAGTTCATTGAATGCTTTAACATTGTAAGATATATGATTGGAACTTTCTCTCTCTATACTCTCTCTCTAGAATCTTGATACTGTTATATCTTAGATCTTGAGAATTGCTTGAATGTGATTGGGAATTACAATATCAATTGGTATCAGAGCAGACCAAACAAATTCAGAAAGATTTCATCACCAAATCAGATTCAATTTCTTGAAAAATTCAAGAAAATAGTCGTTTTTGAAAAAGTCACTGTTTGATCAAGTTTTTCATTGAAATGTTGAAATTTGTGTGTATAATTGGTTCAGTTGAATTCAATTTATGTTGGTAACACTTTGTATTCACACACAAACATGAATTGATCATTTGTTTGATGTAATTTTCGATTTTATTGATTTGTCTGTTTCACGAACTCAGAGTTTGTATGTTCAATCAATGCACTGTAATTTCTTGCTTCTAACGAGTTCGAATTAATAGAAAAGTGTTCTAGTATGTATTTCGATCATATTGGTTCAATTTAATGTTTAGATTTGCACGTTTTGAGCCGAATTGGATGGATTTCATGAACAAAAGTGTCGAAACGCGCAAGATCTGACAAACGCGCAAGTTCATCAACAAACGCGCAAGTTCATCAACAAACGCGCAAGTTAATCATCTACGCGCAAGTCAAAGAGATTTGATGTTTTGGCTAGAACGCGTAAGTGTCTGAAGAACGCGCAAGCAAAACGTGCGAGTTTGCTAAAACACGCTAACTGAAGCGAGCGAGTTCTATAAACGCGCAGGGCGAAGCTTGCGAGTTTGGTTGAAACGCGCTAAGAGGTGTGCGAGTTTGATAGAAACGCGCTAAGAGGCGTGCGAGTTTGATAGAAACGCGCTAAGAGGCGTGCGAGTTTGATCGAAACGCGCTACTAATGACCTGCGAGTTCTAGAAACGCGCACATTACCATTTGCGAGTTTCAGTGTGAATAGTGACTAGCGTGTTTAGTGGTCTGCGAGTACAGTGACCTGCGAGTTTAAAGACTTGAATTTTTTTTTAAAATAATTTTTTTTTAAAATAATTTTTTTTTGTGTGATCCAAGTTTGACTTTTTAGTCAACATTTCTGATTTGTTTGGGAACGATCATTTTATTCAAGCATTTCTTTCTAGAGAAAAATATGTCAGAAATTTTTTCTCTAGGGGCGCTGCCCCCATACCCCCGTAAGGGCGTTGCCCCTTGACCCCATCCGCTAACCGGGTAGCGGAACCCCCGTGCTAAGTCTGCGGAGGGGGACATATTTTGTTAGTAGTCATAATTTTTTGATTTTTTACGATCATTTTTTTAAGCTAATCTGTCACGATGCCTACTACAGATGAGAGAGGGAACACTGTTTTATCTGCAAGAGACATGACTGTTTTGTACATGCCGGAAATACCAAAGATGGAAGCTGATTTAGACAAGCTGAAAAATCAGAATTCAAAGCTTCTTAAACAGATTCAGGAGTTGAAGTCAAATTTGTCAAATTCTGATAAAACTCCTGTTTGTGCAAAATGTGCTAATAATTCTCAATCTGATTTTGCAGGTATCAGAGCAAGTGAGAATGAAATTGAAAAAAAAAAAAAATCATAGGGGTAAAAGAGAAAATAATTTTACAAAAAGAGAGAAAGATAAGCAATCTCCAAAGTCAACTGAAGACGACTGAACAGAAATCATCAGAATTGCAAGATGAATTAGTCAAGCTTCAAAACAAGTTTAAGGCTTTTGAAGACAAAATATCTGCCTTGGAGATACAGAATGCTGAACTGTCAAAAAGCATCCAAGCAGATAAAGAAAAATCAAAACTGGAGACACTCTCAACTCAACAGATATCTGAATCTTCAAAGAAAACTTTACAAGAGAAAAAGGATTTGGAGCTGAGATGCATTAAACTTTCTAAGCAAGTGTCGGATTTTGAAAAAGTTATAATTACTGAACGAGACACTTTTGCGAAAGAAAGACAAGTTCTTGAAGATAAAATAACTGAACTTCCCAAACAGATTTCTACATTACAAGACCTGCTTGAAAAAGAAAGAAATATTTTCAAAGAAAAGAAGCAGTGTTTTGAATCTGAAAAGAAAAATTCTGAAAAGAGAAATGTTGGGATCTTCAATGAAATTTCAGAGAAAACCAAGAACTTGGAAAAGGATTTTGAGCAAGAACGTTCACATTTTGAATCTGAAATATCTAAGCTCACATCCAAATTAACTGCTCTGTCATCAGACTATCAAAAAGAACAGAAGGCCAAATCTGATTTGAAACAAAAGTTTGACACACTTTCAGATGAAAGAAACATTTTGACTAAAAAGATAAATGACTTAGAAGCTGCAAACATTGAATTGTCTGATAAAGTAACAGCTGATGTGATTAGCCAATCACCTGTTGATCATTCAACAGAATCAGTCAGTTCTTTCAAAACAGCTTCAAGTTCAATTCATGATAAAAATGTTTTCAAAAACAAAAGTGTCAATCTACGAACTATCAAATCAAATCAGATCAGACCATCTAATCTATTTTATGACAAATCTGTTGATGGTTCAACGAGCTTTTACGTTAAATCTCTTGGAAAGAATTTGAAGAAAAATCAGATCGTCTGGAGAGCAAAAGATTCTTTAGAAGAGAAGAAGAAAGACAAAGCATCTGCATCCACAACCAAAGCTAAAAAGAACAGAACGCATAAAGGTAAATCTTTTGGTAATCCTGATATGTTTTACTCTACTAATCATTTGATCAGGATTGCTCAAAAGAAAATCTGTTGTTCTTACTGTGGAGAGAATGATTTCGTCCAACAAGAATCTGCTCATAACTGGTACGAATCTTACAGAATTACTTCTCAGATTTCGGATTTTAAAAGATATAAATCTAATGAGAGGTGGATTTCTAAATCTAACATACCAGGACCCAAATACCAGTGGGTACCAAAGCCTGTTAAATCTGTTTCGCAGGTACCACAGGTATAGGGGGAGCAAGATGATTGACTTCTGATCATGTACAAATCAGGACTCGTACTTCAAAGTACAAGTTATTGACTTCTAAGTACTACAACTTAGAACTCGGACTTCAATGTCAAAGACATTGGCTTCTAAACACTTCAGTTTAGAACCCGAACTTTAATGTAAAGAATTGTGGCTTCTGATCACATGACAGATCAGGACCCGTTCTTCAATGTTCAGATAAGGATATTATGCAAAATATCCAGGGGGAGCTTATCTGACCTAAATCACTCTTTAATGATTTGAGGGGGAGCTTAAATGTAAGTATCTTCTAATCTTACATCTCTGATTGTTTGAAAGACGAACAACTTTCAAGCATGAAAAACGTGTTCTTAAATGTTCAAACCACTTCTCTATTCTCAAAAGATTTCATGAATTTAGAAGTGTGTTTTTAAATGTTTTTCAAAATTGAGCGTTAATGTTTAACTGACCGTGTGTTTCCAAAGATTAATACTTGTGTATTATCTTTTCTATACACTGTAAAGTATTCACACACATCGGTTTAGTACTTCATATTGAATTTGTTATTACCATGTCTCCAAACGAACCTATTTTTCGATGGTAATACTCCCGTTTGCTTTCAAATATTATTGAGCATCAATCATCATTTCTAATCTTGTGCGTTCATTGCAAAATTGTTTATATTCGTTCATATAAACAAAATATCCAATTCTTTGATACCTAACCATTTCATTTGATCTGATTGATACATTGTCAGATTCTCAAAACAATTCTCTTGATTTCATTTCATTCATTCAATATCTTTGTTTTGAGAAATCTTCAAAGTTCAATTGCTCAAATCTCATGAGCATACATTCTGACACTGTTATCATTTTGTACTTAACTGTTCAAGTTAAACTGTTGAGCAACTATTCTTTATAAGACTTACATGGGATTCATGTGTGAGCTTAAACAAAACTTCCATGGATTCACGTTAACCAGTGTTTCCTACCCAGGAAGTTATCCTAGAGTGATTGAGGGGTGAGGGGTCGAAATCAAAGAGTGGGGGAGATAACTCATCCGGTTGAGTTTTTCTCATTGCGTGGAGCGGAAAAATGTAAAAGAGAGTTTGGTTAGAAGTGAGCAAAATGTTAAAAAGAAAGAGGGTGTGAGAACAAAGTTAAAAGAATATCAGAACTCTGCACCAACCACTTTCTGAGCCGGGCAGCCACAAAATCTGATTGGTTCACATTCTTTGGTGACCATCATTGAAAAAGGCAGTGAGCCCATGCCAACTCTTGCAATTACCCCACCAACCACTCGTTTCTTTCTTAACAAAGAAATGTTTCAATTTTTCTTGGGGACGCAACATATCTGCTATCTAGTCTTCACTCGGAAGATTTAGATATTGAAAAAGAAGGAACGTTGCCCCACCTTTGCACCTTTTTCATGCACATTGAGTCATTGTAATATCTGTTGCTGTCTCAACAGTTTACACAATTTGAGCCTTATGAAACACAATCATTGTGCTAAATTCTTTCATACACAAGCACGAGCACACAGAAAATTTGTTTTTCTGTCAGAACATTCATAGATAAACCTTGTGTTTTTCAATGATTGAATGGAAGTCCTGGGGAGTCATCATCAAACCAGCTCCTTATATTGTACATTCGTTGTACACAGTAAGTCCGTGTTACTGACAGGCACTTCTAACTATTTCATTTGTTGAATCAGGGTTACCAAGTTCATTATATCTGAATTTGAAAAGATTCGGGTATATACAGTTCATCATTCAGCCATTCAGATCAAAGGGCAAAATATGTCAAATGTATCTCAAAGGGGGAGAATATTTGTAAAAGGGGGAGATTCAAAGAAGATGCTGAAATTGAGAAAGTTTTGATGATTATGATGTTCACAATCATCAAAAAGGGGGAGAAATCTACAGAGTTCAATTTCAAATCAACTTCAAAGTTAAGTTTTGAGAAATCTACAGAGTTCAATTTCAATTCAACTTCAAAGTTAAGTTCTGAAGAATGTTCAAAGTCAAGACTTGTGAAGAATTTCTGAAAGTTCACAGAAAGTTCAAATCTGATGAAAAGAAATCATTCTCAAAAGATTCTAAAGACAAGTCCAAATTAAGATGATTTGAGAAAGTTCGTTTTTCCGAAGACGATCAAGAGATCAAAGAGATGAAGATACATGATCAGAGATTCCTCAAAGTTCAAAGATGAATTTTTCAAAGAAGTTTTCAAAGGTTTGTTCAAGTCATGTTGATTTACAAAGATGCAAAGTGCAAAAGACTTTTCAAGATTCTTCATAGACTGAAAGACTGAAGATTGTTAGAGCTTCAAAGTTTTAAAGACTGTCAGAGATAAAAGTTGAAGAATCAAGCACCGAAGACGATTGTCAATTTTTTTTTAAATCTTGAATACAAAGGGGGAGATTGTTAGTGTATTATTGTATCCAAGATTTAATAGGAAAAGTCAAGTCAAGATTAGTCAACAAAGTCAAAGTCTGTTTAGTCAAATATGAGGTTACTTAGGTGTTAAGTTTGTCTTTTATAGACTTGTGGTATAAATACCTTATGCCTTGTAAGAGTTCATTGTATGCTTTAACATTGTCAGATATATGATTTGAACTTTCTCTCTCTATACTCTCTCTCTAGAATCTTGATACTGTTATATCTTAGATCTTGAGAATTGCTTGAATGTGATTGGGAATTACAATATCACAGTTTCTGTCCATCTTTGTGTTTGACATTTTACTCATACTTAGGAGCTGAATTTGGTGTTACTGCCTAAATGAAACATACACATATACCTCTTAGGATTCCAATAGAACCAAGTTCATATTTTTTGAAGCTATGACCAATTTTATATAAATTTTATACTAACATTATGCAAATCCCGAGTTTATAGAGACCATCTATTGTATTTTGGTATTTTGGCACGCATATGGTCAACATTAGCTTACGAACTCTTAATAACAGTTGAACAAGACTAACTAAGCTTTCCGACAGTATATCACCCACCTCAATTGGATCAATGGTTAATTTTATACACATTTTTAAAATAACTTGCACATTTATGTTTTGTTCCAACAACAACATATTTAACTTGTTTAACATACCAATCACTACCACTTGATTTGTGTAAATGTCCAATTCAAGCTTATGATATCAATTAAACAACAATTAAGATCAAGATTTTAGAGAGAGAATGTAGAGAGAGAAAGTCATATGTCTATTCAACCACAAGTAATGAGCGTACAATTCAAGGTGTTACAAGAAACTCTCAAACCAAAACTATTTATACCACATGACTTCTCTCACAACATTACAAAACAAACCTTACTACAAGATCTCTCAAAAGCAATAAAGTCAAACATAAAAGTCAAACTTAACTTGATCTAAACAAATACAGTAACAATCTCCCCCTTTTAGATCAAGTGTGAATAATAGGTCTGCCCCAACGTGATAGTTTGCCTTGACGAATCCCGAGCAATGACTCAAAATTTCTGATGTCGAGTTGAAAGTTGAAACGATCATAGAGGGCATCAACTATTCTTTCAATGTTGAGTCTGGGATGCTTTTCCATACCTTTTTCACCCTGCTTCCTCTTTTCTTTGTTATCTATAAGCTTCCTTTCCAACTACAACTTGATCATTCTTAAAGTTCTATCTGAAAACTTGGCGATTTCTGAAAGTCTGAAGAACCTTTTCTTGTTCTCAAAGTTCTTGTAAACCACACCAAGTTCAGGTTTGTCAAGCACGGTGAACAAATTATAATCATGTATGTTCTCTAATCTAAGGTCAGGCTTTATCATGTTGACTTTACTTTGATTTGTCTCTATTCCAAGTTGGAAGTCATAGCAGTAAGTAAAGTTGACCTGCCTTCTCATGAACCTCTTCACAGTATCCAAGGCAACTGAAATGTTATCTTTTATGACAATCATGTTTCTGAAAAGATGGTAGAGATACTCTATGTCGTCCACATTCAGAAAACAAAAGTCAGCTTCAGAGAAAACACATTCTGTTAAGTCTCTTCGTTGCACATGGAATACCGGATACCAAATACGAATAAACTGAACAAGTCTCACAAGCTTTAACGAAACAATCCCAGATTTGCTTTTCACAATACTCTCCCGTTGTCTAACCCAGTTCATTGCATATTCTTCTTGATACTCTGGATGTTGGTCTTAGACACCCAAGACTTTAAATCTATCCATCTCTCTGATCCTGTGAACAAATATATTCTTCATTTCTTCTTCTAGAAATGGTTACCTCAATATATTCCATAACTGTCTGACTTGAGCATCAGTAAGAACAGGAGGTAAAAAGGGTTGATCAGAAGGACCGGCTTGGGTTTCAACAGGGCTAGAAGGAAATAAAGGTGCAGGTTCAGTGTTTATAGGTTGTTCTTCATGGATTGGGCTTGGTAGTCTTTGTGGGCTTGGTAAGTTTGTTTGAGTAGGTGGAATGGATTGGCTAGATGGGATAGGTTGGGTAAGTGTATCAGTTTGGGTGGATTGGGTAGCTTGGGTAGGTATGGTGGTTTGGGTAGGTTGAATTTCTGGGCTTGATGAAGGTTCGTTTACTTGGCTAGGTATGTTGTTTGGTTGGTTAGAAGGTTCAATGACAGCCATCTCTTTAAATGAAGGAATCTCAGGTAGTTGAAGAGTAGTTTCTGGAAGATCTGTTTTCACAAGACTGAGTTGGATGTCCTTTTGAGAGCACGTAAGGATGTCCATGATGTTAGTTTCACCTTCTTCAAACAAATCTCTTTCTTCTTCTTTAATTTTCCAGAACTTTTCATACTTTTCTCCAAAAGATTCTTCATCATCAGAAGAAAGATCTATTGCATAAATCTCTTCTAAACCAATGAGCCTGATGATCTCTTCTTTAGTAGCAACCACAGGATTTTCAACCAATGGATCTACTTCTTCATTAACGTATAAGATCAGCTCCATTCTTTGACCTTCACCAATATCCATCTGATCATCACCTACTAAATCAACCATCTCAGTGTCCTCACCCCTGTCTGAACTACCACCAGCACGTTCAGATTCTGAAGCAATTCATTGTCTGTTGCTTATCTCCCCCTCATGGTCATGATATGAATCATGATCATGCCTTTTCATCGAACCTGCTTGAGTCTAACAAGAATCCTGAACTGCTCTAGTCAATTCCTGGATATGCTGAACCATTTATGTCTTGAATGCATTGAACTCTGTAATGGAAACAACTTCAGTTTGTGCTTGATGTTGGTGAGTTCTGAGTAATCCAATCAAGTTAGCATCTGAATCCTTAGCGGGTGCCTGAGACAATAATTTCGCATAAAGTAGTGATTTCAGCTCCTCCACCGAGAGATCATCATGCTGAACGGGTGGTGGTGGAAGTGGCTGAACAGGCTGTTCCACCGCTGGGCCTTTCCCCTTTAACAAACTTTTCACCTTAGCAATCTCCTCCTGAAAGTTGGCAGTTAAGCGCTCAGTGATACAGTTTTCAACAGTCTTTAAGGCTCCCTCGAGATGTTCCTTTGACACGAAGTCGGGTAAAGTAACACCGGGGTCACTTAGACTTTCCGTTAACACAACTTTTGAGGATCCAACAGTGTGGCCTGTGTTCATCGCTGGAATTTCGTTAACAATAACAGAACTTCCACCTGATCCTCATAGTCCGGACTGCGGAGCTACTACAGGTGTTCCGACTGGGTCACTAAGACAACCGGTGGTAGCAGAAAGTATTGGTTGTGTCCTAGGAATGAATAAAGATGTATCAATTGGTTCTAGAGTCAAATGTGCACTGAAAGAAGTCGAGCTCGGGGGCAGCTGAGCTCTTGTTTCTATACCTGCCATTTACGAGTGAAAGGCTGATAGATTATGTGCTAACTCCCCGTGTAAAGATGAGACTACAACATGTTGAGAGGCAGTAGAATGGCTAGCTGTGGTGTGCATTTGCATAAGTGGGCGACTTATGTCTTGTACTTCCGATTGCAACACATGCAATGGATCACTAGATTTGGTTACTCTTTTGGATTGGTAGGTTATGTTACACTCACACTCTCCATATTCTTTTGCTTCAATTTCTCTCAGTCTTACACTTTCAACATTTTCAACTATATCACCCTCGGATCTCCTTATATCTCTCACCACTTGAGCAATCTCAGTATCAATAGTATCAATAACCATGTCCTCATGATGTAGAGAAACATCATCTAGGAAGCCAAAAATATGCTGGAGATTCTCATTATCAATGTCTGCTTCATGAAAGATAACATCTTCAGCTTGATGATCCGAAGTAGCTGAAGGTACTGTATCAGAAGAATGCCTATCCAACTCAGTATCAGAAATCACATCTTCATCAGCTATCCTTACCAGAGGACTTGATTGACAGATTAAAGTCCGTTCAGGTTCGGATGTGAAAACCTCTAGATGTGTGGAAGCTTGTGCCGAGGTACCCACAACTTCATACTTCAGAATCCACTGGGTACTGATCAAATCTGGTTATTCCCTCTATAGAATTTGCCTCCGTTAAGTCTAAGATCCATCTGAGTCTTTGATAAGTAAGCACAGAAGTAAAGTTGTCAATTCTGAGCCGAAAATACTTGTTGGTTTCACTTTCAACCACATACTCGATCGTCTTACAGACTTGCTGTAAATAGATCAGTGGAACATCAGTAGTGTCTGTGAGAGCATGGTGAAGTGGATGGCCTTTCAGAATCTACAAGTGGATTGACACTCAGACTGTCAAAGTCCATATGATGGTTATTTGGATACAACAACAGGTACTCAGATTGGTTAATGAGGGCTTGATCAGGATCTTCACCAATCTCAGATTGAAAATGAGATCGTGAGGATGGCATAGGTGTTTCTTTAGAGCCATGTGGATCATGTTCATCCATATGGACACTTTGATCATGAATGTGTTCCTACGCCATTTATTACCTGAAAAATATAACAAGTATTGGATAAAATCCAATATGTTAGTCAATAAGCTCAAAAGATGTCTTTCACAAAAACATTTTGATACACGAAGTATCAAGTATAGAAACAGTTGTACTTTGAAGATCAGAACAAATAACCATAGAAAGTTACAAGAATACAAAATGTAACTTTGAAAGAAAATGACCAAAAAGACATAAACATGAACTAAAACACTTGACATTTTGAATTGTTCTGAAAAATGATATTATATTTCAAAAACACTTGAGATCTTGAGATTTTGAAAAAATTCTCTAAGTACAGAACTCTCAAAACATGAGAGACTTAGAAAACACTCATAACAAAGAATTTGCAAAGTTACCCAAAACTCTCAGAACCTGAAACTCTAAAAAACTCTTAGATCTTAAAACTCTCATGAACTAACATGAACTATGACTAGAACTCTCATGACTTTGATTAGAATTCTCAATGCAAAGAACTCTCAAACACTGTTCATCTGAAAAATTTTAATTTCAAAAATTTTAATTTCAAAATTCAAATAGACAACTTTTAATCCCATCAATCTGATGATAAATTTCTATATATTATTAGATTTTCAGATTTAGCTTCAAAGTTTCTATTAATATAGATTTAGTCCAAACAAAGTCTTCAAAATTCAGTCCTACGGTCCTGTTCAAAAGTTCGAATACCAAAAGTTCAAATTTCCAGAACAAAAATCCATGAGTCCAGTTCCTTGTTCAAAATCTAGTTCATCATGTCAGTTTAAGTCATCGAGTTCCAAAAAGATTAAAAAATTTCAAGTCACAGAGTCATATATAACAGTTGGAGTCCAAAGATCCTCAAGTCAAGGTAAACCTGCAAAGAAGTACATTTGAAATTAACCCAGACACAAATGAAGTTTATTTTGTAATATAATCATCATATTAGAAGAACGAATTCAAATTATCAAGTATCTGTTCAAAAAAAATAACCAGACAGAAGATGAACCGACATAACTCAAAATTAAAACCCTAGATCTTGAAAATCGAATATGAAAATAAAACAAACAAACAAGATATAAGAATCGAACAAAAAAATGAACACCTACACTTGATTCTTCTAGAATATGAATCTGGAATCGAGAAAGTCGCAAAAGATCTTGAGAGAAAAAATAGCTAAGTGTAAAACTCGCTGAAGATTTATGAGAGAAGTGAACTGAAACTGGAAAACATTCGAATTTATACCCTAAGAGTAAAGTGACACGTGGCACGATTTAATTAGATGGTCCACTTCTCGCATAACAAAGAAAAACGAGCTTGCCGCAAGATGAATAACAAGTTGTGTGTGCACTTCGCGCATGAACGATGTGCGCGAAGTGGTGAAACTCGCACGACAAAGCTAGCGTTAAAGAGATACTCGCATTACACTACATGCGCGAACCGTAATGAACAATAACTACTCGCAAGTAGTTATGTGCACGAAGTAAAAACGCGCATGCCATAGCTTGCGAGTTTTGGACTTCGCGCAGCCTTTGTCATGCGCGAAGTGAGAACTCGCACAATGAATTGTGCGCGTTCTACACTTTGTGCACGCAATGATTTGCGCGAAGTGTAAACTCGCATAGTGCTATGCGCGTTCGACACTAAGAAAAAATTTGAATTTTTTCCAAAAATGGAAACTTTCCAAAAATTCATTAAGCCTCTTTCCAAAAACAACAAGTTTTGTAAAAACACTTTTAAGCACAAAAATTAACTTTTTCTCTCAAAAATTCTTTCTGATTTCAAAATCATTTTAAAAATACACACTCACACACTAACTTACAGACTTTCCATTATGCTCCCCCTTCACATGTGCAAGTCTGTGTGTCTCCCTCTTGATTTAACATTCTGCTCATCTGACTGAAGTACGAGTCCTGATTTGATATGATCAGAAGTCATAGTTCAATACATCGATGTCCGGGTTCTGATCTGATATAATCAGAAGCCATTGTATTTGCTCCCCCTATACCTGTGCATCCTGCAAATCAGATTTTACAGGTTTTGGTACCCATTGATACTGGGGTCCTAGTTTGTTAGATTTGCGAATCCACTTCTCAATTGGTTTATAATTTTTAACTACATTATCCTGAGAAGTTATTCGGTAAGTACCATACCAGTTGTGAGCAGATTCTCTATGCACAAAATCATTCTCTCCACAGTAAGAACATCATATCCTCTTTTATGATTAGTAGAGAAATACGTATCAGATGTAGCAAAAAGATTTCCCTTGTCGAGCTCTGTTCTTTTTAACTTTTGATATGGATGGAGATGATTTCTGAACAACATTTCCATCTAAAGATCCTTTAACAACCTAAACCATCTGATCTGTCCTTGATGGTTTTCCAAGAAATTTACTTTTAGATTTAACTGTGCCATCAATAGTATGATTATAAAACAGATTTGTAGGACGAATCTGACTAGTATTAATAGTTTTAAATTTGACACTATTCTTTCTTGAAACTTTCTCATATATAAAACTGGAAGCAGTTTTAAAAGAACAAATTGATTCAGTTGTCTTTTCAAGAGGTGATTGATCTATCACATCCGCAGAAATCTTTTCTGACAACTCAATGTTTGCTACTGTTAGGTCCCAAGGCTTGAGCTTCCCAGGAGGTCACCCATCCTAGGATTGCTCTCGCCTGAGCACGCTTAACTTGTTAGGATCAAGCGCTTACCACTACACCAAAAGCAATTGCTGGTGGTGAAGGCACTACTTTATTTCCTTAAACCATGGTAGCGCAAAGCCCCGTACTAAGCGACAGGCGGACATGAGGGGCTGCACCACTTTCGTGGAGCCAGCGGGTCGGGCTGTTAGTCCCGGCCAGTTACGTACTCCCGAGTCGAAGGTGAGGGCGCTGGATGCTTGTCGCATTCCCAGCAAATGTTGGGATTTCTCCTCAACAATCCCCCCCCCCAGCATTTGCACACTGGGAGACTCGAACCCGCGACCTCGCTCTGATACCAATTGTTAGGTCCCAAGGCTTGAGCTTCCCAGGAGGTCACCCATCCTAGGATTGCTCTCGCCCGAGCACGCTTAACTTGTTAGGATCAACCGCTTACCACTACACCAAAAGCAATTGCTGGTGGTGAAGGCACAACTTTATTTCCTTAAACCATGGTAGCGCAAAGCCCCGTACTAAGCGACAGGCGGACATGAGGGGCTGCACCACTTTCGTGGAGCCAGCGGGTCGGGCTGTTAGTCCCGGCCAGTTACGTACTCCCGAGTCGAAGGTGAGGGCGCTGGATGCTTGTGGCATTCCCAGCAAATGTTGGGATTTCTCCTCAACAGCTACTTCCAGATCTTTTATCTTTTTAGACAAAAGATTATTTTCTTCAAGAATTGTGTCAAATTTTACCTGTAAGTCAGATTTGACCTTCTGTTCTTTTGACATATCAGATGATAGACCAGTTAATCTTTTTGAGATCTTAGAGATTTCATTTTCAAAATTTTGACGTTCAAGATCAAAATCCTTATCCAAGTTCTTGTTTTTAGCAGAAATTTCATTGAATATCCCAACATTTCTCTTTTCATTTTTCTTCTTTTCAATCTCAAAAGACTTATTCTTTTCTTGAAATAATTTCTTTTCTTTTTCAAGTAAGTCTTGTAAAACTGAGATGTGCTTGGGAAATTCAATTACTTTCTCATCAAGAACTTTCCTTTCCTTTGCAAATGTGTCTCTTTCTGTAATTAAAATTTTCTCAAAATCAGACACTTGTTTGGAAAGTTTTAAACATCTGTGCTCTAAGTCTTTCTTTTCTTGAAGAGCCTTCTTGGATAAATCAGACAGTTTCTGGTTGTAAAGTTTCTCCATATTAGCTTTTTCTTCAACTTTCTTCTTTTGTTTATCTGCCGAAAGACTTTTCATCAAATCATCATCCTTTGCTTCCATGGCAGAAATCTTCTCTTCAAACTCTTTCAACTTGTTGAGTAGAGCAACTGATTCAGCTTTAGTTACTGAAAAATTGTTCTCAGTTGTCTTCAGTTTGGTTTGAAGAAGATGCATCTCTCTTTCTCTCAGTTTTAACTCTTTCTCTTTGATGCTGAGAATACCTGCATAATCAGATTTTGAATTATTAGTACATTTAGCATAAACAGAAGATTTGTCAGAATTTAACAATTTAGAATTAAAATCCTGAATCTGCTTTTGAAGGGCTGCATTCTGAATTTTTAGCTTGTCTCGTTCAGCCTCAATTGCAGGTATTTCCGGCATGTACATGATTGCCACATCTATCCCAGCTAAAATAGTTGACATCTTGACCAGATTTAAGAAATAATAATGATAATATGCTTGAAAACAGTAGATCTCCCAAAAGAATCAGAAATAGTTGACTAGAAGAGTCAAACCCAGATTAGCACAAAAACAGATTTCCAGAAAAAATTACAAGTACAAAACTCGCAGACTAAATAAACTCGCAAGTCACTATTCACTGGACTTCTCGCTAGACGCCTCGTGCGCGAACCAGAAACTCGCAGAACACAAGTGCGCGAATGTGAGAAACTCGCAAAGAACGTTGAGCGTGAAGTGACTTCTCGCAAGGTACTAGATGCGTGAACCTGACTTAGAAAAATTTCAAGAATTGAACTTCTCGCAGAAGAATCTAAACTCGCACGCAAAGAAAACTCGCAGAAGCCTTTGCGGGAACCATACTTAGAAAAATTATGAGAAACTTGAAACTCGCAAAATGAAAACTAGCAAGCAAAGAAACTCGTAGAAGGATCTTGCGCGAACCAGACTTAAAAGATTTATGAAACACTAAGAACTCGCAGAACAAACAATCAAACACTTTGCGCGAACTGATTTATCGCAAGAAGAACTGTGCGCGAATCTGCTAGAATTCGCACAACACACAAGAACAGTGTTTTGCGTGTTCTTCCTTAGCGCGAATCGTGGATCTAGCGAGTTCTTTCCTTTGCTTCTAGAAATCGATCCAAAATCCCAGAAAACTTGCAAATCGCATTACAACCAATTCTAATAGGTTCGAAAACACAAATCGAACACTATTTGAACAAACAATTATGATCAAAAACAACAATTACAGTGCGATTCATTCTAAACAGACTCTAAGTTCGTGTTTTCTAAAAATCAAGAAAATCCAAAATTACATCAAAATCAATTATTAAATCGTGAATGTGTGTGAATACAAAGTGTTTATAAACACAAATCGAATTCTACTAAACCATTCTTACTCACAAATTTCAACAAATCAACAAGAATTTTGATCAAACAGTAACTTCCAGAAAAACGAGTTCGTGAATTTAAGAAATCCAAAAATTGATTCAATGTGATAATCCAAACTCTCTGAAATCGATTGGGTAGGCTCTGATACCAATTGTAAATGTCCAATTCAATCTTATGATATCAATTAAACAACAATTAAGATCAAGATTTTAGAGAGAGAGTGTAGAGAGAGAAATCCATATGTCTATTCAACCACAAGTAATGAGCGTACAATTCAAGGTGTTACAAGAAACTCTCAAACCAAAACTTTTTATACCACATGACTTCTCTAACAACATTACAAAACAAACCTTACTACACGATCTCTCAAAAGCAGTAAAGTCAAACACAAAAGTCAAAATTAACTTGATCTAAACAAATACAGTAACAATTTGATAACCATTCAAAACCTATATATTGATAAATATAGAGTACATTGTTTTGGTTTAACAACCATTAACATTGTAACACCCGTAATTTTGGAATTTCTGTTCGATGGTAATACGAGACTCGTTTGACTCTTGGAATGTAAATGTATTGAGAAATTAGGTAAGTTTTATAATGGAACCATTGGGAATCGAATCAAGAGTCAAAACGCGAGGAAAACTGGGATTTTGGAGTGTTGCGGATTGGTGCGCGACCCTGGGCCACGACCCAGGTCACGTAAGTTGCTGGAAAGGAGTAGTGGGAAGCACACGGCTTACCCCGCGACTTGAATACGGGCAAGGCCGCGGGGACTGATCTAGGCATTTTAAACTCGATTTTTGATCTAACTTCATTATGTCATAAGTTTTTCCTCCTAAGTCCGATTTTAGTGATTCTTGATCCTAGAATATCGTTTTCTAAAGATTTTCAAGTAGGAATAGAAGGGGGTTGAAGATATTGGGTAGATCCAAGGGTTATGATCAAGGTAATCTACTCACCTTTTCATCTAAAAAGCTAGGATTTGGTGTTATTCATATTCTCTTTGTATACTTAGAGTTTGGAATAACTTTTTGAATGTTGTGGTAAGGAAACCATGTAGAAATCTTGGAGCTAGTTACAGGATTCAAGATCTCATCAAAGGAACTCAAGTCTTTGTGTAAAACCTAAATTCAGTCTAAATCTAGCAAGGTGAGTTCTACTTGCTTTGAAAAACTATATACATGTCAAAATGCACATATTTTGGGATTTTGAAAGCATACCCAGGAGTTAACTTCATTTTGATAAGTTTTGTGAATATTTGTACACTTACACACATTTAAATTATAAAATCCTTGAAAATGGTTTGCAATACTTACACCAGAAAGGGGATTTTCAACATATGGTGTTTCGGTCACCAGAAATGGGATTTTGATCATATGTTACATGCACACTTTACATTGATGAGTTTTATGGTTAAATGGGTATCTATACATACTTGGGATGTCAAAGCTTTATGATGGGTTGCTAAGTGTGTTTGGGTGTTTTATCATAAAAAATGATGTTTAAACCAACTAATGGAGATTTATTGGAGAATTTAGGCAACATAATGTGTTGGGTTTTACTTTGCGAAAAGTTTGGTACAAATATTGTTGGATCCCAGATTTAATCTTATAACAATGATATAAACAATAATAAGAAGAACAAAGGAAGCAATATAGTTTAAATATCAAAGCAGATTCAATATCACAGTTTAAAATAAGATATATAAATCGTACAAGATCTTTCCTTAGAATACTTTCAGTATATTAAAAGATGATTCATATACAAGATTTATCTAAAGCACACATTTGTCAATGGAGTGATGGTTCTATTTATAGGACCATAAAGTGAGCAGTGTATTATCCTGACATTAGAAGCATGCTTGGATAGTGTCTTACCTAAAAGTAAGCTCAAGACATGCTTGAACAGTGACCTACTCTAAAAAGTAAATATGATCACTAGGTGACTTGTCATCTGTTCTTCTGTCAACACTTGTATAAATTTTCAGCCTTGATCTTCAGAGAGAACACCCGTCTGAAGAGTCTGTCTCTGAACTGACTTCAGAGCTTGACTTGCGTTTTCTACTGATGTCTCTGAAGGTCTTCAGAGGAAAACATGAACTATTTTCAATTCTATAATTCATAATTGGGGCTAACAATCTCCCCCAAAGTATTGAAAAAAAAATCAACATAACAAAAGTTTAATCTAGAAAGCATATAGGAGAAAGTCATCCTCTTAAATGTTAGTTCTCAAAATATTAGGAATTACAAACAGAGAATGTAACAACAAAGTAAAGAAAATAACTAACACCTATCACTAGAACATATCCTATGGAATTTCATAATGAGCTCTCTGAAGTTAATCATTGAGCTAATCTCTAAGTCTAGTTTCTCCAATGGATCCGTTCTTTGCCGTTCTTCCTTCATGTGTATCATTTTTAGTACACCTCTTAGAGTTTCATCTGAGTACTTGGACACCTTTGAAACCAAGAAGATTTTCTTGATCAAGCTGACTCTGTAAACAAAACCCAGAGGCTCAACAATTATTGATCCAGTCTTGTACTTTTCAAGATTTTTGGTTGTCTCCTTCGGTTGTCTCATAGATACCCCATCTGTATGCTCTATCTTATTCATATTTGGCTGAGCAGTAGGCGTAGGGATGAGGCTAATCATAGGGGTTAAGATTTACGAGATCATTATCATTGAACTCATAAACTTTCCCATTAGAGCATATTACCTCATAGTGTCTATAGATGATCTTATTGTAAGCAAATTTCTTTTCAGAGACTTTGTTTATCTCCGTGATAGGAAGATCTGAAAGAACCTTTACTCTAGGACTGGTCTTGTCTCTGATGAATCTCTGCTCATAGTCTGCCATATTTTCTCTGATTCTCGGATTCAGAGGAAGAACTTGGGTATCTTCTAAGTTGAACTCACAGTAGAGATATCTGAAGTGGTCTTCAATTGAAGTCTGTGGCTCAAAGGTGAGAAATTCTGGAGGCTGAGTGTACTTTGAGAGAGTTGGAATGCCAATGTTTGTCTTCTGAACAGGTGCCTCTAGAGGAGCCTATTCATCAACAACCATGTGGATTTCTTCAGCAGATAACTGTGGATTTATCTCTGGTTCATTCATTTGGATTTTAGGGGATTGCGTTGAAGTTTCATTGACAGCTAAGAAGATCAAGCTTGTCATTTTAGTAGTATCTTCAGCTCTATGTTCTGTCTCTGATGTAGAAGGTATGTGAGCTTGAGGATGCTTGTAGACATAGGCATCTACATCAATGACTTCTTCTGGAACATGTTTGGCTCCTGCTGCTTTTTCTTCCTCTATGTTGAAGCTATATTGTATTCAAGATTAAAATAGTGGGTCAAATGTGTAATTGTTGTATAGTTTGAGGGTTTGTGTTGTAAAGTCAACTAAGTTTGACTTAGTATAAATAGTTGTTGTTTCTTGTAACCATTAAGTCACGCGCATCAAGAATATACACACACATAGAAAGAATAGAGAGAGAATTCGTATAGCATTCAACATGAGATTTATGGCACTTGTGAGATATGTGACTTCATTGTAATTCTGTGAATTAGATCAATAAACTTGTTTTGTATTAATCTGTGATTAATTGTATGCTAGTATACTGGGATCACATTTGGTATCAGAGTCTAATCAGAGAAATCAACATCATGATTTGAAGCAGAAAAATACGAATTTTAAAGAATTAGAAAGTACACTGTTCCATTGAAATCAAGATTCTGAATTAGTGATGGATTGAGTGTAAATTTGTACACACTGTGATCGCATATTGTTTCTGAACAATTCTTGTTTAGATTGAAAATCAATTTGACCGACAGATTGGAAGAATTGGATCAATTTGTCAATTTTTGGAAGCTTTATGTATGCGGACTGTCAAGATTCGATTCCCACAATCATAGTTATTGTTTTGAAAATTCACTTCACAGGGTTGTTCTCGATGTCAAAGTGATTAAAAATGTGTTCCCAATCACAATCAAGCAATCTCAATCTAAACAAGATTTGACAATGTTAATTCTAGAGAGAGAGTAGAGAGAGTAGAGAGAGAAACGTAGTCATATGTATTTAACAATGATGAACCTTCTATCAAACAATTACAAACCAAGGTATTTATACCAAGGACTAAAACTACATGCTTAACAACTAAGTAAACTTATATTGACTAAACAATACTTGACTAATTGACTTTACAAGAATTGACTTTTCCTATTTAAATCTTGGATACAATAATACACTAACAATCTCCCCCTTTGTATTCAAGATTTAAAAAAAAAAATTACACTAGTCTTCAGCGCATGATTTTTCAATCTTTAACTCTGAACAAAACATTGAAATCTTTGAAAAACTTTGGAACTTTGAGGAATCTTTGAAAACTATGTATCTTCATCTCTTTGATCTCTGGACCGTCTTCAGAAAAATAAACTTTCACGAATCATCTTCAGAATCTATTTCTGATACATAGTAAGCATCTGAATTGTCTTGAACTTTCAGAATTATCTCTTCTTGAACTTTCAGAATTATCTCTTCAGGATTATCTTCACCATTTGTCTTTGAAATTGATCTTTGTAGATATCTCCCCCTTTTTGATGATTGTGAGCACCATAATCATCAAAACATCCTCAATTTCAGCACTTTCTTTGAATCTCCCCCTTTTACAAATATTCTCCCCTTTTGAGATACATTTGACATTCTCCGCTCTTTGATCTGAATAGTTGAATCATGAACTGTATATACCCGAATCTTTTCAAATTCAGATATAATGAACTTGGTAACCCTGATTCAACAAATGAAACAGTTAGGAGTGCCTGTCAGTAACACGGAGTTACTGTGTACAACGAATGTACAATATAAGGAGCTGCTTTGATGATGACTCCCCAGGACTTCCATTCAATCATTGAAAAACACAAGGTTTATCTATGAATGTTCTGATAGAAAAACAAATTTTCTGTGTGCTCGTGCTTGTGTATGAAAGAATTTAGCACAATGATGTGTTTCATAAGGCTCAAATTGTGTAAACTGTTGAGACAGCAATAGGTATTACATGGACTTAATGTGCATGAAGGAGGTGCGAAGGTGGGGCAACTTTCCTTCTTTTTCAATATCTAAATCTTCCGAGTGAAGACTAGATAGCAGATATGTTGCGTCCCCATAAAAAATTGAAACATTTCTTTGTTAAGAAAGAAACGAGTGGCTGGTGGAGTAATTGCAAGAGTTGGCATGGGCTCACTGTCTGTTTCAATGATGGTCACCAAAGAATGTGAACCAATCAGATTTTGTGGCTGCCCGACTCAGAAAGTGGTTGGTGTAGAGTTTTGATATTCTTTTAACTCTGATCTCACACCCTCTTTCTTTTTAACATTATGCTCACTTCTAACCAAACTCTCTTTTCCATTTTATCTCAGCTCAATGAGAAAAACTCAACCGGATGAGTTATCTCCCCCACTCTTTGATTTATGACCCCTCACCCCTTAATCACTCAAGGATAACTTCCGGGGTAGGAAACACTGGTTAACGTGAATCCATGGAAGTTCTGTTTAAGTTGTCACACAAATCCCATGTAAGTCTTATAAAGAATAGTTGCTCAACAGTTTAACTTGAACAATTAAGCACAAAAATGTATGATAACATTGTCAAAATGTATGCTCATGAGATTTGAGCAATTGAACTTTGAAGATTTCTCAAAAACAAAGATATTGAATGAATGAAATGAAATCAAGAGAATTGTTTTGAGAATCTTAAAATGTATCAATCAGATCAAATAAAATTGGTTAGGGTATCAAAGAATTGGATATTTTGTTTATATGAACGAATATAAACAATTTAGCAATGAAAGCACAAATTTGGAAATGATGATTGATGCTCAACAACATTTGAAAGCAAACGAGAGTATTACCATCGAAAAATTGTTTCTTTATGAGACATGGTAATAACAATTTCAAATGAAGTACTGAACCGATGTGTGTGAATACTTGACAGTATATAGAAAAGATAATACGCATGTATTGATCTTTGGAAACACACAACCAGTTAAACATTAACACTCAATTTTGAAAAACATTTAAAAGCACACTTCTTAATTCATGAAATCTTTTGAGAATAGAGAAGTGGTTTGAACATTTAAGAAACTGTTTCTCATGCTTGAAAGTTGTTCTTCTTTCAAACAATCAGATATTTAGATCAGAAGATATTTACCTTTTAGGCTCCCCCTCAAATCATTATAGAATGATTTAGGTCAGATAAACTCCCCCTGGATATTTGCAAAATATCCTTATCTGAACATTAAAGAACGGGTCCTGATCTGTCATGTGATCAGAAGCCACAGTCTTTACATTAAAATTCGGGTTTTGAACTATTTTGTTCAAAAGCCATACTCTTTGACTTTGAAGTCCGAGTCCTGAGTTGATTTACTTAGAAGTCAAAAACTTGTACTTTGAAGTACGGGTTTTGAATTGCTGTGTTCAAAAACCATCGTTCCTTCTCCCCCTAGACCGGTGGTACCTGCAAAATAGATTTAACAGGTTTTGGTACCCATTGGTATTTGGGTCCTGGTATGTTAGATTTAGAAATCCACTTCTCATTAGATGTATATCTTTTAAAACCAGAATTCTGAGAAGTTATTCTATAAGAACCGTACCAGTTGTGAGCAATTTATTTTTGAATGAATTCATTCTCTCTACAGTAAGAACAACAAATTTTCTTTTGAGCAATCCTGATCAAATGATTAGTCGAGTAATATATATCAGAATTACCAAAAAAATTACCTTTATGCGCATTGTTCTTTTAGGCATTTGTTGTGAAATTGAAAGCTTTGTCCTTCTTCTTTTTCTCTTCAGAAGAATCTTTAACTCTCCAGACCATCTGATTTTTCTTAGAATTCTTTCCAAGAGATTTTACATAATAGCTCACTGAACCATCAACAGATTTGTCATAAAATAGATTTGATGGTCTGATCTAACTTGGGTTGACAATGATTAGTTTGACACTTTTGTTTTTCAAAACATTTTTATCATGAATAGAACTCGAAGTTGTTTTGAAAGAACAGACTGATTCTGTTGAAAGATCAACAGGTGATTGATTAATCACATCAGCTGAAATCTTTTCTGATAAATTGACGTTTGTTGCTTCTAAGTTCTTTATCTTTTCAGATAAAATATTTCTTTCAGAAATAAGTGTGTCAGACTTATGTTTCAAATCAGATCTAGCCATCTGTTCTTTAAGCATATCTGATGATAGAACAGATAATTTGGATGTGAGCTTAGATATTTCAGATTCAAAATATGAACGTTCTTGTTCAAAATCTGTTTCCATGTTCTTATTTTTCTCATAAATATCTTTGAAAATCCCAGCATTTTTCTTTTCAAATAATTTTTTTTCTTGCTCAAAAGACTGCTTCTTTTCTTTGAAAATATTGCTTTCCTTTTCTAGCAAGTCTTGTAAAGTAGAAATTTTCTTGGGAAATTCAGTGTTTTTATCTTCAAGAACTTTTCTTTCCTTAGCAAATGTGCCTCTTTCAGTAATGATTATCTTTTCAAAATCAGACACTTGCTTGGAAAGTTTTATGCATCTAAGCTCCAAATCCCTTTTCTCTTGGAGTGTTTTCTTTGAAAAGTCAGATATCTTTTGAGTTGAAGATGTCTCTAGTTCTGATTTTTCTTTCTCTTCTTGGATACTTTTTGACAATTCAACATTCTGTATTTCCAAGGCAGATATCTTATCTTCAAAAGCCTTAAACTTGAGTTGAAGCTTAACTGATTCAACTTGTAGTGCAGATGACGTTTGTTCAGTTGTCTTCAGTTGGCTTTGAAGATTTTCAATCTTTTTCTCTTTCAACCTGATTTTTTTCACAAGCTTGAATAATATTTCCTTTTATTTCAATCATTTCCTCTTTCTCTTTAATCTCCTTCTCTTTTGCACTGATGATACCTGCACAATCAGATTTAGCCATATTAACACACTTTTTACAGTCAGGAGTTTTATCAGAACTTGACAAATTTAATTTCAACTCCTGAATCTGTTTAAGAAGCTTTGAATTCTAATTTTTCAGATTGTCTATTTCTGATTCTATTTTCGGTATCTCAGGCATGTACAAAACAACCATATCTCTTGCAGATAAAACAGTGTTTCCTCTCTCGTCTGTAACAGGCATCTTGTCAGAATGTTAGCTAAAAAAAATGATCGTCAAAAATCAGAAAAATTATGATCACTATCAAAATATATCCCTCTCCGCAGACTCAGAAATTTTCTATCTCTTGAAACTCGCAGATCACTGTACGCGCTGAGCACTATTCACTGAGAAACACGCTAAACGTTATGTGTGCGTTTGAAAAACTCTCAAGCCACTGAAACTCGCTAATAGGCACTTGCGCGTTTCTGGAACTCGCTAACCGCTACCTGCGCGTTTTATGATGTTTGCGCGTTATG
Organism: Arctium minus; assembly: GCA_954870635.1. Classification (NCBI taxonomy): domain Eukaryota; kingdom Viridiplantae; phylum Streptophyta; class Magnoliopsida; order Asterales; family Asteraceae; genus Arctium; species Arctium minus. The sequence continues at coordinate 73,939,073 of OX941086.1, forward strand.
ACGTTTGTGCGTTTCAGCACTCAGAAAATTTTTCATGGATTTCAAACTCGCAAGCCTCTTAGCGCGTTTAGATCAAACTCGGATGCTTTATCTTGCGCGTTTATCAAACTCGCTTGCCTCTATTAGCGCGTTTTAGCAAACTCGCTCGTTTTGCTTGCGCGTTCTTCAGATACTTGCGCGTTTGATGATGAACTTGCAGGCTTTGCATGCGCGTTCTTCAGACTCTTTGCGTGTTCTTCAATTAATGAACCTTGCGCGTTCTACGGATGAACTTGCGCGTTTGTCAGATCTTGCGCGTTTTGACAGTTATGTTCATGAAATCAATCCAAATTGCTCTAAACCTGCAAATTAAAACATGAAATTTCGTAGAAATGATCGATTTATCATTTAGAACACAATTCTACCACTAGATTTCCATTGAAAACATCAAAAAGCAACAAATTGATTCAAGAAACAGTGCTCAAGTTCGGGTTTCACAAAAATAGCAATTTGATAAAATTGATCAATCTAATGTTCGAATTTGACTATGTAATATGAATAAAAGTTGATCCAATTGATAAAACATACATAATCAAATCAATTTCTTGATTTAATTGTACAAAAACAAGAAAACCAAGAATCAAACAGTGACTTTTTCAGAAACGACTATTTTCTTGATTTTTCAAGAATTTGAATCTGATTTTGGTGATGAAATCTTTCTGAAATGATTTGGTTTGCTCTGATACCAATTGAAAATGTGTTCCCAATCACAATCAAGCAATCTCAATCTAAACAAGATTTGACAATGTTAATTCTAGAGAGAGAGTAGAGAGAGAAACGTAGTCATATGTATTTAACAATGATGAACCTTCTATCAAACAATTACAAACCAAGGTATTTATACCAAGGACTAAAACTGCATGCTTAACAACTAAGTAAACTTATATTGACTAAACAATACTTGACTAATTGACTTTACAAGAATTGACTTTTCCTATTTAAATCTTGGATACAATAATACACTAACAGTGATTGATTCTATAAAGTTTCAGAGTCAAACATCAATTTTTGGGTGGAATTCAGTGATATTTTTCGAAAAAATGTCCAAGATCTAAAGAATTCGCACGAGCAATGAAGGACTCGCACGGCTGAAGAATTCGCAGATTAGTTCATCTTATTGATTCTAAGGATAGAATTCGCAGGGTTGAAGAATTCGCATAAGGTAGTGTACGAAAAGGCAAAGGATTCGCACAAAGGTATATACGAGAAGTAAAGAATTCGCACAAGAGACACATACGAAATGTGTGGAATTCGCATTTGAGTCTTATACGAATTTCAATGAGTTCGCATACTCCTTCATGCGAAATGCTCAGAATTCGCACATAAGGTCATGCGAAAAGTGAAGATTTTGTATCCTTTTCTTATGCGAATTGTGTTTTTATGCGAATTGTTGTAAATTTCATACGAATTCTTACTTGTGAGTGCCATGCGAATTGTTTCATATGAATTGTGTGTTGTGAGTACTATACGAATTCTCTGAGACATACAAATTCTGTACTTGTAATCATTTTTTAGTGATTTTTCTATATTTTTACTACTGATTTTTCTGATTTTCTGACTAACGATCTTTTCAAGCTATATTTTTCAGATAAACACTAATCATGCCTTATATAGATGAGAAGGAAAATCTGTTTCTAACCGAGAGAGACTGTGCTTTAGCTTATATGCCAGAGATTCCAGCACTCGAAGCTGAGAATAAAAATCTTAAAATTCAGAATTCATCTCTTCTTGATAAGCTCTATAAACTTAAAGGAGATTGTAAAGTTCAAGAAAAGGATTTCATTTGCTCCGATTGTGTTGCTAACTCCAAAATAAATTTTGCAGGGATCATTGAAACTAAAGAAAAAGAGATTTCTAATATGCAAACAAAGCTGAAAAAGTTTGAAGGACTAAATGAAAATTCTACATGGTCAAAGAAGGAGTTGATGCAAAGAGAGATTGGTGACCTTAGAAGAAGAGCAAATATTGCCACTGATACTTGTGATGGGCTTAAAAAGATAAATTCTCAAATCTTCGCTGAAAGAGATCAGTTGAAAGACAAGGTATTCAGTCTTGAGGTTGAAATCAATATGATGAAAGAAAAGGACAACTCAAGAGACAAAGAGGATATGAAGAAGGTTAAGAAGAAAAGAAAGGAATTGGTGAAAGATAATACAGAGTTGAAAAAGAAAATTTCTGAATTAGAAGATCAAATGAAGAAAGAGAAGAAAGAAAAAGTTGATTTTGAGAAAGAAAGAAAAGCTTTTGCTCAAAAGTTTTCAGAGTTTTCAAGAAAAGCTTATGAAGAGAAGAAATCAGTGGAGCTTAAATGTGTGAAGCATTTTCAACAAATATCAGATTTCGAGAAAGTAATCATCTTGGAGTGAGTTAAGTTTGAAAAAGAGAAAAAGAATGTTGAGCAAAAGTGTACAAAGAAAGACTTTGAACAGGAAAAGAAAGTGTTTGAGACTGAGATTGAGGAGCTTATAAAGAAATTATCTGAACTGTCATCAACTATTCTGAAGGAAAAGTAGACGAAGTCTGAAATGCAAAAGAAGTTTGATTTGATTTGAAAAGAAAGAAACAGTTTGTCTTCAAAGATAAAAGAACTTGAAGAGATCATGTTCAAGCTGAAGCTGACTGAGTCAAAGACTCCAGAATCAATTGTCCAATCCCCAAGAGATGATCAAGCTGATTCAGAATGCTCATTCAAAACAACTTCAAGTTCACGTTTTACAAATGTTTCTAATAATCTTTATTTGATTCAGATGATAGTCTTCCTTCTAAATATAAAGATCATATCCGTCCTTCTAACCTTTTCTATGATAAACATGTTGATGGTTCAGGTAACATCAAGAAGAACAAGTCTCAGAAGAAAATATTTTAGAGAAGGATAGATGAGAACAAAAGTGTTTAAGGAAGGAATTCACACAAGAGTTTGTACGAAAAGCAAAGGATTCGCACAAGAGACATATACGAAAAGCAAAGGATTCGCGTATGAGCCTTAGAAATTATTCAAGGGAGGAATTCGCATACAAAGTCATACGAGAAGCTCAAAATTCACATCTTACCTTCTGCGAGATGTTCAGAATTCGCACATTAGTATATGCGAATATCTCAAATTTTGTATCCTTTTAGTATCCTTTTCATACGAATTGTGTCCATACGAATTTTTTCTTACGAATTCTTAATTGTGTGTACCTGCGAATTGTGTTCCTTACACGAAATTTTGGTGCATGCGAATTGTATTTTGTAAGTACTATACGAATTCTATAAGTGCATAGGACTTCTAGACTTGTAACCATTTTTGAGTGATTTTTCTGTAATTTTAACTGCTGTTTTTCTAATTTTCTGACTAACGATCTTTTCAAGCTATATTTTTCAGAAATGCTAATCATGCCTTACACAGATGAGAAGGGAAATCTGTTTGTTACTAACAGAGACTGTGCATTGTCATACATGCTAGAGATACCCAAGATTGAGGCTGAGAATGAAAAGCTCAAAGTTCAAAACTCAAAGCTGAAAGCACAAATTGATACTTTGAATGTCAAATTAACAAAGTCTGAGACACAAGTTTTAACATATCAAGAAAAGGCAAAGAATGGCTGAAGAAAGTAGATGAGAGACACAAGAATGAGAAAGCTGAACTTGAGAAATCTTTCAACCGGAAGTTATCTGAACTTTCACAGAAAGCTGAGTCAGAGAAGAAAAGGTTAGAAATTAGGTGTGCTAAACTGTTTAAACAAGTTTCTGATATTGAAAAAATTGTCATAACTGAAAGAGATGTCTTTGATAAAGAAAAGAAAAGCACTGAAAAGAAAAATACTTTGTTGTTCAAGGAGATTTCTAAGAAAAATTAGAACTTGGAAAAAGAGTTTGAAACTGAAAGAAAACATTTTGAGAATGAGATTTCTAAACTCACTGACAAGTTGGTTGTTTTATCTTTAGATATACAGAAGGGAAAGAAGAGTAAATCTGATCTGCAAAGTAAATTTGATAAACTTTGTAATGAAAAATCCATGTTGATTGACAAGATCAATCAACTTGAGAAATCTAATGATGATCTATATGACAAGTTAGCATCTAAAACATCTATATTATCTTCTTACGATGATGATGCATGTGATCAGTTTGCTCATTTCAATCAGTATCAAGCTTATTTCAAAAGATGGTTTTCAAGAAACAAAATGTCAAACCTGAAATCTTGAAAACAAATCAGATTAAATCTTCTAGTTCATTTTATGTTAAATCTGTTGATAAATATGCTGCTTATTCAGGACTCAGAGCTTCTAAGAAAGAGAAGATGATTTGGGTTGTTAAGGGGTCTCCAGAATCAGTAAAATACTAGAAATCATCTGCACAAGCTGATCAGAGAAAGAAGAACAAAGCTCAAAAAGGTAAAGCTTTTACACCTGATGTTGTCAAGTCTACCAAGCATCTGATCAGGTTAGAGAGAAGCAAACATTGCTATTCTTATTGTTGCAATGATGATTTTGTTCACAAAGCAAATATTCATAAAAGGTATTATTCTTATAAGAAATTTAATGATACTTCATATCACAGAGGTGGAAACCCCTCAAAGAAGTTTTCACATACTAACCAGACTGGACCCACATACATCTGGATACCAAAACATGTACAACCTATGATGCAAGAACCAGTACTCAAGAAGGAGTGAAGGGATATGGCTTCTAAACACTACAATTTAGGACCCAATCTTCAATGTTCAAGACAATGACTTCTGAGTAAATCAGCTCAGGACTCGGACTTCAATCTTCAAAGGATGATTCTTGAATGTCAAATCAAAACAGAGAGGTTTATTTGTCATATTTTTTATTATATGATTTGGGGGAGATTGTATTTTAAAGAAATTGTTTTAGGAAAGAGAGAAATTGATCTAAATTTTTATATCATTTTACATGTATGTAGATATGAAGGGGAGCATATCCATACAGTGATGGCTAGATACATAACATGTCAAGGGGGAGCTAGCAAAGAAAAGATAAACAAATACATCAAGAAAGGACAAAATCATGTCAAGAATCAGAAGAAATTGACATCAAGTCTAGGGGGAGCTCAACAGATAAATCTGAAAAAGGGTTGTAAGTGTGAAGTGTGTGTATTGTTTTTGAAACTTAAAATGAAAGAAAAATGTCATTTTTGGAAAATTTCCATTTATGGAAAGTTTCTATTTTTGGCATGGTTTGAAAAAGTTTTCAAAAATAGTAAATTTCCAAGGTTAGAATGTTTTTCAAAAGATGGAAATGTTGCTAAGTCCAGAATTCGCATAACACTGTCATGCGAAATCTTCAGAATTTCCATGTGTGTGTTACACAAATTCTTGGAATTCGCATGTGTGTATCATACGAATTCTAGCATTTCGCATAAGTCTTTATGCGAGAAGTGAAGAATTCGCAGAACACTGCCGTACGAATTCTCATGTTTCACACAAAATTCGCATCTTGTATCATGCGAATTCTCACACACATTGTCTAATTTTTCGTAGACAATTCACATACGTGTCATCTGCGATAACTGAGTGGTCCAATAACATCGTGCTATGTTTCATATTCAATCTTGAGTATAAATAGGACTATTGTCATACGGAAACCTTCCTTTTCCATAATTCTTGAGCATACGAACATGCGCAGAATTGGTAAGAGTTCGCACACTGTAAAACACACACATACGTGAGATCTGTGGCACCTTGTTAGATCGATGACTTCAATGTAATCGTGTGGTTTGATTAATAAAAAATTGTTTGTTAATCTGTGTTTGATATATGCTAGTAATTTGGGATCACAATTCAAGTTTTTCTTCAGTGCACGAAACCCTTAAACCCTCTCCTGCGATTTCAAGTTTTTCTTCGATTTCATCTCGATTCTTTGTTCAAAAGGTTTTCATTTGTTCTTTTTCATTTGTATTTTGTTTATTTGTTGTTTGTATTGTTTGATTTCTTTGCAGGTTACCTATATTGGATTAGATTTAGAATTTGAATTCGGGACTGTTCATCTTCAAGAACTCGCGGACTTTGATTATTTTTTTTGACAAATTTTGATCGTGATTAATTTCGGGATGTTAATTTGAACTAAAAAAATGTTAAGATGATAAAATCAAACCATAATTCTCAAAAATTTTGCCCTAAATCGATAAATTTTGGACTGGATTTTTGAATCTGACTCTTCGACTTTTAGACTGTTCTTGATGTTCTTGGTGGGAAATCAAGATTAAGGGGCTATTTGTTGATTAATCTCAGATTTCTTCGATAAAAAGGATTCTCAATCACTAATCGATCATAATAAAGTCGAAATCCAGAGTTAAAATTCAAAATATAAAATTTTACAATCTGGGTTTGGTTTGAAGATTTGAACATGTTCATGAAATGTTCTTGAAGTTCATGTAAACACTTAGAATTTTTTCAACAATTTCAAAGTTCATGCAATTTCTTAATATAACAGTTCATACGAATTCTTTGTACTCTAGTGTCATATTTTTGAAGTGTATAATTCGTATATCCTTCATTCGAATTCTTGAGACTATGTTTGTTAAATTCTATGTAAGGAATTCATATAAGGCTTCATACGGATTCTGTATACGAATTTTTGGTTGGTTTTTCATGTTCTAAGTACAAAATTCGCATACCCCTGTCATGCGAATTCTATACTTGTATCTTTTTCAAAAGTGATTTTCAAGTGTCAAATCTTATTTTTCACTAACCCATTTGGACCTTGTCCAACATTGTTTATCTTTTTCAGGTACCAATGGCAGAACCATCAGTTGACCAAAATGTTCAGACCGGTGAAAATTTACCACCTGAGGCTTCTGAGCAATTTCCAATGCCATCATATAGATCTGATTTTCAAGTGCCACAAGATGCAAATCCAGATGTCTTTCTGATATCACCAGCTGAGATGAAACCCCAGCAACCTAACAATCATCATCTCCAATTTAGTATTCGAATTGAACCCTTGGTACTGGATATTCTGAGGAACCATCCTTTGAGGAATGCTCTAACAGCAGGTGCAGTAGTTCCTGAATTATATAATCAACAAGCCTGGAAGACCATTCGGTTTAGTCATATGAAGGAGCAAGGAGAGAGAATACCTGTATTCAAGCTAGAGATAGATCATTTTACATCTGCTCTGACCCAAGAAAGACTTAGATTCATCTTGAGCCTTCCTTCTGTAACAGCAAGAGAGGGGAGAACTTCATATGATGAACTACCATCAGATGCTATAGTGTTCAAAGGCATAAGAGACATGGGGTATCTTGGTCAGATGACTCAAGTCAGTCACTTCAAGAAGAACAATCTGCCACTGTTCTATTATACCCTATTCTCAGTGATCAACAGATGCCTTACTGCAAAGATCTATGGAACAGATAATGCCAACATTCACATACTGAAGCTCTTTTACTCTATTGTTCATGACTTTCATATTGACTATGCCAGTATCTTCTGGACCGAGCTATATGAAAAGGTGGTTTCAAATAAGACTTCAAAGGCACCAAACTACATACCATTCCAAAGATTCATGGCTCTCATTGTTAGAAGCATGCTGAGAAGTAACTCACAGATACCAAAGAGTGGAAATCATCCTCATGCTCCATTCAGTGAGATAAGATACCTCATAGAGAGTCTATTGGACAACCAGAACTGGTTATCCCTACCCAAGGCTCAATCCTTAGGCGAGTGGAGTCGGTGAGGGTTTCTGCTACCACGGGGGTACAAAAACGGGGAGAGAGGAAAAATACCGATAGGGGCTCTGAAGGGGGTCGGAGACCAGGACTAGAGGCATCAAGGTCACAGGTTGTTACCCCACGTTCGATGACACCTCCTGCTGATGAATGTCATGGTTCTGACAATGAATTGGATCTTGCAGAACATGCAGGCAATGGATCTGATACAAACGAAGGGTTGGTCCCGAAGGTGCTTAACAAGTTTGTAGAAGGGGGGGGGGTTTGAATACAAACAAAAGTTTTAAAGTTTAATAAATTGTTTATTGATAAATCAAACACAATTTACAAGTCTGTTATGGAATAAGATTAAGTAGAACTCAATCTAAACAAACTTAAGAAACACTAAGATGGTTGCACAAGAATATAGAGAATGGGAGATTAGAGAGTATAGAAAACAAGGGTTTCTATATTTTAGAAGGATGAAGGCTTGGGGCTCTCTTCAGATGGAGGGATGATCTTTTTATTTATACCCTATGCATTAAATGCATGGCAGAGCACTTTACACGTGTCCTTCATTGATTGTCTGAGAGGGTCTGACTTTGGGAGACATGCTTTCGGCCGTATCATAAACAGTGTAGTGGACAGAGTTGTTGTACGAATTGTGGCAGAGGTATGTCCGTTCTGACACATCCTACTGGGTGTGCAAGGGATAGACAAAAGAGACTTGAGGCATAAGCTAAGTGATCATCGATCGCTGAATATCTCTTCCTTCAGAGATACAAAGAAGTTCAGCTATCGCTGAAGCTTTTCCTCAGGTTTCTTCGCGTGTGTAGATTTGTATTTGCTTCACTGATGTCCGCATCAGGTCACTAGTAAACTTGTCTTTGTTCAGCAACTTCATCTTCAATTCAGCTGTGAACATCTGTTGATGCGAAACTTGTCTTCAGGGATTACGTTTGACTGTTTACATTAGAAACTATCAGCGATACTGAACATACTCAGTATTTAACAACTGATAGTGAAACACTAATACATATGAATGTTTACAAGAGAGATCATCAGTGATAACTGAACAGACTCAGTCTAATCGCTGATGATGGAACACTAATACATATTTACTAAACGTAATTTTTACTAAGTAGAAAATGGTCTTTATCAAATCACTGAGATAGCATGGATCAACAATCTCCCCCTATTTGATAATGACAAAGTAACTGTAGAAATTTACTTTTAATTCAAAATAAGGAATAATCAGGACTCATAACATACATGTCCCAATTACTATTTTGAGGGATCTTTTACAGTACTAATAGGGTTAAGTATTCCACTGAAATTTTCATTAATTAAAAGAAAGAATTACAAGAGATGAAAATATAAAATACAAGTGATGAACTAACTACTGTAAGTCTAAGTAATAGATTATAAGAAGTAAGAGACTAATCTATCAGCTATCTAGATAAGACTTTGGAATATTGATCATATAGTCAGGTATTTCTTCTCCTTTTTGCCTTCGATCTGATGATTTTTTACGAATGATTGATTTGATCGAATCAGCTGATGGAGAGAAGTCACATCATAGACATAAAAGATCTTTGAGATGATTTAGAGAACAGATGGGAATCTCAGAGATTCTTTGAAATCTGAGTACCCCTTCATCATCTATGAAGAAAATTCCATGAGGATTGTTGAGTACTTTCCTGGGAATATATGGTCCACCAGGAGGCAGGGATAGGTCTAGAACTGAGAGATCAGGAGGAGGTCCGAACATTGCTTCCTTTGAAAATTTGATGGAGGTGTCATTTCTGATAGCAGCGACATTTTCGGAGGAGGAAGAAGCAGGCTTTCTTTTGATTTGCCATGGCTTAGAAGGAAGAGCAGATGGCACTTTTAAGACTGCAGTGACTCTGTTAATGAGGGCGTCTAGGATACCTTCAACATGTCCTCTGTAGATTGATTTTGATTTTTTCAGCGCATCTTTGAACTCTAGTCATTCCATGTAGCCAAACCTCTCAAGCTCTGAAATGAACATTGCCTTTGAGCTTGCATCCTCTCTGGTATCTCCATGGTTACAGAAATTTGGTTCTTCTTCTTTCTTCCAGAGATGACAACGTCTGTTATTTTCAGTGGGTCGGAGAGATAGTCGACTTTTTCCTTACACCATTCGACAGAGTTATCGTTGACTTTTTGTTCTTTTGAGCGCTCCTCTTTAATTTCTTTTAAAAGTGCAGCTTGAACTTCCACTGGATTCTTCTTTAATCTTTTGTCTTTGACCTGAGAAGATTGAACCTTAAGAGCAAGAGTTGCGTCTTGTTGGCATTCAGCAATCAACTTCTCAGCTCTGATGGATTCTTCTATCTCAACTTCAGTAAGGAAGTCAATCTCATTTGATGATTGTTGAAGAGGGATTTTCAGCCGTTGACTCTCCAGATGAGAGATCATCTCTGTTCTTTTGTTCAGTTCTTCCTCTGTCCAATGACCTGGTCTAGAGGGCCTTCCTGGGTGGAGCAGGGCTTCTTCTTCTTCTTCTTCTTATTCATCAATCTCACTGAATGAGATTGGGATTATTTGTTCTTCAGCTGTAGAAGCTGGGATTATTTGTAGTTTGGTTCCCTTAAGCAAGGGAGAGAACTGTTTGGTCAAGAAGTGAGAAGGAGTTAGTGTATATTTTTAGGAAAGAGAAAGATAAAGGCTTAGAAAGAGACAGGGGTGTAGTAGGTATAGAAAGACATGGTTACGATAGAAAGACATACCTGAGAAGGATTCTTCCCCTCAGATTGTGAGACAATGTTCAGATTTCCCTCGGCAGCTATACCCTTCTGCTTGCCTTCAGAAGGAGTACCTGAAAATGTTTCACTTCTCTCCCCTGCTTCTGAAATGTCAACTCCCTTGGAAGTTGTCGCTGATGATGTGTTGGTGGCTGAGAACCAAAGAGATTGGTCATCTTCTTCATCATCATCGTCATCATCAGCTGGAAGATCTTTCTCTTGATTATGAAGATCAAGGTCTTCATCATCTTCTTCGTCCTCCTCCTCTTCTTCATCAAGAATTTGAGCAAGTACAGAAGATGGAGGGGCTTGGTCAACAATCTTCTCCCCCTCAACATGAGAGGGAGGTTCTTCTGCCTGGACTTCAACAATAACTTCCTCAACATTTTCTTCATTAAGTTCTTTCTCCCCCTCTTTGTCATTATCAGCAAGGGAGAGTTCAGCGGTTTGAGGAGCAGCTTTTGCTGTAGCTAGAGACTGGACTTCAGCCTCCAAACGCTCAAGACGACCTTCGACGACAGGAATGTCTGAAGTAGCCTGATGAATGAATTCAACGACTATATTCAGAGATGTACGATCATTCTATGTAAAGGAAGGTGTGGGCGTTGGAGCTGGTTCATTCAGCTTGTCAAGTACTTGCTGAAGGACCGTGGTGCAGGAGTCAACCGTAAGGGAAAGATCCCGAACATCATTTCTGAGGGTGTCATGCAGACCGTGAATAAGTTGGATCTGTTGATGAGTTCCAACAAGGTCTTCCTTCATCTGGACAATGTCCTCTTGAACAACTATCATTTGAAAAGAATCAGCCTTGGAGCAAGAGCCAGCAGTCAACCTTTTCAGCTCTTCACCAGCGAGATTCACAACACTGGTGGATTTGTTGACAGAGGTGGTGAGAGATTCCACCTTTTCAGCAAGGTTGTTGACATGACTGTTAACTGTTGCCAAATTAGGACCTAATTAGTACTTTTTCATATAACTTTACTCTAGTGTAATCTGAGTAGAAATCCTTTTGAAAACCCTAACATCATTTTTACACTCTCTTTGCAATCAAATCTTCTCAAGAACTTTGTCTTGTTCATCTTATTATTCTCGACCTACAAACCTGCAAAAATGGCCAGTCCAGCTACCTCCGGAACAATTCTCACCACTCTGACAATGCTCTGAGCACTCTTCGATCCAACGAAGCTAATTCCCATGTTTTTGTACCCTTGGAAATCAAGCAAAATAACTATATGTTCGATCTACAGCTGAAAATTTTCTTTCATGACTATCATCTAATACCTAAAGAATCATCTAATCGAAACTACCCTAACCAGGACCGACAGACATAGCTGGAAAATATATTCAGCAAACTAGAAATCTTGCGAGTATGTTCTTGAAGCCAAAGAAATCATGGGAGTAATCGACGCTCCAGATGACATGGAATGTAGGATAAAGATTTCCAAGAGCAAGATTTCTCAACTCTTTTACATTCTTACTCGTGAAGAAATGCAGATAGCAAGATACGATCCACCTCCCAACATCTGAGGAAGTTGTTCAATTTCTCAAATTTATAGGCTACCACCAACCTGGCAAACAACAGAAGCATGTATCTAAGCCAAAAGATAATACCCTCCACCCGTGTGGAATGTATTGTTTAGTATCCTGAATAGACGCCCCTAAGCTTCAATATTTTCACGATTATGTTGTACTTCAATCTAAATATGGACTACGCATTGCTTATCTACCAAGAAATTTTCAATGTTGTGGATAAGAAGAACACGCTTAAATTTAAGGGAAAACCAATCGGATCACTTACTTTCACAAGGTTCTTAGCCTTGATCATCTGAGGTGCTGTTGAGGAGCACAATCTGCCCATTTCTAGTAAGAATGCATCTTTCTTCATCATGAATGCACACAAGCCTACAATTTCCAAGGAAGGCTACCCCAACAAGAGACCACTCTCCAGAGGTATGCTCAGCCACCTTGATGACTCATCACCCCTTCTTAAATCATCAATACATATGACAATGGAGATTCTCAAATATGGTTATGTTTTCTATTCCATTATCTATTGTTTTGCCTATTAATCTATATTGCTTGATTTTGTTCATATCTACTCAATAAAAATTATTCAAAGAGAATTTGGGAACCAATAGGAATCAGTGTTAGGACATTATTGTATTCAATAATTGTATTTAAAAGTATTTGTAATTGGAAAGTCAAAGAAAATCAAAGAAAGTCAAAGAAAGTCAAAAGTCAAGTTACTTTAGTCAGAAAGTCAAAGTTGTTTACTTTGTATAGTCTTGGGTCTGAATGTGCTAAGGATGAATAATGCTGCTACTTGAAAAGTATTACTACTGCAAGATGAAATATTTCTACTTCTAGTAGAATTAATACTGCTTGAAGAGTTAGTGCTGCTACTTTAATAGTTAGTACTGCTTGAAGAGTTAGTACTGCTAGTAGTTAGTACTGCTTAAAGATTACTACTGCAAGTGAAAGGTTAATACTGCAAGCATGATAATACTGTTGATGATGTTAATGCTGCTAGATAAGGATGAAGTTAATACTGCTTATGAAGATAATGCTTGAAGAGAAAAAATAGGAGCTTAAGATAGAGATGAAGATAATTATGGAATGGATTATGAAAGATCAATTTTGTTTTGATAAATATCTTGTAATTAACTCTGTATATATAGTCTAGAAGTCCTTGATAGAGAGATACACATTGATAGAGTTTTCAATATACGTTTGTTTTAGAGAGAATTAACCTCAAGATTCATTGTAATCCTTTCTTTAGAGAAGTTTAGAACGTCTGTTGAGCCTGTTCAACAGATTGAGGTTATGTTTGTAATCATTAAGTTAATCAATATAACTTGTGATTTGCATTCAAGTACTGTTCCATTGATTTACTGTTAGAGTGTTTTTCCGCAATTTCTTTAACATTGTTTCTGAGTGTGTTAATTAAATTCTTCATTAGAATTTTTCGATCTTGACAAGTGGTATCAGAGCAAGAAAACTCAGAAACCTATAATTGTGGACAGTTCAAGTGACAACGTTTTGGTATCAAAGGTTCCCATGCTCCAACCCAATGAGTTTGACATGTGGAAGATCAGAATCAAGCAATATATTCTTCTCACAGACTTCTCAATGTGGGATATCATTGAGAATGGTCCCTCTGATGGAGGAAAGATGGATGCAGATGGCAAGAGACCTCCACCAAAGACTGATGGAGAAAGAAAGATGAGGCAGACAGAGATGAAAGCCTTGAGTACTCTGCTCTTGGCTATACCTAATGAGTACCAACACCAGTTCTGCAACTGCACAGATGCACAAATTCTATGGAATGCACTGGAGAAAAGATTCTCTGGTACCAAAAGTACCAAGAGAAATCAGAAGGCAATCCTGAAGCAGCGATATGAAAACTTCATGTCTACAAAGAATGAGTCCATGACTCAAACTTTTGATAGATTTAATAAGTTAATTGGTGAATTGGCTACTGTTGGTGTCCAGATAGATCAAGATGATGTCAACAGAAAATTTCTCAGATATCTTGGTGATGAATGGACTATGTACACTGTCTCCTTCAGACAGAATGACCAACTGGAGGACAAGGAACTGGATGACCTCTATAATGACCTTAGGGTGTTTGAAGCAGAGGTAGAAGCAAAGAAGAGGCCCTCTGGATACTCATACAATGCTGCTCTTTTATCATCTTCTACTGATTTTGCTGCTAATACAGAATCAGTTAGTACTGTCTATGGATCAAAGCAAGATGGATCTAATGACTCAGTTTTAGAATCTTTTTTAGCCAGTCATGCTAATTCCACTCTAATTAATGATGACTTGGAACAGATAAATGCTGATGACCTGGAAGAGATGGATATCAAGTGACAGATGGCTATGCTCACAATGAGGGTAAAAAGGTTCATCAAAAGGACTGGAAGGAACAACTTTGCTCAGAAAAGAGAAGATGGGATTGGATTTGATAAATCCAAGGTTGAATGTTACAAGTGTCACAAGTTGGGGCACTTTGCAAGATAATGCAGAAGTGGAATGCCTCAACAGCATACTAGCAACCATCAACCATCACAGTCCACTAGCTTCAACAACAGAAACTCTTCTCAAGCTCTTATTTCCCAAGAAGGAATGGGATTTGATTGGAGTGACCAAGCAGAAGAAGCAGTTCAGAATCAAGCTTTAATGGCTAAAGTTTCAGAGTCAGCAAGCACTGATATTCCTACAGAGGTAAAATCTAACCTTTGCTCAAAATCTTGCATAGAAACTGTTAAAAAGTACAGGGATCACAATCAAAGCATGTGTGATGACCTAAAAAGGTTAGAAAAAGATAGAAGAGAGTATGTTGTGATTGTTGAGAATTTGGAAGAACAGATTAAAGCATACAAAGCCAATGAACTTCAACACACATATGATACTAACTACTAGAAGTGGGAAAAGAATCAGTTAGAAATTAAGCTTAAAAAGTCTGAAGAGGAATGTGAGAAGATAAGGAGTGATTTTGAGAAAGCCAAGTTGGACATTGAGAAGTTTTCCAATGCCTCTAAAGCAATGGAATCACTTCTAAAATCTCAAGTCCATGACAACCTGAAAAGATGTTTAGGATACAACAGTACCCCTCCACCCTATAACAATAACTATATCCCTCCCACTTCAGACCTCTTAGAAAGACAAGAGAAAATAGACTTACCTGCAGGAGCCACAAATGTAGAGGCTGAAGAAGAGACCACTAAGGGTAAGAATAAGGATGACCCTAAAGAAATCCCTTTAGAAAATCATATCCTTACTAATGAAACGGGGGTAAACCTTTTGGAAAGAGTGAGAAGGCTGAAAGTTCTAAGAGAGGGAAGGGAAAGGTACAGGGAGTCCATTACATGCAAACCACGGTTGTTAATCCTTGTACTTGTAAACAGAATCAGCCCCAACAACATGACAAAACCAGGGGAAATCAAAGAAACAGAAATAATCAGTGGGCTTTAAAATAAGGAATTGATCTGAGAAAAATAAACAGACCAAAGCCTTGTTTTATCTGTGGCAAGTTAAATCAATTAGCCAAACACTGTTATTTCAATCCTATTAACCAAAGGATCAGTTTTCAAAGAAATATACAAAATCCTGTTGGTTATAGGAAGCAAATAAGGAATCATATGGTTAAGAATGTGAGAAGAGCACCTATAAAATCTCATGCTCAGAATAAGTTTGATAATTCAAAGAAAAATACTCCAAATAAGCCAAGGAGTATCTTAAAGTAAAAGAAAGCAAACAACTTTGTCCAGGTTTGGGTTCCAAAAGTAAAGAAATCTGTTAGTACTGCTACTTCAAATAGTACTGCTGACAGAAATAGTGCTGCTGCAAGCAATACTACTGCTAACCCAGTTAATACTGCTAACAAAGTTAGTACTGCTAATGATGTTATTACTGCTAACAAAGTTAGTACTGCCAATCAAGTTAGTACTGCATCTAGTGACAGGCCCATTCTTCTGACAAAGTATTCAAGCAATAAGATTCCTCAGTTTGATAATCTCATCAAGTCTGAATATGAATATGTTGATGAGAATGGGAAACCCAAGACCACTTTGGCTTGGGTTCCTATTAAAAACTAACTGCTTTATTATATGTGTAGGGCAACTAACAGCTCAAGGGAAGAAGCATTTGGCATGTTGATAGTGGTTGTTCCAGGCACATGACAGGTAACATGGTATGCCTTCAAAACTTCAAAAGAATTGATGGAGGACATGTTGCTTTTGGTGGTAATCCAGCAGGTGGAAAGATAAGTGGAAAAGGTAATGTGTCAAAAGGTAAGATGACCTTTGAAGATGTATACTATGTTGAGCAATTAAGATACAACCTGTTAAGTGTATCACAGGTCTATGACAAGAAACATAGCATATTATTCAATGATACTGAATGTATTATCCTTGATCCAGGGTTTAAGGTAGTTGATGAAAGTATGATACTACTTAGAACTCCTAGAAAGGACAATGTTTATTGCTTAGACTTGGAGAGTGTAGCTTCTGATTCATCTTTAAATTGTTTATTTTCAAAAGCTTCGTTATCCCAGTTTAATCTAGTTAGTAAATAACCAATCAAGTAATCAAGCAACACAACAATAATCAAGAGATATATAAATCAGAGTAACATACCAATCCCTTGAATAAACAATGAAACCCTTGAGTGTTCTTGATACCCTTGAATACAGAGAAAACAATATGGCTACCTTTCTCTCTAAACAATGATTATGAAATTATGAAAGGTTAACCCTAAAACTAAACAATTAAAACTTTAAATACTTAGGCCTTGTGGGCTTTAAGATTAATGGACTTTCTAATGGGCTTGGGCCCAATAGCTAATAACTATTAACTTATTACAATTTAAACCCCAAACTTTAACTATTAAGTAAATACAGTTTAAACCCTTTAATCTTGAATACAATTATTTGATCCAACAATCTCCCCCTTTGGATTCAAGATTAAAAAAAATTGGCAATTAGCTTCAGGTCTTCACTTTTCTTCTCTTTTATTCAGATAGCTTCAAAACTTCAAATCTTCAAAACTTGGTATCTTTAAATAATCTTCAAATCTTCAAAACTTTGAAAATCTTCGGCAGTCTTCAGATTATGTTCTCCCTCTTAATATATTCTCCCTTTTTGGTATGTTCTCCCCCTTTTTGATGAGTGGTGAGAAGCATCATCATCAAAACTTTGCAAAACAATCTCCCTCTTTTCAAGACAATCTCCCCCATTGTGTATGATCACGTAAGCACAGTCTTCATGTAACGATCCCTGTAAAATAAGAGCAGTCTTCCCAGATGGAAAGAGTGATTATTTCAATCTTTTCAGATAAAAATAATCAATTGTAACCGTTTAAATCTTTGCAAATTCAAATAGTCTAAGAGTTGTAACCCTGAATCAACAAATGACTCAGTTAGAATGCCTGTCAGTATCACAAAGTTACTGAGTAACACGAAGTTACTATATAAGGAGTTGGTTTTGATGTTGGCTCCCCAGGTCTTCCATTCAATCATCGAATAACACATGGTTATCTATGAACGTTCTGACAGAAAACAAATTTTTGTGTGTTCGTGCATGTGTATGAAAGAATTAAGCATAGATGATTGCTTTTCAATATAGGCTCAAAGTATGTAAACTTGTTGAGACAACAACAAATTATACAAAGACTCAATGTGCATGAGAAAGGGTTCGAAGGTGGGGCAACTTTCCTTCTTTTTCAATATTAGTATCTTCCAAATGAAGAACCAATAGCATATGTGCTGCGTCCCCAGAAAATGTGAAACATTCTCTTTTTGAGAAAAGAATGAGTAGCTGGTGGGGCTGTATGCAAGAAATGGCATGGGATAGTTGCCTTTTTCAATGATAGTCACCAAAGAATGTTAACCAATCAAATTATGTGGCTGCCTGGCTCAGAAAGAACTTTAGTGCAGAGTTTGATATTCTTTTACTCTGTTCTCTCACCCTCTTTCTTTTAATGCTCACTTCTAACCAATCTCTCTTTTTCATTTAACTCTTCAGACACCAACACTCAAATCTTTTTACCCCTCTCCCCTCAATCACTCAGGGAATACTTCCTGGGTAGGAAACACTGGTTATTGTGAATGCATGGCAGTTCTGTTAAGCTCACACACTGAATCCCATGTATTATCCTAAAAGAACATGATGGTCAACAGTCTTTTGTACATGTAAGCACAAATACTACTTGTTACATGAAGAATAAAAATTTCGGGGAAGTCAAAACAGTTGTTTTTGACGATGTAATTCTCCCCCTCAAATTAAAAGAGTTTGACAATTAAGCTCATATCATTTTATCATGAAGAATACTATTTTGGAGAATCAAAAACGAATGATGTTTATATGAACAATATATAAACATATTTTCAATGAACGCACATGAAACGACGTTTGATTCAATCAACAGTGAATACAAAGAACGTGAGTATTACCATAGAAAGATTTAACTTTTGATACATGGTAATAACAAAGTCAAATAGAATGTTCTGAACCGTTATGTGTATGAATACTTGACAAAGTATATTGACAAGATAAAACGTAAGTATTTTTCTTTAAGAACACATGGTCAGATAAACATTTAAGTATCCAAAAATCTGTTAATATCACAGATATTCTCCCCCTTAACTTTTGATACTTTTTTTTATTTATTTTTTTATTTATTTTTTTAATGATAAGGCAGAAAAAAAAATAAAGCACTGAAGTGCGGGTTCTAATCTGATGTGATTAGAAGCCATTGTCACTTAAACAAACCTGCATAAATGAAAGAAATAATGGTAATCATTTATGAAAATGATTCCTCTCTCGTTAACAACAGGTTAAAAATAACACACAAGATAAAAACGTAGAATACTCCCCCTAGAATCATGAGTAAGGTCTAAGACATGTTCAACATACCAAGTTTGCTGATGAGAAATTGAAATCGCTTTTCATCCAATGGCTTGGTGAAAAGATTAGCTAACTGGAAGTCAGTTTGAACAAAGTGCATTTCAATATTACCTTTTTCTACATGATCCTTAATGAAGTGATAGCGTACATCGATATGCTTTGTCTTCGAATGTTGTACCGGGTTCGCAGTTATAGATATTGCGCTCTTGGAATCACAATAAATAGGAACACACTTGTAGTTGTATCCAAAGTCCCTTAACTGTGTCGTCATCCAGAGGACTTGAGAACAGCAGCTAGCAGCAGCTACATACTCAGCCTCGGCAGTGGATGTTGAAACACAGTTTTGTTTCTTTGAAGTCCAACTCACAAGTTTGTCACCTATAAATTGACATGATCCAGAGGTGCTCTTCCGGTCTAGCTTACATCCTGCATGATCAGCTTCTGTAAAGGCAGTTAGTTCAAAACGAGAATCCTTTGGATACCAAAGGCCTAAATCAGGAGAGCCTTTGAGATATCTAAGGATTCGCTTAACAGCAGTTATGTGCGACTCTTTAGGATTAGACTGATATCTCGCACAAAAACATGTGGCAAATATTATATCCGGGCGACATGCAGTCAGATAAAGTAAAGAACCAATCGTGCTAAGATACACCTTTTGATCAACCGATTTCCCGGAGGGATCCGCGTCTAAGAGTGTACCAGTAGCCATTGGTGTTTTCATGACTGAACTATCTGACATATTGAACTTTTTCAAAATATCTTTTATATATTTAGCTTGATTAATAAATATGCCATCGGGTAATTACTTTACTTGTAAACCAAGAAAGAAATTTAATTCACCCATCATCGACATTTCAAACCTTGTTTCCATTATCTTTGAAAAGTTCTTGCAAAATTTCAGATTTGTCGACCCAAATATTATGTCGTCAACATAAATCTGAATGAGAATCAAGTCATCACCTTGCCTTTTAAGAAATAAGGTAGTATCAACTGTACCTTTCTTGAAACCAGAAGTAAGTAGAAATTTAGTGAGAGTTTCATACCAGGCTCGCGGTGCTTGTTTAAGACTATAAAGTGCTTTGTCTAAGACGTAGACATGATCAGGGTGATGAGGATCAACGAAACCTTCAGGTTGAGCCACGTAAACCTCCTCATGCAAAACGCCGTTCAGAAAAGCCGAATTTACATCCATTTGATAGACTGTAAAGTTTTTTTGCGCTGCATAGGCTAGGAAGATTCTGATGGCTTCGATCCTTGCAACCGGGGCGAATGTTTCATCATAGTCAATGCCCTCTTGTTGACAATACCCTTTTGCGACCAATCGAGCTTTGTTTCTCACGACTACTCTAGCTTCGTCTTTCTTATTTCTGAACACCGACTTTGTTCCAATAATGGATTTACCTTTAGGTAGTGGGATCAAGTGCCATACCTTGTTCCTTTCGAATTGGAGAAGCTCATCTTGCATAGCAGAAATCCAGAAGGGATCACGTAGAGCTTCAGACGCTTTCTTTGGCTCTAAGAAACTGAGGAAGCTTGAAAACGTGCAGAAGTTGGCTGTTGCCGACCTTATCGTGACACCAGATTGTACGTTACCTATCACGTTTTCCAGGGGATGATCCTTAGTCCAACGATGTGTGCTTGGTAAGGCTTCAACTGTTTGTTGCGTATTCGACGCATCGTTTTCATCATGCACGAAAGGTTGCTCCATAGATGTACTCGAGACATCTTGTACTGGTGCTTCTAATACTGAAGCTTCTGGGCTAGCAGTTGAAGTGCTCTGGACTTCGTTTCCAGAAGAACTATCTGCAGAGACAGATTCAACATTAGTAGAGTCAGAAACTAACTTTATAGTCGTACCTGATGGAGATGAAGTTTCAGTGACTTCTTTGGAAGGTCCAGACATGTCTTTAGATATAGTAGGGACCTCCGAGCCTGTACCACTTGTTATTAATGTGGATATGCCTTTTTCAAAATCTGCACATATATCATCAAAGGCATCAATAAACAGTAAATCTAACTCAGATGAAGTAGAGTTAGAGTTTGAAGAAGTGGATCCTTTTGTAGCTGGTTCTATTCGTGATTGAATAGAAGCTTTGTCCTTAATTACGAGTTCTGAACTGTTGTGTCCAGAAGTCCTTGTAGAATTCTCATCAAAGGAGACATTCATGCTCTCAACAACCGTCTTAGTTCGAATAATGTAAATTCGATAAGCTTTATATGTCAGAGAGTATCCAACGAGATATCCTTCATCCGCTTTCTTATCTAATTTTGATAATCCTTGACTCTCTTTAAGAATGTAGCACCTACAACCAAAAACACGAAGGAATTTGATGTTAGGTGTACGATTGTTGATCAACTCATATGCAGTTTTATTAAATCGCTTGACCACAATGGTACGGTTCTGAGTAAAACATGTTGTAGCAACTGCCTCGGCCCAAAGGTACATGGGTAGATCTGAATATGCAAGCATAGTACGAGCTGCTTCAACAAGAGTGTGGTTCTTCCGTTCAACAATGTGAAATACCCACAAGAGTAAGATAACTCTTCAGGGTGTCATTCTTGAACTCCATGCCATTATTGCTGTGAATGGTTCGAACTGGCAATTGAAGACGTACTTGGATGCGCTTGATAAAGGCGATAATCAACTCTGGCGCATCTGACTTGTTGCGAAGAAACTCGAGCCATGTGTACCTTGAGTAGTCATCTATCATTACCAACACGTATTTCTTTCTGTTGATAGATGTTGTTCGCATTAGGCCACAAAGGTCCATATGGAGAAGTTCCAATGCAGATGAGGTCGATGAATCAGATTTGGACTTGAATGAGCTACGCTTCATTTTGCCCAACTCACATGCGGAACAGAGTGAGTCTTTTTCGAACCTCATTTCTGGTAGACCTTTGACCAGACCATGTCTTTGTAGCTTCGCTATAGAACGAAAATTCTGATGAGACAAGCGTCGATGCCACATCCACGATTGTGCTTTAGAAGCTTTGGCTAGTAGACATACTGGACGTGTGGCAGACAGTGTAGGAAAATCTACATAGTATAGATTTCCATGGCACTCAACTTTGAAGACTTCGTAACTATCGGGATCCTCTAGATAGCAATGAGTGGTTGTGAAGCGGACTTGATATTTCATGTCACAGAAGTGACTGCTACTAAACAGATTGTGATCAAGTCCTTCAACATATAGCACTTTTTGAATCTTCACAACACCGTTATCGAGCATTCCATATCCTCTGACGTGGCCTTCGGCTTCAGAATTGGCAAATCTAACTGATCCGGCAGGCTCCTCCACATAGTTATGCAAGAGGTGCTTGAATCCTGTCATGTGGCGTGAACATCCGAAATCTATTACCCACAATCGACAGGCCTGTAAAAGAGACAATTAGTTTTGCTTAGGCACCCATATCAGGATGGGTCCTTCGCGTTTAGCATCAAGCAACTCAGGTATATCATCTGGTTTGACTTTCACTCTCCATTCATAACGCGGTTTTGGAACCCAATTCCAAACCATCTTAACATTCAGTTCCTGAAAGTGCTTTTTAGAAGTAGGATTGGCAACTTTAGCTCGATACACTTTGGGTTGTGCAGAAGAATTAGAATTAGAATTAGACTTAAAGCTCAGTTTAGCTTTTCTCTTATTCTATTTGGACTTTGGAGGGGAGTAGTATGTGAATTAGTTATCCCAACAGTGTTTGCAATATAGATTCTTTCGAGCAAAATTCATAAACTTAGATTTATCAGAACAAACCTTACATCCATGTTTATCAAAAGAATTACTTTTCAAAATAACACTGTCAGAAGTACAACTATTTGGAATAAAAGGTTCACTAGATAGCCTATCATTCTTATTCAAACTATAGTCTTTATTCTTCTTACTCCTCCCAACTCCATTTCCTTTTATATCTGAAAAAGAAACAGGAACCTTGTTAGTCTCTAACTTAGAAGGTGGTTTTTTCTAGTGCTGGATGAAGTCTCACCCTTCTCAAAAATACTCGGTGGATATTCAGGACAATCAGAGTAAACAACTGTAGGTTTTGCAGGAGCATCAAATTCTGGATTGGTTCTTACCTTCTAGTTTGGATCATTGAACATCTGTTTATCACTTGAAGCATTTTTAAACATAGTAACTTTCAAATCATTGATCTCAGTGCAAAGCTCTTGATTTACTTTTAAAGACTTTTCTAGTTTATGTTTGAGATTAAAGTTTTCATCTTCAACCTCATCAAGAGTCTGTTGCAACATGTCAATTTGCTTTATCAATTCAGATGTATTATCAATCACAGAATTTGACTCCTTTAAATCAGAAACAGGATCAGAGAAGCATTCATCATTTCAGAGAATATCTCTTCAGTCATGGACTCAATAAACTCTGTTTTATCATTTTTAGAACAAGATTCATTCGTGTTAGCAGTTTCTTCTTCAACCTCTTCGATAAGTAAAGGTTTAGAAGCAATGGGACTTGAGACTGATGGTATAGCATATGGATCAACATCCGATTCATACTCATCATATTTACAAGCAGTCTCAGGTAGAACTGTGTGGCTACATACTGATTCTTTGGAAGGTCTGGTAAATAGTGATTCAAACTCAGTAAATTCGATCTTTCGAGTCGCATAGCTTTTGTTTAAATCACCATATTGAAAACCAACTGATTTAAAAAGATTTTGAGAATCAGTGTCACCAGACTTGTTCTTTCCCATTTCTTCTTGACCTTTGGTCTCAGTAAAAGGTTTAGGAGTACTTGCTTCAACAAAAGTTGCACGAATGTCAAGAATGGGTCTGATTGCGGAGCCGAATTTATCAAAATTATATAGATGCTCCGGTGCCTTTTTCAAAACTTCATTAGATGGCACACCCAAACCTGGTTTTAGTTTATAAAACCTTTCGTCTTGGAGTTTATTGGTCAACAGATTTAATGATTGCTCAGTCTGACCTCGTTTCATATTAATGTCCTCCAGTTGCTTGATTTTGGTGTAAGCTTCATTTCTTTCTTTATAACAAACTTCAAATTTTATTTGAAACTCACCCTTTTCAGCATTAAGATTCACAAGATCTGTTTCTAAACCAGATATTTTTTCTTTTAAAGACGCTTTTTTAGCTTTTAAATCGTCTTTTTCCTTTTCTTTTTCTTCCACAACAACTTTTAAAATAGCATTTTCATCACGAAAGCTTAATGCAGATTGATGTGCAGAGCTAAGTTTGCCTTTCAGTAAAGCAAATTCATATTTCATACCATGTATTTGGGCCATTAAAGATTCAATAAGCTCAGAATTGTCACTTACCTCAGAGTTTGCATCTTCGGATTGTGTCTCAGAGTCTTCATCGTTACCTTCCAGCTTTGCCATATAAGATACTTGGGTTAAGTGAGCTTGCTCCTCGTCATCGGAACTTTGATACAGCCAGTTCTCTTCTTCATCCATTAGCACTTTTCCTTCTTCAACTTTCTTGGCAATAAGTGACTTTCTTGTGTAGTACTCTGAGTTCTTTACCTTCTTGAACTTGCAGTCCCTCGAGAAATGCCCAAATTTTCCATAGTTGTAGCATCTTCCTGGTTCATCCTTTCGTTCTTCTCGCTTCTCCTCTCTCTTTCCTTCTCATTTATCTTCCTTTCTCTTTCCATGCCTCGGCTTGTATCGCATCTCAGACTTCTCTTTCTTGTGTCCATCATACTTTGGCTTTGAGTAGAATCTTTTCTTGCCAAAGCTCTTCTTGAATCGTCGCGTAATAAGAGCCAAGTCCTCGGAGAACTTTTGAATATCTGGATCTGAATCAACTACCAGTTCTTCATCTCTCGAATCAGAGTCAGAGTCAGTAACTTCGGTAACTAGAGCTTTAGACACCTTTTTCTTCGACCTTGTAGAGGATACAGAACCTTTGCCGGCTATGAGAGCCACAGAATCCTTCATATGATTAGACTCGTTATTAAATGATCTCACCTCATCCTCATGTTGAGGAAGAGTAGAGAAGATATCCGTGACATTTTCTCGAGCCATATTCTTGGACATCTGAAGGTTGATAGCAAAGTTCTTCCATTTTGGATTCAGATTCTTGATGAACTTGTAATTTATCTCAGAAGCAGATTTAGAGATATTTTTCCTCCGCAAGTCATTGAGGATGATGTTATATCTGTTGTAGGTATCTAATAGCAACTCTCCTTCTTTTGCATGAAATCCCTCGTATGCATTTATGCATAGATTCTTCTTAGCTTGTATGGAGGCTTCACTTCCTTCAAACTGCCTTGCTAGTTTATCCTAGATGCCTTTAGCAGTGCTCTAACTGTCGACACGATTGTAGATGTCGTTTGGAATTGCCATTGTCAGATAGATTAGAGCCTCTTCTTCTGTCTTATTCTGTTCTTTCTGCTTTTCATTGAAGAACTGATAAGGTTTAGGAATCTCTCTGTTAGGGATTTCTGGAGAGGAATCTGTAGCAGGTTGACCCTTTACTGTGATCATTGGAGTTTGTGGACCTTCAATGATTGCTTTCATGAAGTCTCTGTTCTTCTGATTCAGAAACTGGATCATTCTGATCTTCCATTGCTGATACTCATTAGCCATGAGGACAGGAGGTTTGACTTGAGAACCCATTGAGAGAAGCTGATTCGACCTCTTAGCTGTACGGTTAGTAAACAGACTTTTCTGTACCAAGACAACCAACTAGATGAGATCGTTAGAATCAAAATAAAAACCACACTCAAAAATTTTCAGAAAAATAAATTTCCAAAAATAATTAAATGCAGTCCTCTCAAACAGTATAAAGTTTCAAATAATACTAAAGAAAATGTTGATCTCGAACAGAACTTTGTCCCCCTTCGCAGAACTTTGTAAAGACCGGTATTACGTTCGACCGGGAAGATGCTTCGACCGGTATTATGTTCGATCGAACACTTGCTTAGACCGGGAAGAATTAGACCGATATAGTGTTCGACCGGGATTGTGCTTTGACCGATAGTGTCTAAGACCGATACAAAGGTATGGACCGATAAGATATTCAACTGATATTTAATTAGACCGATAGACTCTGTTCGACCGATATAATGCTATGACCGGTAAGATTAAGGACCGATAGGAATGCTTAGACCGATAGAATGTTCGACCGGTATGTTCTTAAGCAGCCCAGAAGATGATGAACAGACGCAATAATCAACCTAGAAAATTAATACAGACTCACAATCAGATGCAAAAATCAGTCCTTTGTACTCAGAAACATGAACCAATCACAATACAATCAAACTCAGAGATCAATTTCAACTTTTAAGCATTCGATTTGATAAGCATAGTAATGACCGATACATAACTTATGTCGAACCCAGAAAACTCAAAATCACACAATTCAATCACTTTGTTAATTCTCAATGCACTTAATCAATCAGATGGCATTTAGAAGCATAAATCTCAACTAATCAGATCAACTATAACCCAATAAACACATTAATTCATGCAATCGATTTTCAGAATACGATGAACACTAACTTTCACGATGAACAGTATTCGATGAATAGTAACTTTCGATGAACAGTAATCTCAAAAAAAAAAATTTTGATTCTTTAAGCTCTGATACCAATTATCATCCCAGTTTAATCTAGTTGGTAAATAATCAATCAAGTAATCAATCAACACAATAATAATCAAGAGATATATAAATCAGAGTAACATACGAATCCCTTGAATAAACAATGAAACCCTTGAGTGTGCTTGATACCCTTGAATACAGAGAAAACAATATGGCTACCTTTCTCTCTAAACAATGATTATGAAATTATGAAAGGTTAACCCTAAAACTAAACAATTAAAACTTTAAATACTTAGGCCTTGTGGGCTTTAAGCTTAATGGACTTTCTAATGGGCTTGGGCCCAATAGCTAATAACTATTAACTTATTACAATTTAAACCCCAAACTTTAACTATCAAGTAAATACAGTTTAAACCCTTTAATCTTGAATACAATTATTTGATCCAACAAGCTTCATTGGATGAATCATCTCTATGGCACAGAAGGATGTGTCACATGAACTTTAAAACAATGAACAAACTTGTGACAAACAACCTTGTAAGAGGTTTGCCACAAAAGGTATTTTCATGTGATGATCATTGTGTTGCATGTCTTAAAGACAAACAACACAAAACTTCTCATAAGTCCAAAGAGATAAATACAATCTCTTCACCTCTTAATTTACTGCATATGTATCTGTTTGGTCCTACAAATGTGATGAGTATTGGTAAGAAATCCTACTGCTTGGTTATTGTTGATGATTTCTCTAGATTCACTTGGGTGTATTTTCTAAGGACTAAGGATGAGACAAGTGAACTGATCAAATCCTTTGTTCTTAGAGTTGAAAACCAAAAAAATCTAAGAGTTAAAGTCATCAGGTCTGATAATGGAACCGAATTTAAAAACAATGACCTAAACAACTTTTGTGAGGAAAAAGGCACTGAGAGACAATACAGTGCTCCTACTCCTCAACAGAATGGTGTTGCTGAAAGGAGAAATAGAACTCTGATAGAAGCTGCTAGATCTCTGTTGGCAGATTTCAAAACTTCCAATCACTTTTTGGGCAGAAGCAGTTAATACTGCCTGTTATGTTCAAAACAGAGTTCTAGTAGTGAAATCCCAAGACAAGACACCTTATGAGCTTTTTAAAAAGAAGAAACATTTTATTGGATTTTTCAAACCATTTGGATGTCCTTGCACAATTCAATACCAAAACTCACCTAGGCAAGTTTGATAGCAAAGCTGAGGATGGGTTTCTTGTTGGATATTCATCTTAAAGTAAGGCCTACAGAGTTTTCAACACCTCTTCTAGGATTATTGAGGAAAGTGACAATGTCAAATGCAATGAGAACACACCAAATCAACTTGGTTCAGGTCCTGATTGGATATTTGACATTGATTCACTGTCTAATTCTTTGGGTTTCAGTAATGAGCATAATGCAGGAACAGGGACAGAAAAGGTACAAGTACAAAGACAAGAGTTTGTGTTGTTCCCAACACCTACTGCTGATCCTGTTGAATTCTGTGACCAAGATAAGAAAGATACTTCAGATTCAAAGGACACTGAACCAGCTCAGAATGAAGAGGACAGAGGTGAAAAGGAAGATCAACCCTCAGATTCACGAATCAAAGGTCCTGAGATGCCATGTTTGGAAGAAGATGACACAGATGATGATAACTCTTCAGTTTTTGGTGGCAGAACTCCTGAAAAAAATGACTCTAATCTGGAAGCAGATATTAATGAAGAGGATGTTCATCAAACAAGAGTTCAGAAAAATCATCCTCCTCAATTGGTGATTGGTGACATCAATTCACCTATAATCACAAGGAATCAAAGTAAGTTGGGAGGATTGAAAAATATACAATCAGGTTTACTTTCTTGCTTTCTATCACAGGTTGAACCCAAAAAGGCATATGATGCAATGAAGGATCCAAGCTGGATAGAAGCAATGCAAGAGGAGCTACTGCAGTTCGTACTGCAGGATGTATGGGATTTGGTTGACCTTCCTAAAGGACACAGAGCTATAGGCACTAAATGGATCTTCAGGAACAAGAAAGATGGGAGAGGAATAGTAATAAAGAACAAGGCCAGATTAGTGGCACAAGGGTATACTCAAGAAGAAGGAATTGATTATGAAGAGGTATTTTGAACAGTGGCCAGGATTGACGCAATCAGGCTATTTTTAGCCTATGCTTCTTTCATGAAGTTCAGGGTCTACCAAATGGATGTAAAGAGTGCTTTCCTGTATGGGAGAATTGAAGAAGAAGTGTATGTCTATCAGCCTCCAGGGTTTAAGAATCCAAATTATCCTGACAGAGTATACAAATTGAAGAAGGCACTCTATGGGCTACATCAAGCACCAAGGGCATGGTATGACACTTTGTCTACTTATCTCTTGGAAAATGGTTTTCAAAGAGCAATCATAGACAACACTTTGTTCATTGAGAGGAAGAAGAAGGACATCCTAATAGTGCAAATATATGTGGATGATATTATCTTTGGATCCACAAAAGATTAAATGTGCAGAGATTTTGAAGATTTGATGCACAAGAGATTCAAGATGAGTTCTATGGGTGAACTTACTTTCTTCCTTGGCTACAAGTTAAGCAGAAGAAAGATGGGATATTTCTAAGCCAATCCAAGTATGTGCAGGACATTCTTACTAAGTTTGGATTCTCAGATTCAAAGCCTGCAAGTACACCCATGGAGACACACAAACAGATCACTGTATATCTTGAGGGGGAGGATGTGGATATTCATCACTATAGATCAATGATTGGCTCCCTCATGTATCTCACTCCTTCAAGACCAGATATCATGTTTCCTATTTGTGTGTGTGCAAGATTTCAAGTTAGGCCTAAGCAGTCACACTTTCAAGCAGTCAAGAGGATATTCAGATATCTCAAAGGCCAACCTAGATTAGGTCTTTGGTATCCTCATGACTCACCATTTGACCTACTTGTTTATTCAGACAGTGACTTGGGTGGTGCAAATTTGGATAGAAAGTCAACTTCAGGAGGATATCAGTTTTTGGGTGCAAGACTAGTGTCATGGCAGTGCAAGAAACAAACCACAGTGTCCACCTCTACAATAGAAGCAGAGTATAGAGCTGCTGCAAGCTGCTGTTCACAAGTACTCTGGATTCAGAATCAAATACTGGACTATGGTATGACTTTTCTTCACACTCCAATCTTCATAGAC
Organism: Arctium minus; assembly: GCA_954870635.1. Classification (NCBI taxonomy): domain Eukaryota; kingdom Viridiplantae; phylum Streptophyta; class Magnoliopsida; order Asterales; family Asteraceae; genus Arctium; species Arctium minus. The sequence continues at coordinate 73,968,640 of OX941086.1, forward strand.
AATAAAAGTGCTATTAGCATTGTTAATAATCCAGTCAAGCACTCCAAAACAAAGCATATAGAAATCAGGTACCACTTTATTAGAGACTGTAATGAAAAGAAGCTCATTCAGGTTGTGAAAGTCCATACAAGTAACCAATTTGCTGATCTATTCACCAAAGCATTTGATGTGGGTAGATTCACATTCTTGGTCACAAGTGTGGGCATGATAAACACTGAATAAGCCTCCTTTGATCTGCTTTATGTACCATTTCTGTATAGATTCCTTCCTGTCTACTTTCTCATAGTGTATTGTGCATGGTGCTGCTAACCTTGTGTGTTTAAGTGTTTCATATTGCTTAAATTGAATACTTGGTACTTCTAGTTCAGTTAATACTTCTCTCTATATTACTCATGATAACAGTCCAAAAAGATTTAAGTACGGTTACTACTGCTAGGTAGTTTATACTGCCAGTGCAAAGTTACTACTTCTTGCTTTAATTTATACTGCTAATCAGTGTAAATACTGCTGGTAGGTGTTAATACTGCTAGTCTGTGTTAATATTGCTAGTCTGTGTTAGTACTGCCAGTATGTGTTACTACTGCTAATATGAGTTAATACTGCGAGTTGGTTAATACTGCTAGGGTACTTAGTACTGCTTCTAACTGAAACCCTCCACCTATAAAAACCCCTTTGTGACCGCCAAAATACAAACGGCTCTTTGAACTTCATTGCTTCTCTTTCTCTCTCTCTCTCTCTCTCTCTCTCTCTCTCTCTCGATTTCTTGCTCATTAGTGTACACCCTCGTTGCGATTCGAACCCTAGAATCAATCAGAACGATGGCAGGACTAGAATTATTTGATGAACACAATGAGGTTGCTATGCTGCAAAAACCCAAACAGGCTGAAGGTTTTCATTCGATTGTGGATTTCCTTAGATCGTCCCTCATTGCCTATGCCCTCACTGTCAATTGCACAATCTGTGTGGAACATCTACGACAATTTTGGGCAAATGCTACCATCCACACTGAAGATAGAACTCAGATCATCAAAACAAGGGTGTGTGATAAACCCCTTACCATCTCAGAAGAGTGTATTCGCATCCATCTACGCTTATATGATGCCTCAGGTATTACCTCTCTTCCTAAGGAAGATCTCTTCCAAGTTCTTAGTCGTGTGGGGTATGAAGGTCCCACTGACGTATATAAGTTTTTCAGGAACAGATTTTCACCTCAGTGGAGATTTTTTGTTCATACCCTACAACATTGCATTTCAAGAAAAACAACTGGCTGGAGTGAGTTCAGTAGCACCATAGCTTATGCTTTGGTCTGCTTAGCGACCTCTAGAAAGTTTAATTTCTCTCAAATGATTTTCAATGATTTACTATCAAACCTGGATACCAAAACCAAAACAAAGAGATTTTACATGTATCCTAGGTTTGTACAACCGATTCTACTAAAGGAATTGACGGATCTACCCTCTCTTTAAGAGGTGTATGTACCAAAACCTCCCAAAGGGAAGGTGTTCTCAAACATGAAAAGGCCTTCCAAAGACTTTTGTGGACAAGACACTCCATTGTTCTCTACAATGATGGGTGTGTCTCATTCCCATGGTGAGGCATCAGGGTCACAGCCCACATCTGACCACCCAACTGATGACCTACCCACACCATTCCATTCTGTTAATATTCCTCAGATCCCTATTGTCAAGCCCAAATCCCCCATCACCAAAACATATATCAGGAAAAAGTTACAGAAGGTTCCTTCCCTTTTTGTATCTTCACCCCCAAAGCCTTTAAGCCCTCTAATGGAGAATTCTCCATTAGAGAATATCGAAAGGGAAACCATAGGGGTGTCTCCCAACCCCATGAAGGTGCTCTCTAAGGAGAAGGCAGAGCATGTGGGCAGCAAGGCTCACACTACTGATTCTGCACAAAGTGCAGGACAGGACAGTGTGAACATCCTTAAGACCTTCCCCACGGCAACTTTGGGTGAGCAATCATCCAAAGGTCCAGGTGCCAAGAAACCAAGGGGGTAGCAGGTGCTTCTGCTAGGCAGAAGACCTCTACTAAACGTTCCAAGGATCCTTCAAGGGTGGTAAAAATACCCAAAGGAGGTGAGGATAGATATACTTATGATGAATTGATGGATACACTTGGTACCTTAAATCAGGAAATTAATGATCAAGCACTGGAAATAAAAGATATGCAACAGGTGGTACTTTCCCAACAACTTCAGATCACCAAACTAAAGAAGATGCTTCTGCGGCTAGTTCACAAAAAGAAGAAAACCAAATTTGTGCTAAAGAAGAGGAGCATAGATCATGATGCTTCCAAAAAGGGGGAGACAACTAAAGCTGAAACTGAAAAACAAAGTCTTGTTGGCATAGAATCTAAATTTGAGGGGGAGTTAGGTACAGAAGCAGAAGGTAGCAAAGCAGCAGAAACCTTTAAGCTAGCAGCAGAAATAAGTCTAGCAGCAGAAACTGAGAAGGCTGCAGTAGAAACTACATCAGCAGCAGTAACTACACCAACAGTAGTAACAACAGCAGTAGAAACAGAGAAAGTTGCTGCTGAAATAGGTATGTCTGCAGAGGAAATAGCAATTGCAGAGACTCTAGTAAATGCAAAGAATGACACTCCCAAGGCCACTCAAAAGGCTAAGGGAGTGGCCTTTAAAGAAGGAGAATCAGAACAGATAAAGAAAAAGATCAGTAAGGAAGAGATCAAAAAGAAAGGGAAAGAGAAAGTGGTTGTGTCTGAGAAACCAATGAACAAGCTGAAACAGATTGATTTGGATGAAGAGCTAGCAAAGAAACTGCAAGAAGAGATGGTAATAGAAGAAGAAATCCAATCTTCAAAAGACAGAGAGATGGCTTTGGAGTTATCTACAAAGCTTAATGAAGAATTTCAAAGGAGTTTAAAGACTGCTGTTGCTGCTAAGAAAGTAACAAAGAAGGCATCAAGGCAAAGGCTGACATTAAAGACAAGACAAAGACAGCCTTCAAAGACATTCCTGTCCAATCAAGAAAGAAGAAAGATGATCAAATTTCTGAAAGGGTCAGTTGGAGTCAAAGAAGGGATGTTTACCAACATGTCTTATGGTAGAATAGAAGAATTGTATAAGAAGGAGATGGACAAACTACAAGGGGATTTCACTCAAAGGGTAGAGGTTGAAAGAAAGATGAAAGAAAGGCATGACCTTAACATACAACAGCCCTTCCCTGACAGTGAGGAAGGCACTCCTATCAAAGAAAAGACAGAAGCTAAGCAAGAAAAGACTTTAGCTCAACAGATTGGATCTATCAAAAGAAAGAAATCTATTGCTACCAAGCCTAAGGCAAAGAGGCCAAGAATTGAAGAAGTTGAAAAGGAGATTGAAAGTGCAAGAGCAGAATCTTCAGCAGAGCCAGAGCAGAAACAAGAGCAGTCCAATCAACAATTCAATGAGCAATTCCATTTGTACATGACTTTGACAAATGAAGAACCAGTGCAAGCTGACCCTATCTCCATGAAAGCACCAGAAATTATCTTTTGGGATATTCTGAAGGACAACAGAAAAATATTTCAGATTCAAAAGAATGGGTGATCAGTTTGAGGTTTATGCAACTTGGGGAAAAGTGATCAGAAGTTGTTCCAGAGCTGACTTGGAGGAAATGTACAAAGTTGGAATAAAGTTGTATGAATCTGTGTTGCAAGGAACTGAAATGAGCTTAATCAAGATTGCCATGGAGTACTTATGCATGATGTTTGAGCCTGAAAGAGTGAAGTACAGGATCAAAGACTTACATCATGAGTATGGATTCAAAAAGGTTGATCATTGGATGTTATTTGAAAACTGTGGTGTCTACATGATCACAATTGATAAAAGCTATCATGAGTACTACTTGGTTGACAAGATCTATGACTACAACAAAGCTAAGTTGGAAGGGATGTTGAAAGCCAAGCTGGTATGTGCTAAAGGATCAGAAATGGCCAGAATTGTGATTAGAAGGAAAATTAATCAAAGTCTGGGATTGGATCCAAATCTGGGAAATTAAGCTGAAGTGTTGAAAGCATCATGAAGACCCTATGTTGAAGAACTTAACTTCTCATTTTGAAAAGTTAAGTTAGGCGGAGATTGTTGGGTCTGAATGTGCTAAGGATGAATAATGTTGCTACTTGAAAAGTATTACTACTGCAAGATGAAATATTACTACTGCTAGTAGAATTAATACTGCTTGAAGAGTTAGTACTGCTACTTTAATAGTTAGTACTGCTTGGAGAGTTAGTACTACTAGTAGTTAGTACTGCTTAAAGATTACTACTGCAAGTGAAAGTTTAATACTGCAAGCATGATAATACTGTTGATGATGTTAATGCTGCTAGATAAGGATGAAGTTAATACTGCTTATGAAGATAATGCTTGAAGAGAAAGAATAGGAGCTGAAGATAGAGATGAAGATAATTATGGAATGGATTATGAAAGATCAATTTTGTTTTGATAATTATCTTGTAATTAGCTCTGTATATATAGTCTAGAAGTCCTTGATAGAGAGATACACATTGATAGAGTTTTCAATATACGTTTGTTTTAGAGAGAATTAACCTCAAGATTCATTGTAATCCTTTCTTTAGAGAAGTTTAGAACGTCTGTTGAGCCTGTTCAACAGATTGAGGTTGTGTTTGTAATCATTAAGTTAATCAATATAACTTGTGATTTGCATTCAAGTACTGTTCCATTGATTTACTGTTAGAGTGTTTTTCCACAACTTCTTTACATTGTTTCTGAGTGTGTTAATTAAATTCTTCATTAGAATTTTTCGATCTTGACATATAGTCAATGTGATTGTAATTTGATAGGTATATTAGGTTGCTTTGTCATTAAGCATTAGGTTAGAAACTTAATTGTCATATCTTAGAGAGATAAAGAGAGAGAGAGTTCTAGAGAGAGAAAATGTTCATTGTTTTGTAATCTCTAGAATTCTTCCAAGATCAATGAAATCAATGTCAATTACCTAATTGATCTGGAGTTTACATTTGGTATCATAGCAAACCTTAGAATTCAGAGATGGATTGATATTGCATTTGGTCGAATTTTTGTTGCAAAATTGGTAGAAAATCAAAGAACTCGCAAAACGTCTGGAAGCTAGCTGTTGGATTCGCAATTTGTTGATCTGTTGAAATTAGTGTTCAAGATTGGGTCATCTATGTTCGTGTGTGATATTGGAAGATTTTTGGTTTGAATCACAAGTTCTAATTCACATTTAAAATGTGTGAATTGTGAATTTTTGGTTTCCTGGATACAAAAGTTCTAACTACACTGTTTTGGAATCGAATTACCATTTTTAGTGTTTGTTTGAAGAAAATTTGTGCCAAAGAAGTTTTCTAGATTGATAATCGAGCAACCCTGTCAAATATCATATCAAGATTCCAAGTATTAAAGATTTCCTGGCCAAAATTGTATTTTCGAGTAAAGAAGACGCAAGATTTGTAGGTGTCGCAAGCATCTAAGAAGAACTTGCAAGAGCCATCTGAGGTCTTTGTGTGAAGAACTCGCAGAACTTTGCTTACGAATTGAAGGAACTCGCAAGACTCTGTTCACGACTTCTTATTTTCTTGGAATTTTTCTTATGTGCAGAACTCGCAGAGCTCTATTTGCGACAAGTCAGAAATCGCAAACTGAAGCTTGCGAATTCCAAGAACTCGTGTCGTTCAGTCTACAACAACTGACTTTGCGACAAGTGTTCTCTTTGCAACAAGTAGATTTTGTGATTTTGGCTAAGTACAGAACTTGCATACATACGAGAAGTGATTTTTGGTGAATTTTTCTAAGTACAGAACTCGTACATTCATGAGAAATGAATTTTCTAAATTTTCACTAAGTATAGAACTCGTGTGCTTTGTGACAAGTGGTTTCTGAATTTCATCTAAGTTCAGAACTCATACATAGTACCTTGAGACAACCAAGAACTCGTACACCGAAGCGTGCGTCAAGTGAAAACTCGCACACTGTGCTTTGCGAGTTGTTGGTTCTTGGGTGTAGTGCTTTGCGACTTCTTGGAGTTTTGCGACAAGTTCTCATTCTACGACAAGTTGGTTCTAGTGCCTTGCGACTTCAACACTTAGAATATTTTTGCAGATTTTCAGTGTTTGACCAAAGTTGACTTTTAAAATCAAATCTCATCTGAATTCTACGGACGATCATTTTCAAGCAATCATTCGAAGATGGCTACAGCGATGTCTTTGAGAGATTGTGATATAGCTTATATGCCAAAAATACCTGCAATTGAAGTTGAGAGAGACAGATGAAAAGTTCAGAATACATTGCTTCAAGATCATATCAAGCTGCTGAAAAACAAAGCAGTATCTGGTAAGAAAACCTTTGAATGTTCAAAATACCTTACTAACACTAAATCTGATTTTGCAGCTATCATTAAATCGAAAGAGAGAGAGATTACAACTCTTCAAAGCAAATTAAAGACAACTGAAGATAAATCAAAAGTCGCTTAAAAGGTCTGTTTTGATTTCAAAGATGGGTGTTTCAACCTACATTGAAGACCAGAGCGCCAATGATTACTAAGGGGGAGATTGTTAAGTCATATTTTATAGTAATCATTGTATTTATAGCCTTGTAGCTAATATTGTGTTTGAGAGCTTTTATATCTTGTATTGGCCAATGGTATTTAAGTCCCTTGTGGCCTTTGTGTTGTGTAACACTTTTAGCGCATATATTGAATACATCAGATTTCTGCGTCTCCTACTTTCTCTCTCTAAGATTCGATCGATCTTGGTTTAACAATTGGTATCAGAGCCTAATCTAAATCTGAGAAAATTGAGAGATTCATATTTTCATTCTGAATTTGTTATCAATTCAGAGAATTTGATTGATTTTCTTGAACTCGATCAAGAAAATCTCATTTTCTGAAATTTTCACAAATTTTTTCTGAAATCTGAACGAATTTTCTTATAAGTTGGTTCGTTGGATCCGTTTTCAATAGTAGAACATTTTTGTTTCACATCGATTTGCAATAAATTCACTTTTTGGAGTTAAATTTTAAGATTTTTGTAGTTTCTGGAAAAGTTCGATAAAGGCACTGTTTGATTCACAATCTCACGTTTTTGCGAAAATTGTTCGATTTGATTGTTTCTTTGTGGTTAGAAATCTGTTTTCGAACATATCTGTGTGAGAAATTTTCATCAGATTCGATTTAAGAATCAATTTTAGAAGTATTTTTTCTTTCTTGATTTTATTGGTTTTGCGCCAGATTCATATTTTGTGCGAGTTCGTCTGCAGTTTGAGCCAGTTCATCTTCAGTTTGCATCAGTGTTTTCAAGAGGTTTGCGCTAGATCATCTATCTTTGAGCTAGATTCTTCTGTTTTTCGCCGAGTTTTCGCCAAGTTCAGGACTTGTCTCATATTCAATAAATATTCAATAAAAAAATGATTCAAATTGCAAAAGATGTCTCATATTCTTTCTCTGGTTCTAGTTCAGATGATTATGCTTCGTCCTCTACTGATGATTATGTTCATTACTCTGATAATTTTTCTCATGCTTTGTTTGTCAAATCTAACAAATTTTATCCCATTAGAACTGCAACTAACAAACATGGACCTAAATACAAGTGGGTACCAAAACCAAAGATTGATTCTGAGTTGCAGGCACCTACTGTCAAGAGGGAGTAAGAGAACTAAGGCTTCTAAGTAAATCAGCTTAGAACCCATACTTCAACTTTCACTTCTAAACGTATCTGTTTAGGACTCGTTCTTCAAATGTTAAATGAATTGTGAGTAATGCAGCTCAGGACTCTCCCTTCAATGTGTTTATCTTCTATGCATATGAAAAACTGTGAGCGCATCTACTTCAAATTCCGCTGCACCTATCTCTGACAGTGATGTTGTTCCAGTTACATCAATCCATTCAAAGAATTTGAGCAAGTTCGATCAGACCCTGAATAAGTGCAAACCAGACACATAGATATGCGGTATCACATTCATTAAACATCATGTGGAAGAAGGTATTATTAAATTATATTTTGTTCCAACTGAATATCAACTTGCCGATATTTTTTTACAAAAGCCTTTAAAAAACGATTTATTTTTTTTTGCTTTCAAAACTCGGCATGTTGAATTTAAAAATTTAAACCTACACAAATTTTATTCTATAAAGTAAACTTTTTACAATTAATCTTTCTTTTGAATAAAATGTGTGTCTATGATAAATTTTCAAGTTGCTTTGTTTATATCTAAGTTTTATATGTTCAACTTTCAAGTCTTACAAAAATCGAAAAGTCAGCAAAACATGTTTGAAATTTTGAGAAAGCTTTAAAGTTGTGTCATTCGGAATATTTATAGTTGACAATGCTTTGAAACCCTAAAAAGTCAGAATTATGGATCAAAATGGAAATATAGGCTAAGCAGTTAGATGTAAAACCGAGTGATTGAGATTAATCATATATATATATATATAATACCGAAATCACTAAGTTTAAAAGTTTGTACCTGTGACCTTTCTGGTTTGGGAAAGTAAGTTCCGTGGGATGCTTGTCATCTGGTCCCCTAAGGAAATTGGTCTGGGAGTGATCGAACTCAAATCCTTCTATAGAATCAGATTGAAAGTCATGTTCTACTGGTATGAATGGGTTCAAGATGAGTCGATGTAGCCTTTCTGATCTGGGAGAGTAAGTTCCAAGGGGTGCTTGACACCTAGTCCCCTAAGGCCAACTGGTCTGGGAGCGGCTGACCCAAATCCTGCAATAGGATCAGATAGAAAGTTACGTTTACGACATGTTCTTTACTTACAAAACTTTTTGATTAAAAGATGCCAATGTGCACAAGCTTAAAAGATGCCAAAGAGCACAAGCATGTGAAGATGCCAATGTGCATAACGATAAAAGATGTCAATGAGCACACATCTCATGATACTTGGTGATATGTTTGAGTTGCGATAAACCTATAAATTTGTGAAAGTCTTAGTTCTTGACGGCTTAGTGTGAGTAACTGCAAAGTATTCTATTATATTTTTAGAATTTCATTTTCTTGAAGTTAATCAAAGTTCGCATGCTAGCACACTGAATAGATTGATGAAAGATTTTGAAACTGAACATGTATTAACTTGAAATGCAATGAAACTTGTATTTGTATCCAAAACCACACACTTGATTTCAACTGATTGATAAATTTGTGATATTTTACTAAATAGGATTTAATTTGTTTGATGTTTAAAAGTTTATATATTTAGTTGTTTCAAAATCTATATTCAGTACATTTTTCTTTATACATTGATGTTTCTATGCGTGTGTTCCCATATCCTTGTAAATTGGTTTGTGCATATTTCGAGGGGGAGTGAATAAGAAGAAAATTTTGAAAGAACATCTCATGTCTCATTTCGAGGGGGAGTATATAAAGTGACTATCATAGAAAGTGCATGTTTGTAGGGGGAGTAAAAAGAGATCAACAAGTGAATCATTTCATGTCCCCAGTCAGATTTGCTAGCTTCTTCGACTCAATCTTGCACATCTGAAGATGTCTCTTCTCCAGCATAGACATGACCAAGTTGATCCATATCATCAAGGTCATGAGGGGGAGAAGTTAAAGAGAAGGAGACAAAGAGTTCAAAGTTTATCTGCTCAAGATTCTATTTCTTCAAATATATTAGTCCTTCAGCTGTTCCAGCTCCGATCACCACAGCTACTTCGAGTACATTTGAAAGAGGTGTTTCCTTTAGAGCACAAGCTGATGTTCCTGTTTCTAAATCGATTGTTCCTCCAAGCTTATTACAAACTGGTCCAGTCTTGTCAAGGCAGCAAAGGCAACATAAAAGGTCTGTTTTGAGAAGAAGATTTTTTTTAGTCAAGAAGCTTTGCTAAGTCGCTTAAAAGGTCTGTTTTGATTTCAAAGATGGGTGTTTCAACCTATATTGAAGACCGGAGCGCCAATGATTACTAAGGGGGAGATTGTTAAGTCAGATTTTATAGTAATCATTGTATTTATAGCTTTGTAGCTAATACTGTGTTTGAGAGCTTTTATATCTTGAATTGGCCAAGGGTATTTAAGTCCCTTGTGGCCTTTGTGTTGTGTAACACTTTTAGCGCATATATTGAATACATCAGATTTCTGCGTCTCCTACTTTCTCTCTCTACTTTCTCTCTCTAAGATTAGATCGATCTTGGTTTAACAAAGTTGATTTGGAGAAGACCTACTCTTAGAAACTATCTGAACTCTCAAAGAAAGAATCTCAAGAAAATAAAGACCTTGAGCTTAGATGCATGAAACTTTCTAAACAGGCCTCTGAATTTGAAAAGATTTTAATCACTAAAAGAGACATGTTTGCCAAAGAAAGAAAAGTTCTTAAAGAAAAATCCATTGATCTTCCCCAACAGATTTGTACTTTACAAGATTTACTTGAAAAGGAAAGAAAACTTTTTCAAGAAAAGAAAATATCTTTTGAAGCTAAAAAGAAAAACTCTAAAAAGAGAAATGTTGGGATTTTCAAGGAGATTTCTCTTAAGAACAAGGACTTAGAAAAAGACTTTAAGCAAGAAAGACAAATTTTTGAAAGTGAAATATCTAAGCTCACAAAGAAGTTATTTGTTCTATCTTCAGACGTCATGAAAGAACAGATGGTCAGATCTGATTTGAAAAAGAAATTTGACACACTTTTTGAAGAAAGAAACATTTTAATTGAAAAGGTAAAGCAACTTGAAGTTGCAAATGTTGAATTATCTGATAAGATTTTTGTTGACGTGATAAATCAATCACCTTATGATAATTCAACTGAATCAGTTTGTTCTTTCAAAACTGCTTCAAGTTCTATTTATGAAAATGTTTCCAAAAACAAAATTGTCAAATCCAAGATTGTCAAATCAAATCCGATTTGTCCATCTAATCTGTATTCTGATAAATCTGTTGATGGTTCAGCTATATATTAAGTCAAATCTTTTGAGAAACATGCTTCTAAGAAAGAACAGATGGTCTGGAAAGTAAAGGGCTCTTCTGATGAAAATAAGATTGATAAATCATATGCATCCACATCTAATGCAAAGAAAAACAATGTACAAAAAGGTAAATCTTTTGGAAAACCTGATATGATTTATTTTGCTAATCATCTTATCAGGTTGGCTCAAAAAAAGATTTGTTGTTCTTACTGTGGAGCAAATGATTTTGTAAGTAAAAATTTTGTTAATTACTGGTATAGCTCTTGAATAATTCAGTTCAAGACCCGGTCTTTAAAGGATTTTGACTTCTGATCACAACAGATCTGGACTCGTACTTTAATGTTAAAGAATTATGGCTTCTAAACATAACAGTATAGAACCCGTATCTTAAAGAAAAGTTTTTTCAGATAAGGATATTATGCGAATATCAAGGGTGAGCTTATCTGAATCTAACTCAATTTATCATGATTTGATGGGGAGCTTAAATCGTTTGTAATTATCTTCTGATCAAGATCTCTGATTGTTTGAAAGAAGAACAACTTTTGACCAGGAAAAAGGTTTTCTTAGATGTTCAAACCACTTCTCTATTCTCAACAAGATTTTATGAATTTACAAGTGTGATTTTAAATGATTTTCATGTCGATCTCGGATTACATCATTATTTCTGACCATTTGTTTTTAAAAATATAAATACTTGCGTATTATCTTGTCTATACTTTCAAGTATCCATACACATCGGTTTAGCTTCATATCAACTTTGTTATTACCATATCTCAAAACGAAACAATTTTTTCATGGTAATACTCCCGATTGTATTTCAAGTTGTTGAGCTTCAAACATCATTTCTAACTTTGTGCGTTCATTGCAAAAATGTTTATATTTGTTCATATAACCATCTATCAAGTTCTTTGGTAACCCAACCTTAAATGTTCACATTCATAATATTTGATATGTTGATACATTGTCAGATTCTCTAAACAATTATCTTGATTTAATTTCATTCATTCATAATTCTTGTTTCGAGAGATCTTCAAAGTTTAAATGCTCAAATTTCATTCATATTTTTGATGAGCATACATTATGACAATGTTATCATAATTTGTGCTTAATTGTTCAAGTTAAATTGTTGAACAACACTATTATTTTTAGGACAAATTTCACGGGATTCTTGTGTGTGCTAAACAGAACTTCCATGGATTCACGTTAACCTGTGTTTCCTACCCCATAAGTTATCCTAAAGTGATTGAGGGGTGAGGGGTCATTTATCAATGAGTGGGGGTGTGCTGAGGTAAAATGGAAAATGAAGATTGGTTAGAAGTGAGTTTAAATGTTAAAAAGAAAGAGGGTGTGAGATCAGAGTTAAAAGAATATGAAAACTCTACACTAACTTTTTCTGAGTCGGGCAACCACATCTACTGTTGGTTCACATTCTTTGGTGACCATCATTGAAACAGGAACTAGCCCAAGCCAACTCTTGTATTAACCCCACCAACCACTCATTTCTTTCCCAACAAAGAAATGTCTTAAATTTTCTTGGGGACGCAGCATATCTGCTATCTCGTCTTCATTTGGAAGATGTAGATATCAAAAAAGAAGGAAATTTGACCCACCTTCGCACCTCATTCATGCACATTGAGTCCATGCAATACTCGTTGTTGTCACAACGGTTTACACTCTTTGAGCCTGAAAAGCTAAGTAGCTTCAATCATTCTATACAATCACGAGCACACAAGGAATAAGTTTTCTTGTCTTAACATTCATAGAAAATTTCTTTGTGGTTTTTTGATGATTGAATGGAAGCCCTGGGGAGTGAACATCACAAAAGCTCCTTTCCAATGTACATCAGTTGTACAAAGTGGCTCCATGCTACTTACACGCATACTAATTGTATCATTTGTTGATTCAGGGTTACAATTCTTATTTTGTTTGAATTTGAAAAAATTCAGATGAATACATTTTATGAATTTACGGATACTCAGATCAAAAGGGCGGATATTGCTATTTTATCATAAAGGGGGAGATTGGTTTTCAAAGACAGTGATGAAATTGAAAAGTTTTGATGATCATGATGCTCATAGTCATCAAAATGGGGAGAAATTGTGTGTCCCTGAATCTAGTTTCTAAACATGATTAATCAAAAACACAAACAATATTTCAATCAATTACCTGTTTTGATTTCTCTTTCAATTCAAAATACACTTTCTCTCTCTAGAACTCTCTCTCTCTATCTCTACAGAATTTTTCTCTCAAAACGTATTATGTTAACTAACTAAACAATATTGAATATAAAATCTATTTATACCAACTCCTAATACAAGGAAACTAAAATACAAAATACAAATACAAAGACACTTTGACTTTTATTACAAAAGACTTTAACTTTGATGAGATTTGACTTTTTCAGCTTTGACTTTCTTGACCTTTGACCTTCAGTCTTCTTGATCTTGTATCCAACATATTTATGCTCTAACAATCTCCCCCTTTGGATTCAAGATCACTATTGAAAGATCTAGCAATTCAGTCTTCACTTTTAAGCTCTGTCAGTACAATCTCCCCTTTTTCTTTGACTGTATTCTTTCCAAAAACTGTCTTCAAACGATTAACAATCTCCCCAAAACTTTCACAAAACACTTTCAGACTTTGGAAAAAAATTATCTTTAGAATCAGCTCGAATTTGCTTTAGCAAATAATCTTCAAAGAAAATTTCCTCAAATCTTCAAATCTTTACTTTGAACTTTTCTGACTTGGACATTTCTGAAAATCATCTCTCAAAACTTTATCATTTCTTGATACCATCTCCCCCAAACTTCAAAATTTTAACATTTCTTGATATCATCTCCCCCTTTTTGATGATTTGAGCATTGATATCATCAAAACTTTTCTTCCAAGAAATGTCTTTGACCACTCTAATCTGTCAAATTGAGTCTCTGATTCTGTGATCCATAACCAAGTATTCATCTAGATCTTTTCAAATCTAGACAAAATAAGAACATGTAACTCCTGAATCAACAAATGAATCAGTTAAAATGCCTGTCAGTAACACGAAGTCACTGTGTGTAACGAATACACAATATAAAGGATCTTTTTGATGTTCACTCCCCCAGGGCTTCCATTCAATCATCGAAATACCACAAAGGCAATTTCTATGAATGTTATGACAAAGAAACAAATTCTTTGTGTGTTCGTGCAAGTGTAGAGAGAATAAAGCACGAATGATTGCTTTTTAAGGCTTAACATAGTGTAAACTACTGAGACAACAGTAGATAAACACAGACTCAATGTGCATGATTGAAGTGCGAAGGCGGGGCAGACTTCCTTCTTTTTCAATATCCAGATTTTCCAAATGAAAACCAGATAGAATATGTGTTGCATCCCCTTGAAAAATATGAAACATTTTCTTTTTGAGAAGAAAATGAATAGCTTGTGGGGTTTAGTCAAGAGTTGGCATGGGCTAGTTGCCTGTTTCAATAACGTTCACCAAAGATTTGTGAAACGCTAGTAATGTGGTTGCCCGGCTCAGAAAGTAGTTGGTGCAGAGTTTGATATTCTTTTACTCTGTTCTCACACCCTCTTTCTTTTAATCATTAAGCTCACTACTAACCAAACTCTCTTTTCCATTTTACCTCATCACACCCACACTCATTTCTTTTAGACTCCTCACACTCGATCTTTATGGATTAACTTCTTGGGTAGAAATCACTGGTTAACGTGATTTCATAGAAGTTCATGTAAGTCCTAGCACAAAGAACCCATATAATCCTATGAAAGCACAATGTTGCTCAAATGGTTTAACTTTAGCAGTTAAAGCTCATATACAAATGTCAGATGAATGTATGCTCATAAAATATAATCATGAAGATTTGAGCATTTTTAGACATTGAAGCATTTTCAAACAAGTATATGAAATGAATGAACATGAATGCAAAAGGCTTGCTTGAAAATCTGACATTGTATGAAAATGATCAGAAATGAAATGATATATCAATTTAGGTTTATGGTCAAGAATAACGGATATTGTCTATACGAAACAAAAATATAGACATTCTTGAACTAAACGCTTCGAAATGAAATAACGCTCAATATACATTGAAGTACAAGTGGGGTGTCTTACCATCGAAAAAAAATAGTTTCAATTTGAGACATGGTAAGAACAATTTGAACAAAAATTTAACCGATTTGTGTGAATACTTGAAAGTATGTAGAAAAGACAATACGCAAGTATTTATCTTTGGAAACACACGGTTTATTTATCAATTAAGCACAAAAAAAAAAAATGAAAACATTTAAAATCACACTTCCAAATTATAAAATCTGTTTAAGAATCGAGAAGTGGTTTGAACATTTCAGAACATGTTTTCTATATCTGAAAGTTGTCCTTCTTTCAGATATATTTGAGATTAAGATAAGAAATTTACCTTTTCACGCAATCTTAAATCTCATGAAGTCAAGCTGAAGTCATTAAGATATGATCTTGTCAGCTTCTCTCATCCTGGAAAAATCTCAAAATATAGTCAAAACAACTTTATTCACAAATTTATTCGAAAGTAAAAGACATAAAGTAGTAAAACGATTAAAGTACGAGTTCTGATTTGAAATAATCAGAAATCATATTCTTACTCCTTTTGATATTATATGCTGCCCCTAAAATCATGCATTACAAAAATTTGTCAGTTAAGCAAAATGCAGAAATTAGTTATGCTCCCCTTCAAAATAATGTAGATCATCTAAAATCTTCTCTTACTCCCCCTGAGATCATGAGCAAACAATTAAAGTGCAGATATCGTTCAGACATAAAGATAAAGAAAATGATGAAAAAATAACAATACATAACTATATTAGGTAATAACTGATTATGTCTTCAGATTTAACATACCAAGCTTAGAGATAAGAAAATTAAATCTCTTTTCATCTAATGGTTTGGTAAATAAATCTGCAAGTTGATAATCTGTTTTTACAAAATAGAGTTCAATTGTTCCTTTTTCTACATTATCCTTAATAAAATGATACCTGACATCAATGTGTTTGGTTTTCGTATGTTGGACAGGATTAGCAGATATTGTGATTGCACTCTTCGAGTCACAATATATTGGAATTTTATCGAACTTGAAACCATAGTCTCGTAGCTGTGTTCGCATCCACAAGACTTGAGAGCAGCAACTGGCAGCAGCTACGTACTCTGCTTTAGCAGTCGATGTGGAAACGCATAATTGTTTCTTTGATGCCCAACTAACGAGCTTGTCTCCAAGAAATTGAACATGGCCTGAAGTACTCTTTCTGTCCAACATGCAACCTGCATGATCTGCATCTGAATAGGCAGTCAGTTGAAACCTAGTATCCTTAGGATACCACAAACCAAGGTCTGCAGTTCCCTTCAGATATCTAAAGATCCGTTTGACAGCATCCAAATGGGATTCTTTGGGAGCAGCCTGATATCTAGAACATAAACATGTTGAAAACATAATATCTGGTCTACTAGATGTAAGATACATTAACGATCCTATCATACATCTATAAGTCCTAACATCAACACTTTTACCCGAAGGATCAGTGCTAATTTTAGTACTTGGTGCCATCGGGGTTCCAATTGGTTTACAATTTTCCATATTGAACTTCCGAAGAATATCCAAAATGTACTTAGATTGGGTAATGAAAATCCCCGTAGAAAACTGTTTAACTTGTAATCCGAGAAAGAAATTCATCTCTCCCATCATACTCATTTGAAAACGTGACACCATGAGGTTAGAAAAGTTTTTGCAAAATTTTGGATTTGTAGAACCAAATATTATATCATCAACATAAATCTGAATAAGAATAATATCGACTTTTTCCTTTTTGATGAACAAAGTGGTATCAACCTTGCCTTTAGAAAAACCGGACTTGACCAAGAATTTAGATAAAACGTCATACCATGCTCGAGGGGCTTGTTTTAAACCATACCTAGCTTTGTCCAAGATGTAGACGTGATCTGGCTTCTCTGGATTGACGAACCCTTCTGGTTCAGACACGTACACTTCCTCTTTAAGGATGCCATTCAGAAAGGCTGTTTTCACATCCATCTGAAAGACTATGAAATTCTTATGAGCTGCGTATGCTAGAAACATGCGAATTGTTTCTATACGCACTACCGGAGCATACGTCTCATCGTAGTCTATGCCTTCCTCTTGACGGTAACCTTTGGCAACAAGTCTAGCTTTATTTCTTATGACGATACCATCTTCATCCTTTTTGTTCTTGAATACCCATTTAGTTCCTATCACGGTCTTTCCTTCTGGCTTAGGAACAAATCTCTAAACCTTTAGGGCTTCAAACTGATTGATCTCTTCTTGCATTGCAGATACCCAGTCCGAATCAGCAAGAGCCTCAGATACTCGTGTTGGCTCAATCTTACTGAGGAATGAGTCATGCATACATTGGTTAAGAGTCGTTGACCTAGTCTGAACAGGCTTGTTGAGATCTCCAATTACTTGGTGTAATGGATGCTCTTTGGTCCAGCGATGCTCATGAGGAAGTGGAGTAGATACTGATTGAATTTCATCATCATCTAGAAATCCACTTTCAGAATCTTCAGTTTGAATAACAGGAAGGGGGTTTTCAGTTGAAGTTTCAGGTGCAGAAATATCAGTTGGACCAGCAGAATCTGGCTGTTGAGTAGACAATATATCACAACCAACTGAAACAATTACTTCTGGCTCAGCATTTGCTTGTTCATCTTCAACTGTAGGAGTAACATCGGGAATGTGAGTTTCTATCTGAACAGGGGATGCTTGTTCAATTATGACATCTGAAGTGACTGGTTGATTGCAAGTTGTATCTTCAAACCTGTCAATCACAACATATTTAGGTATATTAGAACCTAGAAACTCATCATAAAAGAATTCAAATAACAAATCTAAATCAGTTAAATGAGAACTAGAAGTAGAAGCTTTATTCAAATTTGTCGCTGTAGAAACAGGTTCTGGACTGATATGCCCAGAAGCTAATACTCCTGTGATAATGGGTTCTGAACTGAGTTGATCAGAAGCCATCTCTTCATCGAATGTGACATTAACACTCTCAACAACTGTCTTTGACTTCTTTAGATAAACACGATATGCTGCTAATGTTGAAGAATAACCAATGAAGATACCCTCGTCCGCCTTAGCACTGAATTTATTCAGACTCTCTCTGTCGTTAAGCACGAAACATTTACACCCAAATATGTGAAAATACTTGATGGTTGGTGTTCTATTGTTAATCAGCTCATATGGAGTCTTCTGAAAACGGCGATGTATCATGGACCGATTTTGAGTATGACATGCAGTCGACACAGCTTCTGCCCACAAGAATAGAGGTAAGTCCGATTGGCTAAGCATAGTCCAAGTACCACATATGCCGGGTCTACAAGAGAAATCAGGCAATAACAATTTTAGGTAACCATTTAAAAACGGGCCCTAACAGTTTAGCACAAGATTTTGGTATCCACTTGAAAATGGACCCTTTGTTATTTTGAAAATTATTAAAAACATTTGATCTTGAAGAAATAACATGATAAGATTTATACCAATGAGAAGAATTATGAGAATAAGCAAAATCATTTATCCGATAATGATAAGATGTAGTAGAAATAAAAGATAATTGAATCAATTGCTTTATTGAATACCTCTTGTAAGAAGTTACAAGGTTTTGTTTATTTGAAGCAAATTGATCAACTACATCAGTATCACTACTAACTGATCTATTACAAGAATTATCAGAAACTGATCCGGCTATCTCATCATCCTTCCTTTTTGGTCTCCATTCGGATCGAGCTTTTGACTTTTTCATCCTTAAATCTGAAATATAAGATATAGATTTATTAGGAAAAGCATATTTCTGAGACTGAGTTTTCTTTTGTGTACCAGTGTATTTCTGTTTCTGTAATCGTTGTTTCTTATGTTTCTTACCTCGAGCATAATAATCAGCAGTTACAAAAACTGATTTACCAACCTTAGTTGATGATTCATCAATGTTAACATCACTTGGTAACACTTTGTCATTTACAAGACAAGTATAATGATCAGGAAGTATATCATTGGATTCAAACAAATCAATTTCATTTATGCACCCATCATCAGAATTAAGAAAATCATTTGCAGACTCAAATAAGTCATCAGAATTATCAGAGAAAGTTTGAGGTGCCTTTGAAACTTTAGAACACATTGTAGATTTAGATTGAAAATTTGTGTTCTTTAATACTGTAGAAAACACACGTTGTTGAATATCAACCAAAAGTTTTTCATCAGATAAAACATTTTCAAGCTCAACTATTTTGCTCTCAAGAATAAGTGTAGGAACATAAACCTTTGCAATTGCAGGTTTTTCCTTCATCTCAGAAGCAGAATAACTAACAAAATAGTCATTTGAAAGAACTTTTGATGTTTCTGAAAGATAACTATCATTTAACTTTACATAGTTAAACGGTAGTTGCATTTTCTTTTTATTCTTTCTATTTTCAGTTTCTTTGGCCTCAACTTCTTCTGGTAATTTGGTAACAAATTTGGGTTTTAAATGAGGACGTTTACTAGCACATGCAAGAAAATCATAATTATAAAGTGTTGGTTGTTTTCTGATGGCTTTCTTAAGATAATGGGGGGTTTTTAAAACCAAGTCCCCATTTTTCTTTAACATCATCCTCTACGTTAGGTGCATTGAGAAAAATGGTTTGATCTGTTTGACCTCTCGCATAAAGTTTTGCTTCCAGACCATTTATCTTCTTGTTCAAAAGCTTATTTTCAACCTGCAGTTTATGAACAGTTAGTGCAGATTCTTTTTTCTCAAACTCATACTTAGAAACTTTAACTTCAAAATCATAAATCTTCTTTTCAAAACAATCTACTTGAAGTTTAGAATCATAACCAGACTTGCGTAAAGAATCAATGAGACCTTTGTTCATAATAACAGACTTATTAAGCTCAAAGATCTTATCGTTTCTTTTAACAACTTTTTCTTTTTCGTTTTTCAATTTATTTTGTAAATCTTGAAGCTCAATCACCATGATTTCCATTTTAGTAATGAAATCTTTTGCAGTTAAGTTTAATACCTCATTAGCTGACTCGTCATCTGACACATCATTCTTCATTTCTTTTCCCATAAGACATAAGTGAGTTGTTTCTTCCTTCTCCTCGTCTTCACCTTCGGAATGATCAAGCCAAAATTCATCTTCAGCCATTAAAGCTACACCCGCTTCTTGTTGTTTTGCCAATAGCATTTTGTTCCGATAGTACTGAGAGTTGCGAACTTTTGGCTTCCGACAATCTTTAGCAAAATGACCCATCTTGCCACAATTGTAGCATTCGATTGAGTCAGTTGCTGTCTTTTCAGCAGTAGTGTAATCATTCACGAACTTCTTCTTCTCATCGGGTTTCTTCTCCACATATCTGTTCTCTTCATATCTCTTTCCTTCCACTCTTTCACGGTGCTCATGATTCTTTGAACTTGATGAAGAATATCGTTGAGAATTTGATCCCGACTTCTTGTAGAATTTCTTTTTAAAGGCACGGGTCAGTAAAATCATGGCTTGTTTCAGACTTTCTCCATCATCACCATCTGATATAGATTCAGATTCAGAACTTATAAGAACTTTCTTCTTTTTCTTTTCTTTCTCCTTTTCTCCGGCTACCAAAGCAATAGGATCGGGAACTTTTTCTGCTTTCTTTTTCTCAGCTCTCTTCTCCTCCACTTCTTCTTCATTCTGCCTCAGAGTCTCATACACTTCATGTAACGGGATTTCATTCAGATCCTTCATTTGTTTCATCCTACGTGTATGCTTCTTCCATTCAGGTCGTAGAATGCTAAAGAATTTGACATTGTTTTCCAGCTGCTTCTTTTTGACTTTGTTCTTTGTCAGTTCATTTAGAAGCACAGTAAACCGTTCATATGTATCTTCCAGACTCTCATTCTCTTTGGCTTTGAATTCCTCGTAGCGATTGATGCAATTTGCCACCTTCATCTGATTCCCGACCTTGGATCCTATCATCATCTTTTCCAATTGATCCCACATCTTTTTAGCTTCATGCTTGTAGATATCAATCTTGATATAGATGTCATTAGGAATGCTTTGAAGTAGAAGAGACCTTTCTTGCCTGTCAGCTTTATACCGACTCTTTTGTTCTTCAGAATACTGAGATAAATCCACTTTAACTAGTTCTGTCTTTTCTTCTCTTTCCTCATCATCATGTACATTATCAGATTCATCATTAACAGGTACTTGAACCATGATTGGTGCCATAGGACCATTTGTAATTGACTCCAGAATATTCTCCCCATTTGCATGTCGATCTATGAAATCTAGGAATCGATCCTTCCATTGTTCATACTCTCCTTTGAAGAGTACAGGAGGCTTGACATCAGTACCAATTGAAAGTTCCATCCTTTGAAGTCATCTTGAAAAACCTGTTTGAAAAAATATATGCAATAAGAAACTAGAAATTGATCGTTCGTCCAAATGAAACAATCAAGAAAAAATACAGAAAACTTAAAATTTAAAATCAGAAATTTTGATCACAATCAGAATTTTGTTCCCCTCCGCAGAATTTTGACTAAGTGACAAAACTCGCAAGTCACTATAGAACTCGCAAGCGCTTAAACTCGCAAAACCCTATTCACTGATAAACACGCAGATCGAGACTTGCGCGTTTGAGAAACTCGCAAACACAGGCTTGCATGTTCTGATAAACTCGCAGATTGCTAAACTCGCAGATCGAAAAAACTCACAGATCACTATTCCCTCTGAAACTCGCTAACGCCTAAACGCGAAGATTACTATTCACGACTAAACTCGCTAACTGAGGCGTGCGCGTTTCCAAAACTCACTCGTCAAATCATGCGCGTTTTGAACAAACTCGCTAGCTATACTTGCGCGTTTCCACACTTAGAACTTTTTCTTGAAAATTCAAACTCGCACGTCGAATGAACTCGCAAACCACTGTTCCTCTTCAAACTCGCACCCTTCGATTAGCGCGTTTGAAGAACTCGCTAATCACTACGTGCGCGTTCTGGTCCTTAGAAATTTTTCCAATTTTTCCAAACTCGTAGACTTCGATCAGCGAGTTTCTAGAACTCGCAGATTTTACTTGCACGTTTGAGACCAAAATCTTCCCTTCGACTTGCGCGTTCTAACAGATGAATCTTGCGCGTTTGAACAATGAACTTGCACGTTCTGGAGATCTAGCACGTTCTTCAGAATATCGACCAAATATCAACTTTTCTCACTGAAACCGATTCAAACCCTGTCCAATTGACTTGAAATTTTACATAAATCTTCGAAATCAACCCAAGAACATATTACAATGCAAGAACTTCAAATAAAAAACACAAAACAATACATTCTGATTCGATTTACAGTGCATATTAACTCGTGAACAAAAACATCGACAAAATCCAAAATTACAAGTCTATTACAGTGCAATTCTGAAATTAAAGTACATAGACTCGATCAAATACACTCTACGACCATAACCTGATCAATTTCAACATCTAATTCTCACTAAAACACGAAATTCGATTCTTGCTCAAGAACACAGTGTCGAACTTTTTGAATTTTCTTGATTTCGATTTGGATCTGCTCTGATACCAATTGTGTGTCCCTGAATCTAGTTTCTAAACATGATTAATCAAAAACACAAACAATATTTCAATCAAATACCTGTTTTGATTTCTCTTTCAATTCAAAATACACTTTCTCTCTCTAGAACTCTCTCTCTCTATCTCTACAGAATTTTTCTCTCAAAACGTATTCTGTTAACTAACTAAACAATAATGAATATAAAATCTATTTATACCAACTCCTAATACAAGGAAACTAAAATACAAAATACAAATACAAAGACACTTTGACTTTTATTACAAAAGACTTTGACTTTGATGAGATTTGACTTTTTCAGCTTTGACTTTCTTGACCTTTGACCTTCAGTCTTCTTGATCTTGTATCCAACATATTTATGCTCTAACAGAAATATAATACAGAAGAAAAAGAGATAATTTAATTTCAAAGTAAAAATATTTGTCAAAGTTAAGAAATTTGTTCTGAAAATATTCGAGATGATTCATTGTTCGAAGACAGTTCATAGATCAAAGAGATCAAGATACAAGCATTGAAAGATTCCTCAAAGTTCAAAGCTGCAAAGATCAAAGTTTCAAAGAGTTCATATTCAAGACTTGATGACTTTTCAAAGTTTTAGTGAATGACTTTTGAAAGAGAAAGTGAAAGACTTTTGAAAGAGAAAGTGAAAGACTTTTCAAATTTATCTGAATATTCTTCAAAAGCCGAATGTTTGAAGATTGTCAGAGCTTCAGCGTTTAAAGCCATCAGAGATAAAGTTTTGAAGAATCAAGAGCTGAAAACTACTATCAATTTTTTTTAAATCTTGAATACAAAGGGAGAGAATGTTAGGACATTATTGTATTCAAGATTTGTATGTAAAAGTATTTGTAATTGTAAAGTCAAAGAAATTCAAAAGTCAAGTTAGTTTAGTTAGTAAGTCAAAGTTGTTTACTTTGTATAGTCAATGTGATTGTAATTTGTTAGGTGTATTAGGTTGCTTTGTCATTAAGCATTAGGTTAGAAACTTAATTGTCATATCTTAGAGAGATAAAGAGAGAGAGTTCTAGAGAGAAAATGTTCATTACACACATTCTTGGAGTCTTTTAAAGAAGAAGAATAACCCAAACCAAATCCATAGTTAGGATTTTTATAATCCATAATATTTCAGTGGTCAACAGAAGCTTGGTTCCGGTTTGTAATAACTCATTTTTCTATTTGCATGTTCTCAATGAATTTTGTGTTTTTCATCATTAAGATATTTACAGTTAATCTTTTGATCTTCAAGATCATTTTCAATTTTGTTAAAATCTTAAGCCTATAAAACAGTCTTGAACTTGGGTTGTGTGATCTTCTATTTTGATTTATACTTTTGATTTATATTGTAACACATTACACATGTTTACAGACATGTGATGATAGGATGTAGATGGAATAGATACCTTTTTTTGCTGATGAGGAATGTTGAAGGAGATAGGTTTAAGACATGATGTAGAGGAACAAATATTTGTCTTTGTTAAATTCACATAGTTCTGTGAGACGTGCCATGATGCACATATATTACTTTATATCTTTCTTCATCATTAGAGACGGATAAAAATGCTTCTACTCAATCATGTTCTTTACCGATCATACTCTCTCCTTTTCTTTGAATTCTTTCTGACTTTTCACTTCTAAGTTTTGATTTATGCCTTTTCTCACTTAAGTATTTATAGGAGGATCTTAAGGTTTAAGATGACTTAGAAGAAAAGGGTTGGGTTTACTTTTGCTTCAACAATCAGCAACGAAATGATCGTTTTTTCCGTAGTTGTAGAAATCATCTTTAGAATTGTCATAGGATAGCATCTTTTGTCTGTGAGGCGATTCTTCTTGCGAATCTGCTTTTTCCTAGCCATTAAAATCATTTTTTCTAGAAACTCTGTTAAGGTTAGAAGCAACTATATAGAGAGTCACTAATGTCTTGCATAGATAAACTATTGGTCCCACCATTGAAATCTCTTATAGGGTTGATAATAGCATTATCATTAAGATCCTCTGAATTTTTAGAATCTGTCATATGTAGGATGGGACACTGATACAGACTTATTGAAGTCGGAGGAGACAAAAACAACATTTATGCTTTTAGAATCTTAAAAGACATTTTTCCTAACTAGTTTAGTTTGCTCATGGTTATACAGAGTACCATACAAAGCAGTTAAAAGCATATGGTGTAGATCCTTAGATGATTTTAAACACACATTTATATTTTCCCAAGAGTTTGGAAGATATTCGATAATTTACATAGGACTTCAGCATTTTAAAAGCCTTTATCATGAACTTTAAGATCATTCATAAGAGAGTTGAACATTCTGTAGACGTCAGTGAGTGATTCATTGTATCTAAAGTGAAATAGTTCATAGTATCTAATGAGACTGAACTTTTTACTCTTCTTTTACTTCAAAAGTGAATTCATATATAACATTAAGGGTGCGTTTGGTATGCAGAACATAGTGGAACAAAACAGAACAGAACAGGCTTGTCCCATGTTTGGTGTGACCATATGTGGGACACGCTAGAACTAAGTGGAACAAGCATGGGACACACTTGTCCCACTCCAACCCCTGGAACTAAGTAGAACATCAATATTTTGACTAATATACCCTTTGTTAAAAACAAAAACATAAAACATGTCTTCTCATCATCAACACCTCCAAGCTAGGGGTGTGCAAAACCCGAATAGTCCGAAATCCGAATCCGCATCCGAACCTAAAATAAGGTGTTTTAGCAAAACCCGAATATCCCGAAATCCGATAATCCGAAACCCGACATTTGGAAGGATATCTGGGTTCGGATTGGGTTTGATCGTTGACCACCCAACCCGTCCAAAAACCCGAAATAACATAAATCTATATTTTAAATACTATATATATATATATATATATTTATCTAATTATTTATCGAAAATCGTAAATTATAGTCTGTTGAAATATTTTCTAAATTTTTAAACTTGCTATCGATTTCATCAATCTTTCAATCGATTGTATTCATCATATAACTTTTACATTATATAATACCCGAACCCGACCGACATCAACCCGAAACCCGGCCAACCCAAACCCGAAACAATCTAAAATCCGAAACTTAAAATTTGGGTTTTGATTTCCATATCCAAAATCCAACCGTGATAAATTAGTTTTATGTTTTTGATAATCCATTGCACTATGTATTAGTGATGTAAATTAGTTTTATGTGATGTAATCTATGATTTTTCATCAGGGGTAAATTCGTCATTTAACCAATCTAGTCATGTTTTGTCCAGTTCTGTCATGTCTTGCCAAACGCTGGACAACTGTCTTGTTCTGTTCCGTCCTGTCCTGTTCCATCTTGTCTTGTCCTGTCCTATCTGCGTACCAAACGCACTGTAAGAGTCTTCTGCTTATCCTTGGCAGTTAAGAGATCCATAATAGAATGATAAACATTATCTAGTAATGACATATCGATTATGGTTCTAGCTTTAATGTCTCTAGCAACATGTCTTTTATTATCATTTGTCCATTCATTTGGAGTTTCGATGATTTTTCTTCCTGGAGTGACTACTTTGTCATTTTCTTCACGATCTCCATGCATGAATGTAGTAGGCATACATGGAACATTTTTTAGGATGTTGGGAATTTGATTATCATGTCCTTCAAGAAATAGGATCATATCATTTTCCAAAGAGAAAAGTTATCCTTTTGAAAACGAGGACGTTCGGATAGGTACCATTGCATTGTTTGTGGAATTTGTTACAGATCTTCTTTATAAGAGTAAACTAAATTCTCTAATACCACTTGTTGGTCCTCGTTGGGTAATGGCTAACACATAAAGTATTCGTAGAAGGGGTTGAATACAAACACAATAGATCTTCACTTTTTAATCCTCTATGTTTTATAAACACAAAGAATTATATATTTGTTGTGAAAACTAGGAAGGTAAAACTCATTGTAAACAATCTAACAGGTAACAAATTTTCTCACTAGTAGATACTAAAAGAGTTAGAAAAAAGTACTCTGTCAGGTCTGAAGAATTGAGATAGTCTTCATATATTGACTCCAATTTGCCTAAGAAACTAACACTTTGTATTTATGTCAAATGGGTGATTTGCAACATTGATAAATGTCACCTTTTATAGCCATCAATATTCTAACGTGTGCCTTCGTTTGATTTTATTAATTAGGGCATACATGTACTCTTCATTCCAGCCTTTGGATATCTTAATTATATGATGTAGACATTCATTGTTCCAACCCATCCTTTTAATTAATAGGGAATAGTAAAAGAAGCATGCTATACTTTAATAGTTCTTTAGAATTACTTTGGCTGATGTATAGAGCATGTTCTCATACCGTGACGTAGATTGGTGGGAGTTGGTGTGCCAAACATGCTGGTTAAGTTTACACTCCAAATCGGTTTGCCAGAACAATATTTGTCAAACTATGTGACTTATATGCTTCTGGTCTTCAATCGGCGAGATGACAATCCAATCCACTTTGGTGTCGATCTAGGCTTCACTTCAACTAATCTTCGATTATGCTGAAGGTATTCTGCATGAAGCAATACTGATTTTAAGAATAATACTTTTATGACTGAAATCCTATTATGATATTTTATCCAAAATATATTATTTTGGATCCCAGTAAGATCATCTTATATAGAACCAACTATTTTTATCATGATTTTCATATTATATTGAAAATAAAGAAAATTATGTATCATATTAGAAATCTTATAAATTAAAACAAGAAAAATATTTAAAATGACAAAGTGAAAATAATATCAATTTTTGTTTTTGATATGCCAATTCTAAAATTAAATAGTCGATTTTGATTTGAAAATAAGTTATAGACGTCTTCATTGAGATGGGTGCATAGGTTTGTGTTAAGTCAATTTTTAATAGTAATCAATGTATTTATACCTTGTAGCTAATTGTGCTTAGTTTGACTTTACCTTGTATGTTTAGCCAAGGGGTATTTAAGTCCCTTGTGGCTTTGTTCCTTGTAACTTTGGATTGCACTTTTTGAATAGAACTTACATTTGGCACACAACACTTTCTCTCTACTTTCTCTCTCTATGATTTAGTTGATCTTGAATTATCAATTGGTATCAGAGCTTAATCTAAATCTGAGAGATTTGAGAGATTGATTTTTTCAAACTGAATTCATAAACAATTCAGAAAATTTGATCGATTTTCTTGATTTTTATCAAGAAAATCTCATTTTCTGAATTTTTCACGAATTCTTGTTGAATTCTGAACGAATTTTCTTGAAATCTGGTTTGTTGGATCCGATTTTAATAGTAGATCATCTGACATAGAAGTACCTTAATCTAAATCCGATTTTCTTGAAATCTGGTTTGTACCTCCTCCTCCTATTCAAACAGTTTCTGTTTCTTCATCTGACACAGAAGTACCTAAAGCTCTCACTCAACTATTAGAAGTTGTTCAAGAAGTTATAGATCCTCTCCGTCACACCACCAAATGGACAAGATCTCATCCTTTACATCAGATTATTGGTGACCCTCAAGCAAGCGTCTCTACTCGTTCAAAGACGGCAACTCTAAATGAATGTCTATTCACTTGCTTTCTAAGTAAGATTGAACCATCAAAGGTATCTGAAGCATTGGAGGATCCGGATTGGATTATTGCGATGCAAGAGGAACTCAATCAATTTGAATCGTTAAAAGTTTGGAGACATGTTCCTATGCCAAAAGGAAAAAGTATTATTGGTACAAAGTGGATTTTCAAGAACAAGAAAGATAAAGATGGTATCGTCGTTCGCAAAAAAGCTCGATTGGTTGCCAAGGGTTATCGACAAGGAGAAGGAATCGACTACAATGAAACTTTCGCACCGGTTGCTTAGAAGCTATTAGAATGTTTCTTGCCTTTGCTGCTTATCTCAATTTTACCGTGTAGCAGATGGATGTTAAGACAGCTTTTCTCAACAGGAAACTGAAAGAAGAAGTTTATGTTTCACAACCAGAGGGGTTTGTTGACAAAGATCATCTTGATCACGTATCTTGATAAAGCATTATATGGCTTGAAACAAGCACCGAGGACGTGGTATGATGAGTTATCAGCCTTCTTGCTAAAATCCGGGTTTACCAAAGGATCAATCGATACTACTCTTTTTATTTTTCGTGATAAATTGGATATCTGCTTAGTTCAAATATATGTAGATGATATTATATTTGGTGCGACTAATCAATCTTTATGTACTTGGTTTTCTGATCTCATGACCTCCAAGTTTCAAAAGAGCATGATGGGAGAAATTAATTTCTTCCTCGGACTTCAAGTGAAATAGCTTCCGGACGGCATCTTTATTAATCAGTCAAAGTATGTTTTCGACATTTTGAAGAAATTCAAGATGGACAAATCTACTTCAATTGGCACGCCGATGGCTCATGGTGCTAAAATTGGTCTAGATCCGGATGGAAAAGCTATGGATGTCAAGAACTATCGAGGGATGATCGTAT
This sequence comes from Arctium minus, assembly GCA_954870635.1. Lineage (NCBI taxonomy): Eukaryota > Viridiplantae > Streptophyta > Magnoliopsida > Asterales > Asteraceae > Arctium > Arctium minus. The sequence goes on from OX941086.1 coordinate 73,997,579, forward strand.
CGCTTATGTACTTAACTGCAAGTCAGCCGGATATCATGTTCTCTACCTGCTTGTGTGCCAGATTTCAAGCAAAGCCGAAGGAATCGCATCTGTTAGCAGTCAAAAGAATCTTTTGTTACATCAAAGGAACTCCGTACTTAGGTTTGTGGTATCCTAAGAGTTCTGATTATAAACTAACTGCTTACTCTAATGCAGATTTCGGTGGAAATCAATTGGACCAGAAAAGCACCTCAGGACACATTCAATTTCTTAGTGATCGACTGATAAGTTGGGCGTCAAAGAAACAAAACTGCGTATCTATTTCAACTGCAGAAGTAGAATACGTTGCCGCAGCTAGTTGTTATGCCCAAGTGTTATGGATGAAGACACAACTTCATGACTACGGGATGCTATACAAAACTGTTCCAAACTACTGTGATAGCAAATCCGCAATCGCGATATCAGTCAACCCGGTTCAACACACAAAGACCAAACACAACGATATGAGGTACCACTTCATAAAGCATCATGTGGAAGAAGGTACTATTGAATTATATTTTGTTCCAACTGAATATCAATTGGCCGATATTTTTACAAAAGCTTTAGATGAAAAATGTTTTAATTTTCTGCTTTCAAAACTTGGCATGTTGAATTTAAAAGTTTAAATCTTTACAAATTTTATTCTATAAAGTAAAATTTTAAAGCTTTTCTATCTTTTGAATAAGATGTGTGTCTAGGAGAAATTTTTCAAGTTGCTTTGTTTATATCTAAGTTTTATATTTTCAACTTTCAAGTCTTACAAAAATCGAAAAGTCAGCAACATGTTTGAAACTTTTGAAAATGCTTTAAAGATGTGTCATTCGGAATATTTATAGTTTACAATGCTTAGAAAACCTAAAAAGTCAGAATTATGGATTATAGTGAAAATATGGGCTAAGCACTTAGATGTAAAACTAAGTGATTGAGATAAATATTAAATATATAATATACTGAAATCACTAAGTTTAAAATTTTGTACCTGTGACCTTTCTGGTTTGGGAAAGTAAGTTCTGTGGTATGCTTGTCATCTGGTCCCCTAAGGTCAATTGGTCTGGGAGTGATCGAACCCAAATCCTTCTATAGAACCAGATCGAAAGTCATGTTCTACTGGTATGAATGGGTTTAGGATGTGTCGATGTAGCCTTTCTGATCTGGGAGAGTAAGTTCCAAGGGGTGCTTGACATCTAGTCCCCTAAGGCCAACTAGTCTGGGAGCGGCTAACCCAAATCCTACAATAGGATCAGATAGAAAGTTACGTTTACGACATGTTCTTTACTTACTAAACTTTTTGATTAAAAGATGCCAATGTGCATAAGCTTAAAAGATGCCAAAGAGCACACTCATGTGAAGATGCCAATGTGCACAATGCTAAAAGATAACAATGAGCACACATCTCATGATACTTGGTGATATGTTTGAGTTGCGATAAACCTATAAATTTGTGAAAGTCTTAATTCTTGACAGCTTAGTGTGAGTAAAGGAAAAGTTCTCTATTATATTTTTAGAATTGCATTTTCTTGAAGCTAATCAAAGTTCGCATGCTAGCAAACTGAATAGATTGATGAAAGTTTTTGAAACTGAACATGTCTTAACTTGATATGCAATGAAACTTGTATTTGTATCCAACAACATACACTTGATTTTAACTGATGGATTAATCTGTGATATTTTACTGAGTAGAATTTAATTTGTATAGTGTTTAAAATTTTATATGTTCAGTTGTTTCAAAATTTATATTCAGTATAATTTTCTTTTTACAATGATGTTTCTATGTTTGTGTATCCATATCTTTGCAAATTGGTATGTGCATATTTCAAGGGGGAGAGAGAATCTGAATGTGATTTTGACAATCTTCTGTTTTTGAGGGGGAGTGAATAACATGGTCAGGTACATATCTAATAAAATGATTAAAGTTCAGATTAGCGGTTCATCAGGTAAGTTTTCTGATATTTCTATACAAATGCTAAATTCATTTGTCATATCTAATGCATTTGTATAAGGGGAGTAAAAGAGCGTTCAAGATACAAATATCATTTCTATGTGCTATCTGTTGTATTTTTTTTAGTGTGTCATTTTCTATTTTTTTTTTTTGGTATAAATAGCGCAAGTCATATTTTTTTACGCTCATTTTCATCCTATTTGAACTCTGACTGTTGTTTTTCCCTCTCTGTGCCGATTTTCTTTCTTCGATCTCAGTTCATTCAATCGATTCAGGTATGTTTTCTATTTCTTTTCGTATTTGATTCAAGTTTTTCCCATAGTTACATTGTTCATTTTGGTTTACTGTGTGCGATTTTTTCACAGTGTGCGAAGTCTTCCATTTCGCATTGTGAGTTCGTCGTTGATTTCTCATAGTGTATTAATCTCTGTTAAAATCAAGTTTTGGGTTGTTCTTAGTTGCCTATTTCGACCTCAAGGTATGTAGTTTCTTCTCTTATCTTGTCGTATTTTGCTTTGATTTTGGGTTTTCTTGTTTGGCGACTGTTCATCTCCGGATTTTGTGTTGTAAAATGATTCTAATCAGTAATCATTTGTTTGAAATGTGTTTAGATTTTATTCTTTATATGTTTCAAACAGTTTTTAAGTCTTAAAATAGATTTATTTGAAATATTTGAAAATCAGAGAAGAACTCGCGCAAACTTATGTTTCTAGGGTTTTTTGCGCGGATAAGTAGATAGCGCAAACTTAAGTTTTGTGCCACCTTCATGTAACTCAAAGTTAGTTTTGCGCTACACGTTGGTAACACAAACTTAATTTTGCGCTACCTACTTGAAACGCGTATCTTTATTTTGAAGTAATTTTATGTAAGTTTGCGTTACACGTTGGTCACGCAAAATATCATTTGCGTTACCTTCGTGTCGCACAAATCTTTGTTGTGTTTTTTTTTTCGAATTTGAAAATTTTTCTAAGTCTCAGATTGTGTCACAAGTAACTCGTGCAACCTTAGTTTTGTGCCACGCCAAAGAAACGCAAACTTAGTTTTGCGCCATCTGTACGTAGCGCAAAACATATTTCGCGCCATGCTCTTGTCACGCAAAACAAACTTTGCGCCATTCACTTATAGCGCAATCTAGACTTAGCAAATTTTTCATTTTTTTTTTGTTTTTCACTTTTACTTTCCAATGCTAATTTTCATCATTTTTGTTTCATAGGTACTGTAATGGCTTCTCAAAACATCTCTGATCCTATGATCCAAGATGAGAATGTCCTCCGATGAATTCTATGATCCATCTGATCGTGCATCCCGCGAGACGCCTATGCCTTCTATACCTTCTACTGGGGCGAATCTCACTGCTCAAAGGCGAACACCAAATGATGTGTTTCCCACTATGCTCTATGTATTATCGTACAAGCCAAACAATTTTTATGTGGATTTTGACAAATTCAAAATTCATCCAGTGATTCGAGCCATTCTTAAAGGACATCCTCTTGCTCCGGCTCTCACTTCATGTGCAGATGTTCCCGAAGTTTATCTTCAATAGGCTTGGCATACAATATCCAAGAATGAGCGGGTTCGTCCTAATCGCTTTGACTTGCAAATTGATCAGTTTGATTCCTTTCTCTCATACAAATGACTTCGACTGATCCTGGAGCTACCTGAAGCTAATTCTCGACCAGGTCGAACTTTTTATGATAGCTTTCCTCCAGAGTCAGAAGTTCTTGAAAGTATTCGAGCTTTGGGGTATGTTGGTACTCTTACAAACGTGAGTCAGTTTCTGAAATCAAATATTCCACCTGTTTGGTATGCTCTTTTTTCAATTCTCAACAGATGTCTCACCTCCAAACACTCGGGTACTGACAATGCGAGTCTACATTATCTCCGATTGTTCCATGAAGTTGTCTATGACTTGCATGTCGATAACACTCTGATTTTTTGGACCAAACTTTCTGTCAGGATCGAATTCTCAACAAGAATTAATACTCAGAAACTAATATCAAAGAAGTTGCGGAAAAACACTTTGATATTTAATAAAACAGTAATCAAACACAGTATATAATGATCAAACAGTAAACTTGTATTGAATGATTTGAAGTTACAAGATTACACACTCAACCTCAATATTGATGAACAGGCTCACCAATACGAATTCTACTTCTCTAGAATTAGGATCTATGCCTTGAGGTTGATTTCTCTCTTGAAAAATAATTATCAAAAGTTCTTTCTAACTATTCTAAACATTCTATACATATACTGATAAAAAGATAATTACAAAGAATAAACAAATCTTCAGTATATCTTCCATGTATATCTTCTAAGTATATCTTCAGTATATCCAGCTGTAGTATTTTCCATCCGGATCTCTTTAGCAGCACTAATAATGCTCAGCAGCATTAACTTCATCTAGCAGCATTAACTGCAAGCAGTACTAACCACTAGCAGTACTAACTAGCTAAGCAGTACTAACTTTGTTCAAGCAGTACTAACTTTAACTAGCAGTAGTAATTCTACTAGCAGTATTAATCTTCAACTTGTTCTGGCAGTAGTAACTACATTTACACTAGCAGTAGTAACTACACTTAGTAGAATCTTCAGTTCCCAACAATCTCCCCCTAACTTGACTTTTAGAAGAGAAGTCAAGTTCTTCAGATATTCTTCCAGATGCTCTTTTTGATGCTCCCAAAACTTCCAAAATCATGCTCCTAAGTCTGGATTCAGTCCCAAACTCTGATTGATTATCCTCTGAATTAGATACTTGGCCATTTCTGAATTTGGTGCACAACCCAACTTCTTCTTTAGCATGGCATGAACCTTCAGTCTGGTGTGATTATATACTCTATCCACTAGGAAGTATTCTGTGTGATTTCTATCCAAAGTCACTGCATATACTCCACTAGTTTCATATAGAGTCCAACTTGTGACTTCTTTAAACACACTCTTGATTACCTGGTCCACTTCTTCAGGTTTGAACATCATGCATAGATACTCCATCACCAGTTTTGTAAGAGAAATTCCTGGAGTATTCAGATGATCTGCATACAGCTTAATTCCTATGTCAAACATCTCTTCTATATCAGATCTAGAGCATGTTCTGACAATCTTGACCCAAGTGTTGAATACTTCATACTTATCACCCTTCCTCTTGAGTCTGATGTAATCTTTCCCATCCATTGTCAGTACATCCCAGTGAATGATCTCAGGTGGCTTAACTCCAACAGGTTCTGCAGAAATTGGTTCAGGCACTTTGTCCATCACTACCATATATAAGCTTACATCATCTTTGATTGATGACCCTTGCTTGCTTGATGACTCAGGTGCCACTTCTTCTTCAGCAACATTTTGTTCTTCTTCTACTCTAGACTTCTTATCTTTCTTTCTTTTGGCCATCATCTTGGTTCTTTTCAAAGTCTTTTGAACCTGTACTAGAGTAGCTTCCTTCTTCTTTTCTTCCTTTTCCTTTGCCATTTCTTTGATAGGAGTTCCCTCTTCACTTTCAGGAAATGGTTGATTCATATCTATATCATTACTCTCCTTGGCCTTCTTTTCAAACTCTACTCTTTTCTTTTCATTGCTCTTCAGATTCCCCATTTCCTTTTCATAGAGCTCTCTGATTTGATCAAAACTCATCTTCACAAACATTTCTTTCTTTACCCCAATTGCACTCCTCAAGAAAGTTATCATTTTGTTTCTTTCCTGAGTGGCAAGGTAAGTTTGTGAAGGTCTTCTTTTCTTTGCACTTGTATTAGCCATCATAGCCTTTCTCAGACTTATAGCCCTTTGTTTAGCCTTTTCAGTTTCAAGCCCCTTTTGATAAGCTTTATTTAGCTCAGCAGCTAAAGCCTTTGCCATTTCCCTGTCCTTCTCCACCTGAGCTCTTTCTTCTTTTTCCATCTCCTTCTGCATTTTCCTTGCTAAAGCTTCATCTGATTCAACCAACCTTTGCTTCTTGATTGGTTGATCAGATTCCACTATCTTTTCTTTTCCCTTATTCTTTGATTCTGCAGCTTTGTCTTTCTGTTCTGATTTTCTGTCTCTCCCTTCATTTATGACCACTCCCTTTGCTTTGGGAGTGTCATTCTTAGCTTTGATTAGCACTTCAGCTACTTCAATTTCTGTTGGTGTTAACTCTGTTACTGCTGCTTGTGAGGTTTCAGCAGCATTAACAGTTTCTGCTTCCTTCTCCCCCTCAACTTCAACTCTTTCTTTATCAATCTCCCCTTCCCTTGATGCTTCTTCCATGTTGATCTCCCCCTTTTTGGGAGCATCAGTCACTGGTTTCCTCCTTCTGAGCACCAATTGTTTCTTCTTGTTTTGCAGAATCAGTTTCCTTACCATTTGTTTCAACTTGATGATTTGTTCTTGTTGTGACAGTACAATGAGTTTTAGCTCTTCTATATCTTTGCCCTGTTTGAGTACATCCATGTTGATGTTGCCCATTGCCTCCATCAATTCATCATAGTTATATCTGTCCTCACCTTCTCCAGGAGTGTTACCCCCTATTGAAGGATCATTGGATCTTTTAGTAGTGGAAGTCTTCTGCCTAGCAGAAGCACTATCCACCCCTGTGGTTTCTTGGCACCAGGGACCTTCAAATGATTGCTCATTCAAAGTTGCCATGGGGGAGGTCTTATTGATGTTACCACTTTCCTCCTCTGTGTTAGCAGGAGTAGTGGCAGCCTCATCACCCATATGCTCTACCTCCTCCTCAGAGAGCACCTCCTTTGGGTTGGGAGACACCCTTGTGGTTTCCCTTTGGATATTCTCTAGGGGAGAATTCTCCCTTAGAGGGCTTAAAGGCTGTGTGGGTGATGGTACAAGAAGGGAAGGAGCCTTCTTTACCTGTTTTCTTTGATAAGTTTGGGTAATTGGAGAGGTTGGTTTTGTAAGAATGGACTGGGGAATTGTTTTTGAGTGAGAAGGTTGGGCTTGGCTAGCAGTGGGATGGTCTAATAAGGGCCTTGACCCTGCTGCCATACCTTCAGTGTTTTGGGACACCACCATCATTGTAGAGAACAATGGGGTGTCAACTCCTTCCGAGTCCCCAGCAGATCTTCTCATATTTGAGAAAACCTTGCCTTTTGGGGGTTTAGGTACATATACCCCAACAGGTTGAGGTATATCCGTCAATTCATGGTTAATTACTTCCTGAACAAATCTGGGATACATAAAGAAACTCTTTTTGTTTCCCATATTTGATACAAGATCACTGAAAATCATCTTTGAGAAATTGTACCTTCTGGATGTAGCCAAGCATACCAAAGCATATGCAATTGGACTGCTGAACTCACTCCATCCAGTGGTCTTTTTGGAGATGCAATGCATCAGGGTATGAACAAGAAAACGCCATTGGGGTGAAAACTTTGCTTTTGAGAATTTGAAAACACCCAATGGGCCTCCATACCCCATTCTAGTAAGATTAGAAAACAGTTCATCATTAGAGATAGACATTATACCAGAGGCATCGTCTAGACGTAGACTGATGCGAATGACTTCTTCAGTAACTGTAAGTGAGTGATCACAGATTCTTGTCTTGATCATTTGCACACCATTTTCCACAACAATGGTTGCATTAGCCCAGAACTGCCTTTGGTGCTCAATGTAGATTGTAGGTGATACAGTAAGAGCATGAGCAATGTGACTTGACTTGAGGAAATCCACAATCTGATGAAATCCTGAAGCTTGCTTTGGCTTTTGTAGCATCGCAATCTCGTTGTGCTCGTCGATGAATGTCATGGATGCCATTGATCTTAGTGAACACTTGCCTGAAAACTTCGAACTTGAGAGAGAAAAGGTTTTGAGCGCAAGAGAACAGTATGCAAAGAGTCGTTATGAACTTTTAGGCGGGCAAAAAGTATTTATAGTATTCGGAATATAAGCAGTATTAACCTAGAGCAGTATTAACTAACTAGCAGTATTAACCGCGAGCAGTATTAACCACGAGCAGTATTAACTGAACTAGCAGTATTAACTACTAGCATTATTAACTAACTAGCAGTATTAACCGCGAGCAGTATTAACCACGAGCCGTATTAACTGGACTAGCAGTATTAACTACTAGCAGTATTAACTGAAAGCAGTATTAACCACTAGCAGTATTAACTGAACTAGCAGTATTAACTACTAGCAGTATTAACTGAAAGCAGTATTAACCACTAGCAGTATTAACTGAACTAGCAGTATTAACTACTAGCAGTATTAACTGAAAGCAGTATTAACCACTAGCAGTATTAACTAACTAGCAGTATTAACTACTCTTACACTTTTTGACACCATCCTTTTTCTCTTACTTTTTACTACTTTGTTTATCCCCTGATCCTTTTCTTCTTGATCCTTCATGATCATTACTCCCTCTGGAGTATTTCTAACTTCAACCTTCTGCTGGATTAAAAGTAACATGTCCTTCATCAAATCTTTTAAAGAATTTGAAGGCAGTCCATGTTCCTTGGTATGTGCCAAGAGCAACCATTTTCTTCATTCTGAATGCTCTTCCTCTTGAGCTTTTGATTGCCCTGCACACTTGATAAATCAGTTAGTCTTGGAGGGAACCCAAGCCAAAGTGGTCTTGGGTTGACCTTTCTCATTAATATAATCTGTCAGTTTGGTCTGAATGAGTTGTTTAGGAATCTCATGACTGGAGTACTTTGTCAAGATTATAGGCTTGGCTGCATTACTACTAGAAGCAGCACTAGCTTTGTTAGCAGTACTAACTTGGTTAGCAGTACTAATCAAGTTAGCAGCACTATTTGTGTTAGCAGTACTATCTGGGATAGCAGTACTAACAGGTTTCTTTGCAATTGGAACCCAAACTTGAACAAAGTTGTTTGCTTTCTTTGTCTTTAAATAACTCCTTGGCTTATTTGGAGTATTTTTCTTTGGTTTAGCAAACTTGTTCTGAGCATGTGATCTTATAGGTGCTCTGTTCTCAGCCATATGATTCCTTCTCTGATTCCTATAACCAAAAGAGTTTTGTGGTTTTCTTTGAAAAGTGACTCTTTGGTTGATAGGGTTGAAATAACAGTGTTTGGCAAGATGATTCAATTTGCCACAGATAAAACAAGGTTTTGGTCTATTGATTTTACTCAAATTAACTCCTTGTTTTTGTGCCCACTGATTATTCCAGTTTCTCTGATTTCCCCTTGGTTTATCATGTTTTTGGGGCTCAGATTTATTGCAAGAACACTGTTTACAAGGGACAGGATTCACAATTGTGGTTTGCTTATAATGGACCTTCTCAGACTTTCCCTCAGTCTTTTCTATGTCCTTAGACTTGATCCAAGCCTTTCCACATCCCTTATTGGTGATAATGTTATTTTCTAGAGTAATCTCACCACTCACAGTGTTCTTCTTACTTTTTTCATTAAAGTTTTCTTTTTCAGAGTCTGTTTCAACCACCACTTTGTCTAATGGATCTACCTTAGTGACTTCATCAGACAATTCCTTCCTATTCTTGGTCTCTAGCAAGTCTGATATAGGAGGGATGTAGTTGTTGTTGTATGGTGGTGGTGTGGTGTTATATCCTATTCCTCTTCTAAGTTTGTCATGGATTTGAGTTTGGAGCAAAGAGTCCATTGCTTTAGAGGCATTGGAAAATTTCTCAATATCCAGCTTGGCTTTCTCAAACTCACTTTTTATCTTTTCATTCTCCTCTTCTTTCTGTTTAAGCTTAAATTCATACTGATCTTTCTCCCACTTCCAGTAGTTTGTGTCATAGGAATGTTGAAGCTCATTGGCTTGAAAACTCTTAATCTGCTCTTCAAACCTCTCAACAATCCTAACATAGTCTTTTATATCTTTTTCTAATCTCTTAAGGTCATCACTCATCTTCTGATTGTGATCCCTGTACCTTTTAACAGTTTCAATACAGGGTTTAGAACAAAGATTAGATGTTACCTCTGTAGGAATTTCTGAGCTTGAAGACTCTGAACCTTTAGCCATGATGATTGTGATTTTGAGTGTAGGTTTCTGAGAATACTAGCTCTGATACCACTTGTCAGGATCGAATTCTCAACAAGAATTAATACTCAGAAACTAATATCAAAGAAGTTGCGGAAAAACACTTTGATATTTAATAAAACAGTAATCAAACACAGTATATAATGATCAAACAGTAAACTTGTATTGAATGATTTGAAGTTACAAGATTACACACTCAACCTCAATATTGATGAACAGGCTCACCAATACGAATTCTACTTCTCTAGAATTAGGATCTATGCCTTGAGGTTGATTTCTCTCTTGAAAAATAATTATCAAAAGTTCTTTCTAACTATTCTAAACATTCTATACATATACTGATAAAAAGATAATTACAAAGAATAAACAAATCTTCAGTATATCTTCCATGTATATCTTCTAAGTATATCTTCAGTATATCCAGCTGTAGTATTTTCCATCCGGATCTCTTTAGCAGCACTAATAATGCTCAGCAGCATTAACTTCATCTAGCAGCATTAACTGCAAGCAGTACTAACCACTAGCAGTACTAACTAGCTAAGCAGTACTAACTTTGTTCAAGCAGTACTAACTTTAACTAGCAGTAGTAATTCTACTAGCAGTATTAATCTTCAACTTGTTCTGGCAGTAGTAACTACATTTACACTAGCAGTAGTAACTACACTTAGTAGAATCTTCAGTTCCCAACACTTTCTGAGAGATTGCAAGACAAGATGACTCACAAGAAGCGGAAATTTATTCCTTTTGTTCGTTACATGAAGTTAATCGTCTGGAGTATGCTGAGAAGTAATCAAGATATTCCTAGACTGTTTTCTTGGAATCAAGTTGGGGATACTGAAATGGCCTTTATTCAGAAACAAAAGAAGACTTTTTGAGTACTCAATGCCGATTCCTCTTGCACTTATTGCAAATTATGTTGATCCGTCTGATGACAACATTATTCAATATTGCATGGAGAATGATTTTTCTTTGGAAGCAGATCAAGCCGAACCTTCTCATGATGATCAAGTTGAACAAGTAGCTGAAGCAGGTAATGTGGTTCATGATGAAGTCGCTGCTCAGATTAATGATGAACATTCTGAAAGTGACAATGAGCTTGTTGATGATGCAAATGATGATGATGGAGATGGAGATGGAGATGATGGAGATAATGATGGTAATGATGGTAATAATGCTGATCAGCCTGCTATTCTTGCTTTTGAAAGGGAGTCCAGAGAACCAAAAGTGCATGTTCAGGAAGATGTTTTGTCTAACGAATAATCTGTACCAATTAATGATGCAGTTGCTGATATACATGTAGATAAATTAGACTTAGCTTTTGCTAATGCTACGGCTCAGCAACGGGGTCAAGGTACAGAAACTTCTTTCTCTGATATCCATTCTCCGGCTACACCAACATCTGTTGTCGAGATTTCTTCATTCCAAGTTCAAGATTCGACTGAGAAATTTATGACTTTGAATGAGGTCATTCGACAAATGAGTGAACGCTTTGATGCACAAAAGCACGAAGAAATTCAAAAGATGAGGTCTTTATTCAAAGGAAAGATGGTGGAAATTGATCATTCTGAGATTCCACAAGTGTTACCGTTCAGACGACCATCTGGAGTTGTCATTCGTGAACCATCAACCATTTCTACTACTGCTCCAGTGATAGTCTCTATTCCTCTTCCTCCACCATTCACACAGTCAGCTGGTTTATCTACATCGATTTCTATGCCTCCAGTATCTTCAAGCACTCCAGTTCAGGATGTTCCGATTTCAGAATTAACAGATATGTTATATGCTCGTCTTATTTCTATGTCTCCGTCAGATCAACAGAATCAAGACTTGATCTCTCTGCTAAGAAAATTACAACCGATTCCGCCTCCAGCTCCTACTTCTAAATCAGACAGGATTTCTGCTTTCTATGAGGAGTTCACTTCTTTCAGATCTAAAGCTCGGAAAATTTTTTCTGATATCAAGGAAGGTCTATCTCTCATGACTCAAGCCTTAACTGCTCTATCTGACAGGTTTGATCATCATGAACAGACTTCCAGAGCTGAAGCTGGCCTGTCTCATAAACGGAGACATGACCAAGATGATTCTGATCATCAAGGTCATGAGGGGGAGATGTCAAAGAGACAGAGAGTGGAGATTTCTTCAGCTCGAGAAGATCAAAGTCAATCTGAGGCTGCTGACAGAGAAAAGAATGCTGATGATGTTCAAGATTGTAGTATTGAAAATCTTGTGAACAATATGATTGATAGTGTTGATTTGTCTTCTATGGCTAATGTTTTGAATATTTCTGAACAGAACATTGAGAACAACAGGCAAATAGTTGTATATGTTGATCCAGATTCTGCTCCAAAGTCAATTGTGTTAGATGATTCTGAAGCAGCGAATGACATGAGATCTTTCTTTGCTAACTTCATAGAGATCAATTCTGATGATGATGATGATGATATCAGATATGAGAAGCTCTGCAAAGTGAAAGAAGAAGACTACGATGATATAATTGTCTTATCTGATACTGAAGAGAATGCTTTCTATCTCGATGCAAAGGATGAAGAAATAACGAACAACTTTGTACGGAGACTTACCTTCACAAGACGACTTTTTTGAAGCTCCACCAGTCACTTATAGTCCCATTGCTGATCAAGCTCTGACTCCCACTGCTCCCTCAAGTGCATTTGAATTAGGTCAGTCGTCCAGAGCTCAAGCTGATATTCCTTCTTCTGATCCTGTGATTCCTCCGAGTATCTTAGAAGAAGGTCCATCTTTGACAAGACAGCAGAGACAAAGAAGTTTACAAGAAAGGAATATGGCTTCAAGACTTATATCTGCTTTTCTCGAGGACTCTCAAAGTAACATTTTCATTTCTAGGAGAAGAGAGATCAACATATGTAACAACCTGAATAGATCAGTATATCATCTATAAAGACTATGACATACTTATCTAAAAACGGACTACACACTCTATTCATCAGATCCATGAAAGCTATTGGCGCATTGGTCAAACCAAATGGCATAACTAGAAACTCATAATGTCCGTACCTCGTACGAAATGCAGTCTTAGGCACATCCTCCTCCCTCACCTTCAACTGATGATAACCAGATCGTAGATCTATTTTCGAAAAGTAACTCGCTCCTTGAAGTTGATCAAAAAGATAGTCAATCCTAGGAAGCGGATACTTATTTTTGACAGTCAACTTATTGAGCTCACGGTAATCTATGCACATTCTCATAGACCCGTCTTTCTTCTTAACAAACAATATTGGCGCTCCCCATGGTGAGGTACTAGGGCGAATAAATCCCTTGTCTAACAACTCCTGCAGTTGAGTCATCATTTCTTTCATCTCTGTCGGTGCCAGTCTATACGGTGCTCTTGCAATGGGCGCTGCTCTGGGTACTAAATCAATACAAAATTCCACTTGCCGATCAGGAGGCAAAGTGGTTAAGTCTTTCGGAAATACTTCAGGATATTCACTTACTACCGGAACTGACTCTAATCCCTTCTTTTTTTTCTTAGCATCTATTACATAAGCTAAGAACCCCACACACCCTTTTACTAAACATTTCTTAGCCTTAATCATAGAAATCAAGCATGACTTTCTATCCCTCCGATCTCCAAACACTACTATCTCTTCCTTTCCTGGCTGAGCTATACGAATCAATTTCTTATTGCATACTATATGAGCATCATTAGACGCCAACCAGTCCATTCCCACAATAATATCAAATTCTCCCATACCCATCGGGTACAGTCGAAGTGGAAATGAATGCCCATCGATGACAATACTACTCCCATCATATACTTCCTCCACTAAGATTTGACTATTATCAGCCACTTCTACTTTCAATTCATGCCTAAGCTTTTTAGGTTTCCCATTCAATTTATGCACAAAATTTGGAGATACAAACGAACGATTTGCGCCTGAATCAAACAATACTTTTGCAAAAATCGAATCTATAAAGAAAGTACTTGTCACTACATCAGGTATCTCCGCCGCTTCTTCTGCTGACATATTGAAAACTCTAGCCCTCGCTTTAGTTGGCTCCACTTTTTTCTCACCTCCCTTTTCTACATATCCTCCGACCGATCCCTTTTTCAACTGTGGACAATTGGTCCTGATATGATCAGGAGATCCACATTGATAAAAAGACCTCAAATGTACACTCTTCCCACATTTATAACAGCCCTCTTGATCAATCTTACATTCTCCTTTATGCCTTCGGTTACACTTACTACAGGCTTATTTTCAAACTTATTAACAGAACGCTGATCAAACTTTGCAGACTTAAACGGTTTGGAGTCACGAACTGTTCCTTCCCATTTTCTTTTATCTCCACTTCTTTCAGTAGCTTGCCTATTCTTTTCTTTCTCTCTCATTTCAGCTGCATTTACTGCCATTTGAAAAGTAGACGGTTCCTTATTCGAGACAAATTCTCGAATATCACTTCTCAATCCAAAGACGAAACGTTCTACTCGTCTTTCTTCATTAGGCACATAAATTCCTGCAAATCGAGACTTTTCAATAAACTTTGTGGCATATTCTCGAACTGACATCCCCTTCTGTTCTAAACTCAGAAATTCTTCTTCCAACTTTTTAACTGCCGCCAGAGGGCAGAACTAGGGCAGAATTGTTCTTTAAATCTTTTCACAAACTCACCCCAAGACATTTATTTGGATACTGCTGAACTTTATCCTCCAGCTTCAACGTCCCACCACATTACCGCTTCATCTTTCAGCATTGACAAAGCATAAACTACTTTATCTTCTTCCGCACACTTACTAGTATCAAACGCTAACTCCATAACTTTTACCCATCTTAACGCTATCACGGGATCACATTCCCCTTTATAAGTAGGAGGCTTGCAAGCAGCAAACTTCTTAAAACTACATCCTTTCCCAGCTACAGCTTTAACTGGCACAATGCGGTTTGACTAAGGGTGACTACCCACTCTAGTTATTGGTGATTCTGCTACCTCAGTCACTACTTTATCTTCACTCTTTTATTTACTTGAAGAAACCTCATTAGTACGCTGAACCAATAAAGCATTCAACGTTTCTTGTAACTTTCCCATTTCAGCAGTGAAGGTTTCTTGAGTAACAAACCTTTGCGTTCTACCTCCACCACGGTTTCCTGTCTGTTTTCGACCCCTCACAGAAGCCGAACTTTCTTGATTAGAAGTTTCTTGCTCAACTCTTACCTCTACACTTTCATCTTGACGAATACCACGACTTGTCTTCCCGCCTCGAGTTCCCACATTGGAAACCCTTGCCTGGGTTGTTGCTTTCTGAATCGTCTTACCTCTAGGTCGACCTCGACTCTTTCCTTGGATAGCAGTCGGGTTGACAGCAGTCATTTGCTCTTCGGCAATGACTTCATTATCTGGCTCCATTTCAGGATTCAGCATAGACCTACTCCTTGTCACTCGCTCAGACATACATCTGATAAGAAGAAACATAAGATATTCAATCTAACATGATACATATTACGGCAGTTTAAGCACAAGCATATACTTGTAAATTCATAATTACACTGGCCAGATGGAATTCCAAATTTACCTTACATGATAGTCCTTATTACCTTAATGTTATCTTCCTACGGTCTTCCTACTACTCAGTTGTGCTTCTACTATCTCAGTTTAAGTCTAGGCCCATCTGGTCACCTATATCCCTTAAAGTAATGCTCTGATACCAATTGTAACAACCTGAACATTTATACATACATTAAATTAACATTTCTGTCTAAATGCTGCCCAGGCTTACATTTCAGAGTACAAAGTTTACAACTATCTCTTATTACACAACTGAGTTCAAAAAGTAAACTAGTGCAGGAAGTCTTCTATCTCCTGGAAATATCTCACATCTTCTCCTTACCCTTATATGTACCTGCTATCTTGCGATAACCTGAAAGAGGATTATAATTTTGAAAGAGTGAGGGTTAGACCAAAGGTCTAGTGAGTCCCCTCCAATCACTACTGCAACAGTTCAAATACTAATTAAAACATTTAAACAAAGCTTTATATCTCAAAAACATAACCTGCTCTTTTAATTAAAGTTGAAATACTTTATGCTTCGCAGGCATAAGTCAATCTACTGGCCATCAATGACCAATTTTTACGCTTCATAAGCGTACCTTAAGCTACTGACCAACATTTCCGTCAAAGACGGTATGTCTGTCTCGCACTGCCTTATTTTAGGGACACACCCTAATGGCATAAACGGGCCACACTCTCCGGTACGAGCAGGCGGGTCACACTTCCCGACTTAGGTCAGACTTCTGACTCAAATGTATGCATACACCTAGTCCAGACTATATATAAAACAATTTTATATAAACTGAGCATAAACATGCCAAACTGATTAAATCGATCTTTTGCAATAATTCTGCATAACTTTCAATACTATAAATGCGCAGTATATAAAACCCACATTTATCAAATAACTGCTAAAATCATAAAAGATTTAGTTTGAAAAACTCACCTCTGATTCTTCTTGATTAACTCTGACTTCTACTGATTAACACCACCTATGATGGTATTAAAAACAAAGGTAAGCTAACTTGCAACTAATACTCTTTCTTTCTAAAACTCATCAAATACAATCTACTACTATTTTCCCAATCGAAACCACTCTGATCAACACTTCTCTCAAGACCGATTAACATTATACCGGTCGGTTCACTACACCAGTCGAACAAAACCGGTCAACACTCCTTACCGGTCGAATACCCTTACCGGTCTAATACTCATACCGGTTGACTACCCTTATCGGTCGAATGTTCTTACCGGTTGATACAACATACCGGTCCATCACAATATATCGGTCGACTCTACTTCCAGTCAATATCATAGTTTAGGTCCTATACCGGGCGATGTTCATACTTAAGTCGGCGATTCAACAGTTCGAACCCAGAAAACTTCAGATCATTGAATCGATCAAATACACGGTTAAAAGCTTGAATAACAAGACTATTTACCGACTAATACATGCAGATAGAAGTATTAGGCTAGAATCATACCTCTATTTGACAAAAACTGAACGATCCTCAAGATTTCTTTCTCTTTCTCTCTGCTTCTTGCTCTGTGTTCTCTCTTTCTAAGTCGGTTTACACAAACAAATTCAGTATGATATGAAACAGATATCTGAGACTTAGGTTATATAAAACCAAAGTTTCAAATAACCCCCCTGTACTTTGGGTCTCGTTTCACTTTTCACCCAACTTCCAAAGTAAATAAAAATTTCGGATCCGGATATTACAACATACATACCATTCTTGGTGTTGAAAAGGAGTTAGCTGATTTTCAGTACGAATACTTGATGTTCATAAAATGCCAACGTCGTGGAAAGCGTCTCGTTTCTTCTCCTCATCTGATAGTATGGGTTATCAGCGTTTCGATAAAGAAATTTGTTCATATCTGGTATCCGGTGTTTGAAGTTGAAAGAAGAGACTGCAAATCATATACTTTCTCGGAGGCTGATTTTAATGATTTATCTATTGATGACATTGAGTTTTTGTACAATCATTTCAGGAATCTTTTCTACAGAACTGAAGATGCCTCTCAAGCTTTATTTGCGATTAAAAGATTCATTCGGCGCCAAAACAGATTTTACAGAGTATTTGACTTTCAGATGGCTGCTGAAAGCTTTCAGCCTGTGGTGAATCTTCAAAGACCCGATCGTAGCTTGTCGAACATAGATTCATATTCTTTATTCACCATTATTCAGAATCTATATGGACTTATTTACAGGAATGCTTCTGGTTAAAACTGCTTCCTAAGATTTGAAGAGATCAATCATTACTCTGATGGAACTTTGAAGGTGATCAAGCTACAATTGAAGCATCGTTTGAAAACTGCTGAAAGAAGTTTTTTAGAGACAAGAAGAGGTGTTTTTGTGATTAAAAATGATGAGATTCAACTTCTCAAGAAAGCATTTAATACTATTGATGAGAGGTTGATTTTCCGTTCAACTCTAAGACGCTTAGAAGTTTTGCTTAGACTGAATCGACTTCGTCAAAGAGAAGAGCGTCATTGATTACTAAGGGGGGGATTGTTAAGTCTATTTTTAATAGTAATCAATGTATTTATACCTTGTAGCTAATTGTGCTTAGTTTGACTTTACCTTGTATGTTTAGCCAAGGGGTATTTAAGTCCCTTGTGGCTTTGTTCCTTGTAACTTTGGATTGCACTTTTTGAATAGAACTTACATTTGGCGCACAACACTTTCTCTCTCTACGATTTAGTTGATCTTGGATTATCAGTTTGGATATATAAATTTGGCCCAAGCACAAGTAAAATTGGACAAAATTTTAGGGATCCAGTTCAAAAACCAAGATTTAACATGCTAATAAACCGCCCTAAAAATTACCATTTAATGTGTAAATTATTATTTATCAAAATTAAATTTCTTGTTTTTTATAATGTTAATTTGACATTTTGTTGGACTTCGTGTTTATTTTATTTTATTCATTATTTAAGAAACAATGTATTGAAATATTGTAAAAACAAATCTCAAACCCTAGTTTCCATTTTCACGATGATGGAAACGCCAATGGCGACAAAGATCAGATGGGATGAAAAGGGTCAAGAGAGGAAAAGGGTCAAGAGAGTAAATTGAGTAATTGAGAGAAGAGTTTTGTCGTCAACTAGCCAATGGATAGCCACAAGAGAGTGATCAAGAGAAGAGATGGAGATCATAAAAGATCGTGTACTTGGAATGAAATAGTCGAGAGGTGAAGCAACATGGGTCTTTAAGAATGATTTGATCTTTTTACAAAATAAGCCAAGAAATGAAATTTGATTTCTTTCCAAACCCGGGCCAAGGGACGATGAAATACCATGATCGGTGAAATTTAAAGAATGTGAAGGAATTCAGATTCCTTTTCATATAAGAACCAAACCTAAGGATGCAATTTGGCGAAGGGTTTTGGTCATTCCAATTATTTCTTTAGGACTCGTCTGCTTTGACAAAATGTTTTTAAGAAATTTGTATTTTATTGAAGGATTTAAATATTTTTTGTGTTCGGTTTGTAAGATTTGGAAAAGAATTCAATTGCATTCTTTATAAATAGTTTATGAAACAAATTTTAAAAATTTATAGAATAATTAAATTATCTTTTTATTAATTGATAATGACAAAACAAACGTTTTTAAGGTATTTGAAAACATTATTACAAACAAGTCCTAGGAAATCCTGCGAAATACCAACAACCTCCGTGGGATTTCATTGAAACACGTGATTTCAAATTCAAACTTTCTTTTAAACCTAACGCGAAATTGAAATATAATCCAATTCGAAATCCCATGAAATCCCGTAAACCAGACATGCCTTAGAATTCATGATGCAAAAAATACTAATATCTTTACAAGAAGGGCCCTTTCGTTGATCAAGAGCATATTCACATGCAAGTATGTTCATGCTAATGTATGTATTATATTATAAAGCATTTAGGCCTTGTTTGTTTTTTCATTTTAAGCTCTTAATCACCACTTATGACAGACTCATTCAGACGTTTTATAATTTAGACCGTTTGCCTTTTTTATTAGTTTCAGAGCCCCTCTTATCTCTTAATATGGTCTTGACAAAAAAATGGTAACCCTATCTCTTAAATCTCCTCTTATTTCCGTCCAGCATCATTCTTTCGATTTCAACGTCGGTTTTATCCCAGATGCACCCCGAATTTGCAAAAACGCAAAAGATGAAGATTGTAGATCTGTGTGTTGGATTTCCATAACATCTTAAATCACTTAAATCGGAGTTTCGGTGTATGTGATATGATTAAAACTCCACGTCCTCGCAAATCTGCCAGCATCCTTCTTTTGTTTTTTTTTTCTCTTTCCGTCCTTTGATTTTGCATTGAAGTTTGATACATTATCTTTCCAATACCATTTTAATTACCAATAAAATACCAATAAAAATCATAAAAAATAGTACAAAAGACTATTCATGATATATAAATTAATGAGTAAATAACAAATTTGGTCTTCTATGACTATATCAAAATTTTGAATTGGTCCCCAAACGCATTAATTACAGATATCATCATTGTGATTTCAGTTTTGTTGCGAAATAGGTTCCTCAACCTAATTCTGTTAAATTTTGCTTTGTTAAATCAGGGATGCTTTCATCTTTTCATCTTTTTCTTTATTTTTCTTTTATATTTATACATTAATTTAATATATGTATATTATATTATTAATTTATCTTAATATATATATATACATATATATATATAATATTATTACCCCCACCACCTCTTCAATTCAACCTTTCCAAAAACTAACGGCCTCGTAGGGTTACATTTCCCCCACCTCCAAAAGTCACCCCCTCCTCCTATTGCTAACTCCCTACGCTCGGATAAAGGGATCCCATCAATTCTTAACAACGATGGTGTTATGGCGTCTCCCTCTCCCCCTCCCTCCTGTTACTTTCCCTACCGCCTCACCTGAAACCTCTCTCGTTATGTCAAGATTAAGATTCTTTGATCGATCTGGAACAATCAATCTTAAGATGTTCATTTTGTCGTCCTTCATCGATCTGTACAACGTATTCAATTTGTTATTTTGTTTCTCAGTTTTTTGATTTAGAATTAGGAAATTGTTTACATTTAGGGTTTTTAATTTCAGATGATTTGTATAATTTTTTTTTTTTTTTTGTGTTAAGTCTGATTTTGTAGTAATCAATGTAATTATTACTTGGGGCCTTAACTGTTGTTTAGCTAGTCTTTTGTAGATCCCAGTACAGTGCAATCACGAACAATAATATCAATGAAGAACAGTTAATGAATCAGAACCTCTAGTCATATGATTAATATTCAAGAAAGGTTTAGGTTTACAGAGAGAATATCTGATAAACAAAGTAAACCTATTGACTAGAGAATTATGAATGAGATCTAAACTGAAAAAACTCAATAATGTAACTAAAATACGCCTTTTATATGGCGCGTACAAGCTTAATGGGCTTTAGGCCCAACTATCAAATAACTATCAAATACTAACCATTCAACCCCTTATAAATGCTTTCTACCACTTTGAACACACAGGACTTTCAGTCCTAACAATCTCCCCCTAAAGTTGAATAAAGCATTTATCAACTTGAAAACTTCAGGTATTGATCTTCTTCCCCTCTTGAATCTTTGAAGAACTTTGGTGTTGCATGTCTTCATGTCTTTCCATGCTCCCCCTTGAATAAAGCTCTTGGTCTTCATAATTTCAACTTTGTAACCAGATTCAATGTACAGTAGCCTCGACTGAATGCACTATCAAGCAGCTTTCAACTGTAGAACCTCAACACATCGGATCAGCACACAAGAAAGATAATGTGCGAGTTACGTGACATTCCACAGTCCATCTTCAGTTTAAAAACAAAGAATCTGTCTCTGAACCGCGAGTTGAATAACTTTCAGCTTAAGAACTTGTTTCAATCAGCTCATAGAAGGAACAAACTTGTAGCAGACACCACATGATACGGGATAGAAGAACCAATAAAATATTTCCTGCTGCAATCTTTGAATCCAAAGGCTTTTCACCCTTAGATTTAAGTAAGATTAGACTTTGAAATTGAACTTTGTAAATCTCTCCCCCTTTCTGATGATTGTGAACATCATGATCATCAAAACTCTTCAATTTCAACACATTCTTTGATCTCCTCCTTTATGATGAACTAACAAACTCCCCTTTATGATAATTTTACATTCTCCGCCCTTTGATCTGAGTATCCGTCAATTCATGAAATGTATATATCTGAATTTTTTCAAATTCAGATATAATAGGAATTGTAAACCTGAATCAACAAATGATACAGTTAGTATGCCTGTAAGTAGCACGGAGCCACTTTGTACAACGGATGTACTTTGGAAAGGAGCTTTTGTGATATTCAGTCCCCAAGGCTTCCTTTCAATCATCGAAAAACTACAAAGGAATTTTCTATGAATGTTATGACAAGAAAACTCATTCCTTGTGTGTACGTGCAAGTGTAGAATGATTGAAGCTACTTAGCTTTCTCAGGCTCAAAAATGTGTAAATTGTTGAGACAGCAAGAGATATTACACGGACTCAATGTGCATGAAAGAGGTGCGAAGGTGGGGCAACTTTCCTTCTTTTTCAATATCTAAATCTTCCGATTGAAGACTAGATAGCAGATATGCTGCGTCCCCAAAGAAAATGAAACATTTCTTTGTTAATAAAGAAACGAGTGGTTGGTGGGGTTATTGCAAGAGTTGGCATGGGCTCACTGCTTGTTTCAATGATGGTCACCAAAGAATGTGAACAAATCAGTAGATGTGGCTGCCCGGCTCAGAAAGTGTTTGGTGCAGAGTTTTCATATTCTTTTAACTATGTTCTCACACCCGCTTTCTTTTTGTCATTAAAGCTCACTTCTAACCAAACTCTCATTTACATTTTACTGCTCAGCACAATGAGAAAAACTCAACCAGATGAGTTATCTCCCCCACTCTTTGATTTAAGACCCCTCACCCCTCAACCACTCAAGGATAACTTCCGGGGTAGGAAACACTGGTTAACGTGAATCCATGGAAGTTATGTTTAAGTTCTCATACAAATCCCATGTAAGTCCTAAAAAATAATAGTTGCTCAACAGTTTAACTGAACAGTTAAGTACAAAATGTATGATAACATTGTCAAAATGTATGCTCATGAGATTTGAGCAATTGAACTTTGAAGATTTCTCAAAACAAAGATATTGAATGAATGAAATGAAATCAAGAGAATTGTTTTGAGAATCTGACAATGTATCAATCAGATCAAATAAAATGGTTAGGGTATCAAAGAACTGTATATTTTGTTTATATGAACAAATATAAACAATTTAGCAATGAAAGCACAAATTTGGAAATGATGATTGATGCTCAACAATATTTGAAAACAAACGGGAGTATTACCATCGAAAAATTGGTTCGTTATAAGACATGGTAATAACAATTTCAAATGAAGTACTGAACCGGTGTGTATGAATACTTTACAGTATAAAGACAAGATAATACGCAAGTATTAATCTTTGGAAACACACGGTCAGTTAAACATTAAAGTTCAAAATTGAAAAACATTTAAAAGTCACACTTCTAAAATCATAAAATCTTTTGAGAACCAGAAGTGGTTTTAACTTTTCAGAAACCGTTTTTCATGTTCGAAAGTTGTTCTTCTTTCAAACAATCAGAGATATAGATCAGAAGATATTTACCTTTAAGTTCCTCCTCAAATCATGATGTAATGATTTATACTCTAATAAGCTCCCCCTGGATATTTGCAAAATATCCATACTTCTTAACTTTGAAAAAGTCAGCTGCAGAAAATAGTTAAAAATCCAAGTTCTTATTTGAATTAATCAGAAGTCATAATAAATTTACTCCCCCTGAAATTATGCATCAGTAGATCTATCAGTGAAAAATTACAGGATAGAGATCCACAATTCCTTCTGGAATGTAGTCCGTCATATCTCTCTAATGCATATTTCAGAATATATAAGTACTCCCCCTTGAAGGTTGATCTTCTCATTTCATCCCGGGAGTATCTTTTCTTTAAGCATTGAAGCACGGGTCCTGATCTGTCATGTGATCAGAAGCCAAACTCCGTTGAAGTACGGGTTCTAAGCTAATTTACTTAGAAGCCTTAGTTCTTCTACTCCCCCTTGACAGTAGATGCCTGCAACACAGAATCAATTTTAGGCTTTGGTACCCACTGGTATTTGGGTCCATGAATGTTAGTTGCAGTTCGAATGGGAGTAATGGAATAAGAACCATACCAGTAATGATCACTAGTCTTGTGAATAGGATCATGTGTACGGCAATAAGAACAATATTATTTCTTACCTGACAACCTGATTAATTGATCTCTCGGGTAGATATGATCAGGTTTACCTTTACACGTATTGTTCTTTTTGGTTTTGTGTGTATGTACACATGATTTCTTTCCTTTCAGCTCATCTTTCTTCCCATCTTTCTTCTCATCTTCAACTGATTTCTTTCTCCAGACCAATTCTTCTTCTTTGTATCTCCTTCTTCTATGATATGTACCTGAACCATCTATATTTCTATCATAGAAAATGTTAGTACTTCGAATCTGATTAACTGGTTTAACTAACCTTTGTAAAGAAACAGTTTTCTGATTTGAATTTGATGTTGTCTTTTCAAGCTCTTTAATCTTTGAAGCAAATATGTCTCTTTCTTTGACAAGAAGGTCAATCTTCGTTTCACATTCAGACTTCGTTTTATTCTCTTTCAGCACACTTTCAGATAGTTCAGATAGCTTCTCAGTGAGCTTTTTGATCTCAGCCTCAAATATGCTTCTTTCTTCTTCAAATCCCTCCTCAGCATTATTTCTCTGGCTGGATATTTCTTTGAAGAATCCCACATTCTTTTGTTCAATGACTTTCTTCTCTTTGGCAAACTTTTCCCTTTCCAGAATGATTACTTTCTCAAAATCAGAAACTTGCTGAGAAAGTTTTATACACTTAAGCTCAACTGCTCCTTTTCTTCACAACTATTTCTGGAAAAAGCTGAGAACTTCTTTGCAAATGATTTCTCTTTAGTCTCAAAATCGGATTTGTCTTTTGCAATCTTTTGCTCCAAATCAGATATTTTCTTTTGAAGCTTAGCATTAGCATCCTCCAGACTCTTAGTCTTCTCATCATACTTTTCAACAGATACTGCTTGCTGGATTTGCACAAGCTGATATTCAAATTCAGAGATCTTTTTTTTCAGCTCAAAATTCTCATATTCCAAACTCAGTAT
The DNA here is from genome assembly GCA_954870635.1 of Arctium minus. NCBI lineage: Eukaryota > Viridiplantae > Streptophyta > Magnoliopsida > Asterales > Asteraceae > Arctium > Arctium minus. The sequence continues at coordinate 74,022,224 of OX941086.1, forward strand.
TTTCTCATTATTCTGCCCAGAAGTCTTTTTCAGAAGATCTTCATTAATTGTCTTTAATGCACTAACTTCTTATTTCAATATGTTGCTTTCATCATTATATTGTTTTGATCTCTTCGAGTAGAACTCAACAGCTAGAACAAGATTTTTGTTCTCTAATTCGAGCTTGTCAATCTTTACTCTGTCCTCATCATTAGAAAAATATCCCATCTTGAATGAGAAATCAGCTTGATATGAATGATCGTTCCCAAACAATTCAAAAAAATTTGATTAAAAGTCAAACTCAGATCACCACAAAATAATCTCAGAAAAATTCTATTTCTGGAACTCTCAAATCACTGAAACTCTGAAGTACGGGGGCTGAAAGTGACACTAACTATAACTTAAAAACTAGCAAGGACTAAAAGTAATAAAAAAAATTAAACTTAAAAACAAGGACTATAAATGACAAATATTAAAACTACTAACTAGAGGGACTAAAAGTGTAAAATTTAAAACTTCTAACGTACTTAACTGAAAACTAACGGAAAAGGACTGAAAATGAAATAAAACCAACCAAACTAACACACTAACCGGACTAACGGAAAATGGACTAGATAGTAAAGAAAATTAACGGCAAACTAACGGAATTCGTTAGTTACTATTCATCATCTTCTCCAACTAGACACACCTGCAAAACTCGAAAACGGTTAGAAATTTTCAATGCAAGACGATCGTTAAAGCTCCCTGATCAGTCCTTAACAGATTAAAAACTCAATCGGTCAACCCACGATCACAAACGAGCCAACCGAAAACTTTTCGGAAAACGATCGAAAACTTAAAAAATCAGTATGGGTTAAAACTTTTCGACCAAAAATGATCGGTTATGTTCCCTTAAGCTCCCTCAACTGATTAAATCTCGAAACAATCTCTCAAACTCTCGAACGAAGCAACCGAAGATTTTTCGGAAACCAAACGAGAATTTAAAAACTTGAAATGGGTGAAAATTTTACGATAAAAAACGATCATTTAAGCTTTGTAAACAACCCTTAATGATTTAAACAAGAAAAAATTCGTCCACGATCTCTATCGAATCAACCGAAAATATTTTCGAAAACCGATCGAAACTTGAAACTTGGTGAGCTTTTTGTTGAGATAGAGATACCGGTCAAGACCCCGAGATATAGGGATACCGGTCAAGACCCCGTGATATATTTCACCCCGGGCGTTTACAGTCCGGTCGATAGGCACCGAGCGTTAGAGACCGGGAGGATATTAGCGACACACCAGGCTTTAGCTAGACATCGGTCGAAGGAGTGAAACCGGTCGAGACACCGGGAGTTCAAGGTCCGGTCTATACTGGACACCTGGAGTTTAATGATACCGGTAGATATATATATATATATATATATATATATATATATATATATATATATGTGTGTGTGTGTGTGTGTGTGTGTATGTGTGTGTGTGTGTGTATGAGTGCGATCTATATATATATATATATATATGTATGAGTTGATGGGAACGAGATATATATATATATATATATATATATATATATATATATATATATGTGTGTGTGTGTGCAATGTGTGGCTACGAGAGATAGTTAAAGAAGATGGAAAAAAAATGTACCTCATGTTATCATGTGCATGCAATGTACGGATAGCTTATGTATGTGCATGCATGTAAGCCACTTTAGTTGACTAACAATTAAAAGTTTACCAGTACAGTGCAATCACGAACAATAATATCAATGAAGAACAGTTAATGAATCACACCCTCTAGTCATATGATTAATATTCAAGAAAGGTTTAGGTTTACAGAGAGAATATCTGATAAGCAAAGTAAACCTATTGACTAGAGAATTATGAATGAGATCTAAACTGAAAAAACTCAATAATGTAACTAAAATACGCCTTATATATGGCGCGTACAAGCTTAATGGGCTTTAGGCCCAACTATCAAATAACTATCAAATACTAACCATTCAACCCCTTATAAATGCTTTATACCACTTTCAACACACAGTACTTTCAGTCCTAACATCTTTTGTATCTGTTTTGGCCATGGGTATTTAAGGCCCTTGTGTCTTGTCTTGTAGAAGAACGTTTGCGCTGATATTGAATCATATGAAGCTTTTACGTCTCACTCTTTTTCTCTACTTTCTCTCTCTAGTGTTTTAGATCGATCTTGGTTTATCAATTGGTATCAGAGCCAATCTAATTCTGAGAGATTTGAGAGAAACGATTTTCAATCTGAATTTGTTATTAATTCAGAGAATTTGATCGATTTTCTTGATCTTGATCAAGAAAATCTCATTCCCTGATTTTTTCACAAATTTGTACTGAAATTTGATCGGATTTCCTTGTGATTTGATTCGTTGGATTCGTATTCATAGATAGATCATTTTTGTTTCACATCAAATTGCTAGAAATTCAGTCTTTGAAGATCAATTTTAGGAAATTCGTGGTTTTGGACTGTTCGATAAAAGGTTTCTGTTTGATTCTCCAATTTTTGTTTCTGCTGAATTTGTTCGAATTGGTTGTTCATTGTGGTTAGAAATCAGGTTTGGATCATATCTGAGTGGGCATAATTCATCAGATTCGATTCAGTGTTCGATTTAGAAGTATTTCTTGATTATGCGCCAGATCTACGTTTTGCGCCAACATCATCAGCTTGAGGTTTTCATCAGCATCAAAGTCATCCAATTTTGCGCCAGATCATCATTCTTTTACGCCAGATTCATGTGTTAATAGTGTTTAGCGCAAAGTCACTTTTGCGTGTTCAGAGTTTTTCGCAAGATAGCTTTTGCGCCATCTACACTTAGCGCAAAGTATCTTTTGCATGTTCTGAATTTCTCGTCAGCTTCACTTAGCGCAAAGTTTCTTTTGCGTGTTCTGAGTTTCTCGCCAGCTTCACTTAGCGCAAAATTGTCTTTTGCGCTACTGCCTTTAGCGCATTTATAAGTTTGTGCCAGTTTCAAACTTTCATTTTGGACTAACGATCATTTTTGTCAAGTTCTTTTTGTAACAGGATGAAGGCACCAATGTTGTACAAAGGAAAATATGAAGAGTGGAAAGTTAATTTTTTAAACTTTGTAGATAAACATGAGTTGAGTTACTATATCAGATTATCATTGACTGAAGGTGAGATGAAACTTCAAATTCCAATAAAAGATTGTACTGAGGAACAAGAGAAAAGACAGAGAGCTGATAATATAGCTAGAAATTATATGTCAGACAGTATTTCTCATGAAATTTCTAGTCCAATGAATATTCCTAAAGCGTCAAGGAAAGAGATATGGGACTATCTTGAATGGATGATGTCAGGGCCAAAGGTTTTATTAAAAGCAAGAGAATTGGAAGTTGAGAACTCTGAATTAAAAGGAAAGATTTCTGATTTGGAAGCTAAAATTCAGAAGCAAGATTCTGTTGAGAACAATGAGAAGAAATTTGAGGATTTGAATAGTACAAATGCTGATCTCCATAAGAACATTTCTAATCTGAAAGATGTTAATGCTAAGCTTCAGAAAAATATATCTGATTTGAAGCAAAAGCTTGTCAAAGACAAATCTGTTTTTGAAAAGAACAGATCAGATTTTGAGACTGAAAAGAAATCATTTGCAAAGAAGTTCTCAGACTTTTCCAGAAAGAGTTGTGAAGAAAAGAAGACAATTGAGCTTAAGTGTATAAAGCTTTCTCAGCAAGTTTCTAATTTTGAGAAAATAATAATCTTGGAAAGAGAAAAGTTTGCCAAAGAGAAGAAGGCCATTGAACAAAAGAATGTTGGATTCTTCAAAGAAATATCCGGCCAGAGAAATGATGTTGAGAAGGGATTTGAAGAAGAAAGAAACATGTTTGAGACAGAAATAAAGAAGCTTACTGACAAGTTATCTGAACTATCAAAAAGTGTGCTTAAAGAGCAGAAAACGAAGTCTGAATTCAAGAAGAAGATTGATTAGCTCATTGAAGAAAGGAACGGTTATTCTTCAAAGATCAAAGAGCTTGAAGAGATTATTTCCAAGGTGGTGGTGACTGAGCAAACGACTCTAGAGTCACATCTGAAAATTGTTTCTTCAAGAAGGTCAGTTAAATCATTTAATCAGATTCGTAGTACTAACCTTTTCTATGATAGAAATATAGATGGTTCAGGTACACATTGAAGAAAAAGGATATACAAAGAAGAAGAATTGTTCTGGAGAAAGAAATCAGTTGAAGATGGGAAGAAAGATGAGCTGAAAGGTAAAAAGTCATGTGTACATGCATCTGATGTCAAGAAGAACAATGCGCGTAAAGGTAAACCTGATCATATCTACACAAGAGATCAATTAATCAGGTTATCAGGTAAGAAAAATTATTGTTCTTATTGTCGTACACATGATCATGTTTACAAAGCTAGTGATCATTACTGGTATGGTTCTTACTCAGTTACTCCCATTAGAACTGCAACTAACAAACATGGACCCAAATAACAGTGGGTACCAAAACCAAAGACTGATTCTGTGTTGCAGGCACCTACAGTCAAGGAGGAGTAAGAGAACAAAGGCTTCTAAGTAAATCAACTTAGAACCCGTACTTCAACGAAGTTTGACTTCTAAACACAACAGTTTAGGACTCGTACTTCAGTGATCAAAAGACCTTACTTCTGTGCTGATAAGAGATTGTCCTCCATTACTCGAATGAGGAAATCAATCATCAAGGGGGAGTACATACTTGTCTGAAATATTTTGCATCCGATAGATATGATGAACTACATTTCAAAATAGAATTGTAGATCTATATCATGTGCTTTTTCACTGACATATTTTAGATGCATAATTTCAGGGGGAGTTAGAAGTTTTTGATTTTAGGGGGAGTTGTCAATCTTCAAAGACCTAATCGACTTATTCACTATTATCGAAGACCCTTATGGTGTAAAATATAGAGATGCTTCTGGTCATCATCGTTTTATGAGGTTTGAATAAATCAACAAGTATTCAGATGGCACCTTAAGGTTATCAAATTTCAGTTGGAGCACAGACTGAAAGATGCTGAAAAGCGGTTTATGGAATCAAGAAGAACTCTGTTTATGATTGGTAATGCTGAAATCAGTCTTCTCAGAAGAACTTTGAACTCAATCATGGAAAGATTAAATTTCCGTGCTACTTTAAGACGCTTAGAGGTCCTAATCAGGTTAAACAAACATCATAGAAGACCTGAGCGCCATTGATTACTAAGGGGGAGATTGTTAAGTCTGATTTTGTAGTAATCAATGTAATTATTACTTGTGGCCTTAACTGTTGTTTAGCTAGTCTTTTGTATCTGTTTTGGCCAAGGGTATTTAAGGCCCTTGTGTCTTGTCTTGTAGAAGAACGTTTGCGCTGATATTGAATCATATGAAGCTTTTACGTCTCACTCTTTCTCTCTACTTTCTCTCTCTAGTGTTTTAGATCGATCTTGGTTTATCAGTTTGGTTTCAAAAAATGCTTTGGATGGAACTTTTAAGAACTAATGTGAACCAAATATAGCATATGAAATGTAAAGATAACTTTGCAGAATGCATATCCGAGAACTTTGATATAGCATGGAAAGCCCCTATATAAATCAAAATGGTCAGAAACTTTTGGTGGATTTGTTACCAAAAGATGTTCAACAGGATGAGCCAATCACCATTTCTTGTACATTTGATTGTGGAAAAAGAAAAAAAATCAAATTCAGATTCATAAATAATACCCTTTGAGAAAAACCTCTTTCGTTTCAAGATGCTAAGAATCATATCCCAAAAACTCAGAAGGAATCACTCTTTATCATACTTTCTATCACTTTTGGAATCAAACTTCACATATTCTTTATCTATTGAAGAATAATTTTTCTTTCATGACATAACCATTGATGCTTGCACTCGCGTTGGCATATATCTTTTTGTTTGTCTTTGTTATTCAATCTAACCCCCAAATAGGTAGGTTAATATCCTGAAAAACTAAGAAGCAGTGTTCAAGGGACTGGTACCAAAATTACATTTCAATCTTATAGAGGTCAATCATTATATATGATTTATTAGTGGATTCAAATCTCAAATAAGACCTTTATCTGTTGGAAAATTTTAGTAAAAAATGTGGTTTTTTACTAACTTTGGACACATTTAAATACATGTATATGTATTGTATATATCTAACTCTTAGTGGGTTTGTGTTCTTCTATATGAGAGCTTCGAGTCAATATATTATGTGTCCAAAACGGAATATGTGTGAATGAGATATCGATGCTCAAAGTTGAGTGTTTGGGATGAAATTAGCAAAAATCAAGTGGGTGTGGATTGTGTCCCACATTGGAAGGAGTAGTAAACATTTTAAGGTTTATAACCATGAATGTGGGAGGAGCTTACAAGCTCTTGTTTGGTTTTACTCCAACACCTACCCGCGTGCAGGGGGGGTGCCGATTGAGACTTTCGTAGGCTAAAATCGGCGAACTTGTGCATGGGCGCGACCTGCGGACACGAATGCAGATCCGAAATCCTGTGCTCGCGCAGCTTGGTTTTTGCGAAACTTTAAGGGTTGTGCCGCGAGTTTACCCGCGTGGCAAACCGAAGATACTGATACAAGACAAAAAATTCTCTAGCATACGTTTTCTCACCTGCGAATTTTCAGGCAAGTGGTCATCTCCGGCAGTTCAACTGCTTTGGCTGTTGTACCCTGGGAACATATGGCGAATTTGCTTAAGGGAATCGTGTCATACACGAGCCTCAGCTTCGTTTGAATCATCTTCGGTTATTCGTTTATATTTATCATCAGTTGATTCGTCAAGTTTCTTTTGTATTCGTATTATTACTAATCATTTGTTAATTTTGTAGTTTATTACATAAGTTGTAATATTATATGTATTATTAAAATACATATAGAGAAAATACTAACATTATCTTGGGTTTGCATGTGAACTCATTAATGCATTTAATCATTATCAATGGTCCCTGGTGAGAATTGGAAGAAAATAAAAGATTTTGGTGGATTCACCTTCTCTTGCTGGTGGTAGTTTGGAGAAACTGAAAGTTGTCTGGAGGCGATGAGTGAACAGAGATTGGCAGTAAGGAGGTTATAGGCGAGTTTACACCCCCTAAATCTAATCGCAAGTCTACGGCGGATCAATTAATACATACGGTAAGTACGAGTATCGAACCAAAGGAACTAGGAACTGAGTATCACAATGACTATATTCACTATCAACTGTATGGTCAAATTTGAGGTTTTATGAATTGAATAATTAAAGTTCAAATTAAATGATGGGAACATAAAAAATCCATACAATTAAGGCAGGAACTTTGAATGAAGAAAACAGTTGGGAGTCGGAATCCTAATGGATTTCGGTTTCACCATAGAACATTGCAATTTAGATAATTATCAAGTTACACAATCAATGAATACACAACCACACAAATACTTGTTAATCTCTCCCGATTTATAATGAATTTATCTCTGAAAAATAATGTTTCATCTCTCGATCTCAACAAAGAATTTCTAAGTTATCTTAAGCACATGACTGTTAAAATATTAGGGTTTAATTGGTATATCTCTATCCAAGTTCTCACCCTGGGCATACAAAATACCAATCCAATCTCAGTTTACTTTTCTCAAAGATAATTAAGATCAATAAGTCTGTTGATAGTTGATCTGTTTGTTGGGAACTGAAGAATTCATCAAGTATGGTTAATGCTGCTGGTTCAAAATTACTACTGCTAGAAGACTTAAAGGTTAATACTGCTGAGTGTTACTACTGCTAGTTAGTTACTACTGCTAGTCAAAGTTAGTGCTGCTTGAACAAAGTTAGTACTGCTTAGCTAGTTAATACTGCTAGTGGTTAGTGCTGCTTAGTAGTTAATGCTGCTAGAAGGAAGTTAATGCTGCTGAAGATTAATACTGCTTATATGATGAAGATTCGCATGAAAGGATATACATGGAAGCTTAGAGATATACATGGAAGATATACTGAAGATATTTTATTTATTGTAATTATCTTTGTATTCAGTATATATATTGTATAGTTTAGAATAATGAGATAACTTTTGTTTTTCATTCTTTTAGAGAGAAAATCAACCTCAAGGCATAGATCCTAATTCTAGAGAAGTAGAATTCGTATTGGTGAGCCTGTTCATCAATATTGAGGTTGAGTGTGTAATCTTGTAACTTCAAAGCATTCAATACAAGTTTACAGTTTGTTGATTATATTCTGTTTTTATTTTCTGTTTGATTAAATATCAAAGTGTTATTCCGCAAACTTCTTTGATATTGTTTCTGAGAATTAATTCTTGTTGAGAATTCGATCCTGACAAGTGGTATCAGAGCCTAACTCTCTCAGAAACAGTTATTCATCATGGAAAATCTTACAGAATCAAGCAGTACTTTGGTTTCTAAGGTTCCAATGCTCAAACCAAGTGAGTTTGACATGTGGAAGATCAGAATCAGACAATATATTCTTCTCACTGACTACTCAATGTGGGATATCATTGAGAATGGTCCTTCTGAAGCTGGAAGGATAGGACCAGATGGGAAAAGACCTCCACCAAAGACAGATGGTGAGAGGAAGATCAGACAGACAGAGATGAAGGCCTTGAGCACTCTGCTCTTGGCCATTCCCAATGAATATCAGCATCAATTTTGCAACTGCACTGATGCTCAGATTCTCTGGAATGCTCTAGAGAAAAGATTTGCTGGAACTAAGAGCATTAAAATAAATCAAAGAGATGTTCTAAAGCAGCAGTATGAGAACTTCACTTCCACAAAGAATGAGTCTATGACTCAAACTTTTGATAGGTTCAATAAGCTCATAGGTGAACTGGCTACTGTAGGGGTGAAGATGGAACAAGATGATATCAACAGAAAGTTTCTCAGATCTCTTGGGGATGAATGGACTATGTACACTGTCTCATATAGACAGAGTGACAATCTGGAAGAGAAAGAACTTGATGATCTATACAATGATCTAAGAGTTTTTGAAACTGAGGTAGAAACCAAGAAGAAGCCCTCTGGTTATATTCACAATGCTGCACTTCTTTCAGCATCCACTGATACTACTGCCAATCCTGAAACAGTAAGTACTGTCAGTGGAGTAAGTTCAGAAAAAGGCACTGAAACTATATTTGAAGCATTTTTATCCAGTCATAGCAGCAATTCTCTGATTAATGATGATCTTGATCAAATTCACCCTGATGATCTGGAGGAGATGGATATTAAATGGCAGATAGCCATGTTATCCATGAGGGTGAAAAAGTTCATTAAAAGAACTGGAAGAAATAACTTCTCTCAAAGAAGAGAAGATGGAGCTGGTTTTGACAAAACCAAGGTGGAATGTTATAAGTGTCACAAGAAAGGACACTTTGCTAGAGAATGCAGGAGTGTTGTTCCAAACAATAACCACCAACAAGCTCAGAATGGAGGATACAATCAGAACAAGAATCCTGCTCAAGCCCTTGTTTCTCAACAAGGAATGGGATTTGACTGGAGTGATCAAGCTGAGGAAGTAATTCAGAACCAAGCTCTTATGGCAGAAGTGTCTGATCTCCCTACTGAGGTAAGTTCTAATCTTTGCACTAAATCATGCATTGACACTGTTACAAGATACAGGGATCACAATCAAAGTATGTGTGATGACCTCAAAAGATTAGAAAAGGACAGAAGAGATTATGTGTTAATAGTAGAGAGATTTGAAGAGCAAATCAAAGGCTTTCAAGCTAATGAACTTCAACACTCTTATGACACAAACTATTGGAAGTGGGAAAAGAATGAGTTAGAAACCAAACTGTCTAAATCCTTAGAAGAGAATAATAGACTGAAAGAGGAACTGTCAAAAGTTAAGCTTGATATAGACAAGTTTTCCTATGCTTCAAAAGCAATGGACTCTCTTCTAAAGGCTCAGATACATGATAAGATGAAGCCTGGTATTGGATACAACAGTACACCCCCTCCTTACAATAACAACTATATTTCTCCTTCATCAGACTTGTTAGAAACTAAAGAGAAAAAGGACTTGTCTGAAGAAGCTTTTAAGATAGATCCTTTGGATGAGGTAGTAGTTAAGGATTTGACTGAGAAAAGAGCCAGTGAGAACAGGGATAATAATGTGAGTAAAAAGATACCATTAGAAAACAATATTATCACCAATGAGGGATGTGGGAAAATCTGGGTCAAGTCCAAGGAAATAGAGAAGACTAACGGAAATGATAACAAGGTCCATTACAAACAAACCACAATTGTGAATCCTGGATCTTGTAAACAGTGTGATTGCAATAAAGCCAAGAGCCTAAATTCTGGTTTAAAAAGAGGAAATCAAAGAAACTGGAATAATCAATGGGCTCAGAAACAAGGAGTTGATCTGAATAAAATCAATAGACCAAAACCTTGTTTTATATGTGGCAAGTTGAATCATTTGGCTAAGTATTGTTACTTTAACCCTATTAACCAACAGATGAACTTTCAAAGCTTTGTGCAAAAATCTGTGGGTTATAGGAAGGCTGGAAAGAAACATGTGATAAAGAAATATGTTGAAAGTAAAGGCACTTTAAAGAAAAAGATTTTAAAAGAAAGTATCAAAATGTGGGTGCCTAGAAGTACTAACAGTATTAGTACTGCTAACAATATTAGTACTGCTAACACAGTTACTACTGCTAACAGTGTTAGTACTGCTGAAAATATTAATGCTGCTAATACTGTTAATACCTCTTCAAAGGTTAATACTGCCAACACAGTTACTGCTGCTAACACAGTTACTACTTCTAACAAGGTTAGTGCTGCTAAGCATGCAAGTGCTGCCAAGGCAGTTAGTACTTCTAAAACTAGTACTGATTCTAGCAAACATAGTTCCAAGCCTATTATTGTAACAAAGTACTCCAAGAATGAGGAGTTAAAGTTCAAAAATCTTGTCAAGAAAGAATGCAAATATTTTGATGAGAAAGGGGTACCCAAGACCACTTTGGCTTGGGTTCCTAATTCATACTAATTGATTTATCTAATGTGCAGGGCAACCAACAACTCAAGGGAAAGAGCATTTGGCATGTTGATAGTGGTTGCTCTAGGCACATGACAGGCAACATGTCATGCCTTCAGGATTTCAAGCATATCAATGGAGGACATGTTGCATTTGGAGACAATCTTACTGGTGGTAAGATAAGTGGAAAAGGTAATGTCACCAAAGGTAAGATGACATTTGAGGATGTCTACTATGTTGATCAATTAAAGTACAACCTGTTAAGTGTATCACAGGTTTGTGACAAACAACATAGTATATTATTTACAAATACTGAGTGTATGATCCTTGCTCCAGGGTTCAAGGTAGTTGATGAAAGCATGATACTACTTAGAACTCCAAGGAAGGACAATGTTTACTGTCTAGATATGGACAATGTTGATAGTACTTCATCTCTAAATTGTCTTGTTTCAAAAGCTTCTGTAGATGAATCCTCTCTTTGGCACAGAAGGATGTGTCACATGAATTTCAAGACTATGAACAATCTTGTTAAAAACAACCTTGTAAGAGGGTTACCTTCAAAAGTCTTTTCATGTGATGATCATTGTGTTGCTTATCTTAAAGGCAAACAACACAAAACTTCTCATAAGACCAAAGAGTTAAATTCTGTTTCTACTTGTCTCCAGTTATTGCATATGGATCTGTTTGGTCCTACAAATGTTATGAGTATAGGCAAGAAATCTTACTGCTTGGTTATTGTTGATGATTACTCCAGATTTTCTTGGGTATATTTTCTAAGGACTAAGGATGAAACAAGTGGTCTTATCAAATCCTTTATTCTAAAAATTGAAAACCAAACTAATCAAAGAGTAAAAGTCATTAGATCAGATAATGGAACTGAGTTTAAAAATCATGATCTAAACACCTTTTGTGAAGAGAAAGGTATTGAGAGGCAATATAGTGCTCCTAGGACTCCTCAACAGAATGGTATTGCTGAAAGGAGAAATAGGACACTAATAGAGGCTGCTAGATCTCTGTTGGCTGATTCAAAATTGCCAATTACCTTCTGGGCTGAAGCAGTTAATACTGCTTGTTATGTCCAAAATAGAGTTCTAGTGTTCAAGCAAAAGAACAAGACCCCATATGAGCTTTTAAATAAAAGAAAACCTTTCATTGGTTTCTTCAAACCTTTTGGGTGTCCTTGTACAATTCTCAATACCAAATCTCACTTAGGTAAGTTTGATAGCAAAGCAGATGATGGATTTCTTGTTGGATATTCATCTCAGAGTAAGGCCTACAGAGTTTTTAACTCATCTTCAAGAATAATTGAAGAAAGTGACAATGTCAAATGCAATGAGAACACACCAAATCCTGTTGGGTCTGGACCTCAGTGGCTATTTGACATTGATTCACTAACTAATTCTTTTGGTTTCAGTAGTGATGATTCTACAGGAACAGGATGTGGAGGATCAGGGATCACACAAGTTCAAGAAAGTATATCTAAATCTGTGATTTTTCCCATACCCACAGTAAATTCTGTTGAAGACTGTGAAAAGGAATCATTTACTGGACCAAGTCAGAGTGAAGAAGACACTAGAGATGAGGAGACTCAAGAAAATAATGAAGTGGCATCTGAAAACACTTCAGTTGAGTTGCATGACTCTAATCTAGAGGCTGGACTGAATGAAGAACCTAGTCATAACACCAGAGTTCAAAAGAATCATCCTCCACAACTGGTAATAGGAGATATCTCTTCTCCTATGATGACTAGACATCAAAGAAGGCTTCAAGAAATGCAAGATCAACAGCATACAGTCCTTTCTTGTTTTCTATCCCAGCTTGAGCCCAAAAAGACACATGATGCTATGAAAGAATCTAGCTGAATAGAAGCAATGCAAGAAGAACTGTTACAGTTCAAGCTACAAGATGTATGGGATTTAGTAGAGCTTCCTAAAGGTCACAGAGCAATTGGCACAAAGTGGATTTTCAGAAACAAGAGAGATGAAAGAGGTATTGTCATAAGGAACAAAGCAAGGCTAGTGGCTCAAGGATATACTCAAGAAGAGGGTATAGATTATGAAGAAGTTTTTGCACCTGTGGCTAGGATAGAAGCAATCAGATTATTCCTAGCCTATGCTTCTTACATGAACTTCAAAGTCTATCAAATGGATGTAAAAAGTGCTTTTCTCTATGGATCAATTGAAGAAGAGGTATATGTCTGTCAACCACCAGGGTTTGAAAACCCAAACTATCCAGACAGGGTATACAAATTAAAGAAAGCACTTTATGGGCTACATCAAGCTCCAAGAGCATGGTATGACACTCTGTCATCCTATCTCTTGGAAAATGACTTTGAAAGAGGAGTCATTGATAAGACTCTATTTATCAAGAGAAAGAAGAAGGATATCTTGCTGGTCCAAATCTATGTTGATGACATTATCTTTGGATCTACAAGAGACAACATGTGCAAGGAGTTTGAGGATCTAATGCATCAAAGGTTTAAAATGAGTTCCATGGGGGAACTTACTTTCTTCCTTGGACTCCAAGTTCAACAGAAGTCAGATGGCATTTTCATATGTCAATCCAAGTATGTGCAGGATATTCTAACCAAGTTTGGTTTCTCAGAATCAAAACCTGCCAGCACACCTATGGAAACACACAAGCAGATCACAGCAGATCTTGAGGGGGAGCATGATGGGGAGAAGAACAGTATTGAGGGGGAGTTAGAAGCAGAAACTGTTAATGCTGCTGAAACTTCACAAGCAGTAGTAACAGAGTTATCTCCAACAGAAATTGAAGTAGCTGAAATGCTCATCAAAGCAAAGAATGACACTCCCAAAACAAAGGGAGTGGTCATAAATGAAGGGGGAGAAAAAAGAGAAGTGAGCAAGAAAGATAACAGTAAGAAGCCAATGAACAAAGACAAAGGAAAAGCAAAGATGGTGGAATCTGATCAACCAGTCAAGAAGCAAAGGTTGGTTGAATCAGATGAAGCTCTAGCCCGAAAGATGCAGGAGGATATTGAAAAAGAAGAAAGAGTTCAGGTTGAAAAAGACAGGGAGATGGCAAAGGCTCTAGCTGCTGAATTAAATGAAGCTTATCAGAAAGGGCTTGAAACAGAGAAAGCTAAGCAAAGGGCAATAAGCTTGAGAAAGGCCATGTTAGTCAAATCAAGTGCAAAGAAAAGAAGACCTTCACAAACTTACCTTGCCACTCAGGAAAGAAACAAAATGATAACTTTCTTGAGGAGTGCTATTGGGGTAAAGAAAGAAATGTTTGTGAAGATGACTTTTGATCAAATCAGGGATCTTTATAAGAAAGAAATGGGGAAGCTGAAAAATAATGAAAAGGATAGAGTGGAGTTTGAAAAGAAGGCAAAGGAGAGACATGATGTGAATATACATCAACCATTCCCTGAAAGTGAAGAGGGAACTCCTATCAAAGAAAGGGCAGAGAACAAGGAAGAAAAGAAGAAGGAAGCTACTTTAGTGCAGGTTCAAAAGACTCTGAAAAGAACCAAAATGATGGCTAAAAGAAAGAAAAGTGTAAAGAAGCCTAGAGTAGAAGAAGAGCAAACTGTTACTGAAGAAGAAGAGGCACCTCAGAATGAAGCTAAAACTCAGGAAGAAATACCACAGAGTTCAGATGTAAACATGTACATGGTGGTAATGGATAAAATTCCAAAGCCTATTTCAGTTGAACCTGTTGGATTTAAACCTCCTGAAGTTATCCATTGGGATATTATGGAGGTGGATGGCAAAGAATACATCAGATTGAAAAGAAATGATGAGAAGTATGAAGTATACAACACCTGGAACAAAATTGTCAGAGAGTGTTCAAGATCTGATTTGGAAGAAATGTTTGAAGTGGGGATGAAAATTTATGCAGATCAGTTGAAAGCTCCAGGGTTACCTATAGTGAAGCTGGTCATGGAATACTTGTGTATGTTATTCAATCCAGAAGTAGTGAAGCACTTAATCAGAAATGTGTTCAAAACTGTTAGAGGATGGACTCTCTATGAAAGGAGTGGAGTCTATGAACTAGCATTGGATACTTTCCACATGGAGTACTACTTGGTGGATAGGGTCTACAAGCATACAAATCTTAAGCTTCATGCCATGTTGAATAAGAAGTTGGGTTGTGCACCAAATTCAGAAATGGCCAAGTATCTAATTCAGAGGACTATCAATCAGAGTATGGGACTGGATCCTAATATTGGAGTAGATCAATGAAGATTTTGGGAGCATCTGAAGAACTTGACTTCTCTTCCTAAAAGTCAAGTTAGGGGGAGATTGTTGGGAACTGAAGAATTCATCAAGTATGGTTAATGCTGCTGGTTCAAAATTACTACTGCTAGAAGACTTAAAGGTTAATACTGTTGAGTGTTACTACTGCTAGTTAGTTACTACTGCTAGTCAAAGTTAGTGCTGCTTGAACAAAGTTAGTACTGCTTAGCTAGTTAATACTGCTAGTGGTTAGTGCTGCTTAGTAGTTAATGCTGCTAGAAGGAAGTTAATGATGCTGAAGATTAATACTGCTTATATGATGAAGATTCGCATGAAAGGATATACATGGAAGCTTAGAGATATACATGGAAGATATACTGAAGATATTTTATTTATTGTAATTATCTTTGTATTCAGTATATATATTGTATAGTTTAGAATAATGAGATAACTTTTGTTTTTCATTCTTTTAGAGAGAAAATCAACCTCAAGGCATAGATCCTAATTCTAGAGAAGTAGAATTCGTATTGGTGAGCTTGTTCATCAATATTGAGGTTGAGTGTGTAATCTTGTAACTTCAAAGCATTCAATACAAGTTTACAGTTTGTTGATTATATTCTGTTTTTATTTTCTGTTTGATTAAATATCAAAGTGTTATTCCGCAAACTTCTTTGATATTGTTTCTGAGAATTAATTCTTGTTGAGAATTCGATCCTGACACTGTTGATAGTTGATCAGTCTAATAACGACATTAAAACTAATTCATATGCTTCATTGAATTGAAAACCTTAAAAATCCAAACTATATGTTCATATAGTTACTAATTCAAAAATCATCCAACCCCCAATATCTACCGATTAGTTCATGATAGGGGTGGTGGAAAACAAAATATCCAAGAGCAAAACCATCCATCTAGACATTGTTTCTCAATAATAAAACTAAAAGAATGTCAAAACTCCCTGATGTGTTGAATCTCCATGCACAAGTAATCAATAGCGGTGTTAATCTTTAATCGTATATGTTTCCTTCACTTTTGTTTCTCCAAAAAGCTGCAAACATATCCCCAAAATCGCCCCAATGGAACCTTAGGTCGAATAGATGATAACTCCCATCAAATTTGAGGCTAAAACAACATAAGGACGAAACAGTTGCGAATGTGCCTTCCATGCAGGTAAACCCGCATGAAAGTCACCCAAACACCTTCAGACCCGCGGAGCAGAATAAGCTCTCATACAACTCGCATTACATACTGTTTTGCTTGATATGCTCACTAATTCACTTTAAAACTCAATCTTGACTTGGTGAACTCTTCTTGTTTGTTCCAGCTCCAAATTTTCCCGTTTTCTCCATGTCTCACCCTTCTAAAAGCAGATTTCTTCCATTCCTCTTGAACTACTGATTCTTGTAATAATCTTGCAAAAACCTGTCAGAATTACATTTCATTTTCTTGGAAACTGAGCAAAACTATACAGAAAGTGGTAAAAGAATAATGCAAAAAATGGTGTTATCAACAGGGCGGTGGAGAACAAGGGAGGGCGTTGATGGGGTTTTTCTTGAAGGAGGGAGGACATGAGATGTCGTCACACACACACACATATATATATAGGAAAGGAATTAAAATGACCATATTACCCCTGAGTTGACAGAGTAATTGTTAGTGGTTACAGCAAGGAACTCAATCCATAACAAAAGGGAAACCACAATGATCATACATGTAATTATTTCGTTTCACGGATCCAATTCAAATTTTCAATATTCATAGTTATTAAAAAGAATATTTTGTAGACTTCACAACTTTGAAAAGTCAAATACATCATGGTTTATTGATCCCAATGGCATGTGAATATTATCGGTACTCACATATAATTAGTTAGGATTCTTGAAAATTAAAAGTATTAAAATCATATAACCAAATAATGTATATTTAAAGCATGTAATATCCAACTTTAGAAAATAAATTACAAAAATATTATGTAACAAAACGAAAATATAAGTTAAAAAGAGAGCAATGCAAGTAAATAATAATAACTATTCTTGATTATATTAACAAACATTTAAGTTCGCGTGAGACCAAACAGTTTTCGTGAGACCGGTGAGACCAAACTTTAAATTATGAAACTTCACACCAAAAAACTGTGAATGTAAAAAAAATCGAACTTTTCATAGGGAAAACACCGTAAATGTTAAGTTCACGGTGTTTTTCGCTGTGAATGTTCGTTTTTTTTACCTTCACAGCGTCTTCACTGTGAAGGTTCGGATATACCTTCACAGTCTTTTATCTGTGAAGGTTTGATTTTTTTAACTTGGTTTAGGTTTTTTTACCTTCATAGTGTGATTACATTATGAAGGTTTGAATGTTTTTTACTTTCACAGTGTTTCGGTGTGAAGTTTCATGTTTTAAGGTTTGGTCTCACGCGGTCTCATGGAAACAACTTGGTCTCACATGAACCTGAACAAAATGCGTTAAAATTTATATGTAATAAACTAATAACTGAAAATATGTATTCTGATAGCAATACATATATTGAATATAAAGGATATGTAAAATCTGCTATCCAAAGTCTAAAGAGACATCGCTTGATTTGTGTATTGATAAGACCATTCACTATTTCCCTACTTGAGTCCATTTTATTTTTTTTACCGCTTTTTTTTACCTACCTATAGTTTTTTTACAGAGATTATTTTCTTTTTTTTTCCAATTGTTTCCACGTGTAACCCATCAAACACAAAGTAACAAACTGATTAAATAACAGCTAAATCAACTTAACACTATTGTGTAAGTTATTGGTAACTTATAGTTTGGAACTTAATTAATCATTGGGGGATAGCTCAACTAGGTAGAGTTTGGGTTTGCTCGCAATTAGTTTCAAATTCAAGCCCCTTCAGGGTCATTGGAGGTTTTTCCAACTGTTGACTCCAGTGCTTTATAATATTAGTCGAGGTATACAAAAGTTGTTCCGGACAACAACATATCAGTAAATGGGTCATCATATGAGATGCTCACATATCAATAAGATGATGTCATCAATGTCATGTTGATTCCAAATGTCAACCATAAAACGAGTTCTGTTTTCGAGAGAGAAAGAAGTTCTATCTTTCTTTTCCCATGGAAGCTACATTTATAATTGAGGAAAACATAGGTAAAAGACATTAAACAAAACTTTAATATTTATTTTTATTAATTATACTTTTAAAATAAAAAATAAATATTTGATTTATTTTATACCGCATTTTCAATCAAGTTAAAGTAATGTCTTATTCCTTTGTGATCAATCCAACTTAAATATCATATTTTTGTGCATAATAAAAATTGTAAACAGTCGATCTCATAAACTTTTAACAACATACATTTAATATATATAAACAACTTTAACCACAAGGGTTGTGGCGTATTGGTTAACGCTCTGGGAGATGTGATGGAATATCCCATCTGTCTAGGGTTCGAATCCAGACTTGCACAACAATTGTGGCCACTGAGGTTTAATTAGGGTTGATGTCTTACAGTCATAATTTATCAAGGGATTAATTTAGGCATAACCTAGGACACACTTCCAAAAAAAAAAAACTGTTTTATATAAGATCTGTAGTGATTGTTGTTTTGAAATGCTATACATATTATGGGCCTCCTCCCACATGTGCAAATATTGCTATTGTTGACTTGAAAGGGAGAAGAATATTGATTGATTCAATCACCTTTTTATGACTTTGAAAAAGTTGGGTGTATTTTATATGCATTTTCATCTTACAACAAACATTAGGAATATTTTTAGATGATCAAAAAAGTAGTTGGTAGATACCAATGTTTGCTTAATTGCAACTTTTCCCATGAAAAAGAGATAATGATGTTTGTTTTGTAGGTCTCATATATTTCAATTATTATTTTGATTACTATTTTTTGGTAATATAGAAATGATAGTAGTGTTTGAAGTATCCTACATGATCAACTGTATAAAAGAAGCATAATTCATAACTTATATAAACAGCGCTTGTTGGATGAACCCTTAGTTTGAGGATAAAGATGGAGCCTTTATTGAATGTAATTCAAATTAAGAGATGCACGATAATAGGCAAGTTTTGTTTTTAGATGTAGCTAGACTCATACACCTGAAGCATAATTTTTAATTTTGGAAATGATAAGATCTCTTCTTTTCTACTTAGGTCATAAATATGCGTCATAGGCTCTTTCCACAGTACAACAAATACAAATGTTGGTTCTAGACTTCTAGACCTAGACCTTGTGTAATGTTAAGTTGTCTAACTACATCCACTATTAACTTATTTTTTCATATGGATATAACTTGGTAGGTTGGTCAACTTTGTTCTAGTAACTTTATGTAAGGTCTTTGTATATGATGATGTTTGTTGGTCCAACACATTTTGAAGCCCCATTAAATACTCTATTAAAATGGTTGTGGGCTTTCTAAAACATGAGATTTATTGATGATGATCATTGTGTTTAACTATTGTTTATATTAGGATTTTCTTATTTTGTAGTATGATATATGAAAGATATCATATACGTTAAGATTGTGTTTTTTAAAGGTCCATCCAACCCTATGGAATGACTTATAATTGTATCTTGATAATACGCAACATCGCATATGCTCCACACATCACGAACGTGTATTGTTTAAAGGTTTTTTTAACTTATTCGATAAGAATATTTCTATTATTCTCAAAACCGCGAATAAATATAGCTTTTCAGAATCCTCACAAAAAGCAAAAAAAAATTCAAAGAAGATCTTGTAAAAGTATTACGAGTGGATGACAAATCACAAGATGCCTTTTTAACTTGTTCTATCTTTTTGTAGATATGCAAACTTTATATAGCACCATGCTTGCTTGTTCCCTCTCTATCATGTTTCCATAGAAAGCAAAAAAAGTGTTCAATCATCACATTTTTCTAATCTAAACTATGTCATTGGCCAAATTGGCACTCAAATCTTTCTTAATTGGTTCACCTTCTTACCTGTAATTTGGCAATCAACAAAACAATGATTGAAAATTAAATAAATAAATCAGTATTAGTACATTATAAAATAAAAATTATAATAAAAAAATATTGAATATGATTATTTCAGTGTTATAAAACATTTCATATTTAAAATACGATATTATTAATCAAGAAATAAATGTGGAGCTCAAATACATTTTATTGTAAATTTCTTTTAATATTTTTCTTTCTGACAGGTTTCATGTTTTAAAGTTTTCAGAATTTATAAAATGAAAAATCAAGGCCCAGACTAATCCCTTAGCAATGAAACCGACTACTAAAGCATGCAGCCCTGAGGTTATACCCAGTGGCCACAAAGTTGCGAATGCAGGGAATCAAACCCGGGTTGAACGCTATAAACTCCCCAGGTGATTACCGCTACACCACACGCCTTGTGGTTTGTAGTAAAAAGATTAAAAACTAATAAGTTATTTAACCTTTTTTTTTACTTTTTTTTATAATAATATAAATCTTTTCTATTAATACTCAATGTTTTCAAACAGACAAAGAAATTAAAAACGTCATGTGTTAAAATAAAACTTCAAATAAATTTTATTTACATATATATATTTGAAGAGAAAAATATGGTTGTGAGATAGATAAAAACATCATTACGTGTCCTTTCTTGGATTGACATCAAGGTTCATTAGGGTCACAAAGTTGTGTTATAACGACAAAACAAGTTCATAATTTGTAATTCCATTTCATTCGGGTTTGAACGAGAATTGAACATGGGCTCCAGTTCATAGAAAAAACCCACAATAACTTGGGATATTTTCTTATGAGCATATTCCCATTACAAATATGTAAGGACCACTCTTTTTCTTCTCTATCCACAAAAACAACTACGCCAGGTTTGTTGTCCGTATTTCTATATATGACAATTATTAAGCATGTTGACCAAAAGAACACCAACTAGGTATCTTGAACCAACAATTACGCATCGAGCCTCACTGTGAATATAGGTTTCAGGTTAAAGATACATACGTCTTTTAAAGACAACGAACTCTCAAAATACACGTTTTTAATGTATTTCAAAAATAAAAAATACATGTCTTTAACGAGACCATAGACCCACCACCAACAACTTTGACGTTAGAACAAAGGAGACAAATATCTAATGGCAAAGAAAGCTTCGGGAGTGCTAAAAACAGGAATAAAATGATATGAAAGTTGTGGTCTTTTTACAAGTATGAGAGGTGCCAAATTTGACCTCCATATAAAACATGTCTATATAGTATATTAACCCATTTAAAGCCTCGATCCAATTGTGACGTGACCCCTTTTTTGGATCCTATATGTGGGGTACCCTAAGCCTATGAGCATATAATGCTTTTAGTGGGTTTATAAAGGTACAACCTTTTCCAAAATTGATGAAGAAGAATGCAATGATAACACTCGTACAAAACGCTTGCAAAGTGAAATATTTTGATTTGAAAATGGGCTTTGCTATAACCCCCAAAAGATTGGGTTAATTTCAAAGGGTTAATTTAATTCATATGAGCCTTTAAGGCCCACACATATAAGAAGGTGTAATGTCCAACCGTTCTTTTCTCTTTCTTTATTTTTTGAAACATGAATTTGGGTTTAGTTGAAAAATTTTATCCAAGTTCTGAATAATATTGGTTGTGCAAAAGATATGAAGATCGGGATCGAATCTGCTTAGGAGCGATTAGAAGACCAAGGTTTCTATTTCATTAAGACGATAACATCATCTTATCTATGAGACTTGTTAACACCAATGGACAATCATTTCAAAATAACTTGTTTTATTTTCCGAATAGTTTATATCTGAAGTTCAATTTTCTAAAACTTTCATATTTTTCTATGTTTTCAATACAGAGAAATATCTATTTCAGGAGTGTTGTAATGCTTACGTTTTTTTTTTCTTAATTTACAAATTTTAGAAAATCTAATAAGATATGTTGATATATCTTTTTGAATGTGTATTTTAATATTAAAATAATTAAAATGACGAAAAGAAAAAAGTCAATCTATTACTTTTTAGAAGTTAAAGAAGAGGGATCAACCTGAGTTCGTTATAAAAGTTATAATCTATCAAAAGACAAATATATTAAGGGTTGGGACAGGTTTAGTGTAAGAACCCAGATTTGTTAAGAGTTAGAACCAACATGTTCAACTATGGCTAATTTTGAAGGTTGTCATCGGTCCGGACCAAGGACAGAGGACAGAGTTGTTGTGGTTAGGACTCATTTAGTACAAGCAGTAGTTAATTATAGGTTAGATACATAAGCTCTATCAATTTATTTCTTTGTAGATAGAATTGTACTAGAAATCATAATTAATCCACTTTGATAATCAATATCAATATATCTGCCTCTCTCCCTTTCTCTCTCTCACTACAAGAAAAATGACCATTAGAGAAGGTTTTGTATTGTACTTGAATGTCTTAAAAGCTTCTCTGAAGGCCTTAGAGAAGCTTTTCAATTATGTTAAAAAGCTTTCTTATATAAGGGTAGCTAAAGGTTTAGGGAAGGATTTGGGAGGGTGTGCGTTTTATTTACTTTTAGAGACATTTTGTTGAAGCATTAGATACGCTTTAAAATTTTCTCTAAAGGTTAGCCAATTTCTCCTCAAAAGCTTCTCTAAAAGTATCTTTTAGTGACACTTTTCAACCATTTGTGACAGTTTATTAAAATAACTAAAAGATACTTTTAGAGAAGGTATATTGAAAACCTTCTCTAAAACCCTTGGTTTTAGTAACACTTTTCAAAACCTTCTCTAAAGGTGTCCTTTAGTTACACTTCCAACACATTCTCTAAAAGTTACTTTTAGATACATAAACTAAAAACTTCTCTAAAGGTACCCTTTAGATACACTTTTAAAACATCAATTCCTTTTCTAAAGGGGTTATATACAATATATAAATTTCATCCATATTTCACTTGTATATTTATATATAATTATATAATTATAATGAAATAATTAATAATATTAGTCAAGAATTTTATAAAAAATCCCTAAACAATACAAATTCATAGATTTGTTCTAGCTCAATTCATACATCAATCCAAATATATCCAAAAAAATGTGGATGAAAAATCCCCAAACAACCTAGTGTTCAATCTCAATTCATACATCAATCCAAGTTTATCCATAAAAAACATCCAAAATCATATTAGAATGTTTACCGATCTCGAGTCTTGGAACCATGGTAGTGAACATTTTGTGAAGCTGCAAAAGTCGAAAGTGGTTCACCAAACACGATCGACCTCACCATTTGACGCAACTCCGCCATTTCATCCTTCATATGTGAGAGATCAGATTGAGTTGAAGCAATATCAGATTCTGTTGAGGCAAGTCTAGCAGACATCTCATTGTGACTCAGTCGACCTGAAGAGTCGATGCTATATCGTGAATTCGTAGAGTCGCTCCTAGTGCTCGGGACCCTAGACCATCCCATAATATATGATGATCGTTTACATAGGACTTATTTCATAATCTTTAGATCCCGGGGGGGGGGGGGGGGGGGGGTTAAAGCCTTTTGATGATTCGGAGTGCTCAACATACCATTTAAAGCAACATATTTATGTTTCCCCCTATTCTCGAAATTTTTCCTTGACACGGTAAATAGACAAGTAATGTAATAATTGTGCCCAAAGTGTAAAGTTGATAGTTCAGGTGAGTTGTGTTAAAACCCCGAATGTAGAGGGGGCTAGTTGTAATTTTGGTAATAAAAGGTTATGCCTTAATACCCTAGTCGCCTACCTCTCTCATTTGTGGGCATAAAGCTAAAAGTGAGGAGAGGATTTGTGTGTGTTCTTGGTGTAGAGAAGTTCAAGAGATTTGGTAGGATTTCTTCATCAATCTCATCAAGGTAAGCCTTAGCTTGTTCTTTTGTGTTTGTATGAATTATTGGTGGGTTGTTTGGAGTGTGTGTTCTTGTTAATCTTTAGATTTTTGCATCTGTTAATTTTTGGGTTAATAAGTTGTCGATCGATTTAGAGTTAGGGTGGGAATCGACCCTATCTGATCTGGTGGTGAAATCGACCTTATGGTTTGTCGTTTGGGGAGAAAATCCTCTACCCTTATTGTTCGAATCGATCAGTATAGGGATTCCTCGTCCCTTTTATTCGACCATGGAAATCAGCGATGGAAACCCTTAGTCGCACCCGGGCAAAAGGGAATCGGGAGTCGGATCCCGATTGCGAGACGGGGAGACAGGGAGAGAGGGAACCCGGGAGTGGGAATCCCGGGAGATGAGGCCCCAAGTGGAATAGAACCGGCGAGACTGGGTTAGGAAGGAGGTCAGGTGTTACACCCTCAAATCTGGAAATAGCAACTAATTTAAAATTTTCTAAATACATCAATAATTGAGTCATCTACAAACACAATCTAAGGTTTAATCTCAATACACATAAATTTATTCTCTACATACCGTCTATAACAGAACGGGTGCTACTAAAACCCAATAAAGTCACTATCTATGAAGAGTTGAGCCTTAACTTTATGCAAGTGTAAGTGGTGACAAGTAAAAAGGCTAGGCTAACGCCTAGTGAGTCCAAGAGTTTTACATGAATAAATATATCTTTAAAAGAATGAACTTCACTTTAAACCATGACCAGTCAACTGATGTCCTTTAAAACATGGAAACGACTCTTTTCCAATATCATGCACTTTCAAGGGTGGACACCTCATTCCAAACATGCTTTATAATTTGATGCAACTTAGACCAACTCGAAACACAAATCATCTTCAAAACCATGTATACCATACGTTCGAAAACATAGACACTAGGTCCAATACTTACGCGACCGAAAAGGAACAGACTTTAATTACCAAAACACAGAGTTGGCATAATTCATTCAAACCTTAATATACGAGGAGGATGGTCCAATATTAAGGTCCTCATTTTCTGTCGACCATAAAGACCCAAAGAAAATAAAGTAGATCATCTTTATATTAAAAACAATGATAGCCGACAACGGGGGAACCCGTATCCGTGAGGGTGGAGGGAACACAGAGTATGCCACCCAACAACGTTAATCGCATGACATCTCCCGACATCACATCCAGGTGTCCCTACGACTTCTTTACAAGCCCACCCCAAGTAAAGTTGACCTTGATGGACATCCCGAAGGACTCCACCCCAAAGGCCCGACACACTTAAAGACTACCTCTCAGGCAATACTTCAAGTGGCGGAGGTCCTAGCGCCTACTTTGCCTGTAGTGCTACCAGACTCAACCCCTCCTAATGCATACTTGTAAAGTTTCCGGTCATAAAACATGGGTACTGACGGTCACCCGCAATACCCAATCGACCATCCAAAACTAACTGACTGGCGTGCCTAAGGATCCATTACAACACCGTCTAACGTTACATGACTCCAATTGAAAGACCAAAGCTCCCAAAACATGTAACTCACCAATGACACAATTTAAGCGTCATCATACTCAAAACCCACGATGGTTATAAATCCGGACAAATGTCCACACGTCTCATTTAGTCAAAACCGAGCCAAAGGCCCAACTCGTTACGTAAATACCCAAATAAAAGTTTATATAAACATTGAAACACGTTTGACCCGTTATTATGCAAACACGACCAAAAGTATAATTAACTCAAAACTCATCATTGGTTGGGACCAAACCATTTTCCAAATGAACTCATACCCTTATGTTTTCAAAATGCCTCATAACGCAATAATATGCATTTTCTGAAAAGGTTTATAAGATCAAATGCACAAAATGACACTTACGTCAATTGAACTCCAATTATATATGTAAAAGCATCAAATAAACATTTCAACATGATTTATTTGCCAAAATACCCAAAGATCCCAAAATGGGTGTCTCAACATGCTTATAAAACTAAACATTTCAAAATAACTAAAACTTATCAGCAGTTAACAATTTGAAGTAAAACACAAACATTTTAAAAATAAACATTTTGGCATGTACACCGTTTTCACAAATCAACTTGAACTCACCTTGCTAGATTTAAGCTAAATCTAGATTTCACCCCCAACTAGAGCTCCCTTGAAGAAATTTAAACTTTCAAGCCAAAACCTAGATCCAAACATTTTCAACCATAAATAGTCATAATCAATCACTTAGAATCATTCCCCAAACATTTTATACCAAAATCCCAAATGTGGCAAGAACCCTAATTTTGACCCAAAACTCCCAAAATCATCCAAACCAAAATTTAGATAAATCAAACACTAGGAAACCATCAATGGAGTATTTATAACTTATTTCATGGTTTAGAAATGAAAGGGATACACTTACCACTTAGGTTTTGATGAAAACCTAGAAAACCCAAAAATTCTTGAAGATGGAGTGATGATGATGAACTCCTTATCCTTGCTTCCACTCCACCACCAAATACTCTTGGATCTACCCAAAACTAACAATCTAACCTTGAAAAGCTCTCAAATACGAAACCATAGCAAGTTGAATCGCCAAAAACGGAGTTGAAATGAGAAAGTTATGGCCAAATGAAGAAAAACCCGATTTTATGCACTGCAGGTTTGGCGCGACCCTGACATGCGACAGTGACATTGTCACTGTCGCGGGCACTGTCGCACGAAATGTACTGAAAGTCATTAACATTGTTTCGGCCGTAACTTCTTCGTTATAGCTCCGTTTTCGCTCCGGAAAGGACCGTTGGACTCGTAATTGAATCATTTATCCATCAAGACTATAAAATCAAGGATTCAAGCCCAAAATCAAATATATTATTTTTCCTTAATATATTTGTTTCTGTATTAGCTTGAAATGATACCTTTCGAAAATCGGGGTGTTACAATACTCCCAACCTTGGAATGATTTCGTCCCCGAAATCTAGGTTCCCATAAACCTTACACGCAGAAGGGTTGCCATTAACCCATCTGCTAGCACCACTATCATGACCCTTGCACTAATATCCACGCCAATTGCCCCTCATAGGCGCATCACCCTCATAATCGAGCGAACACTTAACTCACCAAAATAACCTTTTCCTACAAGGTTACGGTCATCTCCCAACCTTGGGTGACAATTACCACCTCCAGGAAATTAGTGACTACAACTTCTCACTGACCAATTTCCTTCGGATCTAAACGGTTCCAAACTAAACATCAAAGATCATAACCAAACTTCCAAAATCCTCATATTTCAACTGATCCATTCCTAATGTTGATAAAGTTATCCTCCCAAGATGCACCAATGGGTCCTTCAGGTAGCTGGTTAACCCATAATCGACTAACACTCAACTCCGTTTCAACATACACCTCACAACATTCCCATAATAAAACCTTTACCGTCCCGGGAATGCTTATACACATCGGTACTTAATCATCACCGTTTATCTTTCTTATAAATTCCATCACCGAAAGGTCAATATTTCCCATGATCCAACCGGGATACATCCCAAACATTCCCAGATCCATTGACTCTAAGAAACAAGTCGACGTCTAGGTCTAAACGGTAACCTCGAAAAACGTGGGCATCCCACCCAAATTTCTATCCAGATGGATGGTCGCACTAAGGATGACACCAAACAGAGTGCTAAAAATCCCAAATCTTACGTTCCTAATAGACGGACCACAAGAATTTCCTTTGGTCGCAAAACCCACGAAGACGGTACACCATCAACATAAACCATGTTGTCATACCGACGACCAAACCACCAAAACGAACCAATCTAATCGCAGTTAATCACCTACGGCCTTATCCCGCATGATTACCGAAGTATAAATCATCCCTTAAACAACTGGGAAGACTTAAATCTATTATTTCCAATAATACAAACGCGCACAGATTCGAAAACCCAATTCCCAAAATTCAAGACTACCAGCAAGTCCGATCATCCCACGCTTCAACTCCCAAGGACTCCCTTAGTCCCTAATTTACAACTCCTTTCACGACGGGGTTTAAATCTATAGGCCCTATGAGTTCAAGGTTTTTCAACCAGTATGCCAATTTGAAATTTATAAAACTTTCAAATACATAAGTTCTATAACGATTAATCGTGCGGTAAAATACACTACCGTTCATTCGATAGGTTTCAAAATTGATCACCAACTCTACACATATAAAACCGTTTCTAAAACTCAATTGATCAGTACTTACGTTAATAAAAACGGTAACAAAAGTTGCGCAACAAAATTTTCAAATGGACTACCATGGTCCTAGCATGCATCATTTTATACTATGTATCAAAAATAATTTTCCGCACTATAACCTGTGCAACAAACTGTTTGTCCAATTAAAAAGGGAAATTCACAATTTCAACTTTAAAATATCCTCCTTTAAAAATACAAAACGTCGGAGGATAAAATCCCCAACAAGACCCATTTACGTCCGTTTATTTTCCTAAATTTAGAAACACAATAGGAACGTAAATAAATTTTTAAATCAGTTCAAATTTTAGGCCGCACAGACAAAGCACACTCACCCAAAGCGGTAACTACAACGACATGCAAACCGAAAATTCATTTCATGCATTGCGGAAAACTTATGACGGCAGAGTCAACAATTGAAGCACGTTTAGATCAACAACTCTATTTGAAGCAACATAAAACTTTTATACGTTTACTCCCACCAACAGTAAAATTTAATCCAATTACAACACGCGGGATGACATTTATTAATAGAACTTATAAATTAACTTACACAATAATGCATGCATACACGTTCCAAAATTTATCTACGCGACGCAAGATGTCGTAAGATAAGACACCATAAAACCCAACAAAATTCTTGTCATAAAACTCATTGATGCAAAAATCAAGCGGTGTCAAAAATTTAATTTCCCAACATCAAAAGCATAAAACGACAATAAGTCTAAAAATGTTAAAATTCTAAAACCACAGCGTACCATAAAATGATCATTTTCAACAACACTAACATGAGGCACGACGCCCAAAAGCTCGTAAAACAATATTCCATAAAATTCAACACAACTCGTACAGACTAAAATTCTCAAAAATTACTTACTCAAAAACGTGGGAACAACTCTTCCTTTAAGACCTTAACATACGTGGAGGAGATCCAATGTCAAGGTCAGAAAATTCCACAGTTGCTTGTCCAATACTCCAAATAATATTAAAACACGGATATTACAAGATCCGTAAATGGTGCTTGACACGAAACGGGGATAAAGAGATTTTCGGTAAAATATTTGCAACCACGTGCTACCATCATGCATGGTTAAGCTCATGGTTTAAAATTTGATGAGCACTTAAATGCTTTATCGAGACTTTATAATATAGCTCACTTTATGTTTTGAGAACATGAGAAACAATTTATGCAAACTTATTTTTAGAAATAAATTTAGTGCATGAATTTGGTCGGCACTCAGCATCTTAGGACTACACTCCTCCATTTTCCCGACACACAATTGTCATCTGGATGCATCGAACATCTTAGAGCCAAAAACCCACTAATTTGGTTAACTTACAATTTCTCCTCGAAATAAAATTGGTCTAACGAACTTATAGTTCTAATCCAACCAATAATTCCGACTCAAGATGATCAGCTTAATGCATCCATCGCACTTAACTATCACTTCAACGCGACATTGCTATAGACATCAATCTTTCCTTAGATTACTCGCTTAGAAACTTTCTCACTACCCCAACGGTCATCATACCAAGGTAGTTCAAGTATACACATGTAATATGTAGGTTCACCATAACACTGGCCAGGTGCCATTATGAACGTACCGTACATGCTCATCCTTGCGACCCTCAGTGAGTTTCCCGTTCCTAGCGACTCGATCAACTCCAAAATATCTTACCTTGAGGTACCTAGTGTGCAACTTCGCTTACAATTTCTTATAAAAACGCTAGTTTAAGTCTAGGCATCCTTCAATCAATACCTAATTCTCTCAAATTTAAGCTCTAATACCAACTTGTTACACCCTCAAATCTGGAAATAGCAACTAATTTAAAATTTTCTAAATACATCAATAATTGAGTCATCTACAAACACAATCTAAGGTTTAACCTCAATACACATAAATTTATTCTCTACATACCGTCTATAACAGAACGGGTGCTACTAAAACCCAATAAAGTCACTATCTCCAAACTGCATAAAAATTTTCCAACCACTTACACTTGCATAAAGTTAAGGCTCAACTCTTCATAGATCCTAGAACCAAACCCCAAAGGGAACCAGATGCACATGCCGACAAGTAAAAAGGTTAGGCTAACGCCTAGTGAGTCCAAGAGTTTTACATGAATAAATATATCTTTAAAAGAATGAACTTCACTTTAAACCATGACCAGTCAACTGATGTCCTTTAAAACGTGGAAATGACTCTTTTCCAATATCATGCACTTTCAAGGGTGGACACCTCATTCCAAACATTCTTTATAATTTGATGCAACTTAGACCAACTCGAAGCATAAATTATCTTCAAAACCATGTATACCATACGTTCGAAAACATAGACACTAGGTCCAATACTCACACGACTGAAAAGGAACAGACTTTAATTACCAAAACACGGAGTTGACATAATTCATTCAAACCTTAATATACGAGGAGGATGGTTCAATATTAAGGTCCTCATTTTCTGTCGACCATAATGACCCAAAGAAAATAAAGTAGATCATCTTTATATTAAAAACACTGATAGTCGACAACGGGGGAAACCCGTATCCGTGAGGGTGGAGGGAACACAAAGTATGCCACCTAACAACGTTAATCGCATAACACCTCCCGACATCACAGCCAGGTGTCCCTACGACTTCTTTATAAGCCCACCCCAAGTAAAGTTGACCTTGATGGACATCCCGAATGACTCTACCCCAAAGGCCCGACACACTTAAAGACTACCTCTCAGGCAATACTTCAAGTGGCGGAGGTCCTAGCGCCTACTTTGCCTGTAGCGCTACCAGACTCAACCCCTCCCAATGCATACTTGTAAAGTTTCTAGTCATAAAACATGGGTACTGACGGTCACCCGCAATACCCAATCGACCATCCAAAACAGACTGACTGACGTGCCTATGGATCCATTACAACACCGTCTAACGTTACATGAATCCAATTGAAAGACCAAAGCTCCCAAAACATGTAACTCACCAATGACACAATTTAAGCGTCATCATACTCAAAACCCACGATGGTTATAAATCCGGACAAATGTCCACACGACTCATTTAGTCAAAACTTTATGTAAATACCCAAATAAAAGTATATATAAACATTGAAACACGTTTGACCCATTATTATGCAAACACGACCAAAAGTATAATTAACTCAGAACTCATCATTGGTTGGTACCAAACCATTTTCCAAATGAACTCATACCCTTATGTTTTCAAAATGCCTCATAACGCAATAATATGCATTTTTTGAAAAGGTTTATAAGATCAAATGCACAAAATGACACTTACGTCAATAATATGCATTTTCAACATGATTTATTTGCCAAAATACCCAAAGATCCCAAAATGGGTGTTTCAGGAAGGCAGGTAGTACAAGGATCGGTTAAAGGAAAAGAGAAGGTGTGACTCAAAGCTTGACTTAGAAGACTTCCTATTTATTTACCAAACGTAGTTATTTTTCCTTTGAAATTCTCAGTTGTGTAATAAGTTGTTTCCACAAACGTTGAATTTTCCTTATATTGGTCACTTGGGGCCGGTTTGGCACTGATTTATATTAAAGTTGTTATGTAAATTCCTAGATCTATTAGGTAAATGACATGAATTTCATTGATCTTTGAATGATTTACAAGATTTGAAGCTTTCTCTCTCTAACCTCTCTCTAACTTTCTCTCTACAAATATAACAATGAAAGCTCTTTCTCCTAATGCTTAAAGCAAACTAATGTAACTCCTAATTACAAACACAATGACTAAACAAACTAAGCTATTTTGACTTTTTACATCTTTGACTTTTGACTTTCTTTGACTTTTCATTTACAAAGACTTTACAAGACTTTTACAATTAAATCTTGAATACAATAAATGCACTAACAATCTCCCCCTTTGGATTCAAGATTTAAAAATTTGACAATAGTCTTCAGCTCTTGATTCTTCAAAACTTTAACTTTGACAGCTCTGAACTTTGAAGCTTTGGAAATCTTCAAACATTTGGCTTTTGAAGAACCTTCAGATAAACTTAAAAAGTCTTTCACTTTGTCTTTGAAAAGTCATCAAGTCTTGAACATTAAATCTTTGAAACCTGAAACTTCTTTGCAACTTTGAACTTTGAAGTATCTTTCAATGCTTGTATCTTCATCTCATTGATCTATGAATTGTCTGTCTTTGAACAACGAATCATCTCAAATCATCTCAGAACATCTTTATCATGTTATCTCGAACTTCTCGACTTTGACAAATCTTCTGTTTTTGGAAATAGAAACTTTCAAAATATCTCCCCCTTTTTGATGATTGTGAGCATCATGATCATCAAAAATCTTTTCAATTTCATCACCGTCTTTGAATAATAATCTCCCCCTTTGTAAAAAACTAACAGTCCCCGCTCTTTGATATGAGTATCCGTCAATTCATGAGTGTATACCCGAATCTTTTCAAATTCAGATATAATGAACTTTGTAACCCTGATTCAATGGATGAAACAGTTAGAATTGCCTGTAAGTAGCACGGAGCCACTTTGTACAACGGATGTACATTGGAAAGGAGCTTTTGTGATGTTCACTCCCCCAGGGCTTCCATTCAATCATCGAAAAACCACAAAGGAATTTTCTATGAATGTTATGACAAGAAAACTCATTCCTTGTGTGTACGTGCAAGTGTAAGAAATGATTGAAGCTACTCAAGCTTTTTCAGGCTTAAAATGTGTAAATTGTTGAGACAACAAGTATTACACAGACTCAATGTGCATGAAAGAGGTGCAAAGGTGGGGCAACTTTCCTTCTATTTCAATATCTAAATATTCCGAGTGAAGATTAGATAGCAGATATGTTGCATCCCCAAGAAAATGAAACATTTATTTTTCGGGAAAGAAATGAGTGGTTGGTGGGGTAATTGCAAGAGTTGGCATAGGCTCACTGCCTTTTTCAATGATGGTCACCAAAAAATGTGAACCAATCAGAAGATGTGGCTGCCCGGCTTAGAAAGTGGTTGGTGCAGAGTTTTGATATTTTTTTTAACTCTGTTCTCACACCCTCTTTCTTTTTATCATTAAAGCTCACTTCTAACCAAACTCGCATTTACATTTTACCGCTCAACACAATGAGAAAAACTCAACCGGATGAGTTATCTCCCCCACTCTTTGATTTTGACCACTCACCCCTCAATCACTCTAGGATAACTTCCGGGGTAGGAAACACTGGCTAACGTGAATCCATGAAAGTTCTGTTTAAGCTCTCACACTGATCCTACATAATTTGTCCTATAAAGAATGGTTGCTCAACAATTTATTTTGAACAGTTAAGCAAAAATTTGATAACATTGTCAAAATGTATGCTCATTAAAAATATGAATGAAATTTGAGCATTTGAATAATGAAGATCTCTCAAAACAAGGATATTGAATGAATGAAATGAATTCGAAAGAATTGTTTTGAGAATCTGACAATGTATCAATCAGATCAAATATCATGAGTATAAACATGAAATGGTTGGGGTATCAAAGAACAAGACAATTTGTTTATATGAACGAATATAAAAAATTTAGCAATGAACGCCTAACGATTGAAATGATGATTAATGCTCAACAATAGTGAAATCAAACGAGGGTATTACCATCGAAAAATTGTTTCGTTTAGAGACATGGTAATAACAAATTCAAATGAAGTACTGAATTGGTGTGTATAAATACTTGACAGTATATAGACAAGATAATACACAAGTATTGATCTTTGGAAACACACGACCAGTTAAACATTAACGCTCAATTATGAAAAAACATTTAAAATCACACTTCTTAATTCTTGAAATCTTTTGAGAATAGAGAAGTGGTTTGAACATTTAAGAAAACATTTTTCATGCTTGAAAGTTGTTCTTCTTTCAAACAATCAGAGATCTAGATCAGAAGATACTTACAAACAATTTAGCTCCCCCTGAAATCATGATAAAATGATTTATATTCAGCTAAACCCCCCCCTGGATATTTGAAAAATATCCTTGTCTTTAAACATTGAAGACCGAGTCCTAAACTGATGTGTTTAGAAGTCTAAGTCCTTTAACATTTAAGAACGGGTCCTGATCTGTAGTAATCAGAAACCATAATTCTTGACATTTAAGTGTGGGTCTTGAACTGTGTTATTCAAGAGCCTACATCTTGCTCCCCCTAAACCTGTGGTACCTGCAAAACAGATTTGACAGGTTTTGGTACCCACTGGTATTTGGGTTCTGGTAAGTTAGATTTAGGAATCCACTTCTCATTAGAATTAAATCTTTTAAATTCACTTTTCTGAGAAGTTATTCTGTAAGATCCATACCAGTGATGAGCAGATTCTCTTTGAACAAAGTCATTCTCTCCACAGTAAGAACAACAAATCTTCTTTTGAGCAACCCTGATCAAATGATTAGTAGAATAAAACATATCAGGTGTACCAAAAGATTTACCTTTATGCGCTATGTTCTTCTTGGCGTTTGTTATGGATGTAAATGATTTGTCCTTCTTGTTTTCATCATCAGGAGAAACTTTCACTCTCCAGACCATTTGTCCTTTCTTTGAAAGCTTTCCAAGAGATTTTACATAAAATTTTGCTGGAATATCAACAGATTTGTCATAAAACAGATTAGATGGACGTATCTGATTTGATTTGACAATGTTTGGTTTGACACTGTTATTTTTGAAAACATTTTTCTCATGAATGGAACTTGAAGCTGTTTTGAAAGAACAGACTGATTCGGTTGAATTATAAACAGGTGGTTGATTAATCACATCAGCTGGAATTTTAACATTTGCAGCTTCCAATTTCTTTATCTTTTTGGATAAAATGTTTCTTTCAGCAGTAAGCGTGTCAAACTTTTGATTCAAATCAGATTTTACCAACTTTTCTTTTTGGAAATATGAAGTTAGAACAGGTATCTTTGATACGAGCTTAGATTTTCGTTTTCAAAGATTTGGTGTTCTTGCTCAAATTCTTTTTCTAAGTTCTTGGTTTTCTCATAAATTTCCTTGAAAATCCCAACATTTCTCTTTTCAACATTTTTCTTTTCAACATCATAAGACTTTTTTTTTTCTTGAAAACATTTTCTTTCTTTCTCAAGTAAGTCTTTTAATGTAGAGATCTGTTTGGGAAGTTCAATTACTTTATCTTCAAGAATTTTTCTCTCTTTTGCAAAAATATCTCTTTCGGTTATAACAATCTTTTCAAACTCGGATACTTGCTTGGAGAGTTTTAAGCATCTTAGCTCTAAATCTTTCTTCTATTGGATAGCTTTCTTGGAAAAATCAGATAGTTTTTGAGCAGAAGCATTCTCCAGATTTGCTTTGTCTTTATTTGATTGGAGACTTTTCATCAGTTCAACATTTTTTGCTTCCAATGCAGATATTTGATCTTTAAAAGCTTTAAACTTGACATGTAGATCAACTGATTCATCTTTAAGTTTTGTTGTCTTCTGTTCAGTTAACTTCAGCTTGCTTTGAAGATTTGTTATCTTTTTCTCTTTCAACTTGATTACTTTCTCATTAGCCTGAATAATATCTTCTTTGATTTTGATTTTGTTCTCTTTTGTCTTAATGATACCTGCACAATCAGATTTAGAATGATCAATACATTTTGCACATTCATAAGTTTTATCAGAATTAGCAAATTCAGCTTTCAACTCCTGAATCTGATTTAGAAGATCTGAATTCTGAATCTTCAGTTTATCGCGTTCAACTTCTATGACAGGTATTTCAGGCATGTATACAATTGCAACATCTCTTCCAGCTAGTACATTTGACATCTTGATGTGCTTGAAGATATACTGAAAAAATATGAAACACATAAATCAGGAAAAAAAATATCAAAAATATTACCTAATAGAGTGATCGTCAAGAGAAACTTCGATTAGAAGTTGAGTTATGTGCACACTCTTAAAATATATGAACAACAAGATTAAAATCGGAAATAAAATAAGAAAATTAAAACCTGAAAAACAAAGTGTAAAATTATCTTCCAAAAATTAAATCTGAAAATCAGCGCGGAATCTTGACTTGTAATCTTTAATATGCAAAGAATATAGAAGAATATATCAGATATGCGCAAAAAGCAGATAAAACAGCTAAAAACGACACTAAAAAGATTAAAAAAGAAAAAGAAACGAAAAATAAAGACTAAACACGACACAAACAAAAAATCAACAAAAAATGACAAAAAATGAAAGAAAATACGAAAATAGGGACTAAAATCGACAAAATACGAAACTAATACGAAAAACGAGGACTAAGAACGAAAAAAATACTAAGACTTGACAAAAAAAACGAGAACTAAAACGACAAAGACGCAAAAATATAAAATCTAGGGACTAAAAATGTAAAAACACTAAACTTACAAAGTAGAAGAATCAAAAATGAAAAAAATGAAACTTTAAACTATAGAGACTAAAACTATAAAAACCTAAAAAAATATAAACTACAGGGACTAAAAGTGACAAAGTCTAAAAATAAAACTTCAGCGGTTAAAAATGTAAAAAGCTATAAAAGATGTAAACTACAGGGACTAAATCTGACAAACAACAAAACTTAAACAGTAGGGACCTAAACTGTCAATCTTTAAAAGTAACTAACACAACTAACAAGGGTTAACAGAATTAGGATTAAAATGTAAAGAAACTAACGGAAAAACTAACAAATCTAACAACAGGGACCAAAATTGACAAAATTTAAAACTACTTAACGGACATAACAGAGTCCAACGAAATTGGACCAAAAATGATAGAAAATCTAACAGATCTAACGAACTGGGACCAAATTTGTTAGAAAACTAACGCACTTAACGGAAGTCCGTTAGTACTGTTCATCATCTCTTCAAAAACGATCTGAGAACTTTGAATGATGGTATCTCGTTCGTTTCTCGATGAAAATCGATGAAATCACTTGAAAATTGTTCCTTGTTCACGCCAAAATCGAATATATCGAAAAAAAATTCGATCATGCAATGTGTTATTGACTAGTCATCGACGAGAAACTTTTCCGGCGAGAGGTGATTTTAAGGCGACGTTGTTTTGGTGTTTTAATATCTTAAACGAACTACAAAATAGTGTAAATCAGTTAAAAAACGTGATTATGAAGTTAATACATCGAAAGCATCGACTAAAAACAATCTCCGGCAAAAAACGTTTTTCCGGCGACTACTCCGGCAAACTTCAAACTTCGATATCTTGTTCGTTTCTTGACCAAAATCGATTCTGAAAGAGGTGTTATTCTCTAAAACACAAGTAGAAGAGATTAGAAACAATTGAATCGATTAAAACTGACTGATTCGAAGACCCATTTGTTGTTGTCGAGTCCTGTGAAAAAAATATCAAAAAAAAAAAAAAAAAAACTAACTCCAGAACTCGTAGACAAATGGAAACGCGCAGATCAAACGTGCGTGAAGTGAAGTTCTCGCAGAAGGTTGTGCGTGAAGTAGAGGTTCTCGCAGAAGGTTGTGCGTGAAGTAGAGGTTCTCGCAGAAGGTTGTGCGTGTTCTTGATCCTTAGGCTTGCGAGTTCTTCATGGAATGTCTTGCATGTTTTTCATGACAATGAAGATTAAAAACCCTACTGTTGAAAGTATGCGTAGAATTGCCTAACAGGAGATAATAAAAATGAACATCTCCAACTGCAGCTTCTCAATGAACGAAACAAGTGTGCAGATGTTGAAGTGATGCTCATGAGAACCCACGAGAAGTACAGGATGTAGCCTGCGAGTTCAAGAACTTTGCACCAAGTAGAAACATGTGGGTTGCGAGTTCTGTGGAGGACTTACGAGTTCTTCAGTTCATAAATGAGTCCTACGAGTTCTTCACATCGTGCTGGATCTTATCTGCAAAAATCAACAAGTACTAAAAGACAAGTGTTAACAAATGTATTATGGATCAAATAAATTCAAAAACACATTTTTGACATTTTGCTTCAACATTTTCAGATAAAAACCAGATTTGAACTATTTTTCAAAAATGAACACTCAAGAACACAATTGATAAAAAAATTCAAAAATAAAATTTACCGATTGAAACTCGAAATCAATGATCAATTTATGTCTAAAAAGTGTTTTTAGAAACAATTTCGCTCAAAAACAAATCAAATCAACACTCAATCTCAAAATCAATCTTTCAAAATTTGTTCACAGTGAACATTTTCAAGAACACAATTTTTAGAAACAACAAATTCCTTGAATCTTGATGCGATTTTTAAAAGATTTTGATGCAAAACAATTATAAAATGATGGAGAAACACTTTGCAATCAAAATCAAAACAAAAAACAAACAAGAATTATCAAACCCATTTGTGATCTTCAAAACTTCAAAAATAGAAATTTCTTCAAAATTTCTTCAAATCTCTTCAAATCTTGGACGAATTTTGTTGAAATTGTGCACATTTAATCTCCCAAAGCTCTGATACCAAATGTAAATTCCCAGATCTATTAGGTAAATGACATGAATTTCATTGATCTTTGAATGATTTACAAGCTTTCTCTCTCTAACCTCTCTCTAACTTTCTCTCTCTACAAATATGACAATGAAAACTCTTTCTCCTAATGCTTAACCACTAAGCAAACTAATATAACTCCGGATTACAAACACAATGACTAAACAAACTAAGCTATTTTGACTTTTTACATATTTGACTTTTGACAACTTTGACTTTCTTTGACTTTTCATTTACAAAGACTTTACAATACTTTTACAATTAAATCTTGAATACAATAAATGCACTAACATGTTATATTTTTTTATTCTGCAAAGTTGGGGTTGTTTCAATTGGTATCAAAGTCATAGTTTAAGGGATCTAGGTGATCGGTCGGGCCTAGACTTAAACTGGGGATGTAGAAACACAACTGAGAAATAGGAAGACTTTTCGGAGACGAGTAATAGGGTGGTGAGGACTAACATTTAAGGTAAATTTGGAATTACATTTGGCCAATATAACTGCAAATTTACAGGTACATGTGTGTGCTTAATTTACCATATTATGTTTGACCAGTTGGATTGAATGATTGTGTGTTTCCGCTTTTTCAGTAAGCATGTCTGAGCGTATGACTAGGAGCAAATCTGTGCCGGTTGCAGAGGCAGTACCGGTGAACGAAGTTGTGGTGAATGGGCCGACATACCCTCCGAGGTAGGTAGGCGCTTGGGGAAGGGGTCGTGGTCGTGGCAAGGGGAGAGGAAAGGGATCTCGGAAGGATACCACCCAAGTGGAAAAACCTGAAACGAGAGTTGGGGGACGTAAGACGACATGTGGTGGCCATCGAGCGAGAAGTGTGGATATCCTAGCAGAGCAAGAACCCTCTATGGAAGAGAGTTTGGCTACTGTTAGGGGAAGATGTTAGAGATTGATTGATAATCGCTTATGCTTATAGAACATTTCTTGTGTACATCATTTGTTCAAATTCACACAATTTGTGGTTTGATTTGTAGATATTTTGGATTTTTGAATGTATATCTCAATCGCACTGTATTTTGATCCAAGATCGATTGTATAGTGTTCATTGCTCAAAATTGATGTATAGGGTTTGTTAACGATCACTTTGTGAGTGTATTAATTCTGTGTTTTGAAGAATTTGACAGATTTGATCAAGCCAAAATGAAGAACTCGCAAGATCTACAAATTTCGCATGGATCAAGGAGGATTTCACATGCTACTGAAACTTGTTAATTTGCTAAGTGAAGATTTCGCACCCAACTACGTGAGAAAAGCTCAAATTTCGCATAAAGCATCATACGAGAAGTGAATATTTTGCATTTTAAGGCCTGCGAATTTCATCTTTTCGTACATCTCTACATGCGAAAAGTGGAATTTCTCATCTAGTTCTCTGTGGATTGTTGGACTTTGCTTCAAGGGTTGTGCGAATTTCTTAGCCTGTGCAAAGTTTGATTGTGGATTTTTGACTAAGTCCAGAATTCGCTTAATATTGTGCGAATTCTAGGGTTGTGGGAATTCCTGCCTTGTACGAATTTAGAAATTGATCTTTTGAGGACTTTTGTTCCTTCGGTTTGCGAATTCTTGCCTTAGAAGATTTTCAAGATTTTCAAGAGTTGATCAAGTTTGACTTTTTAAATCAAAGTTTATATGAATTTTTCGGAACGATCATTTTAAGCATATTGTCAGAATCTATTCAAGATGTATTACATAGATGGGAAAGGAAATACTGTGTTGACAAAATGAGATTGTGTTGTTGCTTACATGCCAGAGATACCTGCACTGGAAGCTGAAAATGAACAACTTAAACTTCAGAACTCAGAATTGAAAGTTGTGTGTCCTAGATTCAAGTTCTAATTGCTACAAAACAATCAAGATGATAAATCCATATGTCATTGATGAATCACAAAGATTACAAATCTCTCACTTTCTCACTCTACTCTCTCTCTCTAGAATGATGTAACAATAACTCTTCTCTAATCTACTCTCTATAATCTGAAATGTTACAATCTGAATTCTTACAAAGACTTCAAAGGTATTTATACCTCCATACAAATACAAAGAAACACATAAATACAATATGTTGAACTTGACGTTTATTACAAAGACTTTGACTTTTAATGAGAGTTGACTTTCTCAGCTTTGACTTCTTGAACTTTTGTCTTCAATCTTTATGATCTTGTATCCAACAGATTTATGCTCTAACAATCTCCCCCCTTGGATTCAAGATCATCTTTAAAAGATTTAGCAAATCAATCTCCCCCTTTGGTTACATTGAAGAACTTCAAATCTCCCCTTTAAGCACAATCTGAGTACAATCTTCCTCTTTTGGTTGATCTTTAACTTTAAACTCCCCAAAGTCTATCTTGAAGAAATACCAACAATCTCTCCCAAAGATGATAGAAATGATCTTCAATAATCTCTTCAGATTCATGACAAGACTCTTTCAGACTTCATAAAGAAATAATCTTCAGATTTAGCTCAACTTGCTTCAGCAAATAATCTTCAAAGAAAATTTCAGTGAAATCAGCACATCTTCAAACATCTTTGACTTTGCTTGAATAATCTTTCAAACTCTCAAACTTTGAACTTTATCATCTTCAAATCTTTAATCTTTGAAATTTCTGATACTGGCATTTCTTCCAAAACTTTGAAATCTTTAATCTTTGAAATCATCTCCCAAAACTCCAAAACTTTAACATTTCTTGATACCATCAGTATCATCAAAACTATTTTGAAAGAATTCCTTGTGTGTTCGTGCAAGTGTTGAAAGAATTAAGCACTGATGATTGCTTTTTAAGGCTCAACATTGTGTAAACCACTGAGACAACAGTAGTATAACCACAGACTCAATGTGCATGATTGAAGTGCGAAGGTGGGGCAAACTTCCTTCTTTTTCAATATCTAGATTTTCCAAATGAAAACCAGATAGATTATGTGCTGTGTCCCCAGAAAAATATGAAACACTTTCTTTTGAAGAAGAAAATGAGTGGCTGGTGGGGTTTAGTCAAGAGTTGGCATGGGCTATTTTCCTGTTTCAATAATGTTCACCAAGAATTGTGAAATATTAGTAATGTGGCTGTCCGACTCAGAAAGTAGTTGGTGCAGAGTTTGATATTCTTTTACTCTGATCTCACACCCTCTTTCTTTTAATCATTAAGCTCACATCTAACCAAACTCTCATTTCCATTTTACGTCAACGCACAACCCACACTCATTTCTTTTAGACTCCTCACACTCAATCACTGTAGAATAACTTCTTGGGTAGAAATCACTGGTTAACGTGATTTCATAGAAGTTCAGTTAAATCCTAGCACAAAGAACCCTGTATTGTCCTATAAAGCATATGTTGCTCAAAAATGGTTTATCTTGAACATTTCAGACATGGAAAACATGGGTCAGATATGTGTATGCTCATAGATGTAATCATGACAATTTGAGCATTTGAAACATTGCAGTATTTTCAAACAAGTATATTGAATGAATGAACATGAATGCAAAAGACTTGTTTGAAAATCTGACATTATATGAAAATGATCAGAAATGAATAATATAACAATCAAAGCTTATGGTCAAGAATAATGGATATTGTCTATATGAATCAAAATACAGACATTCTTGAAATGAACACTTCGAAAAGAATGGACGCTCAAAATTCTGAAATACAAGCGGGGTATCTTACCATCGAAATTATGTTTCAATATGAGACATGGTAAGAACTATTTGAACAAAAATCAAACCAATGTGTGTGAATACTTGAAAGTATATAGAAAAGACAATACACAAGTATTTATCTTTGGAAACACATGGTTTGTTATTCATTTAAGCACAAAATAAAATGAAAACATTTAAAATCACACTTCCAATTCATGAAATCTGTTTAAGAATCGGGAAGTGATTTGAACATTTAAGAAAATGTTTTCTTATGACTGAAAGTTGTCCTTCTTTCAACCATATCTGAGATTAAGATAAGAAATTAACCTTTATGTTTTCTCATGAAGTCAACTGGAGTTGTAAAGATATGATCTTGATAGCTTCTCTCATTCTGCAAAAGTCTTAAAGTCATGTCAAAGCAACTTTATTCACAAAATTATTCAAAAATAAAATACATAAAGCAGTAAAACGTTGAATATACGAGTTCTGATCAGAAGTAATCAGAAGTCATCATCTTTACTCCCCCTGAAAATATGCATCTAAAATTTGGTAGTAAAAGGCACATGATAGAGATATACAACTCCATTTGAAGTGTAGTTCATCATATCTTCCGAATACATATTTCTAGAAAAATTTATGTACTCCCCTTTGAATGTTGATTTCCTCTTCTGAGTATCTGAGTACACTCTCTTATCATCCCGGGAGTAGCATCTCTTTTTCATCATTGAAGTACGAGTCCTAAACTGTTGTGTTTAGATGTCAAACTCCGTTGAAGTACGGGTTCTAAGCTGATTTACTTAGAAGCCTTTCCTTCTCTTACTCCCCCTTGACAGTTGGTGCCTGCAACATAGAATCACTTTTCGGCTTTGGTACCCACTGGTATTTGGGTCCATGTGTGTTAGTTGCAGTTCTTATGGGAGTAACTGAGTAAGAACCATACCAGTAATGATCACTAGCTTTATGAACATGATCATGTGTATGACAATAAGAACAATAGTATTTCTTACCTGACAACCTGATTAATTGATCTTTCGTGTATATATGATCAGGTTTACCTTTTCGCACATTGTGCTTTTTGGCTTTATTCTCATGTACACATGTCTTCTTTCCTTTCTTCTCAGCTTTCTTCTCATCATCAAGTGGTTTCACCTTCCAAACTAGCTTCTCTGCTTGATATCTTCTTTTTCTTCTATGTGCACCTGAACCATCTACATTTCTATCATAGAAGATGTTAGTTGTACGAATCTGATTATAAGATTTAACTGACCTTTTTGAAGAAACAGATTTCTGATGTGAGCTTGCAGTTGTCTTGAATGAGCAATCAGAGTCAACTGAGTCATCTCGAGGTGTGTGGATTTGTGACTCTGGAGTCGTGTGCTCAGTCACCACCACCATCTTAGAAATAATTTCCTCAAGCTCTTTAATCTTTGAAGAATAACTATCTATTTCTTTGAGAAGTAGGTCAATCTTCTTCTCAAACTCATACTTCGTTTTCTTCTCTTTCAATGCACACTCAGATAGTTCAGATAACTTTCCAGTAAGCTTTAGAATCTCAGTCTCAAACATGACTCTTTCTTCTTCAAATCCCTTCTCAACATTGTTTCTCTAGCCGGATATTTCTTTGAAAAATCCCACATTCTTTTGTTCAATGACCTTCTTCTCTTTTGCAAACTTCTCTCTTTCCAAGATTATTACTTTCTCAAAATTAGTAACTTGCTGAGAAAGTTTTATACACTTAAGCTCAAGAGTCTTCTTTTCTTCAATACTCTGCCTAGAAAACTTTGAGAACTTCTTTTCAAACTCATCTTTGTCCTTAGCCATTTTTATCTCTAATTCTGATATTTT
Source organism: Arctium minus (assembly GCA_954870635.1). NCBI lineage: Eukaryota > Viridiplantae > Streptophyta > Magnoliopsida > Asterales > Asteraceae > Arctium > Arctium minus. Next base: position 74,066,338 of record OX941086.1, read on the forward strand.
CTTCTTAAGCTTATAGTTCTTAGTTATCAGACTCTGTTCCTTGTCTTCAATGCTTTCATCATTAAGAATAGAAGGAGAATGATCTGGAAGTGGAGCATTGAAGTCAAACATATCAATTTTCTTAACACACCCATTATCAGAATTAAGAAAATCATTTTCAGACTCAAATAAATCATCAAAATCATCAATTGAAGTTTGAGGTTCTTTAGAAGATGAAGAACACACTTTAGATTTAAAATGAAAATCTGTGTTCTTCAATACTGTAAAAAATACATCTTGTTCTATATCAACCAAAATTCTTTCTTTAGATAAAACATTTTCATGCTTAACTATTTTGCTTTCTAGAATGAGTGGAGGAATATAAACTTTTGAAGTTGCAGGTTTTGCCTCCATCTCAGTAACAGAATAGCTAACAAAATAGTCATCTGAAAGAACTTTTGGTGTGTCATAACTGTAACTATCATTCAGTCTTTCATAACAGAATGGTAGTTGCATTTTCTTTAAATTCATTCTTTTTTCATCTTCTTTGTCCTCAACTTCTTTTGATGCTTTGGTGATAAATTTGGGTTTCAAATGAGGATGTTTATCAGCATGATACATATAATTTGCATTATATAAACCTGGCTGTTTTCTGATAGCTTTTTCTAAATAATGAGGATTATCAAAACCTAGTCCCTATTTCTCTTTAACATCAGCCTCTTCAATAGGTGTATTTAGAAAAATGGTATGATCTGTTTGACCAATCACATGAAGTTTAGCTTCCAAATCATTTACCTTTTTCGTTAGGCTGTTGTTCTCAACCTGCAATTTATAAAAAGTTAGTACATATTTCTTCTTTTCTAAATCAGACTTTGAAAGTTTAGATTCAACATCAAAAATCTTCTTTTCAAAACAATCATTTTCATGTTTAAAATCTGAAGCAAATTTACGTAGAGAATCAATCAGATCTTTGTTTTCAATAATAGACTTATTAAGCTCAAAGATCTTTTCATTTCTTGTAGCAACTCTGTCCTTTTCCTTTATCAATTTATCTTGAAGGTCTTCAACTTTAACCATCATAGCTTCCATTGTGGTCATGAAATCATTTACAGTGAAATCCTTTACCTCTTCAGCTGAAAAACTCATCTTGAATATCTGTTAACAAAAAGAACTTGACAAAAATGATCGTTAGAAATTCAGAAACTTTGATTACAATAAGAACTTTGTTCCCCTCCGCAGACTTAGCACGGGGGATGCCATGTTACAGTTTAGAGGCCATGTTACAGTTTTGAAAATTTTGTCTAAGTATAGAAACTCGCAAATCACTATTAAAGCATAAAACTCGCAGACGCCTAAACTTGCAGATCACTATTCACTGATAAACTCGCAGGCTGAGGCATGCACGTTTGAGAAACTCGCAAACAAAGGGTTGCCTGTTTTGAGAACTCCCAGACTACTGTTCCGATGGAACTCGCAGATAGAGCGTTGCGCGTTTTGAAAACTCGCAGATGCCTTCTTGCGCGTTTCAATACTTAGAAAAATTTCGAAGATTTTCAAACTCGCAGACTTCGAATTGCACATTTCACGAACTCGCAGATAACCCTCTGCGCGTTTTGTTCAAAAACCAATTTCCTTCGACTTGCGCGTTCTTCCGATGAACTTGCGCGTTTCGAAGATCTTGCGCGTTCTTGGAGTTTTCGAACAAAAACTCAAACTTTCACACTGAAATCCATTGAAATCTTCGAATTTGATCTCGAAACTTTGTCAATTTGCTCTATTCCATATCTCGATCAGATTACAATACAAGAATTACAAAAACAAACACAAATCGATGGATTTTAATCCAATCACAGTGAATACAGACTCGATAACAATTTTGAACAAAAATCCACAAATTCACCCTCAATCTGTGTGAATTGGCCTAAGTGAATCGAATACTGTTAGAGCTTAAATATGTTGGATACAAGATCAAGAAGACTGAAGGTCAAAGTGTAAGAAGTCAAAGCTGAGAAAGTCAACACTCATCAAAGTCAAAGTCTTTTTGTAATAAAAGTCAATGTATTGTATTTATATTTGTTTTTCCTTGTTTTAGTTGTAGGTATAAATAGTTTCCTTTCCTTTGTAATTTGTAGTTAACAGAAGTGGATCATATAATTCAGTTGTATTTTAGAGAGAGAATACGTTTAGAGAGAGAAAGAGAGTTCTAGAGAGAGAAAGTTGTAATCTTGAATTGGATTGAAATCAAACAGGTAATTGATTGATATATCCTTGTTCGTTTGATTAATTGCATTTAGGAATTAGAATCTGGGCACACAATTGGTATCAGAGCATATTCAAATTGAAATCAAATCAAGAAAATGTTCGACACTGTGTTCTTCATGTCCAGATCTGATTTTGAGTATTAGTGTGTTTTTGGAGTTGTAATCGATTAGTTTTTGTTAGAAAAGTGTAATCGATCGAGTCTGTATAGGTAATTTCAAGAATTGCACTGTAATTGATCTTTGATTTTGATTTTTGTTGAGTTTGGAGTTCATGAGTCAAGAACACTGTATTCATATCGATTTGTACATTTTTGTGTTTTTGATCGAAATTAGTTGTTAGAAGTGTGATCTAGATGTTTAGGTGAGAAAATTGTCAAATTTTCGTACTGTAATTAGAGGTCTAGAGTAGTTTTTGGTGGAAATCTATTCGTTTTTTTGAAATTTGCGCAAGATTCAAACTTTGCGCAAGTTCGTCGAGGTTTGCGCAAGATTCATCCTAGGTTTGTGCAAGATTATTCTAGAAAATTCATCGTGTTATTTCTGAGGTTTGCGTATATGAAGTGAAACGAAAAGCTGAAGTGTATACGCGAAGAATTGATTTGCGTAAGCTACTTGATACGCAAAGTGTGATTTGCGTACGCCTCTTGATACGCAAAGAAAGGTTTGCGTGCACCTCTTGATACACAAAGAAAGGTTTGCGTACACCTCTTAATACGCAAAGAATGGTTTGCGTACGCTTCTCGATACGCAAAGACAGATCTGCGTAACCTTCTCAACAAGCAAAGCTACTCGTCACAAGAATTGATTTGCGTAACATACTCGATACGCAAAGCGTGGTTTGTGCAACACATTAGATATGCAAAGCGTGGTTTGCGCAACACATTAGATACGCAAAGAGTGGTTTGCGCATCACACTTGGCACGCAAAGCTTAGTTTACTTAGAATTTTTTTTTGAGAAAATTTTAAAACCGTAATATGGTCTTTAATAGTGAAATTTTTTTCTCTAGGGGCGCTGCCCCTCGACCCCGCAAGGGCGTTGCCCCTTGACCCCACCCGCTAACCGGGTAGCGGGTCCCCTGTGCTAAGTCTGCGAAGGGGGACAAAATTCTGATTGTGATCAAAATTCCTGAATTTCTATTTCAAGATTTCTTGTATTTTTGTGATTTCATATTTTGGACTAACGATCAGTTCTAGTTTCTTATTGCAAATATTTCTCAAACAGGTTTAATCAAGATGACTTCTAAAGATGCTCTTTCCATTGGCACTGATGTTAAGCCTTCTGTACTGTTCAAAGGAGAATACGAACAATGGAAAGACAGATTCCTGGATTTTGTGGACCGTCACACAAATGGAGAAAATATTCTTCTGTCCATTACAGAAGGTCCTATGGTACCAATCACAGTTCAAATACCTGATGATGACTCATCTGATAGTGAAGATGGTACTGAGGAAAGAGATCAGAAGATGAAAACAGTTCAAGTAGAGTATGGACAATATTCTGAGGAACAAAAAAGCCGATATAAAGCAGATAAACAGGAAAGATCCTTACTTCTTCAGAGCATTCCGAATGAGATCTACATCAAGATTGATAGTTACAAAGCAAATGCTAAGAAGATGTGGGATCAATTGCAAAAGATGATGATGGGATCCAAGATTGGGAATCAGATGAAAGTGGCTAACTGCATCAACAGTTATGAAGAATTTAAAGCCAAAGAGAATGAAAGCTTGTAAGATACTTATGAACGGTTTGTCTTGCTTCTGAATGAACTGACAAAGAATAAGGTGAAAAAGAAGCAGCTGGAGAACAATGTCAAATTCCTGAGTATCCTACAACCTGAATGGAAGAAGCATACACGTAGGATGAAGCAGATGAAGGATCTGAATGATATACCGTTACATGAGGTATATGAGACTCTGAGGCAAAATGAAGAAGAAGTGGAGGAGAAAAGAGATGAAAAGAAGAAGGCTAAAAAGGTTCCTGATCCTATTGCTTTGGTAGCCGGAGAGAAAAAGAAAGAAAAGAAATAGAAGAAGAAAAAGAAGAAAGTGCTTACAAGTTCTGAGTCTGAATCTGAATCAGATGGTGATGATGGAGAAAGTCTGAAACAAGCAATGCTTTTACTGACCCGTGCCTTTCAAAAGAAATTCTACAAGAAGTCGGGATCAAATTCTCAAAGATATTCTTCATCAAGCTCAAAGAATCATGAACACCGTGAAAGAGTTGAAGGAAAGCGACATGAAGAGAACAAATATGTTGAGAAGAAACACGATGAAAGGAAGAAGTTTGTGAATGATTACACAGTTGCTGAAAAGCCAACAAATGATTCAATCGAATGCTACAACTGTGGCAAGATGGGACATTTTGCTAAAGATTGTCCGAAACCAAAGGTTCGAAACTCTCAGTATTATCAGAACAAACTGCTATTGGCCAAAAAATAAGAAGCGGACATAGCATTAATGGCTGAGGACGAATTTTGGTTGGATCATTCAGATAGTGAAGAAGAAGAGAAAGAAGAAGTTACTCATCTTTGTCTAATGGGAAAGGAGGTCAAGTATGACGAGTCAGATGACGAGACAACTGATGAGGTATTAAACTTAACTGAAAAAGATTTTATAACCAAAATGGAAGCTATGATGGTTGAGCTTAATGATCTTCAAGTAAAACTGAAGAAAGAAAAAGACAGAGTTGCTAAAAGAAACAATAAGATCTTTGAACTCAATAAGTCTGTTATTGGGAACAAAGATCTGATTGATTCTTTACGTAAGTCTGCTTCTGATTCTAAATTTCAAGTAGATTGTTTTGAAAAGAAGATTTCTGATTTTGAAGTTAAAATTTCTAAGTATGAGTTTGAGAAGAAAGAATCTGCACTAACTATTTATAAATTGCAGGTTGAAAACAAGCTTTTGAATAAAAAGGTAAATGGTCTGGAAGCCAAACTTTACGCTAGAGGCCAAACCGATCAAACAATTTTTCTTAATGCACCTAACGAAGAGGCTGATGTTAAGGAAAAATGGGTCCTCGGTTTTGAAAACCCCCATTACTTAAAGAAAGCCATCAGAAAACAACCGACACTTTATAATATTGATTTTCTTGCATGTACTGGTAAACATACTCATTTAAAACCCAAATTTGTTACCAAATTACCAGAAGAAGTTGAGGCCAAAGAAACTGAAAATAGAAAGAATGTTAAGAAAATGCAACTACCATTTAACTATGCAAAGTTAAATGATAGTTATCTTTCAGAAACACCAAAAGTTCTTTCAAACGATTATTTTGCTAGTTATTCTGTTTCTGAGATGAAGGCAAAACCTGCAGTTGCAAAGGTTTATGTTCCTTCACTCATTCTTGAAAGCCAAATAGTGGAGCTTGAAAATGTTTTATCTGATGAAAAACTTTTGGTTGATATTCAACAAAGTGTATTTTCTACAGTTTTAAAGAACACGGTTTTTCAATTCACATCTACAAAGTGTTCTAAAGTTTCTGAGGCATCTCAAACTTCGTCTGATAATTTTGATGACTTATTTGAGTCTGCAAATGATTTTCTTAATTCTGATGATGGGTGCATAGACGAAATTGATATGTTTGACTTCAATGCTACACTTCCTGATCATTCTACTTGTCTTATAAATGAAAAAGTGTTACCAAGTGGTGTTAATATTGATGAATCATCAACTAAGGTTGGTGAATCAGTTTCTATAACTGTTGATTACTATGCTCAAGGTAAGAAACATAAGAAACAGCGATTACAGAAACAGAAATACACTGGTACACAAAAGAAAACTCAGTCTCAGAAATCTGCTTTTCCTAATAAATCTAAATCTTTTGGTTTAGATATAAGAAAGAAAAGGTCGAAAGCTCGAACTGAATGGCGACCAGAAAGGAAGGATGATGAGATAGCTGAATCAGTGTCTGATAACTCTTGTAATAGATCAGTTAGTCGTGTTAATGATGTAGTTGATCAACTTGCTTCACATAAACAAAACCTTGTAACTTCTTACAAGCGATATTCAATAAAGCAATTGATTCAATTATCTCCTATTACTACTAAATCTTATGATTATCGGAGAAATGATTTTGCTTATTCTCATAATTCTTCTGATTGGTTTGGATCTTATCATGTGTATTCTTCAAGATCAAATATTTTTAAAGGTTTTCAAAAGAACAGAGGGTCCATTTTCAAATGGATACCAAAATCTTGTGCTAATCTGTTAGGGCCCGTTTTTAAATGGGTACCTAAAATTGTTATTGCCTGATTTCTCTTGCAGACCCGACATATGTGGTACTTGGACAGTGGATGTTCCAAGCATATGACTGGGCAAAAAGCTTTATTGTCTAATTATACAGAGAAATTCAGTGGAAATGTCAGATTTGGAAACGATCAGCTTTCACCAATCTTAGGATATGGTGACATTATTCAAGACAACATAACGATCAGTAAGGTGAGTTATGTCGAAGGCCTAGGGCACAACTTATTTAGCATTGGTCAATTCTGCGATAAAGGGTTAGAGGTCAACTTCAAATCTAAGAGTTGCTCAGTTCGTACTGAAGACGACACAGAACTCTTAGCTGGAAATCGAAAGACAAACCTCTATACCATCAACCTGTCCAAGGTTCAGATTGACAACCAGGTATGCTTAATGACAAAAGCTTCACTGCAGTAAAGTTGGCTTTGGCATAGACGTTTATCACACCTGAACTTTCGTTCTATCAACAAGCTGGTTAGTGGAAAATTGGTAAAAGGAATTCCTGAGCTGAAATACGAGAAAGAACACTTATGTGCTGCATGTGAGAAGGGTAAGATGAAGAGAGCTCCGCATAAACCGAAGCCTGAACCAAGCACTAGTTCTCCATTAGAATTGTTACGTATGGATTTGTGTGGTCCAATGAGAACTCAGAGTTTGGGTGGAAAGAAATATGTGTTGGTCATTGTGGACAATTACTCAAGATACACGTGGGTCAAATTTCTTCGATCAAAAGATGAGACACCGGAAGTTCTCATTAATTTCTTAAAAATGACCCAGGTGAAAATGCAGCGACAAGTCAAGTTTCTTCGTACTGACAACGACACAGAGTTCAAAAACAAGATAGTTGAAGATTATCTCGAATCGGTCGGGATATCACATCTGTACTCTGCTGCTCGTACGCCTGAACAAAATGGAGTAGTCGAAAGGCGAAATCGGACGCTAGTCGAGGCCGCTCGTACTATGCTTAGTCAATCCGATCTACCTCTCTTTTTGTGGGCAGAAGCTGTGTCGACTGCATGTCATACTCAAAATCGGTCCATAATACACTGCCATTTTCAAAAGACTCCATATGAGCTGATCAACAACAGAACACCAACAATCAAGTATTTTCACATATTTGGGTGTAAATGTTTTGTGCTTAACGACAGAGAGAGTCTGAATAAATTCAGTGCTAAGGCGGACGAAGGCATTTTTATCGGTTATTCTTCCACATCTGCAGCTTATCGTGTTTATCTAAAGAAGTCAAAGACAGTTGTCGAGAGTGTCAATGTCACATTTGATGAAGAAATGGCTTCTGATCAATTCAGTTCAGAACCCGTTATCACTGGAGTATTAGCTTCTGGGAAGATCAGTCCAGAACCTGCTTCTACAGCGAATAATTCGAATAACGCTTCTACTTCTATTTCACATTTATCTGATTTAGATTTGTTATTTGAATTCTTTTATGATGAGTTTCTAGGATCTAATATACCTAAATCTGCTGTGACTGACAGGTCTGAAGACACAAATTGCAATCATCCAGTCACTTCAGATGTTGTAACTGAACTTGAATCCCCCGTTCAGTCAGAAACTCACATTCCTACAATTACTCCTACAGTTGAAGATGTACAAGAAACTGCTGAGCCAGAAGTAACTGTTTCAGTTAGGTGTCATACATTGTCTACTTAACAGCCAGATTCTGCTGTTCCAACTGATACTTCTGCACCTGAAACTTCAACTGCAAATCCCCTTCCTGTTAATCAAACTGAAGAGTCTGACAGTGGATTTCTAGATGATGATCATGTTCAATCAGTATCTACTCCACTCCCTCATGAGCATCGCTGGACCAAAGACCATCCTTTACATCAAGTAATTGGAGATCTTAAAAAGTCTGTACAAACGAGGTCAACGACTCTTAATCAATGTATGCATGACTCATTCCTTAGTAAGATTGAGCCAACGCGAGTATCAGCTGATTTGGACTGGGTATCTGCCATGCAAGATGAGTTAAATCAGTTTGAAGCCCTAAAGGTTTGGAGACTAGTTCCAAAACCAGAAGGTAAAACAGTGATAGGAACTAAATGGGTATTCAAGAATAAAAAGGATGAAGATGGTATCGTCATAAGGAACAAAGCTAGACTTGTTGCCAAAGGTTACCGGCAAGAGGAAGGCATAGACTACGATGAGACGTATGCTCCAGTAGCGCGTATAGAAGCAATCCGCATGTTTCTAGCCTACGCAGCTCATAAGAATTTCACAGTCTTTCAGATGGATGTGAAAACAGCCTTTCTGAATGGCATTCTTAAAGAGAAAGTGTACGTGTATTAAACAGAAGGGTTCGTCAATCCAGAGAAATCAGATCATGTCTACATCTTGGATAAAGCCCTCTATGGTTTAAAACAAGCCCCTCGGGCATGGTATGATGTTTTATCTAAATTTTTGGTCAAGTCCGATTTTTTTAAAGGTAAGGTTGATACCACTTTATTCATCAAAAAGGAAAAAAAGCTGATATTATCCTTATTCAAATATATGTTGATGATATAATATTTGGTTCTACTAATCCAAAATTTTGCAAAAACTTTTCTAACCTCATGGTGTCACGTTTTCAAATGAGTATGACGGGAGAGATGAATTTCTTTCTCGGACTACAAGTTAAACAGTTTTCTACGGGGATTTTCATTAACCAATCTAAGTACATTTTGGACATTCTTCGGAAGTACAAGATGGAAAATTGTAAACCAATTGGAACCCCGATGGCATCAGGTACTAAAATTAACACTGATCCTTCGGGTAAAAGTGTTGATGTTAGAACTTATAGAGGTATGATAGGATCGTTAATGTATCTTACATCTAGTAGACCAGATATTATGTTTTCAACATGTTTATGTTCTAGATATCAGGCTGCTCCCAAAGAATCCCATTTGGCTGCTGTCAAACGGATCTTTAGATATCTGAATGGGACAACAGACCTTGGTCTGTGGTATCCTAAGGATACTGGGTTTCAACTGACTGCATATTCAGATGCAGATCATGCAGGTTGCATGTTGGACAGAAAGAGTACTTCAGGTCACATTCAATTTCTTGGAGACAAGCTCGTTAGCTAGGCATCAAAGAAACAATTATGCGTTTCCACATCGACTGCTGAAGCAGAGTACGTAGCTGCTGCCAGTTGCTGCTCTCAAGTCCTGTGGATGCGAACACAACTACGAGACTATGGATTCAAGTTCGAAAAAATTCCAATCTATTGTGACTCGAAGAGTACGATTGCAATATCTGCTAATCCTGTCCAACATACGAAAACCAAACACATTGATGTAAGGTATCTTTTTATTAAGGATAATGTAGAAAAAGGAACAATTGAACTTTATTTTGTAAAAACAGATTATCAACTTGCAGATTTATTTACCAAACCCTTAGATGAAAAGAGATTTAATTTTCTTGTCTCTAAGCTTGGTATGTTAAATCTTAAGACGTAATCGGTTGTTACCTACTAAAGTTACGAATTGTTATTTTTCATCATTTTCTTTATCTTTATGTTTGAAGGATATCTGCACTTTAATTGTTTGCTCATGATCTCAGGGGGAGTAAGAGAAGATTTTAGATGATCTACATTCATTTGAGGGGGAGCATAACTAATTTCTGCATTTTACTTAAATGATTAATTTTTGTGATGCATAATTTTAGGGGGAGCTTATCAAAAGGAGTAAGACTATGATTTCTGGTTACTTCTGATCAAAACTCGTTCTTTAATCGTTTTACTGTTTTATGTCATTTTATCTTTTGAATAAATTTTGTGAATAAATTTTTGACTAGACTTTGAGACTTATGCAGGATGAGAGAAGCTGACAAGATCATATCTTTATGACTTCAGATTTAAGATTGTGAGAAAAGGTTAATTTCTTATCTTAATCTCATATATGGTTGAAAGAAGGACAACTTTCAATCATAGAAATCATATTCTTAAATGTTCAAACCACTTCCCGATTCTTAAACAGTTTTCATGAATTGGAAGTGTGATTTTAAATGTTTTCATTTTATTTGGGCTTAAATGTTTTTACAAACCGTGTGTTTCCAAAGATAAATACTTGCGTATTGTCTTTTCCATATACTTTCAAGTATTCACACACATCGGTTTGACTTTTTGTTCACATTGTTCTTACCATGTCTCATATTGAAACATATTTTTGAAGGTAAGACACCCCGCTTGTATTTCAAAGAATTTTGAGCGATATTTCATTTCAAAACGTCATTTCAAGAATATCTATATTTTGTTTCATATGGACAATATCCGTTGTTTTTAACCATAAGCCTTGATTGCTATATCATTCATTTCTGATTATTTTCATACAATGTCAGATTTTCAAACAAGTCTTTTGCATTCATATTCATTCATTCAATATACTTGTTTGAAAATACTTCAATGTTTTTAAAATGCTCATATCTTCATGATTATATTCTGAGCATATATACATCTGATTTGTATTATTGAGTTTTAACTGATAAAGTTAAATCATTTTGAGCAACATTTTGTTTTCATAGGATTACATGGGTTCTTTGTGCTAGGATTTAAATGAACTTCTATAGAATCACGTTAACCAGTGATTTCTACCCAAGAAGTTAATCCATAGAGATTGAGTGTGAGGAGTCAAAAAGAAATGAGTGTGGGTGTGATGAGGTAAAATGGAAAAGAGAGTTTGGTTAGAAGTGAGCTTAAATGATTAAAAAGAAAGAGGGTGAGAGATCAGAGTAAAAGAATATCAAACTATGCACCAAATACTTTCTTAGCCGGGCAACCACATTACTAATGTTTCACAATTTTTTCGTGAACATTATTGAAACAGGCAACTAGACCATGCCAACTCTTGCTTACTACCCCACTAGATACTCATTTTCTTCTTAAAAAGAAAATGTTTCATATTTTTCTGGGGACGCAACATATAATCTATCTGATTTTCATTTGGAAAATCTGGATATTGAAAAAGAAGGAAGTCTGCCCCACCTTCGCACTTCAATCATGCACATTGAGTCTGTGTTTATCTACTGTTGTCTCAGTGGTTTACACAATGTTGAGCCTTATAAAAGCAATCATTCGTGCTTAATTCTTTCTACACGTGCATGAACACACAAAGAATTTGTTTCTTTGTCATAACATTCATAGAAATTGCCTTTGTGGTATTTTGATGATTGGATGGAAGCCCTGGGGGAGTGAACATCAAAAAGCTCCTTTATATTGTGTATCCGTTACACACAGTAAAACATATTTATTGTGAAACATATTGAAATCAAACAGCTTTGACTTCTTACACTTTGACCTTCAGTCTTCTTGATCTTGTATCCAACATATTTATGCTCTAACAAATACACTTCATTCTATGCAATAAAACGAATCTATTACAACCAAATTTACAACCAAATCAACACTTAATCAAAGAAATCGAATGCTACAGTAAATTCGAAGATGAGCAGTTCTTAAAAATCAAATTCGATCCAATTTTTCTGAATTCCTATCTGCTCTGATACCAATTGTGTGTCCTAGATTCAAGTTCTAATTACTACAAAATAATCAAGATGAGAAATCCATATGTCATTGATGAATCACAAAGATTACAGATCTCTCACTTTCTCACTCTACTCTCTCTCTAGAATGATGTAACAGTAACTCTTCTCTAATCTGCTCTCTATAATCTGAAATGTTACAATCTGAATTCTTACAAAGACTTCAAAGGTATTTATACCTCCATACAAATACAAAGAAACACACAAATACAATATGTTGACTTTGACTTTTATTACAAAGACTTTGACTTTTAATGAGAGTTGACTTTCTCAGCTTTGACTTCTTGAACTTTTGTCTTCAATCTTTATGATCTTGTATCCAACATATTTATGCTCTAACAAAAGCTGATAATTCTGATTTGCAAGTTAAATTAAAGGAAGTTGAGAAGCCGATATCCACTTATCAATCAAAAGGAGCAGAGTGGATAAAGAAATATGAAAGGAAAAGCAAGACTGAGAAAGCCGGTTTCGAGAAAACTTTCAATTAAAAATTATCTGATCTTTCTAAGAAAGTTGTGCAAGAAAAGAAAGATTTGGAACTTAGATGCATAAAACTTTCAAAGCAAGTCTCTGACTTTGAAAAGATTTTAATTTCTGAAAGAGACATGTTTTCAAAAGAAAAACAGGTTCTTTAAAATAAATATGTTGAACTTCCCAAACAGATAAATCTTTTACAAGATTTAATGGAAAAGGAAAGAAAATTATTTCAGGAAAAGAAAATCTCTTTTGATTCTGAAAAGAAAAATTCTGAAAAGAGAAATGTTGAGATTTTCAAAGAAATTTCTGAAAAGAACAAGAACTTGGAAAATGATTTTGAACAAGAAAGGAAAATCTTTGAAACTGAGATTTCCAAACTAACAAGAAAGCTTGCTACTCTATCCTTAGATATTCTTAAAGAACAAAGAGGTAAGTCTGATCTCCAAAGCAAATTTGACAAGCTTTGTAATGACAAAACAAAATTGTCTGCTAAAATCAAACAATTGGAAACTGCAAATTCAGATCTATCTGATAAAATAACAACTGATACAATTGATATGAAGACTCAACTGAATCAGTTTGTTCATTTCAATCTGTTTCCAGTTTATTTCAGAAGATGATTTTCAAGAAGAAAAATGTCAAATCAAATGTTTTAAAAACAGATCAGATTAAGCCTTGAAGTTCGTTTTATGTTAAATCTGTTGATAGACAACCAGTAACTTTTCAAAATCTAAACAGAAAGCATCTCGGGGAGATTAGATGATTTGGGTTGTATAGGGATCTCCCAAAGCTGAAACATATCAGAAATCAAGTGCATCTACTTTAAAGATACAGAAGAAGAAATCTCCAAAAGGTAAATCTTTTGCTAGATCTGATTTTACGTATTCTGCAAATCATTTAATCAGATTGGCTAAAAAGAAAATATGTTGTTCTTACTATGGCACTAATGATTTTGTTCACAAAGCTTATACTAAATAATTGTATGGATTTTATAGAGTTACTTCCAAAGATTATGCATATCACAGAAATGGAAACGACTCTAGAAAGTTTCCAAGTAATAACAATGATGGAGCCATGTTCATATGGGTACCAAAACCTGTTCAACCTGTGATGCAGGAATCTGCTGTGTAAGGGAAGTAAGGACATTGACTTCTAAATACAACAGTTCAGGACTCATTCTTCAAAGAGAAAAGATGATAGCTTCTGGACAACAGTTCAGATCCTGTACTTCAAGAATGACTTCTAATCATGTCATAGTAGGACTCATACTTCAAAGATCAGAATAGAAGGATACTTTGAATGTCACATCTTTCAAAGGGAGTATTTTTTGTATTTGTATATTTGAGGAAAATTGTTTGATTCCTATTTTAGGGGAGAATGTTTAAAATTTGATTTTAGTAAAAGTTCAAGAACACTTAATGAATTGTTTGAATATGTGCAGATATGAAGGGTGAGCATATCTGATTCATATCAAAAAGTCCAACTTATATCAAAGGGGAGTAAGTCAATGATTGTTAGCCCCAATTCTGAAGTGTAAAAGTATTGAAAATAGCTCAAGTCTTTCTCTGAAGACCTTTAGAGACATCAGCAGAGAAAGCCAAGTCTAGATCTGAAGTCAGTTCAGAGACAGACTCTTCAGACGGGAACACATCAGAGATAGCTTCATCAGAGATCTAATTCAGAGCTCTGAAGGTGTTATATCTGAAAATCAAGACTGAAGATTTTATACAAGTGTTGACAGAAGAACAGATGACACGCCACTTAGTGATAAGATTTACTTTATAGAGTAGGTCACTGTTCAAGCATGTCTTGAGCTTACCTTTTAGGTAAGACACTGTTCAAGCATGCTTCAAATGTTAGGATAATACACTGTTCACTTTATGGTCCTATAATAGGACCATCACTCCTTTGACAAAAGTGTGCTTTTGATATATCTTGTATATGAATCAACTTTTAATATACTGGAAAGTATTCTAAAGAAGATCTTGTACGATATATATATATATATATATATATATATCTTATTATCAACTGTAATATTAAATCTGCTTTGATATTTAAACTATATTGTTTCCACTGTTCTTATATTTATCATTGTTTATATCATTGTTATAAGATTAAATCTGGGATCCAACAATTGGTATCAGAGCCATCTTTGTTTTTCAAACAAACAAGATTATATCTGCATACTCAGATAGATTTACATCTTACTGATTCAAGCTTTCAAAAATTTGTGCATGTTCATATAAACCTTGGTTTATTTAAAGGAACTTCATATGCTCCAGATTTGAAAGTAAATCACAGTTACACTTTTTGATAAAAGATCTTCTTAGAAAAGCATCAGTTCTTCAAATCATCATCTTTTTCTTCAAAATGGCAAACTCTAGTATAAGTGCCATTTATATAGCCGGATCATTAACCAAACCTCCTACACTTCTAAGGGATGAATATCCCCAATGGAAAATAAGGATGGTAAATTTCTTGGAAGGTATGGACAGGGGTCTTTTAAGATCTGTGAATGATGGACCTCACCAACCAATGGTGTTGGTACCAAGAGTTCCAGCAACAACAGATACTACTGAAATACCTGCATACTATGAAAAGAAAACTTCAAACTTCACTGATGAAAAAACTAAAATGATGGAAAATGACTCCAAAGTTGTTAGATTACTAATTATGGCCATTCCCAATGATATCTTTCAAGAACAAGATTCTTGTGTAACTGCAAAAGAGATATGGGATCAGTTGTTCAACCAACTTGAAGGTGGCCTACAAACTCAGAAAAACAAAAGAAATATTTTCATTAATGAGTATCATTACTTTCATGCACTACCTAAAAAACCTTGCACCAAACATACTCAAGATTCAACATTCTCATCAATAAATGCAAAAAGTTTGGAGTTATGAGGACAAAAGAAGAAAACAATGTTGTTCTTGTTAAGTCCCTGAGATCATAGATTGATTGAATGATAAAGATAACAAGGAATTTTCACACTACATTGTAAAATGAAAACTTACACTACAAAGACACACTACAGACTCGTTATATACTCCGACATCCCTTGTACACATTTAAGCCCAAACTCATATACAAGGCCCAATACGACATAAGGTTGATTACTTTACTAAACTTCTAAACTAGAACATATTTATGTTCTAACCTTCTCCCCCTAAGTTTTGTAAAGTAATCATTATATTTTAAGCTCCAGCTTCAGCTCCTCCCCCCCTTGATTTCTTTATAAAACTTAGCATTGCATAAACTTCAAAGCTCCTCTAGCTCCCCCTCAAAATTAGCTCTAATCCTTGAAGTTTCAACTGAAATACCAGATCTGATGTAGACCATAACCTCGACTGAGTGCACATAAAGACAACTTTTGACTCTTGTAAACCCAACACATTCCGTATACCCACAAGAATGATATGTGTTGAATATTGGAGTGACAACCAAGTGCACCTTCAGTGTATAGCATCTGATATGTCTTTTAACCATGAATTGAAATAAGAATCTAGCTTAAGAACTTCATCTGATCAGCTTACGGGTGGTAGCATCCGGTAGCAACACTACAAGGCAAGGGTTAGAAGGCAAGCACTGCTCAACAACTGATAGAAGACGCTCTTTTTCTGTCTGCTTTCCGGAATACTGGATAATCAAACTCAGAACACCTTTCTTCAAGAATCAATTGGATGATTATAAGTACTAATGATTCTGAATAACAACTCAAGCATCAGAACAATGATTGCATTCGCTCACACTACTGAGTGATTAGTTCAGAAGAATGATAAAGTGCTCTCAACGGTCTAACCACAAAAGAAGCTTTCCAGACTGATGATTGCAGATGCTCAGACAGCTAACTCAATCCAAGCAGAGACTAAATCATCAAATCCAGAATCTGAAAATCTTGAAAAGCATGAGCACTCGTGTAAGAATAGATCAGTTGCTAAAGATATGTGACCAACATATGATAAGAGTGATGTCACATATGTATTACGCATAAAAAGCTCGGGAACAGGGCAAACTTGTAGCAAATAGGGTTCAGAACAGTCAAAATTTTCAAAAAGTCACAAACTTTTCGCATATCACCATTGATTCGCATATCACTATTGACTTTTGAGCACAATTCGCATGATGGACATAGCCGAAAACCTCAATTCGCATAACTCTATTCTGCGAATTCCTCACATTTTGCATGACTCACATCTGCGAAATCTTAACTTCTCGCATAAGCTGCATATGAACTCTCACAATTCGCATAAGGTAGTATGCGAATTCTCAACATTTCGCATATGACTACCTGCGAATTCTTCACTTAGAAAACTCTTTGACCACATGAATTCGTATTGAGCTTTTCGTACATCACTAGCATGCGAATTCTACACATTTCGCTTCTCACTGACATGCAAAATCTATAATTAAACAAATTTCATTTTCAAAGACCATTGTGCGAATTCTAACCATGCGAAATCTTCAAACATTTTATCTATGCGAATTCTTTCCATATCCTTGCGAGTTCTTTAATTTCCGCGAGCTCTTCATTCAGATCATTCGAATTATATGGATCTTGAACATATTTCACAATTTCTTCAAAATTAACCTTCAAAACTTCGAATTTTGAGTTGAGCTTTTGAGGGCAGGTTCGAAAACATCAATGGATCATAATCGTAGTTGATGATCTGATCTAAAAACAACTCTAAAGCACATTTTGATCCAACCACTGTGATAAACTTGTTTTCGAACATAAAACTCAAAAATCAATCAATTTAACTTTCTGAATTGAAATTGGAACATGCAATTGATTCAATGAAGATCGACTATAACCATAGAACCAAATTATCATCATAGAACATCCAATTTCACAACAAATTTCAAAAAATCGAAAAATCAACAGTGACTGTTCTATTCAAACTCAATCTGATCTCGATCGTCGTAGAAAAATTTGCGTTCGGCTCTGATACCACTTGTTAAGTCCCTAAGATCATAGATTGATTGAATGATAAAGATAACAAGGAATTGGGATTGGAAATATGTAGTTTTATTTATTGAATGTAAAACTACAACTATAGAGAGCAATTCGTACGAGCTACATTGAAAATGAAAACTTACACTCCAAAGACACACTACAGACTCCTTATATACTCCCACATCCCTTGTACACATTTAAGCCCAAACCCATATACAAGGCCTAATACAACATAAGGTTGATTACTTTACTAAACTTCTAAATTAGAACATATTTATGTTCTAACACTTTTCCTTAAAAGCTTAAATGGAGAATGGTCACAACTATCCATGTTAATACAGGCCAATCAAAATCTTGAATCTTGGTCATTGACAGATATTTATGGTACTCTTGTTGCTCAGGAAAAAGAAGTTGTTAAACAAAAGTCAAAATCTTTTTTAGGTGGACCACTTGCCCTCATCTCAAAAAACAAGGGTATGTCAAAAGAATGTCATGATGATGAAACAAAGAACTCCGAAGAAAAACCTTTGAAAAAGGAACCACAAAGAACTTTTCCGGAGATTAGTCTGGGCCCAATGTGGTCTGGGATACTCCTTCCCCCCAAAAAAAAAAAGAAAATCTAAAAGGGTTTTACTAGCTGAAGAAGATGACCATTCAGACTCAGACTCAGATAATGACATTAATACCTTTGCCAAGTCTCTTGCATTAATAACTCACCAATTTAACAAGAAATTTAGCAAGAAAATCTTTGAAGGCGGGAGAGATGATGAAGAAAGGAGAAATCCAGAGAGAAGACTTCAACAAGAGCCCAGATTCACACCACATAGTGATCAAAAGGGTGTTCATTTCAACAATCATGATGCTGCACAACAATCAAGAACTCATCAACCATTCCAACCCAAGTATCCTCAACCTCAGAGATACTTTCAGCCTCAACCACAGGTTCAGAAGACAAAAACTTTTGTTGCTCTCCCACCAAATCAAAATGATGGAAGATGTTTTAGATGTGGAAAACCAGGCCATTACTCTGCAAACTGTAGAGGTAGACTTGTCAAAGATGAAGACTACTACAAGAACAAGTACAAGTACAATGTCAGAGAAAGAGTACTTGTTACAGAGATGGAAGATTGGTTATCAGACTCTATATGTGATGGAGAGGAAGAGCCTACCAATCTCTGTGGTATGGCTTTTGCAGATGGTGATCAGACTGATGGATCATCAGAAAAATACTCTGAAAAGATAAACTCTCCTTCCACTTCTGAAAGTGAACTTGAAATGGATGTTCTTAAATTAACATACGAGTTTCAAATTTTAAAGCAAAAACTCATGGAAGAAAAAGAAAAGAGAAAACAATTGACAAAATATCTAAATTTTTATAAAAGAGAAAATAATCTTCTTGAATCAGAGAAGAATGAAATTTTCAATGAAAAATCTAATCTTGAAAAATCTCAGAGATTAAAGGAAACCTCTTTGTCTGATAAACTCAAAGAATTGGAAAAAGTATTAAAAGCCAAAGAAGAAGAAGTTAAAAGATCTGACTATGAAATGCTCAATTCTGTCGCCTTAACTAACTTTTTACAAAAGGAAAGAGAAATCCTACATCAATCTCTGGAAAGGAAAGAACTTCAAAACAAAAGATATCTAGATGCTCAAGATGTGCATATTAAGATAAATTCTCAAATGGACACTCAAGGACTGGGATTCAATGAATTGGATCCATTCACTGGATTGAAGAAAACTTCACTTTCTTCCACTTTCTGTATGGGAAAGGTCCATGACTGTCCATCTCTGAACAATTTCAAAAGAACAAAACCCTCAGAAGGAAAAAAAACAAGAGCTCTTAATTTTAAAAATGTCTTATACTCTGAAGCAAAACCATTTCCATTACCTATATTAAAGATAGAAAAAGAGACTTCAGAGGTACTCTTTACAAAACCTCAGAGTAATGATCCCAGAGAAAATTTTAAGTTTGATGCTTTTATCACAAAAGAATCAGAGATATCTGAAACAAGTACCTCTGAAACAAGTTCTTCTGAAGATGAACCTCAGAGTTCACTCAATCCAGATGCACCTCTGTATTCTCCAATGCGAGATGAATGCATCAAAACTACATTTGAGGATCACATTAGAAGAATTTATAAAGAAAATCTCATGGATGATTTGAAAAAGAAAGAAAGGATGAAAAGAATCATTAAAGTCTGTAGACCTAAAGAAATTATGAAAACTTCAGAGGTAGTTATCTCTGACAAGGTTAAGAGAGACTTTCTTAACTCTGATTTTGAATCTGATCCAGAGATAGATGAACAGATATTCTATAGACCAGAGAAAGTAATTCATAAAAACATACAAACTGCTGGTTCTAGAAATTTGAACTTTCCTGTTTCAGTTTTGAAAAACAAACCCAAAATACCAATATGTCCTGATTTTCTAGACATGTGTCTACAAGCAAAAACTTCTCTGGACCTTGAGAAAAAGTTAAAAGAAAAGGCCAAGAATAAAACTAACACTTCTCAACTCTACACTTATAAGCCAATCAAATTCACTCATAAACAAAAAGGCAAATGGCAAGAAATTAACCATTCTGATCCTGTTTGTGCAGTGAGCAACAAAGAGAAGAAGATGTTTTTGAACAAGAAAAGGTAACTTGAAAAGAAGGCTGTCTTTCAAGCCAAAAAGAATGAAGTAGTTAGGAATACTTGTAATATTCCTAGTGCTAGTTTGAAAAAGAATCAAAGTGTACCAAGTGCATTCAATGAAATGAAAAACTTTGTTCCTACTTGTTTTTGTTCTGTTAATTGCAAGTGCATTCAACTCATGATTAAGCTGAAAAATCATTTCAGAGGTTCTCATTGTTTTCTAAATCAGTCTCTGAATAAAAATTCAGAGACAAAGCCTCAGAAAAAAAGAAGAGCAATTCTGGAAAAACATCAAAATATGAAATGCCAAATGTTCATCAAAACCCTAAGAATTATAACAAGAAAGGACCCATAATGAGATAGGTACCTAAGAAACTTTAATATGTCTTGCAGAAACAGCATATGCCAATCTGGTACTTAGATTCTGGATGTTCAAGTCATATGATTAGACATAAGAAGTTGCTATCCTCTTTCAAAGCAAAATCTGGAGGAGCAATTACTTTTGGAGATAATATGCAAGGTCAGATTAAAGGTTATGGTGAAATAACAAGAGGTAATGTATCTGTTTCAAAAGTTGCTTATGTTGTTGGACTAAAACACAACTTAATTAGCATAAGTCAACTGTGTGACCATGGTTTTGATGTGAAGTTTCAAGAAAAAATATTTTTCACTTCTTCACTCAAAAACAGGTCAAGAAATGCTGAGAGCAGACATAAAGGGTAACCTATATAGAATGAATTTTACCAAGAATATAAACACTGGTTCAGAGAAACTCAGTTTAGTATCTCTGAACAGTGAAGATGTCTGGCTTAGGCATAAGAAGTTCTCTCATCTGAACTTTTATTCACTTGATAAGTTGGTCAAACTCAAGCTGGTTAAGGGATTACCATATCTGAAGGTCAACAAAGTTCATCTTTGTTCTGCTTGTGAAATGGGAAAAATGAAAAGATATTCCCATAAAACCAAAAGTGATAATAATTTTCCTAGACCTCTACATATGTTTCATATGGACCTCTATGGTCCTATCTCTGTGCAGAGTCTATCAGGTAAAAAGTATATTCTAGTTCTGATTGATGAATACTCTAGATATACTTGGATAGAATTCATCAGAGCCAAGTATAATGTACCTGAAATTTTAATAAGGTTGTTAAAAAGATTGCAGGTTCTGTTCAACAGCAAAGTTCAGAAGCTTAGAAGTGATAATGGGACAGAATTCAGAAATGCCAAAATCAACTCCTATCTTTTAGAGGAAGGCATAACTCCCAACTTCTCTACAACAAGAACCCCTCAACAAAATGGTGTTGTTGAAAGGAAAAATAGAACACTTGTTGAAGCTGCAAGAACAATGTTTGCAGGATCTGATCTTCCAACCAACTTTTGGGCAGAAGCAGTAGCTACAACTTGTTTTACTCAAAACAGAGCTACCATTGTCAAAAGATTCAAGAAAACATCTTTTAAACTCATTAACAATAGGAAACCTAATGTTAAATATTTTCATGTTTTTGGATGCAGATGTTATATTCTGAATGATAGAGAGTCTCTTGGATACTTTGCAAGAAAGCAGATGAAGGCAAATTCATTGGCTATTCATTAGCCTCAAAAGCCTTCAGAGTGTTCAATTTAAGAACAAGAACCATCCAAGAAAGCATCAATGTATCTTTTGATGACAACAAAAATTATGACAAACAAGATGTAAAAACCAAGAATGTCTCTGAATCTTCAAAGTTGAGAGAATCAGAATTGAACAAAATATTTGAAGACTTCTTTGATGATGATGACAACTCAGAACTTATCTTCAGAGACATTCACAGAGCAACCTCAGAGGAACCTCAAAACACAGGTACAACTCTTTCTGGTCCCTCTAAGATAACTCCTTCTGCTTCCCTAAATACAGGTCCAAGTATTGAATCAAGACAAGTTGAAGAACAGAATTCTTCAGAAGCTGAAGATACACAAGAGACATTTGTTGAAGAGACTCCAGAGCATGCTTTACCATCTCTGGAAATATCTTCAGAGCCTCTGAATAGCACTACAAAGATGTCACCACTTGCCATCTATGAAGCTCAAACTCCACCTTACATTGATGCTACAATGACAAGATGGACAAAAGATCATCCCCATGATCAGATCATTGGATCACCTACAGAGGGAGTCAAAACAAGATCTGCCACAATCAATGAATGCTATTTTGTAAACTTTTTGAGCATTATTGAACCAAAGAAGGTAAATGAAGCTCTTGAAGATCATAATTGGATCAATGCCATGCAGGATGGGCTTCAAGAGTTTGAAAGAAATAAAGTATGGACCCTAGTTCCCTTTCCTAAAGGAAAATTTGCAATTAGGACTAAATGGGTTTTCAGAAATAAAAAGGATGAGGATGGAATTATAATCAGAAACAAAGCTAGATTGGTTGCTAAGGAATATTGCCAAGAAGAGGGTATTGATTATGATGAAACCTTTGCACCTGTGGCTAGGCTTGAAGCAATTAGAATCTTCTTAGCCTATGCTGTACACAAAGGGTTCAAAGTATATCAAATGGATGTTAAATTTGCCTTCCTAAATGGCAAATTAAATGAAGAAGTATATGTCCAACAACCACCTGGATTTGAAAGTACAGAGTTTCCTAACTATGTTTATCATCTTGATAAAGCTATGTATGGACTTAAACAAGCTCCAAGAGCATGGTATGCTACTCTGTCCACATTTCTGATTAATAATGGCTTTAAAAAAGGTACAATTGATACAACCCTGTTCATCAATAGGTACAAAAATGATATGCTTTTAGTACATATATATGTTGATGACATTATCTTTGGCTCTACAAATCAGAAGTATTGTGATAGGTTTTCAGAGTTAATGAAGAGTGAATTTGACATAATTCTCATGGGAGACTTAACATTCTTTCTAGGCTTACAAGTCAAACAAATGTTAGAGGGTACTTTTATAAGTCAATCTAAGTATGTCTCTGATATTTTGAAAAAGTACAAACTCAATAATTCAACTTCTATGAAAGCACCTATAGCCACATGATTCAAACTTGACTCTGATCCTTTCTGGAAAATCTATAGATGTTAAGACTTACAGAGGCATGATAGGATCACTTGACAACTTGCCACTTTAGCAACAAGTTTAGATGGATGAGAATTCTCCACAGGCCTCTAGGGATTATCCTATGCCTTCTTCTAGATCAGACTACCAGCTTCAACCTGGAGTCAATCTTGATTTTGATTCTAATTGCACCTTCTGAGGAGAAACTGCTGTCTCCAAAAAATCATTTTGTTTATTTTGGTCATCTAAAGATAGATCCATTGGTGTTGCAAATACTGCAAAATTATCCTCTACACTATGCCTTAGCTTAAACTGCCACTGTACAAAAGATTTATCTGCCGCAAGCATGAAAGACTATCAGATTTGTTGGAAATGCTGAAGTTCCACAATTTGAGATCAAAATTGATCAATATACATCAATTTTGGACTATGAGAGACTAATATACATTTTGAGGCTTCCTGAGGCAAATGCGGCAAAAATTCCTATGATTTGTACCCAACTGATACAGAGGTGTTTGAAGGAATTAGAGCAAAGGGGTATGTTGGCCAACTGACTCAATTCAAACACTTCAAGACGAACAACTTACCTCTATTTTACTACACTCTTTTCTCTGTAATCAACAGATGTCTGGTTGTGTTAAGTCAAGATTGTATTCAAGATTAAATGAGGGGTCAAAGATGTAAAGTTGTAAATGTGTAAGTAGTTTTGTTGTAATAGTGTTGAGAGTCAAAGTGTTTGATTTTGACTTTAGGTTAGTGAGAGGTCTTGTTGACCACATATAAATAGTAAATGTCTTTGTTATTTGTTAGAGTATTATCCTGAGAGAACAATAGAGAACACACACATACGAATATGAGAAATAGGTATACGACACTATGAGATCTGTGACTCAAAGAAATCATTGTAATTGTTGCTCTATTAATCAAAGATGATTTCTACTTAATCAGTGTATGATTGTTAGAACTTGGATTCAACTTTCAATTGGTATAAGAGTCTGATTCGAAGAAAATCAACCAAATGTCGAACTTGCACCCTGTCAACCCTGTTTGATTGATTTTGTGATTTTTGTACTATAATTGTTTGATATTTTGATTGTTTAGTGATCGATTGTTGTTCCAGATGTTCCTTGTATAGATCGTTGACACAATTGCGCTATTTTGGAATTGATTTGATGCTTTTGTGTTTTTCAAACATTTTGAGTTCTACGCACTGTATCAAAATCAAAATGTACTTTTGAGTCGATTTGATTGTAATTTATCGATTGTATCCTGTTCTACTTGTATTTTTGATCAAATTGGTGGATTTACAGAAGCTAATTCGATGGATTGATTAGTTTTTTAATTGATCTAAGTGTTTTTTGGACGAAAAGTGAAGAACTCGCATGAAGAACTCGCAAGATCTAGATTTTTCGCATAAAGATGTCTAGAATTCGCATGGCGTTGATGTTTTGGAAGCTAAGTGTGGATTTCGCATCACGTTAGATATGAAAAGTGTGGAATTCACATCTGCCTTCATGCAAAAAGAAATATTTCACATCATTTGATATACGAGAAGTTGGTTTCAGAAAGTCTAAGGACACAATTCGCATGTCAAACGATACGAGAAGTGAGAAACTTGCATCGTTCATCATACGAATTTCTGGAATTCGCATCGTTCATCATACAAATTTCTAGAATTCGCATCTGTCTTCATACGGATTTTGGGGTTTTCGCATAGAAAAGTTTAAAATTTTCTAAGTATAGAATCCGTATCGATACGAAAAGTTTGAGATCGAAAATTTGGCTAAGTATAGAATCCGCATAAGAAGTGCGAAAAGTTTGTAGTCAGGAATTCGCATCTCGAAGCGTGCGAATAGTTAGAACTCGCATGTCAAAGCGTGCAAATAGTAAGAACTCTCATCTCAAAGTGTGAAAAAAGGAAGAACTCGCATACAGTTGCCTGCGGAAAGTGACTTCTCGCATATAAAGGCCTGCGAAATTTGGTTCCTTGTGTGAATTTCAAATCATTTGGTGTGCGAATTTCGTCCTTGTGCGAATTCTTTTGGTGTGCGAATTGTTGAAGGTTCTAAGTGGTGTGAGAATTCTGGACTTAGAAAATTTTTGGAATTTTTTTTTCTGGAAAATTTTATGAGTTGTAATTCGTTGATTTTTCGAACTAACGATCATTCAAAGTTCTTATTTTACAGATTTCAAGATGTCACAAGGTTATAGTTTTGATTTTGGACAGATGAATATTTATAAGGCTAAAGCTAATATTAAGCATCTTGCTGAACAGTTATTAATCTATACCAGAATGGCCAATGACTGTTCAAGAGAGAATACAAAGATTGAAGCTGAGAAAGCTGCATTGCAAGATAAAATCCTTTCTCTTGAATCTGAAATAAATATGTTGAAAGAGAAAAACAACATAAGAGTTAAAGAGAAGATAAAATGGATTGAAAAGAAAAATGCTGAACATGAAAGAAAAATTACAGAATTGAAAGAACACTTTTCTCAGGGTGTAAAGATGGTTAAGAAAGAAATAGAAGGATTTGAAAAAGAAAGAAAAGATTTTGCACAGAAATTTTCAGATTTTTCAAGAAAATCATTTGAAGAGAAGAAAGCCGTGGAGCTCAAATGTACAAAACTTTCTCAACAAGTGTCAGATTTTGAGAAAGTCATCATTATGGAAATAGATAAGTTTGAGAAAGAGAAAAAGTTAACAGAGCAGAAGAAAGTCGGATTATTCAGAGAGATATCTGATAAAAGAAAAAAGTGTTGAAAAGGATTTTGAAGAAGAAAGAAAGGTATTTGAGACAAAAATCAACAAGCTTTCAAAGAAGGTATCTGAACTATCTGCAACTGCATTGAATGAACAGAAGACGAAGTATGAATTACAAAAGAAGATTGATACATTGTTTGAAGAAAGAAACAGTTTGTCAAACAAGATCACAGAACTTGAAGGAATCATTTTCAAGGTGGATTTGAGAGCACAAAGAAGTCCAGATACAATTGCTCAATCACCCATGAATGATTCAACTGCTTCAGATTGTTCATTCAATTCAGCTACAAGTTCACTTTTTGCAAATGTGTCTAACAATCCTTTATTTGTTGATTCAGATGATATTGTATCTAATCATGAAGACCAGATTCGTCATCCTAACCTTTTCTATGTCAAATCTATTGATGGTTCAGGTACTATCAGAAAGAACAAGTCTCAACAGAAAATGGTTTGGAGAAGGAAAGATGAGAAAGACAATTCAAAGTCATTTGTTTCTACACCTCAACTGAATAAAAAGAACAATGATCCGAAAGGTAAATCTTTTGGTAAGTTTGATTCTTCATATTCTGTAATCTTTTAATCAGACTTGCACAAAAGAGATTTTGTTGTTCTTACTGTGGAACTAATGATTTTGTTAATAAGCATTGTTAGGTCACAGATCAAGCAAACAATCAAGATAATCAAGATTTGACAATTACAAACCAATTCTAGAGAGAGAGTAGAGAGAGAAAACTTAAGTCGTATATATCACAATGTTGAATATTACAATCAAGAACTCTCATGCAACTAATTTCTCAAGACACTATTTAACTCTCATATGCTTAGCAAAATATACAAACACTCACATAAAAGCATTTATACAAGACTTACCAAGACTTTGACTTAACATGACTTTGACTTTTCTACTTAAATCTTGAATACAATTATACACTAACAATCTCCCTCTTTGTATTCAAGATTTAATAAAAATTTGACAATCGTCTTTAGCTTTTGATTCTTCAAAACTTTGACTCTGACGCTTTTAACCATTGAAGCTCTGATAATCTTTAAACTCTGATGCTGGTGAAGAATCTTGAAAAGTCATTCACATTGTCTTTGAAAAGTCTTCAAGTATCGAACAAAAACTTTGAAACTTTGAAAGATCTATGAACTTTGATAAATCTTTGATCTCTGAGGAATCTTTCAATGCTTGTATCTTCATCTCTGTGATCTCTGTCTTTGAGCAAACAAACTTTCATGAATCATCTGTCTTGAACTTATTATCTGACTTGAAAATTCCAGATATGTCTCCTCCATTTTGATAAACTTTCATTTGACATTACCACATTCGTCTGACTTGAAACTTTCATTAATCTTTTACTTTTCTTTAGATCAAACTTTACTCAACCTTTCATATTTGACTTGAAAGTACTTGAATATCTCCCACTTTTTTCTTTAGAAAAATCTCTTCCTTTTATGAAATGAATCCTATAACAATCTTTAAATTTTCATTTGACTTGAATTCCATAATATCTCCCCATTTTTGATCAGTTGGGAGCAGTAAAATCAACAAAACCTTTTTCAAGTCATCACTGTCTTTGAAAAATAATCTCCCCCTTTTTGAAACAATAACATTCTCCCCCTTTATGAAAAACTGACATTCTCCCCTTTATGAAATGACAATCTTCGCTCTTTTGATATGAGTATCCGTCAATTCATGAAATATATATACCTGAATCTTTTCAAATTCAGATATTGTGAGTCCATGATCAATGAATCTTTAGAGAGAGAAAGTAGAGAGAGAGATACATGGTAGCGCAAAGTAAGTTCAATATTCAATATGCGTGAAGTTCTTACAAAGACAAAGACCAAAGGGACTTAAATACCCTTGGTCAATACAACACAGTGTAAAGCTTCTAGACACAGTTTATGACCAAGCCTATAAATACAATGATTACTATAAAATCAGACCTAACAATCTTCCCCTTAGTAATCATTGGCGCTTTGGTCTTCAAAAATCATCTTCTAAATCAGCACGGACCATAAAAGCGACTTTATGAAGCAATCTGACTTTTAAAGAAAAAATTTCTTCTCAGCATCTTTCAGTTTGATTTCTCTTTACTGCCTTTGACAAGTCTGGACCAGATTGGAATAAACTTGAATGAACAGTTGATTCATCAGCTTGTGCTCTAGACGACACACCTCTTTTGAAATACCTTGAATGAACTGTGGTGGTCGGAGCAGGAACAACAAAAGAAAAAATTGAAGCTGAGAGAATAGAATCTTTGAGCGAATCTTGATCAACAGATAAACTTTTGAGCTCTTTGTCTCTTTATCATCTCCTTGACTTCTCTGATTTCTCCCCCTCATGACCTTGATGAACTGGTTCAACTAGGTCATGCCAATGTTGGAGACGAGACAACTTAAGATCTGCAAAATCAAAGAAACATAGAAAACAGGGGAGGTTTGCGCTTCAAGTTGGTGGCGCAAACTGAGGTTTGCGCGACACACTAGTGGCGCAAAGGGAGGTTTGCGTTACACGCAGGTTGCGCAAAGCGAGGTTTGCGTGACCAACTGATTGCGCAAATCTGACTTAGAAATTTTTTTACCTTTTGAAGCTCTTTGACTCCCCCTACACAAATGCACTAGATATGACAATTCAAGTTAGCATTTATATAAAGAAAATCAGATACTCCCCCTCAAAAACAGATATGATCATGAAGAAAAAATTCTCCTTTTTCACTCCCCCTTGAATAATGCTCAAACCCATTTGAAAGGATATAAGAACACAATGAATTTAAACATCAATGTAGAAAAAAAAATATACTGAATATGTATTTTGAAACGACTAAATATATAAAAATTTAAACAGAAACAAATAAAATTATACTTAGTAAAATATCACAATAAAATCCATCAAATGAAATCAAATGTATGTGTTTGGATACAAAGACAAGTTTTATTGCATATCAAGTTAAGACATGTTCAGTTTCAAAAACTTTCATTAATCTATTCAGTGTGCTAGCATGTGAACTTCGATTAGCTTCAAGATAATGAAATTCGAAAAATATAATAGAGAACTTTGCATGTAATCACACTAAGCCATAAAAAATTCAGACTTTCATAAATTTACAGGTTTATTACAACTCAGAAATATCACCAAGTATTATGAGATGTGTGCTCATTGGCATCTTTTAGCAGTGTGCTCATTGGCATCTTGACATGAATGTGCTCTTTGGCATCTTTTAAGCATGTGCACTATGGCATCTTTTTAATCAAAAAGTTCATTAAGTAAAGAACATGCCGTAAACGTAACTTTATATCTGACCCTATTGCAGGATTTGGGTCAGTCACTCCTAGACCAGTTGGCCTTAGGGGACTAGGTGTCAAGAACCCCTTGGAACTTACTTTCCCAGATCAGAAAGGCTACATCGACACATCCTAAACCCATTCATACCAATAGAACATGACTTTCGATCTGATTCTATAGAAGGATTTGGGTTCGATCACTCCCAGATCAAATGACCTTAGGGGACTAGATGACAAGCATCCCACAGAACTTACTTTCCCAAACCAGAAAGGCCACAGGTACAAAATTTTAAACTTAGAGATTTCTGATTTATAAGAATTTAAAAATCATCTCAAACACAAGGTTTTACGTCTAAGTGCTTAGCCCATATTTTCATTACGATCTAAAATTCCGACTTTTTAGGTTTTCTAAGCATTGTAAACTATAAATATTCCGAATCACACAACTTTAAAGCAAAATCTAAAGTTACAAACACGTTGCTGACTTTTCGACTTTTGTTAGACTTGAAAGATGAACATATAAAAACTTTAATATAAACAAATGAACTTGAAAATTTATCCTAGACACACATTTTATTCAAAAGAAAGAAAATTGTAAAACTTTTACTTTATAGATTAAAATTTGTAAAGGTTTAAACTTTTAAAGAAACATGCCAAAATTTTAAAAATAGAAATATTTGATCGGCAAGTTTATATTCAGTTGAAACAAAATATAATTCAATAGTATCATCTTTCACACAATGAAAAAAATATTTTGTGTCTTATTTGTAATAATTGGGTTGAATCAAAATTCAGGAAAGATTGAAAATGCTCAGATTCTTTTAAAAGTATTTGAGAAAACTGGAACAACATCATCATCAGATATAAATGCAGCGGAATAGAATTGAATAGATGTACTCACAGTATCTCATTTAGTCAGAAGCTTAATGCATTGAAAAACGAGTCCTAGACTGATATGTCTAGAAGTCATATTCTTTGAAGCACGGGTTCTGAGCTGAATTACTCAAAAGCCAATATGTTGACTTTGAAGTTCGGGTTTTGAATTGATGTGTTCAAAAGCCATTCTTTCTCTTACTCCCCCTTAACATGAGATGCCTGCAACTTAGAATCAGATTTAGACTTGGGTACCCATTTGTATTTAGGCCCGTGAAAGTTAGTTGCAGTTCGTATGGGGAAATAATTGAAAGAATTGAAACTAGAAACACGAGAAAGATAATCAGAATAATATGCATAATCATCAAAAGATAAAGCATAATCATCTGAACTAGAATCAGAAGACGAATATGAGACATTTTTGGAAATCTGAATCATTTGCTTAATAGAGTATTTAGAAATCTTATTACAAGAAGAAAATGAATCACTTTTATAATATTTGTCTACATATAAATCCTCATCAATCCTAGAATCAGTAGATGTCCGCTTGATTCTCCAGATCTGCTTCTTTGACCGGCTCAAAGTCCTATCTGTAAGAATTGAATCGGAAGAATTAGAACAGTCAGAAATAACTTTATCTTGTTTCTTCGACTTCTTTGACCGTCTTCTTTTACGCTTAGGTTTATAATATTGATCCTTGAGCGTAAAAGAATCATCAAGAATTTTAGACTTAATATTTAAACCAAAAGAAATAAATTTATCTAAGCAACCAATCTGATCAACTAATAAATCTGAATTTAACTTGGAGTCTGAATTATTTGAAGAAAAGATTTTAAAATTTGAAACTTCCTTTTCGTTTTCCTTAGAATCAGAAGAAAGGCTAGAAATAGAATCTGATTTTTGAGAAAATAATTTTTCTTCAAGACTAGACGTCATAAAAGAAAGAATAATATCAGATTCAATTTTCTTCAAAATATTTTGATCTTCTATCTTATCTTCAAGATCGATGATTTTGCCTTCTAAAACTAACGTAGGAGTATATTTCTTCGAATCATAAAAGATTGGAGAAATATTTTCCCTATCAGAATCAAGAGCATAAGAAGGAACAAAATCATCAGACACTGAAGATTTGACCGGAGATATATCAATTAAACCTTTTCGACCTCTTCTTAATTTATCAGGAAAATATTTGGCATTTTCATAAGTATAAACAAAAGGAATTTCATTTTTCTTGTTATTTATCCTTTTCTCATTTTCGACTTCTAAAATTTACTTTTCACTAGTTCAAAAGAATTTAAACTGAGGAGTATAGTGTGCAAGAGTTAGATAATCATATTTATATAAAGTAGGAACTTCGTTTATCACTTTGTTTAAACAATGAGAATTGTCAAAACCAAGTCCCCACCTTTGTTTTAAAGCTTCTTCACTCCGCGGTTTATTCATAAAAATTGTTTGTTTAGATTGGTTTCTTCGATAAAGCTTTTCTTCTAACTTATTTATTTTATCTGAAAATTCATCTTTTAAAGAAGTCATTTTAGTCAAAGACTCAAGATAAGTCTTATTTGAATTTTCCAAATCATCCAATTTCTTTTGAAAGATGTCTTTAGTATTTTCTAAAATTGATTTTTCATCTTTCAAAGAAATTTTCAGTTTATCAATCAAATATGACTTTTCTGAATTTAAATTCTTTTCAGTTAAGAGCTTTAAGCGAAGATCAGATAAAGCAGAAATAATAATATTCATCTGAGAGGCAATAAAGTTGTAATCAAATTCAGAATATACCTCATCTTCATCAGATTCAGAATCCTCTGACTGATCATCTCCAACCAAGCACATCTGAGCGATCTCTACGTTTGTAGCTTCATCGTCGGAATGATCCAGCCAGAATTCCTCTTCGGCTAGCAAAGCTAATCCACTCTCTCTTTTCTCGGCCAGTTCCATTTTTTGTCTATAATATGCCGAATTTCTTACCTTCTTCACTCGACACTCCTTTGAGATGTGACCCGACTTTCCACAGTTGTAGCAAGCAGCAGTCTTTGGCTCGGGTACTTTGGATTTAGAACCGGAAGTGAAGCGAGAAGTGTTAGAACCCGATCTTGGTTGGAACTTTTTCTGATAATGCTGGGAGAGAAGGATCATCGCTTTCTGCAAAGCCTCACCATCATCATCAGTTGACCCATTGTAAGCATTATCAGACAATGCTTGTTCAGCCAGTTGGCTCGTGAGGAGTGCAACCGGGTCTACTGACTTCTTGTTCTTTTTCTCCAGTTTGGCCTTCTTTTCTAGCACCAAGCTCTCATCAGTCATCAAGAATCTCGAATAGTTCCTGAATCTGCATTGTGGAAATCCGAACATCGTTCCTCAGTCTGTGACATGATTTGTTCCATTCAGGCTGAAGAGCATTAAGATATTTCAGATTCATCTCAAGATCTGTCTTGTTTACATTTATCTTTCGCAGATCATTCAGCACTGTACAGAATCTGTCGAAAACACTCTTTATAGTCTCATTTTCTTTAGCCTTGAACTCCTCAAAGTTGTTCATGAACCGAGTATGTCGAAGTTGAGTTGCTACCGAAGAACCAAGCATGATCTTTTCCAATTGTTCCCACAACATATTTGGATAATCCTTGCAATGATCAACCCGGTTGTAGACAGAATTTGGTAAAGCTAGCATCAGATTAGCTTTCAACTCTCGATCAACTTTCATTCGTGAAGCCTCTTCAGATGTTGGAGGAGTCTCTTTATTAGGATTTACGAAAGGTCCTTCAGTTAGAGACTTCATCATGTTATCTCCATTAGCTTGACGCCCGATGAAGTTCAGAAATCAATCTTGCCACTGAGTGAATTCGTTTTCATCGACAAGAACTGGAGGACGAGTTTCAGATCCCAAAGACATCATCAGATCACTTGTGTAGAACTTAGCTTGAAAGGAAAACTTTGTAGAATCCATAGATGACAAACTTAAAAAAAAATTCCAGACTCTTTTTTTTTTACTTGGACAGATATGGCGCAAACTAGAGGTTTTCTTTACCAAGGTGTAACACGAAGTAAACTTTGCGTGACTAGAGTAAAACGCAAGGTATACTTCTCGTGAACAATATGAAGCGCAAAGGGTACTTTTCGCTATATACTGGAGACGCAAAGTGATCAGAACTGAACTTGTTGCGAACTTAGAAGAATTCCTTGGATAAGTATGACGCAAAGCAGATGAGTCTAGCGCAAACCTGAGATGAACTAGCGCAAAGTTTAGATCTCACACAAAGTTCAAAAAATCAAGAAAATTTCCACAAAAACGATTATATCCATGAATTTAATACAACAAATACACACAAGATTGATCGAAAACACTTTTCTAACACATTCCAGATAACAAAATCGATTAAACACCACAAAATTGAGATTTTCATATTACAACAGATCGTGAAAAACCGTTTTTCAGAAAAACTGAATTTCTTAAAATCAACCTTCAAATTGTGAAATTCTTGAAAAATGATGTGAATATAATATGATCTCTTATCAAAAACGAATTCAGACAATCAAAATTCAAACAAAATGAACCACAAACCAAATCGAATTTGATGAAAAAGCAAAAAATGAGATTTTCTTGAAAAACTCAAGAAAATCGATCGAATTTCTTGCTTTAATCGACAAATTCAGTATCAAAAAGGAATTCTCTCTGATCTCTCAAGATTCAGATTACTCTGATACCAATTGTGAGTCCATGATCAATGAATCTTTAGAGAGAGAAAGTAGAGAGAGAGAGACTTGGTAGCGCAAAGTAAGTTCAATATTCAATATGCGTGAAGTTCTTACTAAGACAAAGACCAAAGGGACTTAAATACCCTTGGTCAATACAACACAGTGTAAAGCTTCTAGACACAGTATATGACCAAGCCTATAAATACAATGATTACTATAAAATCAGACCTAACAGATATAATGAACGTTGTAACCCTGAATCAAAAAATGATACAGTTAGAATGCCTGTAAGTAGCACAGAGCCACTTTGTACAACTGATGTACATTGGAAAGGAGTTTTTGAGATGTTCACTCCCCCATGGCTTCCATTCAATCATTGAAAAACACGAAGGAATTTCTATGAATGTTATGACAAGAAAACTCATTCCTTGTGTGTACGTGAAAGTGTATGAATGATTGAAGCTACTCAAGCTTTTTTAGACTCAAAATGTGTAAACTATTGAGACATCAACAAGTTTTACACTGACTCAATGTGCTTGAAAAAGGTGCGAAGGTGGGGCAAATTTTTATCTTTTTGAATATCTAAATCTTCCGAGTGATGATCGGATAGCAGATGTGTTGCGTCCCCAAGAAATTTAAACATTTCTTTGTTAAGAAAGAAACAAGTGGTTGGTGCGGTAATTGCAAGAGTTAACATGGGCTCATTGCCTTTTTCAATGATGGTCACCAAAGAATGTGAACCAATCAGAAGATGTGGTTGTCCGACTCAGAAAGTGGTTGGTGCAGAGTTTCGATATTCTTTTAACTATGATCTCACACCCTCTTTCTTTTTAACCTTTAAGCTCATTTCTAACCAAACTCACTTTTCCATTTTACCGCTCAACACAATGAGAAAAACTCAACCGGATGATTTATCTCCCCCACTCTTTGATTTAAGAACCCCTCACCCCTCAATCACTGTAGGATTACTTACGGGGTAGGAAACATTGGTTAACGTGAATCCATGGAAGTTCTGTTTAAGCTCTCACACTGATCCAATTTAAGTCCTAAAAAGAATGATTGCTCAACAATTTAACTTGAACAGTTAAGCATATGATATCATTGTCATAGAAATGTATGCTCATGAAGAATATGGATTAAATTTGAGCATTTGAACTTTGAAGATCTCTCAAAAGAAGGATATTGAATAAATAAAATGAAATCAAGAGAATTGTTTTGTGAATCTGACAATGTATCTGTTAGGTCCATTAAGATCATGATTGGATTGAATGATAAAGATAACATGGAATCATAGAGTAGAAATCTGTAGATTTATTCAAACTAGAAATTAAACTACAACTACTGAGAGAATATCAGTCGTATGTCTACATTTGAAATGAAAAGCTTAACCTAAGCTTACACTACAAGATTCCTATATATACCCCTAAGCCCTTGTATACATTTTAAGCCCTAACCCAATACAAGGCCCAACACATTTATGTTGATTACTTTACTAATCTTCTAAATAGAACATATTTTTGTTCTAACATTCTCCCCCTAAGTTTTGTAAAGTAATCATTCTCTGATCAGCTCCAGCTTCAGCTCCTCTCCCCCTTGATTTCTTTAAAAAACTTAGCGTGGCATAAACTTCAAAGCTCCTCTAGCTCCCCCTTGAAAGTAACTCTTATTCTTGGAGTTTCAACTGAAATACCAGATCTGACGTTGACCATAACCTCGACTGAGTGCACATAAAGACAATTTTTGACTCTTGTAAACTCAACACATTCCTTACACCCACAAGAATGATATGTGTTGAATTATGGAATGACAACCAAGTGCATCTTTAGTGTATAACATCTAATTTGTCTTTGAACCATGAGTTGAAATAGGAATTCAGCTTAAGAACTTCATCTCATCAGCTTACGGGTGGTAGCATCTGGTAGCAACACTACAAGGCAAGGGTTAGAAGGCAAGCATTGTTCAACAACTGATAGAAGATGCTCATTTTCTGACTGCTTTCCAGAATACTGAACAATCAACCTCAGAACTCTTTTCTTCACAAATCAGCTGGATGATTATAAGCACTCAGGATTCAGAATTACAACTCAAGCATAAGAACAATGTTTGCAGTCGCTCACTGTAAGACACGGTTTAAAAACATATAATTATTTCTTACCCGAAATGAACCGTAAATAAAAGTAGCAACTAATGATAGTTGAGGGATTAAACTCGTAAATTGACTAAACTTATATTAGTTTTATATATATATATATATATATATATATATATAATTTAAGAAACAAAAACTACAAAAAAAAATCAAGTCCATCGTCTTCTTCTTTTTAATGCACACCGCCATATTTCTCTCATCTCTCTCTCTAAACTTTCAAAAAACTTCTCTCTAGATTATCTTACGATCCGTTGAACTAATCGAAGAAACAATTACATATTTGTAATCTACGCTTCGAGCCCTTCTTAGAGGTATAAATTTCTTCTTAAGTTATTTAAGTTGGTAAGTTAGGGTAGTTGAAGTTGGTTGGTAGATTATGATTATATATTGTAAAGTTATAATCATAAACATGTATAGGAATGTTTGTTTTTGTCAAAATTACAAACGGGTAAAGTTTAGAATCAAAATGGTGATATTTGTATCTAGATGTTTAACCGCACACCAAGTGATCGGTTTAATGTCTAAGTGAACAAAATCAGTGCTTAAGCTTATAATATAACCATTGAGTTTTAGGTTATGCGATTATTAATAATTGATGGTTTAAATAGGCAATCGAACTGGTTAAAGTTCGTAGTCGGTCTCGATTAATCACGTGTTGCATTTCAATCCGATCAAGGTATGGATTTCATTTCTTTTGAATCGTGGGCAACTATTTGTTGTAGTTGACCCTTCCTAAAGGTGGTTCATCACCTTGTGATTGATCGACCGAACGTGATCAACAAATACGAAATTCTACACACACATACACATTGATTTTGGTTTAATTATTGAATCAATTGTTTTAACATTTTGATGTTTTATTAAAATGTGTCTCGTATGAGATTGTTTATGAAAAATGTGAAGTATATAGACTATAATTTCTGTGATCGCCATTTGGGTAAGTGGCACATGTTTAGTTTTCTTTGATTTTAGAAGAACCCAATAAATGGGCACATTATTTGGGATGCCTTCTATGGCGGCTTTGTTGTCATAGCGTCCTGCAGATGACGGTCCACCAGAGTTAAGCCTATGTGGCTTACGTGAACCCACTCTGGGGGGACTTGGATGACTTTGTTGGCTCCAGGGAGGATGAATCGATTCTAGATTTTACCCACAGAATATGTGACCGTGGTTAAATTCACGGGGGATCCGTTGTGTGTGCCCGCATGCCGACCCAGTTCGTGTGGTTTGGCCACCCCACGAACACAACAACAGGAATTGACGGACTTTATTTATATTACGTTTTGAAGTTAATGTGTGAAATGTTCTTGAGATTATTGCTTTTGATTATATTACCAAACGTTTCTCTTGATTTAAATGAACTATGAACTTCAGTCTCAAGAACTTTCTTCGAATTGAATTTTTAAGTCTTCCGCTTCGTTATCGATATTTTTATTATTATTTACGAATTTATATTATAATTCATTCACTGAGCCCTGTGCTCAGCCGTGTTTTTGTTTTCTGACACGGCAGGTACGAAGTGACGTTTACGGGGACGGGACTTGAGATCGAGCGTGAAATTTTGGAGTTCTTAGAATCGCATTATTATATAAACGTTCTAAGTTTATAAACACTTTTTGAAGTGTAAGATTTTTAATTGTAATATATGTTTAGAGTTTATTAGTAGCTCTGATTTAGTTATGTAATTATGTTAAGTCTCGTTCGTGACATCACCCGTTCCGGACCACGGGGACGGGGGATGTTACATCACACTACTGAGAGATAAGTTCAGAAGAATGATAAAGTGCTCTAAATGGTCTAACAACTCAAGAAGCTTTCCAGAATGATGATTGCAGATGCTCAGGCAGCTAACTCAATCCAAGCAGAGACTAAATCTTCAAATCCAGAATATGAAAATCTTGAAAAAAATGAGCACTCGTGAAAGATTAGATTAGTTGCTAAAGATATGTGACTAACATATGATAAGAGTGATGTTACATATGCATTCCGCGTATACAACTTAGGAACAGGGCAAACTTGTATCGGAATGGGTTCAGAACACTCAAAATTCTCAAAAACATCAAACTTTTCGCAAAACACTATCAATTCGCAGATCACTATTGACATTTGAGTACAATTCGCATGATAGACTAAGCTTAAACCCTAGAATTCGTATAGGCTTGCATTGTGAATCCTTACTTTTCGCAAGTGCCTATCTGTGAATTCCTCGCCTTTCACATACTTCTTATCTACGAATCCTCAGAATTCGCATCATACATGCTTGCGAATCCCTAACTTTTGGCAACACTCTAGCATGCGAATCCTTGACTTAGAACATTTTTTTCATATTGGAAGCCACTTTTCTCATAGACAGATGGTGCGAAATCTTGACATTTCGTATCAGGTGGCCTGCGAATTCCTAAGAACTCGCACACAACTTATGCACAGTAGCCTGCGAATTCCTCACAATTAGCAACATGACTACTTGCGAAATTCTCACTTGTAAAATTTTGTTGTGTCCAAGAAATGTTCCGTGCGAATTCTGAAGCTTGCGAATTCTTCAAAAAAAAAAATCTTCTCTCTGCGAATCCTTCAAACATCTGCGAGTTCTTCCTTTTAATCTTGCGAATTCTATGGATCTTCGAGCGATTTTCCAACTTTCTTCAATAAAACCTTCAATACATTGAATTTTGAGTTGAGCTTTTGACAGTAGGTTCGAAAACACCTTTTGAGCACAATTGTAGTTGATGACCATGTCTAATTTTGACTCTATAGTCCAAATCGATCCAACCACAGTGAAAAAAAAAATTTCGAACAAAAGAACTCAAAATTGATCTAAACAACCAGATTTGATGAAATTGTACAAACTAATTGATTCTATACTAATCGACTTTATCCACAGAACAAATTTAATCAATAAAGACCAAACAAATGTCATCAAATCGCAGAAATCAAAAATTTCATCGACTGTTCTATCAATACCAATCAGATCTCGATCGTGCAAAGAACAATATCTCTGTTAAGCTCTGATACCAATTGTTAGGTCCATTGAGATCATGATTGGATTGAATGATAAAGATAATAAGGAATCATAGGGTAGAAATGTGTATTTTTATTCAAACTTGAAATTAAACTACAACTACCGAGAGAATATCAGCCATATGTCTACATTTGAAATGAAAAGCTTAACCTAAACTAACACTACAAGATTCCTATATATACCCCTAAGCCCTTGTATACATTTTAAGCCCTAACCCAATACAAGGCCCAATACATTTATGTTGATTACTTTACTAAACTTCTAAATAGAACATATTTATGTTCTAACAGTATCAATCAGATCAAATATCGTAAGATATGAACGTGAAATGGTTAGGGTATCAAAGAACTTGATATTTGTTTATATGAACAAATATAAACAATTTAACAATGAACGCTCAAAGATTGAAATGATGATTTATGCTCAACAACATTGAATTACAAACGAGAGTATTACCATCAAAAAATTATTTCTTTATGAGACGTGGTAATAACAACATCAATATGAAGTACTGAACCGGTGTGTGTGAATACTTGATAGTATATAGACAAGATAATACACAAGCATTAATCTTTATAAACACACGGTCAGTTAAACTTTAACGTTCAATTATGAAAAACATTTAAAATCAAACTTATAAATTCATGAAAACTTTTGAGAATCAGAAGTGGTTTGAACATTTAAGAAAACATTTTTCATGTTCGAAAGTTGTTCTTCTTTCAAATAGTCAGATATCTAGATCAGAAGATACTTACATTTAAGCTCCCCCTCAAATCATGATAAAATGATTTATATTCTGATAAGCTCCCCCCTGGATATTTGCATAATATCCTTATCCTTAAACATTGAAGATCGAGTCCTAAACTGATGTGTTTAGAAGTCGTAGTCCTTTAACATTTAAGATCGGGTCTTGATCTGTTTGTGATCCCAATTTTACTAGCATGTATTAACAAAACAGATTAAGAACACAATCTTATTGATTAAACCATATGATTACAATGAAGCAATAGATCTAACAATGTGCCACAAATCTCACGTTATGTGTGTGTTTTCACAGTGTGCGAGTTCTTACCAATCTGTGTTCGTATCTACAAATATAACAAAGAAACATACTATTTATACTAAGTCAATTTTTAGTTGACTTTACAACACAAAACCTCACACTATCAAACTATTACAACTTTGACCCTCTATTTTAATCTTGAATACGATGTACATCCAAAAATCTCCCCATTTGGATTGAAGATTAATTTTTTTTTTGACAATTATCTTCAGATCTTCTTATCTTCAGAACAAGATCTTCAGCAAACAAACTTTTCAGCTTTGAAACTTGAAATCTTTGACAAACACTTTGTAGAACTTTAACATCTTGAACATTTGAAGTGAATCTCCCCCTTTGGCTTTTCCAACAACTTTAACACTTTCTTCACAACCATTGAAGTCTTCAAAACTTTGTCACTTTGCTCAATCTTTCTCTTTCAATTTAAATTTATTTCTTGACATTTCTTTTGCTTTACAACATCATACAATCAACTTTAATCTGACTTGAACTTTGACATTTAATTTCATCTCACTTGTCGTTGCTTTCGCTTTGAAATTTATCTGACTTTGAAATCTTGAAATTTCTCCCCCTTTTTGATGAATTGTGAGAATCAAAATCATCAAAACTTTTTCAAGGTCAGCTCGGTCTTTGAAACTTTTCCCCCAATTAATCAATTTAGCACAGTCTTCATGATCTCTTTTGGTAAAATATGGACAATCTCCCCCATGTATGAAAGTAATCAATCTTCCCCAACTGATCTGATAATGAGCCGTCAATTCATGAATGTATTTATCCAAATCTTTTCAAATTCAGACAAATTATAAGTTGTAATCCTGAATCAACAGAAGAAACAGTTAGGAATGCCTATCAGTAACACAAAGTTACTGTGTACAACGAATGTACAATGTAAGGAGCTTAAGATGATGTTCACTTTCGAGGACTTCCATCCAATCATCAAAAAACACAAGGTATTTTCTATGAATGTTCTGATAGAAAAACAGATTTTCTGTGTGCTTGTGCTTGTGTATGAAAGAATTTAGCACAATGATTGCAGTTAAGCCTCAAAATTATGCAAACCATTGAGACAACAATGATTATACATAGACTCAACGTGCATGAGAAAGGGTCGAAGGTGGGGAAACTTTCCTTCTTTTTCAATATCAGTATCTTCTGAGTGAAGAACCAATAGAGTATGTGCTGCATCCCCAGAAAATGTGAAACATTCTCTTTTTAAGAAAAGAATGAGTAGTTGGTGGGGTTGTTTGCAAGAGATGGCATGGGCTCACTGCCTTTTTCAGTGATGGTCACCAAAGAATGTGAACCAATCAGATTATGTGGCTGCCCGACTCAAAAAGATTTGGTCCAGAGTCTGATATTCTTTTACTCAACGTGCATGAGAAAGGGTCGAAGGTGGGGCAACTTTCCTTCTTTTTCAATATCAGTATCTTCCGAGTGAAGAACCAATAGAGTATGTGCTGCATTCTCAATAATGGTGGTTGTTTTTTTATTCATTTGTGTTCGTTTATGTTCGTTCGTTTACGTTCGTATATGTTCGTTCGTTTACGTTCGTTTATGTTCATTTATGTTCGTTCATTTACTGTCGTTTAGCTCTTAATGAACGAACATAAACGAACACGAACAAATATATTTTCTTAACGAACGAACATGAACACAAAAAATTTCGTTCATTTACCATTCGTGTTCGTTCGTGTGTTTGGTTAAGTTAAACGAACGAACACGAACAAGCCTCCGTTCGTGTTCGTTCGGTTCGTTTATAGCCCTATTCTTTTCCATTTTACCTCATCACACAACAATACTCAAATCTTTTGACCCCTCTCCCTTAATCACTCAAATGATTACTTCCGTGGTAGGAAACACTGGTTATCGTGAATCCATGGAAGTTCTGTTAAGCTCTCACATCGAATCCGATGTATTTTCCTAAAAGAATATGCTGTTTATTGATTAATCTTGACATTTAAGCACAATAAATCATTTGTCAGTGTATGTATGCTCATTAAAGATAAGAATGAAATTTGAGCATTTGAACATATAAGATTTCTCAAACTGTTAGAACATAAATATGTTGGATACAAGATCAAGAAGACTGAAGGTCAAAGTTCAAGAAGTCAAAGCTGAGGAAAGTGAACTCTCAAGTGAAAGTTAAAGTCTTTTGTAATAAAAGTCAAAGTGTATTGTATTTGTATTTTGTTTGTAGTTTCCTTGTTTTTAGATGTAGGTATAAATACCTTGTATTCTTTGTATTTCTGTAAGTAGTGGTATTCAGTTGTAAATTGAGAAAATACGTTTTAGAGAGAGAAATTTGTAGAGAGAGAAAGTTTGTAATCTTGAGAATTTGGAGTTTGAATCAAACATGTAATTTGATTGAATCTTGTTTGTTGATTTGTTTGTGATTAGAAACTAGAAAAACAGGGAATAACAATTGGTATCAGAGCAGATCCAAAGTTGAAATCAATTCAAGAAAGTGAGTCAACTCTGTGTTCTTCAAGTTTAAATCGAATTCTGAGATTCAGGGTGTAATTCGAGTTGAATTTGATTAGGATTTGTTAGAAAAGTGTTATCGATCGAGT
The DNA here is from genome assembly GCA_954870635.1 of Arctium minus. Classification (NCBI taxonomy): domain Eukaryota; kingdom Viridiplantae; phylum Streptophyta; class Magnoliopsida; order Asterales; family Asteraceae; genus Arctium; species Arctium minus. Next base: position 74,108,896 of record OX941086.1, read on the forward strand.
TTGTATAGGATAATTAGTAAATTGCACTGTAATCGATTGTGAATTTTGAGTTTTTGTGATTTTTCTAGTTTACGAGTTCACGCACTGTGTTCAGATCAATTTTGTATTGATTTGTGTTTTTGATCGAAATTCATTGTTAGCTTTGAGTTCTAGGTGTTTAGACTAGCAAATTGTCAAAGTTTCGAGTTGAAATTCGAGGTCTAAAGTGGTTTTTGGTGCGAATTTGAACGAGTTTAGAGGTTTGCGTGAGATCTAGACTTTGCGCTAGTTCGTCATGGTTTGCGCGAGTTCATCTCGATTTGCGCCAGTTCATCAATAGATTCATGAAGTGATCATTCTGAACTTTGCGTCTTCAACAACAAACGAAAATTGAGGTTTGCGTTTTCACCAGGAAACGCAAGATAAGGTTTGCGTTATCAACGAGAAACGCAAAGTGTTGTTTGCGTCTTCTACCAGAAACGCAAAGTGAGCTTTGCGTAATCAACGGGAAACGAAAAGCTGAAGTTTGGGTTCAGATAGACAAGTTCTCTTTGCGCAATCAGTGGTTTACGAGAAGTTCATGTTTGCGTATTTCACATGTCACGCAAAGATAACTTTGCGCTACTAAATTGTCACGCAAAGTTAGCTTTGCGCAAGTAACTTGACACGCAAAGTCAGATTTGCGGTAGCCTCTCATCACGCAAAGCTACTCGACACGCAAGACTTGGTTTGCTTCAGCTACTCGAAACGCAAAGCTGTAGTTTGCTTTAATCTCGAGTCACGTAAAGTATCGTTTGCGTAAGAAGCACGTCACGCAAAGTCTTGGTTTGCGCAAGACGCCCGTCGCGCAAAGTCTACTTTGCGTTACATGTGCAAAACGCAATCTTGTCCTTGAGTTTCAATGGTTTCATGCTTTTTGTGTTTGTCATACTTAGCTAATTTTTCTGTGATTTTTCTTGAGATTTCTATTTTGGACTAACGATCAGTTCTAGTTTCTTATTGTATAAATTTCTCAAGTATGTTCATTCAAGATGACTTCTAAAGATGCTCTTTCTATCGGCACTGATGTCAAACCTCCAGTACTGTTCAAAGGAGAATATGAACAGTGGAAAGACAGATTTCTGGATTTTGTGAACCGGCACACAAATGGAGAAAATATTCTTCTGTCCATCATGGAAGGTCCTATGGTACCAATCACAATTCAAATACCTGATGATGACTCATCTGATAGTGAAGATGGTACTGAGGAAAGAGAACAGAAGATGAAAACAGTTCCAGTAGAGTATAGTCAATATTCAGAGGAACAGAAAAGCCGATATAAAGCAGACAAGCAAGCAAGATCTCTTCTTCTTCAAAGTATCCCGAATGACATCTACGTCAAAATAGATAGTTACAAGGCAAATGCTAAGAAGATGTGGGATCAGTTGCAGAAAATGATGATGGGATCCAAAGTAGGGAATCAGATGAAAGTGGCTAACTGGATCAACAGTTATGAGGAATTCAAAGCCAAAGAGAATGAGAGCTTAGAAGATACTTATGAACGTTTTGTCTTGCTATTAAATGAATTGTCAAAGAACAAAGTGAAGAAGAAGCAGCTTGAGAACAATGTCAAATTCCTGAGTATCCTACAACCTGAATGGAAGAAGCATACACGTAGGATGAAGCAGATGAAGGATCTGAATGACATACCGTTACATGAGGTATATGGGACTCTGAGACAAAATGAGGAAGAAGTGGAAGAGAAAAGAGCTGAGAAAAAGAAGGCAGAGACAGTTCCTGAACCTATTGCATTGGTAGCTGGAGAGAAGAAGAAAGAAAAGAAAGAGAAGAAGAAAAAGAAGAAAGTGATTACAAGTTCTGAATCTGAATCAGAATCAGATGGAGATGATGGAGAAAGCCTCAAACAGGCTATGCTATTATTGACCCAAGCTTTCCAAAAGAAATTCTACAAAAAGCCGGGATCAAATTCTCAGAGATACTCTTCATCCAGTTCCAAGAATCATGAGCATCGAGAAAGAGTTGAAGGAAAGCGACATGAAGAAAACCGGTATGTGGAAAGGAATCCGGAAGAAAAGAAGAAGTTTGTGAATGACTACGCAAGTACTGAAAAGAAGACTGCTAATGATCTGATCAAATGCTACAATTGTGGCAAGATTGGACATTTTGCTAAAGATTGTCGAAAGCCGGAGGTTCGAAACTCTCAGTATTATCAGAACAAACTGCTATTGGCCAAACAGCAAGAAGCACGCATAACATTAATGGCCAAGGACGAATTTTGGCTGGATCATTCAGAGGGTGAAGAGGAAGAGAAAGAAGAAGTTGCTCATATCTGCTTAATGGGCAAAGCGGTGAAATATGACGAGTCAGATGACGAGACAACTGATGAGGTATTAAACTTAACTGAAAAAGATTTCATAACCAAAATGGAATCTATGATGGTTGAGCTTAATGATCTTCAAGTAAAACTGAAGAAAGAAAAGGACATAGTTGCTAAAAGAAACAACAAGATCTTTGAGCTTAATAAGTCTGTTATTGGGAACAAAGATCTAATTGATTCTTTACGCAAGTCTGCTTCCGATTCTAAACTTCAAGTAGATTGTTTTGAAAAGAAGATTTCTGATTTTAAAGTTAAAATTTCTAAGTATGAGTTTGAGAAGAATGAATCTGCACTAACTGTTTATAAATTGCAGGTTGAGAACAGGCTTTTGAATAAGAAGGTAAATGGTCTGGAAGCCAAACTCTATGCAAGAGGCCAAACAGATCAAACCATTTTTCTCAATGCACCCAACGAAGAGGCTGATGTTAAGGAAAAATGGGGACTTGGTTTTCAAAACTCCCATTACTTAAAGAAAGCCATCAGAAAACAACCAACACTTTATAATTTTGATTTTCTTGCTTGTGCTGGTAAACATACTCATTTAAAACCCAAATTTGTTACCAAATTACCAGAAGAAGATGAGGCCAAAGAAACTGAAAATAGAAAGAATGTAAATAAAATGCAACTACCATTTAACTATGCAAAGTTAAACGATAGTTATCTTTCAGAAACACCAAAAGTTCTTTCAAACGATTATTTTGCTAGTTATTCTGTTTCTGAGATGAAGGCAAAACCTGCAATTGCAAAGGTTTATGTTCCTCCACTCATTCTTGAAAGCAAAATAATTGAGCTTGAAAGTGTTTTATCTGATGAAAAACTTTTGATAGATATTGAGCAAAGTGTGTTTTCTACAGTTTTAAAGAACACTATTTTTCAATTTAAATCTACAAAGTGTTCTACAGTTTCAAAGGCACCTCAAACTTCGTCTGATACTTTTGATGACTTATTTGAGTCTGCAAATGACTTTCTTAACTCTGATGGAGGGTGCATAGAAGAAATTGATATGTTTGACTTCAATGCTTCTCTTCCTGATCATTCTACTTGTCTTATACCTGAAAAAGTGTTACCAAGTGTTCTTAAAACTGATGAATCATCTATAATTTCTGTGACTGCTGAATATTATTCTAAAGGTAAGCATCATATGAAACAGCAATCACAGAAACGGATTAACACTGGTAAACCAAAGAAAATTCATTTTCAGAAATCTGATTTTCCTAATAAATCTAAATCTTTTATTTCAGATTTAAGCAAGAAAAGGTCGAAAGTTCGAACTGAATGGCGACCAAAAAGGAAGGATGATGAGATAGTTGAACCAGTTTCTGATAACTCTTATAATAGATCAGTTAGTAGTGATAATGATGTAGTTGATCAACTTGCTTGTCATTAACAAAACCTTGTAAGTTCTTACAAGCGGTATTCAATAAAGCAATTGATTCAATTATCTCCTATTACTACTAAATCTTTTCATTATCGGAGAAATGATTTTGCTTATTCTCATAATTCTTCTGATTGGTTTGGATCTTATTATGTTTATTCTTCAAGATCAAATGTTTGTAAAAGTTTTCAACAAAAAGGAGGATCCATATTCAAATGGATACCAAAATCATGTGCTAATCTGTTAGGACCCGTTTTTAAATGGGTACCTAAATCTATTGTTTCCTGATTTCTCTTCCAGACCCGACATATGTGGTACTTGGACAGTGGATGTTCCAAGCATATGACTGGGCAAAAAGCTTTATTGTCTAATTATACAGAGAAATTCAGTGGAAATGTCAGATTTGGAAACGATCAGCTTTCACCAATCTTAGGATATGGTGACATCATTCAAGACAACATAACGATTAGGAAGGTGAGTTATGTCGAAGGCTTAGGGCACAACTTGTTTAGCATCGGTAAATTCTGCGACAAAGGGTTAGAGGTCAACTTCAAAGCTAAGAGATGTTCGGTTCGTTCTAAAGATGGCACAGAACTCTTAGCAGGCAAGCGAAAGACAAATCTCTACACCATAAATCTTTCAAAGGTTCAGAATGACAGTCACATTTGCTTATTATCAAAAGCTTCGATGCAACAAAGTTGGATTTGGCACCGACGACTATCACATCTGAATTTTCGTTATATCAACAAGCTGGTTAGTGGAAAATTGGTAAAAGGACTTCCTGAGCTGAAATATGAGAAAGAACACTTATGTGCTGCATGTGACAAGGGTAAGATGAAGAGAGCTGCACATAAACCGAAGCCTGAACCAAGCACTAGTTCTCCACTAGAGTTACTGCATATGGATTTGTGTGGTCCGATGAGAACACAAAGCTTGGGTGGAAAGAAATACGTGTTGGTTATTGTGGACGATTACTCAAGATACACGTGGGTCAAATTTCTTCGATCAAAAGATGAGACGCCCGAAGTTCTCATTACTTTCTTAAAGAACACCCAGGTGAAAATGCAGCGACAAGTCAAGTTTCTTCGAACGGACAACGGCACAGAGTTCAAAAACCAGATAGTTGAAGAATATCTCGAATCGGTCGGGATATCACATCAGTACTCTGCTGCTCGTACGTCTGAACAAAATGGAGTAGTCGAAAGGCGAAATCGGACGCTAGTCGAGGCCGCTCGGACTATGCTGAGCCAGCCTGACTTACCTCTATTCTTGTGGGCAGAAGCTGTGTCAACTGCATGTCATATTCAAAATCGGTCCATGATACACCGCCGTTTTCAAAAGGCTCCATATGAGCTGATCAACAACAGAACACCAACAATCAAGTACTTTCACATATTTGGGTGTAAATGTTTTGTGCTTAACGACAGAGAGAGTCTGAATAAATTCAGTGCTAAGGCTAACGAGGGTATCTTCATTGGTTATTCTTCAACATCTGCAGCATATTGTGTTTATTTGAAGAAGTCAAAGACAGTTGTCGAGAGCGTTAATGTTACATTTGATGAATAAATGGCTTCTGAACAAAGTACTAGTTCTCTACTGGAATTGCTACACATGGATCTCTGTGGTCCAATGAGAACGCAAAGCATAAGCGGCAAGAAATATGTCTTAGTTATTGTGGACGATTATTCGCGATATACTTGGGTCAAATTTCTGAGATCTAAGGATGAGACACCCGAAGTCATCATTAGTTTCTTAAAGACTACCCAAGTAAATCTGCAAAAGCCAGTCAAGTTTCTTATAACAGACAACGACACAGAGTTTAAGAACAAAACTGTGGAAGATTATCTCGAATCGGTTGGGATAACACATCAGTTCTCTGCTGCTAGAATTCTAGAACAGAATGGAGTAGTAGAAAGACGAAACCGAACGCTAGTCGAGGCCGCTCGTACTATGCTAAGTCAATCCGATCTACCTCTGTTTCTATGGGCAGAAGCTATTTCGACTGTGTGTTACACACAGAATCGGTCCATAATACATCACCGGTTTGGTAAAACATCTTATGATTTGATAAACAATCGTACACCTAGCATTAAACACTTTCATATTTTTGGATGAAAGTGCTTCGTATTAAATGACAGAGAGAACCTGAACAAATTCGAACCAAAGGCTGACGAAGGCATCTTCATTGGATATTCTCAAACATCAGCTGCATACCGGGTGTACTTAAAGAAGTCCAAGACAGTAATCGAAAGCGTAAACGTGACATTTGATGAGGATATGGCTTCTAAACAAAGCAGTTTAGAACCCGTTCTTATAGGAGTGTTCGCTTATAGACAAATCAGTCTTGAACCTGTGGTTAACGCGACTGATTCTGATAAAGCTTCTATATCTACTTCTCATTTATCAGAATTGGATTTATTGTTTGAATTCTTTTATGATGAGTTTCTTGGATCTAAACTGCCTAAATCTCTTGTGGTTGAGAGGTGACGAGATTACTCATCCAACCACTTCGGATGTATCTACTGAATTAGTTCCCTCAATTCAGAAAGAAACTCCAGTTCAAACAATTACTCATTTAGTTAAAGTTGTACCTGAAAACGTCAAGACAGAAGTTGATGATTCGGTTGGTTGTACTGTGACGTCTATTCAACAGCCAGAAACTGCTATACCAACTGAAACTTCTACACCAAATAATTCAACTGAATCCCTCCCTGAACAAGAAGAAGACAGTGGATAATTAGAAGAGAATCATGATCAATCTACATCAATTACACTCCCTCATGAACACTAGTTGACCAAAGAGCACCCGATAAGCCAAATCATTGGAGATCCATCTTTACCGGTGCAAACTAGGTCTGCTACATTAAATATGTGTATGTTTGACTCATTCCTGAGTATGATAGAGCCAACTCACGTATCAAGCACTCTAGCTGACTCGGATTGGGTATTGCAATGCAAGAGGAGTTGAACCAGTTCGAAGCACTGAAACTCTGGAGACTAGTACCAAGACCTAAAGGTAAATCTGTAATTGGTACAAAATGGGTATTCAAGGAAAAAAAGGAAGAAGATGGTATCGTAATCAGAAACAAAGCACGACTTATTGAAAAAGGCTACAGGCAAGAGGAAGGAATTGATTATGATGAGACTTATGCTCCAGTGGCATGCATTGAAACAATCAGAATGTTTCTTACGTATGCTGCTCACAAAAACTTCATCGTCTACCAGATGGACGTGAAGACAACCTTTGTCAATGACATATTAAAGGAGGAAGTCTACGTCTCACAACCAGAAGGTTTTATCAATCCAGAGAAACTAGATCACATCTATATCCTGGATAAAGCACTTTATGGTCTGAAACAAGCGCCTCGAGCATGGTACGAAGTATTATCAAAGTTTTTGGTCAAGTCAGGCTTCACAAAAGGTAAAATCGATACTACTTTGTTTATTAAAAAGGAAAAAGCCGATATCAGTCTTATTCAGATTTATGTGGATGACATCATATTTGGCTCAACAAATCCTAAATACTGTAAGAATTTTTCAAACCTCATGATGTCAAGATTTTAGATGAGTATGATAGGAGAGATGAATTTCTTTCTCGGATTACAAGTCTAACAATTTTTAATGGGGATTTTCATAAATCAGTCAACGTACATTTTTGATATTCTTAGAAAATTCAAAATGGAAAATTATACACCTATCGGAACCCCGATGGCACCAGGAACTAAGATTGGCACTGATCCTTCAGGAAAAGCTGTCGATGTTAGAACCTATAGAGGGATGATTGGTTCTTTAATTTATTTAACTTCAAGTAGGCCATATATAATGTTCTCTACATGTCTATGTGCTAGATATCAGACTAATCCAAAAGAATCTCATTTGTCTGCGATCAAATGGATCTTTAGATATCTTAATGGCACTGCAGATCTTGGTCTGTGGTATCCTAAAGATACTAGTTTAGAACTGACAACCTACTCATATCCAGATCATGCAGGTTGTATGTTGGATAGGAAAAGTACGTCGGGGCACATACAATTTCTAGGCGATAAACTCGTTAGTTTGGCATCAAAGAAACAACTTTGTGTTTCCACATCAACGGATGAGGTAGAGTACGTCGTTGTTGCGAGCTGCTGTTCTCAAGTCTTGTAGATGAGAACACAACTACGATATTATGGCTTCAAATTTGACAAGATCCCGATATACTGTGATTCTAAGAGCGCCATTGCAATATCAGCTAATCCTGTGCAACATACTAAAACTAAACACATAGACGTACGATATCACTTTATTAAAGATAATGTGGAAAATGGTACAATAGAACTTTATTTTGTAAACACTGATTACCAACTTGCTGATTTATTTACCAAGCCTCTCGACGAAAAGAGATTTAATTTTCTTGTCTCGAAACTTGGTATGCTAAATCTCAAGACATAATCTGTGATTACCTACTAAAGTTTTTCTTATTGTTATTTTTCTTTATTTTTTATCTTCATTCTGAAAAGATATCTGCACTGAAAGGTATTCATGATTTCAGGGGGAGTTTGAGAAGATGATTAGATGATCTACATTCATTTGAGGGGGAGTTCATATATTTTTGCATTCCTAATTGTTAAATTTTCTGATGCATAATTGCAGGGGGAGTATAAGAAATATGAAGTACTGAATATGACTTTTGATTACATCTGATCAGAACTCATACATTCAAAGTTTTACCGCTTTATGTCATTTACTTTTCAATAATTTTTGTGAATAAATCTTTGCACTTTGATGACTTTGTGTCTGTTGCAGATTTGAGAGGAAGCTTAAATGATCATATCATTTTGACTTAGTGCTGACTTGATGAGATTTAAGACTGAGCGAAAAGGTTTATTTCTAACCTTAATCTCATAACGTGTCTGAAAGAAGGACAACTTTCAGATATGAAAACATGTTCTTAAATGTTCAAACCACTTCTAATTCTTAAAATGATTTCATGAATTTTAGAAGTGTGATTTTAAATGTTTTCATTTTATTTGTGCTTAAATGCCTATAAAACGTGTGTTTGCAAATCTTAATACTTGCGTATTATCTTTTCCATATACTTTCAAGTATTCACACACACCGATTTATTATTTTTGTTGAATTTGTTCTTACCATGTCTCTAAATTGCCACAAAATTTTCGATGGTAAGACACCCCGATTGTTATTCAAAGTTTGAGCGTGATTTCATTTCGAAACGTTTCTTTCAAGAATGTCTATATTTTAGTTCGTATAGATAAAATCCAATTTTTGCTGACCTAAGCCTTAATCGATAAATCATTCATATCTTGATCTTTTTCATACAACTTCAGATTTTCAAACAAGTTTCTTGTATTCATTTCATTTATTCAATTATCTTGTTTGAAAAGTCTTCAATGTTTAAAATGCTCAAATCTTCATGATTATATCCATGAACATACAGACATCTGACTTTCATATATTTGTGCTTTAACTGTCAAGTTAAACCAGTTGCGGAATATGTTATTTTAGGAAAAACATGGGTTCATTATGAGGACTTAAATGAAACTTCTATGGATTCACGTTAACCAGTGTTTCCTACCCAAGAAGTTAATCTTTGATTGATCGGTGAGTCAGGAGTCAAATACTGAGTGTGGGTTATGCGATGAGGTAAAATGAAAATAAGAGTTTGGTTAGAAGTGTGCTCAATGTTTAAAAGAAAGAGGGTGTGAGAACAAAGTAAAAGAATATCAAACTCAGAACCAACTTTTTCTGAGTCGGACAACTACATTTCTAGTGTTTCAAAATTCTTCGTGAACATTATTGAAACATGCAACTAGCCCATGCCAACTCTTGATAAAAACCCCACCAACTACTTATTTTCTTCTCAAAAACAAAATGTTTCATATTTTCAGGGGACGCAACACATATGCTATCTGATTTTCATTTGGAGAATCTGGATATTGAAAAAGAAGGAAGTCTGCCCCACCTTCGCACTTCGATCATGCACAATCGAGTATGTGTTTAACTGTTGTCTCAATGGTTTACACAATTTTGAGCCTATAAAAAGCAATCATCTATGCTTTAATTCTTTCAAACACTTGCACGAACACACAAGGAATATGTTTTCTTGTCATACGTTCATAGAAATTCCTTTGTGGTGTTTCGATGATTGAATGGAAGCCCTAGAGGAGTGAACATAACAAAAGTTGCTTTCCATTGTGTATTTGTTACACAAATTGATTTCGTGTTACTGCCATGCATTTCTAACTGATTCATTTGTTGATTCAGGTGTTACACTCTTAATTTGTCTGAATTTGCATAGATTCAGATGAATATATTCCTTGTATGGACAGATAATCAGAGGCTATTGTGTTAAAAGATCAGTGGTTAGCTCAGGTTTCAGTCACATTTCTTGCAAAGTTTTGATGATTTCATTCTTCATTCATCAAAAAGGGGTAGAAGAGTCCAAGAAATGTATGAATCAGAAATGAATAGGGGAGCAACTTTCAAGAAATGTTTGTAATGTGATCAAGAAATTTGGATCAAGACAGTTTTTGAAGAAAGATTGTTCAAAGTTGAAAGAGTAAATTTAAAGGTTTCTGAAGATGAGCTGATTTTCCAGAAACTTTCTTTGAAGATGATTTTGCCAAAGCAAACTGAGCTGAAACTGAAGAAAATTTCTTTCCACTGTCTAAAAGAGGTTTATACCATCTTTGGGGAAGATTGTTAATATTTTTGAAGACAAACATTGGAGAGTTTAAAAAAGTTTTTGAAGACTGAATGTGTGAAGATTGCAACAAAGGGAGAGATTGTAATTTTTGTACAGAAAGGGAGATTACATAATTTGATCAAAGGGGAAGTTTGTACAAATTGAGCTTAAAAAGGGAGATTGAATTGCAAAATCTTTTACAGATGATCTTGAATCCAAAGGAGGAGAATGTTAGAGCATAAATATGTTAGATGCAAGATCATAGAAGACTGAAAGTCAAAGTTCAAGAAAGTCAAAGCTGAAAGTCAACTCTCTTTGTGAAAGTTAAAGTCAATGTTGTAATAAGTCAAAAGTCAAAGTCTTATTTTGTAATTGTTTTGTTTAGCGCATGTATCTTTGTTTCTATTTAATAGATAGATGGCTAGTGTTGTAGAATAGATGTAACTATAATTCATTGTACGTGAACAAAGAGAGTTCTAGAGAGAGAAAGTTTTGAGAGAGAAAATTGTATACGAATTGCTGTGAATTAAAGTACAATTACAGGTTGAGTTTTAATATGTAATCATCTTGTTTGTTTGATTGATTTGTTAAGAACTTGATAGATTGGGACATTATCAAGTACTATCATAAAAGAGATAAAAGCCCCTTCTATGGCTCTTATCAGTGATAGCTCCAAGAAATGTGTGTGTATCCCTCGCATTACCTATGCTTTAGATGATTATGACCGAGAGAGTCATGATGACTTAGATCACCATTCGGAGGCCTATCTGAGTGAGGCCAATAATGAGGGTGATGAAACCTCTGTTGATCAAATGATGGAGGAAATGGGCATGCTAGCTAAATTTTATAAACTCCGAAACAACCACTCTGCTAACTGTTTCAGAACTAATAGAAAATCTTCTTTCTCCTCAAAGAACTAATAGGCCACTTTGCATCTGAATGTAGGAGCAATCCTCTAAGGAAATCTAAATCAAACTCTTCCAACTCTTCTAAAGGAAGGAGATTAAGATCGATTTCTATAGGTCGATCTCACTCTCGAAAATCCTCCTCTTCTCCCTTCAAAGATCATTTTGATCAAGCTGAAAAATATAAAGCTAAATACAAGAGAGAAAAAGAAAGAAATGAAACTCTCATCATAAAGGAAAAGGATTAATGGCTGAATCCCATGATTGGGCTAATGAGCCCACCTCTGACAGTGAGAAAGAAATATCAAGCAAATGTCTCATGGCAAAGCGCGATGATATGGCCAACATCAAGGATACTGACACAATGATGGATGTCTCTGATGAGTGCTCTTCTTCTTCTCCCAGGTACATCCTTTTCACTCTCTCTCAAATGACGAAAAGATCGAAGCATATGACTCTTTAACAGTTCTTTATCATAATGAAAAAGGTGCCAAGAAAAGAGCTAATGCATAGATCAAATATCTTTCTTCTCAACTTCAAGTCTGCCTTTCACAGCTAACTCATTTTGACAAAATAAAAGTTGAGTTAGAAGATTTAAAAACTATAAATTTTGTTCTTGCAAAAGAGAAGAATAAACTGTTTAAAAGTCTTCAAAAAGAACAAGAAATAGTCAACAAGTGGACTACTTCTTCCAAAAACCTCGAAAATATTTTTCAAGACCAGGTAACTGGTGATGATAAGTTCGACTTAGGTTATGGCCAAAGGGATGTTGACTATCCTCCCTCTCAGGATCTTCCTTCTTCTTCTCAAAATCCACCTTCTCTCTCTCAGGATCATCATAAGGGAAGATCTTTCGAGGTTGGTTGAGAGACTTAACTCTCTTCTAAGGTATGGGATAACCGCATGGATGGAGATTATGATGTGTTTAGACAAGAGAAAAAATGCTCTTAGACCTGAAGTTGAAAATTTTATTCGTGATCTTCAAAAGAAATTCGGTTCCTACCAAAGGCGGTACAACATTGTTCAGACTCCTGCTGAAGAAAAGATAATTGAAGATCTCAGAGCCGACCTCCCTCCTATGTCCAAAGCAAAGTCGAAGTCCTCTAAAAAGAAGGATGTGTTCGTTCAAATGGACAAGGAAGGAAAAGTTCCAAACGTTTCCATCCTTGACTTATCATTACCGAGTTTGGTGCCTCATCCTTCAACCACTGTGCTTCGTGAGCCGATCCAAGGAGTCTTCTTCAATGATGCCTTCGGTCAGATTCTGTAAGTCCATAATTCAAGCCATATCAAACAAGATGTACATATTTGACAATTTAGAACAGGTTCTAGGGAGAGAGTAGAGAGATAAAACTCATAAGTCGTATATCTGACAACACACACTCTCATACAACCCTACTTCTCTCATATGATTAACACCCATGCAAACACTAACATTACATATAATTAAACAAAGTTGACTTTAAAAGACTTGACTCTACAGACTTTTACTTTTCTACACTTAAATCTTGGATACAACAATGCACTAACATTCTCCCCCTTTGTATTCAAGATTTAAAAAAAAATCACAATCGTCTTCTGCTCTTGATTCTTCAAACTTTAACTCTGACGACTTTAAACTTTGTACCTCTGACAATCTTCAATATATCAGCTTTTGAAGAATCTTGAAAAATCTTTCACTAAGTCGTTGAAAAAGTCATCAAGTCTTGAACATAACATTTGAAACTTCTTTGATCTTCTTTAAACTTGAGAAATCTTTTAATTTTGAAGAATCTTTCAAAACTTGTATCTTCATCTCTGTAATCTCTAAAACTATCTTCGGAAAACAAACTTTCTCAAATCATCTTTAACTTTCATCAGAAAATATCTTCTCCTTTTTGATAAACCTTCATCAGGTTTGCATATATCAACTTCATATGACTTGAATTTTCTGAAATTCTCCCATTTGTACTTTTCTTCAGAATATCTTTCAATTAGTCTTCATCTGACCTTAAAATTAAGAGTATCTTTCATTTGACTTGCAATCTCAGAAGTTCTCCCCCTTTTTGATGAATTGTGAGCAGCAAAATCATCAAAAACTTTTTGAAGTCATCATAATCTTTGAATATTTATTTCCCCTCTTTTGATAAACTGACAATCTCCGCCCTTTGATTTGTGTATCCGTCAATTCATAAAATGTATATACCCGAATCTTTTCAAATTCAGATATAATAAACATTGTAACCCTGAAACAACAAATGATACAGTTAGATTGCCTGTAAGTAGCACGGAGCCACTTTGTACAACGGATGTACATTGGAAAGGAGTTTTTAAGATGTTCACTCCCCCAGGGCTTCCATTCAATCATCGAAAAACCACAAAGGAATTTTTTATGAATGTTATGACAAGAAAACATATTCCTTGTGTGTATGTGAAAGTGTAGAAATGATTGAAGCTACTTAAGCTTTTTTAGGCTCAAAATGTGTAAACTGTTGAGACAGCAACAAGTTTTACATGGACTCAATGTGCATGAAAGAGGTGCAAAGGTGGGGCAAATTTCCTTCTTTTTCGATATCTAAATATTCCGAGTGAAGACCAGATAGCAAATATGATGCGTCCTCAAGAAAATTGAAACATTTCTTTGTTAAGAAAGAAACGAGTGGTTGGTGGGGTTAATGCAAGAGTTGGCATGGGCTCTGTTAGAGCACATATTTGTTGGATTCAGGATCATAAAGATTGAAGATAAATGTCAAGCAAGTCGAAGCCTTAAAGTCAACTCTCAAGCAAGAATGTCAAAGTCAAATTTAATAAAAGTCAAAGTCAAAATCTCATGTATTTTGTTTTTTTGTTATAGTAGATGGTATAAATAGTCTTTGCCTTGTTTTCTTTATATGTAAGTAAGTCCTTTCAGAATATCTGTGGTAAGATTGTACACGGAGCAGATTAGAGAAGAACTGATTGGAATATTATTCTAGAGAGAGAAGCAGTTTTGTAGTGAGAGAAAGTTAGATTGGTTGTAATATGTGATGTTAATCAATGACATATGATTTACAATTGTTCATCTTGATTGTTTGTATGATTAGAACTTGAATTTAGGACATTATCAATTGGTATCAGAGCAGATCTGAGTGAAATCATGAAAATTAGAAAGTCGACACTATTTCATCGAAGTCCAGATTCAATTTCGAATTTTTGGGTGAAATTCAGTTTGTAATCGATTTGTTTGTGTGCGTATAAGTGATTAGATCATTCTTGTATAGGTTCGATTTGTGATTGCACTGTAATTTTTCACCAATTTGATGAATTTGTTGGTTTTTGTTTTCACGAGTTCGTACACTCTGTCAAGGATCAATTTGTAATAGTTAGTGCTTTATATTGAAATTTATTGATAGAATTCGATTCTAGTAGCATAGAAGATCGAATTGTAGAAGTTTCATATCGAATTTCAAAGTGTTGATGAGTTCTTGAAGAAATTAGAAGATATTTTTGTTCCAGCTCTGAAGAACTCGCAAGATCTTCCAAGAACTCGCAGGACTACATGAAGAACTTGCAGAGTGTTTGGGTTCGCAGGATTCTTAAAGGATTTTTCAGATTCAGTGGTTTTCGCAGGATTCGTTGAGAATTTCGCATAGTTGTTATTTTTGGAAAATCATAAGGAAAGAATTCGCAGAAGAGTATTCTATGAATTCTTAGAATTCGCAATAGACTAAGCTACGAATTCTAAAAAATTCGTAGAAGATCATCTTACGAACTATGTGCATACGTATTCTGATTTGTTATGATCTGCGAATTCTGAAGTTGTTATATGTTTTCTGCGAATTCTGAGTGTTTTGGTATCTACGTATTCTGTCTTTTATCCATGAAAATTCTGGTGGCTTACGAATCCTTATTGTTTGCGAATTCTGTTTGATTTGTTTTGTATATGAATTCATAGTGATTCACCATAGCTTGCGAATTCCTTGTACTTCATAAGTGCCTTGCGAATTCCTGACAGTGAAATTTGGAAATTTCATTTCTGATTTTCTTTCTAAGATTTTCTTATTTACTACGTTTTCATTTTGAACTTACGATCATTTCAAATTTCTTTTTGTAACAGATAAAACAAGATGAGTTTTTCTGTTGATGAAGAGAAGATTGCAAAGCTTATAATAGAAAACAAAAATCTCGCTTCTTCAGTTGATTACTATTCTAAGAGGTCAAAGAGATATAATGATGAAAGGAAGATACTGAGAGAAGAAGTTAGTGCATTAAAGATGATTAATGAAGATCTTCTGAAACAAACTTCTGAGCTTAGTGAAGATAAGGTAATAAGTTTGGAAACTGAGAACATTGAGATGAAAAATAAAATCTTTGACTTGGAATATCAGATGATCCAAATCTAGCAAGCATCTGTTGAAAGTTATGAGGAGAAGATTAAGAGTCTGGAAGATGCTAATGTTGAGCTTCGAAAGAAAATATCTGATTTGGAACAAAAAATGGACAAAGATAAAGATGATTTTGAGAGTGAAAAGAAAGGTTTTTCAAAGAAGTTCTCAGGCTTTTCAAGAAAGAGTTGTGAAGAGAAGAAGACAGTTGAGCTGAAATGTATAAAACTTTCTCAACAGATTTCAGATTTTGAGAAAGTAATTATTTTAGAAAGGGAAAAGTTTGCAAAGGAAAGAAAGACCATAGAACAGAAGAATGTTGGAATCATCAAGGAAATATCTGGTCAAAGAAAGGATGTTGAGAAAAACTTTGAAGAAGAAAGACAAATGTTTGAGGAAGATATAAAGAAGCTTACTGACAAGTTATCTGAAATATCTGAAAGTGTACAGAAAGAGTAGAATACGAAGTCTGAATTCCAAGAGAAGATTGACCTACTTTTCAAAGAAAGAGTGAGTTTCGCTTCAAAGATAAAAGAGCTTAAGGACATTATATCAAAGGTGGTGGTGACTGAGCAAAGGACTCCAGAGTCACAAATCCACACATCTAGAAATGATTCAACGGATTCTGAATGTTCATTCAAGACAACTGCAAGCTCACAAAAGAAGACTGTTTCTTAAAAAAGGTCAGTTAATTAATTTGATAAGATTCGCACTACTAACATTTTCTATGATCAAATTGTAGATGGTTCAAATACACAAAGAAGAAGGAGAAGAAGGAGATATGAAGAAGAAAAGTTGGTTTATAAGGTGAAACCACTTGATGAAGAAAAGAATGCTGAGAAGAAAGAAGAAAAGAAAGGAAACAAATCATTTATATCTGCATCAAATGCAAAGAAGAACAAAGTGCGGAAAAGAAAACCTGATTTTGCTTAAACAATAGATCAATTGATCAGGTTGTCTAGAAAAATGTATTTTTCTAACTGTCATACATGTGATTTTGTTCATAAAGCTAGTGATCATTACTGGTACGACTCTTACTCAGTTACTCCCAAAAGAATTGCAACTCATAAACATGGACCTAAATACCAGTGGGTACCAAAGCCGAAAAGTGAATCTGTGTTGCAAGCACCTCAAGTCAAGGGGTAGTAAAAGAACCAAGGCTTCTGAATAAATCAGTCGAAAACCCGTACTTCAACGAAGTTTGATTTCTAAACACAACAGTTTAGGACTCGCTCTTCAATGATCAAAAGTAATTATGCTTTCGGGATGATAAGAGATTGTACTCCGATACTTAAATGTGGAAATCAACCTTCAAGGGGAGTACATATTTTTATCGAAATATGCATTCGGAAGATATGATGATCTACACTTCAGGGGGAGTTATAGATCTCTATCATGTGCTTTTTCACTGACATATTTTAGATGCATGTTTTCAGGGGGAGTATGATTTATGATTTCTGATTACTTCATATCAGAACTCGTACATTCAAAGTTTTACTGCTTTATGTCATTTTATTTTTCAATAAAGTTATGAATAAATTTTTTACTTTGACGACTGATTCAGATTGAGAGAATGCTTAATGATCATATCATTTTGACTTAGAGCAAACTCCATGAGATTTAAGACGGAACAACAGGTTTATTTCTACTATTAATCTCATAAGTATCTGAAAGATGGACACCTTTCAGATATGAAAACATGTTCTTAAATGTTCAAACCACTTCTGATTCTTAAATGATTTCATGAATATAGAAGTGTGATTTTAAATGTTTTCATTTTGTTTGTACTTTAAATGTTTACAAACCATGTGTTTTCAAAGATTAATACTTGTGTATTATCTTTTCTATATACTGTCAAGTATTCACACATACCGGTTTAACTTTTTGTTTAATTTGTTCTTATCATGTCTCTAAATTGAAACATATTTTCGATGGTAAGACACCCCGATTGTTATTCAAAGTTTGAGCGTGATTTCATTTCTAAACGTTCTTTCAAGCATGTCTATATTTTTGGTTCGTATAGACAAAATCCGATTTTTGTTGACCTAACCCTTAATCGATAAATCATTTAGATATTGATCTTTTTGATACAATGTCATATTTTCAAACAAGTTTCTCATATTCATTTCATTCATTCAATTATCTTGTTTGAAAAGTCTTCAATGTTTACAATGCTCAAATCTTCATGATTATATCAGCGAGCATATAGATATCTGATTTGTATTTCATATTTTGTGATTCATTGCCAAGTTAAACCATTTTTGAGCAACATTGTGCTTATAGGAAAATACATGGGTTCATATTGTTAGGACATAAATGAAACTTCTATGGATTCACGTTAACCAGTGTTTCCTACCCAAGAAGTTAATCCTTTAGTGATAGAGCGATGAGGTAAAATGTAAAAGAGAGTTTGTTTAGATGTGAGATCAATGATTAAGAAGAAAGAGGGTGTGAGATCAGAGTAAAAGAATATCAAACTCTGCACCAACTTTTTCTGAGTCGGGCAACTACATTGCTAGTGGTTCACAATTCTTTGTGAACCACTATTGAAACAGACAACTAGCCCATGCCAACTCTTGTTAAACACCCCATCAACCACTCATTTTCTTCTTAAAAAGAAAGTTGTTAGACCACAGTCTCATTGGATTCAAGAACATCCAATCTGAAGATCGCAATCTGAAGCTAAAGCCGAAACATCGACTCTCAATATTAAAGTCTATGTCGTTTGTAATAAATGTCAATGTAATTGTTTGTTATTGTAATAGTTAACTTAATATCTAGTTTGTTAGGTATTAGTTTAACTTAGTTAGTTTTTAGTTTAGTTAGTTATATTAACTTAGTTAGATATAATATCTATTTGTTAGATATTATGTAGGTTTATTAGTTTAATATGTTGCAAGTTGTTTAGGTAGTGTGTTAGACACACTTGAGATAATATCTCTGATATCTCTCAACAATCAGATCAGATATTATTAATAACACATACAAACACACACTAAAAGGTGAAAAAGAGAGAAAACACAGAGAACACAATCAAAGCTTTAATCGATCAACCTTGTAACCTTTTGTTATAATCAATACAGGTTGGTAATCTTTATGTGTTGTTAATCTAAGAACTTTATATAGTATTGTGGACCCACAATTGGTATCAGAGCCTGATAAAGATCAAAATCAAGTTTTTCAGAAAACGTCTTTGTGTTCTATTTGAAAAAGTGATTTTGAGTGTTAAAGTGTTTTAGGTGTTAAAATCGATCAGGTTGTGATCGATTAGCATGCTAGATCGAGTTGTTGTTGTTTGATTTCACTATAAATCTTTTATCGAGTTCCATTTTGTGTTTTTAGTGAGAAAACAGTCGAGAACAAAAAGTCACTGTGCTATCAAGTTTTTCTTCAAAAAATGTGTTTTATCGAGATCGAGTGATAACATTCAGTTCTAGAAGTGTTTCTAGACATAAGGGTAGAGTTTGGTATTGCTAAATCGTTTCAGGAACAGATTTTAGAAATTTTTCGAAGTACAGGACGAACTAGCACAAATCAGAAGTCAAACAAACGTAAAGTCCAACTTTGCGCTGCCAACACCAAACGCAAACTTCATTTTGCGCTTCCCAAGTGAAACGCAAAGCTCAATTTTGCGCATCTCAAGCAATTCGCAAACCTCAGTTCACATGTTCATCTCTTCAAAAGATCAAGTCTACTTTGCCCCTCCCACTTGAAACGCAAAGCTCAACTTTGCGCCTCCCTTGTGAAACGCAAACTCCATCTTGCGAACGCAAACCTTGAAATGCAAACCTCTTTGCTCCAAACCAGACTTAGAATTTTTCATCAGAATGACATCTAGAGAAGCCCTTGCAATAGGAACTGACACCAAGCCACCAGTTCTCTTTAAAGGAGAATACGAACAGTGGAAAGATAGGTTCCTAAACTTTGTTGACAGACATGAGCTTGGTGATTTCATCAGGAAATCTATAGAAGAAGGGGTTATGAAACCAGTCATGACGACTCGTTTGGTTGGAAATGTGCCGACTGAAGTTGAACTTAAGTTTCATGTGCTAGGAGATGATAACCTCAGTAGAGCCAAAGGCGACAGATTAGCTAAGTCATACATTTTACAAGGAATTCCAAACGAAATATATGTAAAGATTGACAGCTACAAGGCCTCCGGCAAAGAAATATGGGATCAACTTGAAAAGATGATGCTGGGTTCAAAGGTTGGGAATCAGCTGAAAATCTCCAACTGCCTAAATAATTATGAAGAATTTAGAGGCAGGGTGGGAGAAACTTTAGAAGAAACCTATGACAGGTTTGTGACTTTGCTGAACGAACTTAGCAAGAACAAAGTCCACAAATATCAAATTGAGCTGAACGTCAAATTCCTGAGTATTCTTCAACCGGAATGGAAAAGATTTGCTAGGCAGATGAAGCAGATCAAAGATTTGAATGAGATTCCATTTCATGTGGTGTATGAAACCCTCAGACAAAATGAAGAAGAGGTGGATGAAATTCTAGAAGAAGAGAGACAGAAAGGAAAGACGGTTGAAGACACAGTTGCTCTTGTTGTCAGAAAGAAGAAGAACAAGACAATTGTGTATGAGTCAGAAGAAGATGAAGGTAATGCAAACTCTGACACGGATGAAAATGAACAACTGAAGCAAGCAATGCTTATGCTGACAAGTGCTTTTCAGAGAAAGTTCTACACAAAGCCAAGTTCAAACAATCAGAAATATTCTTCTGGTCCCAACAACTACGCTCATAAAGAAAGGGTTGAAGGAAGTTGGTATGAAGGGAAGAGATTTGAAGGGAAGAGAACAGAAGAGAGGAAACCTGAAGATAGAAGGTATCAGACTGAAGGAAAGAGGATAGAGGAGAGAAAAACGGAAGAAAGAAAGTTCAAAGCTGAAGGATCCAGTCAGCCAGAACCACCTACGTGCTACAACTGTGGCAAAACAGGTCACTTTGCCAAGGACTGCTGCAAATCAAAAGTCAGAAACTCCGATTACTACAAGAACAAGATGCTTCTTGCAAGGCAACAGGAGGCTGGCAAGGCACTGATGGCTGAGGATGAATACTGGCTTTATCACTCAGACGAGGAAGAAGAAGATGAAGAGAAGGATGAAGCCGTCAACATGTGCTTGATGGGCCAGATAGAATCAGATGCTGACGCTGATTCAGATAATGAAGACGATGAGGTATGTAATTTATCAGATTCAGATTTCATGAATAAAATGCATGCCATGAGTTTAAAACAAAAAGAGTTAGAATTTAATCTTGAGCAAGAAAATGGTGTCATAACTGACAAAAACCAATTGATACAGAAACTTAGCAATGAAATTGCTGAGAAGAGTGTATTAATTGAGATTTTACATAAAGATAATGACACCAACGCTAAGGAAAAGACAATAATTCTAAACGAGAATTCTGAACTCAAGTCTCAACTGCTAAAAAGTGGGTTTGATTTATATGAGCTTACAAACTTGCATGCTTCTTGTATCAAAGAAAACTTTTCTTTACTTGGAAAATTAAAAAGTTTGGAAGAGAAGTTATATAAAATGGGTCAAACTGAACAGACTATTCATCTGAACAAACCCCAAGATGAAATAGAGAGATGGGGAATCGGTTATAAGAATCCTCACTGTCTACAAAAAGGGATGTCTGAAGTGCCAGGACATTATGATCATCTTTCTATGCAATTAGCTCGGAGAATCCCTGAGTTTAAAACTTTCTGGAGTAAACTGTCAGAAGAAGATGAAGCCAACGAAACTGAAAAACGTTTGAAATCATCTAAAGTTCATCTTCCATTTTATTATGCGAATATGAATAATAGATATAATGAAAATCCAATATATCAAAAGAAGAAATCTCTTTCAAATGATTTCTTTCAAAGTTATTCTGAAAAGGAAATGGGGGCGAAGCCTATTCAAGGTAAACTATATGTCCCTCCTATCGTTTTAGAAAGTAAAATTTCTGAACTCGAGAATTCTTTATCAGATGAAAGACTTTTGATGAATATTGAACAAAAGGTTTTTTCAACAGTGTTCAAAAATATTATAATTTCTAAGGATTCAAACACTGAGGATATGTTTGGTTTATCAAATAAAAGATTTGATTTTTTTAACTCTGACGGTGGTTTAGATGATTGTTCTGAACAATTTGACTTTAATGCAAAACTTCCTAACCATTCATCTTTTGTTAAGAAATCTTTCAGAAAAACCAGTATGCATGTTAACAGTGCAAAATCAACGAAAGTTGATAACTCAGTCTCTGTGAAAGCTAAACATGCTAAAGGTAAGAAAATATCTCAGCATTCACAGAAACCGAACACTACTGGTGATCTGAAGAAGAAGCATTCGTTTGTTGCTCAAAAGTCTAACTCAACAGCTTCACATGTTTCAGATCTGAGCAAGCAAAGGCCATTTCAATGATTCTTCATCTGTCACTGTTAAATACAAATCAAACTGCTCATCAGATTTACTTTGCTGTTTTGAAGGTTTTTGACTTGATTGCTCTTGACTCTGCTCTTGAGTTTCAACATACTCTGCTTGTTTCTGCTGCTCTTGTGGTTTATGATGCTCTTGTTGATTCTACTCTTTGAGTAACTGGATTAGATCCTTCTCCATTTTTGATCCTCTTCCACCACTCAACTTTAATTGCAGAATACCTTTCAATCTGATCACATCATGATTATACTGCTTTTCCACCAGATAATACTCTATCTTGGCCTTTGACATAAACAAAGCATAAACTCTACATTGCTTAAACAAATGCCATCTCAACACATTCTGCTTTTCAAGTTGTATTCTGGCAGGTTCAAACATAAGACACATCTATTCCATAATCAGGCTTGTATCATCCTGAGCTCCTTGCTGAATCATGTCTTCATACATCTTTATCCCAACAGAATACATTTCTTCCAAGTCACTTCTTGAGCACTTTTGCATGAATTGATTAAAACTTGTATAGATCTCAAATCTATTATTTGCTCTTTTGATTCTGAGAAAGTGCTTGTCTTTCTCCACATATACATCCCAAAAGATAATCTTTGGAAGCATTGAACTGAATGGAGTAGCAGGCACAGAAGGTGCATCTGTACTTTTTGATGATTCAACTTCCATTCTTTCACTGCCATGCTCTTTCTCACTTTCCTCGGTTCTTGGCCTTTTTGCCTTTGGTTTTGTAGCAATTGACTTCTTTCTCTTGGCAGTTCCAATCTTCTAAGCTAGAGTCTCTTCCTTCTTAACTTCTATTTTTTCTTTAGTTGGAGTGCCTTCTTCACTTTCAGAAAAGGGTTGTTGAATGTTTAGATCATGTCTTTCTTTCATCTTTCTTTCCACTTCAACCCTTTGATTGAAATCTTCTTGCAGCTTTACCATCTCCTTTTTGTACAAATCTTCTATCCTGCTAAAAGACATTTTAGTAAACATTCCTTCAGGAACTCCAACATATCCTTTCAAGAAGTTTATCATCTTTCTTCTTTCCTGTGTAGCTAGAAAGGTATTGGAAGACTGTCTTTGTCTTGTTGCTTTCATTGTAACCCTCTTTGCAGCAGTCTTCAAACTCTTATGGTATTCTTCATTTAGCCTTGTTGCCAAATCCAATGCAAGCTTTCTGTTTTTGGCCTTTTGGATCTCATCCTCCTTTTCAAACTCCTTCTCAAACTGTGGATTCAGCTCCTTTGCTACTTTCAAAGAAAGAGCTTCTGTAGTTAACTCTTCTTTCATTTTCTTGGCCAATTCTGCATCCAATTCCATTTGCTTCTGCTTCTTTACTGGTTTCACAAGCTCAACCATCTTTTCTCTCCCTTTCTTCTTGGCCTCTGTCACACTGATCTCTTTCTTTCTCTTCTCTGAGCCTCCTTCTTTAATCACCACTCCCTTAGCCTTTTGAGTAGCCTTAGGAGTGTAATTCTTTGCCTTAACCAAAGTCTCTGCAATTTCAATTTCTTCCATAGACATTCCTGTTTCTGCTGCTGCTTTCTTTGTTTCTACTGCTTTAGCAGTTTCTACTTCTGGTTCAGTAGTTACTGCTGCTTCTTCAGTTTCTACTCTCTTCAGTTTGTCATGAACATGAGATTTGAGTAAAGTGTCCATTGCTTTAGAAGCATTAGAAAAATTCTCAATGTCTAATTTGCGTTTCTCAAATTCACTTCTAACTTTTTCACATTCCTCTCTAGCCTTCTCTAGCTTAATCTCTAACTCCTTCTTCTCCCAGTTCCAGTAGTTGTGATCATATGAATGTTGAAGTTCATTGGCCTGATATGCCTTGATCTGTTCTTCAAAATTCACAATGATCAAACTAGACTCTCTCTTATGTTTCTCCAACCTTTTAAGATCATCCCACATGCTCTGATTGTGATCCCTGTACTTTCTAACAGTTTCAAGACAGGCTTTAGAGCAAAGTTTAGATTTTACCTCTGTGGGGATTGCTGTGCTTGAAGACTCTGAAACCTCAACCATCAATACTTGATTCTGGATTGCCTCATCTGCTTGATCACTCCAATCAAAGCCCATTCCTTCTTGTGAGACAAGTGCTTGAGATGAGTTCCTGTTGTTGTTGTAGTTTGTGGACTTTGATTGTTGATTGTTGTTCTCATGCTGTTGAGAAATTCCTCCTATGGATTCTCTTGCAAAGTGCCCTAGTTTATGACACTTGTAGTATTCCACCTTGGATTTGTCAAATCCAGCACCATCTTCTCTTCTCATGGCAAAGTTGTTTCTTCCTGTTCCTTTAATGAATCTTTTGATTCTCATGGTGAGCATTGCCATTTGCCACTTGATGTCCATCTCTTCAAGATCATGTCCATTGATCTGCTCCAGATCATCATTGATAAGAGAATATTGAGCATGACTAGCAAGGAAAACTTCCAAGACAGAATCATTGGGTCCATCCTGTTTTGAGCCATAAGTAGCACTAACTGATTCTGTATTAGCAGAAGAATCAGTAGTAGATGATAGGAGAGCAACATTGTGAGAATATCCAGATGGCTTCTTCTTTGATTCAACCTCTGTTTCAAACACCCTGAGATCATTGTAGAGGTCATCAAGTTCCTTATCCTCCAAATTATCATTCTGCCTGAAGGATACTGTATACATTATCCATTCTTCACCAAGAGATCTTAGAAACTTTCTGTTGATATCATCCTGGTCCATCTTGACACCAACAGTTGCCAATTCTCTAATCAACTTGTTGAACCTATCGAAGGTTTGAGTCATAGACTCATTCTTTGTAGACATAAAATTTTCATATTGTTGCTTGAGAATTTCATTTTGATTTCTCTTAGTGCTTTTGGTACCTGAAAACCTCTTCTCCAAGGCATTCCACAAGATTTTGGCATCAACACAGTTGCAAAACTGATGTTGATATTCATTTAAGAATTGCCAAGAGCAGAGTGCTCAAGGATTTCATCTCAGTCTGCCTCATCTTTCTTTCTCCATCAGTCTTTGGTGGAGGTCTCTTGCCATCTGCTCCCATCTCACCTTCACTGAGGGACCATTCTCGATGATGTCCCACATTGAGTAGTTTGTAAGAAGTATATACTGCCGGATCCTGATTTTCCACATGTCAAACTCATTAGGTTTGAGCATGGGAACCTTTGAAACAAGAACACTGTCGTTTGATCCGTTCATGATGATTATTCATTTCTGAGTTCCAAGGCTTTGATACCACTTGACAGGATCCAAATTCAAAACAAGAATTTAAATTAACACTCATAAACATTATTAAAGAAGTTGCAGAAGAACACTTTAACAAGAAATCAATGAAATAGTGTATGAATTCAAATCACAAGTCTTATTGAATTAACTTGATGATTACACCCAAAGCCTCAATCTGTTGAATAGTCTCAACAGACGTTCAAAACTTCTCTAATGAAAGGATCACTAAGAATCTTGAGGCTAATTCTCTCTGAAACACAAAAGACGTATATCCTCAAAAATCTAAGACTTCTAGACTATATATACAAACAGATTACAAGATAATTATGAAAGTAAGTTGATCTTCAGCATCCATTCCATGATTATCTTCAACTCCTTATCTTTCGATTCAAGTAACAAACCACCCTTATCAACATCAACAACATTAATTCTTCTAGCAGTATCTTCTTATCATCAGCAATACTAACATGCTTGCATAGTAACTTTCAACTGGATGTACTAACTATCCAAGCAGTACTAACCCTTCAAGCAGTACTATTACTACTAGCAGTAGTAATCTCTTCAAGTAGCAGTACAAATGTCTTCAGCAGTAGTAATCTTCAATTCTCAGCAGCACTATCCAGACTTAGCATATTTCAGACCCAACAAAAGCTTCTCATGTTTTTCAAAACAAAATAGGACCCAAATTTATATGGGTGCCAAAAGCTTGCGCTAATCTAAAAGGAACCACATTTAAATGGGTACCTAAAGTTATTATTCCCTGATTTCTCTTGTGCAGACCCGTCCTATGTGGTACTTGTATTCTGATTGCTCCAAGCGTATGACTGGGCATAAAGATATTTTGTCTAATTATACAGAGAAATTCTGCAGGAACGTGTAATTCGACAACAACCAATTTCCTCCAAATTTGGGATATGGTGATGTGATTCAAGAGAACGTGACAATTACGAAGGTGAGCTACGTTGAAGGATTAGGGCATAACTTGTTCAGCATTGGACAGTTCTATGACAAAGACCTAGAGGTAAATTTCATGGCCAAGAGATGTTCTAGCCGTACTGAAGACGGTAAGGAACT
Source organism: Arctium minus (assembly GCA_954870635.1). Taxonomy (NCBI): domain Eukaryota; kingdom Viridiplantae; phylum Streptophyta; class Magnoliopsida; order Asterales; family Asteraceae; genus Arctium; species Arctium minus. The sequence continues at coordinate 74,135,281 of OX941086.1, forward strand.
CTTGGTCAGCACGAGAAAGTCTAACCTCTACACGATTAATTTGTCAAAAGTCCAGACTCACAATGTGGTGTCTCTACTGTCAAAAGCCTCACTGCAACAAAGCTGGTTATGGCACCGAAGGCTTTCTCACCTGAATTTTCGTTACATCAACAAACTGGTTACGGGCAAATTAGTCAAAGGACTTCCTGAGCTTAATTACGAGAAACAACATCTGTGTGCAGTATGCAAGAAGGGTAAAATGAAGATAGTTGCTCATAAGCCAAAGCCTGAGCCTAGTACAAGTTCCCCGCTTGAATTGTTGCATATGGATCTCTGCAGTCCTATGCGTATGCAAAGCATAAACGGCAAGAAATACGTATTAGTGATTATGGACGATTACTCGCGGTACACATGGGTCAAATTTCTAAGAACAAAAGATGAGACGCCCGAAATCATCATCACATTTCTATAGACTACCCAAGTGTATCTGCAAAAGATAGTCAAGCTTCTACGAATAAACAACAACACATATATCAAGAACAAACTTGTAGAAGATTATCTCGAATCGGTCGGGATAACACATCAATATTCTGCTGCCATAACGCCAGAACAAAACGGATTAGTAGAGAGACGTAACAGAATGCTAGTCGAGGCCGCTCGAACTTTGCTTAGTCAACCAGATCTACCTCTGTTTCTATGGGCCAAAGCAGTATCGACTGCCTGCTACACATAGAATCGCTCCATAATACACCGCCACTTTGGTAAAATGCCATATGCTTTAATAAATAACCGTACACCTAACATTAAACACTTTCATATTTTTGGATGCAGGTGTTTCGTGCTGAACGACAAAGAGAACTTGAACAAGTTCAGTCCAAAGGCTGAAGAAGGCATCTTCATCGGCTACTCTTAGACATTTGTTGCCTACAGGGTCTATTTGAAGACGTCAAAGACTGTGATAGAGAGCGTAAATGTTACATTCGACGAAGAGTTGGCTTCTGAACAAAGTAGTTTAGAACCCGTACTGACAGGAGTATTAACTTCTGGACAAATCAGTCCAGAACCTGTGGTTAGTGCTAATGATTCTGATAAACCATCTAATTCTACATCTCATTTATCAGAATTAGATTTATTGTTTGAATTCTTTTATGATGACTTTCTTGGATCTAAATTGCCTAAATATGTTGTGATTGACATACCTGCTGAGTCAAGCAGTCATCATCCAATCACTTCAGATGTGTCTACTGAATTCGTTCCACCGATTCAGCAAGAAACTTGGATTCAAAAACCTACTCCTTTGGTTGCAGCTGTACAGGAAAATGTCGAGATAGAAGTTGTTGACTCAGTTGATTGCACTATAACGTCTACTCAATAGCCAGATACTGTTGTACCAACTGATGCTTCTACACCACATACTTCAACTGAACCACTCCCTGAACAAGAAGAAACTGAAAGTGGATACTTAGATGAGAATCATGGTCAATCTACATCAAATCCACTCCCTCATGAACATAAGTGGACCAAAGAGCACCCGATAAGTCAGACCATTGGAGATCCATCCAAATCGGTGGAAACTAGGTCTGGTACATTAAGTATGTGTATGCATGACTCATTTCTGAGCAAGGTAGAGCCAACACGCGTATCTGAAGCTCTAGCCGACTCAGATTAGGTAACCACGATGCAAGATGAGCTGAATCAGTTTGAAGCACTCAAAGTCTAGAGACTTGTGCCTAAGCCTGAGGGAAAGACTATTATCAGCACAAAATGAGTATTCAAAAACAAAAAGGACGAAGATGGTATCGTGATCAGAAAAATATCAAGACTAGTGGCTAAAGGGTATAGGCAAGAGGAAGGTATTGATTATGACGAGACTTATGCTCCAGTGGTGCGTATTGAGGGTATTCGTATGTTTCTTACATATGTCGCCCACATGAACTTCACCGTCTACCAAATGGACGTGAAGACTACCTTTCTCAACGACATCTTAAAGGAGGAAGTCTATGTATCTCATTCTGAAGGCTTTGTCAATACAGAAAAGCCTAATCATGTCTACATTTTGGACAATGCTCTTTACGGACTGAAGCAAGTCCCTCGAGCCTGGTACGAAGCGTTATATAAATTCCTAGTCAAGTTTGGATTCTCGAAAGGTAAGATCGATACTACATTGTTTATCAAAAAGGAAAAAACCGATATCATTTTAATTCAGATTTATGTGGATGACATCATATTTTGCTCAACAAATCCAAAATACTGTAAGAATTTTTCTAACCTCATTGTGTCCAGTTTTCAGATTAGTATGATGGGAGAGATGAATTTCTTTCTCGGATTACAAGACAAACAATTTTCAACGGGGATTTTTATCAATCAATCAAAGTACATTTTCGATATTCTTAGAAAATTCAAAATGGAAAGTTGTACACCTATTGGAACCCCGACGACACCTGGAACTAAGATTGACACTAATCCTTCGGGTAAAGTTGTCGATGTTAGAACCTACTGAGGGATGATTGTTTCTTTAATATATTTAACATCTGGTAGGCCAGATATAATGTTCTCTACATGTCTATGTTCCTGATATCAGGCTAATCCAAAAGTATCTCATTTGTCTGCAGTTAAAAGAATTTTTAGAAATCTGAAGGGCACTACAGATCTTGGTATGTGGTATCCTAAGGATACAAGTTTTGAATTGATAGCATATTCAGATGCAGACCATGCAGGTTGTATGCTTGACAGAAAAAACACGTCGGGTAACATACAATTTGTGGGAGATAAACTCGTGAGTTGGGCTTCAAAGAAATAACTTTGTGTATCCACATCAACAGTTGAGGCAGAGTACATCGCTGCGGCGAGCTGCTGTTCTCAAGTGTTGTGGATGAGAACACAACTCCGAGATTATGGCTTCACATATAACAAGATTTCGATCTACTATGATTCAAAGAGCGCAATTGCCATATCTGCGAATCCTATTCAACATACTAAGACCAAACACATTGATGTACGATATCACTTTATCAAAGATAATGTGGAAAATGGTACAATTGAACTTTATTTTGTAAACATAGATTTTCAACTTGTTGATTTATTTACCAACCTCTGGATGAAAATAAATTTAATTTTCTTGTTTCCAAACTTGGTATGTTAAATCTCAAGACTTAATCCGTGATTACCTACTAATGTTTTTGTTATTTTTAGTTTTTCTTCATTTCTTTATTTTTTATTCCGAAAGATATCTGCACATAAGTTTTTTCATGATCCATAGGGGGAGTGAGAGAAGAAATTAAGATGATTTACATACAATTGAGGTAGAGTTTATAAGTTTATACATAAGAGTTAAGGAGTATGGATTATGACTTTTGATTACATCTGATCAGAACTCTTACATTCAACGTTTTATTGCTTTATGTCATTTATTTTTCAATAAAATTTGTGAATAAAGCTTTGTACTTTGACGGGCTTGTGATTTTTGAATAATTGAGAGAGAGCTTAAATGTTCATATCATATATGATTTAGAGCTGACTTGATGAGATTTAAGACTGAGCAAAAGGTTAATTAATAATCTTAATCTCATACGTATCTGAAAGAAGGACAACTTTCAGATATGAAAACATGTTCTTAAATGTTAAAAACACTTTTGATTTTTAAAGAGATTTCATGACTATAGAAGTGTGATTTTAAATGTTTTCATGGTTCATGTGCTTTCACTGATATACAAGTCGTGTGTTTCCAAAGATTAATACTTGTGTATTATCTTTTCTATATACTTTCAAGTATTCACACACACCAGTTTAACGTTTTGTTGAATATGTTATCACCGTGTCTCAAAATTGAACAATTTTTTCGTTGGTAATACACCCCACTTGATATTCAAAGTTTCAGCGTCGATTTCATTTCTAAACGTTTCTTTCAAGACTTGTCTATATTTTGATTCGTATAGACAATATCCAATTTTTGCTGACCTAAACCTTATTTGATAAATCGTTTCGATTTTGATCTTTTTCATACAATGTCAGATTTTCAAACAAGTTTCTTGTATTCATTTCATTTTCCAATAAACTTGTTTTGAAATATCTTCAATGTTTAAAATGCTGAAATCTTCATGATTACAACTTTGAGCATACAAATATCTTACTTGTATTTCATATTTTGTTCTTTAACTAAAAAGATAAACCATTTTGAGCAACATGTTCTTTTAGGATTACATGGATTCATTGTGTGAGCTTAGTTGAAACTTCTATGGATTCATGTTAACCGGTGTTTCCTACCCAAGAAGTTAATTCTTGAGTAATCGAAGAGTGAGGAGTCAATATATGAGTGTGGTTTGAGTGATGAGGTAAAATGGAAATGAGAGTTTGGTTAGAAGCGAGCTTAAATATTAAAAGAAAGAGGGTGTGAGATCAGAGTAAAAGAATATCAAACTCTGAACCAACTTTTACTGAGCCGAGCAGCTACATTGCTGGTGTTTCACAATTCTTCGTGAACTTCATTGAAACAGGCAACTAGCCCATGCCAACTCTTGATAAAAACCCCACCAGCTACTTATTTTCTTCTAAAAAAGAAGATGTTTCAATACTTTCTGGGGACGTAACACATAATTATTTGGTTTTCATTTGGAAAATATGGATATTTAAAATGAAGGAAGTTTGCCCCACCTTCGCACTTAGATCATGTATAATTGAGTCTGTGTTTAACTGTTGTTGTCTCAATGGTTTACACAATTTTGAGCCTCATCAAAAGCAATCATTTGTGCTTACTTTTTTCAAACACAAGCACGTACACACAGGAAATTCGTTTTTCTGTCAAAACATTCATAGAATAAACTTGAGTTAGTCGATGATTGAATGGAAGACCTGGGGGAGTGAACATCACAAAAGCTCCTTTCCAATGTGTATTCGTTACACAAAGTGACTTCGTGTTACTGACAGACATTTTTACTGATTCATTTGTTGATTCAGGTGTTACACTCATAATTTGTCTAAATTTGCAAAGATTCGGATGAATATCTTTTGGATCGATAGATGGTCAGAGGCTCGTTTGAAAAGATTAGTGGTCAGATCAGATTGTCAATGACATTTCTTGTAATGTTTTGATGATCACATGCTTCAATCATCAAAAAGGGGGAGATAGAATCAAGAAATGTTTGAGAAGTGATCAAGAATTGTTGGTTTAATAAAGACAAATTGGAGATTAAAGGAGAAATTTATGTCAATACATTTCATTTGAAGAAGATTGTTCAGAACTGAAAGATATAATTCAAAGTTTTCTGAAGACAAGTTGAATTTTACTGAAATTTTCTTTAAAAACAATATGCTGAAGCAAACTGAGCTGAACCTGAAGATAATTTCTTTCCAGTGTCTAAAAGAGGTTTAACAACCTTGGGGAGATTGTTACTATTCTTGAAGAAAGACTTTAGGGAGATTACAAAAGTTTTTGAAGACAGATTTTGTCAAAGAAAAGGGAGGTTTAATATGATAATATTCTGACAAAGGGCTCAAATGTTTATTACTGAATATGATATGAGTTTTCAAGTGTTCTACAAGGAGGAGTTTGTAATTTTTGTGCTTAAAGAGGGAGATTGAATTGCAAAATCTTTTAGAATTGATCTTGAATCCAAAGGGGGAGATTGTTAGAGCATATAATTGTTGGATACATGATCATGAAGACGGAAGGTCAAAGTCAAGCAAGTCAAAGCTCAGAGTCAACTCTCAAAGCAAAGTATAAGTCAATTGTAATAAAGTCAAAGTCAAAGGTCCTTGTAATTTTGTTTCTAGTTGTCTTTGTAAAAGCGTTGTTTTTAAGAGACATATAACTAGAGAAATTGGTAGTTAGAAGTAATCTAGTAACTAGAAGATTTGTATGCGGAGTTCTATAGAGAGAAAGTGATAGAGTCTTTGTATACGAAATCTTCAGTTGAATCAATTGAAACAGGTTAATGAATTAAACTATTTGTAATCTTCTCTGTAATTGAAATTAACAATTAGAACTTGAAATTGAGACATATCAAAATCAATTGTGTTCATCTTGATTGAATTTCACTAATTTGGCAATAACATATGTAGTAACCATATCCATGAGCTAGATTTTCTGGTCCTTCGGAAACTACCAGGCTAATTAATTCCAGAACGTTTATAACGTCATTCACGAGAAACTAAGTCTTCTCATGGTCAATCCCGGACCTGTGATAAACCCTGTGCCAAAGGATAACATTATACATTATGACTTTATTATTCTCATTACGCTTCTCAGAAAAATGATTTATCTATGTCCTACAGGTTGTACACTTGGTGGGTTAGCGCTACCGAACCAAATACCTGTTCATTTGTCAAATAATATAATTATACTGGATTGCTTCTTTTCATTTAGGATAATTTGATCTTTGTTGGCATTCTTCACCTGATCATGGTTCGATTTCATCGTGCTATATCATCTCCTAAGCAACGGTATATGCGAATATATTATCATTAAGTGTTATTCCAGATTTCAAGTATTAAAGATCAACAATACAAGAATCATTCAAGAACACCAAATCAATATAGAAAGTATGTAGAGAGAGAAATATTCATATGTCATTATCTTTCATGTCACAAGTTTTACAATGCTTTCAAGTAACAAAACATAAAGGAAACAACCCTATATTTATGGTCAAACAAGCTTTGACCACAATACAAGCTAGACAATACAGAAGACTTACAAAGGAACAAATTGATTCAAACAAAACTATCTCTAACAATCTCCCCTTTTCAGATCAATTTGTAAAACGTCTAACTCTGTTATCCTTAATCCAAAAATAAGATTCGAATCGCCTGATTGATCTCCTGAATTCAATTATGTCCTACAAGGCTTCAATTTCTCTTTCCATTACAATTATGTCCCTTCTTGGCATGTGGTCACCCTCGGCTAATCTCCTTCTTCCACTTTCTTCATGTCGACTTTTCAACTTAAGCTTTATCACTTTTAGCATTCCATCAGAATACTTTGCAACTTCAGAGATCCTCATAAATCTCTTGTCATTCTTGTAGACAACCCCAATTCTTGTAGACAACCCAAGCTCTGGTTTCTCTAACACAATGAACAATAGAGAGTCTTCTAAATCTGGAATTGTGTTAGTGCACAAATATATTGGATACAAGATCATGAAGATTAATGATGAAAGTCAAAGTCAAAAGCTCATGTCAACTCTCAAGCAAAAGTCAAAGTCAAAATTTCAATAAGTCATAGTTAAAAGTCAAAGTGTTTTCTTTTGTTTTGTAATGTACTTACAGGGTATAAATTGTTTTTGTTTGTAGAATCATTAGGCTAAGGGTAATGCGCGTATCTATTTAGAGAGAGTAATATTTCAGTGCATACTGTATACGATTGAGAATTAATATCAATAGAAATTTTTTGTTGAATTAATATTCTGTGTCATCTTGATTGAATTGCAGTCATTGTGGGACACACAATTGGTATCAGAGCATACAAGAAATCAGAATCAAGATCTGTTGGTCGACATTTTTCAAAAACCCGCAAACCCTCTGTCAAAGATCAATTTCTGAGATTTTATACTGTTTTGGAGTTGTAATTGATTTCATTGTACTCGATTTTTTGTCTAGAATAGGTTTGGTTTCAGTAGCATTGTCCAATTCACAACTGAATTATGTGAATTTTGGATTTCATTATATATTTGTTCGAATTTTTTATACGTACTGTGTATCTTGATCAATTTGTAATTTTGGTGTTTTTGGTAAAAATTAATTGTTTGTAATAGGTTCGTATAGTGATCAAGGACAAATCTGCAAAGTTCCAAGGCCTAATTCGAAGGTTTGAATCGAATTCAGGTTCAAAAACTTAGTTTTTGGTCGAAAGTTTGAAGAACACGCAAGATCCATGTTACTGTATTTGTTTAGATCAATGTGTTTGACTTTATGTTTGACTTTAAATGCTTTGAGAGAACCTTTGTAGTGAGGTTTCCTTGTAATTGTTTGAGAGAAAGTCTAGTGGTTTAAATAGCTTTGCTTTGAGAGTTCTTGTAACCTTGGAATTGTAACCTTATCACTTGTGACTAATAGACTTGTGACTTTCTCTCTCTACACTCTCTCTCTAAAATCTTGATTTGTTTTGTTGACTAATTTATATCATATGCTTGAATTGGACATTATCGATTGGTATCAGAGCCTACCCAAGAGATTTCAGAGTGTTTTGATTGCCAAATTGGATCGATTTCTGGAAATTTTGAAGAACACAGTCGCTTTCGGAGAAGTTACTGTTTGATCGAATTCTTGTTGATTTGTTGAAATTTGTGTTTATAAATGGATTAGTAGTGATCGTTTTGTAGTAGAAAACATTTTGTATTCACACACTTTCACGATTAAATCACTAAATTTGATGTAATTTTGAATTTTTCTTGAATCTCAGATACACGAACTCAGCGTCTGTATTTTTGTTAAATTCTCACTGTAATATTCGTTTTTGATCATAGTTGTTTGTTTAAATAGTGTTCGATTTGTGTTTTCGAACCAATTGGTATTGGTTGTAAAGCGATTTGCAGGTTTTCTGAGATTTTGGATCCATTTTCAGAAGCAAAGGAAAGAACTCACTAGATCAACAATTCGCGCTAAGGAAGAACGCGCAAAACACTGTTCATGGGTGTTGTGCGAGTTTTAGCAGTTCGCTCATAGTTCTTCTTTTGAGAAATCAGTTCGCACAAAGGGTTTCCTTGTTTCTTCTGCGAGATCTTTGTATTTCAGAATTTTTCTAAGTCCGGACAGTGCAAGTACCTTCTGCGAGTTTCTTTGCTTGCGAGTTTGCATGTTGCGGGTTTCAATTAATCAGAATTTTTCTAAGTATGGTTCTTGCAAAGGCTTTTGCGAGTTTCACTGACGTGCGAGTTTAGATTCTTCTGCGAGAAGTTCAATTCTTGAAATTTTTCTAAGTCAGGTTCGCGCATACAGTATCTAGCGAGAAGTCACTTCGCGCTCATCGTTATTTGTGAGTTTCTCACTTCGCGCACTCAGTGTTCTGCGAGTTTCTGTTCCACACACGAGGCATCTAGCGAGAAATGTGAGGAACAGTGACTTGCGTGTTTCAGTTCTGTGCGAGTTATAGCTCTCTGCGACTTTTATCCTAGTGATTTTTCAGGAAATTTGTTTTTGTGATACTCTGGGTTTGACTCTTCTAGTCAATTGTTTCTGAATCTTTTGGGAGATCTACTGTATTCAAACTGTTTTTCAGTAATTTTTCTCAATTATCTGCCATCATGACTCGAGATCTGCTCAGTATGGGATCAAAATCCAAACCTCCGGTCCTTCAAGCCGATGAATACCCACAATGGAGAAAAAGGATGATCAATTTCCTCAACAACCAAGATAAGAAGTTGATGGATTCAATTCTGAATGGTCCTCATTTCCCACATGTCACGGTTGCCAGGATTCCAGCTACGGAGACAAATCCTGAAATACCTGAACGTATAGTAGGAAGAGATCCTATTCAATACACTGAAACAGACAAAGAATTAGTTGAAAGTGATGCAACTGCTTTGACTTTTCTTATACTGGCCATTCCAAATGACATTTTCAACCGTGTTGATAGCAGAGACTCAGCCAAGGACATTTGGGATGAGCTAGAGAAGCAATTTATGGGTTCGGCAATGTCTATCAAGACCAAAAGGAATCAAAGCATCAAAGCATATGAAGGATTCAAAGCCAAAGAAGGGGAATCACTAAGAGAGGCATATGATCGTTACAACATCATCCTTAATGATCTGCGAAGGAACGGGGTTCAAAAATCAGAGTCTGAGATAAGTTTCAAGTTCATCAAGAACCTTCAACCAGAGTGGGATGTATAAACAATCCAAATGAAAATCAATAAAGATATGGATTAAGAAAACCTGAATGATCTGTTCTGTGCTCTCAACCAACACGAGGACAAGGTAAAAGAGCAAGTTGTACTGAACAAAGAGTTGCTTCAGTTAAAAGACAAGCAAAAGAAGGTAGAAGACTCTTTGGCATTGATAGCTCAGGGCAACGGAAAGATGGTAAAGTCAAGTTCTGATCCTGGAAAGAGTATGAAGAAGAAAGCCCTGATAACCAGCATGATCAACAGTTCAGAAAGTTCAGAGGATGATACTCAAGAAGATTCTGATGATGATGAGTTAACTGAATTTGCAGGAAAGCTTGCATTTTTAACTTCGAGCTTACATAACAAGACGAAGCACGATTCTTACAAGTATGGCAAGTACAAAGGCAGATATGAAGAGAAGAAAGAGAAAGAAAAGAAATAGGAGGGAAAAAAATAAAAGAAAGAGGAGAAATAAAAGTCAGACGAGTGTTTCAATTGTGGAAAGACCGGCCACTTCATCAAGGATTGCCCAGAAAAGCGAGTCAAGAACTATGAGTATTATAAAAAGAAAGCTCAATTGGCAAAAGCTATGGAAAAGGGCACAACTTTGAAGGCTGAAGAGGAAATCTGGTTTGAATATTCTGACGATGAAGAGGTTGAGGTAGCTAAGGTGAATCTGACCCAAGTCCATTTCAACTTAATGGCACATCTGAATGACGAGTCAGATTCTGAGGTAAATTCCACTTCTGATAATTCTGAATATTTTAATGATAATGAGGAAGTGATGAACTTGATGTCCCAACTAAACTTGATGAACTCTGAGTTTTTGAAATTAAAAGAAAATTTCAAACAATAAAAGAGTACAATACAAGGACATCAAGATCAGGCTTACATTTATAAAACCTTGGCTGAAGAAAAAGAAGAAGAGAAAGATGTTCTGAAATTGGATATAACTAAACTTCAAACAAGAATTTCTGAACTACAAAAAGAGATAATTACATTAAAAGATAAGAATATTGATCTAACTCTTAAGTATGATATTGTTTTGAAAGATAGGACGGAAGCTTACACGAAGATCAAGGAATTGGAAGATCTGAATTTCAAAAGAGGTCAAATGGAATAGACTCTTAAATTTTTGATCAACAATCAGAAAGACACTAGATTCTGTAAGGCAAAACTAGGTCTTGGTTTTTCGGGTGTGGATGTATTAAAAAAGGCACCCGAAAATCTTTACAACTTTAAAAAGTCGGGTGATGAACCTATTGTTTTAATTACACACATCCTTGAAACATTTGTAAAAGCTGAGACTACTTTGCCTGAATCTCCTAAGATAGAGAAGAAAGAAATAGTAGAAGTAAAAACAGAAATTGAAACTGAATCAAAGACTTAGCATTTTAAATCAGTTAAATTTTCATATGATGAATTAAATTCTTCTTACGAAAGTAACAAGGATTCATTTGTCGAATATAAAAATATTTTTAAAGAAAAACCTGAGTCTTCTAGAGCCAGTTCTGATTTTGAGTCTACTGAAACTATTTTGACCTACTCAATCTTAGAAGATAAAAATGAAGAAGTCATTTCTGATAAGTCTGATTCTGTTTGTACTTCAAAATTTTCTAATCTTGAATATCAACAAGCCTTAGATAAAATTGAAGAATTACAAAGGCAAATCTCCCATCTCAACAACATGATTGTTGAATTGGAAGAAGCTAATGAGAATTTCAGGATGGAACTAGACTCGAGTTTTGTTCAAAATGAATCTTTGCAAAAAGAAATAAGAAGTCTAGAATCTCAAAATTTCAAGTTGTGAAAAGGTAAAAAGGTTGATGTTGATAAAGATATTCCAATTTCTGTGATTAAAAGTGTTGAGTCTTCATCCAAGTCTGGAAAAACAAATGAAAAAGGTGAATGTTCTTATTCTTCATCGTCTGTTAATATTTCTAAATTTGTTTCTGTTTCAGATGAAGTGGAAAAGACAGTGAATGAATTAGATAAATGTCAATGTAATAGAGTAGTTGGTTCTTGTACTTTTGTCAATCAACAAAGTTTCAATAAAACAAAAATCTTTTTTTTTTTCGAAAATAGTTGTTGACGCAAGCTACTACTAAATTGCAATGTTCATATTGTCTTACTAGTTCATTTTATTGGAAACCAAAGTCTTCAAAGAAAAAGAAACATGTCCAATTTAAGAACATAAACACTTCTAATCATTCTAAAGTTAACAAAGTTGATATATATTCTTTGAAAAAGAAAAATAATGCTTTTCAAGTTAATAAAATTGCTGATGTGAAGTTTGTGTGGAAATGGATTCCGAAAGTTGAACTTAACACACAAACTTTACCAAAAGGACCAGGATTTGAATGGTGCATTAAAGGGTCATCAACAAATTTAAATACTGTTAAGAGTACTAACAAGAAAGGACCTATATTCATATGGGTACCTAAAGTTAATTGATTGTTGATTTCAGGCGTGTCATGTGTGGATAATTGACCCTGGAGCTTCAAGACACATGACAACGCATAAACACCTGTTGTTCGACTACGTAGTAGATCATTATGCAGGTACAGTAAATTTTGGCAACAAAATGAAAGGTTATGTGGAAGGCTTGGCTTACAATCTGTTCTCGATAAGTCAATTTGCAGAAAAGAAATGCAAGATAGAATTTGATGTTGATTATTGCTACATCAAGGATCACAGTGGAGCAGAACTCATCAAAGCCGGTAGAATGGGATTGTTATACCTTCTGTTACCACCGGTTGTCTTAGTGACCCGGTCGGAACACCTGTAGTAGCTCCGCAGTTCGGACTACAAGGATCAGGTGGAAGTCCTGTCATCGTTAACGACATTCTAGCGATGAACATAGGACACACTGTTGGATCCTCAACAGTCGTGTTAACAGGAAGTCTAAGTAACCCCAGTGTTACTTTACCCGACTTCGTATGAAAGGAACATCTCGATGGCACCTTAAAGGCTGTTGAAAACCGTATCACTGAGCGCTTAACGGCAAATTTTCAGGAGGATATTGCGAAAGTAAGGAGTTTGTTAAAAGGGAAAGGCCCAGCGGTGGAAGAGTCTGTTCAACCACCTCCACCACCACCCGTTCAGCATGATGATCTCTCGGTGGAGGAGCTGAAATCACTACATTATGCCAAATTATTGTCTCAGGCACCCGTTGAGGATTCAGATGCTGACCTGATTGGATTACTCAGAACTCACCAACCTCAAGCCGAAACTGAAGTTGTTTCCATTACAGAGTTCAATGCAATCAAGACAGAAATGGTTCAGCATATCCAGGAATTGACGAGAGCAGTTCAGGATTCTTGTAAGACTCAAGCAGGTTCGAAGAAAAAGCATGATCAAGATTCAGATCATGACCATGAGAGGGAGATAAGCAATAGACAACTAACTGCTTCAGAATCTGAACGTGCTGCTGGTGGTTCAGACAGGGGTGAGGACACTGAGATGGTTGATCTAGTTAGTGATGATCAGATGGATGTTGGTGAAGGTCATGGAATGGAGCTGATTTTGTATGTTAATGAAGAAGTAGATCCATTGGTTGAAAATCCCGTGGTTGCTACTAAAGAAGAAATTATCTGGCTCACAGGTCTAGAGGAGATTTATGCAATTGATCTTTCTTCTGATGATGAGGAATGATCTGGAGAAAAATATGAAAAGTTCTGGAGAATTAAAGAAGAAGAAAGAGATCTGTTTGAAGAAGGTGAAGCAAACATTCTGGACATCCTTGCGTGCTCTCAAGAAGATATCCAGCTCAGTCCTGTGAACACTGATCTTCCAGAAACCACTCTTCAACCACCTGAAATTCCATCTTTTAAAGAAATGGCTGTCATTGAACTTTCTAACCAACCAACCAACATACCTAGCCAAATAAACCAACCTACATCAAGACCAAAAACCCAACCTACTCAAACTACCCAACCTACCCAAACTACCCAAACTACCCAACCAACCTTAACTCAATCTATCCCATCTAGCCAACCTATTCCATCTACCCAAACCAACTTACCTAGTCCACAAAGAATCCCAAGCCCAAACTTTATTGAATTACCCAACCTTGAAAACATTCCTAACCCAAACATTGTAAATTAACCTTTCTTTCCTTCTAACCTTGTTGAAACCCAAGCCGATCCTTTTGATCAACCCTTTTTACCTCCTGTTCTTAGTGATGCTCAAGTCAGACTGTTGAGAAATAGATTGAGGCAACCATTTCTTGAAGAAGAGATGAAGAATATATTTGTTCACATGATCAGAGAGATGGACAAATTTAAAGTCTTGGGTATTTCAGATCAACATCCAAAATATCAAGAAGAATATGTGTTAGTCCTAGATTCAAGTTCTAATTGCTAACAAACAATCAAGATGAGAATCTTAATCAAATGATATTGAATAACTCTTCAAACAATTACAAATACCACTTTCTCTCTCTACTTTCTCACTCTAGAATGGTTAATCATTTTACCTCTTCTCTAATATGCACTCTCTCTACAATCTGAATTCTCTATAAATGACATACACGCTTACTACGAATTACAAAGGAACAAGGTATTTATACCTCTCATACAAATACAAGAAAACAAAATACAAATGTTGACTTTGACTTTATTAACAAAATGACTTTGACTTTCACTTGAGAGTTGACTTTCAGCCTTTGACTTCTTGACTCTTGATCTTCAATCTTTATGATCTTGAATCCAATAAATTTATGCTATAACATTCTCCCCCTTTGGATCAAGATCATTACTAAAAGATTTAGCAATGCGATATTCTCTCTTTAAACTCAATTTGAAATAACTCCCCCTTTGATACAAAAATGATTTTCTCAAACAATCCACATTCTGCCCCTATTCATATGAAAATTCTGACATTCTCCCCTTTCTTTGATAAACTCTGTATCTTCAAAAACTTTCAGCAATTGTACAATTATTAACATTCTCTCCCAAAGGTTGTAACCAAACCTCTATCAAACAAAACTTTGATCGTTTCAGCAAATTATCTTCAATAATTCTGAAATCTTTGAACTCTTTCAACTTTGAACACCAATCTTTCTTTAACAAACAATTACTGAACATTTTCTCCCAACTTTAACATTTTTGACTCACACATTTCTTGAACTCTTCTCCCCCTTTTTGATGATTAAAGCATCAATATCATCAAAATTTCTCCAAGAAATGTCGTTAACCATTCTGATCTATCCAAGAGCCACTGATTCGTTGATCCGTAACCATGTATTTATCTAGATATTTTCAAATCCATACAAAATAGAAATGTGTAACACCTGAATCGACAAATGAATCAGTTAAAATGCCTGTCAGTAACACAAAGTCACTGTGTGTAACGAATACACAATATACTGGAGCTTTTATGATGTTCACTCCCCCAGGGCTTCCATCCAATCATCGAAACACCACAAAGGCAATTTCTATGAATGTTATGACAAAGACACAAATTCTTTGTGTGTTCGTGCAAGTGTAGAAAGAATTAAGCACGAATAATTACTTTTAAATAAGGCTCAAAATTGTGTAAACCACTGAGACAACAGTTAGTTCAACACAGACTCTAAGTGCATGATTAAAGTGCGAAGGTGGGGCAGACTTCCTTCTTTTTCAATATCCAGATTTTCCAAATGAAAACCAGATAGATAATATGCTGCATCCCCAGAAAAATATGAAACATTTTCTTTTTAAGAAGAAAATGAGTGGGTGGTGGGGTTTTAGCAAGAGTTGGCATGGGCTAGTTGCCTATTTCAATAACGTTCACCAAAGAGTTGTGAAACGCTAGTAATGTGGCTGCCCGGCTCAGAAAGTAGTCGGTGCAGAGTTTGATATTCTTTTACTATGTTCTCACACCCTCTTTCTTTTGATCGTTAAGCTGACTACTAACCAATCTCTCATTTCCATTTTATCACATCACACCCACACTCATTTCTTTATAGACTCCTCACACTCAATCACTAAGGATTAACTTCTTAGGTAGAAATCACTGGTTAACGTGATTTCATAGAAGTTCAGTTAATTCCTAGCACAAAGAACCCATATAGTCCTAGAAAGCATGTGTTGCTCAAATGATTTAACTTTATCAATTAAAGCTCATATACAAATGTCAAATGAATGTATGCTCAGATGATATAATAATGAAAATATGAGCATTTTTAAACATTGAAATATTTTCAAACAAGTATATTGAAAGAATAGATATGAATGCAAAAGACTTGTTTGAAAATCTGACATTATATGAAAATGATCAGAAATAAAATGATATAGCAATAAAGGCTTATGGTCAAAATAACAGCTCTTGTCCATACGAAACAAAATATAGACACTATTGTGAGTCCAAGATCACTGAATCACTAGAGAGAGAAAGTAGAGAAAGAGACAAGGTAATCGCAAAGTAACTGTATTGAATATGTGCGTGAAGTTCTTACAAAGACAAAGACCAAAGGGACTTAAATACCCTTGGTCAATGCCACACAGAATACGACATTAATCACAGAATTTGACCAAGCCCTATAAATACAATGATTCCTATAAAATCAGACCTAACAATCTCTCCCTTAGTAATCATTGGCGCTTTGGTCTTCAAAAATCATCTTCTAAATCAGCACGGACCATAAAAGCGACTTTATGAAGCAATCTGACTTTTAAATGAAAAAATTCTTCTCAGCATCTTTCAGTTTGATTTGACTTTGCTGCCTTTGACAAGTCTGGACCAGTAGCTTGTGCTTTAAACGATACACCTCTTTTGAAAGACCTTGAATGAACTGTGGTGGTCGAACTAGGAACAGCAAAAGAACTAAAAATGGCTGAGAGAATAGAATCTTTGAGCGAATCTTGATCAGCAGATAAACGTTTGAGCTCTTTGTCTCTTTAACATCTCCTTGACTTCTCTGATTTCTCCCCCTCATGACCTTGATGAACTGTGTTAGCTCCACTCACATTGTATAGAAGTATTGAAAAATAGGCTAAGCATGGGAATCGCAGAAGTCTGCCGCTGAACACTCAAGAACACTACAGAAGGTGCAAAGCTCAGAGGTTGCTCCGCAGAAGATCTACCCGAAGTCAAACCTAATGATGATACTCAGATCACAGAGCCTCTGTGATCACTCAAAGAGCCTCTGTGAAGGCTAACCTCTGGAAATCAATGAAGCTTTTCTAAGAGTTCAAGACAAGACCACGTGCCAAGCACGTGAGAGCTGCTGTACGAAGATCCGCATGATCAAGTAATGGGCGTCCCACGATGTTTACTTTACAGGTGGCATTCAATTTATGGAATGTCAGTTTCTGTGTTGTACTAAGGGGTGCATCCTTCTGTTATATTAAGGAGCACCACCTTAGAGCACAAAAAAAGAAAGAGCACACACAAAAATAGTACTCTGTATAATCCTTGAGCATTTTCGCACACACCAGTGCGTGTTCTTGGTGTTCTTGAGTAATCAATGAAACAGTTCTTTGAGTAACTTTCTTGTAATACTTTACTTCCTGTTCATTAATTACTTGTGTGTTTACTACCTTGCATGTTCAATCTTTTCTACACATATTAAACGCTTCCGCACTCTATTTATTTAATCTGTGTGTAGAAAAAGGTTAAATCAAGTTAAAGAACATCACAACTGGGATCAACAATTGGTATCAGAGCAGTCTTTGATTTTCAATATCAAAGGATCCTGTTCTATACTTGTTTCCAGTACTCAAGGTAGTAGTTTGAGTCTGTTCTTCGTTCCAAACTCCATTCACAGTCACACTCTGTTTTCCTGAAGCTATATCAACCTGTTTGGTATAGTAACAGGTACAAGTGTGTTCTTCATTCAAAGACAGATTCAAAGCTAGTTGGTTGATCATCTGCTCTTACTAATTCATATTCTCATCATTTCAAAAAACCTTTACTGTTATACTCTTTCTGATTCGTGCCATACCTTGTTCTCCTCTCTAAAACTAAAATGGCAAACACTGTCAGCTACTTCAGTGCTGGATCTCAGTCCAAACCTCCCACTCTTCTAAGGGATGAATATCCTCAGTGGAAGATCAGGATGGTACACTTCCTTGAAGGTGTGGATCCTGGTCTGGTTGAATTTCTTCACAATCCTCCTTTCATCCCAATGACAACTGTTCCTCGTGTTCCTGCCACTGCCAATACTCCTGAAATTCCTGAATATCAACACCCCAAACCGGTCCTTGAATGGATTGAAGGAGAAAATGCACAACATGAGCTTGCAAAGAAAGCCAAAAGACTAATCATAATGGCTATCCCAAATGATATCTTTCAATCTCTTGGATCATGTGAAACTTCAAAGGACCTATGGTTAGAGCTAGAGAAACAACTTGAGGGTAGTGCCAAAACCCTCAAGAACAACAGAGCCTTATGCATAAATGAGTATTTTGCATTCAAAGCTCTGCCCGGTGAATCCATTCAAAGCACTTACAATAGATAAAACTCTTTTATAAACAAGTGTAAGAGGTATGGCATCCACAGAACCTCTGAAGAAAACAATGTCAGATTTCTACAGAGCCTGAATGATGAATGGATTCATCTAACCATGTCCGATCCATGCAAGCCACATTGGATCTTGATGTTTGGTCCATATCTGATCTCTTTGGAACACTGATTAGCCAAGAGAACAAAATTTCCAAACTATCAACCTCTGTCGGAGGTCTTCTGGCTCTTGTGGGAAGTGCCTCAGAAGGCAAAGATAAGGGAAAGAAGGATAAGGCAGCTGAGGAGGCACAGAAGAAAAAGAAGAAGAAGGTACTTGTGGCACAGAGTGAAAGTGAAGAAAATTCTGAGGAGGAAATTGACATGGCTGCTCTGGCCAAAACACTTGCACTAATGACCCGACAGTTCAATCGTGGTCTCAAGAAGAAGTCGGAGTACAGAGAAAGAGAAGAAAGAGATGATAGAAGCAGAGGATATGGTGAGGCAAAAAGAAAGGAGTGGTCTGAAGAACCAAGGCAAGAAGAAAGGAGTGGACAGAAGTCAGACGGCAGAGCTGGTGACAAATTCCCGAAGCAAAATGAAGGCTGCTTCAAATGCGGGAAACCAGGCCACTATGCAGCAGAGTGCAGGTCCTCTGCCAACACAGGGAAACCCACAAGGGACGCTGCCTTCTATAAAAAGAAAGCAGAGTACTACACTCAGAAATCCCTAATGGCAGAACAAGAGAACCTTGTAACCGATGAATCATCTGATGAAGAAAACAACACACTCTTCTGTGGAATGGCTGAAGTCCACTTTTATGACAACGAGAGTGAGGTATCCTCTTCTAACTCTTGCAACTCAGAATTTGAAAACAAGCTTCTTGAAATACAAAATGACCTTCTAGCTTAAAAAAACACATGCTCAGATCTTGAGAAAAAGCTTGCCTTCTTTGAAAGAGAAACTAGGCTTATCACAGAAGAGAAGGATAAGCTTTACCTTGAAAACAAAACTCTTACCTCTGAGCATATTTCAACAAAAAGGGGTTTCAAGGATAAAATCACAAATCTCGACAAAGCCTTGAAAAAAAAGGTCAAAGAGCTAAAGAAATGTGAGAGTGATCGTTTAAATGCCATTTCTTTGAAAAACTTTTTTCAAAAAGAAAGAGAAGTTCTTCATCAAGATCTGTTTGACAGAGATCTCCAAATTAAGAGGTATCAAGATGCTCAAAAAGTTCATGAAAAGGTTAAAACCCAGATAGGCAGAAGAGGATTAGGGTTCGAGGATATTGACCCATACACAGGAAACAATAGAAACAAATCTTTATCAAACATCTTCTGCCCTGGACAATTTTTAAAACCAAGCTTTCCAAAACTCTTATCCACATTTAAGAGATGCAGAATCTCTGAAGGACCGCATCTGAGGAAACCTCTGCAGATGGCAAATGTATGGTATGAAAATCATCTACACCTTCATCAAAAGGAAAATCTATACCAAAGAAATATTTGTCTCAAAAACAGATAGGGGTCTTCAGATTTGGCCACCCAGAAACGCAAACTCAAATGGCTTTTGTGTGCATGATGATTCCTGAAAAGGAACTATCCTCTGAAGCACCAGATTTTGTACCTGCCTCTGTGGAAGAAAAACTGTTTAAAAGGTTTTTAGAAAATGACTTGGAGAAAACTTATGAAAATCATTTTCTCAACCATCCTGATTTAACCTCTGAAATAAGAGAAATCTTTGAACAAGATCTACAAAACTGTCTTAATGTTCCTATGGTCATTCCGTGCATTTCAAAAAGTCTAAATACTTCATAGGACACCAATGGACAAAGCAAGGCACTTACAGAAGGTCAGGATCTCATTCACAGAGACTTTCTCGATTCAGACTCTGAGTCAGAATCAGAGTATTCTGTCGACAATGGGACAAGTTCTGTGGAACTTGAGATAATCCCCTGTGATCCAGGGAAGAGTAAACTTACCTCTGGCATTCTTAATAGAACAGTTCTTCCCAAAAGGAAAAGCACAGGTGTACCTATCTGTCCTGATTTCCTGGACATGTGCTTGCAAGCAAAGACTTCTCTTGAGCTTGAAAAATCTAAAAAGAACAAGATCCCTCATGCTTCAAGAGCTCCAAGACCATTAAAATCTTTTCAAGAAAAATTCACTTGGCAACAGAAGAATAAATGGCCTAAAATTGATAAACTTGATACTTCTGTTGCAGTGAAAGCAAGGAAAGAAGATCAAGGGAGAGTACAACCAAACAGCCACTCAAGAAGAGTTTTTGAAAAAACTCAACCTAGATCAGACAAAGCTTTCTGTAAAAAGAAACCCAAATCTAAAATGGGTTGTAGTAAAATTTGCTCTATACCCTCCTTTGAAAAATTTAATGAAATTTTCAAGAAGTTTGCCTCAAATGTTCCTTATTGTAAATGCTTTGATCTTATGCATTCTTTGAATCAACATTTCTCGAGGCCCTCCTGTCTTATATCTCACCCCAAGTCCAAGAATGCAAAATTCAAGGGTGAGAAGAGACAATCTGGTACCTCTGCAAATGAGGATAAATCCAAAACCAAAGATGTTAAGGCATCTTCAAAGTCTCCTAACAAAAATGGACCCATTTGGAAATGGGTACCTAAATCTCTAATATGTTCACAAGAGAAACAACATGTGCCTATCTGGTACCTAGACTCCGGGTGCTCAAGACACATGACTGGCGACAGAGGGTTGCTTTCCTCCTACAAAGAAAAACATAGAGGAGGATCTGTGACTTTTGGTGATAACAAAAAGGGACAAATAAAAGGCTATGGAGTCATTGCCAAAGGAGACATCGATGTCAACAGAGTTGCCTATGTGGATGGCCTCAAGCACACCCTTCTGAGTGTAAGTCAACTCTGTGACAATGGACTCGATGTAATGTTCAAAAGACAGTACTGTTCTCTGTTGAAGGAAGATACAACCACAGAGCTTCTGCGAGCCAAAAGACGAGGTGATTTATACCTCATGGACTTTAAATCAATTAACAGAGAAGAAAAGCTCTGCTTAGTCTCAAGTAAGAATGAAGAAGCTTGGCTCTGGCACAACAGGTTCTGTCATCTAAACTTTCACACACTTGACAAACTTGTGAAACAAGAACTTGTAAGTGGTCTACCAAGTATTAGATTTGACAAGGATCATCTATGCTCAGCTTGTGAGATGGGCAAACTCAAAAGGGCTACCCACAAAACCAAGTCCGACATATCTTGCACTAGACCTCTGCAGATGCTTCATGTTGACCTCTGCGGTCCTATTTCTGTGCAGAGTCTTGGTGGCAAGAAGTACATCCTTGTACACATAGATGAATTCTCTAGATATACTTGGGTTGAATTTGTTCGAAAGAAATCTGATGTTCCTGAAGTACTAATCAATCTTTTCAAGAGAATACAAGTTCTTTATGACTGCAGGGTACAGAGAATCCGAAGTGACAATGGGACAGAGTTTAAGAATTCAACCATTGAAGCCTACCTTTCGACATAAGACATATCACAGAACTTCTCTGCTGCAAGGACTCCACAACAAAACGGTGTTGTTGAACGAAAGAACATAACACTAGTAGAAGCCGTAAGAACTATGCTCACTGCTTCAGGGCTCTCTATTTCTTTCTGGGCAGAAGCCATTTCAACCGCATGCATCACCCAAAATCGATCCTTGATCGTGAAGAGACATGCGAAGACACCATATCACTTACTACACCAGAGGAAGCCAAACATTAAGTACTTCCATGTCTTTGGCTGCAGATGCTTTGTACTGAACGATAGAGATCAGATAGGGAAATTTAGTCCCAAAGCGATGAAGCCAAATTTGTTGGCTATTCATCAAACTCCAAGGCATACAGAATCTATGTACTCAAATCCAAGCATATACTCGAAAGTATTAATGTTTCATTTGATGATTTATTTCAGGTGACTTCTGAGGAAATCAGCTTAGGACTCAAACTTCAAGATGAAGATTCTGGTGGATCATCAAGAACAAATGATCTTCATCATCTGTTTGAAGAGATGTTCAATGATGATGGACCCTCTGAAGGTGAGCACAGAGCCTCTGAAGCCGAACCCTCTGAGGACCAAACAGGTACTTCTCTAACTGGTCCTAGCAATGCTTCACCCTCTTCCAGTAATGCTGCAGGTGCAACCATCGAGGGGGAGCACTCAGAGGACAATGCGAATCAAGGCTCCAAGCTCAGTCAAAATCATGGTCATCTTCAAAATCTTTCTGAAGGGTCAACACCAGATCAAGGATCCGCAGAGGTCTCTACCTTAATTCATGATGAACAACCAAGTCCTGTGGCAAGTACGAATGATCAATTCCTCTCAACAGAGAATGATCTAAATGAAGGTGAACATGCTGCTGAGCTAACCAAAGAAGTTTCAAATGATCACCTGCCTCGAATGATCAAATGGACCAGAAGTCACCCACAGAGCCAAATTATTGGTGACGCTTCTGAGAAGGTCCAAACTCGATCGAGTACTGCAAATTTTTGTTACTATACAAATTTTGTGAGTATCATCGAACCTAAAAAGATATCTGAAGCTCTTGAAGACCCAAACTGGGTAGAAGCTATGCAAGATGAGCTTCTGCAGTTTGAAAGAAACGAAGTATGGACCCTAGTGCCTCTGCCGAAAGGCAAAACCGCAATAGGGACCAAATGGGTCTTCAGGAACAAAAAGGATGAAGACGGTGTGGTGATCAGAAACAAAGCAAGACTGGTGGCCAAGCGATACTGTCAAGAGGAAGGCATTAACTATGAAGAAACCTTTGCCCCTGTGGCACGACTTGAAGCAATAAGAAAATTTCTTGCCTTCGCAGCCCACAGAGGTTTCAAAGTATATCAAATGGATGTCAAGTCAGCCTTTCTGAATGGGCATATTCAAGAAGAAGTATATGTCCAACAACCACCAGGGTTTGAGAACTCTAAGTACACAAATCACGTCTACTTTTTGGACAAGGCTCTGTATGGACTAAGACAAGCCCCCAGAGCATGGTACGATAGACTTTCAAACGGTTTCGAAAAAGGTACTACTGATACGACTTTATTCTATAAGAAGAGAAAAGGTGAGATTCTGCTTGTACAAATTTATGTTGATGACATTATTTTTGGGTCTACAAATGATTTATATTGCAAAAAGTTCGAGTCATTGATGAAAAGTGAGTTTGAAATGAGCATGATGGGAGAACTCACATTCTTCTTAGGATTGCAAGTCAAACAATCCACAAAGCGTATTTTCATAAACCAATCAAAATATGTCTCTGACATACTTGAAAAATACAAGCTCTCTGACTCTTCACCAATGAAAACTCCTATGGTCACTGGATCCAAGCTCTACGCAGATCCAGAGGGCAAATCTGTGGAGTGTAAACTCTGCAGAGGGATGATAGGATCTCTGTTATACTTAACCGCGAGTAGACCTGATATAATGTTTGCCACATGTCTATGTGCAAGATTTCAAGCTAACCCCAAAGAATCTCATCTTCATGCTGACAAGAGGATCTTCAGATACCTAAAAGGGACCAAAAATCTTGGTCTCTGGTATCCGGAGAACTCTGGCTTTGATCTCATGGCTTATACAAATTCAGATTACGGAGGATGCAAGCTCGACAGGAAGAGTACCTCTAGGAGTTGCCAATTCCTAGGAGGGAAACTGGTAAGTTGGACTTCCAAGAAACAGAACTGTGTTTCGACCTCTACGGCAGAAGCAGAATATGTTGCTGCTGCAAGTTGCTGTTCACAAGTTCTGTGGATGAGGACCCAACTTAGAGACTATGGATTTGATATCGAAAAAATCCCCATCCTCTGTGACTCCAAAAGTGCCATTGCGATCTCTGCCAATCCTGTGCAGCACTCTAAAACCAAACATATCGATATCAGGTATCACTTTCTGAAACATCATGTGGAGCATGGGACAATAGAGATGTACTTTGTGCCCACAGACTATCAACTTTCCGACCTTTTCACAAAGGCATTGGATGAGAAAAGATTCACTTTTCTAGTTGGCAAAATTGGTATGCTCAACATGAGTTGACCACAGAGCCTCTTTACCCCTGCACAGAGCCTCTGTTGTACATATTTGTATGTAATTTCTTGTTTGTAAATACTCTCTTCGGCTTTCTTTATTATATTATTTTCTGCGAATCTATGTCTTGTGCAAATCTTATCTTTATATGATCCAAGCATAGTTGAAGGGGGAGCAGAACGAACCATCAAAGACCAATCGTGACTAGTCAAGGGGGAGCAAGACAGTTTTGCACAACAGACTACAGAGTGAGGTTAGTCCATCTGAACCAAGGGTCAAAACTCTTTCTCGAGCACTATGCCCTCAGAAAGATCCCACTTTGTACTAATTTTTCTGTCAAAACTTTGAAATGATCAAATCTTTGAAAATCTTTCCTAAAAAAGGAAATTTTTGGTCTCAGAACCTCTGAGGTCGACCACAGAGCCTCTGTGATCTATCACAGAGTCTCTGCACCTCTAAACTGAGGGTGCTTGACCAAATGCACTTTAAAAGGAACTCGATCATTTCATCGCACTTTTCTCCCTCTTAAAAAGCTCTTCTGATAACCTTGCATATGACCTCAGAAGTCTCTTACCCATAGAGCTTCTGTCATTCCCATCACCATGTGCTGCGGGTTATTTTTTGAAACTCACTGTCACATGAGAATAGAAAATGCCAGGCGCGTGAGAATAGGGTGGCGCACGTCCTAGATCGTGCACAACCATCATCTGACGTGGAAATATTTGATTGGCTCGTAACCTGTGTCGTCGTTTTTTAAAAACGGCTTCTTATCCGTTACCACTCATCACGGATTTGAAAATTTTATCTTTTACCGCTCATTCTTTTTACCCTCTCTCTTCATATATAAACCCCTCTCATACCCCAAATTTCTTTTTACCTGCTATCTTCTCTCCTTCAAGAATACCTTTGCATAGAATTCTCATTCTCCATTTCTTTCCATGGCTTCTCCCTCGTCTTCCTCCAAGAACTCTAATGAATCCAAGAAATCAAACTACTCTCATCACTCGATGGCTCAAAAGGCTGATTCAGACTCCGTCGAACAAGAACATGTGCTTACCAGCAGAATGTTATCCTTCACCAGGCATGACTATCACTTGACCCAAATGAACAATAAAACAAACAACCATTTTGTCACCCTAAATCCCTCTGGTTTTCCCACTGAAGTTGCACCATTGATTCAAATCCTCAAGAATCACTTCCTGGTTAGAGCCCTAACGTTGAAACGAGATGACATTCCGGAATCCTACATCCAACAGTTTTGGCTAACTGCCCACCATGCCAAGATGGACAAATATGGACACTGCATCATTGGTTATGCAACCCATCCATCAACTGTAAAAATTTTGGACTTAGGGATCAATCGTAGGAAACTCTCCGATGTATTTGGACTTCCCACCAAATATGATCTCAACCTGCGTAAATTCTCCGAGGAGCCCACAGAGGAAGAGATACTAGAGTTTCTGAGGTTCATTGGCTACGCAGTTCCAATCTCCAAAAGAACAAACTTTAGACGACAGAATCTACCCCCTCTGTGGAACGTACTTTTCTCTATTATGAACCGTTGCCTAACATCGAAGGTTGGAAGCCCGGATCAATCAAGCCATACAATTTTGGCTATAATGTATGGGATTTACTACGATCTCCCACTGGACTACGCTGGACTAATTTTCAGGGAGATCCAAAATGCTGTGATTTCCAAACAGCAGGACCAAGACAGAGGGACAGAACCAAAGAACATTGTGTTTGGACGTTTTCTAGGACTGCTTCTAGGCGATGACTTGATAGGAGAAGGAAAGCTACCAGTAGAGGATAAGACAATCAAACTCTATGAGATGAAATCTCATAAACCCACCACCATCAAAACAGGATATCCAGAAGCCAGACCTCTGTCAACAAAGATGTTGACTTATTTGGGTAGTAAAGAAGACGTTAGGGAATACATACGAGGGAACATGACACCAGAACCATGTCCTGTAACCCCCCCCCCCCCGCCTCGCGTAGGATTCAAAGTAGAAGCCATTGTAGTTTACTTGAGAGACGAGGGAGTACGAACAGAAGTTGAAGCCGTTGAGGCTAAAGTGAGTGAGAAAGAGAGCCCATTAGTTAGATGGAAGGGGAGTGAGAGAAAGACGAAAAAGAAAAACAAGAAAAAGAGAGTCGCAGAGGTAGAGACTCCGAAATCCTTGGAAGCTGAAGAGAAAGCCACAGAAGAAACTGCAGAAATCAGAGTCTCTGAGAAAAAGAAAAGAAAATTGAGGACGCTTGCCGAAAAAGAAGAAATATTGGAAGCCCTCAAACAGAAAAGGACATATCTGGATGAATACCTTGCTGCAAGAACCGAACCTGCAGAGGGTCAGACAAATGCCCTGCAGAAGGGAAGAAGAGTCCTAGTCCTTGAAGAGTCCCCTAAGGATAAACCTCAGAGCCCAATCCAAGTAGCCTCTGCAATAGCACGATAGGCTTCTCTCCAATACTCTGGAGGATTAGGGGAAACCATGGAAATGGAAATAGATGATGTGATAGGAAGGTCACAGAGCGAAAATGAAGAAGAAGAACCAAGTAAAAAATCATTGGAGGAGAGGGAAACAAAAGATGCCTTTGGCACCCCACTAAAACCAACTCCCTGTGCAACCCACACTTCTACCCCTGTAGTTCTAGCGCAGAGGGGTATTGAAACAGGACCGCACAGTCCGAACCCTGACCAAGCCATCCGGGCTGAGGATATTCCTTCATCCTCTATACCACCATCCGGGGAAACCAAAACCACCTCACCCTCTCAAAAGGGTGAGAGTGTTGCTCTACGTGTCCATTCGCCCCAGGACACATCTCTTCCACACACAGAGGTATTCGTTACCTCTGTCACAAACAAGAGTGACACCCAAATCACCTCAGAGTTGGTGGTGAAAGCACACGATGATTCTGTGGCTCTAGAACACCCACAGGATCCATTCAACATAAGTCTTAAGGGAGTCTCTGAACCCTCCCCCAAAGAATGTGTTGACAGAACTTCCATAGGTGCTTCCTCTGTGGAACATCGAGGATTGGAAGGGAATCCTCCAGAGCTCAACATAAAAACAGGCTCTCAAGGTGCCAAAGACTTATTGGCCAAATCTGGAACATGTGTTATTCTAGAGGTTACCTCTGACACCTTTGTCACAAAGGGCGAGTTTAAAGCCTTTGCTGACATGGTGCTCACAAAACTTGACGAGTTGCAAAGCGCTATCTCCAGAGAGTCCCAAGCCAACTCTCAAGTCCTTGCAGAGACCCTAAAAGCCAATGCTGAAGCTCTGCAAGCCCTCAATACAAACTGCGCGAAAAGGGCTGATCTTCAAGCTTATGGATAAGCCATCATTGCACACTCCAATCATATTCAAATTCTAGGGGATCTTTGCACAGAAGAGTTCCCAAAATATGCTACGCAAGGAGTTCAGACTGGAGTAAATGAAATGGGCCGACTCAGAGAGGATATAAAGGACATAACTTGCAGTGTTATGGTCCCCTTTCACACACAGGCATCAACCTCTGCCCCATACCCCTCTGCGTTTGCAACAAAAGCTGACTTGGAAGCCATGGGAAATCAGTTTCTGCAAAACCAAAACCTCCTTCGATCCAACTTCAACGACCAAGGAAAGAAGGTGGCAGCAGACTTGAAGAAAACCATAGCCACATTTTGGTTCAAGTCTGATGTGGAAATCAACGCCCTATCATTGGCTGCCGAGGACGCCCTACAGAAGATCAACAAACACGCTGACGAACACCTCTGCAAGAGGAAGAAGCGAAAGGCACCTGCCACTTGTCATGAGGAGGCCTCACAGAAGAGGGCTCACCATGATGATCAGGACCCAGATGCCTCTGGCCCTGGCCATCATGAGGGGGAGAAGGCCTTAACACCAAAAGCACCTGTCATCTTTGCCACTCCTCTTCAAGCCCTACCCTTACAAAGACCATCTTCAGAGGCACACAAAACACATAATCTCATGCCTAGTGCCTCTGAGGACACAATACCGTCTTCAATTGTCCGAGGAACAACATCTGCAGGATCTCAGAAAGGGAAGGTTAGCGTGGGCTCTGAACAGATCGCAGAAGGACTCGCAAAGTTTGTAGAACCCTCAAGTCCTGAACTCATGCCCACTGCACCCGCACCAGCTGTACAGTTTCAAAGCCTTGATCCAGAAAACGCTGCAGATACTTCAAAGACCTCTCCACGGAAGAAAGATCAAAACCTCTCTAAACCTGACAAGAAAATCCCTCAGAAAAGTCCTCAGAGCAGAAACATCAAAATGACAGAGTCAAAGAGATAGTTCAATCGATGGACGCCATGAGAGTTCCAATCCCAAGGCCTCCACCGAAAGAACTTAAACTTCAAGAGAACATTCATACCTATCTTTACAGCGCAGAGCCCGAAGCTGTCTTCTTAGCACCAAATCTGCATCCCTTAATCAAAGAAGACATCAAAAGACGCTTCGAGCAAACTGCACTAGAAAGGGATGAAGTGTTTTCCACAGAAGATATCAAAACCGTGATGAGGATCTCTCTGCCCTCCTTCGCCAACAAGTCAATCATGTATGCAAAATACTTAGTTGAGAGAAAAGATGGGAAGCAATACACGTTCACAGATGCAGACTTGAAGAACCTCTGTGCCTACGATCTTCCTCAACTACATGCCTTCACAGAGCAAAGACTTGAAAAGCGTAAGGAGTACATGATAGCGAATGGCAGGATCAAGGAAGTGATGCGCGAACATGTAAAATATCACAGCAAAATGGACTTCGAGGTAGCTTTACAAGTCGGAGTTGAGAAGTTGTCGATCACCAAACCTCATGACCAATTCCCCGGAATCGAGAACGTTTCTTCCAACTCCTTAATCACAGAGCCTGAGTTCGGATTCATCTATAGAGACGATGATGGGCTTAAAAGGATGTATCGGCCAAATCAAAGTCACGAGTATTCAAACAATACTCTGCAGAAGATAAAGAATACGATTCTGAGGAAGAAAGGCTCTGAGTTTGTGCAAGCGGGAACTCATTCTATTGATGAGAAAAACTCTAGCTGAAAGCTTTACCAACCCGAAAAATGATTTTCCTCAATGACTTCTGTAATCTTTTGTTGTTCATTCATGTATTTCGATGCTTAATGTAATTGCCTTTGGCATTTTTCTTTTACGAATGAATATCACTTTTCAGAGGTTGAGTTCCTTTCACCTATTTTGCTTCTAGCTTAGCCATCGTTCAAAATACCAATTTTTTATTTTTCAATACTTAAGGGGAGATTGATAGCTCCACTCACATTGTATAGAAGTATTGAAAAATAGGCTAAGCATGGGAATCGCAGAAATCTGTCGCTGAACACTCAAGAACACCACAGAAGGTGCAAAGCTCAGAGGTTGCTCCGCAGAAGATCTACCCGAAGTCAAACCTAATGATGATACCCAGATCACAGAGCCTCTTTGATCACTCACAGCGCCTCTGTGAAGGCTAACCTCTGGAAATCAATGAAGCTTTTCTAAGAGTTCAAGACAAGACCACGTGCCAAGCACGTGAGACCTGCTGTACGAAGATCCGCATGATCAAGTAATGGGCCTCCCACGATATTTACTTTACAGGTGACATTCAATTTATGGAATGTCAGTTTCTATCTTGTACTAAGGGGTGCATCCTTCTGTTATATTAAGAAGCACCACCTTAGAGCACAAAAAAAGAAAGAGCACACACAAAAATAGTAGTCTGTATAATCCTTGAGCATTTTTGCACACACCAGTGCGTGTTCTTGGTGTTCTTGAGTAATCAATGAAACAGTTCTTTGAGTAACTTTCTTGTAATACTTTACTTCCTGTTCAATAATTACTTGTATGTTTACTACCTTGCATGTTCAATCTTTTCTATACATATTAAACTCTTCCGCACTCTATTTATTTAATCTGTGTGTAGTAAAAGGTTAAATCAAGTTAAAGAACATCACAACTGGGATCAACAAACTGGTTCAACTAGGTCATGCTAATGTTGGAGACGAGACAACTTAAGATCTGCAAAATCAAAGAAACGGAGAAAACAGGAAAGGGTTGCGCTACACG
This sequence comes from Arctium minus, assembly GCA_954870635.1. Lineage (NCBI taxonomy): Eukaryota > Viridiplantae > Streptophyta > Magnoliopsida > Asterales > Asteraceae > Arctium > Arctium minus. The sequence continues at coordinate 74,165,617 of OX941086.1, forward strand.
CTGGTTGCGCAAAGTAAGGTTTGCGCTACACGCTGGTTGCTCAAAGTAAGGTTTACGTTACATGCAGGTTGCACAAAGCAAGGTTTGCGCGACCAACTGATGGCGCAAAGCTAACTTAGAAATTTTTTTCCTTTTTAAGCTCTTTGACTCCCCCTTTTTGATGATTTAGAGCATCATTATCATCAAAATTTCATCAATTTCAGCATAGACTTTGATTTCCCCCTTTTTGGATCAACTAACAATCTCCCCTTTGACAGTTTTCGCACTTTGATCTGAAGAGCCGAATCATGAACTGTGTATATCTGAATCTTTTCAAATTCAGATATAATGAACGTGTAACCCTGATTCAACAAATGAAACAGTTAGGAATGCCTGTCGGTAACACAAAGTTACTGTGTACAACGAATGTACAAATTAAGGAGCTGGTTTGATGATGACTCCCCAGGACTTCCATTAAATCTTTGAAAAACACAAGGTAACTCTATGAATGTTCTGACAGAAAAACAGATTTTCTGTGTGCTCGTGCTTGTGTATGAGAGAATTTAGGTACAATGATTGTGTTTCATTAAGGCTCAAATTGTGTAAACTGTTGAGACAACAACAGATAATACACGGACTCAATGTGCATGAAGGAGGTGCGAAGGTGGGGCAACTTTCCTTCTTTTTCAATATTTAAATCTTCTGAGTGAAGATTAGATAGCATATGTGTTGCATCCCCAATGAAAATGAAACATTTCTTTTTCGAGAAAGAAACGAGTGGTTGGTGGGGTAATTGCAAGAGTTGGCATGAGCTCACTGCCTGTTTCAATGATGGTCACCAAAGAATGTGAACCAATCAGAAGATGTGGCTGCCCGACTCAGAAAGTGGTAGGTGCAGAGTTCTGATATTCTTTTAACTCAGATCTCTCACCCTCTTTCTTTTTAACATTATGCTCACTTCTAACCAAACTCTCATTTCCATTTTTCCGCTCCACACACTGAGAAAAACTCAACCGAATGAGTTATCTCCCCCACTCTTTGATTTTGACCCCTCACCCCTCAATCACTTAAGGATAACTTCCTGGGTAGGAAACACTGGTTTACGTGAATCCATGGAAGTTCTTTTTAAGATCACACACGAATCCCATGAAAATCCTAAAAAGCATGGATTGCTCAACAGTTTAACTTGAACAGTTACGCACAAAATGTATAATAACATTTTCAAAAATGTATGCTCATGAAATTTGAGCAATTGAACTTTGAAGATTTTTCAAAACAAAGATATTGAATGAAAGAAATGAAATCAAGAGAATTGTTTTGAGAATCTGACAATGTATCAATCAAATCAAATGAAATAGATAGGGTATCAAAGAATTGGATATTTTGTTTATATGAACGAATATAAACAATTTAGCAATAAACGCGCAATGAATGAAATGATAATTGATGCTCAACAACAATGAAAGCAAACGAGGGTATTACCATCGAAAAATATGTTCATTATGAGACATGGTAATAACAAATTCAAATGAAGTACTGAACCGGTGTGTGCGAATACTTTAAAGTATAAAGACAAGATAATACGCAAGTAATGATCTTTGGAAACACACGATCAGTTAAACATTAAAGCTCAAAACTTGAAAAACATTTAAAATCATACTTCTAAATTCATGAAACCTTTTGAGAATCAGAAGTGGTTTGAACATTTCAGAAATTGTTTTTCATGCTTGAAAGTTGTTCTTCTTTCAAACATTCAGAGATCTAGATCAGAAGATATTTACCTTTAGGCTCCCCCTCAAATCATGATAAAATGATTTAAGTCTTTTAAGCTCCCCTTGGATATTTGCAGAATATCCTTCTCTGATCATTGAAAAATGGGTCCTGATCTGTTATTTGATCAGAAGCAATCACCTTTACTTCACCTATAAATTATGCAACAGTAGATTTGTCAATGAAAACAAGATAGAGATCCACAATTCCTTTTGGAATGTAGTCCATCATATCAGTAAGATTTATCAGTGAAAAAGTATAGGATAGAGATCTACAATTCCTTCGGGAATGTAGTCTATCATATCTCTCTAATGCATATTTCATAAAAGAAAGTACTCCCACTTGATGGTTGATTTCCTCATTTGAGTATTGGAGTACAATCCTCATATCATGACAGGAGTAAAGGTCTTTAATCGTTGAGGTACGGGTCCTAAGCTGATGTGCTTAGAAGCCATAGTCTTTACATTGAGGTGCGGGTCTTGAACTGTGTTCTTTATATTGATGTGCTTTGATACCAATTGTGAGTCCAAGATCACTGAATCACTAGAGAGAGAAAGTAGAGAGAGAGACAAGGTAAGCGCAAAGTAACTGTATTGAATATATGCGTGAAGTTCTTACAAAGACAAAGACTAAAGGGACTTAAATACCCTTGATCAATACCACAAAGAATACGACATTAGACACAGTATTTGACCAAGCCCTATAAATACAATGATTACTATAAAATCATACCAAACAATGGTTATCTCATCTCAATTTTTTGTACATCAACAAGTTCGTCACTGATAACGTGGTGAATGAACTTCCTGAATTTAAATATGTCAAGGAACATCTATGTGTTGCGTGTGAGAAAGGCAACATGAAAAGAGCACCTCATAAGCCTAAGACTGAACCGAGTACAAGTTCTACATTGGAATTTTTGCATATGGATCTCTACGGTCCTATGCGTACTCAAAGCGTAAATGGCAAGAAATATGTATTAATGATTGTGGACGATTACTCCAGATACACTTGGGTTTAATTTATTAGATCGAAAGATGAGACGCCCGATCTCATCATCTCATTTTTAAATACCACTCAAGTGAATATGCAAAAGACAGTCAAGCTGCTTAGAATAGAAAATGGCACATAATTCAAGAACAAGATTGTTGAAGATTATCTCGAATCGGTCAGGATAACATATCAATTTTTTGCTGTCAGAACACCTGAACAGAATTGAGTTGTAGAGAGGCGTAACAGAACTCTAGTGGAGGTTGCTCGCACGATGCTGAGTCAGTTAAATATACCTCTATTTCTGTGGGCTGAAGCTGTGTCAACTGCATGTTATATGCATAATCGATCCATAATTCATCGTCGGTTTGGTAAAACTCCATACGCTTTGATTAATAATCGAATACCAAGCATTAAACATTTCCATATTTTTAGATGTAGGTGATTTGTGTTGAACAACAAAGAGAACTTGAACAAGTTCAGTCCAAAAGTTGAAGAAGGCATTTTCATCGGATATTCTCAGACATCAGCAGCATATAAAGTTTACTTAAAGAATTCGAAGATTGTTGTGGAGTGCTTTAACGTCACATTTGATGAAGAGTTGGCTTCTGTTCAAAACAGTTCAGAACACGTTCTTACCGGAGTCTTAGCTTCTAGGCAAATCAGTCCAGAACCTGCGGTTAAAGTTACTAAATCTGATAAAGCGTCAACGTCGACTACACACTTAACATATTTAGATTTATTGTTTGAATTTTTCTATGATGAATTTCTTGGTTCTAGAGTGACCAAACCTGTTGTGATTGACAGATCAGAAGATTCGAGTTATCATCCAATCACATCAGATATCTCAACTAAATCAAATTCCCCGATTCAGAAAGAAATTCAAATTCAAACGCCTGCTCAATCAGTTGAAGCTGTAAATGTTAATGAAGATCTAGAAATAACTCAATCAGTTGGATGTACTACAATGCCTACTCAACAGACTTCAAGTGTCCAACCAACTGAAGCTTCTGCACCGAATACTTCAACTGAACCCTTACAAGAACAAGAAGAAAGTGGATTTTAGATGATGAACATGATCAATCTACATATAATCTACTCCCTCATGAACATAAGTGGACCAAAGACCACCCAATACATCAAATCATTGGAGATCCGTCCAAGCCAGTGCAAACTAGGTCAGCGACATTAAATTAGTGTAAGATAGAGCCAACCCGAGTATCTGAAGCTCTAGCTGATTCATATTGGGTAACTGCAATGCAAGAAGAGCTTAATCAATTCGAAGAACTTAAAGTCTGGATACTCGTGCCACGCCCTGAAGGTAAAACAATCATTGTTACGAAATGGGTTTTAAAAAATAATAAAGATAAAGATGGTATCATGTTAAGGAACAAAGAAAGACTTGTTGCTAAAGGATATAGGCAAGAGGAAGGCATAGATTATGAGGATACTTATGCTCCAGTTGTGCGCATAGAGGCAATCATAATGTTTTTATCCTACACCGCACATAAGAACTTCATGGTCTATCAAATGGATGTGAAGACTGCCTTTTAGAATGGCATTCTAAAGGAGGAAGTCTACGTATCGCAGCCTGAAGGTTTTGTCAATCTAGAGAAACCAAATCATGTATATATTATGGAAAAATCTCTTTATGGTTTGAAACAAGCCCTTCGCGCCTGGTATGACGTTCTATCTAAATTCTTAGTCAAGTCGGGATTTTCTAAAGGTAAAATCGATAATACTCTTTTCCTTAAAAAGGAGAAAGCTGTTATCATCTTAATTCAAATATATGTGGATGACATCATATTTGGTTAAACTAACCCAAAGTATTGTAAGAATTTTTCTAACTTCATGGTATCCAGATTTTAGATAAGTATGATGGGATATATGAATTTCTTTCTCGGGTTACATGTCAAACAATTTTCTACGGGGATTTTCATTAATCAAGGGAAGTACATTTATGATATTCTGAGAAAATTTAAAATAGAAAATTGTACTCCGATTGGTACCTCGATGGCACCAAGAACTAAGATGGGAGCTGATCTTTTGGGAAAAGTTGTCGATGTTAGAACCTATAGAGGGATGATTGGTTCTTTGATGTAATTGACAATTAGTAGGCCATATATTATGTTTTCTACGTGCTTGTGTGCTAGATATCAGGCTTCACCTAAAGAATCCCATCTTTCAGCGGTAAAGCGTATTTTTAGATATATGAAAAGCACTGCAGATCTTGGTTTGTGGTATCCTAAAGATATTGGTTTTGAGCTTACAGTGTTTTCAGACGCAGATCATGCAGGTTGTATGCTTGATAGGAAGAGTACTTCGGGACACATACAATTCTTAGGCGATAAACTCGTGAGTTGGGCTTCGAAGAAACAACTATGTGTATCTACTTCAACAACTGAGACAGAGTATGTAGTTATGGCCAGATGTTGTTCTCAAGTGCTGTGGATGCCAACACAACTCCGAGATTATGGTTTCATGTACGACAAAATCCCGATCTACTGTGATTCAAATAGCGCTATTGTAATATCTGCAAACCCTGTTCAACATACGTAAACCAAGCAAATTGACGTGAGATATCATTTTATCAAAGACAATGATGAAAAAGGTACAATCGAACTTTACATTGTAAACACAAATTTTCAAATTGTGGATTTGATTACCAAGCCACTTGACGAAAAGAGATTTAATTTTCCCATTTCAAAACTTGTCATTCTAAATCTCAAGACTTAATATGTTGTTACCAAGTATAGTTTAGATTTTGTTATTTTTCTTCATTTTTTTTTATTTTTAATCTGAAAGATATTTGCACTGAAAGGTTTGTTCATGATTTCAGGGGGAGTGTGAGACAATGTTAAGATGATCTATTTTTAGGGGAAGTTAGAAATTTCTGCATATATTTTTACTGACATATCATATGATGCAAATTTTCAGGGGGAGTAAGGACATTGACTTCTGATTAGATCTGATCAGAACTCGTTCTTACAAATTTTATTGCTTTCATGTTTTTATTTTTCAATAAATTTTGTGAATAAGACTTTGTACATTGATGACTTTTGACTAATCGTAGATTTTGAGGGGGAGCTTAAATGATCATATCTATTATAACTTTCGAGCTAACTTTATGAGATTTAAGTTGAGCGTAAGGATTCTAAACTTAAACTCATACATGTCTGAAATAAGGACGACTTTCATATATGAAAACATGTTCTTAAACGTTCAAACCACTTTTGATTCTTAAACAGATTTCATGAATTTAGGAGTGTGATTTTAAATGTTTTCATTTTTCATGAGCTGAATTGTTAAACAAACCGTGTGTTTCCAAAGATAAATACTTGTGTATTATCTTTTTCATATACTTTCAAGTATTCACACACACCGGTTTAGTATTTTGTTGCTTATGTTCTTACCATGTCTCATATTGAAACCAAATTTCAAGGGTAAGACACCCCGTTTGAACTTGTTTGCTAGTTGAGGGTTGATTGATTCAAAACGTTTCTTTCAAGAACGTCAATATTTGATTCATATAGACAATATCCAATTTTTTCATGACCTAAGCTTTGATTGTTCAATCGTTCATATTTGATCTTTTCATACAATGTCATATTTTCAAACAAGCTTCTTGTATTCATTTCATTCATTAAATATACTTGTTTTGAAATATATCTTCCATGATTAAAATGCTCAAATCTTCATGAGCATACATTTATCTGACATGTATTTCATTATGTGCTTTAACTGAAAATGTTAAACCATTTGAGCAACAGTTTGGTTATAGGAAAATTACATGGGTTCATTGCGTGAGGATTTAATTGAACTTTTATGGATTCATGTTAACCAGTGTTTCCTACCCAAAAAGTTAAACCTTGAGTGATCGAGAGGTCAGGAGTCAAAATATCTGAGTGTGGGTATGTGTGATGAGGTAAAATGCAAAGAGAGTTAGGTTAGAAGTGAGCTTAAATGATAAAAAGGAAGAGGGTGAGAGATCAAATTAAAAGAATATCAAACTTTACACCAAATTTTTCTGAATCGGACAGCCATATTACGGTTGTTTCACATATTTCTTCGTGAACATCATTGAAACAGACAACTAGCCCATGCCAACTCTTGCTTTAACCCCACCACCTACTCATCTTTTTATTAAATAGAAGATGCTTCAATTTTCTTGGGGATGCAACACATAATATATCTGATTTTCATTTGGAAAATATGGATCTTGAAAAAGAAGGAAGTTTGTCCCACCTTCGCACTTCGATCATGCACAATTGAGTATGTGTATTACTGTTGTTGTCTCAATTGTTTACACATTTTTATCCTATTATTATAAGCAATCATCATGTGCTTAATTCTTTCATACACAAGCATGTACACACAGGAATATCGTTTTTCTATCTAAATGTTCATAGTTTAACCTTGTGTTATTCGATGATTGAATGGAAGACCTAGGGAAGTGAATATCAAAAAGCTCCTTTTCAATGTCTATTTGTTACACATAGTGGCTTTGTGCTACTGACATGCATCTTAACTTATTCATTTGTTGATTAAGGTGTTACACTCTAACTTGTCGGAATTTGAAAAGATCCAGATGAATACCCTATGAATTGATGGATGAAGAGAGGCTCATGTGATAAAGATTAATGGTCAGAAAAGTTTAATGACATTTCTTGTGGAAGTTTTGATGATATCTGTGATACATCATCAAAAAGCGGGAGAAGTTATTTTAAAGAAATGTTGGATGAAGAAGAGTTTGTAAAAGTTATGGGGAGAAACTGAAGAAATGGAGAAATTTATTTCAAGAAAGATGATTTGAAGAAAGTTTATTGCAAGTTTTGTCAAAGAATGAAAGTTATGTGGAGATTGTACAGAGTTGAAAGTGATAGTTCAAAGAATTCTAAAAGTTTGCTGAAGATGTCTGACATTTTCTTTGAAGATGATTTGCTAAAGCAAAAGAGAGACAAGTCTGAAGATACTTTCTTTCAGAGGTCTGAAAGAGGTTTCTACAACCTTTGGCGGAGATTGTTAAAGATTCTTGAAGAGCATACTTACAGACTTTGGGAGATTGCTGAAAGATAATTTTGCTTATATGAAAGGAGGATATGGTTTATTTCTAAATCAATGGGGAGATTAAATTTGTGAAAGAAATCTACAAAGAAGGAGATTGTATAAATTTGTGCAAAAGGGGAAGATTGTATTGCAAATATTTTTGAAAGATGGTCTTGAATCCAAAGGGGGATATTGTTAGTGCACAAAATATGTTGGATAAAAGATCACAAAGGCTAAAGTTCAAGATGAAGATAAAAGTCAAAGTCAAAGAGCTCAAGTCAAACCCTAATGCTAAAAGTCAAAATCAATGTTAGTCAATGTTCTGTATTATGACTGTTTTAGTGGTGTAAGTGTTTAGCTTAATAAGAGTTTTTCTGTTAGTAGACTCATATGACTAGGAGTGTGTATCAGGTTAGTGAGAGAAATATTGTTTGAAAGAGCCTCTGTTGTAATCGAATTAAAAGTAATAGAATTCTTTTGTTGAAATTGTGATTGTCATCTTGATTTGTACGTATTGTGGGACACACAAAGCTGAAGCAGGTCCTTCAAATGAACCAGAAGTTACTTTTGTGCCCACTGAAGATTAGTTAAGACAAATGAGAAATGATTTAACGACACCTTTTCTTGAAGAGTAGATGAAGAAGGTATTTGTTTATAAGCTTAGAAAGATGGATATCTACCATGGTTTACAAGTTACCAATTAGCGAATGGAATTTCAGATTGAATATGCAAGGTACATGAGTTGGGGAAGGAAAGCAGAAAAGTATGTCAAGAACAAATCTGGGATTGTAACTGTGAAAGAAGTGAGACCCAGACAATTTCAACATATTTGGTATCCAGTATTCTTTGTTCAGAGAAGAGATTTGACTGAATCTGCATTTACTGAAGCAGATTTGAAGTTCTTAAATGTTGATGATATTGAGTATCTGTATGATTTTTTCAGGAATATGACTATAAGTCCTGAAAACATCATTTTTGCTTTTGAAGTAGTGAAGAAATTCATGAGCAGACAGGTGAATTATACTTACTTCTATGACTTTCACCTGGGAATTTAAACAAACTAGAAGAAAGTTAACATGATAAGCCTAATTTGGATCAGGAAGACATGATAGTTATGATCTGTTCATTATTCTTGAAACTCCTGAGCTTGGTGTGATTTACAAGAATGGCGAAAACAAGAAGAGATTTTTCAGAGTGTCAGAGATAGCTAAACTATCTGATGGAACTTTAAAAGTGATCAGACTTCAACTCAATCAGAGATACAAGAAGAAAAAAGAAAAGATAAATCTAGGAGAAAAGCCCATGTCAAAGTTTGTCAGATTAGCTTTGAAGAGAGTTATTGATGCATTGGATGACATAATCCATTTAAGAAAAGGTATAAGAAATTTTGAATCTCTGCTTGGTATCAGACAAGGAAGTTTTTCAGGATGGGGCAAATAAAGTTTTTTGTTATTTGATCTAAAAGGGGGAGATTGTTAAAGCAAGGTTTTGATCAAATAAGTTCTTTTCATGTATTAACTTTTTGTGTAAACTTGTGTAGTGGTCAAGGTATGTTTGGCTCTATATAATTGTTGTTCTTTCCTTGTTTCATGTAAGTAAGAAGCAAGTTGTAAGCATTCATTGTGAGATATATTAATACGACACTTGTGACTAAATTATCTCTCTAGAATCTTTCTATAATTTTGTTCATTGATTGTTAATATTACTTGAAATCTGAGATCACATATGAGCTTGGATCTATGACTTTCAGGGACAATATACAAGGTCAGATTAGAGGTTATGGAGAGTTAACAAGAGGTAATGTATCTGTTTCCATGGTTACTTATGTTGATGGACTCAAGCATAACTTGATCAGCATAAGTCAACTTTGTGACCATGGTTTTGATGTGAAATTTCAAGAAAAATATTGTTCATTACTCCACTCAAAAACATGTTGAGAAATGCTTAGAGTAGACAAAAAAGGTAACTTGTATAGAATGAACTTTATCAAACATGTGGATACTGGTTCAGTGAAGCTCTGTCTGGTGTCTCTGACCAATGAAGATGTCTGGCTCTGGCATAAGAAGTTCTCACATCTAAACTTCTCATCACTTGATAAGTTAGTTAAACTTAATCTGGTTAAGGGACTACCATATCTAAAGTTTAACAAATACCATCTTTGCTCTACATGTGAGATGGGATGTAACACCCGGAATTTTTCATGTATGTTTTCCATGCCCTTTTTAATCTTTTATTTGCCTTTCATTGATCTTTCGGTTAGGATACGCTATGCTTTAGAGCCCTAAATCGAAACTATGCTAGAAATCGGTACCATTTGGGCGAGAGTGACTCGCGATAGTGACATGTGTGACTATCGCTTGGCATAATCGCCAACTGAGCCATAACTCGCGGTATGTTTTCGGCGAGTGTGCCTCCCGATAGTGACAGTGTCACTATCATTGGCAATCTCGCAGTCGGGGTCCTGTTGACTTAAAAACGAGATTTTGACCCATTTCTCTTATCAGTCTTCATTTATTTCACCAAGACTCTCTCCACTCTCTTCCCCTTTTGCTTAGACCGATTATTGGGTTATAAGGGACCATTCACTCCTCATTTATTGCAAGAATCTATCTTCACCAACCAAGGTCCAAGGTTCTAATCTATCTTATACTTCTCCTACTTATCATCCTCTAAAAGAGAATAAATTAGGGTTTAGGTTTGTCATCAAAACCCTACTTTGTGAGTCAATCTCTAAACTTCCTTTACTAAATACATGTGTATTTTGTTAATAAAGGTTTATGTCAATTTATTACTACATTTTGTTAGATCAGAAAATATCTTGGATACAAGATCATGAAGACTAGAGGTCAAAGTACAAGAAGTCAAAGCTGGAAAGTCAAACTCTCATGGAAAGTCAAATTTTTGTGTTAATAAAAGTCAAAGTCAACTTGTATTTGTTTGTTTCCTTGTTTTAGTTAGTTGGTTTTAAATAGTTTTGCTTTTGCTGTTTAATAGATAGATGACTTGAGATTGAGTTTGCATTCAGAGAGAGAGTTTGTAGAGAGAGAAAGAGACGTGTATAAAGAGAAACATATTTGACAAGATCATTTTGTTTGATTTATTGTTTGTGATTTAGAAACTTGAATTCAGGGACACACACATTTTATACATTTGAGATTTTGGGAGATTTAGCTCATACCTAGGGTTTTGGACAAACTCAATGTTTTGTTGAAAAGATTTTGGGGATTGGTTTTGTATATATAAACGATGACCCTTTGATGATTTTAAGGACTTTTACTTATAAGTAAGGATTTCCCTTACATTTGGAATTATAACTGCTAATGGTACATTATAACTGGTAATGGTACTAGGAATATATATTATGACATGTTTGGTATATATGTTGCGCAAAGATAGTGTAATGGATCCGTAGGCACTAGTGGTAATTGTACCACGTATAATAAATATCATTGGGCTAGATGGGTCCTACTTGGGAGTTCGTGCTATAGACTGTGGTTGGTTGAATATGATAACCTTGAATCTCATGACGTCCATAATCTAGCTAGTGAGCTTTCTTAGACCATATTGAGAGCTTGAACTTGAGACCGTGGGAGGTTGAACTCGATAACCTTTGGTGCTATAATAGAAGTTCCACAACATTGATGTTCGACCTATTTTTGTGTTCCGTCGCCTCAATGGTAAACTCGGGTCTCCCCCGTTATATTGTAAGACTTTACCCTTTCCCAAGGGAGAGTTAAGAAACTCATGAAAGTAACATTGATAAAACCGTGTTCTAATAATTATTATTCCTTTATCTAAGTTTTTATTATTTGTCTTACTAGGCGTAAGCCTAACACTTGTTTCTTGAATGTTTCACCTTTCAGGGTCTATTAGTGGTGGGGCTCGTAAAGTTTAAGCTTCGGAGGTTGAGGGTGTAGCGAAGATTTTTGGATGTAAATATTAGGTGGCTTTGGCATATAAAAATGAAAGTATGAATCATTTTGGGAGATTTGGTGACACGGTCTAATCTAGATGATCATGTCTTAGATTAACTAGTGGTCATTCTTAATTTCCATGTTTATTTTGTTGTAAAATGCCTTAACTTCTTTCCCCCACCTTTAGGGTCATCTTCGTTTATTTAGCTTCACTGTTCTTATGGATGAAATGTTCAAATCGCAGGTTTTGGTTCCTCATTTTACAGATATTATATTGCAATTTTTTTTCTTTCACTCTAAATTTTAGGGTGTTACAAGTTGGTATTAGAGCATTAGTTTAAGTGAACTAGGCATGATAGTAAGATGTATATACTTAAGTTGTAGTCATTAGGCTATGATTGGCGAGAATTAGGTTGAACTTTTAGGATAGGACGTTCTTAGGATTGACGAAATTACGTGGCTTTAGAATTGTGATGATGGTAATGAATATTCTTGTGTATAATGTGTTCAAAATTACACGTAGCTAATTTCAATTATGAACATATTGTTATGTGAGTATGCTTGAATTGCTAATGTCATGACGATTGACGAATGTGTTTGTACGTTTCTTTATGTCAATGAATTTCTCATTCTCTTTCGTGCTTTTGTGTCATGACGATTGACGAATGTGTTCTATCATGGTGAATACTCGGAGTCGACCGTTGGTTGAAGGAGAAGCTCGGGAAGATAACACCTCCAACCAAAATCTCGTGGTTGGGGCGGTGAATGTTATACCTCCTTGTATGCCACCGATATTCACTGGGAAGTTGAGCATGTACCCAGAGTGGAGTTGGTGTCCTCAAATCCAGTTATTTAAGAAGCAAAACCTTAAGACGGTATGATGGCCAGTATCATGCAGATAGTGACGTCAGCTATGAAGAAACAGGAAGAGGCATTTCTAAAGATGTTGGAGGATAGAGATGTCAGTCTCAGGAGACTTGAGATAGTTGCTGAAAATATTGTGGCTGGTTCAGGTGGTACTGGTAATGGGATCAGGATAGAGGAGCCTGCGTTTGTCTGCGCTCAGAGAGGCGGAAGAACTTGTACCTACAAGACGTTTTTTGTGCAACATGTCCCAATTGGTTGCATAAACTGGATCCAATCGATAGAGTAGGCGTTTGGCTCCAATGAGTATGGGGTGGAGCAGAAGGATAAATTTGCCTCCCAGTTGCTTAGAGGACTGGCACATCGATGGTGGAATGTCACTATGTCCACCCTCGATGCCATTGTCCTTGCTCAACTGTGTTGGGCTACGTTCAAGAAGAAAATCTTAGAGGAGTAATGTAATTAGCGGGCTATCGATCTGATTGAAGAAGATTCCGAGCACTCAAGAAGGGTGACAAAATGGTGAGGGAGTATACTCTCCATTTCATTGAAAAGCTCAATCTTGTGGGGCATGTGGCTCCAAGTGAAAAGGAAAAGATTAAAGCCAACCTTAAAGGCCTATCGGCCGACATGATGGCCATGGTTCGAAACTCTAAGGCTATCACCCTTCGGGAAACTATTGAAGAGGCCATGCTCATGGAGGACGTGTATGCCTGCAAGAAGGAAGAAGAGGTTGTGCCAATGGAGAAGAGGAAGTGGGAAGGTAATTCCGTATCTTACAAGCGACCGAGACCGTTCAACAACAACACCAATCGAAGCCATGATTCAAAGAGGGAGGCTAGGTGGTGCCCGAAGTTCAAGATTAAGCATTTGGGACCATGCCACTCGAAGCCCGACTCATGTTACAAGTGTGGCAAGCTTAGTCACTCCCAAAAAGATTGTCCGGTTAGAGGTCCGGTATGCTTTGAATGTCGAGAACCGGGCCATTTCTGCAATGAGTGTCCGAAGCTTAAGTCGGGAGGAAATTCTGGGAAGAAAGAGGGTGCACCAAGAGTACCATGAAGAGCTTTCCAATTGTCAGCTGAGGAGGCTAAGGCATCGACGGATGTGGTGTCGGGTACGTTCCTTGTTAACTCCGTACCTGCACATATTCTTTTCGATACTGGAGCAAGTTATTCTTTCGTATCTATATCCATCCTACCAAGACTGCCTTTAATTGCTAGTTTTTTAAAGAACGCTCTAGTAATGGAAATAGACAATGGTAGTCGAGTCATGATTAGACAAGTCTATAACAATTGCGTATTGGAAATCGAAGGGAAGAAATTTACGATAAAACTCCTTCCAATGTCTAATGGTGGATTTGACTTGATCGTTGGAATAGATTGGTTGGGAGAAAATCAAGCAGAGTTCCTCTGCTCCATGAAACTAATCCGTATTTCTTTGGAGGGTGATGGATCAGTGTTGGTATACGGAGAGAGGAGGAAAGGATAAGTAACAGTCATCTCTATGGCCAAAGCACACATTGGTCTAGTGAAGGGGTGTACATCCTACTTGGCATATGTTGTAGATGCCAAATTGGAAAGAAGAAGCTTGAGGAAGTCAAAGTTGTTCGTGAATTTCCAGATGTGTTCCCCGACGAATTAACCGGTTTGCCACCCGATCGACAAGTCAAGTTCCGGATAGACTTGATTCTGGGGGCTGCACCGATTGGTAGAGCGCCTTACCGCTTAGCGCCCTTAGAGATGCAAGAGATGATGTCCCAATTACAAGAAGTCTTTGTGGGTCCCTTATCTTTGATCCACTTTTATCAAACAATAACAATCACAAACAAATATGATTAACCAACCTGTTAGATTACAAACCACGGATTACATATTTGATGTTTGCGTTTTTCTCTTTGAAGCTCTCTCTGTTTTTGTCTCTGATGAAGAATTTTCTTGATAATTAGATTATGAGATAATATCTCATCTCTACCTAACAACTAACATAATATCTAAAATAAAATATCCTAAAATATCTATTTATTAGATATTTAGGAATAATAATAAAATACAATAATTAACTTTGACAATTATTACAAACTAACATTAGACTAATATTGAAAGTGACTTTTCAGCTTTAGCTTCACATTTCAATCTTCAAATTGGATGATCTTGGATCCAATAAATCTTAGATCTAACAATCTCCCCCTTTGGATCAAGATCATTACTAAAAGGATTTAGCAATTCAGTCTTCTCTTTCAGCTCAGAAGATGCAATCTCCTTCTTTGTCTTCAATATATAATAATCTCCAGTTTTAGCTCAGAATGTTTTAGCAAAGTATCTTCAAAGAAAGTTTCCTTCAAATCAGCATCTTTTTAGAATACTTTGTCTTTGAAGAATTCGATCTTGGAGAATTCTCTAAACTTTTGATCTCTGCCATTTCTTGGTTAGCTTTTCTCCCCCTTTTTGATGAAAAGAGCAACGATTTCATCAAAACTGTTAGTAAGAAATGTCTTTCATAAGGAGCCTCTGATTCGTCAATCCAAAAGATATTCATCCAGATCTTCGCAAATCCAGAAAAAATAATCGTGTAACACCTGAATCAACAAATGAACCAGTTAACATGCCTGTCAGTAACACAAAGGTACTGTGTGTAACGAATAACATTGGAAAGGAGCTTTTTGATGTTCACTCCCCTAGGGCTTCCATTCAATCATCGAAACACCACAAAGGCAATTTCTATGAACGTTATGACAAAGAAACAAATTCCTTGTGTGTTCGTGCATGTGATAGAAAGAATTAAGCACAGATGATTGCTTATAGGCTCAAAATTGTGTAAACCACTGAGACAATAGTAAGTTAAACACGGACTCAATGTGCATGATTGAAGTGCGAAGGTGAGGCAGACTTCCTTCTTTTCAATATCCAGATTTTCCAAATGAAAATCAGATAGCAAATGTGTTGTTTCCCCTTTGAAAATGAAACATTTGTCCGTTTAAGAAGAAAATGAGTGGCTGGTGAGGTTTGATCAAAAGTTGGCATGGTCTAGTTGCCTGTTTCAATAATGATCACAAAAGAGTTGTGAAACATTAGAATTGTGGCTGCCCGACTCAGAAAAAGTTGGTGCAGAGTTCTGATATTCTTTTAACTCTGTTCTCACACCCTCTTTCTTTTAAACATTTAGCTTACTCTAAACAAACTCTCTTTTTCTGTATACCTCCTCACACAACCCACACTCATTTCTTTTCGACTCCTCACACTCAATCACTATGGATTAACCTCTTGGGTAGGAAACACTGGTTAACGTGTATCCGTAGAAGTTGTGTTAAGTCCTAGCACAAATAAATCCCATGTTTTCCTATGAAGCATATGATGCTCAAAATGGTTTAACTATATTAGTTAAAGCTCAAAAATGAATTAAGAAAACATTGAAAATTACACTTCCGAATTATAAAATCTTATGAAGAATCGGGAAATGGTTTGAACATTTTAGAACATGTTTTCTATGATGGAAAGTTGTCCTTCTTTCAACCATATATGAGATTAAGATAAAGAATTATACCTTTACGTGCAATCTTACATCTCATGAAGTTAAGCGTAAAGTCATAATAGATATGAACGTGTAAGTGTCTCTAAAACTGCAAAAGTCTTAAGTCATAGTCAAAGCAACTTTATTCACTGAAATTAAAAAGATAAAAAGCAGTAAAACAATGAAATTATGAGTTCTGATCAGAAATAATCAGAAGTCATATCCTAACTCTTTTGACTTAAAGAGCTCCCCTTAAAATCATGCACCACAAAAATTTGACATAAAAAGTAAATGCAGAAATTAGGTATGCACCCCCTCAAAATAACCTTGATCATATATGAATTTCTTCTCATACTCCCCCTAAGATCATGAACAGAATATTAATGTGCAGATATCTTGCGGACATAAAGATAAAGAAATGATGAAAAATTTACAATAAGAAACTTTAATAGGTAACTACCGATTAGGTCTTAAGATTTAGAATACCAAGCCTAGAGACAAGAAAATTGAATCTGTTTTCGTCCAAGGGTTTGGTAAACAAATCTGCAAGCTGATAATCAGTTTTTATAAAGTAAAGTTCAATTGTTCCTTTTTCGACATTATCTTTTATAAAATGATACCTGACATCGATGTGTTTGGTCTTTGTATGCTGAACAGGATTAGCTGTTATCGCGATAGCGCTCTTCGAGTCATAGTAGATCGGGATTTTGTTGAAGTGAAAACCATAATCTCGCAGTAGCGTTCCCATCCACAAGACCTGAGAACAGCAGCTAGCAGCAGCCACATATTCTGCTTCGGCCGTTGAAGTTGAAACACATAATTGCTTCTTCGATGCCCAACTGACGAGTTTATCACTAAGGAACTGTATATGACCTGACGTGCACTTCCTATCTAGCATGCAACCAGCATGATCTACGCCTGTATATGCGGTTAGTTGAAAGATAGTATCTTTAGGATACCACAGACCAAGATCTGCAGTCCCCTTTAGATACCTAAAAATGCGCTTAACTGCAGACACATGTGATTCTTTAGGATTAGCCTGATATCTAGCACATAAACATTTACAAAACATTATATCTGACCTACTGGAAGTAAGATACATCAAAGAACCTATCATCCCACTATAAGTCCTAACATCAACAACCTTTCCCGAAGGATCGGTGCCAATCTTAGTATCAGGTGCCATTGGGGTACCAATCGGTTTACAAGTTTCCATTTTGAACTTTCGAAGAATATCAAGAATGTATTTAGATTGATTGATGAAAATCCCCAATGAAAATTGTTTAACTTGTAATCCGAGAAAGAAATTCATCTCTCCCATCATATTCATCTGAAAACGTGACACCATTAGGTTTGAAATTTTTTTACATTATTTAGGATTTGTAGAGCCAAAAATAATATCATCCACATATATTGGAATTAGAATGATATCTGCTTTCTCCCTTTTAAGGAATAAAGTGGTATCGACCGTACCTTTTTGAAATTGTATTCCCAATCACATTCAAGCAATCTCAATCTAAAACAATATCTAACAATATATATTTCTAAAGAGAGAGTAGAGAGAGAAACAGTCACAAGTATATTGATATAACAATGATGAACCTTACTTACAACTATTACAAAGCAACATGGTATTTATACCACAAGTCTAAAACTACATGCTTAACACCTAAGTAAACTCATGTTTGACTAAACATTGTTTGACTTATCTTGACTTGACTTTTCCTAATTAAATCTTGGATACAATAATACACTAACAATCTCCCCCTTTGTGTTCAAGATTTAAAAAAAAATTGACACTTGTCTTCAGCGCTTTGATTCTTCAATCTTTAACTCTGATGACTTTGAACTTCGAAGCTCTTTCTGAAGTTGTTGAAGAATCTAGAATAGTCTTTTGCACTTTGCATCTCGGAAAGTCAACAAGTCTTGAAAAACAAATCATTTGAAGTCTTGAATCATTTGAACTTTGAAATTCTTTAACTTCTTTGAAACTTTGAGGGATCTTTGAACTTTTTATCTTCATCTCTTTGATCTCTTGACTATCTTCATTAAAACAAACTTTCAAGAATCATCTTAACTTTGACTTGTCTTTAGAAATCCTTGAGAATGATTTCTTTTCATCTCATTAGAACTTTTCAGAAAATTCATCACAAGTCTTGACATTATAACTCTGGAATTCCTTCAAATTGATCTCTGTAGATCTCTTTTCATCTGATTTGAACTTTTCAGAAAATTCATCACAAGTCTTGACATTATAACTCTGGAATTCCTGGAAATTGATCTCTGTAGATTTCTCCCCCTTTTTGATGATTGTGAGCACCATAATCATCAAAACATCCTCAATTTCAACACTTTCTTTGAATATCCCCCTTTTACAAATATTCTGCCCTTTTGAGATACATTTGACATTCTCCGCTCTTTGATCTGAGTAGATGAATCATGAATTGTATATACCTGAATCTTTTCAAATTCATATATAATTATTGTTGTAACCCTGATTCAACAAATGAAGCAGTTAGAAGTGCCTGTCAGTAACACAATGTTACTGTGTACAACGAATGTACAATTTAAGGAGCTGGTTTGATGATAACTCACCAGGACTTCCATTCAATCGTTGAAAAACACAAGGTTTATCTATGAATGTTCTGACAGAAAAACAAATTTTTTGTGTGCTCGTGCTTGTGTATGAAAGAATTTAGCATAATGATTGTGTTTCATAAGGCTCAAATTGTGTAAACTGTTGAGACAGCAACAAGTATTACACAGACTCAATGTGCATGAAAGAGGTGTGAAGGTGGGGCAACTTTCCTTCTTTTTCAATATCTAAATCTTCCGAGTGAAGATCCGATAGCAGATATGCTGCGTCGCCAAAGAAAATGAAACATTTCTTTGTTAAGAAAGAAACGAGTGGCTGGTGGGGTAATTGCAACAGTTGGCATGGTCTCACTGCCTTTTTCAATGATGGTCACCAAAGAATGTGAACCAATCATAATATGTGGCTCCCCGGCTCAGAAAGTGGTTGGTGCAGAGTTTTCATATTCTTTTGACTTTGTTCTCACACCCTCTTTCTTTTTAACATTTATGCTCACTTCTAACCAAACTCTCTTTTACATTTTTCCGCTCCACACAATGAGAAAAACTCAACCGGATGAGTTATCTCCCCCACCCTTTGATTTATGACCCCTCACCCCTCAATCACTCAAGGATTACTTCCTGGGTAGGAAACACTGGTTTACGTGAATCAATGGAAGTTCTGTTTAAGCTCACACATGAATCCAATGTAAGTCCTATAATAATGGTTGCTCAACAATTTAACTTTAGCAGTTAAGCTCAAAAATATATGATGACATTGCCAAAATGTATGCTCATGAAATAAAATCAAGAGACTTGTTTTGAGAATCTGACAATATATCAATCAGATCAAAATGAAATGGTTAGGGTATCAAAGAATTGGATATTTTTTTTATATGAACGAATATAAACAATTTTGCATTGAAAGCACAAGATTAGAAATGATGACTGATGCTCAACAACATTTGAAAGCAAACGGGAGTATTACCATCGAAAAATTTGTTCATTATGAGACATGGTAATAACAAAATCAAATGAACTACTGAACCGATGTGTGTGAATACTTGACAGTATATAGAAAAGATAATACACGAGTATTCATCTTTAGAAACACACGGTCAGTTAAACATTAAAGCTCAATAATGAAAAACATTTAAAATCACACTTTTTAATTCATGAAATGGTTTGAGAATAGAGAAGTGGTTTGAACATTTTAGAAACCATTTTTCATGCTTGAAAGTTGTTCGTCTTTCAAACAATCAGAGATTTAAGATCAGAAGATATTTACCTTTAAGGCTCCCCCTAAAATCATTATAGAATGATTTAGGTCTATTAAGTTCCCCCTGGATATTTACAAAATATCCATGTCTGAACATTAAAAACGGGTCCTGATCTGTCATATGATCAGAAGCCACAGTCTTTACATTAAAATTCAGGTTTTGAACTGTTTTGTTCAAAAGCCATACTCTTTGACTTTGAAGTCCGAGTCCTGAGTTGATTTACTCAGAAGTCTTAATTTTGTACTTTGAAGTATGAGTCCTGATCTGTACATGATCAAAAGTCAAACATCTTGTTCCCCCTAAACCTGTGGTACCTGCGAAACAGATTTAACAGATTTTGGTACCCACTGGTATTTGGTTCCTGGTATGTTAGATTTAGGAATCCACTTCTCATTAGACTTATATCTTTTAAATCCAGAATTCTGAGAAGTAATTCTGTAAGATCCGTACCAGTTATGAGCAGTTTCTCTCTGAACAAAGTCGTTCTGTCCAAAGAAAGAACAACAGATTTTCCTTTGAGCAATTCTGATCAAATGATTAGTCGAGTAATATGTATCAGAATTACCAAAAGATTTACCTTTGTGCACACTGTTCTTTTTGGCATTGGTTGTGGATTTGAATGATCTGTCATTCTTTTTCTCTTCATCAGGAGTCTTCACTCGCCAGACCATCTGGTTTTTCTTAGATTTATTTCCAAGAGATTTAACATAGAAGCTCGCTGAACCATCAACAGATTTATCATAAAATAGATTAGATGGTCTGATCTGACATGATTTGACAGTTTGTGGTTTGACACTGTTCTTTTTCAAAACATTTTTCTCATGAATAGAACTTGAAGATGTTTTGAAAGAACAGACTGATTCTGTTGAGTTATCAACAGGTGATTGGCTAATCACATCAGCTGTAATCTTTTCTGATAAATTGACATTTGCAGCTTCCAAGTTTTTTTATCTTTTTAGTCAAAATGTTTCTTTCAACATTAAGTGTGTCAAACTTCTGTTTCAAATCAGATTTAGCCATCTGTTCTTTAAGAATATCTGATGGTAGAACAGAGATCTTGGACATGAGCTTGGATATTTCAGTTTCAAAATATGAACGTTCTTGCTCAAAATCTTTTTGTATGTTCTTGGATTTATCAGAAATTTCATTGAAGATCCCAACATTTCTCTTTTCAGAAATTTTCTTTTCAAATTCAAAATACTTTTTCTTTTCTTTGAAAATTTGTCTTTCTTTTTCAAGGAAGTCTTGTAAAACTGAGATCTGTTTGGGAAATTCAGTGTTTTTATCGTCAAGAACTTTTCTTTCCTTAGCAAATGTGTCTCTTTCAGTAATTAGAATCTTTTTGAAATCAGACACTTTCTTGGAAAGTTTAATGCATCTAAGCTCAAGATCCTTTTTCTCTTGCAAAGTTTTCTTAGAAAGTTCAGATGACTGTTGAGTTGAAGATGTCTTCATATTTGATTTTTCTTTTTCTGCTTGGAGACTTGTTTGCAGTTCAACATTTTTCTTCTCCAAAACAGATATCTGATCTTCAAAAGCCTTAAACTTCTGTTGAAGCTTGACTGACTCATCTTTCAGCTCAGATGATTTCTTTTCAGTCGTCTTCATTTGGCTTTGATGATTTGCAATCTTTCTGTCTTTCAACTTAATCTCTTTCTCACATGACTGAATAGACTTTTCTTTTAAATCAATAATTTCCTCTTTCTCTTTTAACTCCTTCTCTTTCTCTCTTATCTCGTACTCTTTTGCACTAATGATACCTGCAGAATTAGATTTAACAGTATTAGTACACTTTATACAGTCAGAAGTTTTATCAAAGTTTGACAAATTAAATTTCAACTCCTGAATCTGTTTAACAAGCTTTGAATTATGATTTTTCAGATTGCCTCTTTCTGCTACTATTTTCGGTATCTCAGGCATGTACAAGACTGCCATATCTCTAACTGAAAGTACAGTATTTCCTCTCTCGTCTGTCTTTGGCATCATGAATAGAATATTATCTTAAAAAAATGATCGTCAAAAATCAGAAAATTATGACCACTATCAAAATATGTCCCCCTCCGCAGACTTAGCATGGGGGTATGGGGGCAGCGCCCCTAGAGAAAATTTTTCTGACATATTTTTCTCTAGAAAAAAATGCTTGAATAAAATGATCGTTCCCAAACCAATTCAGAAAAGTTGACTGAAAGTCAAACTTGGATCACCACTTAAAAAAAATTTCAACTCTGAAACTCGCAAATCAATTAAACTCGCTAAGTACTAAAACTCGCTAGTCACTATTCACTGAGAAATGCGCTAGACGTTATGTGCGCGTTTGAAAAACTCGTAGGCCACTGTGTGCGCGTTTCGAGAATTCGCAAGCCTCTTCTAGCATGTTTCGATCAAACTCGCAAGCTTTACCTTGCGCATTTATGAAACTCGCTTGCCTCTGTTAGCGCGTTTTTGACCAAAAATCAAATCCTTTGACTTGCTCGTTTGATGATGAACTCGCAGGCTTTGCGTGCGCGTTCTTCAGACTCTTTGTGTGTTCTTCAATTAATGAACCTTGCGCGTTCTATGGATGAACTTGCGCGTTTTGATAGTTGTTCACAAAAACGATCCAAATCGATTCAATCCTGCATATTAAAACATGAAATTGCACAAATATGATCGATTTATCAATTAGAACATAATTCTACCACAAGATTTTCATTAAAAACAACAAAAAGCAACAAATTGATTCAAGAAACAGTGTTCAAGTCCGTTTTCAAGAAAATTTCAAAATTCAAAAATTTAATCCGATTTAATGTGAATTTTGAGATATGATCAACACAAGAAATGATCCAAAACATAAATCGAATGAAATGATTCCATTTACTTGTACTAAAACCGATTTTTCAACAAAAAATTGATCAAACAGTGACTTTTTCAAGAAACGAGTTCGTAAAAATAAAAAATCTCAAATCTATACAATCTGATTAATCTGATCCTTCTGAATTGATTTGGTTTGCTCTGATACCAATTGAAAATTGTATTCCCAATCACATTCAAGCAATCTCAATCTAAAACAAGATCTAACAATATATATTTCTAGAGAGAGAGTAGAGAGAGAAACAGTCACAAGTATATTGATGTAACAATGATGAACCTTACTTACAACTATTACAAAGCAACATGGTATTTATACCACAAGTCTAAAACTACATGCTTAACACCTAAGTAAACTCATATTTGACTAAACATTGTTTGACTTATCTTGACTTGACTTTTCATTATTAAATTTTGGATTCAATAATACACTAACACTTTTGTAAAACCTGACTTGACAAAAAACTTAGATAAGAAATCATACCAGGCGCGAGAAGCTTGTTTCAGTCCATAAAGTGCTTTGTCGAGAACATATACATGATTCGGTTTCTCTTGATTGACAAAGCCTTTTGGCTGGGAGACGTAGACTTCCTCCTTGAGAATGCCATCCAGAAATGTTGTCTTCACGTCCATTTGAAAGACCGTGAAGTTCTTGTGGGATGCGTAGGCCAAAAACATCCGAATTGCCTCTAAACGCGCCACTGGAGCGTAAGTCTCGTTGTAATCTATTCCTTCCTCTTGCCTATATCCCTTGGCGACAAGTCTTGCTTTATTTCGGATAACAGTACCATCTTCATCTCTCTTGATTTTGAAAACCCATTTCATACCGATAATAGTTTTACCTTGAGGTTTGGGTACGAGTCTCTAGATTTCAAGTGCTTCAAACTGATTCAGCTCTTCTTGCATTGCAGTCACCCAATCTGAATTAGCACGGGCGTCAGATATGCGAGTAGGTTCAATCTTGCTCATAAAGGATTCATGCATACACATATTCATAGAAGCAGACCTAGTTTGCATCGGTTTTGTTGGATCTCCAATGATTTGGCTTATCGGGTGCTCTTTGGTCCATTTGTGTTCTTGAGGGAGTGGATTATATGTAGATAGATCAATATCATTATATATGAATGCACTGATATTTTCGTCAGGATGTTTCATAGGAATGGGGGGTTCAGTTGAAGTAGGAGGTACAACTTGGTCAGTCTGTAGATCTGTCCTTACAGAACACCCTGTTGATTCAGCAAATTCTGTCTCTTCATTATTGGTCTGAACTTCAACTGTCGGAGTAGTTATTTGAACTTGAACTTCTTATTGAATCGGGGAGTCGGATTCAGTAGAAATATCTGAAATGGTTGGATGAGTAGTCATTGAGTCTTCCATCCTGTCAACCACATTAAATTTGGTTACTTCAGATCCAAGAAATTCATCATAAAATAGTTCAAATAATAAATCTAAATATGAAAAGTGATTAGAAGACGTTGATGCCCCATCTGATTTGTTCGCTTGAGACATAGGTTCTGGACTGATTTGCCCAGAAACTAGTACTCCGGTTATCACAGGTTCTGAACGAACGTGCTCAGAAGCCATCTCCTCATCAAATGTAACGTTGACGCTTTCAACAACGGTCTTGGACTTCTTCAAGTATACATGGTATGAAGTAGATGTAGAGGAATAGCCAATAAAGATGCCTTCATTCGCCTTAGTGTTGAACTTGTTCAGACTCTGTCTTACGTTTAGAACATAACACTTACACCCAAATATATGAAAATATTTGATTATCAGTGTTCGGTTGTTAATTAACGAATACGGAGTCTTCTTATATCTGTGGTGTATCATGGAACGATTCTGAGTGTAACACGCAGTCGATACAACTTCGACCCATAGAAATAGAGGTAAGTCAGATTGGCTTAGCATAGTTCGAGCGGCCTCGACTAGCGTACGATTTCGCCTTTCGACCACTCCATTCTATTGAGGTGTGTGAGCAACAGAGTATTGATGTGATATCCCGACCGATTCGAGATATTCTTCGACTGTTTTGTTCTTGAACTCTGTGCCATTGTCAGTTCTGAGAAGCTTGACTGGTTTCTGCAGATTCACCTGGGTCGTCTTCAGAAAATTGATGAGTAATTCGGGCGTCTCATCTTTTGAACGTTGAAATTTGACCCACGTGTATCGTGAATAATCGTCCACGATAACTAATATGTACTTCTTTCCACCTAAGCCTTGCGTTCACATCGGACCACAGAGATTCATATGCAACAACTCTAATGGAGAGCTGGTACTCGGTTTAGGCTTTGGTTTGTGCGGAACTCTCTTCATCTTACCTTTTTCACACACTGCACACAGATGTTCTTTGACATACTTTAGCTCAGGAAGTCCGTTCACTAACTTTCCACTGACCAATTTATTGATGTACCGAAAATTGAGGTGAGAGAGTCGTCGATGCCATAACTAGCTTTGTTGCATCGAGGCTGTTGAGAGTAGACATACATGCTTGTTAGTCTGGACGTTTGACAAATTTATTGTGTAGAGGTTGGACTTTCGACTGGCGACCAAGAGTTCCTTGCCTTCTTTAGTGCGAACAGAACAGCTCTTGGCCTTGAAATTTACCTCTAAGCCTTTGTCACAGAACTGGCCAATACTGAAAAGGTTGTGTCCTAATCGTTCAACATAGCTCACCTTCTTAATGGTGACTTTGTCGTGTACCATATAACCATACCCCAGAATTGGTGAAAACTGATCTTTACCAAATCGAATTGTTCCACAGTATTTCTCTGTATAGTTGGTCAACATACCTTTCTGCCCAGTCATATGCTTGGAACACCCGCTATCCAAGTACCACATATGACGGGTCTACACAAGAGAAATTACGAAACAAGAGGTTTAGGTACCCACTTATAAATGGGACCTAAGGTGTTAGTACATGATTTTGGAACCCATTGAAATTTGGGTCCGCTTTTCTTTTGAGAACCAAATGAAGAATTAGAATTATACGAGTGTACATGATATGTGCCAAACCAAGAATCTGAATCTTTACGAGAAACAAAATCATGTCTATCATAATTTGAAAACTTTCTAGTAGACAGACGTAACTGGAATAATTGTTGCATAGTATATTTCTTAGTATATTTCTTGCTAGAGACAACAAGATTAGGTTTATAAATAGCAACATTCACAATCAAAACATCTTTACTAGTAGTAGTCTTATTACAATCAACACTTGAAAAAGATTTAGCAGTCTCGTCAATCTTCTGTTTTGGTTGCCACTTAGATTTAACTCCAAACTTTTTCTTGCTCATATCTGAAACATTTGAAACTTTTGAGTTAGAATTGTGAGTATCAAATGAATGCTTCTTCTTTGGCTTATTCATAACAAAAGACGAATGATTAGGAAGTTTGACACTAAAATCAAATTGATCAATACAATCATCTAAAACACCATCAGAGTTTAGAAAATCAAACCCTCCATTAGTTAGACCAAACATATCATCATATTTTGAAGCCTTAGTTGATTTAGAAAGAACAGTTTTCTTAAGCACAGTTGAAAACACTTTTTGTTCAACATCAATCAAAAGTCTTTCATCTGCTAAAGATTTCTCAAGTTCAGAAATTTTACTTTCCAAAATGAGAGGAGGGACGTAAATTTTACCTTCAACAGGCTTAGCCTCCATTTCTTTTACAGAATAACTCTCAAAAAAATCATTTGAAAGAGAATTTGATTGAACAGAACTATAACTATGATTCAACTTCCTATAACAAAATGGAAGTTGAAATTTGGATATGTTCTTTCGTTTTTCTGTTTCCTTGGCTTCATCCTCTTTAGACAGTTCAGTCCAGAAAAATTTAAGGTCAGGGTATCGTTGAGAAAGTCTTAAGAATGTAAAATCATAAAGAGCTGGCACTTCAGATATACCCTTTTTAAGGTAGTGAGGATTCTCATAACCAAGTCCCCAACTCTCTTTATTCTCTTTGGGTTTGTTTAGATGAATGGTTCGTTCAATTTGACCCAATGAGTATATCTTCCTTTCCAAAGCTTTTAATTTTGCGAGTAAAGATTTGTTTTCTTCGGAACGCAAAGAATACATTCTCGTAAGCTCTTTGAAATCAAACTCACACATTCTTAATTTAGAATTTGTTTCAACAATCTCTTTAACAATTACGGTCTTTTCTTTTGCGCTGGTGTCAATGTTTTTATGTAAAGTCTCAATCAATACTTTCTTATCAGCAATATCCTCGCTAAGTTTCTGTATTGATTGGTTTTTGTCATTAATAACACCCTTTTCACGTTTAAGTTTAGACTCTAATTCTTGGAGTTTTTTCATCATGGCGTGCATTTGATTTAAGAAATCTGATTTAGTTAAATCACATACCTCTTCATTATCCTCTTCATCGGAATCAGCTTCAGCTTCAACTTCTATTTCCAGCTTGCCCATAAAGCATAGGTGTCCTGTCTTGTCCTTCTCTTCATTTTCATCTTCTTGGTCTGAATGATCTAGCCATAACTCATCTTCTTGTAGTAGTCGGAGTTCCGGACTTTGGGTCTTCGGCAGTCTTTGGCAAAGTTTCCAAGTCTGCCACAGTTGTAGCATTTTGGAGGTTATTGCTGATTAGTCTCTTTAGCTTTATACCTTTTCTCTTCTGGCTTCCTTTCCTTTAACCTCTTTCCTTCATATCTATCCTTGTGAACATAGTTACTAGGACCAGATGAATACCTCTGACTGTTCGAGCGAGGCTTTTTGTAGAACTTCTTTTGAAAATCCTTGGTCAACATAAGCATAGTCTGCTTTAGTTTTTCACAGTCGTCAGAGTCAGAGTTTGCTTCACTTTCAACCTCTTCTGATTCAGACACAATCATCATCTTCTTCTTCTTCTTCACAACAAGAGCAATTGAATCAGCAACTATCTTCTCAGACTGTCTCTTTTCATCCATGATCCCATCCACCTCTTCCTCATTCCGCTTGAGGGTTTCATATACCTCGTGAAGTGTAATATCGTTCAGATCTTTTATTTGCTTCATCTGCCTTGTAAAACTTTTCCATTCAGGCTGAAGGATGTTAAAGAATTTCACATTCAGTTATATTTGTGATTTATTGACCTTGTTCTTGCTTAACTCATTCAGCAAGGTCACAAATGTGTCATATGTTTCTTCTAGAGATTCTCCAACTCTGCCTTTGAACCCCTCATAGTTGATAAGGCAGTTGGATATCTTTGTTGGGAACTGAAGAATTCATCAACTATGGTTAATGCTGCTGGTTCAAAGTTACTACTGCTAGAAGACTTAAAGGTTAATACTGCTGAGTGTTACTACTGCTAGTAGAATTAATACTGCTAGTCAAAGTTAGTGCTGCTTGAATAAAGTTAGTACTGCTTAGCTAGTTAGTACTGCTAGTGGTTAGTACTGCTTAGTAGTTAATGCTGCTAAGACCAAGTTAATGCTGCTTGAAGAGATCAATGCTGCTGAGCATGGTTAGTACTGCTAGTAGTTAATACTGCTCAGAGTATTAATGCTGCTGAAGATTAATACTGCTTACATGATAAAGATTCGCATGAAAGAATAACAGCTAGATAATCTGAAGATATACATGGAAGCTTAGAGATATACATGGAAGATATACTGAAGATATTTTTATTTCTTGTAATTATCTTTGTATTCAGTATATGTATAGATTTGATAGAATAAATTAAAAATTCAATTCTAAGTTTTAGTTCTAGAGAGAAAATCAACCTCAAGGCATAGATCCTAATTCTAGAGAAGTAGAATTCGTCTTGGTGAGTCTGTTCATCAATATTGAGGTTGAGTGTGTAATCTTGTAACTTCAAAGCATTCAATACAAGTTTACAGTTTGTTCTTTATATTTACTGTGTTGATTTACTATTTCATTGAATATCAAAGTGTTATTCCGCAAACTTCTTTGATATTGTTTCTGAGAATTATTTCTTGTTAAGAATTCGATCCTGACAAGTGGTATCAGAGCCAAACTCTCTCAGAAACATCTATTCATCATGGAAAATCTTACAGAATCAAGCAGTACTTTGGTCTCTAAGGTTCCAATGCTCAAACCCAGTGAGTTTGACATGTGGAAGATCAGAATCAGACAATATATTCTTCTCACTGACTACTCAATGTGGGATATCATTGAGAATGGTCCTTCTGAAGCTGGAAGGATAGGAGCAGATGGGAAAAGACCTCCACCAAAGACAGATGGTGAGAGGAAGATCAGAAAGACAGAGATGAAGGCCTTGAGCACTCTGCTCTTGGCCATCCCCAATGAATATCAGCATCAATTTTGCAACTGCACTGATGCTCAGATTCTCTGGAATGCTCTAGAGAAAAGATTTGCTGGAACTAAAAGCATCAAAAGAAATCAAAGAGATGTTCTAAAGCAGCAGTATGAGAACTTCACTTCCTCAAAGAATGAGTCTATGACTCAAACTTTTGATAGGTTCAACAAACTCATAGGTGAACTGGCTACTGTAGGAGTAAAGATGGAACAAGATGATATCAGCAGAAAGTTCCTCAGATCTCTTGGGGATGAATGGACTATGTACACTGTCTCATATAGACAGAGTGATAATCTGGAAGAGAAAGAACTTGATGATCTATACAATGATCTATGAGTTTTTGAAACTGAGGTAGAAACCAAGAAGAAGCCCTCTGGTTATATCCACAATGCTGCACTTCTCTCAGCATCCACTGATACTACTGCCAACCCTGAAGCAGTTAGTACTGCCAGTGGAGTAAGTTCAGAAAAAGGCACTGAAACTATCTTTGAAGCCTTTTTGTCCAGTCATAGCAGCAATTCTTTGATTAATGATGATCTGGATAAAATTCACCCTGATGACCTGGAGGAGATGGATATTAAATGGCAGATGGCCATGTTATCAATGAGGGTGAAGAAGTTCATTAAAAGAACAGGAAGGAATAACTTCTCTCAAAGAAGAGAAGATGGAGCTGGTTTTGACAAGACCAAGGTGAAATGTTATAAGTGTCACATGAAAGGACACTTTGCTAGAGAATGCAGGAGTGCTGTTCCAAACAACAACCACCAACAAGCTCAGAATGGAGGCTACAATCAAAACAAGAATCCTGCTCAAGCCCTTGTTTCTCAACAAGGAATGGGATTTGACTGGAGTGATCAAGCAGAGGAAGCCATTCAGAATCAAGCTCTTATGGCAGAAGTGTCTGATCTTCCCTCTGAGGTAACTTCTAATCTTTGCACTAAATCTTGCATAGAAACTGTCAAAAGATACAGGGGTCACAATCAAAGTATGTGTGATGACCTTAAAAGATTAGAAAAGGACAGAAGAGATTATGTGTTAATAGTAGAGAGATTTGAAGAACAAATCAAAGGCTTTCAAGCTAATGAACTGCAACACTCTTATGACACAAACTATTGGAAGTGGGAAAAGAATGAGCTAGAGACCAAACTGTCTAAATCCTTAGAAGAGAGTGATAGGATGAAAGAGGAACTGTCTAAAGTTAAACTTGACATAGAAAAGTTTTCATATGCTTCAAAAGCAATGGATTCTCTTCTAAAGGCTCAGATTCATGACAAGATGAAGCCTGGTATTGGATACAACAATACACCTCCTCCTTACAACAACAATTATATCTCTCCTACTTCAGACTTGTTAGAAACCAAGGAGAAAAAGGACATATCTGAGAAAGCCTTTAAGATAGATCCCTTGGATGAAGTAGTAATTAAGGATTTAACTGAGAAAGAAGCCAGTGAGTATAGGGATAATGATGTGAGTAAAGAGATCCCATTAGAAAACAACATTATCACCAATGAGGGATGTGGGAAAATCTGGGTCAAGTCCAAGGAGATAGAGAAAACAAAAGTAAAGGATAACAAGGTCCATTACAAACAAACCACAGTTGTGAATCATGGATCTTGTAAACAGTGTGCTTGCAATACAACTAAGAGCCTAAATTATGGTATAAAAAGAGGTAATCAAAGAAACTGGAATAATCAATGGGCTCAGAAACAAGGAGTTGATCTGAATAAAATCAATAGACCAAAACCTTGTTTCATATGTGGCAAGTTGAATCATTTGGCTAAGTATTGTTACTTTAACCCTATTAACCAACAGATGAACTTTCAAAGATTTGTGCAAAAACCTGTTGGTTATAGAAAGGCTGGAAAGAAACATGTGATGAAGAAATCTGTTGAAAGTAAAGGCCCTTTAACAAATAAGGTTTTAAAAGAAAGTATTTTACTATAGGTACCTAGAAGTACTAACAGTGTTAGTACTGCTAACAATATTAGTGCTGCTAACACAGTTACTACTGCTAACAGTGTTAGTACTGCTAACAATATTAGTGCTGCTAACACAGTTACTACTGCTAACAGTGTTAGTACTGCTGAAAATATTAATGCTGCTAAAACAGTTACTTCTTCTAATAAGGTTAGTACTGCTAAGCATGCAAGTACTGCTAAGGCAGTTAGTACTTCTAAAATCAGTATTGCTTCTAGCAAAAATGTTTCCAAGCCTATTATTGTAACAAAATACTCCAAGCATGAGGAATCAAAGTTTAAAAATCTTGTCAAGAAAGAATGCAAGTATTTTGATGAGAAAGGGGTACCCAAGACCACTTTGGCTTGGGTTCCTTATTCAAACTAACTGATTTATCTAATGTGCAGGGCAATCAACAGCTTAAGGGAAAGAGCATTTGGCATGTTGATAGTGGTTGCTCTAGGCACATGACAGGTAACATGTCATGCCTTCAGGATTTCAAGCATATCAATGGAGGACATGTTGCTTTTGGAAATGATCTTACTGGTGGTAAAATAAGTGGCAAAGGTAATGTCACAAAAGGTAAGATGACATTTGAGGATGTCTACTATGTTGATCAATTGAAGTACAACCTGTTAAGTGTATCACAGGTTTGTGACAAACAACATAGTATATTATTTACAAATACTGAGTGTATAATCCTTGCTCCAGGGTTCAAGGTAGTTGATGAAAGCATGATACTACTTAGAACTCCAAGAAAGGACAATGTTTACTGTCTAGATATGGACAATGTTGATAGTGATTCATCTCTAAATTGTCTTGTTTCAAAAGTTTCTGTAGATGAATCCTCTCAATGGCACAGAAGGATGTGTCACATGAATTTCAAGACTATGAACAAACTTGTTAAAAACAACCTTGTAAGAGGTTTACCTTCAAAAGTCTTTTCATGTGATGATCATTGTGTTGCTTGTCTTAAAGGCAAACAGCACAAAACTTCTCATAAGACCAAAGAGTTAAATTCTATTTCTTCTTGTCTCCAGTTACTGCATATGGATCTGTTTGGTCCTACAAATGTTATGAGTATAGGCAAGAAATCTTACTGCTTGGTTATTGTTGATGATTACTCCAGATTTACCTGGGTATATTTTCTCAGGACTAAGGATGAGACAAGTGGACTGATCAAATCCTTTATCCTAAGAATTGAAAACCAAACTAATCAAAGAGTAAAAGTCATTAGATCAGATAATGGATCTGAGTTTAAAAATCATGATCTAAACACCTTTTGTGAAGAGAAAGGTATTGAGAGGCAATATAGTGCTACTAGGACTCCTCAACAGAATGGAGTTGCTGAAAGGAGAAATAGGACACTAATAGAGGCTGCTAGATCTCTGTTGGCTGATTCAAAATTGCCAATTACCTTCTGGGCTGAAGCAGTTAATACTGCATGCTATGTCCAAAACAGAGTTCTAGTAGTTAAGCCAAAGAACAAGACACCATATGAGCTTTTAAATAAAAGAAAACCTTTCATTGGGTTCTTCAAACCTTTTGGGTGTCCTTGTACAATTATCAATACCAAATCTCACTTAGGTAAGTTTGATAGCAAAGCAAA
Source organism: Arctium minus (assembly GCA_954870635.1). Lineage (NCBI taxonomy): Eukaryota > Viridiplantae > Streptophyta > Magnoliopsida > Asterales > Asteraceae > Arctium > Arctium minus. Next base: position 74,198,232 of record OX941086.1, read on the forward strand.
TGATGGATTTCTTGTTGGATATTCATCTCAGAGTAAGGCCTACAGAGTTTTCAACTCATTTTGTAGAATAATTGAAGAAAGTGACAATGTCAAATGCAATGAGAACACACCAAATCCTGTTGGTTTTGGACCTTAGTGGCTATTTGACATTGATTCACTAACTAACTCTTTTGGTTTCAGTAATGAGTATGCAGGTTCAGGAAGTGAAGGATCAGGGATCACACAAGTTCAAGAAAGTATATCTAAATCTGTGATATTTCCCATACCCACAGTGAATCCTGTTGAAGACTGTGAAAAGGAATCATCTACTGGACCAAGTCAGAGTGAAGAAGAAACTAGAGATGAGGAGACTCAAGAAAATAAAGAATCAGAAGTGGCATCTGAAAACACTTCAGTTGAGTTGCATGACTCTAATCTAGAGGCTGGACTGAATGAAGAACCTAGTCATAACACCAGAGTTCAAAAGAATCATCCTCCACAACTGGTAATAGGAGATATCTCTTCTCCTATGATGACTAGACATCAAAGCAGGCTTCAAGAAATGCAAGATCAACAACATACAGTGCTTTCTTGTTTTCTATCCCAACTTGAGCCTAAAAAGGCACATGATGCTATGAAAGAATCTAGCTGGATAGAAGCAATGCAAGAAGAACTGTTACAGTTCAAGCTACAAGATGTATGGGATCTAGTAGACCTTCCTAAAGTTCACAGAGCAATTGGCACAAAGTGGATTTTCAGAAACAAGAGAGATGAAAGAGGTATTGTCATAAGAAACAAAGCAAGGCTGGTGGCTCAAGGATATACTCAAGAAGAGGGTATAGATTATGAAGAAGTTTTTGCACCTGTGGCTAGGATAGAAGCAATCAGACTATTCCTAGCCTATGCTTCTTACATGAACTTCAAAGTATATCAAATGGATGTAAAAAGTGCTTTTCTCTATGGCTCAATTGAAGAAGAGGTATATGTCTGTCAACCACCAGGGTTTGAAAACCCAAGCTATCCAGACAGGGTATACAAATTGAAGAAAGCACTTTATGGATTACATCAAGCTCCAAGAGCATGGTATGACACTCTGTCATCCTATCTCATGGAAAATGACTTTGAAAGAGGAGTCATTGATAAGACTCTATTTATCAAAAGAAAGAAGAAGGATATCTTGTTGGTCCAAATCTATGTTGATGACATTATATTTGGATCTACAAGAGACAACATGTGCAAGGAGTTTGAGGATCTAATGCATCAAAGGTTCAAAATGAGTTCCATGGGGGAACTTACTTTCTTCCTTGGACTCCAAGTTCAACAGAAGTCAGATGGCATCTTCATCTGTCAATCCAAGTATGTGCAGGACATTCTAACCAAGTTTGGTTTCTCAGAGTCAAAACCTGCCAGCACACCTATGGAAACACACAAGCAGATAACAGCAGATCTTGAGGGGGAGGATATGGATGTGCATCATTATAGATCCATGATTGGCTCTCTCATGTATCTCACAGCATCAAGGCCAGATATAATGTTTCCAGTCTGTGTGTGTGCAAGATTCCAAGTTAGGCCAAAGCAATCTCACTATCAAGCTGTTAAGAGGATATTCAGATATCTCAAAGGGCAACCCAGATTGGTATCCTCATGACTCATCCTTTGACCTACTTGCATACTCAGATAGTGATCTAGGTGGAGCAAACTTGGACAAAAAATCTACTTCTGGAGGATGTCAGTTTTTGGGTGCAAGACTAGTCTCATGGCAGTGCAAGAAACAAACCACAGTATCCACATCTACAACAGAGGCAGAGTACATAGCAGCTGCAAGTTGCTGTTCTCAAGTCTTATGGATTCAGAATCAAATGTTGGATTATGGGGTAACTTTTCTACACACTCCAATTTTTATTGACAACAGCAGTGCTATTAGCATTGTGAATAATCCAGTCAAGCACTCAAAGACAAAGCACATTGAGATCAGGAATCACTTCATAAGAGACTGTAATGAAAAGAAACTTATTCAAGTTGTAAAAGTTCACACTGATAATCAGTTTGCTGATCTATTCACTAAAGCTTTTGATGTGGGTAGATTCACTTTCTTGGTAACAAGTGTGGGAATGATCAACTCTGAATAATCCCCTTCTCAAAAAGTGGTTCTATACCTGTATATTATTTATTCTTGGTGTTACTAATCTTCTTTTTGATGATATGCATAGCAGTACTCAGTGTTTAGCAAGTTTAAAGGAGTAAGTTCGTTAATACTGCTAGTTAGTTAATACTGCTAGTCGTTAATACTGCTTTCAGTTAATACTGCTAGTGGTTAATACTGCTAGTTAGTTAATACTGCTAGTAGTTAATACTGCTAGATAGTTAATACTGCTAGTGGTTAATACTGCTCTCAGTTAATACTGCTAGTTAGTTAATACTGCTAGTAGTTAATACTTCTAGTTAGTTAATACTGCTAGTCGTTAATACTGCTTTCAGTTAATACTGCTAGTGGTTAATACTGCTCTCAGTTAATACTGCTAGTTAGTTAATACTACTAGTAGTTAATACTGCTAGATAGTTAATACTGCTCTAGGTTAATACTGCTTATGTTCCGAATACTATAAATACTCTTTGCCCGCCTAAAAGTTCATAACGACTCTTTGCATACTGTTCTCTTGCACACTAAACCCTTTCTCTCTCAAAGTTCGAAGCTTTCAGGCACGTTGTTTACTAAGATGAATGGCATCCATTGCATTCATCGACGAGCACAATGAGATCGCGATGCTACAAAAGCCAAAGCAAGCTGCAGGATTTCATCAGATTGTGGATTTCCTCAAGTCAAGCCATATTGCTCATGCTCTTACTGTATCTCCTACAATCTATATCGAGCATCAAAGGCAGTTCTGGGCTAATGCCACCATTGTTGCTGAGAATGGTGTGCAAATGATCAAGACAAGAATCTGTGAACAATCACTAACAGTTACTGAAGAGGTTATTCGCATCAGTCTACGTCTAGACGATGCCTCTGGTATAACTTCTGTCCCAAACGATGAACTGTTCTCTAATCTTACAAGAATGGGGTATGGAGGCCCATTGGGTGTATTCAAATTCTCAAAAGCCAAATTTTCACCCCAATGGCGTTTCTTTGTCCATACTCTTATGCACTGTATCTCCAAAAAGACTACTGGATGGAGTGAGTTCAGCAGCACCATTGCTTATGCTTTGGTGTGCTTGGCCACTGCCAGAAAGTATAACTTTTCTAAAATGATTTTCAGTGATCTTGTCTCAAACATGGGAAACAAAAAAGAGCTTCTTTATGTACCCCAGGTTTGTCCAAGAAGTTATTACACATGAATTGACGGATATACCTCAACCTGTTGGGGTATATGTACCTAAACCCCCCAAAGGCAAGGTTTTCTCAAATATGAGAAGATCTGCTGGGGACTCGGAAGGAGTTGACACCCCATTGTTCTCTACAATGATGGTGGTGTCCCAAACTAATGAAGGTATGGTAGCAGGGTCAAGGCCCCCATTAGACCAACCCACTGCTAGCCAATCCCAACCTTCCCTCTATAAATCAATTCCTCAGTCTCTTCTTGACAAACCAACTTCACCAATCACCCAAACTTATCAAAGAAAACAGGTAAAGAAGGCTCCTTCCCTTCTTATACCATCACCCACTCAGCCTTTAAGCCCTCTATTGGAGCATTCTCCAGTAGAGAATATCCAGAGGGAATCCACAAGGGTGTCTCCCAACCCAAAGGAGGTGCTCTCTGAGGAGGAGGTAGAGCATATGGGTACTGAGGCTGCCACTACTTCTGCTAGCACAGAGAAGGACAGTGGCAACATCAATAAGACCTCCCCCATGGAAACTTTGAATGATCAATCATTCAAAGGTCCCAGGTGCCAAGAAACCACGGGGGTGGACAGTGCTTCTGCTAGGCAGAAGACTTCCACTAATAAAAGATCCCATGATCCTTCAAAAGAGGGTAACACTTCTGGAGAGGGTGAGGACAGATATACTTACTATGAATTGATGGAAACATTGGGGAACATCAATCAAGATGTTCTCAAACAAGGCAAAGAAATTGAAGAAATAAAGCTGGTCATTCTGTCACAACAAGTACAGATTGCTAAGCTGAAGAAGATGGTGATCAGTCTGGTACAGAGGCAGAAGAGAAAGCAATTCCAACTAAGGAGAAGGAAATCTGAGAATGATGCTCCCAAAAAGGGGGAGATCAACATGGAATAAGCCACAAGAGAGGGGGAGCTTGATGGAGAGAAATTTGATGTTGAGGGGGAGCAGGAAGCAGAAACAGAAAGAGATTTAGTGCCAATAGAAACACAAGAAGCAGCAGAAACGGTTACTACTGCTGACATAAATAAAGCAGCAGAAACAGTGAAAGAAGTATTAACAGATCTTGAGATTGCAGAAACCTTACTTAAAGCCAAGAATGATACTTCCAAGGTTACTTCAAAGACCAAAGGAGTAATCATCAAAGATCAAGGTGAAGTGATCAAGAAAGATAATAGCAAGAAGGCAATGAACAAAGACAAAGGAAAAGCAAAAATGGTGGAATCTGATCAACCAGTCAAGAAGCAAAGGTTGGTTGAATCAGATGAAGCCTTAGCCAGGAAGATGCAAGAGGATATTGAAAAGGAAGAAAGAGTTCAGGTGGAAAAGGACAGGGAGATGGCAAAGGATCTAGCTGCTGAACTGAATGAAGCCTATCAACAAAGTCTGGCAACTGAAATTGCACAGAAGAAAGCTGAAATTCTGAAGAAATCAGTGGTAGTAAAAGCAGCTACAAAGAAGAGAAAACCCTCAAAGACATTCCTAGGTACCCAAGAGAGAAACAAGATGATTATATTTCTCAAAGGTGCTGTAGGAGTCAAAAAGGAGATGTTCTCCAAAATGTCTTTTGAGAAGATTAAAGAGCTGTATGATTCAGAGATGTTAAAGCTGCAGGGGAATGAAACTGCAAGGGTGGAGATGGAGAAGAGGATGAAAGAAAGTAATGATCTTCTGATACAAAAGCCCTTTCCAGATGAGCAGGAAACACCATCAAAGAAAGAAGCTACTCTGGGAGAAAGTCTAAGGACTTTAAAGAGAACCAAGATGATGGCAAGGAGAAAGTCAATCAAGAAGCCTAGAATAGCTGAAGAAGAGGCTGATAAGGTGGTTGAAGAAGAAGGGGTACCTGAGTCATCTGAAAAGAAAGAATCTTCAAGTACTGATGATTTAAAGATGTACATGGTAGTGATGGACAAAGTTCCTGAACTAATTTCAGCAGAACCTGTTGGTATAAAGCCTCCTGAAGTTATTCACTGGGATACATTGACATTGGATGGAAAGGAGTACATTAGACTCAAGAGGAAGGATGATAAATATGAGGTATTCAACACTTGGGTCAAGATTGTCAGAACATGCTCTAGGTCAGATATTGAAGAAATGTTTGAGATAGGAATAAAGTTGTATGCAGATATACTGAAGGCTTCAGGGATTTCACTTACAAAACTGGTGATGTAGTATCTGTATATGATGTTCAAGACTGATGAAGTAGAGCATGTGATCAAGAATGTGTTCAAATCAGTCAACAAGTGGACTCTATATGAAACTAGTGGAGTATATGCAGTGACTTTGGATTTAAATCACACTGAATACTTTCTAGTGGATAGAGTATACAACCATAGCAGATTAAAGCTTCATGCCATACTGAAGAAGAAGCTAGTGTGTGTTCCAGATTCAGAAATGGCTAAATACTTGATTCAAAGAACAATTAATCAGAGTTTGGGATTGGATGCAAACACTGGAATTTAGGCCATGATAGAGTTTTGGGAGCATCTTGAAGAAAATTTGAAGAACTTGACTTCTTTTCCTAAAACTCAAGTTAGGGGGAGATTGTTGGGAACTGAAGAATTCATCAAGTATGGTTAATGCTGCTGGTTCAAAGTTACTACTGCTAGAAGACTTAAAGGTTAATACTGCTGAGTGTTACTACTGCTAGTAGAATTAATACTGCTAGTCAAAGTTAGTGCTGCTTGAATAAAGTTAGTACTGCTTAGCTAGTTAGTACTGCTAGTGGTTAGTACTGCTTAGTAGTTAATGCTGCTAAGACCAAGTTAATGCTGCTTGAAGAGATTAATGCAATTGAGCATGGTTAGTACTGCTAGTAGTTAATACTGCTCAGAGTATTAATGCTGCTGAAGATTAATACTGCTTATATGATGAAGATTCGCATGAAAGAATAACAGCTAGATAATCTGAAGATATACATGGAAGCTTAGAGATATACATGGAAGATATACTGAAGATATTTTTATTTCTTGTAATTATCTTTGTATTCAGTATATGTATAGATTTGATAGAATAAATTAAAAATTCAATTCTAAGTTTTAGTTCTAGAGAGAAAATCAACCTCAAGGCATAGATCCTAATTCTAGAGAAGTAGAATTCGTATTGGTGAGCCTGTTCATCAATATTGAGGTTGAATGTGTAATCTTGTAACTTCAAAGCATTCAATACAAGTTTACAGTTTGTTCTTTATATTTACTGTGTTGATTTACTATTTCATTGAATATCAAAGTGTTATTCCGCAAACTTCTTTGATATTGTTTCTGAGAATTATTTCTTGTTAAGAATTCGATCCTGACAATCTTGAGCTGGTTTCCAACTTTTAAACTAAGCATCATTTTCTCCAGTTGATCCCACATCTGTTTGCATGTAGCTTTGTAGTTGTCAATCTTCACATATATTTCATTAGTAATGCCTTGAAGAATGAAAGACTTTGCTAATCTATCATTTCTTGCTGTCTTTAGGTCTTCAACATCAAGTTCATCAAACTTAAGTTGATATGGTATCTCTTCAGTCCCAACCGTATGAGTCTTCATAACAGGTGGCAAAACTCCTTCCTCTATAGATTTCCTGAAAAAATCATCCAAATCATGTATTTCTATGAAGTCCATGAACGGATATTTCCACTACTCATACTCTCCACTGAAGAGTACTGGTGGCTTTGTGTTAGTTCTGATAGCTAGAGCTTCTCTTGATGTCATCCTTTCAGAAAGACTAAGTCAGGAACTGGCGCAAAAAGCACAGTTTGCGCTAAGCGAGGCTGGCGAAAAATACTTAGGTTGTAGCGCAAAACTCAGTTTGCGCTAAAAGAAGCTGGCGCGAAAGTCACTTTGCGCTACAAGGAGCTAGCACAAATACAGACTTTTCGTGAAGAGGAGTTGGCGAAAAAACCAGAATTTCTCCAAGTCTGGAAGAAGATATAGTTTTGCGTGATGTACTTTGACACTCTTGAGGAGTTTTGCTCTAGAAAAAGGTGGCGCAAAAGGGTTTCGCATGAGAGGCGTGTCGCGCGAAATGAGGTTTGTGCGAGTAGTTGGTCGCGCGAAATGGAACTTTGCCCGAAGAGTTGATGGAACGAAATGGATGTTTGCGCTAGGAGGCAATGGCGCCAAACACACTTTGCTCTATTTACTAAGTAGCTTATGAACTGGCGCAAAACTTCAATTATCGCGAGTTCATCCCTATAGCTTCGAAAAATGATTGATTCACAAATAAACGAATCTAGACTTTGATTAGCAGTCCCAAGTTTTGACAAATAGACCACTAACACTTCTAGAACAGATTACAAGCATTTGATTTAAAAAACAAACACTTTTTGAAAATTTGATCGATGGAAAAGTGACGCTGAACTCGTGAACTGTTAGACACCAAAATCACAAAATGGGAATCGATTAAAGTGCTGCACTGAAATTAAACTATACCCAATCGATCTAGAACACTTTTTGAAAACAACCTGATCGATTTCAACACCAATAAAACACTAACACTCAAAAATGAATTTGTTTTATATTGAAGAACACAGTGTCGAGTTCTAGTTTTTGATTTGAATCTGGCAAAAACCGCATTAAGAACATGTTATGGCCATTACGAGTTTCTTGTGGTGCCATTCGGTTTAACAAATGCACCGACGGTGTTCATGGACTTGATGAATCGAGTGTATCGACCGTTCCTCGATCAGTCTGTAATCGTGTTCATCGACGATATACTCGTCTATTTCGAGGATGAGGCGCATCATGGGCAACTTCTCCGGGAAGTTTTGAGGCAGGAGTAATTGTTTGCGAAATTCTCTAAATGCGACTTCTGGGTTGAAGAAGTCCAATTTTTGGGTCATGTAGTCAACTACGATGGAGTGAAGGTAGACCCATCCAAAATCGAGGCGATGATGAATTGGGAACCACCCAAAAGCCTGTCTGAGATTGAAGCTTCCTGGGTCTAGCAGGTTACTACTGGAGGTTCATTCAGGACTTCTCAAAGATTGCTTCATCCTTCACGGCCTTAACCTGCAAGAATGTCAAGTTCCTGTGGGGGGAAGCTGAAGAGAAAGCTTTCCAGACACTTCAGAAGAAGTTATGCGAAGCCCTGATCCTTTCTTTGCCCAAAGGATCTGAAGATTTCGTGGTCTACAGTGATGCATCTAAGATTGGTCTAGATTGTGTGTTGATGCAACGGGGCAAGGTAATATCCTTTGTGTCAAGTTAACTCAAGGAGCATGAAAATAATTATCCAAACTATGACATTGAATTGGTGACCGTGGTGGTCGCCTTAAAGCTATGGCGACACTACTTATACGACACCAAAATGCACTTTGTTCATAGATCACAAAAGCTTGAAGTATGTATTCGATCAGAAAGAATTGAATATGAGGCAAAGGCGTTGGTTAGAACTACTAAAAGTTTATGATTGTGAATTACTATACCATCCGGGAAAGGCGAATGTAGTAGCGGACGCTTTGAGCCGGAAGGAGTATAGTGACGGTATTCGAGGAGCCCTTGCAAGGATAGACGTTTTGTCCAATTTAATTCACCAAATAAAGTTATCTCAAGTAGAGGCCTTGAGCGAGGAGAATCTCAAGAGCGAGGTGATGGTCAAGCAATAATTGCTATTAACCGAAGATGGTCGAGGGCTGAAATTATACTAAGGCCGTATTTGGGTACCTAAGATCGGAGGCAACCGAGATGTACAGATACCTGAAACTGACATATTGGTGGTTCGTCATGAAGTTAGATGTGGCAAGCTATGTGGAAAAGTGTGTGACGTGCTTGCAAGTGAAAGCACAACACCAACGACCCTACGAAAGTCTTCAATCCATGGAGATTCCAGAGTGGAAATGGGAGCATATCACGATGGACTTCGTGACAAAATTTCCAAAGACACTTAGAGGGCACGTACCATTTTGGGTAATAGTCGAACGATTGACGAAGAGTTCTCATTTTCTAGCAATGAGAGAAACGTTACCCATGGATAAACTTGCGAAGTTGTACATCGATGAAGTCGTCTCGAGTCATGGAGTACCGTTGTCAATTGTATCCAACAGAGGCAGGTGAGAAGTAGTTCGCTGGACCCGAAATCGTTCAAGAAACCGCGGATAAGGTCAAGAGTATCAGAGAACGCTTGAAGGTGGCACAAGACCGACAAAAGAGTTATGAGGATAAGAAGAGACGACCAGTGGAATTCCAAGTGGGTGATTATGTGATGCTCAAAGTATCGCCTTGGAAAAGAATCATTCGATTTGGAAAGAGGGCAAAGTTGACCCCTCAAATTCCTTGGGCCATTCTCTATAACCAAATGAGTTGGGCTCCAAGCTTACCAATTGGAGCTTCCACCCAAAATGAACGTGATCCATGACACATTTCATGTATGTTATCTCCAGAAATGCTTGGCCGATGAGGAAAGTGTCATTCCCCTTTCGGAAATAAGAGTGGATGAGGGTAACCGATGTATTGAGAAACTCAATGCCATTTTAGAAAATAAATCAAAGAAACTTCATCACAAGGATATTACGATGGTCATGGTTCAATGAAAGCATCACCGAGGAACAAATGTGACTTAGGAGGCGGAGGAGGACATGAAAAGAAGATACCCTCACCTTTTTGCGTGAGCATAGATTTCGAGGACGAAGTCCTTTCCCAGTTGGGGAGGATTGTAACACCTGGAATTTTCGAAGTAGGTTTCCATGCCCTTTTTAATCTTTTATTCGCCTTTCGTTGATCTTTCGGTTAGGATACGTTACGGTTTCGAGCCCCAAATCAAAACCTTGCAAGAAATTTGAGTTTTGAGCAAGTTTGGGCTCGGTACCGTTTGGGTGAGAGTGACTTGCGATAGTGACATGTGTCACTATCATTTATCATAATCTCCGAGTGAGCCACAACTCCCAGTACGTTTCCGGCGAGTGTGCCTATTGATAGTGACAGTGTCACTATGGCTGGCAATCTTGCGGTCGGGGTCTTGGTGACTTAAAAACGGGATTTTGATGCATTTCTCATATCACTCTTCATTTATTTCACCAAGACTCTCTCAACTCTCTTCCCCTTTTTCTTAGACCGATTATAGGGTTGTTAGGGGCATTCACTCCTCATTTATTGCAAGAATCTATCTTCACCAACCAAGATCCAATGTTCTAATCTAGCTTCTACTTCTCCTACTTGTCATCCTCTTCTACTTGTCATCCTCTCCTACTTTGTGAGTCAATCTCAAAAGTTCATTACAAAATGCATGTGTATTTTGTTAATAAAGGTTTATATCAATTTATTACTCCTTTTTATACATTTGAGATTTTGGGAGATTTAGATTAAACCTAGGGTTTTGGCCAAACTCAATGTTTTGTTGAAAAGATTTTGGGGATTGGTTTTGTATATATAAACGATGACCCTTTGATAATTTTAAGGACTTTTGGTAAACAACACCGAGTTGGCTATTTTTATGAACTGCTGATAAGTAAGGATTTCCCTTACATTTGGAATTATAACTGGTACTTGTACAGGGAATATATATTATGACATGTTTGGTATAAATGTTGGGCAAAGATAGTATAATGGTCCATAGGCTCTTGGGGTAATTGTACCTCGTATGATAAATAATCATTGGGCTAGATGGGTGCTACTTGGGAGCTCGTACTATAGACCGTGGGTGGTTGAATACGATAACCTTGTTTCTCATGACGTGCATAATCTAGGGAGTGAGCTTTCTTAGACCATATTGGGAGCTCGAACTAGAGACTGTGAAAGGTTGAACTCGATAACCTTTGGTGCTATAATAGAAATTCCACAACGTTTATGTGCGACCTACTTTTGTGTTTCGTCGCCTCAATGGTAAACTCGGGCCTCCCCCGTTATAATGTGAGACATTACCCTTTCCCAAGGGAGAGTTAAGAAACTCATGAAAGTAACATTGATAAACCGTGTTCTAATAATTATTATTCCTTTATCTAAATTTTTATGATTAGTCTCACTAGGCGTAAGCCTAACGCTTGTTTCATGAATGTTTCACCTTTCAGCTTCTGTTAGTGGTGGGGCTCGTAAAGTCTTAGCTTCGGAGATTGAGCGTATAGCGAAGATTTTTGGAAGTAAATATTAGGTGGCTTGGCATATAAAAATGAATGTATAGATCATTTTTGGAGATTTGGTGGCACGGCCTAATCTAGATGATCATGTCTTAGATTATCTAGTTGTCATTCTTAATTTCCATGTTTATTTTGTTACAAAATGCCTTAACTACTTTTCAACACCTTTTAGGTGATCTTCGTTTATTTAGCTTCTTTGTTCTTGTGGTTGAAACGTTCAAATCGCAGGTTTTGGTTCCCCATTTTACTGATATTATATTGCAAATTTTTTTCTTTCACTCTAAATTTTAGGGTGTTAAAAAGTTATTGTAAAATCCCACATTGGTTGGGGAGTGGAACGAATGTTGCCTTGTAAGGGACTGGACACCTCCTCAACCAGACACATTTTAAAACGTGAGTCCGGGTGTGGACAAAGCAGACAATATCTGATACGGTTGGCCTGGGATATAACAGATGGTATCAGAGCCGGGAACCGGACTAATGTGCCAGTGAGGATGTTGGGCTCCCAAGGGGGGTAGATTGTAAGATCCCACATTGGTTGGGGAGGAGAATGAAAGTTTCCTTATAAGGGACTGGATACCTCCTCTACTAGATGCGTTTTAAAACTGTGAGTTCAGGTTTGTGGACAAAACGGACAATATTTGGTACGGTTGGCCTGGGATGTTACATGGAAGAATTTAAAAGATCTTGCCACAAAACCGAAAGTGATAATAATTTTCCAAGACCTCCGCACATGCTTAATGTGGACCTCTGTGGTCCTATCTCTGTGCAAAGTCTATCAGGCAAAAAGTATATTCTTGTACTAATTGATGAGTACTCAAGATATACTTGGATTGAAATCATCAGTGTCAAATCTGATGTACCTAATATTCTGATCAGTTTGTTAAGAAGATTACAGGTTTTGTTTAACAGCAAAGTACAAAAGGTGAGAAGTAACAATGGAACAAAGTTCAGAAATGCCAAGATTAACTCTTATCTTTCAGAAGAAGGCATAACTCCTAACTTCTCTACAGCAAGGACACCTCAACAAAATGGTGTTGTTGAGCAAAAAAACAGAACACTTGTTGAAATTGGAAGAACAACGCTTGTAGGATCTGATATTCCAACCAACTTTTAGGCAGAAGCAGTCTCAACTGCATGCTTTACCGAAAACGAATTGTCAAAAGAATTAATAAAACACCATTTGAACTCATTAACAACAAAAAACCAAATGTCAAATATTTTCATGTTTTTGGGTGCAGGTGTTACATCTTGAATGACAGAGATCATCTTGGTAAGTTTTATAAGAAGGTAGATGAAGGTTAATTAATCGGTTATTGTTTAACCTCAAAATCATTCAGAGTGTTCAATCTCACAACCAGAACAATCCAAGAGGGTATAAATGTCTCTTTTGATGAGACCAGAAGCTCTGACATTCAGAAAGATCAATTCACGACAAAGAATGTCTCTGAATCATCACAAATCATAGAGTCTGAACTAAACAAAATCTATGAAGACTTCTTTAATGATGTTGATAACTCTGAATTCATACTTAGAGGCATTTACAGAGCATCACCAGAGGAACCACGGACTAAAGGTACAATTATTACTGGTCCCTCTGATAACACACCCTCTACATCAGTCAATACAGGTTCAAGTGAAGCATCATGACCAATTGATGTAGATCAAGAATCTTAAGAAGAAGAAGGTGAACCAGACAAACCTGAAGAAACTCTAGAGCCACAATCTCCATCTCTGGAAATATCCTCAGAGCCTCTGAACAACACCAGAGAGATGTCACCATTTGTCTTCTCTGAAACACAAAATTCACCCAACATTCATGCTCACATGACAAGATGGACCAAAGATCACCCCCATGATCAGATCATAGGATCACCTTCAGATGGTATCAAAACCAGATCTGCCACAAACAACTAGTTCTATTTTGTAAACTTTTTGAGCATCATTGAGCCAAAGAAGGTGAATGAAGATCTTGAAGATCCTAATTGGATCAATGCCATGTAGGATGAGCTTTAAGAGTTTGAAAAGAAATAAAGTCTGGACCCTGGTTCCCCTTCCCAAAGTCAAATTTGCAATTGGAACCAAATTGGTTTTCATAAACAAAAAGGATGAAGATGGCATAATCATCAAAAACAAAGCTAGACTGGTTGCTAAGGGATATTGCCAAGAAGAAGGCATTGATTAGGATGAAACCTCTACACCTGTGGCTAGTCTAGAAACAATCAGAATCTTCTTAGCCTATGCTGAACATAAAGGGTTCAGAGTGTATCAAATGGATGTTAAATCTACTTTTCTTAATTGCAAACTTAATGAAGAAGTAAATGTCCAGCAACCACCTGGATTTAAGAGTGTAGACCTTCCAAACCATGTTTATCATCTTGATAAGGCTCTGTATGGCCTTAAACAAGCTTCCAGAGCGTGGTATGCAACTATGTCCTCTTTTCTGATTGAAAATGGATTTGAAAAAGAAACAATTGATACCACACAGTTCATCAAAAGATATAAAAATGAGCTATTGCTAGTTCATATATATGTTGATGATATTATCTTTGGTTATACACACCAAAAGTATTGTGTAAGTTTTCAGAGTTGATGAAGAGTTAATTCGAAATGAGTCTAATGGGAGAATTAACTTTTTTTCTAGGACTTCAAGTAAAACAAACATCATAGGGCACTTTTATAAATCAAGCCAAATATGCCTCTAATATTTTGAAAGAGTACAAACTCCATGATTCAACTCCTATGAAAACTCCGTTTGCCACCGGAGCCAAAATTGACTCTGATCGTTCAGGAAAATCTGTAGATGTTATAACCTATAGAGGCTTGATAGGTTCACTTTTATACTTAAATGCAAGTAGGCCTGATATAATGTTTGCAACTTGTATCTATGTTTTTTTGCCACGGTTTTGAAAATTCAAGTTAGTCACGGTTGGGTTTAAAACCGTGGCTGAAAGTCATAAATAAAATTTGAGTATTAGGTTAGCCACGATTTAACTCAATAAATGTGACAATTACAATTCATGTTTAAACATAATGCCATGCTTTAGACAAAAACGTGACTAAATGGTTCTTTATGGTCACAATTTATTTTCTGTGGCAAGTAACAACTAAAAGTTGTGGCCATATAACGACATATAGTCACATTTTTTGTCACAACCATGACTTTATGTTGTGACGGTTATTTTCTGTGGCCATAGATAGACATATGGCCACATGAAGCCAATTCTCTGTGGCCAAAACCAAACTACATACCGCCATGAAAACTTGTTAAATGTTGCCAAAAGTTAAGGTGTTTATGGCCACGGTTTTAATTATCCTCTGTCACCAAAAGGTGACCAATAGTCATGGTTTTACAAATTAAGCATAACTATAGGTCATGAATTGGAAGCGATTAGTATATAACTTGTGTAAGCTAAAAGTATAGTTAAGGCCACGTTTAAAATTAGTCGGTGGCTAAAAGGAAACCAATAGTCCACTTTCTAAAAATTTAGTTCCTATGACTAATAAGTAACTTGTGGCGACGGTTTTTATTATTGTGTGTGACCGAAAGTTAACCGATAGCCACGGTTCTAAAAGTTAAGCGTAACTATATGTCATGAATTGGTTACGGTTTTATTATTTTTTGGGGCCAAAAGGTAACTATTAGCTACAGTTCTAAAATTTAAGTCTAACTATATGTTACGATTTGATCACGGATAATATGAAATTTGTGTGGCTAAAAACACAGCTAAGATCACGGTTAATATAAACGTACGTGACTAAAAGGTAATTTGTAGTCATGCTTCGAACAATTTAATTCGTGTGGCTAATAAGATGTTTATGACCAAAATTAGTGTTATTAATATGGGTGATAAAACTTTAACCAATAGCCACGAATAACCATACACCATGAATTGGCCATGATTTTCTTTTATCATTTTGTGTGACAAAAAAGTAAACAGTTTGTCACGATTATAAAAACTAAGCATAACTATATATTATGATTTGACCACGGTAAATATCAAATTTGTGTGGCACCAAGTAGAGTTAAGGTCACAGTTAAAAAAAAGTTCAAATGGTGTTAGGATAATCAATGGTCATGTCAATCCAACAAACACTTTATGCTGCGCATTTCAAGTACAAAGAACAAACTTTTAAATCTGTTAATGTGATGCACACTTCATCAAATCTATTTCATTTAGCACACACTTGGAACATTACCAACTTTGAACAAAATCTTAACCTTTTGCTGCATAATTTGAACACAAACAGCAACCAATCTGTCAAAATCTATATAAGTTGCACTTCTCGAAATCTGACCATAACTCTGGACAACCTTGAGCTGTGCAAATTCTAGTTTATACATCAGCACCAAAGTTTTTTTTGGCTCTGTAGAGCATCTCTCGGCTATCTGTGCAACAACAATCAGTGGATCATGATGTTTCTGCCACTCGGCTTTATAACCGGCCACCATGGCATTCACTTGCATAGAATCATATCCATTCGTTTTCTGTAACAGCAGCTCTGCAAATTTTGAGCAACACCATACACCAAAAAAACCGACAAGAACAATTGAACAACTTGCTGTTTGGCTCGATCAACAACAAATTCTGCTTTACATTCTATTTCGGTTCAAATTTGAACACAAACAACAAATTCTTCACTTCTGTTTTGATCTGCTGTTGCATGAATGTGAGCAGCAGCTTAACAGCAGCTTAACAATCTCTGACCAGTTCTTGACAGCATAAATTTGAGTTCTTGTGCACTTTTGATCATATATATATATTTTTTAACTGCAGCAACTATGACCTGTCCAAATTTTTCCATTCAAGTCTCTGATATAATTTTTTTTAACACATACATCATCAACAAACAGCACTTGATGTTTTTCGAACACAAATTAAAGCTGGTGAAACAGAACTTCTAATAAAGCTGGTGGTCAAAACTATAAAACTACTAAAAAATTAGAACAATTGATAAATCAAAACCGACCCTTAAAAAATTCAATATGAGTCTTTTTCTATGCAAACAATAACCACTTTGACTTAAAGTTCAAGTCCTGGAAGATGTGTATTGGTCTACTACAGCAATATGAATCTTTTTCAATGTACCATATAAAATTTCGATGCTTATGTGGCACATATTATGCCTCATCGCCTTCCTAAGAGGAATGCTAAACCACCATTCAATAGTCATTTCTCTTTAATGCTCGACTCTCTGTACTGATGCTGAGTGTGAGAATCGAGATGTGAACTGTGAAGTCTATGTATATCTAAGCATGAGCCATACACACACAGGTAGTATATTTGATACCAATTTCTTTCTTGTATGTCTCAAGACTAAGAATGCAGACCAAGCAAAATCAGCAGTAGCATTGGCTCGTCATAAAGTATGGTATATGATAAGTTTAATTGGTAATGGGAATAATCTCATTCAATATGTTATTTAGATAGTTGGGTTTATGACAGTTGAAATGCTATAATTCAATACATTATAGTCTTCTATGCATGTGTATATACACATAATTAACTTTCCCTTTGACTTTATTTGGACTTCAATTAATCTCACAGATAGATTTTTCTAAATCTGTGGGATCTCTTTGACCTTTTGGCTTGGATATCTAACTATTTTAAACTTAGATGCATTTCTAAAACAAACTGGAAAACATTGTTGTAAACACAAGATTTATTCTATCAACTTTCCATCACATATTGCGTGTGCTTCTTCCCCCTCTAGTCTGTCCCCGTCTTCTCTCCCCCTTTCCCATATTCCACTATCCTCCCTAGTGCCTTCACGTTCTCAAGGACACTAACAAATGTGGAGAGAGACGAGGGAAACTATAATGGCAATACCATACTTCAAGAAAATAACCAGATGAAGTACATCGTCCAATTTCAAGTACCAAAAGCTGCAACATCTTACATTTCTCTTAGATTGGTCCACAAATTGTTAAATCCTAGCTCTTTATACCTGTTTTGATCCATGTCATTTGCTTTTCAAGGTCTGTTAAAGAAATTTCTTGTTAGAAATGTTAAGGGAATTTCCAGTTACACCTTAACAATATTCCCACATTATCACACACATTTTATTATCACAATATAGATTGATATACACATATTCAAGAAGCAAAACCTGTTATCACATATTCAAGATTCATGAAGCAAAACCATTAAAGAAATCATAAAGCACATCGTACCTGATTGAGAGAATAGATCAATTGCAGGTGAGATCGATTGAGACATAAATAATGAAGTAGATCGATGCTTCAATCTGGACGGTGCGATAGAAGATATCGAGATGCATGTCAATGGATAATAGGCAATAAAAGGTTAAAACCTTTTATCGATGAAAAGGAAAAAAAGGTCTAAATCCTCGTCTGACTCGTGCTCACCTGAATGTTGTACCTATTAACCGTGTATAATGTATCAGACTGAAGTTCCATTTGGTGATAACTTTCTGAAATGGAGCAACAAACAGCAACAAGAACAGCAAACAACACAAGTTTAATATTTTTGGATCTAGTCATAAAGTTGGTGATACTCTGAACATGAACAATTAAGCTCTTAATTATGTTGTCCAAGAAAGTCTAAGATGAAACCTGTAGTCATTTGAATCTGCAATCTGATCACATCAATATGATTCCACTTTCTGATTTGAGCCTAACTGCAGCACTAATCTGAAATCTTTTGTTGTAATTGACCATAAACAGTAGCAAACAACTCTCTGATTAAAAGCTCAGACCTTCTGGACAGGCTCTGGATGTATGTGCAGCCTCTGCACAATTTGGACAGCCTCTGCACAGTTTGGACAACCTCTACATCACTTTGTAATCTGTCTAAACATAAACAATTCGAACTCTGAATAAGCTTCCATATATCTGGATGTACTGTTTTCATTTTGTATCAACAGCTCAAAGGATACGAATTTTGGACATCCTTCTGATCAAGATCTGGATAACATGGACATTTGAGCTCTGGACAGCTTCTGCTCGTGATTTTCACTTCTGGACAGCCTCTGCAGAGAGCTCTGGACAGACTACAGAATCTCTGCGATCTGCCTCTGTACAACAGCCGGTTCAAGCTCTGCAGAGTATCTCTAGATTGGAATTCTTCCATGATCGATTGATATTCAATCGGACCGATATACCTCTGATAGATCTGCACATATTCTGTACTTTACAACCACCTCAGCTGCTGCTCTTTGCGAACATGAACACATCAGCAACTTTCTGCTTCAATTTGATGATTTGGGCAGTTGAGAGTATTGTCCCAGAACTCTGCAGAGTCTGTTATTGAAATCTGTACACTCTGATCAAATTCCAACTTTGTAATCAGTACTCCCGAGCTGCATCGACAGGATTAGCATCCTTAATGATTCCACTCCCCACAATGATGATATCGGTTTCTGCAACAATAGCTAAGACTAAACCATGCTGGAAATGCAGCAGCTGTCATGGGTTCCTTCATGTATGAACCAATATCAAGATACAACCATCTAGTCCTCTGACTCAATTTATCATTCTGCTAAGTTTCACATTTACCAACCCAAAATCAGAAAATTCAAACTTTGTCTGAACTTGAACACAGTAAACACATGGACAAATTAACATCACACTTCTGCAGATTTTCTAACTCTGCTCATATATGCACATATCAACCTTGAAATCTGAAAATTGTTTGAAACTTCTGTAATAACATTCTTTGATTGCATATGATCGAATTCTGCTGCATTTGACAGATGCATTATCAACATTTGCATCATTTTTGCAGATTTGAATCTGCATATGTTGATGGACAACAGATTTTCGAACACCCAATGAACAAACTTTCGTATCTATTTCTGCTGCACTTTTTGAAATTGTAACAACATAGATAGATCCTTCTGTCACAGATGCACAATAACAACCTGTTGCAACAACAACTCTGCAGATAAACAATCTGCCATAACTCTGATTACATTTTTTATTCTGCAATAGCACCACATGATTTTGTATCTGCAACAGCACCACATGATTTTATTCTGCATATCAACAATCTGCCACACTTTCTGCTTCACACATATAACACAACAACGATATTCTGTTTTGTTCAAACAACAACAGATTGAAATATGTGATCTATCGACCATGCTTCTGTTTTGTTCGAACAACAACAGATTGAAATACGTTCGAACAACTGACAGAACTTATATTGGCCAAGTGATGTAACCAAAACAACTAAAAGGAACTATAACAAAAAAATGATCTATATGAATATGAATTGATATTTTGAACAGAAACAACAAACCAACATCTTTCTGTTAAGACTGTGAGTATTTCCAGAACATCAAATAGTCTTTTGTTCATAACATCTATACGAACCTTTCACTTGAAGGACATACTTACCAACAGATTTGTGATACTTATTAATATGAACAAGAAATGCACTTTTCGAAAGTTGTTTCATAATTCTGCATAAATTCGAAAGTAGTTCAATGGTTGTCATTAAGAATCTTTAACTTGCTGTCACATGAATTCTGGAATGAGATGATCAAGAAACTTAATCACGATCAAGCAAACGGAGTAGAAAGATTCTCAAATTGACAACCTGTATCTGATCTGCACTTTTGTTTTGATCTGCTGCTTTAGCAAGTTTGTACAGTAAATTCTACAGAGACTTAATCAACTGTCACTTTGCAGAATAAACATATCTAGACATTATTAATTTGTGAGAATATCCCATAAGCTATATGTATACCGATAACCTTCAATAGCCAATTGGGCTCAAACAATTATCAGTCATCACATAGGCTTGCTTCAACTTCTTCACATCTGGACTAGGAGCATGTGAACACACATCCTGTTTTGAATCAACAGCCGTACACTGTAAACAATTTCAACTTATGATAACAAGATTTTGATTGCACTTATTGGAAATCTGGATAAACATTATCATAGATCTGTATTGATAGAATAGGATCATATTGTAGTATATAACAATTGCAAGGCTGAAACCACTAACCAAACAATCGCCAACATTTTGACTAATGATCTTGAAGAAGCAACAACAAGAATAAGTTTTAAATTTTTTCAACACCAATCCAATGAACAAACATCTCAACAATCTTCAAAGTTTGTTCAATAATAACTGTGATTTCTCAAGATGATCAAGCTATGGAATCACATAAACACAAATCTGCAGCCTGCAGATTCCCGAGCACAACCTAGATTTACATATTTTTTAATCTGTACATTCTACTGCATTTTTTTTAATTCTACGTCATCACAACAACTTCTAAAACATTTGAATGTTAAACTTGAACTGTGAGTCAACAAAAGTCAAACTCTGATTTGCATAAGACAAAAGTCTAAAGGCATTTATGAACTTCTGTATTAACTGTAAACACTTTCTAAACATAGCATATTTGAACAGTAGTCTTTAAACAACATCTACAAGCTATTTGAATGAGGTTGTGCTATTTGAATGAGTTGGATCATGTCAAGTTGCATTGTGTACAATTATACCCCGACAGTCAGCCCGAAAGTAATCATCCCGGGATTCCATCCCCAAATCAAGTGGATCTACACGCGGCATGATGTTATCATTCTGAGGAAGAATTACTGTACTAAATTCCTCGTCGACATCATCATAGGCATCTCTGTAGTTTTTGGAAGGTGTCATAAAGACGATAGACTTCTTCTTATCAAGTTGGTCTTTCACATAGAAAACCTGCTTAGCTTGTGATGCTAAAATGAATGGATCATCCTTATGTCCTAACCTATTAAGATCAACCAAGTTGTAGCCAAGACTATCTCTTTTGACTCCGTGTTTATTGTCAACCCAATCGCACTTGAAAAGAGGAACTTTTCTTGTATGGTAGTCTAGCACCCATATCTCTTGTAAAACACCGTAATAAAATGCTTGATCATAGGTTACACCATCAATCGAAATGTGCATGTCAGTTGCCTCTACACCAACCCCACTATTCTGGTAGATTCTACCTTCACGAGATTTTGTGCGAAACAGGTATCCATTGATGTGATATGCAGCGTAGTCCATTACCTCGAGGCGTGGGCCGTGCGATATCCACCTCAAGTTCTCTCCAACACTTTCAAACGAGATTGCCAACTCTCTTTCAATCTAAAAATAAACATAAGCATAAGCATGAGCATGAGCATTAAAAGGAAATTAACATAGCAAAAATGACTTTTACCTCATCTCGTAACCATTGGCCAAACATTTTACTATGCTCTTTCTCCAGCCATGCTTGTCGTTGTGTAGGATGTTGGTTCTTCAAAAAGTCCATGTGTCGACTAGAAAATACAATGAAATATTTCATTCTTATTTGTAGAAGTTGTACAATCAAAAAAGTAAATAAGTATCTAATACTTACTCAATATAAGGCTCAACTTCAAGTGTATTCTGCAATACATAGAAATGCGCTTTCAACAACATTTCGGGACAAACTTTCATCAATTTACCGGCTGACACCGGTCTTCCTTCACTAATATACTGAGAATCCTCACCATTGTCATTTGTGTTATGCGTGTCAGGGGGAATACCTACCGTCTTCATGCTTCTTTGGTAATCACTGAAAAACTCAATGGTCTCTTCTGCAACATTCTCTTCAGCAATGCATCCTTCTGGTTTATTTTTGTTTCGCACATGACCTTTGATAACCTTCATACACCTTTCGAACGGATACATCCATCGAAAGCATACTGGACCACATAATTTCACTTCTCTAGTAAGATGCACGGTTAAATGAATCATGATATCAAAAAAAGATGGAGGAAAGTATTTCTCAAGCAAACATAATGTCACACAAAGTTCTTGTTGCAGTTTATCCAACTCTTCCACGTTGATTTCTTTCCTAGATATCGATCTGAAAAAGAAACAGAACCTGATAATAGCATATCTAGTCGGTGTTGGCATAATTGATCGTATCGCAATAGGCAAAAATTGTTGCATTAACATGTGATAGTCATGCGATTTAAGTCCAATCAACTTACGATCTTTTCGACTCACGAGGCTGGCAAAGTTGGAACAATATCCTTGTGGAACCCTTAAATCGTATAAGGTTGCACAAAATATGTCCTTTTCCTCCTTGGTTAATGTATAACATGCTGCGGGAAGTATTGTTTTGTTGCCATTTGTCTGAGGTTCCAATTCTGGTCTTAACCCAAAATGCACCAAATCCATTCGAGAAGCTAATCCATCCTTAGTCTTCCCATTCATGTGTAGCAATGTTCCGACAAGACTCTCACCCACATTCTTTTCAACGTGCATGAAGTCTATACAATGTTGGACGGAATTATACCGCCAATATGGTAGGCGTCGTTGCCATATGTTGCATTTCTTCCAATACGCGGTTTCCTTTGTTGTTTTCTTGTTTTTATTCATCTTTCCACCTCTTCCTGTTGTATTTTTCAAGAACTCCAGATCAATATCTTTTACTCCCTTACCCCATGAATTCTCTATAGATTTTACCTCCTCGTATATTTCTTCCCCACTCATAGGTATCGGAGCATTATCCAATTCTTGTTTTCCATTGAATGCCTTTTTTTGCCTTCTAAATGGATGATTATACGGTAGGTATCTTCTATGACCAACATAAATTTGTTTGCGTGAGTAAGGAAGCCTAACACATTGAGTTTTTTTCTGACATACCACACAACCTTTATATCCGCTATAGGGGCAACCACACAATGTACCAAGAGCAGGGTAATCATTTATCGTCCATAAAACAACTGCACGTAAAGTAAATTTCTCTTGTGTATATGCATCATATGTTTCAACTCCCACCTCGAATAATAGTTGAAGATCATCAACCAAAGGCTCCAAAAAAACATCGATGTCATTAGAAGGGGTACCTGATATTAGTAAAGACAACATGATGAACTTTCTTTTCATACACAACCATGATGGAAGGTTGTAAATCACAGTTAAAATTGGCCATACACTGTGATGTTTGTTTCCTCTGTTTACATCAACCCCATCAGCCGAAATGCCAAGCCGGAGATTTCTTGGATCATTTGCAATTTCAGGAAATCTATGATCTATCGTTCTCCATGCTTCCGAGTCTGCAGGATGACGTAAAACACCATCTTTTTTTCTAGTTGTCTCGTGCCATATTAAATCTTTGGCTGTGATCTTTGATTGATACAGTCGTTTAAGCCTTGGGATGATGGGAAAGTACCACAACACTTTTGCCGGAATATTCTCATATTTTTTTCCTGTCTTGTCATCCACTTTCCATCTTGATTTACCACAAGTTGGACACACTTTTAAATCCTTGTACTCGTGCGTGTAAAGAATGCAATCATTGATACACGCATGTATCTTTTTATACCGTGAACCCATTGCTTTCATTGTTTTCTTTGCCTCATATGTACTATTCATCATCTCATTACCGTTAGGGAGCATCTTTTTTAACAAAACTAGTAGTTCAGTAAAAAACTTGTCTGATGCTCCGTACTTACTCTTCAAGTTGAACAACTGAACCACTGCAGATAGCTTTGTAAAGTTGGGACACCCTTTGTATAAAGGTTTTTCAGCATCTTCAAGTAGCTCTTGGAACTTCTCATGGGCGTCTACGAAATTTTCTTCTGTAGCTTGAACCATTTCAATAGTTTCTGGAGCATCTGTTGGAATGCCCATTGTAGAATCAGCATAGTCCTCTATGTGTTGACCATGGTCGACATTAGTATGCGTACTTCTTGATGTCTCATCCGTTTCCCCATGCTTAGTCCAATTGGTATAGTTTGGATCGATTCCTTTGCTGAATAGATGATGATCTACCTCGTCAACATCAAGAGTGTAATGGTTTAAGCAGAACACACATGGACATGGAATCTGGATTTTTTCTGCTGTGTTTTCTGGGTCCATGTTCCTCAAAATCTTCAATTGGTGGACTGCATACTTGAGAAATGTAGCGACTCCATCTATATACGGCCTTTTCATTCTATTTGTACGCATCCAAGATTTATCCATTTTTTTCTATCTGTGGAATAAAAGAATATGTTAAAAAGCAAAATATGTCCAAAATTCTGAAATCGATAACTTAAACGATCGATCCTCAATTTCGTTTAGGTTGTCTTATGTGTTAGATCAACCTCTCTTTAAGTTAATTTACGAAAGACATAAAAACTTTAATGGCTTGTCGGTTCATCTTTTATAATATTCAAACGTGGAGCTCTAAAAAGGTGTAATCATATACTCGTCAGTCTAATCATATATATCTCATATTCTGTATTATACAGCCATGTTCTGCTGTCAAAACAACCCCAATCGAGCTTTTGTTGCTGTCAAAACAACCCCAATCGAGCCTTAAGAAGATCTTATATTTGCAACTGTAATTATACAATTATATACTTCTTTTTCTGCCATTATTTTTAGACCAATATCAACATGAAGAAAATTGGGCATACGTAAGTGTCAGGAAAAAACAACTCAGAAGCTTCAATTATAGTCCAATAAAAGAGGGGATCAAGAACATACACACCCATCTAAATGAATTAATCAGCTCAAAAAAAAACAAATATGATCAATCCATAAATTGAACAATAACCAAACCAGAAAAGGCCCAACTGCTGATTTTCAAGATCACCAAAACCCATTCTTGGGATGCTTCTCCAGATCCATCTCAACATAAAAAAACTAATGTTACTGATCCATAACCACCTCCATATGATATTTCCAGCCCCAAAAACCAACAGAAACTTCAAATTGAGGTATTCTTTTGGAAGTGTTTATTGGCCATTGTCCATAAATTTGTTTGCTTTTGGGCTTTCTTATAAATATGGTGTAACTAGGGATAGTGCAGTTTGTTTTGCAAAGGTTTTTGATAGGTTATGTGGGATATGAGACCTGGATTGGTTTAATATTCAGAGGATTATGCGTGTCTATCAAATATATGTAAAGATATTGATTAAGTTGTGTGCTAACGTGAAACAATTGTACATAAAATTCTAAACACTATAATTCTTTTAGACATTTACACAAACACCTTCTATGCAATCTCCATATAACCAACTATAGTAAATTTTTTAACATCTCATCAAACTCATTAACAAAATGTACTTCATAAAATACATGTGCATCATAAAATTCATAACACATACAAGATTACATCAACCCAAACAACAACCAATAGAAAACCCCTGTGAGATTATTTTCACTTTTACATTCTAATGAATTATGTATTATTATGGCAAAGTGAAGAAACACGAAATAGAAAATTGAAAGATTACCTCTGGAAGCGATGTGCAGAGAAAGGCTGGGAGAGAAAGGCTGGAAAAAGTCGACCAGGGAATGAGAGGGGGGAAGGGTATGGGCTGAGGTAAGGCAATACGTGTTAAGGATTTTAAGTTTTTTATTTAATTTTTTTTGTTGTAAAAACAAGTTTCATAATTATTTGGTCCAGCAATTCAGCATAATATATAACTTTGGTATAATTTGTAAATCTATTAGGGGGTGTATGGGATTGCTTATTTAATATAACTTGTGCTTATTTTGAAAATGGCTTATCAATTTATGCGGTGCTAAATCAGAGTTTTCTAAAAAGTGTTTGCATTTGCTTATTGTGGTACTAAAACGAAATAAACTAATAAGTTGTTATTTATAGATGTTTGGGATTACTTATACATATAAAATAACCAAAAAAGTCATAAACACATTTCAAATAAGTTGATAAGTTAGAACAAAATGACTTATGAAAAAGTGTTTATCTCCGATTTAGAAACTAGAAAGTGCTTATCTCCGGTGTCAGACTGCAATAAGCTTAAAAAACACCTCAAATAAGCAATCCCAAACACCCCCTTAGAAAATAAAAAGTTAATTATGAAGGACATAAAAAAATAGACTTGTTAGTTCATATTTTATAATATTCAAACGTGGACCTTTAAGCAGGTGTAAGAGATCTATACATATAACAAATAAGTAACTGGAGGGACACGTGTCGTCTTCTGGTGAGTCCATTTTTTTCATTTTCCCGCCTAAACATTAAACCTGGATGTATTTTACACTATAAGTTCATTTAGCAAATCCACATTCATTCCTTGTTTAATATTTCCTTATTTCAATTTTTTTAATTTATACCTTACATTTACTACCCTTATAATTAGATAGGTAGTTTACTTTTAGTGGAGCTAAAAAAGGGTGTAACACCCCAAAGCTGGGACAACAAAAATTTCCAAAAATGGAAATGTAGTATATAAAATCTGAAATCTTACTTTAAAAATCCTGGGTGTTACAAAGGGCATGTTTGTTAGTAGCTTAATTAATGAGGTTAATAACGAGACTTACAGTTAATATGATCACGACTGTTTATTAGTTTCTGGTGACCTGTATTCCACCATTGGCCAAATTGTCTCTCAAGTGTGGCTCCAATTTTGTTCTAGGGATGATTATACTCAGATTCTTGTATTCTTTTAGCTATGGAGGTATAAGAGTAATTCTATTGATTTATTTTGGAACTGTAGGGATAAGGCTATTTGATATGGGATATGTCTTCTTTGTTATCACACTGCTATAATACTTAATCAATTTTTTTTCAAAATCCATTATATCACAGTCCACTCTATCAATGTGCATTATATCACAATATATCACTTTGTTAGCACACTCTATCACACAGTGCTTTCACAAATATCACACTCCTATAACAATGTATTATATCACACTGTTATCACACCCATTCACATTGATATATATATATATATATATATATATATATATATATATATATATATATATATATATATATATATAGGGAGAGGTTCATTTGAGAAATGGTAAATATATGAGAATTAGAGAAGTAATCTTAGCCATTCATCTGGTCAACATTTGCGGCTTTGACCGCGAAGCACCGGATAATTCCTTGTGTGGTCTATAAATACACGGGATGAGTTCATATATTAATCTGTTAATTAGTTCAACTGATTTATATATGAATCTTTGTGATTCATACAGATTCATATATGAATCACAAAGGTTCATATATGAATCTGTTAGTTAGTTCAATTGATTCATATATGAATCACAAAGGTTCATATATGAATCAGTTAAAAGAGTTCAGTTGTGAATTGCACTGGTTCATATTTGAACATATATTCATATGTGAATTATACATGTTCATATATGAACACAACCCATGTGTTCTTCCCCAAACAAATTTATAGGATTTTTCATCATGGTAGTTTACCATAGTGATCATAAATGTAATTATTTCATTTCAGGGACTCAATCTAATTTTTTTAATAACCATGGGGACAAAATTTGTAATTTACTCTATAGAATATTATAAACATGGTATATTATGTTAATTGGAAAAGATTTTTATTTCCTTCCTGATTAACTTCAATCGTTCATTGTTATCTTCAGAGAAATTGAAGGAGATGGGTTCTAAGAAATCAATTATAAATTGGTTTCACATTCTCTCACGAATCATTCAACCCAATACAATACTCAATTGTTTCTCATTGATTCAATTGTTTCTCATTGTTAGTTCATCATTAAACCCTAGCTTTTTATCGAATGGATGAACTGGAGAATTCAAGCGGGTCAGAATACGAGTATGAAGATAATGACGGAGAAGACAATGGACAAGGAGACAATGATACTAGTTCTGATGAAGAATTTGGTAACTTGCACTATTTTTCTTATTCTTTGTTTTTAATTTCTTCAATTGGTTTATGCGATTTGTGAATCTGCTTGTTTCTATACTTTGAAGTCTGCTTCTTTTCTACACCATTTAGTCTGATTTACAATCAACCTATTTCAAAATTGAAAGGTAAAGCTACAACCCTTGATTTTCCAGAGATGTTTGTTGTATTGTTAACAATAAAAGGCCATGTGCGTATATTGGTACAGTTAGACAAACAGAGATAGTGTAAGCATGTGTGAAGCAATTAAATGACATTATTTAAAAGTGATCATTGCCTATTTCCTCAGTTACAAAATTAAGATCATGTTACTTTGCAAAAAAGATGAGCAAATTATATAGCAAACATATCCCAATTGTACCTAATACTGAAAAGGGGCGAGGTTTAAAAACCTATACATGTAAGTTATCTCTGTCAATTGGTAAAATCCGAAATAAAATATTGACATAGGATTACATCTTCTAATCATTAGTTAATTAAGTATGAGGAACAAAATCAACAACGATGTGTAAACCACAAGGGTTTGAGACCCTTAATAAGAGTTGTTATAGACATTAATTGGACCTGCACCTATCGGTTATGTGGTCAAAGGCCAGATTACATATTTTGGTCGAGTTATCGGTTCCAATTAAGATGCTTCAGAGTTATCGGATCTGTGGTTTTTCTACTGTCATTATCTCATAGAAAAACACTTAATTTTTATCTTGTATAACAACTTCAATCCATGCTATAGGTTTTTGTACACCAGTTTTCAAATCTACTTCAATCATATGTAAGATATCTAACATTAGATGACGCCCATTAAACTTCACTTCAGTCGCTCCCTTCTTTGCCAAAAAGTCCTTCTTAACCAAGTCGATGATATCTTGGGAAAAATCTGTCCATTGACCATCTTGAGAGAAAAGCAAGCACTGAGGCAGTCCACTTTTCATAAAATTTGAGTAGTTCTTAAGTATAGTTTTCCTAAAGGAAGAGCAGCACTTGGACGTGCAGCCATAATCTCTCTTTCTCTTTCCAGTCTTCTTCAATACTGAAGCAAGGTCATGCCTCACAGCCAAAACCCTGTTGCTAGCTCTAACAATCTGAGCCCGGCGCTGAGATACTCGTTTCTCTTTGAATCAACATAGCCTAGGACACCCTTCCCAAAAAAAACTACTTACAAGAATTGAGAAAAATGTAACCCGAGTGTCAATCATATATGTTAATGTTGGGTTTTGATCTATTTTTATACAAGTAAATCTAAAAGTAGGCGGCTGCTGTCCGGCGGCTGATAACAAACATGTTATTTATGCAATGTGACTTGATATCTCCTGGTATTATTTTCATATGGCTTAGAATAAGTTGATGATGTTTTTTTCTTGAATTACTAAGCTCTCGAAAGCTTTATTTTGTTTTATATGTAAGATATTTTAAAGCATGAACTTCTTTATGCAGCATAGAAATGAAATAATCATTTCTTTATGTACAATTCTTTTTATATATAGTGTTCATAAAGAGCATTTAGTTGTGAGATATGCCATAGACTTAAACCATGATAGACTTACACTTCTATTATTTTAATAGACTTAACCTGTCTTGATCCCTCTAAGTTGCTCTTATGATGTTACTTCATGATTATGAACTTTGACATTAAATTTTACACTTTTAACAATTGTAATTCATAATGTATATGATGAAATTACTATTTTATTTTCTATTTTCTTATTTAGATCAAGATAGAGGGGATCCAGAAGAAGACAGAGAGGATCAAAACGAAGAAATTGGGGATCAAAACAGAGAAATTGGGGATCAACATGAAGAAATTGGGAATGTAGCAAAGAAAAAGACCAGGGTTTAACTAGGTTAGTAAAACTTCGTAAAGATTTTGAAGACTCTAAAGGAAAGAGACGTGTAGTAGAGTTTGATCAATGGGGCAGATTAACGGGGAAATATAGAGCAGAGTTCTCTAGTTACTTAGGGGACTTGGCAAGACATGCCGTTGGACTTCGCTTCTTAAAATGGAAAAAAGTGACGAAAGAGCTGAAAGATATGCTTTGGGATTCAATAACGGTATGCTTCAACCGTTTTATATTAAAGGTTAGGTTCTATTTATTGTTCTTTCTATCAAATATGTCTAACTTACTATTAAATATGATGCCAACTATATTATGAAATAGATGTGTCAAGGAGGAAACAAATGATGTGCCATCTCGCTGACCATTTACGTGATTTCAGAAGGAAGTTATACACAAAGTATATTCAACCCAATATAGGTAAACCCAGGAAACTCAGAGTCGTTCCTAAACTATACAGGGGGTTTGTGCAACAAAAACATTGGGACGCATTCGTGGAATGGAGACTTTCACCAGAATTCAAGGTCCTAATAGTACAAATTCTTTTAATTATCGTTGTTTTATCTTCATTTATTGGTCTAAATATTGATGTAAATCTTTTATATCCGTTGCAAGGATGTGTCTAAAGCGGCAAAACAAGCACGTGCCAAGGTCAAGTACCCACATCGGTTGGGACGTTCGGGATACACGGGACTAAGAGAAAAACTAGTAAGTGAGGTATCTTATTGTATGTGATTTGCTGTTTGAGTTATACTCCATCTGTTCGGTTAATGAATTACTAGGTCAAGAATAAAGAACTTGCGGAAGATGAAGTTCCTGAGCGGTCTTTCATGTGGAGGAAGGCACGTGAATCGAAAGATGGAGAATATGAAGACGATGATGTTAGGAATGTGGCAAATGAAATTGTAAGAAACCTGCAACTTTCTAGTAATATGATTTTTACTAAAACAAGTTTGCAAGTATATAATCAAAATTAATTTTTTCCCTATTATGTATACAGACTTGCCATGAAAAGGAGATTGCAGAAGGATCCATAAAGCTTGACGAAGGCACCGATGCTCTTACTTTGGTGTTTGGCAAAGATCATAATGGACGTGTAAGAGGGGTTGGAAAGGGAGTCACTCCAACAAAATATTGGCACATTCCTCGGCGTAGAGGTACATCAAATGAGCGCATTGTTCAACTTGAGAAACAATTGGATGATGAGAGACAACAACGTGAGGAATTTAAGTTGTTGTATACAAAGATGCAAGAACGGGAACAAACAATGACTGAAACCTTAGCATCGAAGGATGAAGAAGCTAAACATTTGTCTACGGTGGTACAAGAACAAGGTCAAACGTTGAATGCCTTATTATCTCTTCTTGCTTCTCATGGAATTACATTACCACAGTTTCCTACTACAAACAAAAAGTCTGAAAGACAGGTATTACTTTGTTCTTTGTTTAAATGTATGTTTAAGAGACTACTTCAATAAATCATTGTACAATGTCTAAAATCTCAACTACACTTTCTAGGAATCTTTGAGAAAGGGTTTGCGATCTTCACTTCCTATGCCACCCCAACAATCTACTCAACTAACTGGTACAAGTAGCCAACAGTCTTCTGGATCTAGGCATGAACTTTCTGGTGCTATCCCGTCTTCTCATATTAACTTGCAAGAGTCTGATAATACGGTATCTCAATTTGTCCCAACTAAACACCCAATAGTATGTTTTTTAAATGGTTTAGATTAACATAAATCGTAGGGTTGAGATTTATGATGTACATATGTCTTATAATTTTGTAGATCGTAGAATGCCAACTGGCGTATCCAGATCTAAGAAACATCGTTGCACGCGGTAGAGTTTATTATTCATCAGAGGAACAAAAATTACATGGAGTTACTCTTGATGATGATTGCTATAAAGTCTCAATCGATGAACCTATAAAGCCGGCTGCTTTTTTACCAATAGAATCCGGTGAGCACAAGACAGTAGGGGAGGCATTTGAAAGGTTTGTGGCCTGGCCAAAAAGCCTTGTCATCACTGACACAAAGGTTAGCTGCTTATCTAATTTTCTTTGGTCGTTAACTTTTATTCTCACATACTAGTCTACCTATTATAAACCGTAAAAAAATGTTTGTGTATTTTATTTTCTTATAGATGATATTGCCCATCTGACATGCATAGTTTTGGGTAAACGACAACCATAGGGGTAAATCTTACCCGCTAAGTAAAATGAAATTGTTTAATCTTAGCGGTAAGAGTTTACCGGGTAAGGTTTGGGTAAACGACCCTTTAGTGTTGATGGTTGCATTATATGTAATAATAAGAAATCTTCATCTTGGAAGGTTAGCATACAATTTTTATTAGTATAACATTACTACAAAAAGTGTAATAACTTAACATGTATTTTTATTCTTGTTGTAGGTACCGGATCCAACTTCTAATCAACAGGATGATAAAAAAAATTCTAATAAGAGAAGGAAGAATTATATAAGTGTCAGTGAGTTACAGAAGACGAAGCATACGAGGAGCAGCTTTAATAAGAAAAGTTCTAATATATTAGATAACTAGTCGTGATAAGTTTATAATTGGTATTTTTATTCCTTATGATCATATGACTATTAATTTAATTGTTTGATGTTTTTAGGTTAATTATTATATTAAACTTTTTTAAAGATTTATTTATTATCTTGGCACACATTATTAAAACCGTTGCAAATATTATTATTGTCATCATCTTTTATGGCTATATGATTTTCAATTTAAACTGTGATTCTAAGTAGTTTATGGCCACATTTTAGTTATTTCGTATGGTCGAAACACAACTAATAGCCATGGTTCTACAATTTTAAGATACCATTATCAAGAATTGGCTACAGTGGATATAAAATTTGTGTGGCTGCAAATAGTTTAATGCCACAGTTTTAGTTATTTCGTGTGACCAAAAGGCAACAATTAGCCATGGTAATTATAATTAAACGTGACCATCTATCATGAATTGGCCACGATTACTATGAAAATTGTGTGACTATAACTACTTTATTGTCATGGTTTGGCTATTTAGTGTGACAAAATGGTAACCAATCACCACGATATTAACCATTCACTGTAACTATATGTCACGAATTCTCCACGGTTAATATGAAATTTTTGTGGTTATAAGTAGTTTAAGACCACCATTTTAATTATTTCATGTAACCAAAAGGTAAGCAACGGTCACTGTTTTTGCAATTCAACGTCACTATATGTCATGAAATGGCAACGGGTAAATAAAATTTTGTGTGACTATAAATATTATATAGTCACGGTTTTAGCTATTTCTTGTAACCAAAATGCTACCAATAGCCACAGATTTCAACAATTCAATGTAATCGCATGAAATGGCCACGGTTAATGGAACATTTGTGTGGCTATAATTAGTTTATGGTCACGGTTTTAGTTAACTCATGTGACCAAAAGTTAATCAATAGCCACATTTCTAACAATTCATTGTAACCAAATTTTATGATTTGGCAACGGTTAATAAGAAGTCTGTGTGGCGATAACTGGTTTATTACTACGGTTTTATTTATTTAATGTGATAAAAATATAATCAATAGTCACGATTCTAACAATTCAGTGTAATCATATGTCATGAATTTGTCATGGTTATTATGAAATTTCATGGCTATAAATTGTTTATGGCACATTTTTAGTTATTTTTTGTGGCCAAAAGACACCCATTAGCTACGGTTCTAACATTTATGGTAACCATGTCATGAATTGGTCACATTTAATATAAAATTTGTATGACGATAAGTAGTATATTGTCACGTTAAACGTCGTTATAGAGTAATCATTGGCTACCTTAAAAAACAAATTATGTGGCTATAAGTAGTTTATTGTCATGATTTTCTTTATTTTGTGTGACCAAAAGATAGCAATAGTCACGTTTATAAAAATAAAGTGTAAATATATGTAATGAATCGGCCATGTTTAAGGTGAGTTTGTGTGGCGATAAGTAGTTTATGGCCACGGTTATAGAAAAAATGTCCCAATACCATAAAAAGTTCGATAGGTTTATGGCCACGGTTTTTACGGTATGGCTACGGTTTTTCATGTGATATGGTGACACATTTTAAACGTGGCCATTTGGGTATCAAAAAACACGGCAGAATAGGCTACGGTTTGATTGAAGAAAAAAAATGTGGCTAAAGGCATACGGCCACGGTTTTTAACCGTGGCCATTGTGAGTTTTTGTACTAGTGTTTGAACTTTGAAATTCTTTAACTTCTTTGAAACTTTGAGGGATATTTGAACTTTTTATCTTCATCTCTTTGATCTCTTGACTATCTTCATTAAAACAAACTTTCAAGAATCATCTTAACTTTGACTTGTCTTTAGAAATCCTTGAGAATGATTTCTTTTCATCTCATTAGAACTTTTCAGAAAATTCATCACAAGTCTTGACATTATAACTCTGGAATTCCTTCAAATTGATCTCTGTAGATTTCTTTTCATCTGATTTGAACTTTTCAGAAAATTCATCACAAGTCTTGACATTATAACTCTGGAATTCCTGGAAATTGATCTCTGTAGATTTCTCCCCCTTTTTGATGATTGTGAGCACCATAATCATCAAAACATCCTCAATTTCAACACTTTCTTTGAATATCCCCCTTTTACAAATATTCTGCCCTTTTGAGATACATTTGACATTCTTCGCTCTTTGATCTGAGTAGATGAATCATGAATTGTATATACCTGAATCTTTTCAAATTCATATATAATTATTGTTGTAACCCTGATTCAACAAATGAAGCAGTTAGAAGTGCCTGTCAGTAACACAATGTTACTGTGTACAACGAATGTACAATTTAAGGAGCTGGTTTGATGATAACTCACCAGGACTTCCATTCAATCGTTGAAAAACACAAGGTTTATCTATGAATGTTCTGACAGAAAAACAAATTTTTTGTGTGCTCGTGCTTGTGTATGAAAGAATTTAGCATAATGATTGTGTTTCATAAGGCTCAAATTGTGTAAACTGTTGAGACAGCAACAAGTATTACACAGACTCAATGTGCATGAAAGAGGTGTGAAGGTGGGGCAACTTTCCTTCTTTTTCAATATCTAAATCTTCCGAGTGAAGATCCGATAGCAGATATGCTGCGTCGCCAAAGAAAATGAAACATTTCTTTGTTAAGAAAGAAACGAGTGGCTGGTGGGGTAATTGCAACAGTTGGCATGGTCTCACTGCCTTTTTCAATGATGGTCACCAAAGAATGTGAACCAATCATAATATGTGGCTCCCCGGCTCAGAAAGTGGTTGGTGCAGAGTTTTCATATTCTTTTGACTTTGTTCTCACACCCTCTTTCTTTTTAACATTTATTCTCACTTCTAACCAAACTCTCTTTTACATTTTTCCGCTCCACACAATGAGAAAAACTCAACCGGATGAGTTATCTCCCCCACCCTTTGATTTATGACCCCTCACCCCTCAATCACTCAAGGATTACTTCCTGGGTAGGAAACACTGGTTTACGTGAATCAATGGAAGTTCTGTTTAAGCTCACACATGAATCCAATGTAAGTCCTATAATAATAGTTGCTCAACAATTTAACTTTAGCAGTTAAGCTCAAAAATATATGATGACATTGTCAAAATGTATGCTCATGAAATAAAATCAAGAGACTTGTTTTGAGAATCTGACAATGTATCAATCAGATCAAAATGAAATGGTTAGGGTATCAAAGAATTGGATATTTTTTTTATATGAACGAATATAAACAATTTTGCATTGAAAGCACAAGATTAGAAATGATGACTGATGCTCAACAACATTTGAAAGCAAACGGGAGTATTACCATCGAAAAATTTGTTCATTATGAGACATGGTAATAACAAAATCAAATGAACTACTGAACCGATGTGTGTGAATACTTGACAGTATATAGAAAAGATAATACACGAGTATTCATCTTTAGAAACACACGGTCAGTTAAACATTAAAGCTCAATAATGAAAAACATTTAAAATCACACTTTTTAATTCATGAAATGGTTTGAGAATAGAGAAGTGGTTTGAACATTTTAGAAACCATTTTTCATGCTTGAAAGTTGTTCGTCTTTCAAACAATCAGAGATTTAAGATCAGAAGATATTTACCTTTAAGGCTCCACCTAAAATCATTATAGAATGATTTAGGTCTATTAAGTTCCCCCTGGATATTTACAAAATATCCATGTCTGAACATTAAAAACGGGTCTTGATCTGTCATATGATCAGAAGCCACAGTCTTTACATTAAAATTCAGGTTTTGAACTGTTTTGTTCAAAAGCCATACTCTTTGACTTTGAAGTCCGAGTCCTGAGTTGATTTACTCAGAAGTCTTAATTTTGTACTTTGAAGTATGAGTCCTGATCTATACATGATCAAAAGTCAAACATCTTGTTCCCCCTAAACCTGTGGTACCTGCGAAACAGATTTAACAGATTTTGGTACCCACTGGTATTTGGTTCCTGGTATGTTAGATTTAGGAATCCACTTCTCATTAGACTTATATCTTTTAAATCCAGAATTCTGAGAAGTAATTCTGTAAGATCCGTACCAGTTATGAGCAGTTTCTCTCTGAACAAAGTCGTTCTGTCCAAAGAAAGAACAACAGATTTTCCTTTGAGCAATTCTGATCAAATGATTAGTCGAGTAATATGTATCAGAATTACCAAAAGATTTACCTTTGTGCACACTGTTCTTTTTGGCATTGGTTGTGGATTTGAATGATCTGTCATTCTTTTTCTCTTCATCAGGAGTCTTCACTCGCCAGACCATCTGGTTTTTCTTAGATTTATTTCCAAGAGATTTAACATAGAAGCTCGCTGAACCATCAACAGATTTATCATAAAATAGATTAGATGGTCTGATCTGACATGATTTGACAGTTTGTGGTTTGACACTGTTCTTTTTCAAAACATTTTTCTCATGAATAGAACTTGAAGATGTTTTGAAAGAACAGACTGATTCTGTTGAGTTATCAACAGGTGATTGGCTAATCACATCAGCTGTAATCTTTTCTGATAAATTGACATTTGCAGCTTCCAAGTTTTTTATCTTTTTAGTCAAAATGTTTCTTTCAACATTAAGTGTGTCAAACTTCTGTTTCAAATCAGATTTAGCCATCAGTTCTTTAAGAATATCTGATGATAGAACAGAGATCTTGGACATGAGCTTGGATATTTCAGTTTCAAAATATGAACGTTCTTGCTCAAAATCTTTTTGTATGTTCTTGGATTTATCAGAAATTTCATTGAAGATCCCAACATTTCTCTTTTCAGAAATTTTCTTTTCAAATTCAAAATACTTTTTCTTTTCTTTGAAAATTTGTCTTTCTTTTTCAAGGAAGTCTTGTAAAACTGAGATCTGTTTGGGAAATTCAGTGTTTTTATCGTCAAGAACTTTTCTTTCCTTAGCAAATGTGTCTCTTTCAGTAATTAGAATCTTTTTGAAATCAGACACTTTCTTGGAAAGTTTAATGCATCTAAGCTCAAGATCCTTTTTCTCTTGCAAAGTTTTCTTAGAAAGTTCAGATGACTGTTGAGTTGAAGATGTCTTCATATTTGATTTTTCTTTTTCTGCTTGGAGACTTGTTTGCAGTTCAACATTTTTCTTCTCCAAAACAGATATCTGATCTTCAAAAGCCTTAAACTTCTGTTGAAGCTTGACTGACTCATCTTTCAGCTCAGATGATTTCTTTTCAGTCGTCTTCATTTGGCTTTGATGATTTGCAATCTTTCTGTCTTTCAACTTAATCTCTTTCTCACATGACTGAATAGTCTTTTCTTTTAAATCAATAATTTCCTCTTTCTCTTTTAACTCCTTCTCTTTCTCTCTTATCTCGTACTCTTTTGCACTAATGATACCTGCAGAATTAGATTTAACAGTATTAGTACACTTTATACAGTCAGAAGTTTTATCAAAGTTTGACAAATTAAATTTCAGCTCCTGAATCTGTTTAACAAGCTTTGAATTATGATTTTTCAGATTGCCTCTTTCTGCTACTATTTTCGGTATCTTAGGCATGTACAAGACTGCCATATCTCTAACTGAAAGTACAGTATTTCCTCTCTCGTCTGTCTTTGGCATCTTGAATAGAATATTATCTTAAAAAAATGATCGTCAAAAATCAGAAAATTATGACCACTATCAAAATATGTCCCCCTCCGCAGACTTAGCACGGGGGTATGGGGGCAGCGCCCCTAGAGAAAATTTTTCTGACATATTTTTCTCTAGAAAAAAATGCTTGAATAAAATGATCGTTCCCAAACCAATTCAGAAAAGTTGACTGAAAGTCAAACTTGGATCACCACTTAAAAAAAATTTCAACTCTGAAACTCGCAAATCAATTAAACTCGCTAAGTACTAAAACTCGCTAGTCACTATTCACTGAGAAATGCGCTAGACGTTATGTGCGCGTTTGAAAAACTCGTAGGCCACTGTGTGCGCGTTTCGAGAATTCGCAAGCCTCTTCTAGCATGTTTCGATCAAACTCGCAAGCTTTACCTTGCGCATTTATGAAACTCGCTTGCCTCTGTTAGCGCGTTTTTGACCAAAAATCAAATCCTTTGACTTGCTCGTTTGATGATGAACTCGCAGGCTTTGCGTGCGCGTTCTTCAGACTCTTTGTGTGTTCTTCAATTAATGAACCTTGCGCGTTCTATGGATGAACTTGCGCGTTTTGATAGTTGTTCACAAAAACGATCCAAATCGATTCAATCCTGCATATTAAAACATGAAATTGCACAAATATGATCGATTTATCAATTAGAACATAATTCTACCACAAGATTTTCATTAAAAACAACAAAAAGCAACAAATTGATTCAAGAAACAGTGTTCAAGTCCGTTTTCAAGAAAATTTCAAAATTCAAAAATTTAATCCGATTTAATGTGAATTTTGAGATATGATCAACACAAGAAATGATCCAAAACATAAATCGAATGAAATGATTCCATTTACTTGTACTAAAACCGATTTTTCAACAAAAAAATGATCAAACAGTGACTTTTTCAAGAAACGAGTTCGTAAAAATAAAAAATCTCAAATCTATACAATCTGATTAATCTGATCCTTCTGAATTGATTTGGTTTGCTCTGATACCAATTGAAAATTGTATTCCCAATCACATTCAAGCAATCTCAATCTAAAACAAGATCTAACAATATATATTTCTAGAGAGAGAGTAGAGAGAGAAACAGTCACAAGTATATTGATGTAACAATGATGAACCTTACTTACAACTATTACAAAGCAACATGGTATTTATACCACAAGTCTAAAACTACATGCTTAACACCTAAGTAAACTCATATTTGACTAAACATTGTTTGACTTATCTTGACTTGACTTTTCATTATTAAATTTTGGATTCAATAATACACTAACACTTTTGTAAAACCTGACTTGACAAAAAACTTAGATAAGAAATCATACCAGGCGCGAGAAGCTTGTTTCAGTCCATAAAGTGCTTTGTCGAGAACATATACATGATTCGGTTTCTCTTGATTGACAAAGCCTTTTGGCTGGGAGACGTAGACTTCCTCCTTGAGAATGCCATCCAGAAATGTTGTCTTCACGTCCATTTGAAAGACCGTGAAGTTCTTGTGGGATGCGTAGGCCAAAAACATCTGAATTGCCTCTAAACGCGCCACTGGAGCGTAAGTCTCGTTGTAATCTATTCCTTCCTCTTGCCTATATCCCTTGGCGACAAGTCTTGCTTTATTTCGGATAACAGTACAATCTTCATCTCTCTTGATTTTGAAAACCCATTTCATACCGATAATAGTTTTACCTTGAGGTTTGGGTACGAGTCTCTAGATTTCAAGTGCTTCAAACTGATTCAGCTCTCCTTGCATTGCAGTCACCCAATCTGAATTAGCACGGGCCTCAGATACGCGAGTAGGTTCAATCTTGCTCATAAAGGATTCATGCATACACATATTCATAGAAGCAGACCTAGTTTGCATCGGTTTGGTTGGATCTCCAATGATTTGGCTTATCGGGTGCTCTTTGGTCCATTTGTGTTCTTGAGGGAGTGGATTATATGTAGATAGATCAATATCATTATATATGAATGCACTGATATTTTCGTCAGGATGTTTCATAGGAATGGGGGGTTCAGTTGAAGTAGGAGGTACAACTTGGTCAGTCTGTAGATCTGTCCTTACAGAACACCCTGTTGATTCAGCAAATTCTGTCTCTTCATTATTGGTCTGAACTTCAACTGTCGGAGTAGTTATTTGAACTTGAACTTCTTATTGAATCGGGGAGTCGGATTCAGTAGAAATATCTGAAATGGTTGGATGAGTAGTCATTGAGTCTTCCATCCTGTCAACCACATTAAATTTGGTTACTTCAGATCCAAGAAATTCATCATAAAATAGTTCAAATAATAAATCTAAATATGAAAAGTGATTAGAAGACGTTGATGCCCCATCTGATTTGTTCGCTTGAGACACAGGTTCTGGACTGATTTGCCCAGAAACTAGTACTCCGGTTATCACAGGTTCTGAACGAACGTGCTCAGAAGCCATCTCCTCATCAAATGTAACGTTGACGCTTTCAACAACGGTCTTGGACTTCTTCAAGTATACATGGTATGAAGTAGATGTAGAGGAATAGCCAATAAAGATGCCTTCATTCGCCTTAGTGCTGAACTTGTTCAGACTCTGTCTTACGTTTAGAACATAACACTTACACCCAAATATATGAAAATATTTGATTATCAGTGTTCGGTTGTTAATTAACGAATACGGAGTCTTCTTATATCTGTGGTGTATCATGGAACGATTCTGAGAGTAACACGCAGTCGATACAACTTCGACCCATAGAAATAGAGGTAAGTCAGATTGGCTTAGCATAGTTCGAGCGGCCTCGACTAGCGTACGATTTCGCCTTTCGACCACTCCATTCTATTGAGGTGTGTGAGCAACAGAGTATTGATGTGATATCCCGACCGATTCGAGATATTCTTCGACTGTTTTGTTCTTGAACTCTGTGCCATTGTCAGTTCTGAGAAGCTTGACTGGTTTCTGCAGATTCACCTGGGTCGTCTTCAGAAAATTGATGAGTAATTCGGGCGTCTCATCTTTTGAACGTTGAAATTTGACCCACGTGTATCGTGAATAATCGTCCACGATAACTAATATGTACTTCTTTCCACCTAAGCCTTGCGTTCACATCGGACCACAGAGATTCATATGCAACAACTCTAATGGAGAGCTGGTACTCGGTTTAGGCTTTGGTTTGTGCGGAACTCTCTTCATCTTACCTTTTTCACACACTGCACACAGATGTTCTTTGACATACTTTAGCTCAGGAAGTCCGTTCACTAACTTTCCACTGACCAATTTATTGATGTACCGAAAATTGAGGTGAGAGAGTCGTCGATGCCATAACTAGCTTTGTTGCATCGAGGCTGTTGAGAGTAGACATACATGCTTATTAGTCTGGACGTTTGACAAATTTATTGTGTAGAGGTTGGACTTTCGACTGGCGACCAAGAGTTCCTTGCCTTCTTTAGTGCGAACAGAACAGCTCTTGGCCTTGAAATTTACCTCTAAGCCTTTGTCACAGAACTGGCCAATACTGAAAAGGTTGTGTCCTAATCGTTCAACATAGCTCACCTTCTTAATGGTGACTTTGTCGTGTACCATATAACCATACCCCAGAATTGGTGAAAACTGATCTTTACCAAATCGAATTGTTCCACAGTATTTCTCTGTATAGTTGGTCAACATACCTTTCTGCCCAGTCATATGCTTGGAACACCCGCTATCCAAGTACCACATATGACGGGTCTACACAAGAGAAATTACGAAACAAGAGGTTTAGGTACCCACTTATAAATGGGACCTAAGGTGTTAGTACATGATTTTGGAACCCATTGAAATTTGGGTCCGCTTTTCTTTTGAGAACCAAATGAAGAATTAGAATTATACGAGTGTACATGATATGTGCCAAACCAAGAATCTGAATCTTTACGAGAAACAAAATCATGTCTATCATAATTTGAAAACTTTCTAGTAGACAGACGTAACTGGAATAATTGTTGCATAGTATATTTCTTAGTATATTTCTTGCTAGAGA
The DNA here is from genome assembly GCA_954870635.1 of Arctium minus. NCBI lineage: Eukaryota > Viridiplantae > Streptophyta > Magnoliopsida > Asterales > Asteraceae > Arctium > Arctium minus. Next base: position 74,240,172 of record OX941086.1, read on the forward strand.
CAACAAGATTAGGTTTATAAATAGCAACATTCACAATCAAAACATCTTTACTAGTAGTAGTCTTATTACAATCAACACTTGAAAAAGATTTAGCAGTCTCGTCAATCTTCTGTTTTGGTTGCCACTTAGATTTAACTCCAAACTTTTTCTTGCTCATATCTGAAACATTTGAAACTTTTGAGTTAGAATTGTGAGTATCAAATGAATGCTTCTTCTTTGGCTTATTCATAACAAAAGACGAATGATTAGGAAGTTTGACACTAAAATCAAATTGATCAATACAATCATCTAAAACACCATCAGAGTTTAGAAAATCAAACCCTCCATTAGTTAGACCAAACATATCATCATATTTTGAAGCCTTAGTTGATTTAGAAAGAACAGTTTTCTTAAGCACAGTTGAAAACACTTTTTGTTCAACATCAATCAAAAGTCTTTCATCTGCTAAAGATTTCTCAAGTTCAGAAATTTTACTTTCCAAAATGAGAGGAGGGACGTAAATTTTACCTTCAACAGGCTTAGCCTCCATTTCTTTTACAGAATAACTCTCAAAAAAATCATTTGAAATAGAATTTGATTGAACAGAACTATAACTATGATTCAACTTCCTATAACAAAATGGAAGTTGAAATTTGGATATGTTCTTTCGTTTTTCTGTTTCCTTGGCTTCATCCTCTTTAGACAGTTCAGTCCAGAAAAATTTAAGGTCAGGGTATCGTTGAGAAAGTCTTAAGAATGTAAAATCATAAAGAGCTGGCACTTCAGATATACCCTTTTTAAGGTAGTGAGGATTCTCATAACCAAGTCCCCAACTCTCTTTATTCTCTTTGGGTTTGTTTAGATGAATGGTTCGTTCAATTTGACCCAATGAGTATATCTTCCTTTCCAAAGCTTTTAATTTTGCGAGTAAAGATTTGTTTTCTTCGGAACGCAAAGAATACATTCTCGTAAGCTCTTTGAAATCAAACTCACACATTCTTAATTTAGAATTTGTTTCAACAATCTCTTTAACAATTACGGTCTTTTCTTTTGCGCTGGTGTCAATGTTTTTATGTAAAGTCTCAATCAATACTTTCTTATCAGCAATATCCTCGCTAAGTTTCTGTATTGATTGGTTTTTGTCATTAATAACACCCTTTTCACGTTTAAGTTTAGACTCTAATTCTTGGAGTTTTTTCATCATGGCGTGCATTTGATTTAAGAAATCTGATTTAGTTAAATCACATACCTCTTCATTATCCTCTTCATCGGAATCAGCTTCAGCTTCAACTTCTATTTCCAGCTTGCCCATAAAGCATAGGTGTCCTGTCTTGTCCTTCTCTTCATTTTCATCTTCTTGGTCTGAATGATCTAGCCATAACTCATCTTCTTGTAGTAGTCGGAGTTCCGGACTTTGGGTCTTCGGCAGTCTTTGGCAAAGTTTCCAAGTCTGCCACAGTTGTAGCATTTTGGAGGTTATTGCTGATTAGTCTCTTTAGCTTTATACCTTTTCTCTTCTGGCTTCCTTTCCTTTAACCTCTTTCCTTCATATCTATCCTTGTGAACATAGTTACTAGGACCAGATGAATACCTCTGACTGTTCGAGCGAGGCTTTTTGTAGAACTTCTTTTGAAAATCCTTGGTCAACATAAGCATAGTCTGCTTTAGTTTTTCACAGTCGTCAGAGTCAGAGTTTGCTTCACTTTCAACCTCTTCTGATTCAGACACAATCATCATCTTCTTCTTCTTCTTCACAACAAGAGCAATTGAATCAGCAACTATCTTCTCAGACTGTCTCTTTTCATCCATGATCCCATCCACCTCTTCCTCATTCCGCTTGAGGGTTTCATATACCTCGTGAAGTGTAATATCGTTCAGATCTTTTATTTGCTTCATCTGCCTTGTAAAACTTTTCCATTCAGGCTGAAGGATGTTAAAGAATTTCACATTCAGTTATATTTGTGATTTATTGACCTTGTTCTTGCTTAACTCATTCAGCAAGGTCACAAATGTGTCATATGTTTCTTCTAGAGATTCTCCAACTCTGCCTTTGAACCCCTCATAGTTGATAAGGCAGTTGGATATCTTTGTTGGGAACTGAAGAATTCATCAAGTATGGTTAATGCTGCTGGTTCAAAGTTACTACTGCTAGAAGACTTAAAGGTTAATACTGCTGAGTGTTACTACTGCTAGTAGAATTAATACTGCTAGTCAAAGTTAGTGCTGCTTGAATAAAGTTAGTAATGCTTAGCTAGTTAGTACTGCTAGTGGTTAGTACTGCTTAGTAGTTAATGCTGCTAAGACCAAGTTAATGCTGCTTGAAGAGATCAATGCTGCTGAGCATGGTTAGTACTGCTAGTAGTTAATACTGCTCAGAGTATTAATGCTGCTGAAGATTAATACTGCTTACATGATAAAGATTCGCATGAAAGAATAACAGCTAGATAATCTGAAGATATACATGGAAGCTTAGAGATATACATGGAAGATATACTGAAGATATTTTTATTTCTTGTAATTATCTTTGTATTCAGTATATGTATAGATTTGATAGAATAAATTAAAAATTCAATTCTAAGTTTTAGTTCTAGAGAGAAAATCAACCTCAAGGCATAGATCCTAATTCTAGCGAAGTAGAATTCGTCTTGGTGAGTCTGTTCATCAATATTGAGGTTGAGTGTGTAATCTTGTAACTTCAAAGCATTCAATACAAGTTTACAGTTTGTTCTTTATATTTACTGTGTTGATTTACTATTTCATTGAATATCAAAGTGTTATTCCGCAAACTTCTTTGATATTGTTTCTGAGAATTATTTCTTGTTAAGAATTCGATCCTGACAAGTGGTATCAGAGCCAAACTCTCTCAGAAACATCTATTCATCATGGAAAATCTTACAGAATCAAGCAGTACTTTGGTCTCTAAGGTTCCAATGCTCAAACCCAGTGAGTTTGACATGTGGAAGATCAGAATCAGACAATATATTCTTCTCACTGACTACTCAATGTGGGATATCATTGAGAATGGTCCTTCTGAAGCTGGAAGGATAGGAGCAGATGGGAAAAGACCTCCACCAAAGACAGATGGTGAGAGGAAGATCAGAAAGACAGAGATGAAGGCCTTGAGCACTCTGCTCTTGGCCATCCCCAATGAATATCAGCATCAATTTTGCAACTGCACTGATGCTCAGATTCTCTGGAATGCTCTAGAGAAAAGATTTGCTGGAACTAAAAGCATCAAAAGAAATCAAAGAGATGTTCTAAAGCAGCAGTATGAGAACTTCACTTCCTCAAAGAATGAGTCTATGACTCAAACTTTTGATAGGTTCAACAAACTCATAGGTGAACTGGCTACTGTAGGAGTAAAGATGGAACAAGATGATATCAGCAGAAAGTTCCTCAGATCTCTTGGGGATGAATGGACTATGTACACTGTCTCATATAGACAGAGTGATAATCTGGAAGAGAAAGAACTTGATGATCTATACAATGATCTATGAGTTTTTGAAACTGAGGTAGAAACCAAGAAGAAGCCCTCTGGTTATATCCACAATGCTGCACTTCTCTCAGCATCCACTGATACTACTGCCAACCCTGAAGCAGTTAGTACTGCCAGTGGAGTAAGTTCAGAAAAAGGCACTGAAACTATCTTTGAAGCCTTTTTGTCCAGTCATAGCAGCAATTCTTTGATTAATGATGATCTGGATAAAATTCACCCTGATGACCTGGAGGAGATGGATATTAAATGGCAGATGGCCATGTTATCAATGAGGGTGAAGAAGTTCATTAAAAGAACAGGAAGGAATAACTTCTCTCAAAGAAGAGAAGATGGAGCTGGTTTTGACAAGACCAAGGTGAAATGTTATAAGTGTCACATGAAAGGACACTTTGCTAGAGAATGCAGGAGTGCTGTTCCAAACAACAACCACCAACAAGCTCAGAATGAAGGCTACAATCAAAACAAGAATCCTGCTCAAGCCCTTGTTTCTCAACAAGGAATGGGATTTGACTGGAGTGATCAAGCAGAGGAAGCCATTCAGAATCAAGCTCTTATGGCAGAAGTGTCTGATCTTCCCTCTGAGGTAACTTCTAATCTTTGCACTAAATCTTGCATAGAAACTGTCAAAAGATACAGGGGTCACAATCAAAGTATGTGTGATGACCTTAAAAGATTAGAAAAGGACAGAAGAGATTATGTGTTAATAGTAGAGAGATTTGAAGAACAAATCAAAGGCTTTCAAGCTAATGAACTGCAACACTCTTATGACACAAACTATTGGAAGTGGGAAAAGAATGAGCTAGAGACCAAACTGTCTAAATCCTTAGAAGAGAGTGATAGGATGAAAGAGGAACTGTCTAAAGTTAAACTTGACATAGAAAAGTTTTCATATGCTTCAAAAGCAATGGATTCTCTTCTAAAGGCTCAGATTCATGACAAGATGAAGCCTGGTATTGGATACAACAATACACCTCCTCCTTACAACAACAATTATATCTCTCCTACTTCAGACTTGTTAGAAACCAAGGAGAAAAAGGACATATCTGAGAAAGCCTTTAAGATAGATCCCTTGGATGAAGTAGTAATTAAGGATTTAACTGAGAAAGAAGCCAGTGAGTATAGGGATAATGATGTGAGTAAAGAGATCCCATTAGAAAACAACATTATCACCAATGAGGGATGTGGGAAAATCTGGGTCAAGTCCAAGGAGATAGAGAAAACAAAAGTAAAGGATAACAAGGTCCATTACAAACAAACCACAGTTGTGAATCATGGATCTTGTAAACAGTGTGCTTGCAATACAACTAAGAGCCTAAATTATGGTATAAAAAGAGGTAATCAAAGAAACTGGAATAATCAATGGGCTCAGAAACAAGGAGTTGATCTGAATAAAATCAATAGACCAAAACCTTGTTTCATATGTGGCAAGTTGAATCATTTGGCTAAGTATTGTTACTTTAACCCTATTAACCAACAGATGAACTTTCAAAGATTTGTGCAAAAACCTGTTGGTTATAGAAAGGCTGGAAAGAAACATGTGATGAAGAAATCTGTTGAAAGTAAAGGCCCTTTAACAAATAAGGTTTTAAAAGAAAGTATTTTACTATAGGTACCTAGAAGTACTAACAGTGTTAGTACTGCTAACAATATTAGTGCTGCTAACACAGTTACTACTGCTAACAGTGTTAGTACTGCTAACAATATTAGTGCTGCTAACACAGTTACTACTGCTAACAGTGTTAGTACTGCTGAAAATATTAATGCTGCTAAAACAGTTACTTCTTCTAATAAGGTTAGTACTGCTAAGCATGCAAGTACTGCTAAGGCAGTTAGTACTTCTAAAATCAGTATTGCTTCTAGCAAAAATGTTTCCAAGCCTATTATTGTAACAAAATACTCCAAGCATGAGGAATCAAAGTTTAAAAATCTTGTCAAGAAAGAATGCAAGTATTTTGATGAGAAAGGGGTACCCAAGACCACTTTGGCTTGGGTTCCTTATTCAAACTAACTGATTTATCTAATGTGCAGGGCAATCAACAGCTTAAGGGAAAGAGCATTTGGCATGTTGATAGTGGTTGCTCTAGGCACATGACAGGTAACATGTCATGCCTTCAGGATTTCAAGCATATCAATGGAGGACATGTTGCTTTTGGAAATGATCTTACTGGTGGTAAAATAAGTGGCAAAGGTAATGTCACAAAAGGTAAGATGACATTTGAGGATGTCTACTATGTTGATCAATTGAAGTACAACCTGTTAAGTGTATCACAGGTTTGTGACAAACAACATAGTATATTATTTACAAATACTGAGTGTATAATCCTTGCTCCAGGGTTCAAGGTAGTTGATGAAAGCATGATACTACTTAGAACTCCAAGAAAGGACAATGTTTACTGTCTAGATATGGACAATGTTGATAGTGATTCATCTCTAAATTGTCTTGTTTCAAAAGTTTCTGTAGATGAATCCTCTCAATGGCACAGAAGGATGTGTCACATGAATTTCAAGACTATGAACAAACTTGTTAAAAACAACCTTGTAAGAGGTTTACCTTCAAAAGTCTTTTCATGTGATGATCATTGTGTTGCTTGTCTTAAAGGCAAACAGCACAAAACTTCTCATAAGACCAAAGAGTTAAATTCTATTTCTTCTTGTCTCCAGTTACTGCATATGGATCTGTTTGGTCCTACAAATGTTATGAGTATAGGCAAGAAATCTTACTGCTTGGTTATTGTTGATGATTACTCCAGATTTACCTGGGTATATTTTCTCAGGACTAAGGATGAGACAAGTGGACTGATCAAATCCTTTATCCTAAGAATTGAAAACCAAACTAATCAAAGAGTAAAAGTCATTAGATCAGATAATGGATCTGAGTTTAAAAATCATGATCTAAACACCTTTTGTGAAGAGAAAGGTATTGAGAGGCAATATAGTGCTACTAGGACTCCTCAACAGAATGGAGTTGCTGAAAGGAGAAATAGGACACTAATAGAGGCTGCTAGATCTCTGTTGGCTGATTCAAAATTGCCAATTACCTTCTGGGCTGAAGCAGTTAATACTGCATGCTATGTCCAAAACAGAGTTCTAGTAGTTAAGCCAAAGAACAAGACACCATATGAGCTTTTAAATAAAAGAAAACCTTTCATTGGGTTCTTCAAACCTTTTGGGTGTCCTTGTACAATTATCAATACCAAATCTCACTTAGGTAAGTTTGATAGCAAAGCAAATGATGGATTTCTTGTTGGATATTCATCTCAGAGTAAGGCCTACAGAGTTTTCAACTCATTTTGTAGAATAATTGAAGAAAGTGACAATGTCAAATGCAATGAGAACACACCAAATCCTGTTGGGTCTGGACCTTAGTGGCTATTTGACATTGATTCACTAACTAACTCTTTTGGTTTCAGTAATGAGTATGCAGGTTCAGGAAGTGAAGGATCAGGGATCACACAAGTTCAAGAAAGTATATCTAAATCTGTGATATTTCCCATACCCACAGTGAATCCTGTTGAAGACTGTGAAAAGGAATCATCTACTGGACCAAGTCAGAGTGAAGAAGAAACTAGAGATGAGGAGACTCAAGAAAATAAAGAATCAGAAGTGGCATCTGAAAACACTTCAGTTGAGTTGCATGACTCTAATCTAGAGGCTGGACTGAATGAAGAACCTAGTCATAACACCAGAGTTCAAAAGAATCATCCTCCACAACTGGTAATAGGAGATATCTCTTCTCCTATGATGACTAGACATCAAAGCAGGCTTCGAGAAATGCAAGATCAACAACATACAGTGCTTTCTTGTTTTCTATCCCAGCTTGAGCCTAAAAAGGCACATGATGCTATGAAAGAATCTAGCTGGATAGAAGCAATGCAAGAAGAACTGTTACAGTTCAAGCTACAAGATGTATGGGATCTAGTAGACCTTCCTAAAGGTCACAGAGCAATTGGCACAAAGTGGATTTTCAGAAACAAGAGAGATGAAAGAGGTATTGTCATAAGAAACAAAGCAAGGATGGTGGCTCAAGGATATACTCAAGAAGAGGGTATAGATTATGAAGAAGTTTTTGCACCTGTGGCTAGGATAGAAGCAGTCAGACTATTCCTAGCCTATGCTTCTTACATGAACTTCAAAGTATATCAAATGGATGTAAAAAGTGCTTTTCTCTATGGCTCAATTGAAGAAGAGGTATATGTCTGTCAACCACCAGGGTTTGAAAACCCAAGCTATCCAGACAGGGTATACAAATTGAAGAAAGCACTTTATGGACTACATCAAGCTCCAAGAGCATGGTATGACACTCTGTCATCCTATCTCATGGAAAATGACTTTGAAAGAGGAGTCATTGATAAGACTCTATTTATCAAAAGAAAGAAGAAGGATATCTTGTTGGTCCAAATCTATGTTGATGACATTATATTTGGATCTACAAGAGACAACATGTGCAAGGAGTTTGAGGATCTAATGCATCAAAGGTTCAAAATGAGTTCCATGGGGGAACTTACTTTCTTCCTTGGACTCCAAGTTCAACAGAAGTCAGATGGCATCTTCATCTGTCAATCCAAGTATGTGCAGGACATTCTAACCAAGTTTGGTTTCTCAGAGTCAAAACCTGCCAGCACACCTATGGAAACACACAAGCAGATAACAGCAGATCTTGAGGGGGAGGATATGGATGTGCATCATTCTAGATCCATGATTGGCTCTCTCATGTATCTCACAGCATCAAGGCCAGATATAATGTTTCCAGTCTGTGTGTGTGCAAGATTCCAAGTTAGGCCAAAGCAATCTCACTATCAAGCTGTTAAGAGGATATTCAGATATCTCAAAGGGCAACCCAGATTGGTATCCTCATGACTCATCCTTTGACCTACTTGCATACTCAGATAGTGATCTAGGTGGAGCAAACTTGGACAAAAAATCTACTTCTGGAGGATGTCAGTTTTTGGGTGCAAGACTAGTCTCATGGCAGTGCAAGAAACAAACCACAGTATCCACATCTACAACAGAGGCAGAGTACATAGCAGCTGCAAGTTGCTGTTCTCAAGTCTTATGGATTCAGAATCAAATGTTGGATTATGGGGTAACTTTTCTACACACTCCAATTTTTATTGACAACAGCAGTGCTATTAGCATTGTGAATAATCCAGTCAAGCACTCAAAGACAAAGCACATTGAGATCAGGAATCACTTCATAAGAGACTGTAATGAAAAGAAACTTATTCAAGTTGTAAAAGTTCACACTGATAATCAGTTTGCTGATCTATTCACTAAAGCTTTTGATGTGGGTAGATTCACTTTCTTGGTAACAAGTGTGGGAATGATCAACTCTGAATAATCCCCTTCTCAAAAAGTGGTTCTATACCTGTATATTATTTATTCTTGGTGTTACTAATCTTCTTTTTCATGATATGCATAGCAGTACTCAGTGTTTAGCAAGTTTAAAGGAGTAAGTTCGTTAATACTGCTAGTTAGTTAATACTGCTAGTCGTTAATACTGCTTTCAGTTAATACTGCTAGTGGTTAATACTGCTAGTTAGTTAATACTGCTAGTAGTTAATACTGCTAGATAGTTAATACTGCTAGTGGTTAATACTGCTCTCAGTTAATACTGCTAGTTAGTTAATACTGCTAGTAGTTAATACTTCTAGTTAGTTAATACTGCTAGTCGTTAATACTGCTTTCAGTTAATACTGCTAGTGGTTAATACTGCTCTCAGTTAATACTGCTAGTTAGTTAATACTACTAGTAGTTAATACTGCTAGATAGTTAATACTGCTCTAGGTTAATACTGCTTATGTTCCGAATACTATAAATACTCTTTGCCCGCCTAAAAGTTCATAACGACTCTTTGCATACTGTTCTCTTGCACACTAAACCCTTTCTCTCTCAAAGTTCGAAGCTTTCAGGCACGTTGTTTACTAAGATGAATGGCATCCATTGCATTCATCGACGAGCACAATGAGATCGCGATGCTACAAAAGCCAAAGCAAGCTGCAGGATTTCATCAGATTGTGGATTTCCTCAAGTCAAGCCATATTGCTCATGCTCTTACTGTATCTCCTACAATCTATATCGAGCATCAAAGGCAGTTCTGGGCTAATGCCACCATTGTTGCTGAGAATGGTGTGCAAATGATCAAGACAAGAATATGTGAACAATCACTAACAGTTACTGAAGAGGTTATTCGCATCAGTCTACGTCTAGACGATGCCTCTGGTATAACTTCTGTCCCAAACGATGAATTGTTCTCTAATCTTACAAGAATGGGTATGGAGGCCCATTGGGTGTATTCAAATTCTCAAAAGCCAAATTTTCACCCCAATGGCGTTTCTTTGTCCATACTCTTATGCACTGTATCTCCAAAAAGACTACTGGATGGAGTGAGTTCAGCAGCACCATTGCTTATGCTTTGGTGTGCTTGGCCACTGCCAGAAAGTATAACTTTTCTAAAATGATTTTCAGTGATCTTGTCTCAAACATGGGAAACAAAAAGAGCTTCTTTATGTACCCCAGGTTTGTCCAAGAAGTTATTACACATGAATTGACGGATATACCTCAACCTGTTGGGGTATATGTACCTAAACCCCCCAAAGGCAAGGTTTTCTCAAATATGAGAAGATCTGCTGGGGACTCGGAAGGAGTTGACACCCCATTGTTCTCTACAATGATGGTGGTGTCCCAAACTAATGAAGGTATGGTAGCAGGGTCAAGGCCCCCATTAGACCAACCCACTGCTAGCCAATCCCAACCTTCCCTCTATAAATCAATTCCTCAGTCTCTTCTTGACAAACCAACTTCACCAATCACCCAAAGTTATCAAAGAAAACAGGTAAAGAAGGCTCCTTCCCTTCTTATACCATCACCCACTCAGCCTTTAAGCCCTCTATTGGAGCATTCTCCAGTAGAGAATATCCAGAGGGAATCCACAAGGGTGTCTCACAACCCAAAGGAGGTGCTCTCTAAGGAGGAGGTAGAGCATATGGGTACTGAGGCTGCCACTACTTCTGCTAGCACAGAGAAGGACAATGGCAACATCAATAAGACCTCCCCCATGGAAACTTTGAATGATCAATCATTCAAAGGTCCCAGGTGCCAAGAAACCACGGGGGTGGACAGTGCTTCTGCTAGGCAGAAGACTTCCACTAATAAAAGATCCCATGATCCTTCAAAAGAGGGTAACACTTCTGGAGAGGGTGAGGACAGATATACTTACTATGAATTGATGGAAACATTGGGGAACATCAATCAAGATGTTCTCAAACAAGGCAAAGAAATTGAAGAAATAAAGCTGGTCATTCTGTCACAACAAGTACAGATTGCTAAGCTGAAGAAGATGGTGATCAGTCTGGTACAGAGGCAGAAGAGAAAGCAATTCCAACTAAGGAGAAGGAAATCTGAGAATGATGCTCCCAAAAAGGGGGAGATCAACATGGAATAAGCCACAAGAGAGGGGGAGCTTGATGGAGATAAATTTGATGTTGAGGGGGAGCAGGAAGCAGAAACAGAAAGAGATTTAGTGCCAATAGAAACACAAGAAGTAGCAGAAACGGTTACTACTGCTGACATAAATAAAGCAGCAGAAACAGTGAAAGAAGTATTAACAGATCTTGAGATTGCAGAAACCTTACTTAAAGCCAAGAATGATACTTCCAAGGTTACTTCAAAGACCAAAGGAGTAATCATCAAAGATCAAGGTGAAGTGATCAAGAAAGATAATAGCAAGAAGGCAATGAACAAAGACAAAGGAAAAGCAAAAATGGTGGAATCTGATCAACCAGTCAAGAAGCAAAGGTTGGTTGAATCAGATGAAGCCTTAGCCAGGAAGATGCAAGAGGATATTGAAAAGGAAGAAAGAGTTCAGGTGGAAAAGGACAGGGAGATGGCAAAGGCTCTAGCTGCTGAACTGAATGAAGCCTATCAACAAAGTCTGGCAACTGAAATTGCACAGAAGAAAGCTGAAATTCTGAAGAAATCAGTGGTAGTAAAAGCAGCTACAAAGAAGAGAAAACCCTCAAAGACATTCCTAGGTACCCAAGAGAGAAACAAGATGATTATATTTCTCAAAGGTGCTGTAGGAGTCAAAAAGGAGATGTTCTCCAAAATGTCTTTTGAGAAGATTAAAGAGCTGTATGATTCAGAGATGTTAAAGCTGCAGGGGAATGAAACTGCAAGGGTGGAGATGGAGAAGAGGATGAAAGAAAGTAATGATCTTCTGATACAAAAGCCCTTTCCAGATGAGCAGGAAACACCATCAAAGAAAGAAGCTACTCTGGGAGAAAGTCTAAGGACTTTAAAGAGAACCAAGATGATGGCAAGGAGAAAGTCAATCAAGAAGCCTAGAATAGCTGAAGAAGAGGCTGATAAGGTGGTTGAAGAAGAAGGGGTACCTGAGTCATCTGAAAAGAAAGAATCTTTAAGTACTGATGATTTAAAGATGTACATGGTAGTGATGGACAAAGTTCCTGAACTAATTTCAGCAGAACCTGTTGGTATAAAGCCTCCTGAAGTTATTCACTGGGATACATTGACATTGGATGGAAAGGAGTACATTAGACTCAAGAGGAAGGATGATAAATATGAGGTATTCAACACTTGGGTCAAGATTGTCAGAACATGCTCTAGGTCAGATATTGAAGAAATGTTTGAGATAGGAATAAAGTTGTATGCAGATATACTGAAGGCTTCAGGGATTTCACTTACAAAACTGGTGATGTAGTATCTGTATATGATGTTCAAGCCTGATGAAGTAGAGCATGTGATCAAGAATGTGTTCAAATCAGTCAACAAGTGGACTCTATATGAAACTAGTGGAGTATATGCAGTGACTTTGGATTTAAATCACACTGAATACTTTCTAGTGGATAGAGTATACAACCATAGCAGATTAAAGCTTCATGCCATACTGAAGAAGAAGCTAGTGTGTGTTCCAGATTCAGAAATGGCTAAATACTTGATTCAAAGAACAATTAATCAGAGTTTGGGATTGGATGCAAACACTGGAATTTAGGCCATGATAGAGTTTTGGGAGCATCTTGAAGAAAATTTGAAGAACTTGACTTCTTTTCCTAAAACTCAAGTTAGGGGGAGATTGTTGGGAACTGAAGAATTCATCAAGTATGGTTAATGCTGCTGGTTCAAAGTTACTACTGCTAGAAGACTTAAAGGTTAATACTGCTGAGTGTTACTACTGCTAGTAGAATTAATACTGCTAGTCAAAGTTCGTGCTGCTTGAATAAAGTTAGTACTGCTTAGCTAGTTAGTACTGCTAGTGGTTAGTACTGCTTAGTAGTTAATGCTGCTAAGACCAAGTTAATGCTGCTTGAAGAGATTAATGCAATTGAGCATGGTTAGTACTGCTAGTAGTTAATACTGCTCAGAGTATTAATGCTGCTGAAGATTAATACTGCTTATATGATGAAGATTCGCATGAAAGAATAACAGCTAGATAATCTGAAGATATACATGGAAGCTTAGAGATATACATGGAAGATATACTGAAGATATTTTTATTTCTTGTAATTATCTTTGTATTCAGTATATGTATAGATTTGATAGAATAAATTAAAAATTCAATTCTAAGTTTTAGTTCTAGAGAGAAAATCAACCTCAAGGCATAGATCCTAATTCTAGAGAAGTAGAATTCGTATTGGTGAGCCTGTTCATCAATATTGAGGTTGAATGTGTAATCTTGTAACTTCAAAGCATTCAATACAAGTTTACAGTTTGTTCTTTATATTTACTGTGTTAATTTACTATTTCATTGAATATCAAAGTGTTATTCCGCAAACTTCTTTGATATTGTTTCTGAGAATTATTTCTTGTTAAGAATTCGATCCTGACAATCTTGAGCTGGTTTCCAACTTTTAAACTAAGCATCATTTTCTCCAGTTGATCCCACATCTGTTTGCATGTAGCTTTGTAGTTGTCAATCTTCACATATATTTCATTAGTAATGCCTTGAAGAATGAAAGACTTTGCTAATCTATCATTTCTTGCTGTCTTTAGGTCTTCAACATCAAGTTCATCAAACTTAAGTTGATATGGTATCTCTTCAGTCCCAACCGTATGAGTCTTCATAACAGGTGGCAAAACTCCTTCGTCTATAGATTTCCTGAAAAAATCATCCAAATCATGTATTTCTATGAAGTCCATGAACGGATATTTCCACTACTCATACTCTCCACTGAAGAGTACTGGTGGCTTTGTGTTAGTTCTGATAGCTAGAGCTTCTCTTGATGTCATCCTTTCAGAAAGACTAAGTCAGGAACTGGCGCAAAAAGCACAGTTTGCGCTAAGCGAGGCTGGCGAAAAATACTTAGGTTGTAGCGCAAAACTCAGTTTGCGCTAAAAGAAGCTGGCGCGAAAGTCACTTTGCGCTACAAGGAGCTAGCACAAATACAGACTTTTCGTGAAGAGGAGTTGGCGAAAAAACCAGAATTTCTCCAAGTCTGGAAGAAGATATAGTTTTGCGCGATGTACTTTGACACTCTTGAGGAGTTTTGCTCTAGAAAAAGGTGGCGCAAAAGGGTTTCGCATGAGAGGCGTGTCGCGCGAAATGAGGTTTGTGCGAGTAGTTGGTCGCGCGAAATGGAACTTTGCCCGAAGAGTTGATGGAACGAAATGGATGTTTGCGCTAGGAGGCAATGGCGCCAAACACACTTTGCTCTATTTACTAAGTAGCTTATGAACTGGCGCAAAACTTCAATTATCGCGAGTTCATCCCTATAGCTTCGAAAAATGATTGATTCACAAATAAACGAATCTAGACTTTGATTAGCAGTCCCAAGTTTTGACAAATAGACCACTAACACTTCTAGAACAGATTACAAGCATTTGATTTAAAAAACAAACACTTTTTGAAAATTTGATCGATGGAAAAGTGACGCTGAACTCGTGAACTGTTAGACACCAAAATCACAAAATGGGAATCGATTAAAGTGTTGCACTGAAATTAAACTATACCCAATCGATCTAGAACACTTTTTGAAAACAACCTGATCGATTTCAACACCAATAAAACACTAACACTCAAAAATGAATTTGTTTTATATTGAAGAACACAGTGTCGAGTTCTAGTTTTTGATTTGAATCTGGCAAAAACCGCATTAAGAACATGTTATGGCCATTACGAGTTTCTTGTGGTGCCATTCGGTTTAACAAATGCACCGACGGTGTTCATGGACTTGATGAATTGAGTGTATCGACCGTTCCTCGATCAGTCTGTAATCGTGTTCATCGACGATATACTCGTCTATTTCGAGGATGAGGCGCATCATGGGCAACTTCTCCGGGAAGTTTTGAGGCAGGAGTAATTGTTTGCGAAATTCTCTAAATGCGACTTCTGGGTTGAAGAAGTCCAATTTTTGGGTCATGTAGTCAACTACGATGGAGTGAAGGTAGACCCATCCAAAATCGAGGCGATGATGAATTGGGAACCACCCAAAAGCCTGTCTGAGATTGAAGCTTCCTGGGTCTAGCAGGTTACTACTGGAGGTTCATTCAGGACTTCTCAAAGATTGCTTCATCCTTCACGGCCTTAACCTGCAAGAATGTCAAGTTCCTGTGGGGGGAAGCTGAAGAGAAAGCTTTCCAGACACTTCAGAAGAAGTTATGCGAAGCCCTGATCCTTTCTTTGCCCAAAGGATCTGAAGATTTCGTGGTCTACAGTGATGCATCTAAGATTGGTCTAGATTGTGTGTTGATGCAACGGGGCAAGGTAATATCCTTTGTGTCAAGTTAACTCAAGGAGCATGAAAATAATTATCCAAACTATGACATTGAATTGGTGACCGTGGTGGTCGCCTTAAAGCTATGGCGACACTACTTATACGACACCAAAATGCACTTTGTTCATAGATCACAAAAGCTTGAAGTATGTATTCGATCAGAAAGAATTGAATATGAGGCAAAGGCGTTGGTTAGAACTACTAAAAGTTTATGATTGTGAATTACTATACCATCCGGGAAAGGAGAATGTAGTAGCGGACGCTTTGAGCCGGAAGGAGTATAGTGACGGTATTCGAGGAGCCCTTGCAAGGATAGACGTTTTGTCCAATTTAATTCACCAAATAAAGTTATCTCAAGTAGAGGCCTTGAGCGAGGAGAATCTCAAGAGCGAGGTGATGGTCAAGCAATAATTGCTATTAACCGAAGATGGTCGAGGGCTGAAATTATACTAAGGCCGTATTTGGGTACCTAAGATCGGAGGCAACCGAGATGTACAGATACCTGAAACTGACATATTGGTGGTTCGTCATGAAGTTAGATGTGGCAAGCTATGTGGAAAAGTGTGTGACGTGCTTGCAAGTGAAAGCACAACACCAACGACCCTACGAAAGTCTTCAATCCATGGAGATTCCAGAGTGGAAATGGGAGCATATCACGATGGACTTCGTGACAAAATTTCCAAAGACACTTAGAGGGCACGTACCATTTTGGGTAATAGTCGAACGATTGACGAAGAGTTCTCATTTTCTAGCAATGAGAGAAACGTTACCCATGGATAAACTTGCGAAGTTGTACATCGATGAAGTCGTCTCGAGTCATGGAGTACCGTTGTCAATTGTATCCAACAGAGGCAGGTGAGAAGTAGTTCGCTGGACCCGAAATCGTTCAAGAAACCGCGGATAAGGTCAAGAGTATCAGAGAACGCTTGAAGGTGGCACAAGACCGACAAAAGAGTTATGAGGATAAGAAGAGACGACCAGTGGAATTCCAAGTGGGTGATTATGTGATGCTCAAAGTATCGCCTTGGAAAAGAATCATTCGATTTGGAAAGAGGGCAAAGTTGACCCCTCAAATTCCTTGGGCCATTCTCTATAACCAAATGAGTTGGGCTCCAAGCTTACCAATTGGAGCTTCCACCCAAAATGAACGTGATCCATGACACATTTCATGTATGTTATCTCCAGAAATGCTTGGCCGATGAGGAAAGTGTCATTCCCCTTTCGGAAATAAGAGTGGATGAGGGTAACCGATGTATTGAGAAACTCAATGCCATTTTAGAAAATAAATCAAAGAAACTTCATCACAAGGATATTACGATGGTCATGGTTCAATGAAAGCATCACCGAGGAACAAATGTGACTTAGGAGGCGGAGGAGGACATGAAAAGAAGATACCCTCACCTTTTTGCGTGAGCATAGATTTCGAGGACGAAGTCCTTTCCCAGTTGGGGAGGATTGTAACACCTGGAATTTTCGAAGTAGGTTTCCATGCCCTTTTTAATCTTTTATTCGCCTTTCGTTGATCTTTCGGTTAGGATACGTTACGGTTTCGAGCCCCAAATCAAAACCTTGCAAGAAATTTGAGTTTTGAGCAAGTTTGGGCTCGGTACCGTTTGGGTGAGAGTGACTTGCGATAGTGACATGTGTCACTATCATTTATCATAATCTCCGAGTGAGCCACAACTCCCAGTACGTTTCCGGCGAGTGTGCCTATTGATAGTGACAGTGTCACTATGGCTGGCAATCTTGCGGTCGGGGTCTTGGTGACTTAAAAACGGGATTTTGATGCATTTCTCATATCACTCTTCATTTATTTCACCAAGACTCTCTCAACTCTCTTCCCCTTTTTCTTAGACCGATTATAGGGTTGTTAGGGGCATTCACTCCTCATTTATTGCAAGAATCTATCTTCACCAACCAAGATCCAATGTTCTAATCTAGCTTCTACTTCTCCTACTTGTCATCCTCTTCTACTTGTCATCCTCTCCTACTTTGTGAGTCAATCTCAAAAGTTCATTACAAAATGCATGTGTATTTTGTTAATAAAGGTTTATATCAATTTATTACTCCTTTTTATACATTTGAGATTTTGGGAGATTTAGATTAAACCTAGGGTTTTGGCCAAACTCAATGTTTTGTTGAAAAGATTTTGGGGATTGGTTTTGTATATATAAACGATGACCCTTTGATAATTTTAAGGACTTTTGGTAAACAACACCGAGTTGGCTATTTTTATGAACTGCTGATAAGTAAGGATTTCCCTTACATTTGGAATTATAACTGGTACTTGTACAGGGAATATATATTATGACATGTTTGGTATAAATGTTGGGCAAAGATAGTATAATGGTCCATAGGCTCTTGGGGTAATTGTACCTCGTATGATAAATAATCATTGGGCTAGATGGGTGCTACTTGGGAGCTCGTACTATAGACCGTGGGTGGTTGAATACGATAACCTTGTTTCTCATGACGTGCATAATCTAGGGAGTGAGCTTTCTTAGACCATATTGGGAGCTCGAACTAGAGACTGTGAAAGGTTGAACTCGATAACCTTTGGTGCTATAATAGAAATTCCACAACGTTTATGTGCGACCTACTTTTGTGTTTCGTCGCCTCAATGGTAAACTCGGGCCTCCCCCGTTATAATGTGAGACATTACCCTTTCCCAAGGGAGAGTTAAGAAACTCATGAAAGTAACATTGATAAACCGTGTTCTAATAATTATTATTCCTTTATCTAAATTTTTATGATTAGTCTCACTAGGCGTAAGCCTAACGCTTGTTTCATGAATGTTTCACCTTTCAGCTTCTGTTAGTGGTGGGGCTCGTAAAGTCTTAGCTTCGGAGATTGAGCGTATAGCGAAGATTTTTGGAAGTAAATATTAGGTGGCTTGGCATATAAAAATGAATGTATAGATCATTTTTGGAGATTTGGTGGCACGGCCTAATCTAGATGATCATGTCTTAGATTATCTAGTTGTCATTCTTAGTTTCCATGTTTATTTTGTTACAAAATGCCTTAACTACTTTTCAACACCTTTTAGGTGATCTTCGTTTATTTAGCTTCTTTGTTCTTGTGGTTGAAACGTTCAAATCGCAGGTTTTGGTTCCCCATTTTACTGATATTATATTGCAAATTTTTTTCTTTCACTCTAAATTTTAGGGTGTTAAAAAGTTATTGTAAAATCCCACATTGGTTGGGGAGTGGAACGAATGTTGCCTTGTAAGGGACTGGACACCTCCTCAACCAGACACATTTTAAAACGTGAGTCCGGGTGTGGACAAAGCAGACAATATCTGATACGGTTGGCCTGGGATATTACAGATGGTATCAGAGCCGGGAACCGGACTAATGTGCCAGTGAGGATGTTGGGCTCCCAAGGGGGGTAGATTGTAAGATCCCACATTGGTTGGGGAGGAGAATGAAAGTTTCCTTATAAGGGACTGGATACCTCCTCTACTAGATGCGTTTTAAAACTGTGAGTTCAGGTTTGTGGACAAAACGGACAATATTTGGTACGGTTGGCCTGGGATGTTACATGGAAGAATTTAAAAGATCTTGCCACAAAACCGAAAGTGATAATAATTTTCCAAGACCTCCGCACATGCTTAATGTGGACCTCTGTGGTCCTATCTCTGTGCAAAGTCTATCAGGCAAAAAGTATATTCTTGTACTAATTGATGAGTACTCAAGATATACTTGGATTGAAATCATCAGTGTCAAATCTGATGTACCTAATATTCTGATCAGTTTGTTAAGAAGATTACAGGTTTTGTTTAACAGCAAAGTACAAAAGGTGAGAAGTAACAATGGAACAAAGTTCAGAAATGCCAAGATTAACTCTTATCTTTCAGAAGAAGGCATAACTCCTAACTTCTCTACAGCAAGGACACCTCAACAAAATGGTGTTGTTGAGCAAAAAAACAGAACACTTGTTGAAATTGGAAGAACAACGCTTGTAGGATCTGATATTCCAACCAACTTTTAGGCAGAAGCAGTCTCAACTGCATGCTTTACCGAAAACGAATTGTCAAAAGAATTAATAAAACACCATTTGAACTCATTAACAACAAAAAACCAAATGTCAAATATTTTCATGTTTTTGGGTGCAGGTGTTACATCTTGAATGACAGAGATCATCTTGGTAAGTTTTATAAGAAGGTAGATGAAGGTTAATTAATCGGTTATTGTTTAACCTCAAAATCATTCAGAGTGTTCAATCTCACAACCAGAACAATCCAAGAGGGTATAAATGTCTCTTTTGATGAGACCAGAAGCTCTGACATTCAGAAAGATCAATTCACGACAAAGAATGTCTCTGAATCATCACAAATCATAGAGTCTGAACTAAACAAAATCTATGAAGACTTCTTTAATGATGTTGATAACTCTGAATTCATACTTAGAGGCATTTACAGAGCATCACCAGAGGAACCACGGACTAAAGGTACAATTATTACTGGTCCCTCTGATAACACACCCTCTACATCAGTCAATACAGGTTCAAGTGAAGCATCATGACCAATTGATGTAGATCAAGAATCTTAAGAAGAAGAAGGTGAACCAGACAAACCTGAAGAAACTCTAGAGCCACAATCTCCATCTCTGGAAATATCCTCAGAGCCTCTGAACAACACCAGAGAGATGTCACCATTTGTCTTCTCTGAAACACAAAATTCACCCAACATTCATGCTCACATGACAAGATGGACCAAAGATCACCCCCATGATCAGATCATAGGATCACCTTCAGATGGTATCAAAACCAGATCTGCCACAAACAACTAGTTCTATTTTGTAAACTTTTTGAGCATCATTGAGCCAAAGAAGGTGAATGAAGATCTTGAAGATCCTAATTGGATCAATGCCATGTAGGATGAGCTTTAAGAGTTTGAAAAGAAATAAAGTCTGGACCCTGGTTCCCCTTCCCAAAGTCAAATGTGCAATTGGAACCAAATTGGTTTTCATAAACAAAAAGGATGAAGATGGCATAATCATCAAAAACAAAGCTAGACTGGTTGCTAAGGGATATTGCCAAGAAGAAGGCATTGATTAGGATGAAACCTCTACACCTGTGGCTAGTCTAGAAACAATCAGAATCTTCTTAGCCTATGCTGCACATAAAGGGTTCAGAGTGTATCAAATGGATGTTAAATCTACTTTTCTTAATTGCAAACTTAATGAAGAAGTAAATGTCCAGCAACCACCTGGATTTAAGAGTGTAGACCTTCCAAACCATGTTTATCATCTTGATAAGGCTCTGTATGGCCTTAAACAAGCTTCCAGAGCGTGGTATGCAACTATGTCCTCTTTTCTGATTGAAAATGGATTTGAAAAAGAAACAATTGATACCACACAGTTCATCAAAAGATATAAAAATGAGCTATTGCTAGTTCATATATATGTTGATGATATTATCTTTGGTTATACACACCAAAAGTATTGTGTAAGTTTTCAGAGTTGATGAAGAGTTAATTCGAAATGAGTCTAATGGGAGAATTAACTTTCTTTCTAGGACTTCAAGTAAAACAAACATCATAGGGAACTTTTATAAATCAAGCCAAATATGCCTCTAATATTTTGAAAGAGTACAAACTCCATGATTCAACTCCTATGAAAACTCCGTTTGCCACCGGAGCCAAAATTGACTCTGATCGTTCAGGAAAATCTGTAGATGTTATAACCTATAGAGGCTTGATAGGTTCACTTTTATACTTAAATGCAAGTAGGCCTGATATAATGTTTGCAACTTGTATCTATGCTAGATATCAAACCAATCCAAAGGAATCTCACTTATCTGGAGTCAGGAGAGTGTTTAGATACCTCAGATGCACACCATCTCTTGGTCTCTAGTATCCTAAACTCTCTCGTTTTGAACTAACAGCCGACACATATGCAGATCATGCAAGATGCAAGTTAGATAGAAATAGTACCTCTAGAGGTTGTCAACTTTTGGGAAATAAACTAGTGAGTTGGTCATCTAAAAAGCAAAATTGTTTATCAACTTCTACAGTAGAGGCAGAATATGTTGTTGCTGCTAGTTGTTGTTCACAAGTGATTTGGATGAGGACTCAACTTAGAGACTATGGACTCCAGAAGTGCTATTGCCATCTCTACTAATCTAGTGCATCATTCAAGGACAAAGCACATTGATGTTAGGTATCATTTTCTTAAAGACCATGTTGAAAAAGGTACAATTGAGATGTATTTTGTTCCAACTAATCTTTAACTTGCAGTTATTTTCACAAAAGCTTTAGATGAACAAAAGTTCAATTTCTTGATTAGCAAGTTGGGAATGCTAAATATGTCTACTTAATTTTAAAATCCTTTAGAATCTATGATACTTTCTTCAAAGCTTTTAACATCTTACTGTAGCATATTTTAAGAAATCAGAGCCTTTGAGACCTTCTTGAGAGCCTCTGACCTTCCAGAGCATGTTAAAAATCATTTCAATTTGTACACCAAAACATAAATCAAGGGGGAGCAAAGAAAAGAAGCCATCATTTGTCAAAGGGGGAGCTAAAGAATGATGGATTGTCATCAAACCAAGTTTCAGAGCCTCTGATCTTATTTCTAATGCTTATATTAGAGCCTCTGATCATTTCAGAACGAAAGGTATGTTTCTCATTCTCATATTTTGTAACACCCGTAAATTGGAGATTTACTTTAGTAAGATTTCGGGATTCGTTTGACTATTGGAACGAAAAGGTGCCGAGAAATCAGGTGAGTTTTACTATGGGATCATCGATGATCGAATCAAGCGTAAAGACGCGAGAAAACGGGGTTTTCTAGGCCCCGAAAGTTGGCACGCAACTTTGGGTCGTGGCCCAAGTCGCGTAACTCACTGGAAGTGAGTTCTGGGGGAAACGGACGACTTATGGCGCGACTTAAGGTAGCGGCATAACCCGCATGACACACTGTCGAGCTAAAAAACGATATTTCAGCCGTTAGCCTCATTTCTCACAATCCCAAACCCAAAATCATCTTCCCTTTTCTCTCCCAAACCCCAAATGTCGAGCTCTAACCCATTTTGAGGGTTTTCCCCCCTTGAACCACATGATTCTTCGTCATATAACTAGTGGGATCTTGAACAACAAAACCTCCATCTTCATCTTCCTCATCAAGTTCAATGTTTGGGAGCTCGGGTTGAAGAGTTGGAATGGGTGCCTTCGGAAAGTCTCATCACTTAAAATGGTGAGCTTTCTTGTAGTAAAGTTATAAATGTTCCATTGATGTTTCCCTAGTGTTTGGTTTATCAAATCTCGGATTTGATAGTTTTAGAGAAACTAGGGTTTGGATCTCGTTGGGGATTTTAGTAAATAATGTTTGGGGAATGTTTCTATGTGGTTTAGTATGTTTGGATCTAGGTTTTGGAAGTCCTCGGCTTGAGGATTCAAGTGGCCTTCAAAATAGCTCGTTGGGTGAAACCTAGATGTAGCCTAAATCTAGCAAGGTGAGTTCAAGTTGCTTTGTGAATACTATGTACATGGCAAAATGAATATTTTGAAGTAAAAATATATTTTACTTAATATTTGTCAATGTGTTGGGTATTTGATAAGTTTACATGTTTGATAAACTTGCGTTACTTTAATCTCATAAAATGCCCATATTTGGGATTTGGACATTTTGGTAATTATTAGAATGATGTATGCATTTTTGGGTAATTTTATACAAATAAAGTCCATTTTGTTATTTATGCATTCTTGGTGATTTTTGTACAAATGAAGTCTATTTCATGTCATAGGCATTTTGGGGTATCTGCATTCATAAACCCTTTGAAAACCTTTGGTCCCAATACGTGTTGAGTTTTGGGTTAATCACGTCTTTGAGATATGTGTCTTCATAAATGTCGTTTAAAGACATTTCATTATTTGGGGAACCGTTATTTGTTGACCAAATTGATTTTGGGCGTTTTAGCTCGGTGTTGGCGTAAAAGAGTACTGAGGACATTTTTCCGGTTTTAATGGCTCAATTTAGAGTCCAAATTGTGATTTAAGTCTTAATGCATTTTATTGCGTATCATTGATAATTACAGACTCGAGTGCTTTTGTTATTCATGAGTAGTCGTGTAATCTTAGACTGTGTTGCATTGGATCCATAGGCACATGAGTCAGTCTTATTTGATGGTCAATTGGATGGTACGGGGTTGGACTCCAGGACCCATGTTTGATGACCGAAATTTGACAAGGAGACACTAGGAGGGTTGAGTGTGGATAGTATTACCTGGGAGGTGAGTACTGTGACCTCTGCCTTTGGGGAATTTCCTTAGTTGTAGTCCCCAGTATGACGGGCCTTTGAGGAATTTCCTTAGTTGTAGTCCCCGGGGTATCGGACCATTAGGGGAATTTCCTTAGTTGTAGTCCCCGATGTGCCGGCCCTTTTGAGGTGGAGTTCTTTGTAACGGCCACCAAGGTCAACTGTCTCTTTTGGTGAACTTGTCAAGAGGTCGTAGGGGCACTTGGGCCTTCGTGACGTGAAGTGTCATACGATCAACATTGGTTGAGTGGCATACTTTTGTGTTCCTCCGCTCTCCACGGATATGGATATCCTCCGTTGTCGGCCCGCTGTATTTTAGATATTTAATTGTCCATGCTTTAATATTTGGATTTCATTCCATTTTATGGTTGCGTGAGTATTAAGTTTCAGTTCTACGTTTTAATGGTGTATCATATTTATATGGATTGTTTTCCGTTATTTAAGGGTCGAGTATTATGTCTCACCCGTGTTTTGGGTGATTTGGGATATGAAGAGTTATTCACATTTTCACAAATTTGGGTACCGAACTATGACCCCGTTTGGGCGAGTTCTGGGTGGCATCGTTTTATAAGAAATGTGTGTTTGGGAGCATTGTCTTTAAAAGTGTATATCATGGGAAAATGTGTCGTTTCCATTTTGAAGTATAATATTTCGAAGGATCTCGCTTTAAAACTGATTTCCTGTCTTTTAAAGATACATCCATTCATGTTAAAACTCTTGAGCTCACAAGGTATTAACCCTAACCTTTTTATTTGTTGGCATATGCATCAGGTTCCTTTCGGGGGTTCGGTTCTACTAGTGCTTTGAAGAGTTGAGCCTTAGCCTTACCAGAGTGAGTAGTCGGTGAAGTCTTCCGCAGGTTGGAGTTAGTAATTGTTATTGGGTTTAGTAACACCCATCCTTTTCATAGAGTGTTTGTATAGGATGAATGTGAGTGTTGAAGTTAATTCTCAGTTTATGTTTTAGTTCGAAGTATTTATTGATGTATTTAGAAATTTTTTATATGTTGTTATCTTCAAATTTAAGGGTGTGACAAGTTGGTATGAGAGCTTAAGTTTGAGAGAACTAGGTATTGATTTTGGATGCCTAGACTCAAACTAGGATTCTTATAAGTGATTGAAAGTGAAGTTGCACATTAGGTACCTTAAGATAAGATATTTTGAGGTTGAGCATGTCGCTAGAAACGGGAAACTTGTCGAGAGTCGCAAGGATGATCATGTTTGATACGTTCATAATGGCACCTGGCCAGTGTTATGGTGCACCTAAATGCTACTTGTTTATACTTGAACTACCTTGGTATGATGACCGTTGGGGTAGTGAGAAAGTTTCTAAGAGAGTAAGCTAAGGGAGGATTGATGTTTATAGCAATGTCACATTGGGGTGGTAGTTAAGTGCGATGAACGCATTAAGTTGATCATCTTGAATCAGAGTTATTGGTTGAATTAGGACTATAAGTTCGTTATACCGTTTCTATTTCAAAGGGAAATCGTAAGCCCACCAAAGTAATGAGATTGTTGCTCTAAGATGTTGATGCATCCGGATGACCATAGTATGTCGGGTTATTGAGAAGCGTAATCATAAGATGTGAGTGCTGACCAAATTCATGCACTAAATTTATTTTCTAAAATGAGTTTGCATAAATTGTTTCTCATGTTCGCTAAGCATAAAGTGTTTTGCATTATAAAGTCTTGTCAAAGCATCTAGCACTCATCAGATTTTAAATTGTGAGCTTAAGCATGCATGAAATTGTATTGTTGCACATGATTGCATTTTGTTATCAAAATTCTCTTTATTCACGTCTCGTGTTTAACGCTACTTCCGGATATTGTAATGTCCATGTTTTAATGTCTTTTGGGTATTGGGCAAGTAACTATGAGGTTTTAACCTAGACATTGGATCACCTCCACGTATGTCAATGGTTTTAAAGGAAAAGTTAATCCCATGTTTTGAGTCAGAAATTCTTGAGAATTTTAGTTTGTGCAAGTCTGTTAAATTTCATGGTGTATCATTTTGCGATGTCCTTTTTAATGCATGAGTTTTTTCTTTTGCTTTGTATGAATTTGCAAGTTTATTCGGCGTCATGTCCAATGTAAATTTTTTTAAAAAGTGTCACTTTACCTTTCATTGCAATAAAAAGAGGAAACTCTTAGAAGTTTAATATTTAAGACCTGTTGTTGTCTTGCACACTTTGTTGAGAAATGAAAATTTTAAAACCACTTGATTTTAGCATTAATAAGTTTTGCGAAAATTCAGTTGAGTTTATGGTGTCTCATCTTACGTCATTTTGCATTGCGTAAATAATTTTGGGATCATGTACTTGTGCATCATGGTGTGCGTTATTTTATGAATATTGTCATTCGAGGTCATCCCACAAGTTGTTTTAGGAATTTCATTATCATGATAATTATCTTTGGGCTTTATGCAAATGTCAATCGTCGCATACTATTTTCATTTGGATTTACTTATAACTTTGGTGTGAGTAATTACATAAACGATTTACGTTATTTTGAAACAGGACTTTTGTTATGATCATATTTCAATCATCAACTTTTACTGTTACAAATTTCTGCAATGCATTTAACGAGTTAGCGGCATCCTTGTCGTTGGAGTTTCTGTTGGGTCAAATGTGTTTACCTATTCGACTTAGAGCTTTAAAATCGATTTGAGATTTTATTTGCATTCCCATCATTTTACCTGGCTTTGGGGAAATAAACTGGTGCGGAAGGGGTTGTTGATGATTTTATGCGACCATGTCTTCTAGGTTAAAGAGTCAGAAGTTTAAAGTTAATTTGTGAATATCTCCTTTGGAGTTGTACAACCGTTAATTGCACATGTGGTGGTGCAGGAACCTAGTTACACAATTATGGGTAAATTGTTGCGCATGCTTTATTATTGTCCTTATTAACTAAACTACTGCACAAATGAGTTTTGGAAATGGTTTCATATGCGTTGTGTTGATAATAAATTTTGAAACCTATCAAATGATCGATAGTGTATTTTCACCGCATGTTCAAATGTTAAAAAGCTTATGTATTTGAAAGTTTTATAAATTTCAAATTGGCTTACTGGTTGAAAAACTTTGAACTCATTATGCTTATAGATTTAAACCCCTATCGTCAAAGGAGTTGTAATTAAAGACTAAAGGAGTCCTTAGGAGTTGAAACATCAGATGATTTGACTTGCGGTCAGTCTTGAATTTTGGACTTGGGTTTTCGAATCTGTGCGCGTTTGTATTATTGGAAATAGTATATTTAAGTCTTCCCAGTTAATTAAGCAGTGATTTTATACTTCGGTAATCATGCGGGATAAGGTCTTAGCTGATTATCTGCGATTAGACTGGGTTCGTTTTAATGGACAGTTCATCGGTGTGACATCATAGTTTATGTGATGTGTACTGTCCTTGTGGGATTCGCGATCAAGGAAAATTCTTGTGGTCCGTTTGTTAGAAATCTAAGACTTGGGATTATTAGCACTCTGTTTGGTTTCATCCTTAGTGCGACCATCCGTCTGGATTGAAATTTTGGGTGGGATGCGCACGTTTTCGAGGTCACCGTTTAGTCCTAGGTGTCGACTTGTTTTCTTGAAGTCAAAAGATCTTGGAATGTTCGAGAGTATCCCGGTTGGATCATGGGAAATAATGACCTTTCGGTGATGGAAATTTGAAAGAAGATTAGGTGTTGATGAACAAGTACCGATGGATATAAGAATTCCTGTGATGATAAAGGTTCTAATTAAGGGAATGTTATAAGGTTGTGATTGGAATCGGAGTTGAGTGATAGCCAACTCTGGGTAACCAGTTGCTTGAAGGACACATTAGTGCGCCTTGGGAGGACAACTTTATTAGCATTAGGATTGAATCAGTTGAAAATTAAGGATTTTCAGAGTTCGTTGACGATTCTTGGCTTTGGGTTCAGAATCGTGTGGATTCGAAGTGATTTGGTTGTCGAGAAGTTGAGGTCACAAACTACCCCAAAGATAGTAATGATCATTTAAGGTTGGGAGACAACCGAGATCTTATGGGTGGTAAGGTAGTCGATATGGACTCGATGTTCGTCCAATTCTCGGCAAGATTTTCTGGATTTTGAAATTGAGTTGTTATCGGTTCGTGCATAAGGTAAGGTATGGTGGAGGCCTTCCTGTTGGGAAGATAATTATTCAATCTCGTTAAAGGCGGGGTTGGGTGCTAGTCGGTGTCAGATTTTTAGGACAAAATCTCTTTTAAGGTTGGGAGGATTGTAACACCCGTAAATTGGAGATTTCCTTTAGTAGGAATTCGGGAGTCGTTTGACTATTGGAACGAAAAGTGGCCGAGAAATCAGGGGAGTTTTACTATGGGATCATCGAGGATCGAATCAGGCACGAAGACGCTAGAAAACGGGGTTTTCTGGGCGCCGAGAGTTGGCACGCGAATTTGGGTCGCGGCCCAAGTCGAGCTAAAAACCGGCGTGACACACTAAATCTTCTTCCCTTTTCTCTACCAAACCCCAAATGTCGAGCCCTAACCCATTTTATGGGTTCCCCCCTTGAACCACATGATTCTTCATCATATAACAAGTGGGATCTTGAACCACAAAACCTCCATCTTCATCTTCCTCATCAAGTTCAATGTTTGGGATCTTGGGTTGAAGAGTTGGAATGGGTGCCTTCGGAAAGTCTCATCACTTAAAATGGTGAGCTTTCTTGTAGTAAAGTTATAAATGCTCCATTGATGCTTCCCTAGTGTTTGGTTTATCAAATCTCGGATTTGATAGTTTTGGAGAAACTAGGGTTTAGATCTCATTGGGGATTTTAGTAAATAATGTTTGGGGAATGTTTCTAAGTGGTTTGGTATGTTTGGATCTAGGTTTTGGACGTCCTCGGCTTGAGGATTGAAGTGTCCTTCAAAAGAGCTCGTTGGGTGAAACCTAGATCTAGCCTAAATCTAGCAAGGTGAGTTCAAGTTGCTTTGTGAAAACTATGTACATGCCAAAATGAGTATTTTGAAGTAAAAATATGTTTTACTTAATATTTGTCAATGTGTTGGGTATTTGATAAGTTTACATGTTTGATAAACTTGCGTTGCTTTAATCTCATAAAATGCCCATATTTGGGATTTGGACATTTTGGTAAGTATTAGCATGATGTATGCATTTTTGGGTAATTTTGTATAAATAAAGTCCATTTTGTGATTTATGCATCGTTGGTGATTTTTGAACAAATGAATTCTATTTCATGTCATAGACATTTTGGGGTATCTGCATTCATAAACCCTAGGAAAACCTTTGGTCCCAATACGTGTTGAGTTTTGGGTTAATCACGTCTTTGAGATATGTGTCTTCATAAACGTCGTTTAAAGACATTTCATTATTTGGGGAACCGTTATTTGTTGATCAAATGAATTTTGGGCGTTTTAGCTCGGTGTTGGCGTAAAAGAGTACTGAGGACATTTGTCCGGTTTTAATGGCTCGATTTAGAGTCCAAATTGTGATTTACGTCTTAATGCATTTTATTGCATATTATTGATAATTACAGGCTCGAATGCTTTAGTCATTCATGAGTAGTCGTGTAATCTTAGACTGTGTTGCATTGGATCCATAGGCACATGAGTTGTTAGTCCTTGTTCTAGTTTATAATTGCAATCAAATCAACAAAACAAGAATTAATCAATTTACCTGTTTTACTCAATTCACAAAATCACAAGATGACAATATGTTCTTGACACTTTCTCTCTTTAGACTTCTCTCTCTCTCTCTCTAAAACTCTTCCCTAAAACTAAAATCTTCAACTAGACATCTTACAAATAACAAGGAAAGAAAGGTATTTATACCTACAACTAATTACAAAGAAAAACTAAAACAAAATACAAGACACTTTGACTTTTATTACAAATTAGACTTTGATTTTTAATGAGAGTTGACTATCTCAGCTTTGACTTCTTGAATCTTTGTCCTTCAGTCTTCTTAACTTCTTGAATCTCTGACCTTCTCAACTGTCTCTTTTGGTGAACTTGTCAAGAGGTCGTAGGGGCACTTGGGCCTTCGTGTCGTGAAATGTCATACGATCAACGTTCGTTGAGTGGCATACTTTTGTGTTCCTCCACTCTCCACGGATACGGGTATCCCACGTTGTCGGCCCGCTGTATTTTGGATATTTAATTGTCCACACTTTAATATTTGGATTTCATTCCATTTTATGGTCGCGTGAGTATTAAGTTTCAGTTCTATGCTTTAATGGTGTATCATATTTATATGGATTGTTTTTCGTTATTTAAGGGTCGAGTATTATGTCTCACCCGTGTTTTGGGTGATTTGAGATATGAAGTATTATTTACATTTTCACAAATTTGGGTATCGAACTATGACCCCGTTTGGGCGAGTTCCGGGTTGCATCGTTTTAAAAGAAATGTGTGTTTGGGAGCATTGTCTTTAAAATTGTATATCATGGGAAAATGTGTCGTTTCCATTTTGAAGTATAATATTTCGAAGGATCTCGCATTAAAACTGATTTCCTGTCTTTTAAAGATATATCCATTCATGTTAAAACTCTTGAGCTCACTAGGCGTTAAGCCTAACCTTTTTATTTGTCGGCATGTGCATCAGGTTCCTTTCGGGGGTTCGGTTCTAGCAGTGCTTTGAAGAGTTGAGCCTTAGCCTTACTAGAGTGAGTAGTCGGTGAAGTCTTCCGCAGGTTGGAGTTAGTAACTGTTATTGGGTTTAGTAACACCCGTCCTTTTCATAGAGTGTATGTATAGGATGAATGTGAGCGTTGAAGTTAATTATCAATTTATGTTATAGTTCGAAATATTTATTGATGTATTTAGAAATTTTTTATAAGTTGTTATCTTCATATTTAAGGGTGTTACATATTTTACCTTATATTTTTCTGAAAAGCAAACATGATTCTTTCAAAGAAACACATCTAAGAGACTATTAATTGGTCTCTGATAATATTCTTAGAGCCTATGACATAATATTCTCTGAATATTTATTAGAGCACTAAATTCATAGTGTTCGTGGGTATTTATTAATAAAGTTTTGATTTTTTTTGTAAATAATGTTTATTAATCCCATATTCAATGCAAATTCAGACAAGATGATCACAATTACAAATTGAAATGATTTCTACTAATATGAAAAATGAATAAACTGAAGCTCTCCTTTCTCTCTCTAGACCACTTGAACACGTATGACTCTCTTTGTTACTACTCGCTCAACATAGATCCATATCCCTATTTAAACAAAGGGACAAAACACATATGACACAATACGCGCACACTAGAGAAACACGCACAAAACTAAACACTTACAACACTAGCTTTGACTTTTTATTACAAAAGACTTAGACTTTCTTCTTGAGAGTTGACTTGAGCTTTGACTTGCTTGACTTTTAGTCTGCAGTCTTCATGATCTTGTATCCAACAAATATGTGCACTAACAATTTTTTTTTTGATGTTTAAGAAAAGGAATATAAACTTATGAAATTCTTTCAAAAGAAAATTGGTTTGTGTGGGTTATTTACTTGGATAACTATCATATTTTTAAGTAAAATATCCAAAATCATAGCTATCTAACGTAAGCGTCCTTTCACTCTCACTCTCTACGTGTCAATATTTGAGTTGATAGACGATGGAATGGTTCTGACATGGGTTCTCACAAACGCTGTTTCCATTTCTGACATGGGTACTCAAATACACAACTTCCATAACCCCCTATCCCACATATCACGTCCATAAAAACTGACCTTACACTCCATTTTCCTTTTACACTCTCCTAAAATTCTCTCAAAGCATTCAAAAGCTTAAAGAACTCTTAAACCTGCAACAACAGTAAACCAACAAACAAGCTCTGCAGACTCTAGCAGAATAATACCAAGCATGAACCTTGCTTAGTTCGATGTTCCAATCAAAGGGAACAACTATCATCTCGATCTTACGCCTTCCAAGTTCAATTAAAAATTTCGTCCTGTCCTGGAGTTTTTCCGTTCATGTGAACTCAAAGATGCCCTAACCACATATGACGCAAATCTTCCTCTCAGCTTTGTGTGACAATGGTGTACTCAAGTGTGTACAATGAACAAGTTGAGTGAATCATTGGATATGTTGATCTTGGAGAAAGAGGAATCAACATACGCATTCAATCTGATACTTAAAGACGACGACTATTTCTATTGAACACCACTGACCTTCAAATACAATGGTTTGAAAAAGCCCCATCTCAAGATGTTCTTATCCAGTTTCTTCAACATCTCGGATACAACAAGGAGATCACTCAATTTGGTGATTTTAGGCTACAACACTTCCCTCCCACCTGGAACTTTATGTTCAGTGTGCTAAACCGCATACAGACATGTAAGATTGGGAGTCAAGATCAAGCGAATCACACTCTTTTGGCGATTATGTATGCACTTTACTTGAACCGAAACATAGACGTAGCGGGACTTCTTTACTCTGAATTCCACACTCCAGTAGATCGCAAAAACAAAGCTCTGGAAAAAGGAAAACATCCAATCTCAGTGTTGTTTTAAAGGTTCATCTCCCTGGTGATCAGAAGGGCAATTGAGAGACATTCCATTTCAGTGGGACCAAAAACCCCACTCTTTGGGATGAATTCCTTCAAGTAAACAACTATCCCTCCTTACCCGCAAGAAAGGAGATTTCCTCAAAGCATGCTGTTGTACATACCTATTGATCATTCTACCCGCCACTATCCTAGTAGTGTTTCCCAACAATCAGAACCGATGGTGGGATCCCCAACACACTTAGTTCATGATCCTGAGTTAGAATCAGAGGGTGAAATCTCTGAGGCTGCTCAAAATGATAACAGAGAGCAACCACAGGGTGTCTCTATTGAGGGAAGTGAAGAGAGAAGAGAGAACCCTCCCTCTGACGAAGAGATTAGCTCTGTCAGAGCAGAGGAAGGTGAGAATGAGAGTCCATTAGAGGGAGAGTTTCTTAACACACTAGGAGCCGAGGGAAGTGAGGTAGTAAAAGATGCCTCTGGTTGGCATAATTGACAGTCAATCTAGACCATCTCCTCGTGCTAACCCATCTCCTATCCTAGGTGGTCCACCACCACTGATATTGAAACAGAGGTGCACACCTCAAACCTTGCCCAATCTAACTGCTCGATGGCACATTCTTATGTCTCTAAAGCACACACGCAAGGGGAAACCTCTAATCTAGCTAATTCCTCCGAAAAGGACATTCCTAAAGAAACAAGTACTTATTAGACCCAGAGTACGCAACCACCCCACACACATGATGCCTCTATGACTCATAAATTAGGTATCTGTCCCTTAGAACCAAAGATCTTTAAGATATCTCGTAAGGATTGTCTCACAGAGGGACAGTGGAATGACCTAGTTGCATGTGGACTAACTTTCCTGGACAGCAAGGTGTACAAACACATTCGGTTCTCATAGAGAAACCCTTGAAAAAGGACTCACAAGGATTGATGGGAAGTCCTTTTGAAGCCACCATCAAACCAGCTCTGAAAGAAGGCCCCTTTGGACTTGAGGGAAAATTGGATTCATGTGTTGGATCCGAGGTCACCAACTCTGATTATGTTACCAAATAAGAGTTCAAAATTTTTGGTGGTTTGATCCATTAAGCAAGTTGGGCAGAGACTAGTGGTGCTTCAGCGAAATGGGACGTCATTGAAGTGGTTTTGGTGGGTGTAGCATGTGTGGTGGAATGTAAAACTAAAGCATCAAGTGATGTGTGAGAATCCATCACTGATGTTGGAATTTTCTCCTTTGGCAGCTTCTTGGCTTTCTTTGAAAGAACAAGAGGGGTTTTAGAGGGTGGTTTCATAGATTTGTTTTTGATAGTGGGGTTAAATTGTGATGGATGACTCCCAATCTAGCTGTCAAAAATGAAGAAGATTTGAGGTTATGGAGGAAGGTAGAGAAACTTACCTCATTGTCTGTAGGCTCTCGGTCGAGGAGACGTGCCCTAAGCATAGGCAGTGAGTAATCACGGGTTAGGTGTTGTAAGAATAAACTTATGAATCGTACGTAAGGGACTATTGGTTCCTTTTTCGAACTGGTGATCTTGGACACCATGTAATCAAATATGATGCGAGCATAGTCTATCTTTCCTCCGATAAGCACTTAGAAGTCGATGTCCAATTCCATTCGACTTGCTTGATCCATACAGCCAAACTTTCCACCCATGCTTTGGATAAAGTGGCTGAAAACGTAACCGACTTCAGTAGACATACGTTCCTTTAGGGATTTTGTCAGTAATTTCTTTGGCTGACCCTTTTCCACTATCCAGTCGTAGTTCATGGCATCAATAAATTTGATGAGTTCTTTATCTGTGGAAGTTGCTTCATAGATCTCAGCAACTGGTAGGTTCACAGCACTTCGTAGTCGTGATGGTCTGAAACTACCTTTCCCATGCTCAGTTTGGAAGGCTTTGATTGGCACTTGTCGTCCAGAATCCAGAGTCTTCATAGTGGCTTCTACAGTAAGCTATGACTGCTTGAGTAGTGATGAACAGTCGAGAGCGTAGATTGTTAGTGCATAGCTGATGGAGGATTTCTTTAGGAAATCAGCAGCAGAGCGGAGATGCACAAAAGGTTTCTTTGAACGTAAAGAGAGTATTCCCTGATGGTTGGTTGACTTGAGGGAGATCATCTCAATGTTAAAGGTGACTTTTGAGGTCTTTGATAGGTTGATTGCTTGGGATGCCATTTCTGAGGAAATGGAAGGAGATGAAGAGACAATAGTTAGATTACCAATTTCTATGTTTAAGAAAGAAATGATATACACAGTTTTCAGGAACGATTCTATAAGAAAATGTGAGTATTTATGGAGAATGTCGTATTTTCAATATAGAGAAGATTAGAAAGATATGAGGGGGACTGAGAAAGATTTCAATTTTAAAACACAAGTTTGTCTAAAAACATAGTTTTTAGGGTTTTGTTAGGAAATTCATCAACGAGATGATTTTTAAAAAAAACTATTTAATCTTAATAAACAAAAATCATAAGACAAATGATGTTTGTAATAAGAAAAAATAAGTAGAAGGAAGAATCAACAATCGAATCACAAAGAAAGTGAGAGTGAATGTTCTTGGTCTTTCCTTGCTTTGAGAGAGTTCTTGATTTAGAGAGAGTGTTTTGAGCACATAATGTCTGAATGATAGATAAAGAGACTTATTTATACGAAGTAGGATAGAGAAAGATCATCATTATAAGAACACGTCGCTCGTGCGTTATTGGTCGAAGAATAAGAACGGGCGATGGTGTTAGAAAAATCGTGCCAACAGTTTTCCAGAAGAAATGACATCATAAAATGAAACCTCTTTTCAGTTTAAAATAAAAACATTTAATCACTTGAGAAAATCAGTGATTATCCTTTCGATTTTAAGGTATCACTGAGTAGAAAGTCAGTGATAGTTTTTCTTTCAAAAAGCTTTTAATCACTTGAAGAAATCAGTGATTAAGTTTTGAAATTTTCAAAAGGCTTCTCGCTGAAGAGATCTTTAGTAAGGAGAGATAGAAAATATATCACACTATCAAATAACTTGTAGTCAGTGATAACTTGATGAATGATGAAACTTGAAGTCTAATTGTTGATACACTGTTTAATATCTGAAGAGTTATTCTTCGATTTTTAACATTCCAAGCTCCGTAATGAGAATGTTAAATCTTGTCACATCAAGAGGTTTGGTAAATTTATCAGCTAGTTGAAAGTCATTAGGAATGAAATGAAATTCAATATTTCCATTCATCACATGACCTGTGATTAAATGATATCTGATTTCTATGTGTTCAGTCTTAGAGTACAACACATGACTATTAGCTATTGAATTGCAATAGTGTTATCACAATATATAAGAATATTTGATAGATGAAGGTCATAATCTAATAGCTGATTAATCGTCCATAAGACCTGAGCACAACAACTACGAGCAGCTACATACTCAACTTCAGTAGTTGATGTGGACATGTAGTTCTGCTTTTTCAGTTGCCCAACTAACCAAATTTCCACCTAGAAACTGATAGCCTCCAGTGGTGATCTTTCTATCAAGCTAACATCCTGTAAAATCACTATCTGAACAAGAAGTTAGATCGAACCCTGAGTCCATGAGATACCAAACACCTAGGTTAGGAGTTCTCTTCAGATATCTGAAGATGCGCTAGACATTGATCATAAGGGATTCCTTCGGTTCAGACTGATATCTTGCACATAAGCAGGTAGAGTACATGATGCCAGATCGACAGGCTATAAGGTACAGCAATGTTAGATCACATATCTATTGGATTCTCGATATTAAGTCTAATGTTGTTTGTAATAAATGTCGAAGTAAATTATTGTTTATTGTAATTTAGTACTTTAGTTTAATTAGTTTTCATATCTAAGTATTAGATATTAGTTCTAGATATTAAAGTTAAATATCTAGATATTAATTTAGATATTTAGTTAGTTATTATATTAGTTTAATTAGTTTAGATATTATTTAGTTTTAATATTATTATTTGTTTTCAAGTGGTTGATTTAGTGTGTTAGAGAAGCTAACACATTATCAGATATCACAATCTCTCACACACACAACACATATCGATCAAGTAAGATCCAGAGAGAAAAAGAGAGAAAGAGCTTCAAGAACACCAAACCTTCTAATCGATTGTTATTAATCTAAACAGGTTGGTTTATCTATTATCTTTGTTTTTTGATTATCTGGTAACGATCTTGTTCAATCACACGTACTCACAATTGGTATCAGAGCTTAAACCAGATCAAAATCAAATTTTATAACTCTCTGTGTTCTTCGTTTATTCAAAATCACTGTGACATCGATCACAAACTCCAATTTGTGGTTGTTTTTTAAATCAAAGTGTTGTAACCTGTTGCAGTTGGTATGTCGATCGTTTTATCAAAGTTTGGGGCTGTAAATCGAGTTCTAGGCAGTCAATTTGGGAGTTGCAGGGTCGATTATCGAACAAGAAACGACACCAGTCGAAGTCATACCGGTCTCATCTACAATATATCGGTCCAACTTTCTTGAAAGCAATATATCGGTCCAACTCTCTTGAAAGCAATATATCGGTCCTTACATATTACCGGTCGACCTCACCTTATTTGTGACAGCTTACCGGTCGAAGAGAAAAGAGAGTACTGGTCAATCTAGTACCGGTCAAAAAGTATACAGGTCGAAGAATTACATTACATATTATCCGTCGACCCTCTTATCCGGTCGTGAACCTTACCGGTCGATCGATATCCATCTGTACCGGTCCAAGAAATTACAATTTACTAGTCCAAACCTCTTTTCCGGTCAAAATTCTTCCCGGGCCAAGCAACTTATCGGTCTACACAAAGCATATCGGTCAATATTTAATACCGGTCACTCTCAAAGCATACCAGTCGGTCACCACCTTAGTCCGGTAGACTTCATATACGGTCGAAACTCTCATTCTCCGGTAGTGCAATCACTTTCATACCAGTCTCAATACCGGTCCTAGGTATCAACAACACAAAGAATAACCCCGGTCATACTGTTTTTCAATACCAGTCATACTGTTCATCTGTTCAACAACATACCGGTCGACATCTCTCCAATTGATTACTTTTATCCGGTCAATACAACACATCGGTCGACTCACTTTCAAATTATTCAGTTTTTCAGTGCAAACCTCCTGACTTAGTCAAAATTTCTCTTTGCACATCAAATCAAAGAATGACATCTTGAGAAGCCCTAGCAATCGGAACTGACACCAAACCACCAGTACTCTTCAGGGGAGAGTACGAGTAGTGGAAAGATCGGTTCCTGAACTTTATTGAAAGACAAGATTTGGGTGAATTCATCAGGAAATCATTAGAAGAAGGAATAATGGCACCAGTTTATAGGGAACCTCCAGAGGGAACTAATGAGCAAAGAATTGAATTTAAGTATGAGGATCTAGGACGTGAAAACCTGAAGAGAGCAAAAGGATATAGATTAGCTAAGTCTTATATTCTTCAAGGCATTCCAAACGAAATATATGTGAAGATAGACAACTATAAAGCATCTGGCAAACATATGTGGGATCAGCTAGAGAAGATGATGTTGGGTTCAAAGGTTGGGAACGAGCTCAAAATTTCTAACTGCCTAAAGAATTATGAAGAATTTAAAGGCAGAGTTGGAGAGTCTCTAGAAGGGACTTATGACAGATTCGTGACCTTGCTGAACGAACTAAGCAAGAACAAGGTCAACAAATCACAAATCGAGCTAAACGTCAAATTCCTAAGTATTCTACAGCCTAAATGGAAGAGGTTTGCCAGGAAAATGAAGCAGATCAAGGATCTAAACGAGATTCCACTTCATGAGGTGTATGAAACCCTCAAACAAAATGAAGAAAAGGTGGATGAAATTCTAGATGAGAAGAGGCAGACAGTGAAGACAGTTGATGACACAGTTGCTCATGTTGTCAAAAAGACGAAGAACAAGGCAATTGTGTATGAATCAGAAGAAATTGAAGCGGAAGCCAACTCTGACTCGGATGACTGTGAACAACTGAAGCAAGCAATGCTTATGCTGACTAAAGCTTTTCAGAAGAAGTTCTACAAGAAGCCAAGTTCAAACAGTCAGAGATATTCTTCTGATCCTAACAACTATGTTCATAAGGAGAGGGTTGAAGGAAAAAGATTTGAAGGAAAGAGAATAGAGGAGAGGAAGCCTGAAGAGAGAAGATTTAAATCTGAAGGATCGAGTCAGTCAGAACCACCAACATGCTACAACTGTGGCAAAATATGTCACTTTGCCAAAGACTGTCGAAGACCCAAAGTCAGAAACTCCGACTACTACAAGAACAAAATGCTTCTTGCAAAGCAACAGGAGGCAGGTAAGGCATTGATGGTTGAAGATGAGTACTGGCTTGATCATTCAGACCAGGAAGATGAGGATGAAGAGAAGAATGAGGCAGCCAACTTGTGCTTGATGGGAAAGCAGGAATCAGAAGCTGAAGATGACTCAGAGGATGAGGAATATGAGGTATATGATTTATGTTATTTCGATTTCTTAAATCAAATGCGTGCCATGAATATAAAACTCCAAGAATTAGAGTCGAAGCTTAAGCGAGAAAAGGGTGTTATTACTAACAAAAACCAATCGATACAGAAACTTAGCAATGAAATTTCTGAGAAAGAAGTATTGTTTGAGGTTTTACATAGAAACAATGACACCAGAGCCAAAGAAAAGACAATAATTCTTAAAAAGAATTCTGAAATCAAGTCTAAACTGAGAAAGAGTGAGTTTGATTTCAGAGAGCTAACGAAAATGTATTCTTCATATACTGAAGAAAACAAAACATTAATTGCAAAATTAGATGCTTTGGAAAAGAAGTTATACTCACTAGGCCAAACTGAGCAAACTATTCATCTAAACAAACCGAAAGAGAATAATGACAATTGGGGAATTGGTTTTGAGAATCCTCATTGCCTTAAAAAGGGTATATCTGAAGTGCCTGCACTTTATGATTTTACCTTTATGAATCTTTCTCACCGATACCCTAAACTTCAAGTTTTCAATACTGGACTATCAAAAGAGGATGAAGCCAAAGAAACTGAAAAACGGAGGAAATCATCTAAAGTTCACCTTACATTTTATTATGCGAAGCTGAATAATAGTTATAATGATGATCCAATTTATCACAAGAAATCTCTTTCAAATGACTTTTTCCAAAGTTATTCTGTCAAAGAAATGGAGGCGAAACCTATTAAAGGTAAACTTTATGTCCCTCCTCTCATTTTAGAAAGTAAAATTTCTGAACTCGAGAACTCTTTAACAAATGAAAGACTTTTGATTGAGATTGAACAAAAAGTTTTTTTAACTATCCTGAAAAATGTTGTTATTTCAAAGGCTTCAAAATCTGATGACATGTTTGGTTTAACAAATGGAGGGTTTGATTTTCTTAACTCTGACGGTGGTTTGGATGATTGTTTTGAACAATTTGATTTTAATGCGAAACTTCCTAACCATTCATCTTTTATTGTGAAATCATTGGGAAAAACCAGTACGTCTGTTAACAGTGCAAAATCAACGAAAGTTGATAAATCAGTCTCTGTGAAAGCTAAGAATGCTAAAGGTAAGATTAAATCTCAGCATTCACAGAGACCGATCACTACTGGTAAGCCGAAGAAGAAGCATTAGTTTGTTGCTCAAAAGTCTAACTCACGAGTTTCAAATGTTTCAGATCTGAGCAAGCTAAATCCAGAAGTTAAATCTTAATGGCAACCGAAACAGAAGCTTGACAAAACTGATAAATCGTTTTGTAGTGTTAATTGTAATAAGACTTCACCTAGTAAAGACGTTGTGAATACGAATATTGCTACTATTTTGAAACCAAAACTTGTTATTTCTCGCAAGCAATACTCTTTTAAGCAATTATTCCAGTTATCTTTATCTGGAAGGAAGTCTTCATTTTATGATAAACATGTTTCTACTTCTTGTCAAGATTCTGAGGTTTAGTTTGGAAATTATCATGTGCATTCATATCATTATAATGCTTCAAGTGAACTTCAAATGAAAAACGGACCCAATTTCAAATGGGTACCAAAAACTTGTGCTAACACAGTTGGACCCAATTTCAAATGGGTACCAAAAGCTAAATCTGTGTTGTAGGCACCCAACGTTTAAGATGGAGCTTATGGAAATGACTTCTAGACAAAACAATATAGGACTCGTACCTCAAAGAACAATGGCTCTTGAATACAACAGTTCAAAACTCGCACTTGAATGCTCAAAAGTCTTTACTCCAATTTTGTTTAATGAATATCTAAATCTCTTTTTTAGTAATTTCTCTTGTGCATATGCATCATATGTGGTGCTTGGATAGCAGATGTTCCAAGCATATGACTGGACAAAAAGAGATGATGTCCAACTTTACAGAGAAATATTGCGGAACAGTTAGATTTGGCAACGACCAGTTTCCACCAATAATGGGATATGGTGATGTAGTACATTACAATGTCATGATCAAGAAGGTGAGCTATGTTGAAGGCCTAAGGCAAAACCTGTTCAGTATAGGCCAGTTCTGTGACAAAGACTTAGAGGACAATTTCAAAGCCAAGAGGTGTTCAGTTCGCACTG
The DNA here is from genome assembly GCA_954870635.1 of Arctium minus. Taxonomy (NCBI): domain Eukaryota; kingdom Viridiplantae; phylum Streptophyta; class Magnoliopsida; order Asterales; family Asteraceae; genus Arctium; species Arctium minus. The sequence continues at coordinate 74,280,691 of OX941086.1, forward strand.
AAGAAGTCGACGAACTCTTGGTCGGCACGAGAAAGTCAGACCTCTACACAAATAACTTGTCAAATGTCCAGACTGACAAACAGGTTTGTCTTTTGACGAAAGCCTCGATGCAACAAAGATGGCTATGGCATCGACGACTCTCTCACCTAAACTTCAGGTACATCAACAAGTTGGTCAGTGGAAAACTAGTCAAAGGACTTCTAGAGCTGAAGTATGAAAAAGAACATCTTTGTGAAGCATGTGAAAAGGGAAAGATGAAGAGGGATCCACATAAACCAAAGCCTGAACCAAGTACAAATGCTCCGTTAGAGTTGTTGCATATGGATCTCTATGGTCAGATGCGAATGCAAAGTCTAAGCAGAAAGAAGTACATACTAGTTATCGTGGACGATTACTTGCGATACACTTGGTTCAAGTTTCTACGTTCAAAAGATGAGACACCATATGTTCTCATTACATTCCTGAAGACAACCCAGGTGAATCTGCAGAAACCGGTCAAGCTTCTAAGAACAGACAACGGCACAGAGTTCAAGAACAAGAAGGTTGAAGAATATCTCGAATTTGTCAGGATTTCACATCAATACTCTGCTACTCGTACGTCTATGATATTGTCCTTACAAATCACAATGAAATCAAGTAAAGAACAATGAGAATCATGGGGAAATCACATGTGTATTGATGTCATAAGTGATAGGGTTACAAGTATTTCTCTCTCTAGATTCTCTCAAGGATTACAATCAGGCTAGTTACTACTAAAAGAAAGCAAGGAAGACCTATTTATAAGTCAAACAAGAAACAAAGGTAAACTTACAAAAGTCAATATAAAATGATCTTAACTAAAAATACAATAACAATCTCCCCCTTTTAGATCATTTGACAATTTTGCTCTGGTCCCATCTTCTAAAACAGATTCTTCTGATCCCAAGGTATACTTCAAACCTCCTGATGTGCTCTCTGAAATTAATCTTCTTGTTGATCTCTTCTAGCATAACTTCCATATTAAGAGACTCAACTGTTCTTACAGCTACATTCTTTCTTAACCTTTCCTGCTCTGACAGAAATAACTTATCATCAAGCACTTTCCGCACATACTTCAAAGTACCATCTGAATACTTAACTAATTCTGATGTTCTCATGAACTACTTCTTATGAGACTTGGTGTTTACATACATCACACCCAACTCTGGATATCTGGAGATCTGAAAAGGCTCTAGAACTCTGATCTTATGATGATTGAAGTTTGGTGCCAGCAGGTTTACTCTGTTCTGATTGGTTTCAATGCCAAGCTGAAAGTCAAATGAATAAGCATTGTAGATACTCCTTGTCATGAAATTTTTAATAGAATCCAAAGCATAAGCAACAGCTTGTGATCTCCTCCTCTTACTCCTGTCTCTGAACTCATCCACAATGAACATGATGTCTGAGAAGTTCAAGTTATCAAAATCAGCTTCTGTAAAGGTACTGATCTGCATATTTTTTCTTTGAACTGTGAAATTTGGATTGTAGACATTAAGAATCTTGCATATGTGAACATTTTGAACCTGCAGAATCTCTTCTCTTTTGGCATAAGGGGAAAGACTACACATTGTCCTTATGAATCTGATGTAATTGGCTTGATAAACTTTGTCTCTATCTCCACCACCATAAAAACAAGCTTCATCAATCGGCTGCAGAGAAGAAACAAAGATTTTGGTGACTCTTCCAGGAATGGTACTTTGAGAGACTTTCTGATGATCTCAATGAACTTCAAAGAATCTCCCTCAACATCATATCCTGTATAAGGAATAGCACCAACTCTAACATTTCCTTTGAAAGTAACTTTCCCTATATCACTGATTTCATAAGAGATGAGCTCTTCTCCTTGCATTGTTTCAAGTTCTGGACCATGAGCTTTTGAGAATTCTTCCACTTCCATAGGAGTAACAAAAATAGGATTTGGCTTTAATTGTATAGAGGTTTCAGTTGCACTTAATATCTTTGGACTATCTGGGTTTCGAATGTAAGGAAGTGCACTAGCTTTTGCTCTGGCTTCTTTTTCTTCTTCTTTTTATAATTCAGCTTTAGCTTCTCGGACTATCTGTCTTTCCTCCTTTTCTCTTTGCTTTCTTTCTTTGTATAGCTTATTCCTGAAGTCCTGGATATCAATAATGATTGGCCTTTCTTCTTCTAGATCTTTTGGTTTGGGCTTTGAGGTAGGAAATCTTGATCTTTTTGACTTTCTGGGCTTATCAGCTTTTGGTTTCTGCTTGGGTTGATTAGGTAGTTGTTCAGAATCAAAATCTTTAGGCAAAGGAAGAGCAACTCTTGGTTCAGAAGCATCAAGGTTTTTAGGGACAGAGAAGTTTCTTGTGGGAGAGACAATAGGAATAGCAGTCAAGATTTCATCTTCATCAAACAGTCTGTAGGTTGGTGGAGCATAATCAACTGTACTATCAATCTGTGCAACCTCTACAACTTCAGCTTGTTGAACTGGAAAAGTTTGATCAAGATCTGCAATCTCTTCATCTTGACTGTCAAGATCATCAAAATTCTCATCTAAAGTTTCTCCAAACAAATCGTCCCGCACATTATCACTTTGACTCAGATTTCCTTGAGTAATTGAATTATGTACAAATTCTTCAATTGTAACTGAATTCTCTGGATCTGGTCCTTCACTTTGAATATTGTGCTCAATAACGTTCATTCCTTCCTGCTTTACTTTCCAATAACTGTCATACCTAGCAGCAGCCTGTTCATCATCATCACTTTCATAATCATCTAGGTTAAGAAAGTTTTCAGCGGTAACTCCCAACATCTCCATAACTTCCTCAACTGTGGCAATCGCAGGCTTTTCAACCCTTGATTCCATATTGTCATAGATCATCAACTCTACTTCAGCTTCTGGAACATTCTCATTCAACTGTTCCTTTTATGACTGTTCTCCATGTGTAGTTTCAGCTACTTCAGTCCCCTGCTCCTCAATAATAGCAATAACAGTATCTACAGCAGTTTTCTGTCTCTTATTCATCTCCCCCTCATGATCTTGATCAGAATCACGATCATGCCTTTTCTTTAAAACTGCATCAGATTGAGCCTTGCAAGAAAGTTGTACTGCTGTGGTTAGGTCCTGTAAGTGCTTCTCTACTGAATCTTTGAACTGGTTGAACTGAGATTGTGTGACATAATCTACCGGAACCTAAGGAACAATTGGTTGGAATTGTTGCCTCAGTAAACCAATAAGATCTGATTCTGTTTGATCTGCTGGAGCTTCGGATAACAGCTGGGCTAAAAGTAAAGATTTCAGCTCAGAAACAGACTGAACTGGTGGTGGTTGTGTAACAAATGGTAGTTGAAGTGTTTGCTCATGCTCCTCACCAACTGGATTTTCCCTTTCAACATTCTCAACACTTTTCCAATCTCCTCCTCAAACTTTGCAGTTGCTTTATTCATTTCCGACTGAAATTTCTGTGATAACGAGGTTTCAACGACCTTTAGGGAGTCATTGAGAAATTCCCTTGAAACGAATTCGGGTAAAGTAAAACCGGCGCAACTCAAGCTTTCCGTTAACACAGTTGTTGAAGATACAACAGTGTGGCCTGTTCTCAAAGCTGGCATAATGTTAGCAATGACAAGACTTCTACCTGATCCTCATACTCTGGATTGCGGATCTACTACAGTTGTTCCGACCGGGTCACTAAGACGACCGGTGATAGCAGATATAATTGGTTGTGTCCTAGGAATAAAAACATTTGTAACAATTGGCTCTAGACTCACAGGTGCACTGAAAGAAGTCAAACTCGGGCACAACTGAGTTCTTGTTTCAATACCTTCCATTTGTGAGTGAAAGGCAGATAGAGTATGTGCTAAATCCCCATGTAAAGATGAGACTATAGCCTGTTGAGAGGTAATAGAATAGCTGGTTGAGGTGCGCATATGCATTAGTTGCGACTAATGTCTGTTTCAATACCTCCTGCTCGCAACACATGCGGCGAGGTAGTAGATGTGGCTGCCCTTCTAGAATGGAGAGTTTGGATACACACACACTCACCATGTTCTTTTTCTACATTCACTCTAGTCCTCACATTTTCTGGGTTTTCAACTAATACTCCCTCTTCCTGCCTTATAACTCCAGTGTCAGAAACAATATTACAGATTGTTGAATCAACACCTTCCAAGTCAAGATCTCTTGCAGTAGAACCAAGACTTTGGTGTAATGAAACATTATCCAAAAATCCAAAACTATGACCCATGTTATCATAAGTATTAACATTCTGATCATTTCCTTGATCCGATGCATCCTGTGTTGATGTTGCTGAAGGTACCGAAGTACTAGAAGAGCTTGCTTTTCCAACCGATATAGTTCTTTCATAGTTCTGACTTTCATTGGGATTCTCTTCCTGAGTGCCCAATTGAGGAATGATAGCAATCTCAGGTTGAGATGTATGAATCACTAAATGCGTGGCAGATTGTTCCTGTGTTCCCACACTGTTAAGTCCAAATATTGTATCCAAGATTTAAATAGGAAAGTCAATGTTAGAAGTCAACATTGTCAATATATTGTCTATGTCAAATCATGTTTAGTTTCCTTAGATGTTAAGGCTTTGTAATAGTTAGATGATATAAATAGGTTCGGCGTTGTAATATTGTGATAACGTCTAGAGGATTATGCTTCATTGTAATATTCAGTAATTGTGGAATACAAGATCTACTTTCTATCTCTAGTTCTTGAGTATTATTGATAAATCTTGAGTAATTGCTTGTTGTGATTGGGATTTTATGTTTAACAATTGGTATCAGAGCTGAACCAAAACTTTTTGGAAATGATTTGATCATGATTTGAATTGAAATTAGTGTGTTTCGAATTGAAAATTTGAGTTTTTCGAAAAATTTCAAGAAAACGAGTTTTGTTACTGTTCATCTGAATTTCTTGTGAAAAATCGTTTTTAGTGAAAGAAAATGAATTCTTTGAGTTCGATTTATGTTTAGGATCAGTTCTTGTTTGGATTACATCTTGTAAATTGAACATTTTCGATCTCAATTTCTGATTTTTTGAGTTTTCTTGAAAACGAGTTTGTTCTCTGTTCTTGATCATATGTGTGCAAATTGTTGTTTTCAATCTGAATTTGTTAGTATTTTTGTGTTTCATACTGTTTGTTGATAATTCTAACAAGTTTTTGAGATTAAAAGTGCAGGTTTCAATCGATTTGAGTTAGAATTAGTCAAGATCCACGGTTTGCGCTTCATTCATGAAAGTTTGCTCCTCATTCATGCTACTTTGCGCTTCATTCATCATGATTTGCGTTTCACTCTTATTCTTTGAATAAGATTCTTTTTGATCTAATTTGCGTGTTAGTGTAGTTTTCAGGTCTAGGCTGAAACGCAAAGCTCATATTGCTCTTCAAGGCTGACACGCAAAGCACATCTTGCGCTTCAAGGCTGAAACGCAAAATTCATCTTGCGCTTCAAAGCTGAAACGCAAAGTTCATCTTGCGCTTCAAGGCTGAAACGCAAAGTTCATCTTGCGCTTTAAGGCTGAAACGCAAATCACAGTTTGCGTTTCAGTCTTCACACGCAAAGCTCTTGTTTGCGTTCACTTCCTGACACGCAAAGATCTACTTTGCGCTTGTTCCAGACTTAGATTAAAAAAAAAAGATCTACTATGCGCTGTTGTCTGGAAATTTTTTTTTAGTCATATATGAATTTTTTTTTAAACTTTGCGCCATAACTTGTGTTGTTCAAATTTTCAATTTTTACGAAATATTTTTTTTTTAAGATTTCAATTTGATCTGATTTTTGATTTTCTGATATATAGTTTGGGAACGATCATTCTTATCAAGCATATTCTCATTCAAAGTTTTCTGAGAGAGAGAAAATTTTAGATTGTCCATATTTTGTTTTTGAATTCATTTTAACTCACGATAGTTTTGTCAAATTCTTTTTCATACTGGATGAGTTCACCAATTTTGCTCAGAGGAAGATACGAGCAGTGGAAAGCAGATTTTTTCAAATTTGTAGATACACATGAGCTGAGTTGTTATATCAAATTGTCGTTGACTGAAGGAGAGATGAAATCTTATACTCCAACAGAAGATTGTACTTAGGATTGGGAGAAAAGAAAGAGTGCTGATAATATGGCTCGAACTTTTATGTTGAATAGTATTCGTCATGAGATTAATGGTCACATAAATACCTATCAGTTGACAGGAAAAGATTTATACAAGTCAACAGGAAAGGAGATATGGGACTATCTTGAATCGACGATGTTAGGGCCAACGGTTGTGTCTGAGCTAAAAGGAAAGATTTCTGAGTTGGAAGCTAAAATTCAGCAGACAATCTCTGTTGAGAGCAATGAGCAGAAAGTTAAGAAATTGGAATCTGAGAATGTTGAGCTTAGAATGACTATATCTGATTTGGAGCAAAAGCTTACTAAAGATAAAGCTATTTTTGAGAGTGAAAAGAAAGGTTTTTAAAAGAAGTTCTCAGATTTCTCTAAAAAGTGTTTTGAAGAGAAGAAGTCAGTTGATCTTAAATGTATAAAACTTTCTCAACAAATTTCCGATTTTGAGAAAGTACTGATTTTGGAAAGAGAGAAGTTTGAGAAAGAAAAGAAGGCCATAGAACAAAAGAATGTAGGATTCTTTAAAGAATTATCCGGGCAGAGAAATGATTCAGAAAAAGGATTTGAAGAAGAAATATCCATCTTTTAGTCTGAAATCAAAAGGCTAACTTCCAAGTTGTCTGAACTGTCTGCTTCTGCGCTGAAAGAGCAAAAGACGAAGTCTGAGTTCTCAAAGAAGATTGACCAACTTGAGAAAGAAAGAGACATCTTTGCATCAAATATCAAAGAGCTTGAAAAGTTTGTTTCAAGTTCTACTCAGAAATTTGTCTCTTCACAAAGGTCAATTAAATATTTTAATCAGATTCGTCGATCTAACATTTTCTTTGATGAATATTTAGATGGTTCAGATACATCTTCAAGAAGAAAAAGCTATAAGAAAGAGAAACTGGTATGGATAAAGAAATCTGTCAAAGATGACAAGAAAGAAGAGCTGTATGGAAAGACATCATGTGTACATCCTCATCAAGGAAAGAAGAACAAAGATCATAAAGGTAAACCTGACCTCAAATACTCAAAAGATCAATTACTCAGGTTTTCAGGTACTTAATATTATTGTTCTTACTGCTGTACATATGATCACATCCACAAGACCAGTGATCATTTGTGGTATGGTTCTTACTCTATAACCCCCACACGAACTGCAACTCACATTTCTGGACCCAAATACCAGTGGGTACTAAAGAAGAAAATTGATTCTGTGTTGCAGGCACCTCAATCCAAGGGGGAGTAAGAGAACAATGGTTCTTGAGTAAATCAGCTCAAGACCCGGTCTTCAATGTCAAAATGAATTTTAAACACAACAGTTTAGGACTTGTACCTCAACGATCAAAAAGACCTTACTCCTGTATGCTTGCATCAGATGGATATTGATGGTCTCCATCCCAAGAGAATTGATCTGGTCTCTATCCTATACTTTTTCATTGCTAGATTTTTCTGATATTTATGGTCTAACAATTCAAAAGGGAGTGTTTGATCTCTATCCTGTTTTATATGACATATTTCAGATGCCTAATTTAAGGGGGAGTAAAGGTGATGACTTCTGATTTCTTCAGATTAGAACTCATACTATAAACTGTTTTACTTCTTTCAGTCTTTTATTTTTGAATAAATAATGTGAATAAAGTGGCTTCTGATCACATGACAGATCAGGACCCGTTCATCAATGATCAAAGAAGGATATTATGCTAATATCCAGGGGGAGCTTCAAAGATATAAATCATTTAATCATGATTTGAGGGGGAGCTGAAAAGGTAAATATTTTCTGATCCTAGATCTCTGATTGTTTGGAAGAAGAACAACTATAGAGCATGAAAAACGCTTTCTTAAATGTTCAAACCACTTCTCTATTCTCAAACGATTTCATGAATTTAGAAGTGTGCTTTTAAATGTTTTTCAAATATTTAGCCTTATTGTTTAACTGACCGTGTGTTTCCAAAAATCAATACTTGTATATTATCTTGTTCATATACTGTCAAGTATTCATACATACCGGTTCAGTATTTTATTTGAAATTTTTGTTACCATGTCTCAAATTCAAACAATTTTTCTATGGTAATACCCCCGTTTGAAATTCAAAGTTGTTGAGCATCATTTATCTTGTTCATATTTGTGCTTTCATCGATAAATTGTTTATATTCGTTCATATAAACAAAATTTCCAATTCTGTGATACGCTAACCATTTGATTTGATCTGTTTAATTCATTGTCAGATTCTCAAAACAATTCGCTTGACTTCATTTCATTCATTCAATATTCTTGTTTTGAGAATTCTTCAAAGTTCAAATGCTCAAATTTCATTTCTGATTTTTGATGAGCATACATACACTGACATATGATTTATTGTGATTTACATGTTAAGAAAATCATTAACCAGTATGTACTTTTAGGAACATGGGATTCAGTGTGAGTGCTTAATAGATATTCCATGGATTCACGTTAACCAGTGTTTCCTACCCCGGAAGAAATCTTTTGAGTGATTGAGGGGAGAGGGGTCTAAAAGAATTGAGTGTGGGAGTGAGCAGAGGTAAAATGGAAATGAGAGATTGGTTAGATGTGAGCTTATATGTTTAAAAGAAAGAGGGTGTGAGAACAGAGTTAAAAGAATATCAAAACTCTGCACCAAACATCTTTTTGAGCCGGGCAGCCACATTACTGATAGGTTCACATTTCTTTGGTGACCATCATTGAAATAGGCAAATAGCCCATGCCATCTGTTGTATACAACCCTACCAGCTACTCATTCTTTTCTTAAAAAGAGAATGTTTCACATTTTCTAGGGAAGTAGCATATAATCTATTGGACCTTCTTTTGGAAGATACTGATATTGAAAAAGAAGGAAAGTTGCCCCACCTTCGACCCTTTCTCATGCACATTGAGTCCATCTACAATCATTGGTGTCTCAGTGATTTACATACTTCGAGCCTTATGAAACACAATCATTGTGCTAATTCTTTCATACACAAGCACGAGCACACAGAAAATTTGTTTTTCTATCAGAACATTCATAGATAACCCTTGTGTTTTTCAATGATTGAATGGAAGTCCTAGGGAGTCATCATCAAACAAGCTCCTTATATTGTACATTCGTTGTATACAGTAACTTTGTGTTACTGACAGGCATTCCTAACTGTTTCATATGTTGAATCAGGGTTACACGCTCATTATGTCTGAATTTGAAAAGATTCGGATATATACAGTTCATGATTCGGCTCTTCAGATCAAAGTGCGGAAATTTTCAAAGGGGAGATTGTTAGTTGATCTCAAAGGGGAAAATCAAAGTCTGAGCTGAAATTGATGAAGTTTTGATGATAATGATGCTCACATCATCAAAAAGGGGGAGAATTATACAAAGTTCAATTTCAAGAGTTCTTGTTCAAAGTCCAAGTCTGAAATTTCAAAATGCTTCTGCTGATTCAAAGTTCAAGTCTGATAAAGAAATTCAAAGCCAAAAGATTTTGAAGGAAGAATGTTCAAAGAAAATTTGATGATTCAAGAAAGTTTGTTTCTTCCAAAGATGGTTCAGAGATCAAAGTCATGAAGATACAAAGTTTGATCGAAGTTGAAAGGTTTTTCAGAGTTAAAGTTTTCAAAGCTGTTTTGGAAGTTTCAAGTTTCAAGATTTGTTCAAGGCATGTTGATTTTCAAAGCTTCAAAGATTAAAAAGACTTTTCAAGATTCTTCAAAGGCCAAAAGATTAAAGATTGTGAAAGCTTCAAAGAGACAAAAGTTGAAGAATCAAGGGCTGAAGATCTGTATCAAATTTTTATTAAATCTTGAATACAAAGGGGGAGATTGTTAAGTCCAAATATTGTATCCAAGATTTAAATAGGAAAGTCAATGTTAGAAGTCAACCTTGTCAATATATTGTCTATGTCAAAGCATGTTTAGTTTCCTTAGCCGTTAAGGATTTGTAATAGTTAGATGGTATAAATAGGTTTGTGGTTGTAATCTTGTGATAACATCTAGAGGATTATGCTTCATTGTAATATTAAGTAATTGTGGAATACAAGATCTACTTTCTCTCTCTAGACTTTCTCTCTCTAGTTATTGAGTATTATTGATAAATCTTGAGTAATTGCTTGTTGTGATTGGGATTTTATGTTTAACACACACCCTGCAGTACAAAAATCCGAACCACTCCTGAACCCTTCTCTATATTTTCTCTCTGCTCACTTTCCCGTTCAACTACTCCCGTAGTATGTTGAACCCTCACCGACTCCACTCGTCTAGCTGGTTCTGAGTCCTGGGTAGGGATCTCCGGCTCTGGCAATCCCATGGACTCCGTATATTTCGTAACTCTCGGAGCATTCGGATCGGCATAAGCAAGCAGTGCTGCAGGAACTGGCATCTCAAAAGTGAAGGATTGCTTCTGCTTTTGAAGATGTGTCATTTCATTTTCTGGGGCACTTTCATGATGTAATCTCTTTGGAACATCTCGGCTGGATCTCAAAATGCCTCGGACAATAAGTTGCAAAAATCTCTGAGAAGGGACATATTTTGGCTTATTTGAATGTCTCTTGCTCAGAACTTTCTCATACAACTCAGTCCAGATGGCCACAGCATAATCAACATGCATATCATAGATGATAGCATGGAACAGTCTTAGGGTATGAATATTGGTGTTGTCATGCCCAGAATGTCGTGAAGTCAAGCACTTGTTGATCACTGAGAAGAACTGATAATAGAATGGAGGCAAATTTGACTTTCTAAAGTCACTCATCTTTGAAAGACTTCCAACATATCCTAGAGCACGAATACCAGCAAACATTTCGTGATCTGTAGGATAAGGATCAAAAGTTGTCTTTCCTTCTCTTGAATCTGGTGAAGGTAGATCAAGAAGCAGACGAAGTCTTTGATAGGTCAGGATGGATGTGAAGTTTTCGATGTGAATGGTGAAATACTTTCTGTTGCCTTGCACTACATGCTCAATGGTTCTCCATGCTTGTTGTAAATAGATCATTGGTACAGTAGAAGTTGCAGTTAAGGCAGTACAGATTGGATGGTTTTTCAGTATCTCCTTTATCAATGGCTTGACCATGAGATTGTCAAATATCACATGATGATTATTTGGCGACAAAGAGAGATAATCTTGAGGATTAATCAATTGAAGATCTGGATCAGCACCAACTTCAGAAAAATGAGATCGGGAAGAAGGCCTGGGCATCTCCCGTGGCACAATAGGATCATGTTCATCCATCTGAACACTTTGATCATGAATATATTCCTCCGCCATTGATTTCCTGAAAAATTATAAAATGTATTGGATAAAATCCAATATGTCAGTATAAATCCAAAAACTTGTTTTTCAGAAAAACAATTTTGAAGTACAAAACAATGTACTTTAAGATCTTGCAATGAAAGCAAAGTAAGTTGCATAAAACAAATTGCAACTTCAAGTGAACAAAATTTCTCAACAACACACAAAAACATAAAATTGACTACAACACTTCACATTTCGAAATTATTCTGTCAAAACAATGTTGTATTTAAAAATAATACTTGAAATCTGAAAATTTAATTATCATACTGATTTTGCAAAGGTGACCAAAACTTTTGACTTTTTAAACTTGAAATTTTTTGAAATGAACCCCAATAATCAGACTTTGTAATTTACACTTTATTTGAAAAAAATTTGAAATTCAAGTTTAACTTTCAAAATTCAAACCGTTCACTTTATTTCAAAAATTATGACTTTTAATCTTCTTTTAATCTTCAACAAGATGATTAAAGTTTATGAGTTCAATCATTCATCCGTTAAATCCATATTAGTTCAGTTCAGAGTATCATTTCGAGTTCAGTCCAATCCAGTATGAAACAACAGTTCAGTTCTGAATAACCAATGGTTCAGTTCAAGAATCAAAGAGTTATGGTAACCTGCAAAAATCAATATATCGAGCAAACCCAGATTCTATCATGTATGATTTTCAATACTAACATTAGTTTGAAAGAACAAATCCAAAATATTTAGTGTCTGTCAATTTTCAGAACACATCGAACCATGAAGACGAACAGTTAAAAAGATTGAATTGACAAACTGACGTATGAAACCCTAGAATCAATAACAAATAAGAACCAACAATCAAACAAAAGAAAAAACAACAACCTACACTGAAATCTTCGAGGGAAAAGAACTGAAAAGATGAAAGTCGCAAGAAAATTTCAGAGAGAAATCGCTAAGTGTTGAAAGTGGCAGACTGATAATGAGAGAAGTAAAGAGATAGAACATTTATATACTCGACAAAACGCCCTAGTCACAGAACTCGCAAGTCAAAGCCCTCGCAAGCCACTGTTCATTCACAGAACTCGCAAGCTCAATAACTTGCAAGTCACTGTTTATAGTACAAAACTCGCACACAACGCACGAAAACAAGGTATTTGTCTCAAATAATGACAAATATGTGCGTGTTTTTCACTCAAGAAACAATTTAAGTGAAAAATTCATGAAACACGCAAGCCTAAGGAGTAAAAAAGTTGAAACTCGTAGGCTGAAAGAAATTTCTCGCCCAAACTCGCAAGTAACGCCTTGCGCGTTTTTGAAACTCCCACGCCTCAAGTAGCGCGTTTACCCAAACTCGCTAGCTTCACCTTGCGCGTTTACCAAACTCGCTAGCTTCATCTTGCGCGTTTATCAAACTCGCTAGCTTCACCTTGCGCGTTTATCAAACTCGCTAGCTTCATCTTGCGCGTTTATCAAACTCGCTAGCAATGCCTTGCGCATTTGGTGAACTCGCAGACTATGCCTTGCGTGTTTAAGCGTAAGCATAGTGCTTTGCGCGTTTCCATACTTAGAAAAATTTTGAGAAAAAATTTTAGAAAATGAAATCTTTCCAAAAATGAAAACTTTTACTTTCCCAAAATAGCAACTTTGCAAAATTGACTTTTTAGCACAAAGCCAGTATTTTTCTCAGGAAAAACTTTTCAAACCTTTCAGATCTTTCAAATATATATACACACTTACAGACTTTTGCATTAAGCTCCCCCCTTCAAGTATGCACACATCTTGATTTCTCCTCCTTGATTTTTGCTGTGAAGCACAAATCATTAAGCACGAGTCCTGATCTGATGTGATCAGAAGTCATAGTCCAATATACAAACCTGTAAAACAAATAAAACTTTTAGTACTCATTGAACATGAGTCCAGGTTTGTTAACAGTATCCAGCTTCTTGAATTTGAGGAAATGAATTATAAAAACATACCAGATATAAAGAAATGCTCCCCATCAGACATATAAAGAATGATGTAACTATTCATTAAGGTTCAACATACCAAGTTTGCTGACTAGAAAATTAAATCTCTTTTCAACAAGAGGTTTTGTAAACAAATCAGCAACCTCAAGGTCAGTTGAAACAAAATGCATTTCTACATCACCTTTTCCAACATGGTCTTTAATAAAGTGATACCTGATATCTATGTGCTTCGTTTTTTAGTGTTGTACAGGATTTGATGTGATTGTTATTGCACTCTTGGAATCACAGTAGATTGGTACCTTATGAAAAGTATATTCATAATCTCTCACCTGGGTTCTCATCCACAGAACCTGTGAACAGCAGCTTGCAGCCGCAATGTATTCCGCTTCAGCTGTAGATGTAGATACACAATTCTGCTTCTTTGATGACCAGCTGACCAGTTTATCTCCTAGATAGTGACATGCTCCTGATGTACTTTTCCTGTCTAATTTATTTCTTGCATGATCTGCGTCAGTATATGCTATTAATTCAAGCTTAGAATCTTTTGGATACCAAAGGCCCAGATTTGGTGTACCTTTGAGATACCTCAAGATTCTTTTGACAGGAGCAAGATGAGACTCTTTAGGATTTGCCTGATACCTTCACAAAAACATGTTGCAAACATAATATCTAGCGACTTGGTGTCAAATGAAGAGGAGAACCAATTATACTTCTGTAAGTATGTTGGTCTACTGATTTTCCGAAGATATCAACATCCAACAGACTGCCAACTAGCATTGGAGTTTTCATGGGTGAATTAGAGTTCATGTCAAATTTCTTCAACATGTCTCTGATATATTTAGCCTGATTTATAAAAATTCCTTCTGGGGTTTGCTTAACTTGCAGGCCTAAGAAAAATGTTAGTTCTCCCATCATTGACATTTGAAAACGCTTTTTCATGATATTTTCAAATTCTACGCACAATTCTTGTAAAGTAGAGCCAAAAATTATGTCGTCTACAAGTATCAGATCCTTACCTTTCTTTTTGAGAAATAAAGTAGTATCGATTGTACCTTTCCGAAAACCTGACTCGGTTAGATAGACCGATAAGGTTTCATACCATGCTCTTGGCGCTTGTTTTAATCCATACAGTGCCTTATCAAGAACATAGACATGATCTGGAAACTTTGGATCCACAAAGCCTTCTGGTTGACTCACATAGACTTCTTCATGAAGAATGCCGTTGAGAAAAGCAGACTTCACGTCCATTTGAAATACTTTGATATTCTTGGGAGCCGCATAAGCAAGAAAGATTCTTATGGCTTCGATCCGAGAAACTGGTGCATAGGTTTCGTCATAATCAATCCCTTCTTGTTGATTGTAACCTTTTGCAACCAGCCTTGCTTTGTTCCTCACGATAATTCTAGCCTCGTCCTTTTTGTTTCGGAAGACCCACTTTGTTCCAACAATTGATTTGTCTTTGGGACTTGGTATCAATCTCCACACTTTGTTTCTTTTGAACTCATTCAACTCATCGTGCATTGCATTAATCCAATATGGATCCTTTAAGGCTTCTGAAGGCTTCTTTGGTTCAATGTTGCTCAGAAAACTTGAAAAATGCTGAAATTGGCTATTGCCGGTGGAAAAGCAGATCTGGTAGTCACTCTAGCAGACGGGTCACCAATTATGTTTTCTGGAGGATGATTCCTTGTCCATCTGTGTGAGCTTGGTAATGCATGAACCTCTGTTTGATTATTAGAAGAATCAAACTCATCTTGTATTGCAAGTTCTTCAGGAGTTGAGGTAATTTGAACTACTGATTCTTCTGAAGAAGATACAATTGGACTTGATATGCTTTGCAATTAAATAGTTTCTACAATGGGAGTTTCCAACACATTTCCTTCAGGTATAGATGGAATATCTTCATTATTTGATGAAGTTGTGTTGTCTGAAACTTTTTGTATTTGAGATGTAGAAACTTCTCCATTATCTTAAGAGGGTCCTGATATATCTGCAGTGGTAGTAGATGTATCAGTGATAGGTATATCATTTTGACCTTGTATGTTTTGAAAGTCATCAAAAGCATCATAAAACAGTAAATCTAAATCTGAATGAGTAAAAGATTTAGAAATCTCAGTCTGTTTTGAAGCAGGTTCCACACTGGTTGATGTGGAAGCTTTATCACTAGATCCAATTTCTGAAATGCTTTGTTCAGAAATTCTTGTCTTTGTTTCATCAAAGGATATGTTGATACTTTCAATCACTGATCTCGTTCTTGTGTTGTAAACTCTGTATGCTTTGGAGATTAGTGAGTAACCAATAAAAATTCCCTCAGCAGCGTTCTCTTGGAATTTGGCTAGATTTTCTCTATCATTCAGCACATAGCATCTGCATCCAAACACAAGAAAGAATTTAACATTTGGTTTACGACAATTAATAATTTCATAAGCAGTTTTATTTAAGTGCTTCTTAATAATTGTCCTGTGTTGTGTGAAGCATGCAGTTGCTACTGCTTCAGCCCAAAGAAACTGTGGTAGACTTGAATATGCAAGCATTGATCGTGCCGCTTCCACCAAAGTTTTGTTCTTCCTTTCCACAACACCATTTTGTTGTGGTGTCATTGTAGCTGAGAAGTTGTGTGAAATACCAACTGAATCCAAATATGACTGAAGATTTGAATTCCTGAATTCAGTGCCATTATCACTTATGAGTTGTTGCACTTGAATTTGAAGAAGAACTTGTATTTTCTTGATAAATTTGATGATGAGATCTGGAGCGTCCGACTTTTGTCTCAAGAACTCTAGCCACGTATATCTGGAATATTCATCAACCATGACCAGCATGTACTTTTTGCCATTTATTGACTTAGTTCTCATTGGACTGCATAAATCCATGTGAATAAGTTCCAAGCACGTTGAACAGTTAGAAAGCATCTTTAACTTGTGAGAACTTCTTTTCATCTTGCCCTTTTAACATGCAGAACAAAGAGAGTCTTGTTCTATTTTCAGCTCTGGAAGCCTGGTGACAAGATTCTGAGTCCTCAACTTTTCAAATCTCTGAAATGTTGATGAGAAAACCGACGATGCCATAACCAAATTTCATCTACTGAAGCTTTAGAAATAAGGCATACAGGTTTTGAAGCTTATAGAGTTTGAAAATGTACACCATATAGTAATCCCATTCTTTCTCCTTTGATTAACTCTGTGCCTGACTTATCCTTGATATAACAGAAGTGATTGATAGAAAATTCCACTTTGCACTTCTTCTCAGTAAATTGATTGATAGAAAATAAGTTGTACTGTAACCCCTCGACATACAGAACTTTAGAAATAGAGATCATTCTGTTCTTGAGAACACCGTATCCTCTGACATAACCATTCATCTTATTCCCAAAGTTAACTGTTCCTGGATAATGTTCTACGTAGTCGTGCAGCAGGTGTTTGTAAGTTGTCAAGTGTCTAGATGCTCCTGAGTCTATAATCCACACATGACAAGCCTGCAATAACAGTTACTTCAACTTAGGTACCCATATAAGAATGGGTCCTTTATTGTTAGTAGCATCCTTATCTTTTGAACTTTTGCTTTTTACAATTTGTGCATTGAGTATGTCTTTAGGAATCCATCTTTGCACATATTGTAATTCAGCAACTTTCTTTAACTGAACTTTTTGATTTTTAGACTTGACAGTATAAACTTCAACTTTTGATTTATCAGAAGAAGAAGTAGAAGATTTGAGAGTTCCAAGATCACTGAATCCTTAGAGAGAGAAAGTAGAGAGAGAAAATATTGAAGCGCAAAGTATGAAATCTGATTAATGTGTGTGTAACACCCTGAATTTTGGGATTGGGTGAAAAGTTGACCGTTACCCAAAGTTCAGGGGGGTTAAATGTAACTTGGGTTATATATATACAAAATCAAATTAGATATTTTGATAAATATCACAAATATCAGTTTCTTGGTTTTGAGAAGTCAGAGAGAAAGGAAGAGTGCAGGAGAAGCTTTGTAAAGGGTCGATCGTTTCGGGCAAATCGAGGTACGAATCTAGCTTAATGCTTTGATCTGAATGCTTTTAGCCGTGTAGAATCTCGTTGTGAAGGTTTTGAACCGTTCCATTTTGAGATCTGAGTATTTTCTCATTTGGATCTGGGTTGAAATATGGGTTCTGCGTCGCTGTTCTTGATGAACAAGGCGATGGTCGTTCGACCGGATGGTTGTTCGACCGGATGGTCGTTCGACCGGATGGTCGCTCGACCGGATGGTTGTTCGACCGGTGTGTCGTTCGACCGGATGTTTGTTCGACCGGATGGTCCCTCGACCCGAAGCCTGTTCGATCGAGGGTGTTCGATCGAATGGTTGTGCCCGACCGGAGGTCGTTCGACCGGTGTTGTTGTAGACCGGTGTGGTCCTTTGACCAGTTTAGTTTCTGTTAAGTTGTTAGCTTCTGTGTCTTTGAGTCCTATTCAAGTAACGAGAGGTTTATCCGTATTTCGACTTACCGATTCTTTCGGTGTTATCATAGGTAGCGCTCGTTAAGAAGAAGGAAACAGAGGTGAGTTCCTACTATCATTTTAAACTGTATACATATCAAAAGTTACCTTTTTGATCTTATCTTATTTTGAAAGTAAAATGATGTTTTACCTGTGCGTTATGCGAAAGAAATATTCAAAGGAACTTCTTTTAAATGCTTTTCATTCTTACCAGAAGTTGAACTGGAAATAGCATTTTGTTTATAAAAATGTGTTTGTAACCATATGTTTATTTATGGTTGGTGACATACGTTGTTCTGACGAGTCCTTACCATTACTAGTGGATCCCTAGGTTTTGAGTAGACTGTATTGTTGGGATGTTACATTCCCCAGAATTGTAGCTAGGGATCACTTGTTCCTTGAGGGCAACTTGGTACGGTTATGTGAGGCCGGATACTAGCCATGGTTCATAGTGATCCTAGCGAAGGAGTATACCTTGGTTTTGCGCTTGGGGCTTGATCTCACATTGTAGCACGGACTTTGTGATTCGTATCCGCGGACTCCAATTGGTTTAGCTCGTAACTCGGATTTTTGGCCTAACTTTGTGTTACGCCACAATCCTTGGTAAAATGTTTTGTTTTCGGTCCTTTTATGGCGTGTTTATAACGAAAAAGCCCGTTTGTGGCAAGGACCTAATGTGTAAATTTAATCGCTTTGGAAATACTATCTTGATGCAAATGTTTTATCTTTTGAGCTTCATAAACTGTATGTTCTCACCAGGCTTTAAGTCTGACACTTTTTCTCAAATGGTATGTGTATCAGGTTTCCATTAGCGGTGGGTTGCCGAGGTTTTTGGAGAGACGAGTTTTGAGTCTCGAGGTTTTTGGAGTTGTTTAGTATTGTTGTTGGGCATTGTTAAGTCCCATTCCTTTGATAAAATCCTTGTATAGGATTGTATAGTCTTAAAGACTGGTTCCATTTATGGGAAGTTAATAGATTTACTTTCGTTATATTGTCAGGTTTCCAGGTTTTGATTTACTCTGATTTTTGAGGTGTTACAAGTTGGTATCAGAGCTCTAGTTTAAGCGAACTAGGCATGAATGTAAGATGTCTAGACTTAGACTGCGTATACTAAGAATTGATCCGCGAGAATTGGGTAGAGCTCCTAAGTTGGGTTAGTCTTAGAGTCGACGGAAAGTACGTTTATCAGGCGTTGTAGTAGTGGTGACAAGAACCATTATGTGTTGTATGTTCATAATTTCACTTAGCTAATGTTATTATGAGGATATTGTACGTAAGAGTCCTTGAATTGCTATTAATATGACATTTGGTAATGTGGTAGTACGTTTTCCTTTCGTGTTTTTCTGTCTTTTCTTATCCCTTCCACTGCTCCGTGTAGCAGTTCAGAATGGTAGGTACGCGTGGAAGACCGCGTGCTCGTGTTGATGGTCAGGAAGCGACAGCCTCTACAGCGGGTCAGCCGGAAGGAGTTGAGGTTATCGTTCGACCACCCGTTCAGCAAGTACTAGGAGGGGGGCCAGAGGTCATTCCGAGAGTAGACCTGGCTTCGTCCCACCCAGTAATCGGGGATGCTAATCCCCAGTCAGAGTTGTTGGCCAGCGTGATGTTGGCAATGAGAGAAGAGATGGCGAAGCAGCAAGAGTTTCTGCTGAAAGCAATGGAGGACCGCGACGTAAACAATCGGAGAAGTTAGACGGTTGTGGAGAACATCGTAGCAGGTTCTGGAGGTGATGGTATAACGGTCGTGTCGGTAGAGCGGGGGATTTCTAGAGCTCAGGGGAACAGGAAGAGTTGTTCCTATAAGTCCTTTCTAGGCTGCGGACCGCCAGAATTCTTCGGTTCTGATGACCCGGTGGTGTGCGTTAAGTGGATCCGAGCGGTCGAGCAAGCTTTTGGCTCTTCCGAATGTGGTGATGATCAGAGGGTGCGGTTTGGTACCCAACTGTTGTGGGACACTGCACTCATCTGGTGGAATATCATCCAATCCACTCTATCTCCTGAAGTGTTGGCTCAGTTGTCTTGGGTCGAGTTCAAGAAGAAGCTGCTAGAAGAGTTTTGCAACGAGAGAACGATGGACCGAATTGGGAAAGAATTCCGGTCCTTGGTGAAGGGAAGCCTGACGGTGAGGGAGTACACCCGTCAATTTATGGAGAAACTGGGTCTGGTGGGGCATGCTGCCCCAACAGAGAAAGACAAGATGAAAGCTTATCTCAACGGCTTGCCAGCGGATATGCAATCAATGGTGCATAATTTCAAGGCTTCTAACCTCCGAGAGATGGTAGAAGAAGCTCAGTTCATGGAAGAGATGTTCGCGAAAAGCAAGTCTGAGAGTTCGGTGGTGGTGTCTGATAAAAGAAAGTGGGAGAGCAGTTCAGTACCTCCCAAGCGGACCAGACCTTTTGTTGGAAACCGCAATTTCGGCAGTTACCAGGAAGCAAGGTGGTGCCCGAGGTGTCGGACCAAGCATCACGGTAACTGCAGTAACAGTTCTCAAACTTGCTATAAGTGTGGGAAGCCTGGGCATACGGTCAGAGATTGCCCGGTCAAGGGACCCATCTGTTATGAGTGCAAGGCACCGGGGCACGTGAGGAAAGATTGCCCGAAGCTTGCGTCGGGTAGTGCGCCAGCAAGGAAGGAGAACCCTCCGAAGGTTCAGGGCCGAGCTTTTCAGATGATGGCCGAAGAGGCTAGGGCATCCGCTGATGTGGTATCGGGTACTTTTCTTATAAACTCTGTACCTGCTCGTATTTTATTCGATACGGGTGCTAGTTTCTCTTTCGTATCTGAATTGTTCTGTCAGAAATTTGCTATGCCCACTACTAGTCTTGAGGATGCATTAGTGGTAGAAATAGCAGATGGTAGGCAAGTTCTGATCCACGAAGTTCTGAAGCAGTGTGCTCTTAGCATCGAGGGAAGAGAAATCCCGATCGATCTGCTACCAATGTCAATCGGGGGTTTTGATGTTGTAATCGGTATGGATTGGTTGTCAAACAATCAGGCCGAGTTCGTGTGTTCCAAGAAGATGATTCGACTTCCCAACCCCTCTGGAGAGGTCGTGGTCATCTATGGTGAAAAGAGAAAGGGTGAAGTGGCAATAATCACAATGGCAAAAGAACGCAAGTGTCTAGTAAAAGGATGTTCGTCTTTCCTAGACTATGTGATCGATGCCAAGTTAGAGAAGTCCAAGCTGGAAGATGTGAAGATCGTGCGTGAGTATCCAGATGTCTTTCCGGACGACTTGCCCGGGTTGCCGCCCGATCGTCAGGTAGAGTTTCGGATTGATCTTGTGCCAGGCGCTGCACCGATCGCTAAAGCACCTTACCGTTTAGCGCCGTCGGAGATGCAAGAGATGGTAGCACAACTCCAAGAGCTTTCTGAGAAGGGATTCATAAGACCGAGTTCGTCACCTTGGGGAGCTCCGGTCTTATTTGTTAAGAAGAAGTATGGCACAATGAGAATGTGCATCGACTATCGTGAGTTGAACAAAGCTACAGTGAAGAACAGGTATCCGCTTCCGAGAATAGACGACTTGTTCGATCAACTTCAAGGAGCGGGTTGTTTATCCAAAGTCGACTTACGATCAGGCTATCACCAAGTGAAGGTGAGAGAAGAAGATGTTCTGAAGACGGCTTTCAGAACGCGTTACGGCCATTACGAGTTCCTTGTAATGCCTTTTGGCCTGACGAACGCACCAGCAGTGTTAATGGACTTGATGAATAGAGTGTGCCGACCATTCCTCGACAAGTCGGTCATTGTGATCATTGACGACATACTCGTGTACTCCAAGAGTGAGACAGAGCACGAGCAGCACTTGCGTGAAGTTCTGGAAGTGTTGAGAAAAGAGAGGTTGTACGCCAAGTTTTCCAAGTGCGACTTTTGGCTTAAAGAAGTACAATTTCTGGGGCACGTAGTCACTCGGGACGGAGTGAAAGTAGATCCCTCCAAGATTGAAGCAATGATGAATTGGGAGCCTCCTAAGAGTCCGTCAGAGATTCGAAGTTTCTTGGGTCTGGCGGGATACTACAGGAGATTCATTCAAGACTTTTCGAAGATCGCTTCTTCCTTGACAGTTCTGACTCGGAAGAATGTGAAGTTTGAATGGGCAGAGGCCCAAGAGAAGGCATTC
Organism: Arctium minus; assembly: GCA_954870635.1. Classification (NCBI taxonomy): domain Eukaryota; kingdom Viridiplantae; phylum Streptophyta; class Magnoliopsida; order Asterales; family Asteraceae; genus Arctium; species Arctium minus. The sequence continues at coordinate 74,302,568 of OX941086.1, forward strand.
CGGATTCTTCAGAAGAAATTGTGTGAAGCTCCGATCTTATCTTTGCCTGAAGGGTCGGAAGATTTCGTGGTTTACAGCGACGCTTCAAAGATGGGATTGGGTTGTGTGTTGATGCAACGAGGCAAGGTAATCGCTTATGCCTCGAGGCAGCTCAAAATACACGAGCAGAATTATCCAACTCATGATCTGGAGTTAGCAGCAGTGGTGTTCGTTTTGAAGCTTTGGCGACACTACCTCTACGGCACGAAGTGTACTCTTTACACGGATCACAAGAGCCTGAAGTATGTCTTTGGACAGAAAGAGTTGAATATGAGGCAAAGGCGGTGGCTCGAGTTGTTGAAAGATTACGACTGTGAATTGCTTTACCATCCAGGTAAGGCAAACGTGGTGGCCGATGCGCTAAGTCGGAAGGACTATAGCGGGAGTATTCGGGCTACCCATTCAAGAATCGAGATAGTGTCTAGTCTTGTTGAGAAGATCAAGACATCTCAGATGGAAGCATTGTTAGAAGAGAATCTCAAAGAGGAAGTCATGACAAAACAGCGTTTACTCTTAACGGAAGATAGCCGTGGGGTGAAACTGTTCAGCGGTCGTGTGTGGGTGCCCAAGGTTGGGGGAAACCGTGAGCTGTTGCTAGAAGACGCATACAAGTCCAAGTATTCCATTCACCCGGGAAGTACGAAGATGTACAGGGACTTGAAGTTGCACTATTGGTGGCCGGTGATGAAGCTTGATGTGGCGCGTTACGTTGAGCGTTGTGTGACGTGTTCGCAAGTCAAAGCCGAACATCAGCGACCGTATGGAAGTCTTCAGTCCTTAGAGATTCCCGAGTGGAAGTGGGAGCATATCACCATGGACTTCGTGACGAAGTTGCCTAAAACTCTTCGGGGACACGATACCATCTGGGTGATAGTGGATAGATTGACGAAGAGCGCTCACTTTCTGCCTATGCGCGAGACTTTACCGATGGATAAGTTGGCGAAGCTTTATATCGATGAAGTGGTCTCGAGGCATGGAATACCTTTGTCGATCGTGTCGGATCGCGACAGTAGGTTCACTTCGAACTTCTGGGATGGGTTTCAGAAAGAGCTTGGTACGCGAGTTAAGTTGAGTACGGCTTACCATCCGCAGACTGACGGGCAGAGCGAACGAACAATCCAAACCTTGGAAGACATGTTGAGGTCTTGTGTCATCGATTTCGGGGGTAGTTGGGACTCTCACCTGCCTTTGGTGGAGTTCGCTTACAACAATAGCTACCACTCGAGTATTGGGATGGCACCTTTTGAAGCACCGTATGGGCGAAAGTATCGGACTCCCGTGTGTTGGCTAGAAGCGGGAGAGAAGCAGTTCGCCGGACCTGAAATCGTGCAAGAGACTGCCGATAAGGTCAAGTGTATTAGAGAGAGGATGAAAGCGGCTCAAGATCGTTAGAAGAGCTATGCCGATAAGAAGAGGCGACCGATGGAATTCCAAGTAGGCGACCGCGTTATGCTTAAGGTATCGCCATGGAAAGGCATTATACGGTTCGGAAAACGTGGGAAGCCGAGTCCTCGTTTCCTCGGACCTTTCAAAGTACTTAAGCGTGTAGGGTTGCAGGCCTACCAGTTGGAACTGCCACCGGAGTTGAGTAGAATACACAACACGTTTCACGTCTGCTACCTCCGGAAATATTTGGCGGTAGAAGACAGCGTCATTCCCCTTTCAGAGCTAAGGGTAGATGAAGGTAACCGTTGTGTGGAAGAACCCGACGCCATCTTGGAGAAAAAGTCTAAGAAGTTGCGTCATAAAGAAGTCACTTTGGTCAAGGTGAAGTGGAAGCATCACCGAGGAGCAAATGTGACTTGGGAATCTGAAGAGGATATGAAGCGTAGATATCCTCATCTCTTTGTATAGTTGGATTTCGGGGACGAAATCATTCCCAAGTTGGGGACGATTGTAACACCCTGAATTTTGGGATTGGGTGAGAAGTTGACCGTTACCCAAAGTTCAGGGGGGTTAAATGTAACTTGGGTTATATATATACAAAATCAAATTAGATATTTTGATAAATATCACAAATATCAGTTTCTTGGTTTTGAGAAGTCAGAGAGAAAGGAAGAGTGCAGGAGAAGCTTTGTAAAGGGTCGATCGTTTCGGGCAAATCGAGGTACGAATCTAGCTTAATGCTTTGATCTGAATGCTTTTAGCCGTGTAGAATCTCGTTGTGAAGGTTTTGAACCGTTCCATTTTGAGATCTGAGTATTTTCTCATTTGGATCTGGGTTGAAATCTGGGTTCTGCGTCGCTGTTCTTGATGAACAAGGCGATGGTCGTTCGACCGGATGGTCGCTCGACCGGATGGTCGCTCGACCGGATGGTCGCTCGACCGGATGGTCGCTCGACCGGATGGTCGCTCGACCGGTGTGTCATTCGACCGGATGGTTGGATGGTCCCTCGACCCGAAGCCTGTTCGATCGAGGGTGTTCGACCGAATGGTTGTGCCCGACCGGAGGTCGTTCGACCGGAGGTCGTTCGACCGGAGGTTGTTCGACCGGTGTTGTTGTAGACCGGTGTGGTCCTTTGACCAGTTTAGGTTCTGTTAAGTTGTTAGCTTCTGTGTCTTTGAGTCCTATTCAAGTAACGAGAGGTTTATCCGTATTTCGACTTACCGATTCTTTCGGTGTTATCATAGGTAGCGCTCGTTAAGAAGAAGGAAACAGAGGTGAGTTCCTACTATCATTTTAAACTGTATACATATCAAAAGTTACCTTTTTGATCTTATCTTATTTTGAAAGTAAAATGATGTTTTACCTGTGCGTTATGCGAAAGAAATATTCAAAGGAACTTCTTTTAAATGCTTTTCATTCTTACCAGAAGTTGAACTGGGAATAGCATTTTGTTTATAAAAATGTGTTTGTAACCATATGTTTATTTATGGTTGGTCACATACGTTGTTGTGACGAGTCCTTACCATTACTAGTGAATCCCTAGGTTTTGAGTAGACTGTATTGTTGGGATGTTACATTCCCCAGAATTATAGCTAGGGATCACTTGTTCCTTGAGGGCAACTTGGTACGGTTATGTGAGGCCGGATACTAGCCATGGTTCATAGTGATCCTAGCGAAGGAGTATACCTTGGTTTTGCGCTTGGGGCTTGATCTCACATTGTAGCACGGACTTTGTGATTCGTATCCGCGGACTCCAATTGGTTTAGCTCGTAATTCGGATTTTTGGCCTAACTTTGTGTTACGCCACAATCCTTGGTAAAATGTTTTGTTTTCGGTCCTTTTATGGCGTGTTTATAACGAAAAAGCCCGTTTGTGGCAAGGACCTAATGTGTAAATTTAATCGCTTTGGAAATACTATCTTGATGCAAATGTTTTATCTTTTGAGCTTCATAAACTGTATGTTCTCACCAGGCTTTAAGTCTGACACTTTTTCTCAAATGGTATGTGTATCAGGTTTCCATTAGCGGTGGGTTGCCGGGGTTTTTGGAGAGACGAGTTTTGAGTCTCGAGGTTTTTGGAGTTGTTTAGTATTGTTGTTGGGCATTGTTAAGTCCCATTCCTTTGATAAAATCCTTGTATAGGATTGTATAGTCTTAAAGACTGGTTCCATTTATGGGAAGTTAATAGATTTACTTTCGTTATATTGTCAGGTTTCCAGGTTTTGATTTACTCTGATTTTTGAGGTGTTACAGTGTGTGTCTGAAGTTACAAGAAACAAAACCAAAGGGACTTAAATACCCTTGGTCAGATACAACACTGATAAGACTCTAAACACAGTATTTGACCAAGCCCTATAAATACAATGATTACTATAAAATCAGACCTAACAATCTCCCACTTAGTAATCATTGGCGCTTTGGTCTTCAAAATTCATCTTCTATAACAGCACGGACCAACAAAGCGACTTTGAGAAGCTTTCCGACTTTTAAAGAAAAAATTTCTTCTCAACATCTTGCAAATTGAAATTTTCTTTGTTGCTTAAGCTCAAGACGATACACCTCTTTTGAATGAATTTGAATGAACTGTGATTTTCGGAGCAGGAACAGCAAAAGAATTTGATGTAGCTGAGAGAATAGAATCTTTGAGGGAATCTTGATCAACAAATAATCTTTTGAGCTCTTTGTCTCTTAAACTTCTCCTTGATTTCTCCCCCTCCTGACCTTGATGATCTTGATCAACTTGGTCATGTAAATGTTGGAGACAAGACAGCGTAAGATCTGCAAAATCAAAGAAACAGAGAAAACAGGGAAGTTTGCGCTTCATGTTGGAGGCGCAAACCAAGGTTTGCGTTTCATGAAGGAAGCGCAAAACAAGGTTTGCGTTCCACATGGGACGCGCAAAGCAAGGTTTGCGTGTCATGTGGGAGGCGCAAATCTGCCTTGGAAAAAAAATTACAATTTTAAGCTCTTTGACTCCCCCTACATAAATGCACTAGATATGACAATTCAAGTTAGCATTCATAAGGGAAAATCAGATACTCCCCCTCAAAAACAAATATAATCTTTGAAATACAATCTCTTTGTTCACTCCCCCTTGAATAATGCATAAACCCATTAAAATATTTATGAGAACACAATGATCAAAAATTAATGTAGAAAGAAAAAATATACTGAATGAAAATTTTGAAACAACTAAACATATAAAATTTTAAATACTAAACAAATTAAATTCTACAGAGTAAAATATTACAATTTTATCAATCATTTGAAATCAAACATATGTTGTAGGATACAAGAACAAGTTTCATTGCATATCAAGTTAAGATATGTTCAATTTCAAAAACTTCCAACAATCTATTCAGTGTGCTCACATGCGAATCTTCGATTAGCTTCAAGAAAATGCAATTCTAAAAATATTATAGAGAACTTTGCATTTACTCACACTAAGCCATCAAGAATTAAGATATTCATAAATTTACAGATTTATCGCAACTCAAACATATCACCAAGTATCATGAGATGTGTGCTCATTGGCATCTTTTAGCAGTGTGCTCATTGGCATCTTAACATGAGTGTGCTCTTTGGCATCTTTTAAGCGCGTGCACTTTGGCATCTTTTGAATCAACAAGTTTATTAAGTAAAGAACATGCCGTAAACGTAACTTTCTATCTGACCCTATTGCAAGATTTGGGTCAACCGCTCCCAGACCAGTTGGCCTTAGGGGACTAGGTGTCAAGCACCCCTTAGAACTTACTCTCCCAGATCAGAAAGGCTACATCGACATATCCTAAACCCATTCATACCATTAGAACATGACTTTCGATCTGATTCTATAGAAGGATTTCTGTTCGATCACTCCCAGACCAAATGACCTAAGGGGACCAGATGACAAGCATCCCGAGGAACTTACTTTCCCAAACCAGAAAGGTCACAGGTACAAACTTTTAAACTTAGAGATTTCTGTATTTTAAGAATTTAATATTCATCTCAATCACTCAGATCAACGTTTAAATGCTTAGCCCATATTTTCATTCCGATCTATAATTCTGATCATTTAGGTAGTCTATGCAAAGTAAACTATAAAAATTCCGAATTACACAACTTTAAAGCAGTAATAAAAGTTTCAAACATGTTGCTGACTTTTCGACTTTTGTAAGACTTGAAATTTGACCATATAAAAACTTTAATATAAGCAAAAGAACTTGAAAATTTATCCTAGACACATATTTTATTCAAAGGAAATAAAAATGTAAAACTTTACTTTATATAATAGAATTTGTAAAGATTTAAACTTTTAAACTCAATATGCCGATATTAAAAATTTTCATTAAAGACAAAATGTAAAGAATTCAGCAAATTGATATTTAGTTGGAACAAAATAAAATTCAATTATTTCATCTTTCACATTATAAAATTAATTTGTGTTTCATATTAAAAGAAAACTTTGGGTAATACAGATTCATGAGTTAGATAAAAAAAGCTCAAATTCTTGAAACAGTGAGAAAAACTGGAATACCATCATTATCAGAGATAAATGCAGCGAAATTAAATTTGATGAATTCACAGTACCTCATTAGTCAGAAGCTTAATCTATGAAGAACGAGTTCTAAACTATTGTGTTTAGAAGTCGATGTCTATGAAGTGCGGGTCCTGAGCTGAATTACTCAGAAACCAAAGTTCTATTGCTTCCCCTTAACATGTGATGCCTGCAACTTTGAATCAGATAAAGATTTGGGTACCCACTTGTATTTGGGCCCATGTTTGTTAGTTGCAGTTCGTATGGGGAAATAATGAGCAGATTTGAAATTTAAAGCATGAGGAATATGATCAGAGAAATAATCACAACTATCAGAAGATAAAGCATAATCATCAGAACTAGAATATGAGGAAGAACATGAGATATGTTTTGAAATTCGAATCATTTGCTTTATAGAGTATTTTGAAATTTTATTATATTTAGCAAATGAATCACTGTTATAAAGTTTGTCTACACATTTATCTCCATCAACAATAGATTCATCAGATATCCGCCTCGCTCTCCAGATTTTTGCTTCTTTGATTTAGTGCTCAAAGTCCTATCTGTAAGAATTATATCAGAAGAATTAGAACAATCAGAAATAACTTTATCTTGTTTCTTCAACTTCTTTGACCGTCTTCTTTTACGCTTAGGTTTATAATATTGATCATTGAGCGTAAAAGAATCATCAAGAATTTTAGACTTAATATTTAAATCAGAAGAAATAAATTTATCCAAGCAACCAATCTGATCAACTAATAAATCTGAATTAGCCTCGGAATCTGAAAATTTTGAGAAAGGTTTTTAAAATTTGAAACTTCCTTTTTGTTTTCCTTAAAATCAGAAGATAGACTAGAAATAGAATCTGATTTTTGAGAAAATAAACTTTTTCAAGACTTGAAGTCATAAAAGAAAGAAAAATATCAGATTCAATTTTCTTCAAAATATTTTGATCTTCTATCTGATCTTCAAGATATATGATTTTTCCTTCTAATATTAATGGAGGAGTATATTTCTTTGAATCATAAATGATTGGAGAAATATTTCCTTTATCAGAATCAGGAGCATAAGAAGGAACAAAATCATTAGATATTGAAGATTTAACAGAAGGTATATCATTTAAAACTCTTTTTCCTCTTCTTGATTTGTCAGGAAAATATTTTGCATTTTCAGACGTATAAACAAAAGGAATTTCATTTTTCTTATTATATATCCTTTTCTCATTTTCGATTTCTAACACTTGCTTCTCATTCATCCAATCAATTTTAAATTGATGAGCATAATGACCAAGAGTCAGATAATCGTATTTATATAAAGTTGGGGATTTTTCAATTGCATTGTTTAAACAATGAGGATTTTCAAAACCAAGTCCCCACCTTTGTTTTAAAGCCTCTTCACTCCTTGGCTTGTTCATAAAAATTGTTTGTTCAGATTGGTTCCTACGATAAAGCTTTTCTTCTAACTTATTTATTTTATCTGAAAATTCATCTTTTAAATTAGTTATAGCCGTCAAAGATTCAAGATAAGTCTTATTTGAATTTTCCAAAGCATCCAATTTCTTTTGAAAGATGTCTTTATTATTTTCTAAAATAGATTTTTCATCCTTCAAAGAAATTTTCAGCTTTTCAATTTAATCTGACTTTTCAGAATTTAAATTCTTTTCAGATAAAATCTTTGAACGCAAATCAGATAAAGCATTTATCATGATATCAAACTGAGAGGTAATAAATTTTTAGTCAAATTCATAATATACCTCATCCTCATCCGTATCAGAATCAGAATCGTCTGACTGGTCATCTCCGATTAAGCACATCTGAGCGATCTCGACGTTTGAAGCTTCATCATCGGAATAATCCAGCCAGAATTCTTCCATGTCCAGCAAAGTAGTTCCATTCTCTCTCTTTTCAGCCATTTCCACTTTCTTTCTGTAGTATGCCGAATCCCTACCCACCTTTGCTCTACACTCCTTTGACATGTGACCCGGCTTTCTGCAGTTGTAGCAAGCAGCATTCTTTAGCTCGGGTACTTTCACTTTAGGACCGGAAGTGAAGCGAGAAGAGTTGGAACCCGACTTTGGTTGGAATTTCTACTGGTAGTGCTGAGAAAGAAGGATCATTGCTTTCTGTAAAGCCTCGCCATCATCTTAAGTTGATCCGGTGTAAACATTTTCAGACAATGCTTGTTCAGATATTTGTTTTGTGAGAAGAAAAACCGGATCTACTATTTTCTTCTTTTTATCCATCTTGGCCTTTTTATCTAACACCAAGCTTTCATCAGTCATCAGAATCTCGTAAAGTTCTGACATCATTCCTTAATCTGTGGCATGATTTATTCCACTAAGGCTGAAGAGAATTAAGGAACTTCAGATTCGTCTCCAGATCAGTCTTTTCCACTTTAATCTTTCTAAGATAATTAATCACAGCGCAAAACCGGTCAAAGATAGCCTTCAGAGATTCATTATCCTTCGCCTTAAATTCCTCAAAGTTGTTCATGAAGCGTGTCTGGCGTATCTGAGTAGCAACAGATGACCCAAGCATGATCTTTTCTAATTGAGTCCACATCATATTCGGATTATGTATGAAACAGTCAATTCGATTGTAGATCGTGTTAGGCAAAGCTAGCATCAAATTGGACTTTGCTTCTCTATCGGCTTTTTTGCGGTTGATTTCATCAGCAGTCAAAGGAATGTCATCTTTTGGCTTGATGAATGGTCCTTCAGTAAACGACTTCATCATATTTTCTCCATTTGTCTGACGCTCAATGAAATTTATGAACCTATCTTGCCACAGTGTAAACTCATCTTCGTTGATTAAGATTGGTGGACGAGTATCTGTTCCCAATTGCATCATCAGATTATTTGAGTATAACCTAGCTTGGAAAGCAAACTTGGCAGAATCCATTGCAATTGTAAATCTGAAAATCAAAAATCAGATTGTATTGAAAAAATTCGAAAAAATATTAAAAATTGTAAATTTGAAAAACACTTTTTTTTTAATCTAAGTAAGGGAGAGGCGCAAACTAGAGGTTTGCGTATGTAGATCGAAACGAAAACTGAGATTTGCGGGTGTAGTGGGAAACGCAAAGTATGATTTGCGGGTGTAGTGGGAAACGCAAAGTGTGATTTGCGGGTGTAGTGGGAAACCTAAAGTATGATTTGCGGGTGTAGAAGGAAACTCAAAGTTGAGCTTTGCGGGTGAAGAAGGAAACGCAAACTGAGCTTTGCGGGTGTTGAGGGAAATGCAAACTGAGGTTTGCGTTTGCAATGGGAAACGCAAGATGACATTGTGATTGCAGAGGGAAACGCAAGAAGACTTTGCGTATGATGTGAGAAACGCAAACTTAGACTTTGCGTGTGATGTGAGAAACGCAAACTACTAAGAATGAGGCGCAAAGCATTATGAATGAAACGCAAAGTACTTGAATGAAACGCAAACTTAGAAAACTCAACCAATTCACGCAATATCAATTACAACTTCGAAATTTAACCAAGAAAAGCATACACTGAATTTCGAAAACTACTTTCTAACACATTTTATCAAACAATTTCGATTAAAGTCAACAAAAACTAAAAAATCGACAAAGAACAGAACAAGAACGTCATTTTTCCAGAAAACTTTTAAACTCAAAATTGATGATCGATTATCAAAAACGCGACTAATGAACACAAAAACAATCCAATTCGACCACAAACAGATTTAAATTTTATGAGAAATCAAGAAAACGAGTTTTTCTTGAAAAATTCAAGAAAATCGATCAAATTTTCGATTTCAATCACAAATTCAGATAAAGAAAATGCAATCTCTCAATCCTCTCAAGATTCAGTTGGCTCTGATACCAATTGAGAGTTCCAAGATCACTGGATCCTTAGAGAGAGAAAGTAGAGAGAGAAAGTAGAGAGAGAAAATATTGAAGCGCAAAGTATGAAATCTGATTAATGTGTGTATCCAAAGTTACAAGAAACAAAGACCAAAGGGACTTAAATACCCTTGGTCAGATATAACACTGATAAGACTCTAAACACAGTATTTGACCAAGCCCTATAAATACAATAATTACTATAAAATCAGACCTAACAAGATTTAATGTTTTTCAAATGGACTTTTCTTCTTTTCTTTGAAGATTTAGGTTTAAGAGAGAATGAACATTCATAACAGAATGAACATCACAATCTAGTATAAGCTTGTGTCAACAAATCAATCTTTGAAAGAAATTTTGATTTATTAGAACTTTGTTGACATTTATTACAAGTTGGAACTACTCTATTACATGAATTGTCATGAGAAATATTCAGAATCTCTTCCACCTTTTGCTTGACTTTGCACACATTTTTCTTCAGTAAGCAATCTGAAACACAATCAGAAGTCATGTTAGTCAAATAAGAATTTAAACATACTTCTTCAGATGAAACAGGTACTTTAGAAAGAATCTTATCATTTACCAGCTTAGAAGAATTAGAATCTGTAATATCAACTTTCCTTTTCAAATTAGAATTGATTAATTTTTCTTTCATAATATCTGACAATAAAACAGATAGATCTTTGACATACTTAGATATTTGACTTTGTAAGCTTTGACGTTGATTGTCAAATGAGTCTCTTTCTGTTATCAAAATCTTTTCAAATTCAGAGACTTGCTTTGATAGTTGCATGCATCTAAGCTCAAGATCATTCTTTTCTTGGAAAGTTTTCTTTTCAAGATCATCTTTTTGACTTTGTAAAATTGAGATTTCTTTTTCAAGAACAGAAATTTTGTTTAAAGCTGCTTGATATTCAAGATTAAAATTCTTAGAAGTCATTTCTGGAACAGGTTTGTTTAAAATTAAAGACTTTTCATTTCCATCTACTATAATAGGACATGTAAATATTATGTCAGATGAATCAGAATCATGTGGTGTATTATGAATCTCATTTTCTTTTGGAAAGATATTTTCAAATTCAACGAATGTTTTCTCTTTATTTTCATAAGAAGAATTCAATTCGTCGTATTTAAAATAGACATTTTTGAGATCTTGAGATTCATACTCCATTTCATTTTCAAATTTATCTTCAATAATAGGTTTTGTTTCTATTTTAGTCGATGTCTCTGAAATAGTCTCCGTTTTAACAAACGTCTCAAGGATTTGTGGAACTAAAATAATAGGCTCAGAATCATTTTTTTTAAATTGTGAAGTTTTTCTGGTGCCTTCTTTAAAATATCCACATCTAAAAGACCTAGACCAAACTTGGCCTTATAAAATTTGTTTTCCTTTTGACCGCTTGTTAAAAATTTTAGTGTCTGTTCAGTTTGACCTCTTTTGAAAATTAAATCTTCTAACTCTTTTATTCTGGTATATGCCTCAATTCTGTCTTTCATGACAAGTTCATATTGAAGAGTTAAGTCCAGTTTCTGATCTTTAAGAGTTGAAACTTCTTTTTGCAAATAATATATTTCATTTTGAAGCTTTACTTGGTCCATTTTTAAAGCATTTTTCTCTTCTTCTTTATCTTCAGTTAATGTTTTGTATAACAAAACTTGATCTTGATGTCCCTGTATGATAAATTTTTGTTCTTCAACTTTTTCTTTTAGTTTCAAAAATTCTGAATTCACTTGAGTTAGTTGGGACATCAAGTTCATCAACTCTTAATTTTCAGAAGAGTTAGATTCATCAAACATTGAAGTTACCTCAGTATCAGACTCTTCCTGTAAGTGAGCCATGAGATTGTAGTGGACCTCAGTCAGATTTGCTTTCACTTCACTTTCTTCATCATCTGAATAGTATAGCCAGATTTCATCTTCAGCTTTCAGAGCTTGCCCTTTTTCAACAGCCTTTGCAAGTTGAGCTTTCTTCTTGTAGTATTCATTGTTTTTCACCTTTTTCTCTGACAATCTCTAGCTAAGTGACCTGACTTTCCACAGTTAAAGCATTTCTCTGATTTATCTTTCTCTTTATCTTCCTTCTTTTCCTCTGCCTTCTCTTCCTTCTTTTCTTTCTCAATCAACAATTTACCTTTGAATTTTCCTAACATGTAACCATCATACTTGGGTTTGCTGTAGAATTTCTTCTTTGCAAACTTCTTGTGAAATCTTGTGGTTAACAAAGCCAGTTTTCTATGAAAGCATCAATCTCATCTATTTCTTCAGGTTCAGCATCCTCATCCTCTTCCTCATAACTGTCAGAAGAATCAACAATCTTTGACACCATAACTTTTGCCTTTAATGGTTTGCTTGATCCAGATGTTGCTTTTAAAATCAATCCCGGATTCTGTGTCAGTAAAGCTAAAGAGTCTTCCACTTTCTTGTGCTTTTCTTTCAACTTACTCAGTTCTTTTGTAGCAGCAACTTGTTTCTTGATGACATCCTCATGTTGATTTAATGCAGAAAACAGATCATGCAGCTTTTCTTCATCATATCTTTGTTAATCTGCATCTGGATTGTATAAACTTCCCATTCTGACTAAAGATTTTTAATAAACTTGAAGTTTATCTATGAATCTGATTTCTGAACTCCATTTTTCCTCAGTTCATTCAGTATGATGTTATACCTGTCATAAGCATCCTTCAATGATTCACCATCCTTGGCCTTCAAACCTTCATAAGCAATAATCCTTTGGTTTCTTTTAGTCTTTTGAGACTTGGCCGATCCAAGAAACTGTTTTTCCAATTCATCCCAGATGTCTTTAGCTGAATCACGGCTGTCAACTCGGCTGAATATGTCGTTTGGAATTGCCATGATCAGAAAAGTCAGTGCATCAGTATCTCTTTGAACCAATTTCCTATCATTATCATTGTACTGAATTGGACTCTTAGCAATATGTCTTTCAGGAATATCTGGTGTAGTTTCATTTACAGGAATCCTTGCTGCTGTGACATGAGGATAATGGGGTCCTTTCAGAATAGAAGTCATCAAGGATTTATCTTGATTGTTCAAAAAATTTATCATCCTCTTTCTTCATTGAGAATATTCTTCTACTTGAAGAACTGGAGGTTTGGATTTCTAACCCATACTGAGTAGATCTCTAGACATGATTTTAACAGAAATGTGATTTGAATTGATCGTTCAAGAAGAGCAGATTACACTCAGTGTGTAAAAATCAGAACTGGTCAAATTTGAACCAACAGACAAAAATGACTAAGTACTCAAACTCGCAGATCACTGAATTGCTTGAAACTCGCAGACCAACAAAACTCGCACACCACTGTTTCGAACAAACTTGCAGACCAAACGACTCACAGAACACTGTTTATGATGAATTCGCAGACCGAACCGTGCGCGTTTAAGAAACTCGCAGATCCTTACTCGCGCGTTTTAGCAAACTCGCAAGCAAACTCGCAGATAATATATCAAAGAAACTCCCAGATCAAGTGTTAGCGCATAAATCTGTTGGATACAAGATCAAGTATTCTGAAGGTCAAAGTTGAGAAAGTCAAAGCTGAAGAAAGTCAAATCTCATTAAAAGTCAAAGTCTATTTGTAATAAGTCAAACTTAGTTGTATTTTTATTTGTTGTTTCCTTAGTATTAGGTGTTAGTATAAATACATTTTTCTTCTTGTATTTTCAGTAGCATCAAAGGGTTGGAAGTTGGAAAATTGTAATATCAAAGAGTTAGAATTGAGATTTTGAAAGAGAATACGTAGAGAGAGAGAGAGAGAGAGAGAGTTCTAGAGAGAGAAAGTGTAAATTGGGAATTAAAGAGTAATCAAACAGGTAATCTTTGAATTGAATCTTGTTTGTTTGATTGTTTTGTATTAGAAACTAGAATCTGGAACACACAATTGGTATCAGAGCAGATCCAAAGTGAAATCGAATCAAGAAAATCAAAGTTTTGGATTGTTCGTCACTGTTCATTCAAGAAAATGCGAATTATGAATTACAAAGTGTTTTTGGAGCAGATTTTTGTTAGGAAGTGGTCGAAAAGTGTATTATATAGAGTTCTTGTAATCAAATTTTAGTTTTGCACTGTAAAATCACTCGAATTCTGTAATTTTCGTTAAATTTTCTTCACGAGTAGTTCAATTTCTGTTTCATCAATTTTTTTTGAGTTGTAAGTGGTTTTTTATAAATTCCTTGAGTTGTAATTCGTTCTAGTGTTGTAATCGAGCAACAATCCAGAATATCAGATCATTTGGATCAAGTTTGGATCGAAAACAGATGGAAAAGTTAGTTTTTGGGTCGACAGAAGGAAGAACGCCCTAGATCTCTCAAACGCGCAAGTTCTTCGTGAAACACGCTAGTTCGTCGTGAAACGCGCAAGATTCATAAGCTAGAACGCGCAAGTCGAAGGAATAAATTTTTGGTCTAAAACGCGCAAGGGCTATCTGCGAGTTCTAAGAAACGCGTTAGTAGTGGCCAGCGAGTTCTACAAACTCGCTAATCGAAGCTAGCGAGTTTCAGGAGGAATAGTGATTAGCGAGTTCATCGACCTGCGAGTTTGAAAATTCAAGAATTATTTCTAAGTGTTGAAACGCACAAGTGAAGCTAGCTAGTTTTGTTTAAACGCGCAAGCTTCGACGTGCGAGTTTGGAAAACGCGCACACCTCTGTTAGCGAGTTTCAGCGTGAACAATTTTTAGCGAGTTTAGGCACTTGCAAGTTTCATCATCTGCGAGTTTGATTGCGAGTTTGTCTGCGAGTTTTCTTGAGAGTTTATCAAACGCGCAAGTCTCGATCTGCATGTTTCTCAGTCTGCGAGTTTTAAGCTTGAATAGGGACTTGCGAGTTTCTATACTTAGAATATTTTCTGAGAAATTTTCAAAACTGTAATATGGTCTTTAATAGTGAAAATTTTTTCTCTAGGGGCGCTGCCCCTCGACCCCGCAAGGGCGTTGCCCCTTGACCCCACCTGCTAACCGGGTAGCGGGACCCCCGTGCTAAGTCTGCCTAGGGGGACATAGTTCTTTTTGTGGTTAAAATTTCTGTTTTTATATTTCAAGTTTTCTGTATTTTCTTGATTGTTTCATTTGGACTAACGATCAGTTTCTAGTTTCTTATTGCATATATTTTTCAAACAGGTTAAACAAGATGACTTCCAAAGATGCTCTTTCAATTGGAACCGATGGTAAGCCTCCAGTTTTATTCAAAGGCGAGTATGAACAATGGAAGGACAGATTCTTGGATTTCATAGATCGGAATTCAAATGGAGAGAATATTCTTCTGTCTATCACTGAAGGTCCAATGGCTCCAATAACAGTTCAAGTACCTGATGTTGATTCTTCTGATAGTGAAGATGGGACTGAGGAAAGAGAGCAAAAGATGAAAACAGTGACAGTGGATACTTCCCAATATTCTGAAGATCAGAAAAGCCGATACAAAGCAGATAAACAAGCGAGGTCATTACTTCTTCAAAGCATTCCAAACGAGATCTACATCAAGATTGATAGCTATAAAGCCAATGCTAAGAAGATGTGGGATCAGTTGCAAAAGATGATGATGGGATCCAAGGTTGGAAATCAAATGAAAGTGGCAAACTGCATCAATAGTTATGAGGAATTCAAAGCTAAGGAGAATGAGAGTCTGGAAGATACATATGAGAGGTTTGTATTGCTTCTGAATGAGCTGACAAAGAATAAAGTCAAAAAGAAGCAGTTGGAAAACAATGTCAAATTTTTGAGTATCCTACGTCCGGAATGGAAAAAGCATACAAGAAGGATGAAACAGATGAAGGATTTGAATGAAATACCACTACATGAGGTATTTGAGACCTTAAGGCAGAATGAGGAAGAGGTTGAAGAGAAAAGAGCTGAGAAGAAGAAGGCAGCACAAGTTCCTGATCCTATTGCCTTAGTAGCTGGAGAGAAGAAGAAAGAAAAGAAAGAAAAGAAAGAGAAGAAAAAGAAGATAGTTCTTACCAGTTCTGAGTCAGATTCAGTTACAGATAGTGATGATGGCGAAAGTCTGAAACAAGCCATGATATTGCTGACCCGTGCATTCCAGAAGAAATTTTACAAGAAGTCGGGATCAAATTCTCAAAGGTATTCTTCATCTAGTTCAAAGAATCACGAGCATCGACAGAAAGTGGAAGGAAAGAGGTATGAAGAGGATAGATATGTGGAGAAGAAACCGGATGAGAAGAAGAAGTTCATGAATGACTACACAGTTGCCGAGAAGCCAGCAACAGATTCCATCAAATGCTACAATTGCGGCAAGATGGATCATTTTGCAAAAGATTGTCGAAAGACGAAAGTTCGCAACTCTCAGTACTATCAGAATAAGTTGCTTTTGGCAAGACAGCAAGAAGCGGGTGTCGCTCTAATGACTGAAGATGAGTTTTGGCTGGATTACTCAGAAGGAGAAGAAGAAGTGAAAGAAGAAACAACTCATATCTATCTCGTGGGCAAAGAAGTAAAGGATGACGAGTCAGATGATGAGGCAGTTAATGAGGTATTAAACTTATCTGAAAAAGATCTTATTACCAAAATGGAAACCATGGTGGTTGAGCTACAAAATTTACAAAATAATCTGAAAAAGGAAAAAGAAAAAGTTGCTAAAAAGAACAAGAAGATCTTTGAGCTTAATATGTCTGTTATTTCAAACAAGGATCTGATTGATTCTTTACGCAAGTCTGATTTTGATTCTAAATCTAAAGTAGATTGTTTTGAAAAGAGGATTTCTGAGTTTGAAGGTAAAGTGTCTAAATATGAGTTTGAGAAAAATGAATCTGCACTAACTGTTTATAAATTGCAGGTTGAAAATAAGAATTTGAATAAGAAGGTAAATGGTCTGGAAGAAAAACTTTATGCGAGAGTTCAAACAGATCAAACCATTTTTCTAAATGCACCTAATGAAGAGGCTGATGTTAAAGAGAAATGGGGGCTTGGTTTTGAAAACCCCCATTATCTTAAGAAAGCCATCAAAAAACAACCGGCACTTTATAACTATGATTTTCTTGCTTGTGCTGGTAAACATACTCATTTAAAACCCAAATTTGTTACCAATTTGTCAGACGAAGTTGAGGCCAAAGAAACTGAAAATAGAAAGAATAAAAAGAAAATGCAACTACCGTTTAACTATGTAAAGTTAAATGATAGTTATCTTTCAGAAACACCAAAAGTTCTTTCAAACGATTATTTTGTTAGTTATTCCGCTTCTGAGATGAAGGCAAAACCTGCAATTGCAAAGGTTTATGTTCCTACATCTATTCTTGAAAGCAAAATAGTAGAGCTTGAAAATGTTTTATCTGATGAAAAACTTTTGGCTGATATACAACAAAATGTATTTTCTACAGTTATAAAGAACACTGTTTTTCCAAGTAAATCTACAAAGTGTTTTACAGTTTCTATGGTATCTCAATCTTCATCTGATAATTCTGTTGACTTATTTAAGTCTGCAAATGATTTTTTAAATTTTGATGATGGGTGCATGGAAGAATTTGATATGTTTGATGTTAATTCTATACTTCCTGATCATTCTACTTGTCTTAAAAATGACAAAGTGTTACCAAGTGGTGTAAATACTGTTGAATCATCAACTAAGGTTGGTGAATCAGTTTCTGTAACTGCTGATTACTATGCTCATGGTAAGAAACATAAGAAACAACGATTACAGAAACAGAAATACACTGGTACACGAAAGTATACTCAGTCTCGGAAATCTGCTTTTCCTAATAAATCTATATCTTATGTTTCAGATTTAAGGAAGAAAAAGTTGAAAGCTCAATCCGAATGGAGACCAAAACGGAAGGATGCTGAGATAGCTGAATCAGTTACTGATAATTCTTGTACTAAATCTGTTAGTACTGATTCTGATATAGTTGGTCAATGTTCTTCTCATAAACAAAACCTTGTAACTTCTTACAAGCGTTACTCAATAAAGCAATTGATTCAATTATCTCCTATTACTACTAAATCTCGTCCTAATTATCGGAAAATTGATTTTGCTTATTTTCATAATTCTTCTGATTGGTATGGATCTTATCATGTTAATTCTTCGAGATCAAATGTTTTTCAAAGTTTTCAAAAGAACAGAGGATCCATTTTCAAGTGGATACCAAAATCTTGTGCTAATCCGTTAGGGCCCGTTTTTAAATGGGTACCTAAAATTGTTATTGTCTGATTTCTCTTGTAGACCCGGCATATGTGGTACTTGGACAGTGGATGTTCCAAGCATATGACTGGGCAAAAATCTTTTTTGTCTAACTGTACAGAGAAATTCAGTGGAAATGTCAGATTTGGGAACGATCATCTTTCACCTATCTTAGGATATGGTGACATTATACAAGACAACATAACGATCAGTAAAGTGAGTTATGTCGAAGGCTTGGGGCACAACTTATTCAGCATAGGTCAATTCTGCGATAAAGGGTTAGAGGTCAACAGTTGAAGTTACACAAGTTAATGCTGAGTCAGAAGTAACTGTTTCAGTTGGGTGTACTACTTTGTCTACTCAACAGCCTGAATCTGCTGCTCCAACTGATACTTCTGCACATGAACCTTCAACTGAGAACCCCCCTCATGATATTCAAACTGATGATTCTGAAAGTAGATTTCTAGATGATGATCATGTTCAAACTTCATCTACTCCACTCCCTCATGAGCATCGCTGGACGAAAGAGCATCCATTACATCAAGTAATTGGAGATCTCAACAAGCCTGTACAGACAAGGTCAGCGACTATAAACCAATGTATGCATGACTCATTCCTCAGTAAGATTGAGCCAACACGAGTATCTGAGGCTCTTGCTGATTTGGACTGGGTATCTGCAATGCAAGAAGAAATCAATCAGTTTGAATCCCTAAAGGTTTGGAGATTAGTTCCTAAGCCGGAAGGTAAAACCGTGATCGACACTAAATGGGTTTTCAAGAATAAAAAGGATAAGGATGGTATCGTCATAAGAAACAAAGCTAGACTTGTTGCCAAAGGTTACCGGCAAGAGGAAGGCATCAATTATGATGAGACGTATGCTCCAGTAGCGCGTATAGAGGCAATCAGAATGTTTCTAGCCTACGCAGCTCCTAAAATTTTCACAGTCTTTCAGATGGATGTGAAAACAACTTTTCTGAACGGCATTCTTAAAGAGGAAGTGTACGTCAATTCAGATGAGCCAGATCATGTCTACATCTTGGACAAAGCCCTTTATCGATTAAAACAAGCCCCTCGATCATGGTATGATGTCTTATCCAAATTCTTGGTCAAGTCTGGTTTCTCCAAAGGTAAGTCTGATACCACTTTATTCATCAAGAAAGAAATAGCTGATATTATTCTTATTCAGATTTATGTTGATGATATAATATTTGGTTCTACTAATCCAAAATATTGCAAAAACTTTTCTAACCTCATGGTGTCACGTTTTCAAATGAGTATGATGGGAGAGATGAATTTCTTTCTCAGATTACAAGTTAAACAATTTTCTACGGGGATTTTCATAAATCAATCTAAGTAGATTTTGGATATTCTTCGGAAGTACAAAATGGAAAATTGTAAACCTATTTGAACCCCGATGGCACCAGGTACTAAGATTCACACCGATCCTTCGGGTAAAAGTGTTGATGTTAGAAACTATAGAGGTATGATAGGTTCATTAATGTATCTTACATCCAGTAGACCAGATATTATGTTTTCAACATTTTTATGTTCTAGATATCAGGCTACTCCCAAAGAATCCCATTTGGCTGCTGTCAAACGGATTTTTAGATATCTGAAGGGGACTGCAGACCTTGGTCTGTGGTATCCTAAGGATACTGGGTTTCAACTGACTGCATATTCAGATGCAGATCATGCAGGTTGTATGTTGGATAGAAAGTGTACTTCTGGTCATGTTCAATTTCTTGGAGACAAGCTCGTTAGCTGGGCTTCAAAGAAACAATTATGCGTTTCCACATCGACTGTTGTAGCAGAGTACGTAGCTGCTGCAAGTTGCTGCTCTCAAGTCATGTGGATGCGAACACAGCTGCGAGACTATGGATTCAAGTTTGATAAAATTCCAATCTATTGTGACTCGAAGAGTGCAATTGCGATATCTGCTAATCCTGTCCAACATACGAAAACCAAACACATTGATGTCAGGTATCATTTTATAAAAGATAATGTAGAAAAAGGAACAATTGAACTTTATTTTGTAAAGACAGATTATCAACTTGCAGATTTATTTACCAAACCCTTAGATGAAAAGAGACTTAATTTTCTTG
The DNA here is from genome assembly GCA_954870635.1 of Arctium minus. Classification (NCBI taxonomy): domain Eukaryota; kingdom Viridiplantae; phylum Streptophyta; class Magnoliopsida; order Asterales; family Asteraceae; genus Arctium; species Arctium minus. The sequence continues at coordinate 74,322,607 of OX941086.1, forward strand.
TCTCTAAGCTTGGTATGTTAAATCTTAAGACATAATCGGTTGTTACCTAATAAAGTTACGTATTGTTATTTTTCATCATTTTCTTTATCTTTATGTCTGAAGGATATCTGCACTTTAATTGTTTGCTAATGATCTCAGGGGGAGTAAGAGAAGATTTTAGATGATCCACATTATTTTAAGGGGGAGCATAACTGATTTCTGTATTTTACTTAACTGACAAAATTTTTGTAATGCATGATTTCAAGGGGAGCTTATCAAAAGGAGTAAGACTTTGATTTCTTATTACTTAAGATCAGAACTTGTTCTTTAATTGTTTTACTGTTTTATGTTCTTTTATTGTTCGAATAAATTTTGTGAATAAATTTTTGACTAGACTTTGAGACTTATGCAGGATGAGAGAGGATGACACGATAATATTATTTTTGACTTCAGCTGACTTAATGAGTATTTAAGATTGCTCGAAAAGGTAAATTTCTTATCTTAATCTCAAATGTATCTGAAAGAAGGACAACTTTCAGGTATAGAAAACATGTTATTAAATGTTCAAACCACTTCCTGATTTTTAAACAGATTTTATAATTTGGAAGTGTGATTTTAAATGTTTTCATTTCATTTTTTTTGTTAATTGATAAATAAACCATGTGTTTCCAAAGATAAATACTTGTGTATTGCCTTTTCTATATACTTTCAAGTATTCACACACACCGGTTTGACTTTATTCAACATGTTCTTACCATGTCTCTAAATTGGAACAACTTTTCTTCAATGGTAAGACACTCCGCTTGTATTCAAAGAATTTTGAGCGATATTTCATTTTGAAACGGTCATTTCAAGAATGTCTATATTTTTGTTTCGTATAGACAAATATCAATTATTATTGACCATAACCTTTAATTGCTATATCATTCATTTCTGATCATTTTCATACAATGTCAGATTTTCAAACAAGTCTTTTGCATTCATATTCATTCATTCAATATACTTGTTTGAAAATATTTTATTGTTTTAAAAATGCTCAAAATCTTCATGATTATATTTTATGAGCATATATTCATTTGATATTTGTATATGAGCCTTAACTGCTATAGTTAAATCATTTGAGCAACACATGCTTATAGGAACTATGGGTTCTTTGTGCTAGGAATTAACTAAACTTCTATGGATTCACGTTAACCAGTGTTTCCTACCCATGAAGTTAATCCTTTAGTGATTGAGTGTGAGGAGTCTAAAAGAAATGAGTGTGGGTGTGACGAGGTAAAATGTAAATGAGAGATTGGTTAGTAGTGAGCTTAATGATTAAAAGAAAGAGGGTGTGAGATCAGAGTAAAAAAATATCAAACTCTGCACCAAATACTTTCTGAGTCGGGCAGCCACATTACTAATGTTTCACAATTCTTTCGTGAACATTATTGAAACAGGCAAATAGCCCATGCCAACTCTTGCTTAATACCCCACCAACCACTCATTTTCTTCTCAAAAAGAAGATGTTTCACATTTTCAAGGACACGCAGCATATTATCTATCTGGTTTTCATTCGGAAAATCTGGATATTGAAACAGAAGGAAGTCTGCCCCACCTTCGCACTTCAATCATGCACAATTGAGTCTGTGTTTATCTACTGTTGTCTCAGTGGTTTACCCAATGTTGAGCCTTATTAAAAAGCAATCATCGTGCTTAATTCTTTCTACACTTGCACGAACACACAAGGAATTCGTTTCTTTGTCATAACATTCCTAGAAATTGCCTTTGTGGTATTTTGATGATTGGATGGAAGCCCTGGGGGAGTGAACATCAAAAAGCTCCTTTATATTGTGTATTCGTTACACGCAGTGACTTCGTCTGTTGATTCAGGAGTTACATGTTCTTAATTTGTCTGGATTTGAAAAGATCTATATGATTATCTTGGAGGATTGACAGAATCAGAGGCTCAGTATGACAGATAAGAATGGTCAATGACATTTCTTGGAGAAAAGTTTTGATGATATAGATGCTCAAATCATCAAAAAGGGGGAGATGGTATCAAGAAATGATAAAGTTTTTGAGAGATGATTTTCAGAAATGTTCAAGTCAGAAAAGTTCAAATTAAATATTTGAAGACTTGAAGATGATCAAAGAATTTCTGAAGATGTGCTGATTTTTGAGAAATTTTCTTTGAAGATTATTTGTTGAAAGCAATTCGAGTTGATTCTGAAGATAATTTCTTTCCAAAGTCTGAAAGCATTCTATGAGAGTTTTGGGGAGATTGTTAATCATCTGAAGATACTTTTGGAAAGAAGACAGTTAAAGGAAAAAGGGAGATTGTTCAGACAGAGCTTAAAGTGAAAACTTAATTGCTAAATCTTTCAACAATGATCTTGAATCCAAAGGGGGAGATTGTTAGCGCATAAATCTGTTGGATACAAGATCAAGTATTCTGAAGGTCAAAGTTGAGAAAGTCAAAGCTCAAGAAAGTCAAATCTCATTAAAAATCAAAGTCTATTTGTAATAAGTCAAACTTAGTTGTATTTTTATTTGTTGTTTCCATAGTATTAGGTGTTAGTATAAATACATTTTTCTTCTTGTATTTTCAGTACCATCAAAGGGTTGGAAGTTGGAAAATTGTAATATCAAAGAGTTAGAATTGAGATTTTGAAAGAGAATACGTAGAGAGAGAGAAAGAGAGTTCTAGAGAGAGAAAGTGTAAATTGAGAATTAAAGAGTAATCAAACAGGTAATCTTTGAATTGAATCTTGTTTGTTTGATTGTTTTGTATTAGAAACTAGAATCTGGAACACACATCAAGGAACTAAACTCGCAACCTTTGATATGCGCATTTTATGAACTCGCTAACTTCGACTTGCGCGTTCTATGAACTCGCTAACTTCGACTTGTGCGTTCTATGAACTCGCTAACTTCGACTTGCGCGTTCTATGAACTCGCTAACTTCGACTTGCGCGTTTGAGACCAAATCTTCAATTTGCGCGTTCTAGCGATGAACATGCGCATTTCACAAAATCTGTGCGTTCTTGGGAAGAACTTGCGCGTTTCACAGATCTAGCGCGTTCTTGGGTTTTCCTTGCGAGTTCTTCACCTTTTCGATCAAAAATCAAGTAAAACTTGATTTCTGATTCTGCAAATCACACAACTAGTCCAGGATATCAAACGAATCAAGATTACAACACTTAATTTACAAAAGAAAACGAAAATTACAGTGCTCAAATCGAAAATACAGTGTTCGACTTCAACTATTCAAGAAACCAACATTTTTATCAAATTGATCAATCTAAAGTACGAATTAGTCTATATGTTCTGAACAAAACATGATCCTATGAACAAAACGTACACAAACAAATCAATTTCTTGATTTAATTGTGCAAAAACAAGAAAACCAAGGATCAAACAATGAATATTAGTCGGCCAAAAAATATTTCAAAAAAAATTCAAATCTGATCGAATCTGCTTCTTCTTGTTTGCTCTGATACCAAATGATATTGTCCTTACAAATCACAATCAAATCAAGTAAAGAACAATGAGAATCATGGGGAAATCACATGTGTATTGAAGTCACAAGTGATAGGGTTACAAGTATTTCTCTCTCTAGATTCTCTCAAGGATTACAATCAGGCTAGTTACTACTAAAGGAAAGCAAGGAAGACCTAATTATAGGTCAAACAAGAAATAAAGGTAAACTTACAAAAGTCAACATAAAATGATCTAAACTAAAAATATAATAACAGTCTCAACAGAATGGTCAAAAGAAGAAATCGTACGCTAGTCGAAGCTGCTCGTACTATGCTAATTCAATCTGACTTACCTCTATTTCTAAAGGCTGAAGTTGTATCGACTGCGTGCTACACTCAAAATCGATCCATGATACACCGCAGATTCAAGAAGACTCCTTATGCGTTAATCAACAACCGAACATCGACAATCAAATATTTCCATATATTTGGGTGTAAGCGTTCATTCTAAATGATAGGGAGAGTTTGAACAAGTTCAGTGCCAAGGCGGACGAAGGCATCTTCATTGGTTATTCCTCTACATCAACTGCATACCGTGTTTATCTGAAGAAGTCAAAGACGGTTATTGAAAGCGTCAACGTTTCGTTTGATGAAGATATGGCTTCCGAACAACACAGTTCAGAACCCGTGATAACCGGAGTACTAGCTTATGGGAAAATCAGTCCAGAACCTGCGTCTCAACAGAACAAATCAGATGAAGCATCAACGTCAACTAATAATTTATCTGATTTAGATTTATTATTTGAACTGTTTTATAATGAATTTCTTGGATCTAATGTAAAGAAATCTGTTGTGGTTGATAGGATGGAAGACTCAACGATTACTCATCCAACCATTTCAGATATATCTACTGAATCTGTCTCACCGATTCAACAAGAAATTCCAGTTCAAATGCCGACTCCAACAGTTGAAGCTGTGACAAATAATGAAGAGACAGAAGTTCCTGCATCAGTAGGTTGTTCTATACGGACTGATCTACAGCCTCTCCAAACCCATTTTTAGGTTCCATGATCAGGGAATTGCTAGGGATTTATTCAATGCGAGGGATGAGGTCATCTGGCTTCGTTATGGTTAATTTGTCGACTCCAAACTTCAAAGTCCATTTTTCGGAAGTATTTGATGTGCTCGCGCATGACCTCATTTATACACCCATTAGCAATGGTGAATTCCTTTCTTTGCCTGAGCCTCTGCTTTGTGAATGCATGCAATTGCGGTAGATCATAGAGACAAAGATTTATCAAATCAGCACCAGAGAAGACATGGTACTTTGCGTACATGACAACATTTTTTGCAAAAGAATGTAAAGTTCTTTGTCACAATGATGTGCAAACTAATCAAGATAACAACAAGATTCAAACAAATCTGCCATATTATTGAATCTCAAACCACATATTACAAATGCTCTCAATCTCTCAATATTTCTCTATCTATGTATACTCTCTCTAGTTGTGTCTTTTGATCCTTTAAATAAAAACAATATTTATACCTAGACAAATACAAATAGAAAGTTAAACTAATACTAGCTAAAACACTTTGACATTTCTCTTTGAGCGTTGACTTTGACTTTGCATGAAAACCTTTGACTTTAACTACGACTTTTAACTCCTATGATCTTGCATCCAACATATTTATGCATTAACGAAAGTGATTCCCAGAATGATTTTAATATCAGAAGTTGAAAAGACCTTGGATTTTTCTTGTGCAGTTTTCCAGAACCACCTTCTAACATCCTCTTTCATCATAGGGTGAATATTTTGTTCTATGAGCACCCTTTCATCTTCTGCGCTGTACATGAAGTTATAGATGTTCTCATGAAAAGTTTGTTCTTTCAGTGGTGGCCTAGGAATTGGAATCCGCATAGCATCCATGGATTTAATTATCTTCTGCACTCGATCATCTATTTGTTGGTTCATTTGGATCAATTGTATTAGTAGCAGAGGGTTTCTTTTTCTTTGGTTTAGAGGATGTGGAAGCTTTGGTCTTCTGTGGTGATCTCTCTATGGGTATCGACTTTTCATTGTATTCATCAGTGTTGATTGGTTCAATTGTTATGTACTAGAAAGTGGGAATAGAGGCCTCTGGAATGATTTCAGTACTAGATGATCTAACAAACTTTTCCAGACCCTCTGCTATGCATTCTTGTCCCACATTCACCTTGGGTTTTGTCAGAGGCTCTGTGGGATTGATGACGTGGATTCTTGATGAGTTTAGGTTTGCAGAGGTCCAAGATTTTGTCTTATGTGAAGTGCCCTCTGAGCTTATTGGTACTGCATTTAGAGAGTTGCTGCTATGGGTTTTGCAGTGGTTATTGGCAGAGCCTTCTCCCCCTTATGATGAGTCAAAGGACCTGCTCCATCTGCCCCTTGGTCATCATGCTTCCCCTTCTTTTTATTTGCCTCGTCTTGGGATGAAGAGGGTGCTTTCCTTCGCTTCATCTGGCTGGCTAGCTTTCGGTTCGTCTTCACATAATGCTCAATCATCGAGACTATATCTTCTACCGCCATGGTAGCTTTGTTCACTTCATAGTCAATTTTGAACTTCATAAAGGCGACAGTCTTCTTAACGTCCTCTACAGCTTTGTTGGCCTTAGAGGTGAAGTCGTCCCCCATTTTGTTCACTATGTTCAACAAAGCCTCTCCCATTATGTGGATCTTGACCCTCGTTGCCAAATTTGATTGGAAGCTCACTTTTTCTTTGGGTTGGGAAGAGGATGCTGCAAGAACCATGGTACTGCGAACCATGTCTCGTATGTCATACATCAACTTCTGGATTACTTCTAATATGGAGGTTGAAGTGTTGGCAGGTGCATCAGATTTTTGGTTCTTTTGATTCACAATCTCGACCAAAGACTTTAGAGCCTCTGTATTCGCCTAGACCGCCTCTGTCAACTTGTTGAAATCATTCTTGGATACATGGTTGTCAGAGCATTAAGAAATCTTGGTGATTGCCATAGAGTTGGTCATGGAGATGTTTTATTGGTTAGTGACCACTTCTGTGAGTTGTTTCACCTTGTGCCCACAGAGAGAGAGAGAGGGGATAGAGCTTTGCAACTCATCCAGTCTTTGGTACACACTGCTAGCAAAGGTTTGAAACTTATCCTTCGTAACAAATGCACTAGGTGTAACCTTTGGATCAACACATGATCCATATTTAGCTAATGTTCCTTTGGCACCTTCAGATCTTGTTTTGGCGGTGAACTCTTTAAGCTTTCCTCCTGATCCTTCAAGTTCTTCAGAGGAATAATCTTCTACAGAAGTTCTGTCATCGTTTTTATGAAGTGAGGATTCATAGTCATTCACTTATTTTTTGATAATTGGACTTTTTCGTTGATCTAGAATCGAATAGTCTCTGTGTACGCTCTTTGGCCGCTCTAAACAGACTTGGATTTCTCCATCGTGTGTCACAGACGCAACGGATGCCTCTGCATTGGTTGGTATCATGCTCTGGGGTGAATGAGCACTTATATCTGCAGCAACATCCTTTTGAGAGGATGTGGTGGTTTGGTTTTCCCCAGCTTGAATTGGAGCAGAGGAAGAAAAAGGCTCCTCTGTCCGGTTGGTTGGGGTTAGGATCGGAGTGTGCACTACTTTTTGAATACCTTGTTGCACTAGATTTGGAGAGGTAGATGGGTGGTTTGCAGGGGGTGTGGGTTGGATTTTGTGCAATCTTGGGCATCTTTTTCACCATCATTCTCCTTCTGCTCATTTTTCTCTCTCTCTTCCCCATCACTCTCCATCGTTTCATCTACATCCTCCACCACCACTACTTCGTCTTCTGTAGTTATAACACTTGGTGGAGATGTATTTACCCCTAAATATTCAAGTTCTAATTACAATGTTAATATACGAATTAAAACAAACAATCAATTAAACTGTTTTAGATTTCAAACAATGAATTCGTATACAGACTTTCTGTGGAACTTTCTCTCTCTAGAACTCTCACTCTTACAACAACAGTTCCTTCCACACGCTTTTTTACAAACTTACACTAACTAAAGTCATATCCTTATTTAAACACACGCGCACAACACACAACAAAAATACAAGACTTTGACTTTGACTTTTACAAAATAGACTTTGACTTTAATGCTTGAGAGATGACTTGAGCTTTGACTTGCTTGACTTTCAGTCTTCAGTGTTCATGATATTATATCTAACAAATATATGCTCTAACATTCTCCCCCTTTCGATCAATATCATCTCTAAAAAGATTTTGCAATACAATCTCCTCCTTTAAGTACAAAACAAAATATCTCCCCTTTGATTGATCTTTAGCAATATAAGCATTGAACCACAATCTTCCCTTATCTTCAAAAACAATTCTGTATTCTTCCCAAAGTCTTTGAACAACATCTTTTACAATCAGCTTTAACATTCTCCCCAAAGGTAATAAGAACCTTTTTCATACTTCAGAAAGAAATTATCTTCAGATTCAACTCGGTTTGCTTCAGCAAATTATCTTTAAAGAAAATTTCAGTAAATTCTGCTCGCTTTCAGAAATCTTTGAATTTGCTCTTTCAAACTTGCATAATCTTCAGCAATACTTGCAATCCTTTCTTTAACAACTTTCTTTCACAACCATTTCTTGACAATTTCTCCCGTATATAACCTTTATTGAATATCTCCCCCTTTTTGATGGTTGTATTATTGAAATCATCAAAACATTTACAAGAAATGTCAAGTACCAATCTGATCATTTATCTTTCACCAGAGCCTCTGATTATCCGTCAATTCACTAAGATATTCATCCCGAATATTTGCAAATTCAGACAAATTATGAGTGTAACACCTGAATCAACAAATGAATCACTTAAGAATGTCTGTCAGTAACACAAAGTTGTTGTGTGTAACAAATACACATTGGAAAGGAGCTTTTTGATGTTCACTCCCCCAGGTCTTCCATTCAATTATCGAATAACACAAGTTTATTTTATGAACATTTGGACAGAAAAACGAATTTCCTGTGTGTACGTGCTTGTGTTGGAAAGAGTTAAGAACAGATGATTGCTTTTGTAGGCTCAAAATTGTGTAAACCATTGAGACAACAACAGTAATACATAGACTCAATTGTGCATGATCGAAGTGCGAAGGTGGGGCAGACTTCCTTTTTTTCCAATATTCAGATTTTCAAAATGAAAACCAGATAGCATATGTGTTGCATCCCCTTTAAAAATTTGAAACATCTTCTTGTTAAGAAAAAGATGAGTGGTTGGTGGGGTTTTAAATCAATATTTGGCATGGGCTAGTTGCCTTGTTCAATGATGTTCACTAAAGAATTGTGAAACAATCAGGAATGTGGTTGCCCGACTCAGAAAAAGTTGGTGCAGGGTTTGATATTATTTTACTCTGATCTCACACCCTCTTTCTTTTATCGTTGAGCTTGCTTCTAACCAAACTCTCTTTTAATTTTACCTCATCACACCCACACTCAAGGATTAACTTCTTAGGTAGGAAACACTGGTTAACGTGAATCCATAGAAGTTCTGTTAAGTTCTCACACAATAAACCCATGTAATCTTATAAGCATAAGTTGCTCAAATAGTTTAACTTTGCAGTTAAAACACATTGTGTTATACAAGTCATTTAAATGTATGTTCTTGAATGTAATCATGAAGTTTTTAGCATATTAAACATTGAAGATATTTCAAAACAAGTATATTGAATGAATGAAATGAATACAAGAAACTTGTTTGATAATCTGACATTGAATGAAAAAGATCAAAATCGGAATGATTTAGCATGAAAAGCTTAGGTCAGTAAAAGTTGGAATTTGCCTATACGAATCAAAATATAGACAAGTCTTGAAAGAACCATTTTGAAATGAAATTATGCTCAAACTTTGAATATCAAGCGGGGTGTCTTACCATCCAAAATTTGTTTCAATATGAGACATGGTAAGAACATTTCCAATAGAATATTAAACTGGTGTGTGTGAATACTTGAGAGTATATGGAAAAGATAATACATAATTATTTATGTTTGTAAACACACGGTTTTTAGTAAAGAATAAGAATATAGCTTTCATAGCTTCTCTTCAAATCATGTTAAACAAACTGTGTAAGAAAACATTTAAAATCACACTTCTTAATTCATGAAATATGTTTAAGAATCGGAAGTGGTTTGAACATTTAAGAACATCTTTTCATAACTGAAAGTTGTACTTATTTCAGATATGATTGTTTAAGGTCTCTCTCCAATCTGCAAACAGTAAAAAATTTGTCGAAGTACAAAGCTTTATTCACAAATTTTATTGAAAAGTAAAGACATAAAGAAATAAAACATTTTAAGGAGTTATGATAAGATATAATCAGAAATCATTTTCCATACTCCCCCTGAAATTATGCATCTGAAAATGTGTCAGTTTAGAATATATGGAAATTATATTAACTCCCCCTCAAATGTAGATCATCTCATCTTTGAGTCACACTCCACCTGAAATCATGAACAAACTTAAGTGCAAATATCTTTCAGAATAGAAAAATAAAGAAATGAAGAAAATATAACAAAACTAAACATTAATATGTAATCACAGATTAAAAATGAGAAAATTAAATCCCTTTTCATCGAGTGGTTTTGTGAACAAATATGGAAGTTGTTAATCTGTTTTTACCAAAAAAAGTTCTATTGTACCTTTTTCCATATTGTCTTTAATAAAGTGATATCTCATGTCTATGTGCTTGGTTTGAGTATGTTGAACAAGATTAACAAATATAGCGAAAGGCACTCTTAGAATCATAGTAGATCGTAATCTTGTCGTACTTGAAGCCATAATCTCGGAGTTGTGTCCGCTTCCACAGCACCTGAGAACAACAACTAGCCATAGCTATGTACTCTGTCTCGACTGTTGAAGTAGATACACAAAGTTGTTTCTTTGAAGCCCAACTCACGAGTTTATCTCCAAGAAATTGTATATGACCCGACGAACTTTTCCTGTCAAGCATACAACCTGCATGGTCTGCATATAAATATGTCGTGAGCTCAAATCCTGTATCCATAGGATACCACAGACCAAGATCTGTAGGACTAGTTAGATATCTTGCACTAGTTTCATATCTAGCCTACTAAATGTTAAGTACATTAAAGAACCAATCATACCTCTGTAGGTTCTAACATCAACATCTTTTCCCGAATGATCAGTGCGAATCTTAGTTCCAGGTACCATCGGGGTTCCATTAGAAGTACAATTTTCCATTTTCAATTTTCTAAGAATATCGAAAATGTACTTTGATTTATTAATAAAAATCCTCTTGGAAAATTGTTTGACTTGTAATCCGAGAAAGAAATTCATCTCTCCCGTCATAGTCATCTGAAATCTTGACACCATAAGGTTAGATAAATTCTGGATTAAAATGATATCGGCTTTTGCCTTTTAAATAAGAAGAGTAGTTTTTATTTTACCTTTTGAGAAGCCCGACTTGACTAAGAATTTTCATAACGCTTCATACCAGGCGCGAGGGGCTTGCTTCAGACCATAAAGAGCTTTGTCTAAAATATATACAAGATTCGGTTTCTCTGGATTGACAAAACCTTTAGGCTGAGATACGTAGACTTCCTCCTTTAAGATGCCGTTCAGAAAGGCAGTCTTCACGTCCATCTGGTAGATAGTGAAGTTCTTGTGTGCGACATATGATAGAAACATTCGGATTGCTTCTATGCGCACAACTGGAGCATAATTCTCATCATAATTAATACCTTCCTCTTGCCTATATCATTTAGCCACAAGTCTTGCTTTCTTTCTGATAACGATACCATCTTCGTATTTCTTGTTCTTGAAAACCCATTTTGTGTCTATTATAGTTTTTCCTTCAGGTTTAGGCACTATTCTCCAGACTTTAAGTGCTTCAAATTGATTTAGCTCTTCTTGCATCGCAGTTACCCAGTATGAGTCAGCTAGAGCTTCAGATACTCGAGTAGGATCTATCTTGCTCAGGAATGAATCATACATGCACATGTTCATGAGGGAGTGGATTAGATATAGCTTATTGGGTGCTTTTTCGTCCACTTGTGTTCATGAGGGAGTAGATTAGATGTAGATTGATCATAATGTTCATCTAAATATACACTTTCAGCTTCTTCACTTTATGCAGGATTAATTTGGTGTTTAGTTGAAGTATTCTGTGCTGAAGCTTCAGTTGGTTGGACAACATTTGTCTGTTGATTATTCATTATCGTGCATCCAACTGATTTAGCAACTTGTGGCTCTTTTTTAATTTGTACATCTTCAACTGATGGAGTAGGCGTTTGGATTGGAATCTTTTGCTGAATCGGGGAATTAGATTCAGTAGATATATCTGAAGTGGTTGGATGAGTTCTTCGTGAATCTTCTGATCTGTCAACCACAACAGGTTTAGTCACTTTAATTCCAAGAAATTCATCATAAAACAATTCAAACAATAAATCTAAATCAGATAAGTGAGATGTTGACGATGACACTTTATCCGATTTATTTGCACTAATTACAGGTTCTGGACTGATCTATCCAGAAGCTAATACACCAGAAATAACGGGTTCTGAACTGTCTTCAACAGAAGCCATCTCCTCATCGAATGTTACGTTGACGCTCTCAACCATGATCTTTGACTACTTCAAATACACTTTGTAGGCTGCTGACGTTTGAGAGTAGTCGATAAAAATGCCTTCGTCAGCTTTTGGACTGAACTTGTTCAAGTTCTCCTCGTCGTTCAGTACGAAGCACCTGCATCCAAAGATATGGAAATGTTTAATGATAGGTATTCTATTATTTATTAAAGCGTACGGTGTTTTACCGAACTGACAGCGGATAATGGAGCGATTATGAGTATAGTAGGCAATCGACACAGCTTCAGCCCATAGAAATAGAGGTAGATCTGAATGACTTAGCATAACTCGAGCGGCCTCGACTAGCGTTCTATTTCGTCTTTCTACAAATCCATTATGTTCAGGCATTCTGGCAGTAGAAAATTGATGTGTTATCCTGACCGATTCAAAATAATCTTCAACAGTTCTGTTCTTGAATTTTGTGCCATTGTCTGTTCGAAGAAGCTTGACTGTCTTTTGCAGATTCACATGTGTGGTCTTCAGAAATGTGATGATGACTTCGGGCATCTCATCCTTTGATCTTAGAAATTTGACCCAAGTGTACTGCAAGTAATCTTCCACAATCACTAACATGTATTTCATGGCGTTTATGCTTTGAGTTTGCATCGGACCATAGAGATCCATATGGAATAACTCAAGTGGAGAACTTGTACTAGGCTCAGGATTTAACTTATGAGCAGCTCTTTTCATCTTTCCCTTCTCACACGCTGCACACAGATGTTCTCTAACATTTTTGAGCTCTGGAAGTCCTTTAACGAAATTTCCCGTGACCACCTTGTGGATGTACAGTAAATTCAGGTAAGAAAGCCTTAGATGCCATAACCAACTCTTTCGCAACGAAGCTTTTGATAGTAGACACACCTCATTGTCAGTCTTGACTTTTGACAAGTTGATTGTGTAGAGGTTTGACTTTCTCCTCCCAACCAAGAGTTCTTTACCATCTTCAGTATGCACAGAACACCTCTTGGCCTTCAAATTAACCTCTAAGTCTTTGTCACATAACTGTCCAATGCTGAATAAGTTATGTCCTAGACCTTCAACATACTCACCTTCTTAATCGTTATGTTATATTGAATCACATCACCATATCCTAGAATTGCTGAAAACTGGTCATTTTTGAATCGATCCGTTCCGCAATATTTCTCTGTATAATTAGATAATAAATCTTTCTGCCCGGTCATATGCTTGGAGCAACCAGAATCCAAGTACCACATATGACGGGTCTGCGCAGGAGAAATCATGAAACAATTGGTTTAGGTACCCATTTATAGATTGGTCCTATAGTGTTAGCACAAGATTTTGGCACCCATTTAAATTTGGGTCCTCTTTTCTTTTGAAAATCTTTTGAAGCATGAGAATAATAAGAATAGACATGATATGTTCCAAACCAAACATCAGAATATTGCCGAGAAGCAAAATTATTTCTACGATAAGTAGAAAACTTTCTAGTAGACGGAGATAATTGGAACAATTGTTGTATTGAATAACGCTTGTAAGAAGTTACAAGTTTTGGTTTTTGAAAAACAACATTGCCAATTATATTAGTTGTACTATCAGTATTTCTATTACAATCAGAATCAAAATATGATTTAGCAGTCTCGTCAATATTCTTCTTTGGTAGCCATTCTGATGTAACTCCAAACTTTTTCTTTCTCACATCTGAAACATTTGAACTTTTAAAGTTAGAACTGCGAGATTTGAAAGATTTTTTGTTCTTTGGCTTACAAGTGGTTGTCCGTTTCTGTGAATGCCTAGATTTCTTGTTTTTACCTTTAGCTTCTTGGTATTCATAGAAACTGGTACATTCACACTGGGTAGACCAAAAGAATTAATAACAAACTGTGAATAATCAGGAAGTTTTGCATTGAAATCAAATTGATCAACACAATCATATAAATCACCGTCAGAGTTTAAGAAATCAAACTCGTCATCAAGTAGACCAGAAATATCATCAGATTTTGAAGCTTTGGAAGTTTTAGAAAAATCAGAATTTATAAACACTGTTGAAAACACTAATTGTTCTAGATCAGTCAAAATCCTCACTTCTGTCAGAGTGTTTTCGAGTTCATAAATTTTACTTTCTAGCACGAGAGGAGGTTCATAGATTTTACCTTCAACTGGTTTAGCATCCAACTCCTCTGTAGAATAGCTTCAGAAATAATCATTTGAAACAATTTTTGTCTGATCAGAACTGTAACTATAATTCAACCTCTCATATCGAAATGGAAATTGCATTTTAGTTTTGTTCTTTCTTTTCTCTCTTTCCTTAGGTTCATCATCTTCAGAAAGTTTAGTCCACTTAACTTTGAGTTCGGGGTGCCAATTTTAAAAATCCAAAATCATATAAGGCAGAAAGTTTAGAAATACCCTTTTTGAGAAAGTGCGGGTTCTCGTAACCAAGACCCCAACACTCACTACTCTCCTTGGGTTTGTTCAGGTGAATGGTTTGCTCAGTTTGACATAAAATTTAATGTTTTTTCTCCAAAACATTCATTTTTTCAGATAAAGATTTGTTCTCTTTCTTTAAAGATGAACACTTTTTCACAACTTCTTTCACTTCAAATTTACACATTCTTTATTTGGAAGTAGTTTCAGATAGTTCATTATGAATTATAGTTTTTTCTTTTGCGCTGATATCAATATTTTTATGCAAAGCCTCAATCAATACGTTTTTCTCACCAATATCCTTGCTAAGTTTCAGTATTGACTTCTTTTTCTCTTTTTGATACCTTTCTCACGTATAAGCTTAGACTTTCATTTCTGGAGTTGAACCAACATGGCTTGCATTTCAGAAAGAAAGTCTGATTCAGACATATCACATACCTGTTCGTTTTCTTCACAATCAGAATCAATTTCAGGTTCAGTCTCTTCTTTACCCATAAAACACAAGTGAGCTTTCTCATCTTTCTCTTCTTCATCTTCCGAGTGATACAACCAAAATTCATCAGTCAGAATCGAAATTCTAAACAAGAATTTAAACTTAAACACTCAGAAACTATGTTAAAGAAGTTGCGGAAAAACAATTTAACAGTAAATCAATGAAACATTGTATGACTGCAAATCACAAGTTATATTGAATTAACTTAATGATTACAACCACAGCCTCAATCTGTTGAACAGGCTCAACAGACGTTCAATACTTCTCTAAAGAAAGGATTTCTAAGAATCTTGAGGCTAATTCTCTCTAGAACAAAAACGTATGTATCTATGTATCTCTATATATTCTCTATATATCATAAGCAAAAGACTTCTAGACTATATATACAAAACAGATTACAAGATAATTATTAAATTAAAGTTGATCTTCAGCATCCAGTCCATAATTATCTTCAATCTCCTTGTCTTTCGCTTTAAGCAACCAATCCATCTTTATCATCATGAGCAGCATTAATCTTCAAGCAGTATCTTCATCATCAGTAGCAGTACTAACCATGCTTGCAGTAGTATCTTCAACTTGTAGTATTAACTCTTCAAGTAGTGCTAACTGCTAGCAGTAGTAATCCTTCAAGCAACATTAATACTTCTAGAAGTAGTAATATTCAAGTAGCAGTACTAAAGTCTTCAATAGTAGTAATCTTCAATACTTAGCAGTAGTAACTGGACTTAGCACATTTCAGCCCCAACAATCTCCCCCTAACTTAACTTTTCAATTCAAAAAGCTTAGTTCTTCAGAATACGGTCTTCATGATGCTTTCAATATAACTTCTCAATTTTCCAGATTAGGTTCCAGACCTAAACTTTGATTGATGGTTCTTCTTATCAAAATTCTTGCCATTTCTGAACCTTTAGGGCAGACCAACTTTGCTTTCAGTATCCTCCGCAACTTTACTGTGCTGTGGTCATACACCTTATCAACCAAGTAGTATTCATGGAAGCTTTTGTCAATGGTTATGACATAGACTCCACATCTTTCAAAAAGCATCCAGTTATCAATACTTTTGAATCCATTTTCATGATGCACATCTTTGATAAGATACTTCACTCTATCAGGGTCAAACATCATGCATAAATACTCCATGGCCATCTTTGTTAGGCTCATCCCTGCTCCTTTCAATAAGTCACCATATAAGTGCAGACCAACCTTATACATCTCCTCCAAATCAACCCTTGTACAACTTCTGATGATCTTTCCCCAAGTTGAGTAAACCTCATATTTGTCACCCATTCTCTTTATTCTGAAGTATTCTGTTCTTTTATCCAATAGAGTATCCCAATGGATGATTTCTGGAGCTTCCACTGAGATAGGATCAACTTTAACTAGTTCTTCATCTGTCACTGTCATATACAACTCAAGCTTCTCATCAGATTGTCTTGGTTGTTCTGAAGACTGTTGACTTGTTTGCTTTTGACCCTTCTCTTGAGTTTCAACTTGCTCACCTTGTTTCTGCTCTGTCTCACCTTCATCAATTTTAGGCCTTTTTGCCTTTGTCTTGGTGGCTATTGACTTCATTCTCTTGACCGCTCTAATTTTCTGAGCTAGTGTCTCTTCTTTCTTCACTTCTGCCTTTTCTTTAGTAGGAGTGCCTTCTTCACTGTCAGGGAAGGGTTGTTGAATGTTCAGATCATGTATTTCTTTCATCTTCCTTTCAAATTCAACCCTCTGACTGAAGTCTACTTGAAGCTTGGCCATCTCCTTCTTGTATAATTCTTCTATTCTGCTGAAGGGCATTTTTGTAAACATTCCTTCAGGAACTCCAATAGATCCTTTCAAGAAGTTGATCATCTTTCTTCTTTCTTTAGTAGCCAGAAAGGTCTTTGAAGGCTGTCTTTTCTTTGAAGCTTTCATAGTAACCCTCTTCACAACAGTTTTCAAGCTCTTTTGAT
Source organism: Arctium minus (assembly GCA_954870635.1). Lineage (NCBI taxonomy): Eukaryota > Viridiplantae > Streptophyta > Magnoliopsida > Asterales > Asteraceae > Arctium > Arctium minus. The sequence goes on from OX941086.1 coordinate 74,339,507, forward strand.
ATTCTTCATTGAGCCTTTTTGCCAACTCTAATGCAATCTTTCTGTCTTTGGCTTTTTGGATTTCTTTCTCCTTTTCAAGTTCCTTTTCAAATTACACATTTAGCTCCTTTGCAAACTCTGCATCCAAGTCAATTTGCTTCTGCTTGTTCACTGGTTTCTTAGGCTCAACCATCTTCTCTTTCCCTTTCTTCTTTGCATCTGACACACTGACCTTTGACTTTTTCTTCTCTAATTCTCCTTCTTTGATCACCACTCCCTTAGTCTTTTGAGTGGCCTTAAGAGTGTCATTCATTGCCTTCACCAAAGTTTCTGCAATCTCTATTTCTTCTATAGTCATTTTAGCTTCTGCTGCTACTTTTTCTGTTTCTACTGCTTTGGCAGTTTCTACTTCTTTTGCAGTTTCTACTTCTGGCTTAGTAGTTACTGCCGCTTCCACAGTTTCTGCTACTGACTGAGTTACTGCTGCTTTAACTGTTTCTGCTGCTTTCTCAGTTTCTGCTTCTTTCTTAGTTTCTGTTGCCTTCACTGTTTCTGCTTCCTCCCCCTCAAACTGAAATTCCATGCCAACAGGGATTTTCTTCTCAATTTCAGCTTCTGGATTCTCCCCCTTTTTGGAAGCATCATGTGTACTTCTCCTTTTCTTTAAGATGAATTACTTTCTCCTCTTTTTATGCACCAAGTTAAGCACCATCTTCTTTAGTTTGGCTATCTGCTCCTGTTGAGAAATAATCACCTGTTTCATCTCCTTTATCTCCTTACCCTGATTGATGACATCCAGATTGACATTTCCAATGGTTTCCATCAATTCATCATAGTTATATCTGTCCTTACCTCCTTTAGGTGTGTTGACCACCCTTGAAGGATGCTTGGATCTTTTAGTAGAGTCCTTCTGCCTAGCAGAAGCACCTACTACCCCCTTGGTTTTTTGGCACCTGGGACCCTTAGATGATTGCTCATCTAAAGTTTCCGTGGGGAAGGTCTTAGTTATGTTCACACTGTCCTGACCTACACCTTGTGTAGAATCAGTAGTGTGAGCCTTGCTGCCCACATGCTCATCCTTATCCTTAGAGAGCACCTTCTTCGGGTTGGGAGACACCCCTATGGATTCCCTTTGGATATTCTCTAATGGAGAATGCTCCATCAGAGGGCTTGCAGGTTTTTGAGGTGAAGATACAGGAAGGGAAGGAACCTTCTGTACCTTTTTCCTTACATATGTTTGAGTGATGAGGGAAATTGGCTTCACAACAGGGATCTGAGGAGGATCATTTGAAATGAATGGTGTGGGTAGGTCAACAGTGGGTTGGTCAGATGTAGGTTGTCACCCTGATGCCTCACCATGGGAATGAGACACACCCATCATTGTAGAGAACAATGGTGTGTCTTGTCAAGAAAAGTCCTTACTAGGCCTTTTCATGTTTGAAAACACCTTCCCTTTAGGAGGTTTAGGTACATACACCTCTTCAAAAGAGGGTAAATCCATAAATTCTTGGTGTAGTACTTCTTGTACAAACCTTGGATACATATATAATATTTTGGTTTTGGTTTTGGTATCCAGGTTTGACAGCAAATCATTCATAATCAATTGAGAGAAATTAAACTTTCTGGAGGTAGCTAAGCATACAAGAGCATAAGAAATTGTACTGCTAAACTCACACCATCCAGTTGTTTTGCGAGATAAGCAATGTTGAAGGGTATGAACAAAGAATCTCCACTTAGGTGAGAATTTGCTTTTGAAAAACTTATAAACCTCTGTAGGACCTTCATACTCCATTCTGGCAATTGCTTCGAAGAGATCTTCCTTTGAGAGAGAAGTAATACCTGAGTCATCATCTAGATTAAGATGAGTGCGAATGCAGCCTTCTATGATTGTGATATGTCATCTTTGATTGTGATAGGTTTATCACAGACCCTGGATTGGATGACCTGATTCCCATGAACAGTCTAAATGGAGGCATTGGTCCAGAATTGTCGCAGATGTTCCACATAGGGAATGTGGGTGCATAAGGAATGTGGGATGCTTTCAGGAAATCCATAACTTCATCAAAACCCTCAGCTTGTTTGGGTTTTTGTAGCATTGCTAGCTCATTGTTATCGTCAACAAAGTCCAGTCCTGCCATCGTTTTTGGGTTCGAATCAACACTAGGGTTTATGCACTGGGAAGCAAGAATTTGAGAGAGAGGTAGAGAATGAAAACTCGCTGGAAATTGAAAGAGCCGTTTGGGTTTTGGTGGTTAGAGAGGGTATTTATAGGTGGAGAGTTTCAGTTAAAAGTAGTACTAAGTACCCTAGCAGCATTAACAAGCGCGCAATACTAACCCATATAAGCAGTAGTAACACATACTAGCAGTATTAACACATACTAGCAGTATTAACACATACCAGCAGTATTAACACTGTTTGGGCAACAGAAATAAGGTAAGCAGTAGTAACTTTGCACTGGCAGTATAAACCACCTAGCAGTAGTAACCATACTTAACCATATTTGAACTATCAGCAGGATTAATAGTGAGAGCAGTATTAACTTAACCAGAAGTACCAAGTTTCTAATCAGCAAGGTAATCTAAAACACTTAAACACAAATAGTTAGCAGCACCATGCACAATACAATATTGAGAAAGTAAACATGAAAGAAGTTGTACAGAAATGGTACATAAAGAAAATCAAAAGAGGCTTATTCAGTGTTTATCATGCCTACACTTGTGACCAAGAATGTGAATCTACCTACATCAAAAGCTTTGGTGAATAGATCAGCAAATTGGTTACTTGTGTGTACTTTCAAAACCTGAATTAACTTCTTTTCATTGCAATCTCTAATAAAATGGTACCTAATTTCTATATGCTTGGTTTTTGAATGCTTCACTGGATTATTAACAATGCTTATATCACTGTTGTTATCAATGAAGATGGGAGTGTGAAGAAAAGTAATACCATAGTCCAACATCTAATTCTGAATCCATAGCACCTGTGAGCAGCAGTTTGCAGCAGCTATATACTCTGCTTCTGTTGTAGAGGTAGACACTCTGGTTTGCTTCTTCTCATTACAGTCTCTGATAAAATGGTACCTTATTTCTATATGCTTTGTTTTTGAATGTTTGACAGGATTATTAACAATGCTAATAGCACTGCTGTTGTCTATGAAAATAGGAGTGTGAAGAAATGTCATACCATAGTCCATCATTTGATTCTGAATCCATAGCACTTGTGAGCAGCAACTTGCAGCAGCTATGTATTCTGCTTCTGTTGTTGAAGTGGACACTGTGGTTTGCTTCTTACACTGCCATGATACTAGTCTTGCACCCAAAAACTGACATCCTCAAGTTGTAGACTTTCTATCCAAGTTTGCACCACCCAAATCACTATCTGAATATGCAAGTAGATCAAATGGTGACTCATGAGGATACCAAAGACCCAACCTAGGTTGTCCTTTGAGATATCTGAAGATCCTTTTGACTGCTTGAAAATGAGATTGCTTAGGTCTCACTTGAAATCTGGCACACACACATACAACAAACATAATGTCTAGCCTTGAAGCTGTTAGATACATGAGGGATCCTATCATAGATCTATAATGATGAACATCCACATCCTCCCCCTCAAGATCTGCAGTGATATGTTTGTATGTTTCCATAGGTGTGCTTGCAGGCTTTGAATCTGAAAATCCAAACTTTGTAAGTATATCCTGCACATACTTGGATTGACTTATGAAAATGCCATCTTTCTTCTGTTTAACCTGTAGCCCAAGAATGTGAGTTCACCCATAGAGCTCATCTTGAATCTTTTGTGCATCAGCTCCTCAAACTCCTTGCACATATAATCTTTTGTGGATCCAAAGATGATATCATCGACATAGATTTGAACAAGCAGGATGTCCTTCTTCTTCCTTTTAATGAAAAGGGTCTTGTCAATGATTCCCCTTCCAAAACAATTTTCCAAGAGATAGGTAGACAGAGTGTCATACCATGCTCTTGGTGCTTGATGTAGCCCATAGAGTGCCTTTTTTAGTTTGTATACTTTGTCAGGAAAGTTAGGATTCTCAAACCTTGAAGGCTGACAAACATACACTTCTTCATCAATTTTCCTATATAGGAATGCACTCTTAACATCCATCTGAAATACTCTGAACTGCATGAAAGAAGCATAGGCTAGAAACAGCCTAATTGCCTCAATTCTGGCTACTGGTGCAAACACTTATTCATAATCTATCCCCTCTTCTTATGTATACCCTTGTGCCACAAGCCTGGCCTTATTCTTTATCACTATTCCTCTCTCATCTTTCTTATTCCTGAAAACCCATTTAGTGCCAATTGCCCTTTGTCCTTTTGGAAGGTCAACTAGATCCCATACATTTTGTAACTCAAACTGCAGCAGCTCCTCTTGAATTGCTTCTATCCAGCTTGGTTCTTTCATTGCATCACAAGCCTTCTTGGGTTTAATCTGAGATAGAAAACATGATAACAAACCTGACTGCAAGTCTTTCAATCCTCCTAACTTATTTTGATGCCTTGTGATCCTGGGAGAATTGATATCACCAATCACCAATTGAGGAGGATGATTCTTCTAAGTTCTTGTTTGATGGACAACCTCCTCATTAATATTTGCATCCAGATTAGAGTCATTCTTTTTAGGATTGTTTCCACCAAATACTGAAGAATTTTCTTCATCCTCTTGTGAAAATGTGGGCATTTCAGGACCTGCGTTTCTTGAACTTTAAGGATGAGCATCCTCTTTATCACCTTTATGCTTTTCATCACCTTTATCCTCTTCATCACCTTTATCCTCTTCAGCCTGTTCTGGTTCAGAATCCTCTATTTCTGAATCATCCTTCTTTTCTTGTTGACAAAATTCAACAGGATCAACTGTAGGTATAGGGAACAGCACAAACACTGGTTTCTGTGCTTGTACCTTTTCTGAACTTGTTCCTGCAATTTGTACATTACTAAAATCCAAAGAATTAGTTAGTGAATCAATGTCAAATAGCCAATCAGGACCTGCACCAATTGGATTTGGTGTGTTCTCATTGCATTTGACATTGTCACTTTCCTCTATAATCCTAGAAGAATTATTGAATACTCTATATGCCTTACTCTAAGAGGAGTATCCAACAAGGAATCCATCCTCAGCTTTGCTTTCAAACTTGCCTAAATGAGATTTGGTATTGAGGATTGTGCAAGGACACCCAAAAGGTTTGAAAAATCCAATAAAAGTTTCTTCTTTTTGAAAAGTTCATAAGGTGTCTTACCTTGGGATTTGACTACTAGAACTCTGTTTTGAACATAACAAGCAGTATTAACTGCTTTTGCTCAAAAAGTAATGGGCAATTTTGAATCTGCCAACAGAGATCTAACAGCCTCAATCAATGCCCTATTTCTCCTCTCAGCAACACCATTTTGTTGAGGAGTCCTAGGAGCACTGAATTATCTCTCAATACCTTTAGTCTCAAAAAAGTTGTTTAAGTCACTGTTTTTAAACTTAGTTCCATTATCAGCTCTGATGACTTTAACTCTTAGATTTGTTTGGTTTTCAATCCTAAGGACAAAGGATTTGATCAATCCACTTGTCTCATCCTTAGTCCTCAGAAAATATACCCAAGTAAATCTAGAGAAGTCATCAACAATGACTAAGCAATAGTATTTCTTACCAATATTCATCACATTTGTAGGACCAAAGAGATCCATGTGCAATAACTGAAGAGGTGAAGAGATTGTGTTTATTTCTTTGGACTTATGAGAAGTTTTGTGTTGCTTGCCTTTAAGACATGCAACACAACGATCATCACATGAAAACACTTTTTGAGGCAAACCTCTCACAAGGTTGTTTTTCACAAGATTGTTCATAGTTTTAAAATTCATGTGACACATCCTTTTGTGCCAAAGAGATGATTCATCTAAAGAAGGTTTTGAAAACAGACAGTTTAGTGATGAATCAGATGGAACAATTTCTAAGTCCAAACATTAAACATTATCCTTTCTTGGAGTTCTAAGTACTATCATCTTTTCATCAACTACCTTGAATCCTAGAGCAAGGATAATACATTAAGTATTTTCGCCAAAAGCAACACGTTGTATCTCAATTGCTCAACATAGTAAACATCTTCAAAAGTCAACTTACCTATTGAAACCATACCTTTTCCACTTATCTTACCTCCTGTTGGATTTTCGCCAAAAGCAACACGTCCTCCATCAAACCCTTTGACATTTTGAAGGTCGGACATGTTACCTGTCATGTGCCTAGAACAAGCACTATCTACATGCCAAATGCTCTTCCCCTTGAGTTGTTGGTTACCCTGCATATAAGATAAAACAGTTAGTTTCTTGAGGGAACCCAAGCCAAAGTGGTCTTGGGTTGACCTTTCTCATCAACAAACTCATATTCATTAAGCTTTGTCTTGATCTTCTTTGTCAGGAATGTCATGGCTGTAATACTTTGTCTTAATTATAGCCTTGTAAGTATTAACACTGATAGCCGTTCTATCTTTGTTAGCAGTATTAACTTGGTCAGCAGAACTAACTTTGTTAGCAGTACTATCCTTATTAGCAGTACTAATTTGGTAGCAGTACTAACTTTATTAACAGTACTAACTTGGTCAGCAGTAGTATTGCTATCAACAACACTATTTTTGTTAGCAGTACTATCTGAGGTAGTAGTATTAACAGGTTTAGTTTGTTTTGGGACCCAAATTAAGACATATTTGTTTGCTTTCCTATTCTTTGTGTTACTCCTTGATTTGCTTGGAATATCTTCTTTTGTTTTAGCAAACTTATTCTGAATATGAGATTTTGCAGTACCAGTTTTCATTGGTGTTGTTCTCACATTCTCAGCCATGTGGTTCCTTGATCTTCTTTGTCAGGATCGAAATTCAAACAAGAATTTAATTCACACACACTCATAATCAATGCTAAAGAAGTTGCGGAAAAACACTTTAACACTAACAATCAATGAAACAATATATGCACTTAAATCACAAGTTATATTGATTAAACTTGATGATTACACACAAAACCTCAATCTGTTGAACAGGCTCAACAGACATTCTATACTTCTCTATAGAAAGGATCTAAACAAGTCTTGAGGTTAATTCTCTCTAAAACAAAACCTATGAATAATCATCATTAATTCTATCAAAGACTTCTATACTATATATACAAGACTGGTTACAAGATAATTATCAAAATAAAATTGATCTTCAGTCCATAATTATCTCCTTTACTTTAGCTTCAATCTATATAGTTGTCTTCATTCTCATACGGAGTCTTCATCTCATAAGCAGCACTATCTTCATGAGTAGTATTAATTCTGAACTAACAGTATTAATCTCAGCAAGCAGTATTAATTTTGTCTCAGCAACACTAACTCCTTCAAGCAGTAGTAATTGTGATATGACAGTACTAACTTCCTCAGACAGTAGTAATAGTCATGTTTAGCAGTAGTAACCATCCTTAGCACATTTCAGACCCAACAATCTCCCCCTAACTTAACTTTTCAAATTGAGAAGTTAAGTTCTTCAAAAACTGGTCTTCATGACGCTTTCAAAACCTAAGTTTACACCCCTAGAATAGGATCCAAACCCAAACTTTGATTGATGATCCTGCTAACTACAATCCTTACCATTTCTGAGCCTTGAGTACAGATTAGTTTAGCTTTAAGCATCCCCTGTAGCTTGGCTAGGCTATGGTCATATATCTTATCCACCAGGTAATATTCATGCAAGCTTTTGTCAATGGTTAAAATATACACCCCACACCTTTCTATAAGTATCCAGTTGTCCACAGACATGAAGACATCTTTGATGACATGCTTGACAAGATCTGACTGAACATCATGCATAAATACTCCATTGCTAGTTTCTTGATGTTCATCCCTGATGTCTTCAGCACATCCCCATACAGATTCATTCCCACTTTAAACATTTCTTCCAAGTCTGACCTTGAACAACATCTGACTATCTCCCCCCAAGTAGAATAGACTTCAAAGTGATCACCCATTCTTTTGATTCTGAAATATTCTTTGCCTTGATCTTCAAGAATATCCTAGTGGATGATTTCAGGGGCTTGGACTGAAATGGGATCTGCCTTCACTGTATCATTATCTGTTACAGTCATGTAAAGTTCAAAATGCACATCAGATTGACTTGGTTGTTGTGCACTTTGACTTGATTGATCAGCTTGACCTGTAACAGATGGTTCTATTTCTTTCTCATCTTCTGCAACCCTTGGCTTCTTAGACAGTTTCTTGGAAGCTATTGTCTTCAACCTTTTAACAGATTTGACTTCTTTAGTAGTAATTTCCTCTTTCTTTTCTTCAGCCTTAGAGGTGGTCTCCTCACTCTCACGGAAGGGTTGTTGAATATTGAGATCATGTCTCTCTTTCATTTGTCTTTCAAATTCTATCCTTTGAGTGAAGTCCCCTTGAAGCTTTGCCATTTCCTTCTTGTATAGATCTTCAACTCTTGAGTAGGACATATCATCAAACATTTCTTCCTTAACCCCCACTGAGCCTTTCAGAAAGTTGATCACCTTTCTCCTTTCTTGATTGGCCAGGTAAGTTTTAGAAGGTTGTCTTTTCTGCTTCTTTGCTGGCAGTCTTTGTATGGAAGCTTTCACAGTGCTTTTCTTGGCCTCAGCTGTAGCGCTTAAGCTTTCTTGATATTCCTCATTCAGCCTAGTGGACATATCTAGAGCAATCTACCTATCTTTGGCCTTTTGAGTTTCTTCTTCTTGTTGTAGCTCAGCCTGCAGCTTCTTAGCCAGTTCCTCATCTAGTTCAATCTATTTTAGCTTCTTTGGTGGCTTTGAAGAATCATCCACCTTTGCCTTTCCTTTCCTCTTCAGTTCAGCCTCACTGATTTCTTTCCTTTTTAGTTCAGGGCCTCCCTCTTTGATTTCCACTCCCTTGGCCTTTTGAGAGGCTTTGGGAGTGTCTGTTTTGGCCTTTAGAAGGGTTTCTGCTATCTCTATTTTTTCAACAGAAAGCCCTGTTACTGCTGCTAAGCCAATTGATGCTGCTTTCTTGAACGTTTCTACTTTTGGCTCTGTCTCTACTGCTGTACTGGTTTCTACTTCTTTGCCCTTCTCCCCCTCAAAAGTAGAGTCCATTCCAACAGGACTCTGTTTCTCAGATTCAGATCTATTCTCCCCTCTTTGGAAGCATCATGAGGGATGCTCCTCTTCTTCCGTATGAATTTGGTTCTCTTCTTCTTTTGCACATGCTTGAGGACCATTTTCTTGAGGTTGGAAATTTGGACTTGTTGGGATAAGATCACTTGTTGCAGCTTCTCAATAAGTTTGCCCTGAGAAAGGACATCATTATTGATATTGGAAATAGTTTCCATTAATTCATCGTATGTATATCTATCCTCACCACCTTTAGGTGTGTTTACCACCCTTGGAGGATCACTGGAACTTTTAGTAGGGGTCCTCTGCCTAGCATAGGCACCTTCTACCCCCATGGTTTCTTGGCACTGGGGACCTTTGGATAATTTCTCACCCAAAGTTGCCGTGGGGAAGGTCTTAGAGATGTTCACACTGTCCGGTCATGCACTTTGTGCAGAAACAGTAGTGTTAGCCTTTCTCCCCACATGCTTAACCTTCTCCTTAGTAAGCACCTTCTTGGGGTTGGGAGACACCCCTTTGGTTTCCCTTTGGATATTCTCTAATGAAGAATGCTCCATTAGAGGGCTTGTAGGCTTAGAGGGTGTTGGTACATGAAGGGAAGGATCCTTCTGCACTTTCTTTTTAGTGTATAATTTGGTGATGGGAGGGGTTGGTCTGTTCAGAAGGGACAGAGGAATTGTTTTTATGGTGGAAGGTGTGGGGTAGGTCATCAGTGGGTTGGTCCAATGAGGCTTGGGACCCTGATGCCTCACCTGTAGAGTGGGACAGAACCATCATTGTTGAGAACAATGGTGTGTCAATACATGAGAAGCCCTTACAGGTCCTCCTCATATTAGAAAACACCTTCCTTTTCGGGACCTTAGGTACATATACGTCACTAAAATGAGGTAATTCTGTCAATTCCTTATTCAATATAGCTTGTACAAACCTGGGATACATATAAAAGGATTTTGACTTGGTATCCAGGTTTGACAGAAAATCATTTAAGATCATTTGCGAAAAATTGAACTTTCTGGAGTTTGCTAAGCAGACTAAAGCATAAGCAATGGTACTGTTAAACTCACTCCAGCCAGTTGTTTTCTTTGAAAATGCTGGAGAGTATGAACAAAGAATCTCCACTGAGGTGAGAATTTGTTCTTAAAGAACTTATAAATCTCAGTGGGATCTTCATATCCCATTTTGCTTATATTTTCAAAAAGGTCTTCCTTGGGTTGAGATGTTATACGTGAGGGATCATCTAAAAGTAGATGAATGCGAATGGTCTCCTCTAAGATGGTCAGGGGTTTATCACAAACCCTTGACTTGATAACCTGAGTACCCTCTTCATTATGGATGGTGGCATTTGCCCAGAACTGTCTTTGATGCTCCACATAGATTGTGGGATTAACAGTTAAAGCATGGGCGATATGTGTGGATTTTAGGAAGTCCACAATCTGATGAAATCCTTCGGCTTGGTTGGGCTTATTCAGCATTGCCAACTCATTGTGGTCATCGACAAATACAAGACCTGCCATTGGAAAGAGATTTGACTATGATCTAGGGTTAAGAGCTTGAAAAGCAAGAGCGTTAGCGAGAACGAGAGAGAAAGAAGATAAATGAGCGCAAGAAATTCAAAGAGCCGTTTTGATTTTTGGCGGACTAAGGGGCTATTTATACAATCAGTGAAACAGTTAAGAGCAGTACTAATTTACATTAGCAGTAGTAACTGACCCCCGCAGTAGGAACTACAGACTAGCAGTAGTAATACATACTAGTAGTATTAACACAGACTAGCATCATTAACACAGACTGGCAGTAGGAAAACTAACCAGCAGTAGTAACACAGACTAGAAGTGGTAATACATACTAGAAGTAGTAATTCATACTAGTAGTATTAACTATACTTCACTTTTGTTTGGCCTTTCATCCTGAAACACTTAAGCACACAAGGGTTAATAGCACCAACTTAATGAAAGTAAATAAGGAGGAATCTATATAGGTACATAGAGAGAATGAGAATATACTTATTCATTGTTCATCATGCCCACACTTGTGACCAAGAATGTGAATCTACCCACATCAAAAGCTTTTGTGAATAGATCAGCAAAATGGTTACTTGTGTGTACTTTCTGAACCTGAATTAGCTTCTTCTCATTACAGTCTCTGATAAAATGGTACCTTATTTCTATATGCTTTGTTTTTGAATGTTTGACAGGATTATTAACAATGCTAATAGCACTGCTGTTGTCTATGAAAATAGGACTGTGAAGAAATGTCATACCATAGTCCATCATTTGATTCTGAATCCATAGCACTTGTGAGCAGCAGCTTGCAGCAGCTATGTATTCTCCTTCTGTTGTTGAAGTGGACACTGTGGTTTGCTTCTTACACTGCCATGATACTAGTCTTGCACCCAAAAACTGACATCCTCCAGTTGTAGACTTTATGTCCAAGTTAGCTCCACCCAAATCACTATCTGAATATGCCAGTAGGTCAAATGGTGAGTCAGCAGGATACCAAAGTCCTAATCTGGGTTGACCTTTGAGATATCTGAATATCCTCTTGACTGCTTCAAAATGTGATTGCTTTTGCCTAACTTGAAATCTTGCACACACACAAACAGGGAACATGATATCTGGTCTAGAAGCTGTGAGATACATGAGAGAGCCAATCATGGATCTGTAATAATGAACGTCCACATCCTCCCCCTCAAGATCTGCAGTTATTTGTTTGTGTGTCTCCATGGGTGTGCTTGCAGGATTGGAATCTGAGAACCCAAACTTGGTTAAAATGTCCTGCACATACTTGGTTTGGCTTATGAAGATTCCATCTTGCTTCTGGTTAACCTGTAGCCTAAGGAAGAAAGTAAGTTCACCCATAGAAATCATCTTGAATCTCTTATGCATTAATTCTTCAAAATCTCTGCACAATTGATCTTTTGTGGATCCAAAGATGATGTCATCAACATAGATTTGCACTAACAGGATGTCCTTCTTCTTCCTTTGAATGAACAGAGTCTTGTCGATGATTCCTCTCTCAAAACCATTTTCCAAGAGATAGGTAGACAATGTGTCATACCAAGCTCTTGGTGCTTGATGTAGTCCATACAGTGCTTTCTTCAATTTGTATACTCTGTCAGGGTACTTGGGATTTTCAAACCCTGCGGGCTGACAGACATATACTTCTTCTTCAATTTTTCCATATAGAAAAGCACTTTTCACATCCATTTGGTAGACTTTTCATGAAAGAAGCATAGGCTAAAAACAGCCTAATTGCCTCAATACTATCCACTGGTGCAAAAACCTCTTCATAATCAATTCCTTCTTCTTGAGTGTACCCCTGTGCTACCAATCTAGCCTTGTTCTTGATCACTATCCCTCTCTCATCCTTCTTGTTTTTGAAAATCCATTTTTTCCCTATAGCTCTTTGTCCTTTAGGCAGTTCTACCAAATCCCATACATTTTGCAGTACAAACTGCAGCAGATCCTCTTGCATTGCTTCTATCCAGCTTGGATCATTCATTGCATCATGCGCCTTTTTGGGCTCAACCTGAGATAGAAAGCAAGATAGTAAGCCTGATTGTATGTCTTTTAATCCTCCCAACTTACTCTGATTCCTTGTGATGATTGGAGAATTGATGCACCAATTACGAACTGAGGAGGATGATCTTTATGCACTTGTCAGGATCAAAATTCAAACAAGAATTTAATTCACACACACTCAGAATCAATGCTAAAGAAGTTGCGGAAAAACACTTTAACACTAACAATCAATGAAACAATATATGCACTTTTGTTTGATGAATAGCCTCTTCATTAATCTCTGCATCCAGATTAGAGTCATTCTTTTCAAGAGAGCTGCCACCAAACACTAAGGAGTTCTCATCATCAGTATCATCTTCTGCCAATGCAGGCATCTCAGGTTCTAGATGTTCTGAAGTCAAAAGTTGATCCTCCTTTTCATCTCTCTCCTCTTCATTCTGAGCAGTTGCAGTATCCTTTGAATCTGAAGCATCTTTCTTCTCTTGAACACACAGTTCAATAGGATCTGCTGTGGAGATTGGGAACATCACAAACTCTTGTCTTTTGTCTTGTACTGATTCTGTCCCTGTCCCTGCATTATTCTCATAACTGAAACCCAAAGAATTAGTTAGTGAATCAATGTCAAAAAGCCAATCAGGGCCTGTACCAAGTTTATTTGGTGTGCTCTCATTGCATTTGACATTGTCACTTTCCTCAATTATTGTAGAAGAGGTATTAAATACTCTGTAAGCCTTACTTTGGGATGAGTAACCAACTAGAAATCCATCATCTGCTTTGCTATCAAACTTGCCTAAGTGAGTTTTGGTATTAAGAATTGTGCAAGGACACCCAAATGGTTTGAAAAATCCAATAAAAGGTTTCTTCTTGTTAAAAAGTTCATATGGTGTCTTGCCTTGAGATTTAACTATTAGAACCATGTTTTGAACATAACAAGCAGTATTAACTGCTTCTGCCCAAAATGTAACTGGGAGTTTTGAATCTGCCAACAGGGATCTTGCAGCTTCAATCAGTGTCCTATTTCTCCTCTCAGCAACTCCTAGGAGCATTGTATTGTCTCTCAATACCTTTTTCCTCACAGAAGCTGTTTAGATCATGGTTTTTACATTCAGTTCCATTATCAGACCTGATGATTTTAACTCTTTGATTTGTTTGGTTTTCAACTATGAGAATAAAGGATTTGATCAGTCCATTTGTCTCATCTTTTGTGCTCAAAAAATAGACCCATGTGAATCTAGAGAAATCATCAACAATAACTAAGCAGTAAGATTTCTTGCCAATACTCATCACATTAGTAGGACCAAACAGATCCATATGCAATAATTGGAGAGGTTAAGAGATTGTATTTATCTCTTTGGACTTATGAGAAGTTTTGTGTTGTTTGCCTTTAAGACATGCAACACAATGATCATCACATGAAAATACTTTTTGTGGTAAACCTCTTAGAAGGTTGTTTTTCACAAGTTTATTCATTGTTTTAAAGTTCATGTGAGACATCCTACTGTGCCAAAGAGATGATTCATCAACAAAAGATTTTGAAAATAGACAATTAAATGATGAATCATTAGATACATTCTCTAAATCCAGGCAATAAACATTGTCCTTTCTTGGTGATCTCAGTAGTATCATACTTTCATCAACTACCTTGAACCCTTTAGCAAGGATAATACATTCAGTATCAGTAAAAAATATACTATGTTTCTTGTCACAAACCTGTTATACACTTAACAGGTTGTATCTCAATTGCTCAACATAGTATACATCCTTAAAGGTCATCTTACCCTTTGACACATTACCTTTTCCACTAATCTTTCCTCCAGATGGATTATCACCAAATGCAACATGTCCTCCATTAATTCTTTTGAAGTTTTGTAGGCAGGACTTGTTGCCTGTCATGTGCCTAGAGCATCCACTATCAACATGCCAAATGCTCTTCCCTTTTAGTTGTTGGTTGCTATGCACATAAAGTAGAATAGTTAGTTTTTAATAGGAACCCAAGCCAAAGTGGTCTTGGGTTTCCCATTCTCATCAACATATTCATAATCTGTTTTGATGAGCTTTTCAGACTGGGGAATCTTATGGCATGAGTATTTTGTCAGGATAATAGGTCTTACAGTACTCACACTGGAAGCAGTACTAACTGAATTAGCAGTACTAACTAGGTTAGTAGTACTAACTCTGTTAGCAGCACTATTTTTGTTAGCAGTACTATTTAAGGTAGCAGTACTAACAGATTTAGTGCTTTTTGGGACCCAAACCTGGACAAATTTGTTTGCTTTCTTCTTCATTAAGTTACTCCTTGACTTATTTGGAGTATTTTTCTTTGATTTTGCAAACTTGTTTTGAACATGAGCTTTTAAAGGTGCTCTTTTTACATTTTCAGCCATATGATTCCTTCTTTGATTCCTATAACCAACAGGATTTTGTATATGTCTTTGAAAATTTATCCTTTGGTTCATAGGATTGAAATAACAGTATTTGGCAATATGATTAAGCTTTCCACACATAAAACAAGGTTTTGGTCTATTGATTTTACTCAGATCAACCCCTTGTTTTATCATGTTTTTGGGGCTGATTCTGTTTACATGTACAGGGATTCACAACTGTGGTCTGCATATAGTGGACTCCCTGTACTTTTCCCTTTTCTCTCTTTGAGTTGTCCACCTTTTCACTCTTGATGAATGGTTTACCCCCCCCCCCCCATTCATTTGTAAGGATATGATTGTCTACAGGAATGTCTTCTGCATTCTTACTCTCAGAATTCTCTTCCTCATTTTCTTCTTCAATCACCACACTTTCTATAGGATCTACTTTTGTTGCTCCTATAAGTAAGTCCTCCTTATTTTGGTTCTCTAAGAGATCTGAAGAGGGAGGGATGTAATTATTGTTATAAGGTGGAGATGTTGCATTGTATCCTATACCACTCTTGATTTTATCATGAACTTGAGCTTTAAGCAAAGAGTCCATTGCTTTGGACGCATAAGAGAACTTCTCAATGTCAAGCTTAGATTTCTCATACTCACTCATTATCTTCTCACACTCCTTTTTAGACTTTTCTATTTAAATCTCTAAATGATTTTTCTCCCACTTCCAGTAATTTGTGTCATAGTAATGCTGAAGTTCATTGGCTTTGCAAGCCTTGATTTGATCTTCAAACTTCTCAACAATCACTTTATACTCTCTTATATCTGTCTCTAACCTTTTAAGGTCGTCACACATGCTTTGGTTATGATCCCTGTACTTTTGTACAGTCTGAAGACACTCTTTAGTGCACGGTTTAGTTTTTACCTCTGTTGGAATATCTGTGCTTGAAGATTCTGAGACTTTTGCCATCAAGGCTTGATTCTGAACAACTTCTTCATCTTGATCACTCCAATAAAATCCCATTCCTTCCTGAGAAACAAGAGCTTGAGTGGAGTTTCTGTTGTTTTGGACGCTTGAGGAATGTGCTTGCTGGTGGTTGTTGCCATGTTGTTGAGGAATTCCTCCTCCGCATTCTTTTGCAAAGTGTCCCATCTTGTGACACTTGTAGCACTCCACCTTTAACTTGTCAAACCCAACACCATCTTCTCTCCTCTGAGAGAAGTTCTTCCTTCCAGTCCTCTTTATGAATATCTTGACCCTCATAGTTTGCATGGCCATCTGCCACTTTATATCCATCTCCTCAAGGTCATCTTCATTAATTTGTTCAAGATCATCATTAATTAAACTAGAATTAGCATGACTAGTATGAAAAGCTTCTAATACAGAGTCATTAGATACATCCTGCTTAGATACATAAGCAGTACTAACTGATTTTGTATTAGCAGCAGAATCAGTAGAAGAATAAGATGATAAAAGAGCAACATTATGAGTGTATCCAGATGGTCTCTTCTTGGCTTCAACTTCAGCCTCAAACACCCTTAAGTCATTATATTGATCTTCTAGTTCTTTGTCCTCCAGCTTGTCATTCTGTCTGAAGGAGACAGTATACATGGTCCATTCATCTCCAAGGGACCTTAAGAACTTTCTGTTTACATCATCTTGATCAATCTGCACTCCAACAGTAGCTAGTTCACCAATCATCTTGTTAAACCTGTCAAAAGTTTGAGTCATGGACTCATTCTTAGTTGACATGAAGTTTTCATACAGTTGCTTCAGTATTGCCTTCTGATTTCTCTTGGTACATTCAGTACCAGAGAATCTCTTCTCTAGAGCATTCCAAAGCATCTGGGCATCAGTGCAGTTGCAGAATTGATGTTGATACTCATTAGGAATAGCCAAGAGCAGTGTGCTCAAGGCTTTCATCTTTGTCTGCCTTATCTTCCTCTCTCCATCCGTCTTTGGTGGGATTCTTTTTCCATCTGCTCCAATCTTTCTTTCATTAGATAGGTCATTCTCAATGATGTCCCACATAGAGTAATCTGTGAGAAGAATGTATTGCATGATCCTAATCTTCCACATGTCAAACTCATTAGACCTGAGCGTTGGAACCTTTGAGACCATAACGCTATCACTTGAACCGTCCATGATGATTGTTGTTTTTCTGAGTTTAACAATGCTCTGATACCACTTATCAGGATCGAAATTCAAACAATAATTTAATTCACACATACTCAGAATCAATGCTAAAGAAGTTGCGGAAAAACACTTTAACACTAATAATCAATGAAACAGTATATGCACTTAAATCACAAGTTATATTGATTAAACTTGATGATTACACACAAAACCTCAATCTGTTGAACAGGATCAACAGACGTTCTATACTTCTCTATAGAAAGGATCTAAACTACTTTTGAGGTTAATTCTCTCTAAAACAAAACGTATGAATAATCATCATTAATTCTATCAAAGACTTCTATACTATATATACAAGACTGATTACAAGATAATTATCAAAATAAAATTGATCTTCAGTCCATAATTATCTTCTTTACTTTAGCTTCAATCTATACAGTTGTCTTCATTCTCATACGGTGTCTTCATCTCATAAGCAACACTATCTTCATGAGCATTATTAATTCTGAACTAACAGTATTAATTTTGTCTCAGTAGCAGTTTTAATTTTGTCTCAGCAAGCAGTATTAATTTTGTCTCAGCAGCATTTACTCCTTCAAGCAGTAGTAATTGTGATCTGATAGTACTAACTTCCTCAGACAGTAGTAATAGTCATGTCTAGCAGTAGTAACCATCCTTAGCACATTTCAGACCCAACATTCTTGAGTGCTTCCTATAACCAACAGAATTTTGTATTTGTCTTTGAAAAGTAATTCTTTGGTTAACAGGATTGAAATAACAGTGTTTGGCTAGATGATTCAACTTGCCACAGATAAAATAAGGCTTTGGTCTGTTGATTTTGCTAAGATCAATTCTTTGTTTTTGAGCCCACTTGTTATTTCTGTTTCTCTGATTTCCCCTTATTTTATCATGTTGATGGGGCTTGTTCTGTGGACAAGTACAGGGATTTACAACATTAGTTTGCATATAGTGATCTCCCTGTACCTTTTCCTTCCTTTTTCTAGAGGTCTCAGCTTTCTCACTCTTAACAGTCTCTTCCCCAATCTTAGACTTCTCCACTTTCTCACTCTTGACAAATGGTTTTCCTCCCCTTTCATTTGTAAGAATATGGTTTTCTAAGGGAATTTCTTTCTGGTCTTCCTTATTCTTATGCTCATTGTTCTCTTCTTCAGATTTTGTCTCAACCACTACAGTGTCTAGTGGATCTACCTCTGTGGCTCCTGCAGGTAAGTCATTCTTATCTTGCCTTTATAAGAGGTCTGAAGTGGGTAGAATATAGTTGTTGTTGTATGGTGAAGGGGTGTTATTATATCCTATACCTCTCTTCAGTTTGTCATGAACTTGAGATTTGAGTAAAGTGTCCATTGCTTTAGAGGCATTGGAAAATTTCTCAATGTCTAATTTGGCCTTCTCAAATTCACTTCTGACTTTCTCACATTCTTCTCTAGCCTTTTCTAGCTTAATCTCTAACTCCTTTTTCTCCCACTTTCAATAGTTTTGATCATATGAATGTTGAAGTCAATTGGCCTGATATGCCTTGATTTGTTCTTCAAAATTCACAATGATCAAGTTAGATTCTCTCCTATGTTTCTCCAATCTTTTAAGATCATCACACATGCTCTGATTGTGATCCCTGTACTTCTTAACAGTTTCAAGACATGTTTTAGAGCAAAGTTTAGATTTTACCTCTGTGGGAATTGTAGTGCTTGAAGACTCTGAAACCTCAACCATCAATGCTTGTTTCTGAATTGCCTCATCAGCTTTATCACTCCAATCAAATCCCATTCCATCTTGTGAGACAAGTGCTTGAGATGGGTTCCAGTTATTGGTGGACATTGATTGTTTATTGTTGTTCCCATGCTGTTGAAAGATTCCCCCTCTGCATTCTCTTGCAAAGTGCCCCAGTTTATGACTCTTGTAGCATTCCACTTTGGATTTGTCAAATCTAGCACCATCTTCTCTTCTCATGGCAAAGTTGTTTCTTCCTGTTCTTTTAATGAATCTTTTGATTCTCATTGTGAGCATTTCCATTTGCCATTTGATGTCCATCTCTTCAAGATCATCAACATTGATTTGCTCCAGATCATCATTAATAACAGAAGATTTAGCATAACTAGCAAGGAAGGCTTCCAAAACAGAATCATTGAGTCCATCCTGTTTTGAGCCATAAGCAGCAATAACTGATTCTATATTTTCAGAAGAATCAGTAGTAGATGATAAGAGAGCAGCATTGTGAGAGTATCGAGATGGCTTCTTCTTAGATTCAACTTCTTCTTCAAACACCCTGAGATCATTGTAGAGATAATCAAGTTCCTTATCCTCCAGATTATCATTCTGCCTGAATGATACTGTATACATTACCCATTCTTCACCAAGAGATCTTAGAAATTTTCTGTTTACATCATCCTGGTCCATCTTGACACCAACAGTGGCCAATTCTCCAATCAACTTGTTGAAGCTATCAAAGGTTTGTGTCATAGACTCATTCTTTGTAGACATAAATTTTTCATATTGTTGCTTGAGAATTGCTTTCTGATTTCTCTTAGTGCTTTTGGTACCTAAAAACCTCTTCTCCAAAGCATTCCACAAGATTCTGGAATCGACACAATTGCAAAACTGATGTTGGTATTCATTAGGAATTGCCAAGAGCAGAGTGCTCAAGACTTTCATCTCAGTCTTCCTCGTCTTTCTTTCTCCATCAGTCTTTGGTGGAGGTCTCTTTCCATCTGCTCCCATCTCTCCTTCATTGGAGGGACCATTCTCAATGATGTCCCACATAGAGTAGTCTGTAAGAAGTATATACTGCCTTATCCTGATTTTCCACATGTCAAACTCATTAGGTTTGAGCATGGGAACCTTTGAAACAAGAACACTGTTGTGTGATCCGTCCATGATGATTATTGCTTTCTGAGTTCCTTAGCTCTGATACCACTTGTCAGGATCGAAATTCTAAACAACAATTTAAACTTAAACACTCATAAACTATGTTAAAAAAGTTGCAGAAAAACACTTTAACAGTAAATCAATGAAACGGTGTATGACTGCAAATCACAAGTTATATTGAATTAACTTAATGATTACAACCACAGCCTCAATCTGTTGAACAGGCTCAACACCCGTTCAATACTTCTTTAAAGAAAGGAATTCTAAGAATCTTTAGGCTAATTATCTCTAGAACAAAAATGTATGTATCTCTGTATATTCTCTATATATCATAAGCAAAAGACTTCTAGACTATATATACAAAACAAATTACAAGATAATTATTAAATTAAAGTTGATCTTCAGCATCCAGTCCATAATTATCTTCAATCTCCTTGTATTTCGCTTTAAGCAACCAATACATCTTTATCATCATGAGCAACATTAATCTTCAAGCAGTATCTTCATCATCAGTAGCAGTACTAACCATGCTTGCAGTAGTATCTTCAACTTGCAGTATTAACTCTCCAAACAGTACTAACTACGAGCAGTAGTAATCCTTCAAGCAACATTAATACTTCTAGCAGTAGTAATATTCAAGTAGCAGTACTAAAGTCTTCAGTAGTAGTAATCTTCAATACATAGCAGTACTAACTGGACTTAGCACATTTCAGCCCCAACATCATCCTCGGTCATAAGAGCTTTGCCATGTTGATCCATACTCTATCAATGATTTGATAACGACCCTTTTCTATACTTAGTGAAAATTACGTCTAATATTATATATTAGTGTTTCATCATCAAGGATCATACTGAGTTTGTTCAGTTATCACCGATGATCTCTTTTGTAAACATTCATATGTATAAGTGTTTCACTATCAGCGACTAAATACTGAGTATGTTCAGTATTGTTGATGCTTTCTAATGTAAACAGTTAGATGTAATCCCTGAAGACAAGTTTCGCGGCAAATGATGTTCACCGCTGAATCAAAAATGAAGCTGCTGAACAAAGACAAGTCTATTTATGACCTGATGTGGATATCAGTGAGGCAAAGATGAATCTACACACGCGAAGAAACCTGAGGAAAAGCTTCAGCGATAGCTGAACTTATTTGTATCTCTGAAGGAAGAGATATTTTGTGATCGATGGTCACTTAGCTTATGCCTCAAGTCTATTTTGTGTTACCCTTGGAAACCCAGTACGATTTGTCATAATGGACATACCTCTACTACAATTCGTACAACAACACTGTCTACTACAATGTTCATCATACGGCCAAAAGCATGTCTCCTAAAGTTAGACCCTCACAGCCAATCAATGAAGGACACGTGTAAAGTACTCTGCCATGCATTTAATGCATAGGGTATAAATAGAAGGGTCAACACTCCATCTGAGTGTTGTCTTCGTCTTTCTAAATATATAGAAACCCTTGTTTTCTATATTCTCTCGATCCCCAATTCTCTATTTCTAGTGCAACCTTCTTAGTGTTTCTTAAGTTTGTTTAGTTAGGTTTTACTTAATCTTATTCCACAACAAACATGTAAATTGTGTTTTGATTTATCAATAAAAATTTATTAAACTTTAAAATTTTGTGTTTGTATTCACCCCCCCTTCTACAAACTTGTTAAGCACTTTTGGGAACCACAAGTGGTATGAGAGCATACTGTTTAATCTAAAAAACAAGATCTTGCTTTATTCTCTTCCTTGCTATTCTAAATATGGCACTTAATGCAAACACAAACTACTACGATAATGGTTCACTCTCAAAACCTCCTCGATTTAGCAGAGATAACTTTGCTCTCTGGAAAATCGAATGATGCTATTCCTAGAAGGTGTAGATCCTACTATACCTGAATACGTAGCAAATGGCCCATATGAACCTTTCACAATCATAGCTGCCGTTCCAGCTACTGCCACTACTCCTGTTGTCCCTGAACGATATGCTATTAACGAAATAAGACAGTGGAGTGATGAAGACAAAAAGAAGGTTGGTTTAGATGGAAAGGCAAAAACCATTAACTCTATGGCTCTACCTGATGAAGCTTTCCATTCCATCTTGCATCTTAAAACTGCCAAAAAAATGTGGAACACTATATGTGTTCGATAGGAAGGCACCACTGAAGTCCAATAAACTTGAAAGATTAACTTCGTAAGACAGTATGAATGTTTTATCGCTGGAAAGAACGAATCCCAATCTGATTTTGACCAGAGATTTAACTGTTTAATCTTTGATCTAAGAACTGCTGGTAGGACCTATTCTAATTTGGAGTTCTTGACTAACTTGTTAGAATGTCTTCTTGAAAGCTGGGATGGTTATTCAATGTGTCTCAAACTGACAAAAGACATAAATTCTCTCTCTCTTAGCACATTGTATGGAATATTGCTCAATTATGAGCAATCAAATCTCCTGAAGAAGAATCTTGTAAAAGATTCTAAAGATTCCAAAAGCACTCATATTGCTTTAGTCTCCTCAGAGATCATTCCATATCAGCGATCTACTCTCACAATCACTGAGTCATATTCTGACACTGGGATTTATCGGACACTGATCTTTAAGAGTTTGACGAATCCTTAAAATTTTTGACAAACTCTTTTAAGAGATTTGCAAGAAAGAGCAATTTCAAAATAAATAAGCCTCTCTCTCTAACTGACAAGCCAAAATCAAGCCCTGTTGATAAGGCTACTAGTACTTGCTATAACTGCGAAAAGATTGGACACTTTGCAAGTGAGTGCAGGTCAAAGACAGTCTTTAAAACTTCTACCTCAAGGAAAACCAGTGATTGAAAAATACCTTAAGCTGAAAAAAAAGTATCAAAAGTTGAAAAACTTTAAAAGAAAAGGTAAAGGTCTTATCGCAGAATAGCATTACTAGGCTGAATTAGAAGAATCAATTTCTGATGAAGAAGAAATCGCTAATCTCTGTATTATGGATGAGATTAAAGAAGAAGTGCAAGAACCAACCGGAACTTCCATGAGCTATATCTCCTCTCACTTGTCAATCTCTACCAATCCCTCTATATATGAAGTTGAGGGAAGTCGCGTTGTTGATGTGCTGACAATTGATCTATATAATACACTAAATGGCAAAACTCTAGCTGAAAACAAAAATATTGATTTAACTGAACAGCTAGAAAAATGTCATGAATAGATCAGAGAACTGGCTCTTTTAGAGGAAAGTTTGAAAGATCAAGTCATTGTCAAAGAAATCATCAGCATTGAACGCGAACAAGCCATCGCTGCTTTAAAAGGAGAAAAGGCAACTGTTGAAGGATGGTGCAAATCCTCAACAAACATCACTGAGATTATAAGTGCTCAAATCCCTGCCAGTGATAGAACTGTTATTGGTTTTTGGAAACAGCAGGATGAACCTAAAGAAGACAGCTTAGAATATTTGTCTCTTCTGTCTCTGATACTTCTTATGCTTAGTGCTTCTCTTCTTCTAATCCTATCCCTGAGGAATTATCAAAAGGCTCTAAGCCTTTAGTGAATCGATCCTCAGAAGGCTACAAAGAAAGCAAAACTGAAAGTTCCTTCTAAATCTTTAGTGAATCGATCTTCTAGCTCTGTAACAGAAATCTTTGATATCTGTCCTCCAAAGCTGAAGATTGATGTTAAGCCTAAGAAATCTGAAGAACTTAAAGTTCCTCCTAGATCTTATGCTAAAGGCATTCTTGGAGCTGGCCCTGCTCATCTCAAATTTTCTAATCTTACTAATCATGGTCCTAAAACCACATTCAAATATAGAAAATGTTATCATTGTGGATTCACTGACCACATTGGTACTAAATATCTAACCACCACAAAAGCTGATAAAATAGCTAAAATGAAGATTAATGCCTCCAAGGCTGCGAAGGTCACCAAAGCTGATAAATCGACCAAGGTGAAAATACCACAAAGGTTAAGAAATTAACCAAAGTGAAGGTTACCACTGAAGCTAAATCTTCAACTTCCGTGAAGATTGCAGAACCTTCCATATCCACTAACACTATGGACCCATTGAGAAGTGGGTACCAAACAAAACTTAATCTTCCTTATGTTTGCAGGGATCAAAGGGAATCTGGTATCAAGAGAGTGGATGCTTTCGTTACATGACAGGACAAAAAGACCTTCTTACTGAATACAATGAAGAGAAAGGTCCCTCAGTAAACTTTGGAGGATATGGAAAAAGATATACCCGAGGATTTGGTGCCCTCAGCAATGGGACAACTACCTTCAGAAGAGTTGCTTACGTAGACGGACTGAAGCACAATCTTCCAAGCATCAGTCAGTTTTGTAACTAAGACTACGAAGTTTAGTTTACTAAGAAAGCATGTTAAGTGGTTGTCAGGATCGAAATTCAAAACAAGAATTTAAATAAACACTCAGAAACTTTTGTTAAAGAAGTTGTGGAATAACACTTTAACAATAAATCAATGAAACTGTATATCAAATCACAAGTTATATTGAATTAACTTAATGATTACAACCAAAGCCTCAAGCTGTTGAACAAGCTCAACAGACGTTCAATAGTTCTCTAATGAAAGGACTACTAATAATCTTGAGGCTAATTCTCTCTAAAAACAGAATATGTATGTATCTCTGTATATCTAATAATCTAAGACTGCTAGACTATATATATTAAAACAAATTACAAGATAATTATTAAAGAAATAATAATCTTCAAAATACATTCCATAATTATCTTCAACTTCCTTGTCTTTCGCTTTAAGCAACCAACCATCTTTATCATCATTAGCAGCATTAATCATTAACAACATCTTCTTATCGACAACAATACTAACCATGCTTGCAGTAGTATCTTCCATCTTGCAGTATTAACTCTTCAAGTAGTACTAACTATTACTAGCAGTAATAATCTTCAAGCAGTACTAATCAAACAGTACTAACAACTTCAGAAGTAGTAACTCTTTGCAGCACTATCCATACTTAGCCTATTTTCATACCCAACAATCTCCCCCTAACTTAACTTTTGTAAACAAGAAGTTAAGTTCTTAAGAATACGGTGTTTACGATGCTTTCAAAATTACTGCTCAGATTCCTAGATCAGGATTCAATCCCATACCTTGATTGATGGTTCTTTTAATCACAAATCTGGACATTTCTGAACCTGTAGGGCAGACCAACTTAGCTTTCCGCATCCCTTGCAACATTACTTTGTTGTGGTCATACACCTTATCAAACAAGTAGTACTCATGAAGGCTTTTATCAATGGTTATCACATAGACTCCAAATCTTTCAAAAAGCATCCAATGATCAATACTTTTAAATCCTTCTCTGTGTACATCTTTGATAAGATATTCGACTTTGGCAGGGTCAAACATCATGAACAAATATTCCAGAGCCATCTTTGTTATGCTCATCCCTACTTTTTTTAACAAGTCACCATACAGATTCAATCCAACCTTGTACATTTCTTCCAAATCAGATCTGGTATAGCTTCTGATTATCTTACCCCAAGTTGAATAAACCTCAAACTTGTCACCATTCTTTTGATTCTGAAGTATTCTTTGCCTTTATCCATCAAAGTATCCCAATGAATGATCTCTAGGCTTTCACTGAGATAGGATCTGCTTTCAATGGTTCTTCATCTGTCACTATCATATACAAGTCAAACTGCTCATCTGATTGTGTTGGTTGTTCTGGAGATTTTTGACTTGATTGCTCTTGACTCTGCTCTTTCTCACCTTCCTTAGTTCTTTGCCTTTTTGACTTTGTCTTGGTGGCTATTGACTTTATTATCTTGACAGCTATAATCTTCTGACCTAGTGTCTCTTCTTTTTTCACTTCAACCTTTTCTTTAGTAGGAGTGCCTTCTTCACTGTCAGGAAAAGCCTGTTGAATATTCAGATCATGTAATTATTTCATCTTTCTTTCAAATTCAATACTCTGATTGAAGACTCCTTTTAGCTTGGCCATATCCTTGTTGTATAAGTCTTCTATCCCACTAAAAGACATTTTGGTAAACATCCCTTCAAGAACTCCAACATATCCTTTCAAGAAGTTTATCATTTTTCTTCTTTCTTATGTAGCTAGAAAGGTCTTTGAAGGCTTCCTTTGTCTTGTTGCTTTCATAGTCACCCTCTTTGCAGCAGTTTTCAAGCTCTTCTGGTATTCTTCATTGAGCCTTTTTGCCAGATCTAAGGCAAGCTTTCTGTCTTTAGCTTTTTGGATTTCATTCTCCTTTTCAAGTTCCTTCTCAAACTGTAC
Organism: Arctium minus; assembly: GCA_954870635.1. NCBI lineage: Eukaryota > Viridiplantae > Streptophyta > Magnoliopsida > Asterales > Asteraceae > Arctium > Arctium minus. The sequence continues at coordinate 74,365,765 of OX941086.1, forward strand.
ATTTAACTCCTTTTCCAATTCTGCATCCAAATCTATTTGTCTCTGCTTCTTTACAGGTTTCACTGGCTCAACCATCTTCTCTTTCCCTTTCTTCTTCTTGGCCTCTGACATACTGACCTCTTTCTTTTTTTCTCTGATCCTCCTTCTTTAATCACTACTCCCTTAGCCATTTGAGTGGCCTTAGGAGTGTCATTCTTTGCCTTCACCAAGGTCTCTGCAATCTCTATTTCTTCTATAGACATTCCAGTTTCTGCTGCTGATTTCTCTGTTTCTACTGTTGGTTCAGAAGTTACTGTTGCTTCTACATTTTCTTCTTCTTTCTCTGTTGTTTATACTGCTTTCACAAATGTTTCTGCTACTTTCACTGTTTCTGCTACTTTCACTGTTTCTGCTTCAACCTTCTTTTCAGCTTCACCACTAATCTCCCCCTCAAACTGAAATTCCATGCCAACTGAGCTTTCCTTCTCACATTCAGCTTCTTGATTCTCCCCCTTTTTGGTAGCATCATGAGCACTTCTACTTTTCTTCAAGATAAACTGGTTTCTCTTCTTTTTGTGGACCAAATTCAACACCATCTTCTTGAGTTTGTCTATCCGCTTTGTTGAGAAATGATCATCTTTTTCAGCTCCTTTATCTCCAAGCCCTGATTGAGTACATCCAAGTTGACATTACCAATTGTTTCCATCAATTCATCATAGTTATATCTGTCCTCACCTCCTTTAGGTGTGTTGAGCACCCTTGAAGGATCCTTTGATCTTTTAGTAGAGGCCTTCTGCCTAGCAGAAGCACCTACTTAGATGATTTCTCATCCTTAGATGATTTCTCATCCAAAGTTGCCGTGGGGAAGGTCTTAGTGATGTTCACACTGTCCTGATCTACACCTTGTGCAGAATCAGTAGTGTGAGCATTACTGACCACATGCTCATCATTTTCCTTAGAGAGCACCTTCTTGGGGTTGGGAGACACCCCTGTGGATTCCCTTTGGGTATTCTCTGATGGACAATGCTCCATCAGAGGGCTTGTAGGCTTTCGTAGTGTAGGTACATGAAGGGAAGGAACCTTCTGTACCTTTTTCCTTGCATATTTTTGAGTGATTGGGGGATTTGGGTTATCAACAGTGGTCTGAGGAAGAATATTTAAAGTGAATGGTGTGGGTAGGTCATCAGTGGGTTGGTCAGATATGGGTTGTGACCCTGATGCCACACCATGGGAATGGGATACAACCATCATTGTAGTGAACAATGGTGTGTCTGTTCCAGAGAAGTCCTTACTGGCCTTCTCATGTTGGAAAATACCTTCCCTTTGGGAGGTTTAGGTACATACACCTCTTTAAAAGAGGATAAATCCGTCAATTCCGTGTTTAGTACTTCTTCTACAAACCTTGGATACATATAAAATCTTTTGGTATTGGTTTTGGTATCCAAGTTTGACATCAAATCATTTAGAATCATTTTAGAAAAATTGAACTTTCTGGAGGTAGCTAAGCAGACAAGAACATAAGCAATTGTACTGCTAAACTCACTCCATCCAGTTGTCTTGCGAGATAAGCAATGTTGAAGAGTATGAACAAAGAATCTCCATTGAGGTGAAAATTTTCTTTTGAAAAACTTGTAAACCTCAGTAGGACCTTCATACCCCATTCTGCCAATTTCTTGGAAGAGATTTTCCTTGGAAAGAGTAGTAATACCTGAGGCATCATCTAGACTTAGATAAGTGCGAATGCAGGCTTCTGTGATTGTGATAGGTTTATCACAGACCCTTGAGTGAATGACCTGATTGCCATCAACCTTCTAAATGGATGCATTGGCCCAGAACTATCGCATGTGCTCCACATAGATGGTAGGATTCACCGTTAGCGCATACGCAATATGTGATTGGGATAAGAAATCCAAAATTTCATGAAAAACCTCAGCTTGTTGGGGTTTTTGTAACATTGCAAGATCATTGTGGTCATCAACGAAATCAAGTGCTGCCATCTTCTTGACTGATTCTAGGGTTCGAATCAAAACTACGGTTTACAAAATGGTAATCAAGAATTCTGGAGAGGACGAGAGAGGATGAGAACTTAATGGAAATTCAAAGAGCCGTTTGGATTTTGGCGGTCATAGAGGGTATTTATAGGTTAAGGATTTCAGTTAAAAGCAGTACTAAGTACCCTAGCAGCATTAACAAACCTGCAGTATTAACCCATATAAGTAGTAGTCAGACATACCAGCAGTATTAACACAAACTAGTAGTATTAACACATACCAGCAGTATTAACACTGTCTGGCAGTAGAAATAAGGAAAGCAGAAGTAACTTTGCACTGGCAGTATAAACTACCTAGCAGTAGTAACCATATTTGAACTGTCAGCAGGATTATTAGTGAGAGCAATATCAACTTAACCAGAAGTACTAAGTTTCTAATCAACAAGGTAATCTGAAACACTTAAACACAAATAGTTAGCAGCACCATGCATAATTCAATATGAGAAAGTAAGCATGAAAGAATCTATACAGAAATGGTACATAAAGAAAATCAAAAGAGGCTTATTCAGTGTTTATCATGCCTACACTTGTGACCAAGAATGTGAATCTACCCACATCAAAAGCTTTGGTGAATAGATCAGCGAATTGGCTACTAGTGTGTACCTTCAAAACCTGAATTAACTTCTTTTCATTGCAATCTCTAATAAAATGGTACCTGATTTCTATATGCTTGGTTTTTGAATGCTTCACTGGATTATTAACAATGCTTATAGAACTGTTGTTATCAATGAAGATGGGAGGGTGAAGAAAAGTAATACCATAGTCCAACATCTAATTCTGAATCCATAGCACTTATGAGCAGTAGCTTGCAGCAGCTATATACTCTGCTTCTATTGTAAAGGTGGACAATGTGGTTTGCTTTTTACACTGCCATGAAACTAGTCTTGCACCCAAAAACTAACATCCCCTTGATGTAGACTTTCTATCCAAGTTTGCACCACCCAAGTCACTATCAGAATATGCAACCAGATCAAATGGTGAGTCATGAGGATACCAAAGGCTCAACCTAGGTTGTCTTTTGAGATATCTAAAGATCCTTTTGACTGGTTGAAAATGAGATTGCTTAGGTCTCATTTGAAATCTGGCACACGCACATACAACAAACATAATGTCTGGCCTTGAAGCTGTTAGATACATGAGGGAGCCTATCGTAGATCTATAATGATGAACATCCACATCCTCCCCCTCAAGATCTGCAGTGATCTGTTTGTGTGTTTCCATAGGTGTGCTTGCAGGCTTTGCTTCTGAAAATCCAAACTTTCTAAGTATATCCTGCACATACTTGGATTGATTTATGGAAATGACATATTTCTTCTGTTTAACCTGTAGCCCAAGGAAGAATGTGAGTTTACCCATAGAGCTCATCTTGAATCTTTTGTGCATCAACTCATCAAACTCCTTGCACATTTAATCTTTTGTGGATCCAAAGATGATATCATAGATTTGAACAGCCTAATTGCCTCAATTGCACATAGATTTGAACAAGCAGGATGTCCTTCTTCTTCCTTTTAATGAAAAGGGTCTTGTCAATGATTCCCCTTTCAAAGTCATTTTCCAAGAGATAGGTAGACAGAGTGTCATACCATGCTCTTGGTGCTTGATGTAGCCCATAGAGTGCCTTCTTTAATTTGTATACTTTGTCAGGAAAATTATGATTCTCAAACCCTGGAGGCTGACAAACATACACTTCTTCATCGATTTTCCCATATAGAAATGCACTCGTAACATCCATCTAAAATACTCTGAACTGCATGAAAGAAGCATAGGCTAGAAACAACCTAATTACCTCAATTCTGGCTACTGGTGCAAACACTTCTTTATAATCTATCCCCTCTTCTTGTGTGTACCCTTGTGCCACAAGTCTGGCCTTATTCTTTATCACTATTCCTCTTTCATCTTTCTTATTCCTGAAAACCCATTTAGTTCCAATTGCCCTTTATCCTTGTGGAAGGTCAACTAGATCCCACACATTTTGCAGCTCAAACTGCAGCAGCTCCTCTTGCATTGTTTCTATCCAGCTTGGGTCTTTCATTGCATCATAGGCCTTCTTGGGTTCAATCTAAGATAGAAAACAAGATAACAACCCTGACTGCAAGTCTTTCAATTCTCCTAACTTACTTTGATGCCTCGTGATCCTGGGAGAATTGATATCACCAATCACCAACTGAGGAGGATGATTCTTCTGAGTTCTTGTTTGATGGGCATCCTCCTCATTAATATTTGCATCAAGATTAGAGTCATTCTTTTCAGGAGTGTTTCCACCAAATACTGAAGAATTTTCTTCATCAGTATCATCTTCTAACAATGTGGGCATTTCAGGACCTGTGTTTCCTAAACCTGATGGATGAGCATCCTCTTTATCACCTTTATCATCTTCAGCCTGTTCTGGTTCTGAATCCTCTGTTTCAGAATCATCTTTCTTTTCTGGTTGACAAAATTCAACATGATCAACTGTAGGTATAGGGAACAACACAAACTCTGGTTTCTGAGCATGTACCATTTCTGAACTTGTTCCTGCAATTTGTACATTACTAAAACTCAAAGAATTACTTAGTGAATCAATGTCAAATAGCCAATGAGGACCTATACCAATCATATTTGGTGTGTTCTCATTGCATTTGACATTGTCACTTTCCTCTATAATCCTTGAAGAACTATTAAATACTCTATATGCTTTGCTCTAAGAGGAGTATCCAACAAGAAATCCATCCTTAGCTTTGCTTTCAAACTTTCCTAAATGAGATGTGGTGTTGAGAATTGTGCAAGGAAACCAAAAAGGTTTGAAAAATCCAATAAAAGGTTTCTTCTTTTTGAAAAGTTCATAAGGTGTCTTTCCTTGGGATTTGACTACTAGAACTCTGTTTTGGACATAACAAGCAGTATTAACTGCTTCTGCACAAAAAGTAATTGCTAATTTTGAATCTGCCAACAGAGATCTAGCAACCTCAATCAATGTCCTATTTCTCCTCTCAGCAACACCATTCTGTTGGGGAGTCCTAAGAGCACTGTATTGTCTCTCAATACCTTTAGTCTTACAAAAGCTGTTTAAGTCACTGTTTTTAAACTTAGTTCCATTATCAGATCTGATGACTTTAACTCTTAGATTTGTTTGGTTTTGAATTCTAAGAACAAAGGATTTGATCAGTCCACTTGTCTCGTCCTTAGTCCTCAGAAAATATACCCAAGTAAATTTAGATAAATCATCAACAATGACCAAGCAATAGGATTTCTTACCAATACTCATCACATTTGTAGGACCAAAAAGATCCATATGTAATAAATGAAGGAGTGAAGAGATTGTGTTTATTTCTTTGGACTTATGAGAAGTTTTGTGCTGCTTGCCTTTAAGACATGCAACATAATGATCATCACATGAAAACACTTTTTGAGGCAAACCTCTCATAAAGTTGTTTCTCACAAGATTTTTCACAGTTTTAAAATTAATGTGACACATCCTTTTGTGCCAAAAAGATGATTCATCTAAAAAAGCTTTTGAAAACAGACAGATGAAACACTCTCTAAGTCCAAACAATAAACATTATCCTTTCTAGGAGTTCTAAGTAGTATCATATTTTCATCAACTACCTTGAATCCTGGAGCAAAGATAATACATTCAGTATCACTAAATAATATACTATGTTTATTGTCACAGACCTGTGATACACTTAACAGGTTGTATCTCAATTGCTCAACATAGTAAACATCTTCAAAAGTCATCTTGCCTTTTGAAACCATACCTTTACCACTTATCTTACCTCCTGCTGGATTATTACCAAAAGCAACACGTCCTCTATCAAACCTTCTGAAATTTTGAAGGCAACCCATGTTACCTGTCATGTGCCTAGAGCAAACACTATCTACATGCCAAATGCTCTTCCTCTTGAGCTGTTGGTTGCCCTGCACATAAAATTAAACAGTTAGTTTCTTGAGGGAACCCAAGCCAAAGTGGTCTTGAGTTGCCCTTTCTCATCAACATACTCATATTCATTAAGCTTAGTCTTAATGAGATGGTCAGAGTTAAGAATCTCATGGCTGGAATACTTTGTCTTAATTATAAACTTATCAGCATTAACACTGATAGTAGTACTATCCTCGTTAGCAGTATTAACTTAGTCAGCAGTACTAACTTTGGTAGCAGTACTAACCTCATTCGCAGTACTCACTTGGTCAGCAGTACTAACTCTGGTAGCAGTACTAACTTTATTAACAGTACTAACTTGGTCAGCAGTACTATTTCTATCAGCAACACTATTTCTGTTTGCAGTCCTATTTGAGGTAGCAGTACTAACAGGTTTAGTTTCTTTTGGAACCCAAATTTAGACAAGGTTGTTTGCTTTCCTATTCTTTGAGTTACTGCTTGATTTGCTTGGAGTATTTTCTTTTGCTTTAACAAACTTATTCAGAATATGAGATTTTGTAGTACCAGTTTTCTTTGGTGCTGTTATCACATTATCAGCCAAGTGGTTCCTTGATTGTTTTGATTTCTTCCTATAACCAACAACATTTCATGTTTGTCTTTGAAAAGTAATTCTTTGGTTAACAGGATTGAAAAAATAGAGTTTGGCTAAATGATTCAACTTGCCACAAATAAAACAAGGCTTTGGTCTATTGATTTTGCTTAGATCAATTCCTTGTTTTTGAGCCCACTGGTTATTTCTGTTTCTCTAATGTCCCCTAATTTTATCATGTTGATGGGGCTTGTTCTGTTGACAAGTACAGGGATTTACAACAGTAGTTTGCATATAGTGATCTCCCTGTACCTTTTCCTTCCCTTTTCTGGAGGTCTCAGCTTTCTCACTCTTAACAGTCTCTTCCCCCATCTTAGACTTCTCCACTTTCTCACTCTTGACAAATGGTTTACCCCCCCCCCTTTCATTGGTAAGAATTTGGTTTTCTAGGGGAATTTCTTTCTGGTCTTCCTTAGTGTTCTCTTCTTCAGGTTCTGCTTCAACCACTACAGTGTCTAGTGGATCTACTGTTGTAGCTCCTGCAGGTAAGTCATTCCTATCTTGCCTTTCTAAGAGGTCTCAGGTGGGTGGAATATAGTTGTTATTGTAAGGTGGAAGGGTGTTGTTGTAGCCTATACCTCTCTTCAGTTTGTCATGAACTTGAGATTTGAGTAAAGTGTCCATTGCTTTAGAAGCATTGGAAAATTTCTCAATGTCTAATTTGGCCCTCTCAAATTCACTCCTAATTTTCTCACATTCTTCTCTAGCCTTCTCTAGCTTAATATCTAACTCCTTCTTCTCCCACTTCCAATAGATTTGATCATATGAATGTTGAAGTTCATTGGCCTGATATGCCTTAATTTGTTCTTCAAAATTCACAATGCTCAAATTAGACTCTCTCCTATGTTTCTCCAACCTTTTAAGATCATTACACATGCTCTGAATGTGATCCCTGTACTTCTTAACAGTTTCAAGACAGGCTTTAGAGCAAAGTTTAGATTTTACCTCTGTGGGAATTGCCATGCTTGAAGACTCTGAAACCTCAGCCATCAATGCTTGATTCTGGATTGCCTCATCAGCTTGATCACTCCAATCAAAGCCTATTCCTTCTTGTGAGACAAATGCTTGAGATGAGTTCATGTTGTTGTTGAAGTTTGTGGACTTTGATTATTGATTGTTGCTCCCATGCTGTTGAGAGATTCCTCCTCTGCATTCTCTTGCAAAGTGCCCTAGTTTATGACAGTTGTAGCATTCCACTTTAGATTTATCAAATCTAGCACCATCTTCTCTTCTCGGGGCAAAGTTGTTTCTTCCTGTTCTTTTAATGAATCTTTTGATTCTCATGGTGAGCATTGCCATTTGCCACTTTATATCCATCTCTTCAAGGTCATCAACATTGATTTGCTCCAGATCCTCATTAATAAGAGATGATTTTGTATGGCTAGCAAGAAAAGATTCTAAAATAGAATCATTGAGACCATCCTGTTTTGAGCCATAAGCAGCACTAACTGATTCTGTTTTTGCAGAAGAATCAGTAGTAGATGATAAGAGAGCAGCATTGTGAGAGTATCCAGATGGCTTCTTCTTAAATTCAACTTCTGTTTCAAACACCCTAAGATCATGGTAGAGATCATCAAGTTCCTTATCCTCCAGATTATCATTCTTCCTGAATGATACTGTATACATTACCTATTCTTCACTAAGAGATCTTAGAAACTTTCTTTTGACATCATCCTGGTCCATCTTGACACCAACAGTGGTCAATTCTCCAATCAACTTGTTAAACCTATCAAAGGTTTGAGTCATAGACTCATTCTTTGTAGACATAAAATTTTCATATTGTTGCTTGAGAATTTCTTTCTGATTTCTCTTAGTGCTTTTGGTACCTGAAAACCTCTTCTCCAAAGCGTTCCACAGAATTTTGGCATCAGCAGTGTTGCAAAATTGATGTTGGTATTCATTAGGAATTGCAAAAAGCAGAGTGCTCAAGGCTTTCATCTCAGCCTGCCTCGTCTTTCTTTCTACATCAGTCTTTGGTGGAGGTCTCTTGCCATCTGCTCCAATCTGTCCTACATTGGAGGGACCATTCTCAATGATGTCCCACATTGAGTAGTCTGTAAGAAGTATATACTTCCTGATCCTGATTTTCCACATGTCAAACTCATTAGGTTTGAGCATGGGAACCTTTGAAACAAGAACACTGTCGTGTGATCCATCCATGATGATTATTTCTTTCTGAGTTCCTTAGCTCTGATACAACTTGTCAGGATCGAAATTCAAAATAAGAATTTAAATAAACACTCAGAAACTTTTGTTAAAGAAGTTGCGGAATAACACTTTAACAATAAATCAATGAAACAGTATATCAAATCACAAGTTATATTGAATTAACTTAATGATTACAACCAAAGCCTCAATCTGTTGAACAAACTCAACATAGGTTCAATACTTCTCTAATGAAAGGACTACTAATAATCTTGAGGCTAATTCTCTCTAAAAACAAAATACGTAGGTATCTCTGTATATCTAATAATATATGACTTCTAGACGATATATATTAAAATAGATTACAAGATAGTTATTAAAGAAATAATAATCTTCAGAATACATTCCATAATTATCTTCAACTTCCTTGTATTTCGCTTTAAGCAACCAACCATTTTTATCATCATTCGCAGCAATAATCATTAACAGCATCTTCTTATAAATAGCAGTACTAACCACGCTTGGAGTAGTATCTTCCATCTTGCAGTATTAACTCTTCAAGTAGTACTAACTATTACTAGCAGTAGTAATCTTCAAGCAGTACTAACAACTTCAGAAGTAGTAACTCTTAGCAGCACTATCCATACTTAGACTATTTTCATACCCAACAGTGGTAAATGAGAATGGAAAACTTGCTCTCAATGGTTATCGAATGGAAAATGTCTATGTAATAGATATGGACTCTACTACCACTGAAAATGTATGTTTTTTTCTAAAGCTGCCTCTGATGTCAACCGACTATGGCATAAAAGATTTTCTCATCCAAATTTCAAAACCATGAGTTCTCTCTCTTCTAAGGAACTAGTCTTTGGTCTTCCTCAACACTCATATGCTAAGGAATCTCTATGTTCAGCATGTGAAAAGGGAAAACAGACTAAATCTAGTTTCAAATCGAAACAAGTTTCCTCAGTGACAAGTCCTCTTCAACTCTTGCATATGGATCTATTTGGCCCGGTCAATATTCAATCCATAGCTGGAAAGAAATATACACTTGTCATTGTAGATGAATACTCTCGCTAAACCTAGGTTATCTTTCTTCGCTGCAAAAGTGATACTCCAAAAGAACTGATATCTTTTGTTAGAAAGATGGAAGTGCTGAATAACTTTACTGTTCTCTCAATAAGAAGTGATCATGGAACTGAATTCAAAAATAGTTCCCTGAACAATTTCTTTGAGAGCAAGGGAATTTCTCACAACTTTTCCTCGGTAAGAACGCCTCAGCAAAACGCAGTCGTTGAAACAAGAAACAAAACAATCATTGAAGCTGCCAGATCAATGCTCATCGATTCTCGTCTCCCTACTCAATTTTGGGCTGATGCTGTTAACACTGCATGCTTCACTCAAAATAGATCGCTGATAGTAAAGAGATTTTGAAAGACAGCTTATGAACTATTTCATGGAAGAAAACCCTCTATCAGTTTTCTTAAAATCTTTGGTTGTCAGTGCGTCATTATAAACAACAAAGATTCTCTTGGAAAGTTCGATCCAAAAGCTGATAACGAAATATTTCTTTGATATTCTTCCATCTCTAAAGCCTACAGAGTTTTCAACAAGAGAAGAGAAACTGTAGAAGAAACATTCATGTGACCTTTGACGAATCCCGTTCAACGAACTCTAAACCTATCGCTGACAATAAAGAACTAAATGCTTGAAAATATTCTCCTTATAGAGAAACATAAGATTTCTTCTCAAACCATCATCACACAAATCATCCAGCTACTGATGATGATCCCAACATCATCCCACCTAATGCTGAATCTACCTCATTGGTTTCAGCTGAACCTATAAACACACCCCTCCATCAGATTTGCCTTCATCTGAAAACCAATCAAAAAACAATGGTTTGTCTAACACTCAAAAGTTAATTGTTGATGAACCTCAAGCTTCTTTATGAGTGAACATTCCTATTGTTGATCTAACTCCTGAAGTGAGCGATCATGCTCCTGCTCAGCGATGGACCAAAGATCACCCCATAGATCAAATATGTGGTGATCCCGATATAGGTATTCAGACTCGCGAAGTTCAGGTAATATCTGTCTCTTTTCCAACTTTATTTTTTTAATAGAGCCAAAGAAGACTGATGATGCCCTTAGAGACCCAAACTGGGTCAGCGCTATGCAAGAAGAGCTGGCCGACTTTACTCGAAACAAAGTTTGGAATATTGTTCCTAGACCATCTGATAAAACTGTTATAGGCACCAAATGGGTGTTTAGAAACAAATTAGATAAACATGGAACTGTAACCCGCAACAAGGCTAGTCTTGTTGCTCGAGGATACAAACAAGAGGAAGGCATAGACTATGATGAAACCTTTTCCCCTGTGGCTAGGCTCGAAGCAATTCGACTTTTCTTAGCTTATGTAGTTTACAAAGACTTCATTGTATATCAAATGGATGTAAAACTATCGTTCCTAAATGGAAAGGTGAATGAACAAGTCTATGTAGAACAACCCCCAGGGTTCTCTGACCCTAATCATCCAAATTATGTATATAAATCGGATAAGGCTCTCTATGGTATAAAACAAGCCCCTCGTGCTTGGTATGACACTCTCTCATCTTTTCTTATCTCTGAAAATTTTGAACGCATAAAAATTGATAAAACCTTCTTTTTCAGAAAGCTAAAGGTCACATTATTCTTATGCAAATATATGACGATGACATAATATTTGGTTCTACTAACCCATCCCTGTGTACTCGTTACCCTGAAAGAAGGAAGAAAGAATACAAATGAGTATGAAGGGCGAACTAACATACTTTCTTGGTCATCAGATTAAGCAAACTGAAAAAGGTACTTTTATCAACCAAGGTAAGTATGTTAAAGATATGCGGAAAAAGTTTGATCTAACTCAGACTTCACCGATGAAAACTCTTATGGCACCTCCTCTGACATTAAACAGGGATCCAGCTGGAAAACCTATTAATATCACTGCCTATAGAAGAATAATAGGCTCCCTACTGTATCTAATAGCAAGCCGACCTGACATCATGTGCTCTACATATCTGTGTGCACGCTACAAATCTGAACCAAAGGAATCCCACCTGATCGCTATGAAGCGAATCTTCAGATATCTGAAAGGAACTCTTAACCTCGGTCTTTAGTATACCAAAGTCTCATGGTTCGATCTAATTGGATATTCAGATAGTGTTTTTGCAGGTTGTAAACTCGATAGAAAGAGCACCACTGTGGATGTCAACTTCTAGGAGGAAAGATGGTAAGTTGGACAAGTGTTAGAGCATAATTATGTTGGATACAAGATCATAGAAGTCTGAAGATTGAAATCAAAGCTGAAAGTCAACTCTCAAGCATCAAAGTCAAAGTCTAGTGTAATAAAAGTCAATGTCAAACTTGTATTTTATGTTTTCTAGTTTGTGAGAGTTTAGTGTTTTGCGTGCTTCTGTATTGTTGTAGTTTGCGCATTTCTAGGTCTGTATAAATAGTTTTGTTGTACGCGTTTGAATGTAAGAAAGTTCTTTAATGTTGAGAGAGTTTCAGAGTTAGAGAGAGAAAGCATTATGAGTGTATTGTAATTGAAAATTGAGATTAATAAAAGTGAGATTTGATGGAATTATTTGTTATCGTTTGATTTGCATTGTTATCTGGGATAACAATTCGTATCAGAGCAAGCTTAATTCAGAAAAACAAGGATCGAATTCGAAATTTCTTGATCGATTTTGGACGAACTCGCTATTCATTGTTCGGAATCAAATTTTGAGTTATAGTGATTTATTTGATCTGATTTTGATATCATTGTAGTTGATTTTAAATATAGAACATATTTTATTTGTATTACATAGGCTAATTCACACTTGATAGGGTGAATTTTTGAATTTTCTTGATTTGTTTGTTCGAAATTGGATACGTAATGTTTCATAGATTGATTTTGTATTTTTAGTGTTTGATTTTGTAATTCTCTAATTGTAATATGTTCGAAATCAATTATTGAACGAATCTACGAAATTTCAAGCAAATTGAAGATGGTTTGAATCGAAATCAGAGCAAAGATCGAGTTTTTGGAACTGCAAGTCAAGAACTCGCTAGATCCATAGAACTCGCAGAGGAAGAACTCGCAAGGACAAAGAACTCACAAAATCTAGAACTCGCAAAGGCTTGTTTTCGTGATTGAAGTGAAGAACTCGCAAACTGTTGTGTGCGTGAAGCAAGAACTCGCACAACACTAGGTGCGAGTTTGTACTGTTGATCACCTTTGTCGTGCGCGAAGTGAATATTACTACAAGTGTTTAGTGTGCGAGTTCCCATTTTGCGAGAAGTATCCTTGTTCAATTTTTTTTCTAAGTCTCAAACTCGCAAGCCCTGTTCTTGCGCGTTTGCATTTAGCGCGAATCAAGTTTTTGAAAAATTTTCTAAGTCTCGATCACGCAAGGTTTTACGCGAAGTTCTAAAACTCGCATATAGTGGTGTGAGAGAACTAAGAACTTACATAAGCCTTATTGCGCGAACTTTGATTCACACAATCTTTGTTGTGCGCGAACTTCAGTTCTCGCATCCAGTGTCTTGCGCGAACCACAACCTCGCATAACCCAGTGTGCAAGAAGTGAGTTCACTCGAGTCTTTTGTGTGCGTGAAGTTAAATACTCGCATAGAGTGTTTTGCGCGAAGTGTTTCCTTTTAAGTGTCATGCGAGTTTTGTACTTAGTCAATTTTTCTGATTTTTTCTGAAATTCAACTGAGTTTGATTTTTGTAAATCCAGTTTGTTTTCTGAATTTTGACGATCACAGTAAGCATTGTAGATCAAGATGACTTCAAAAGACGCTCTCTCTATCGGAACGAATGTAAAGCCTCTTGTTCTATTCAATGGTAATTACGAACAGTGGAAGGATCGATTTCTTGAATTCTTTGATAGGCACGCAAATGGGGAAAACATTCTTCTATCAATTACAGAATGATACCACTTACTGTCCAAATACCTGATGATGAATCTTCAGACAGTGAGGATGGTGATGAGGACAGAGTAAGAAAGATGAAAACTGTTCCGAATGACTTTGCCCAATATTCTGATGAGCAGAGAAGCCGTTTCAAAGCAGGCAAAGAAGCAAGATCTCTTCTGTTACAAAGTATCCCGAATGAGATATACATAAAGATAGACAACTACAAAACAAATTCAAAGAAGATGTGGTATCAGTTACAAAAGATGATGATGGGCTCTAAGGTGGGAAACCAGATGAAGGTGGCCAATTGTATCAACATCTATGAAGAGTTTAAGGCCAAAGAAAGTGAGGGTCTGGAGGAAACTTTTGAGCGATTCATGCTTCTTATGAGCGAACTATCCAAGAACAAAGTCAAGAAGAAGCAGATCGAGAACAATGTTAAGTTTCTCAGCATCATACAGCCGGAATGGAAAAAGAACACCCCCCGGATGAAGCAAATGAAAGATTTGAGCGACATACCCCTCCATGAAGTTTACAAGACTTTGTGACAGAATGAGGAGGAGGTTGAAGAGAAAAGAGTTGAGGAAAAGAAAACTGAGAAAGTGTCAGATCCCATTGCACTAGTAGCTGGAGAGAAGGAAAAAGAGAAGAAAAAGAAGAAGAAGATATTTATTCCCAGTTCTAATTCTGAGTCTGATTCGGATAATGACGATGGTGAAAACCTAAAGCAATCTATGCTTCTTTTGACCCGTGCATTTCAGAAGAAACAGGGGTACTCTTCGTCAGGTTCAAAGAATCATGAACATAAGGAAAGAGTTGAAGGAAAAATATATGAAGAGAACCGGTATGTGGAAAGAAAGTCGGAAGAGATGAAGAAGTACCCGAATGACTATGTTGGTGCTGAAAAGAAGACAGACGATCTGATCAAGTGTTACAACTGTGGTAAGGTCGGTCATTATGCAAAGGACTGTCGGAAGCCAAAAGTCAGAAACTCGGAATATTACATAAACAAGATGTTCTTAGCCAAACAACAAGAAGCTAGCAGGGCATTGATGGTTGAAGACGAGTTTTGGCTAGATCATTCAGATGAGGAGGAAAGAGAAGAAACAGCTAACATGGGTTTGATGGGCAACACTGTGAAGTGTGATGATAGTGATGAAGAAACAGCTGATGAGGTACTTAATCTTTCTAAATCTGATTTTATGGTTAAAATGGAAGCTATGATGGTCGAACTTCAAGATCTTCAAAACAAACTGTAAAAGGAAAAGAGCATAGTTGAAAAGAAAAATCAAAAGATCTTTGAACTTAACAAGCAAGTTGTTGGGAACAATGATTTGATTCATTTTCTACGCAAATCTGTTTCTGATTTTAAACAAGAAAAAGATTGTTTTGAAAGTAAGATTTCTGATTTTGAATCTAAAATTTCTAAGTCTGTTTCATAAAAGCAAGAAAGTGTTCTAAAAGTTTTTAAAATGCAGGTTGAGAACAAGACTTTAGAGAAAAATGTAAATGGTTTGGAAGGAAAATTATATGCTAGAGGCCAAACAGATCAAACCATTTTCTTAAACACACATAATGAGGAAGCTGATGTTAGAGAGAAGTGGGGTCTCGGTTACGAAAACCCACACTATCTAAATAAAGCTATCAGAAAACAGCCATCTTTGTATAGTTTTGATTTTCTTTTTGTGGCTGGTAAATATCCTCATTTGAAACCCAAATTTGTTACCAATTCACCTGAAGAGGTAGAGGCTAAAGAGGATGAGAAAAGAAAGAACTTAAAGATAATGCAACTACCATTTTGCTATCAAAAACTGAATGATAGTTATATTTCAGATTAGCCAAAATGTCTTTCAAATGATTATTTTGAAAGTTATTCGACAAAAGAGTTGGAGGCAAAACCTTTACAAGCTAAAATTTATGTACCTCTACTCATTTTAGAAAGCAAAATATTCAAGCTTGAAAATATTTTATCTGATGAAAGAATATTGGCTGACATTGAACAAAATGTATTTTCTACTCTTTTAAAGAACACAACTTTAAATATTGAATCTCAAAAGTGTTCTAAATCCTCTAAAGCACTTCACACCTCTGAAGTTGATGTTGATGACTTTTTTGCGTCTGCAAATGATTTTTTTAAATTCTGATGAAGGTTTTGTAGATGAAATTGATATGTTTGACTTTCATCCTAAACTTCCAGATCATTCTACTTTTGTCATAAATGGTCGAGCCTTACCAAGTGTACATGAAGTTGGTGATAGTAACTAAGGTTGGTAAAACAGTTTATGTGAATGCTCATTATTATGCTAAAGGTAAGAAGCAAAAGAAACGGCGCTCATAGAAACAGACTAACACTGGTAAGCTTCCAAAAAGACAATCTCAGAAATCTGACTTTCCTAACAAATCTAAATCTCATGTTTCAGTGAAAAGTAAAAGATCTAAAGAACGAAAGGAATGGCGACCAAAAAGGAAGATCGATGAGAGTTCTGAGTCATCTCCTGATATGGATTGTAATAGAGATACTAATAGATATTCTGATGTAATTGGTAGTGTTGTTTCAAATAAACAAAACCTTGTAATTTCTTACAAGAGATATTCAATAAAGCAATTACTCCGATTATCTCAATCTACTATTGTGTCATCTACTTATAGACGGAATGATTTTATCTCTCACTAATTTTCTGATGATTAGTTTGGTACTTATCATGTTGGTTCTTATAAAGCTTTTACATCAAAAGTTTTTCAAAAGGTCAGAGGATCCATTTATAAATGGATACCAAAATATTGTGCTAAACTGAAAGGACCCGTTTTTAAATGGGTACCTAAATCTGTTATTCTCTGATTTCTCTTATCCATGCCTGTCATATGTGGTACATGGATAGCGGGTGTTCCAAACATATGACTGTGTAAAAGGATTTATTGTCTAATTATACAGAGAAACTCTGCGGGAATGTTTGTTATGGTAATGACCAATTTTCACCAATTCTGGGCTACGGTGACATAATACAAGAGAATGTAACGATAACGAAGGTGAGTTATGTAGAAGGATTAGGGAACAACCTATTCAGTATTGGCCAGTTCTGTGATAAAGGATTAGAGGTTAATTTCAAGGCTAAGAGTTGTTCGGTGCGTACTGCAGATGGCAAAGAACTCTTGGTCGACAATCGAAAGTCCAACCTCTATATGATAAATCAGTTAAAGGTCCAGAATGACAATCAGGTTTGCTTATTGACAAAAGCCTCGATGCAACAAAGTTGGCTTTGGCACCGAAGGTTGTCACATCTGAATTTTTGCTACAACAATAAATTGGTCAAAGGCAGATTGGTGAAAGGTCTTCCTGAACATCGTTATGAAAAAAAACATCTATGTGCAACATATGAAAAGGGTAAAATGAAGAGGGCAACTCACAAGCCAAAACCCGAACAGAGTACAAGTTCTACACTTGAGTTGTTACACATGGATTTATGTGGTCCGATGAGAACTCAAAGCTTAGGAGGAAAGAAGTATGTTTTAGTAATAGTGGACGATTATTCACGTTACACATGGGTAAAGTTTCTAAGGACAAAAGATGAGACGCCCGAAGTACTCATCAACTTTTTGAAGACTACCCAGGTGAACTTGCAGAAGACAGTAAAGCTTCTAAGAGCGGATAACGGCACAGAGTTTAAGAACAAGACTGTAGAAGATTATCTCGAATCTGTCGGGATAACTCATCAATTCTCTGCTGCTAGGACGCCAGAACATAATGGAGTAGTAGAAAGACACAATTGAACGCTAGTCGAGGCCGTTCGTACTATGCTCAGTCAGTCCGATCTACCTCTCTTTCTGTGTGCAGAAGTTGTCTCTACTGCATGTTATACACAGAATCGCTCCATTATTCATAAACGGTTTGGTAAAACTCCTTATGCATTGATTAACAATCGTACACCTAGCATTAAACACTTTCATGTTTTTGGATGTAAGTGCTTCGTATTGAATGATAGAGATAACTTGAACAAGTTCGGACCGAAGGCTGAAGAAGGACTCTTCATTGGATACTCATAGACATCTGTTGCATATAGAATATATATATGAAGAGATCAAAGAATGTTATAGAAAGTGTCAATGTTACATTTGATGAGGATGTGGCTTCCGAACAACACAGTTCAGAACCCGTACTTACCGGAGTGTTAGCTTCTGACATATCAGTCCAGAACCTGTGTCTAATGCAAATAATTCGGATAAAGCTTCTACATCTACATCTCATTTATCTGAATTAGATTTGTTGTTTGAATTTTTCTATGATGAGTTTCTAGGATCTAAACATCCTAAATCTGTCGTGGTTGACAGGTCAGAGAATTCAATGCTTAATCATCCAACTTCTTTAGATTTATCAACTGAACTTGTTTCCCCGGTTAAGGAAGAAACTCAGATTCAAACACATATTCCTACGGTTGAAGTTGTACCTGATCATGTTGAACCAGAAGTTACTACTTCAATTTGATGCACTGTGATGAATCATCAACAAACTGAACAAGTTGTTCCAACTGATACTTCTGTACCAGATACTTCAAATGCACCCCCAAACAATGTTGAACAAGAAGAAGCTGACACTAGATACTTAGATGAGCACTATGATCAATCTACATCGAATCCGCTCCCTCACGAACACAAGTCGACCAAAGAGCACCCGATAAGCCAGATTATTGGAGATATATCTTTACCGGTGCAAACTAGGTCTGCAACTTTGAACATGTGTATGCATGATTCCTTTCTAAGCAAAATAGAGCCAACTCGAGTATTTGAAGCTCTAGCTGACTCGGATTGGGTTACTGCAATGCAAGAGGAGCTGAACTAATTTGAAGTGTTGAAAGTGTGGAGACTTGTACCACGTCCTGAAGGAAAATCTATAATTGGTACAAAATGGTTATTCAAAAACAAGAAGGATGAAGATGGTATCGTCACTTAAAACAAAGAACGACTTGTCGCAAAAGGCTACCGGCAAGAGGAAGGCATTGATTATGATGAGACTTACGCTCCAGTAGCGCATGTTGAAGCAATAAGGATGTTCCTTGCTTACGCCGCTCACAAAAACTTCACAGTCTACCAAATGGACGTGAAGATGCCTTTCTGTTGGATCCCAGATTTAATCTCACAACAATGATATAAACAATAAGAGTAATAACAACGGAAGAAATATAGTTTAATATCAAAGGAGATTCAAATATCACAGTTCATAAAACAGATAATAGATAAACAAGATATTCTTGGAATAAAATATTCAACTTATATTATCAGATATAAGACTTCTTAAGCACAATTTGAACAATAAGGTGATGGTCCTATTTATAGGAACATAAAGTAAGCAGTGTACTTATCTGACAAATAGAAGCATGCTTGAACAGTGTCTTACCTAAAAGGTAAGATCAAGACATGCTTGAACAGTGACCTACTCTAGAAAGTAAATCTTTTCACTAGGTGACGTGTCATTTGTTCTTCTGTTAACACTTGTCATGAAATTCAGAGTGAACATCTTCAGAGCTCTGAAATAGGATCTCTGATGAGGAGCTCTCTGATGTCTTTCCATGAGACTATCTCTGAACTGACTTCAGATACAAACTTGCTTTCTCCGAGACTGACTCTGAACTGACTTCAGAGACAGACTTGCTTTCTTCAGACTGACTCTGAACTGACTTCAGACACAGACTTCCTTTCTCCGCTGATGTCCCTTGAAAGTCTTTAGATGAAGACTGAGTTATTTTCAATACTTTTATTGGTTCAGATTTGGGGCTAACAATCTCCCCCTAAGTACTGAAAATAAATAAAGAACACAGAGAATATTTAAACTAGAAAGAGAAGAGGAGAAAGTTATCTTCTGTAAATAATTTGGAATTACAAAAGAGAATAATATTAAAAAATTAATCAAAACCTATCACTAGAACATATCCTATGAAACTTCATGATGAGATCTCTGAAGTTAATCATTGATCCAATTTCCAAGTCTAGTTTGCCAGTAGGTCTGCTCTGTGCTATTCTATCTTTACTTGAATCAACTTTTGTATGCCTTTCAAGGTTTCATCAAAATACTTTTCTACTTGCGAAGCTAGAAAGATTTTATTCTCTTGGTTCACTCTGTAGATGAAACCCAGAGGTTCTTCAATGATTGATCCAGTCTTATGTTTGTCCAGGTTTTCGATGGTTTCCACTGGTTCAGTCAGTCCGAGCTTTTCTTCACCCAAGTTCAGAGCAATCTGAAAGTCACGTTTGGCTTTGTGTTTGATATAAGCTTCCATTTCCCGTCTTACTTCAACCATGCTCATTCTTATCTCCCTTCTTCCTGAATCGTATCTCGCAGAGCAATACGCATATATATGAGTGAGATCATATGGATTTAGATTTACGAGATCATTATCATTGAACTCGTAAATCTTCTGATCAGATCAAGTCACCACATAATGCCTATATATGATTTTGTTGTAGGCGAATGTCTTTTCAGTGATTTTCTCAACTTTTATTATGGGAGCATCGTTGAGAACCACCATTCTTGGTGATGTCTTTGCCTGTATGAATCTTCGTTTGTAGTCTGGCATATCCTCTCTGATTCTTGGATTCAGAGGGATTACTTGAGTGTCTCCCATATTGAACTCGCAGTAGATATGCCAAAAGTGATCTTCTATCGATGCTTCAGGAGTGGATTCTAAGAATGTGGGAGGTTGAGTGAGTACCTTGGTTGGTAAACCGATGCTTGTCTTCTGAACAAGATTCTCTTGAGGAGCCTGTTCATCAACAACCATGGTTTCTTTGTCCTTGGGCTGTGATTGAGTTATCTCTGAAGGTTGTTCAGAGATATATCCATCTATCTCTGGTGATTCTCTTAATTCTGAAGCTGTTGAGGTATGATGAGGTTGAGCGTGTTTGAAAACATATTCTTCGACATCAATTACTTCAATCTAATCTCCAGCAGCTTCTTCCGCTCTGTCAAAATATGAGTTTTGTTCTTTCTCAGATTCTGAGTGGAAGGAATCTCTTATCACCATTGGTGGTCTTTCGGGTGATGAGAATGCATCTTCAGAGGACGTAGAGAAGTCTACAAGTTGTTCGTTTTCTTCCTCTTCCAGAGCTCCAATTTTCTCTGGAGTTGCATTGGTTACTGGAGTGATTGGAACACCTGGTGTTGATGATGCGAAAAGTATTACCGGTGTCGTGAATGTTTGCAAAGTTTGGTTGTCATCAGAAGAGGTGGTGTTCCTCTCTGATTCCTTCTCTTGAACTCCTTTGGTTGGTGGAGCAGAGGCACTTTCATTCACTGGTGCACAGGGAGCAGCTTTAGAGGGGCGTTCGGTTGTATCTCTGATCTCCCTATCGTGTGATTCAAAGGCCTCATCATCATCTGATTTCTGATAATCATTAAATCTGGCTTTCTTCGCTGCTTTGCTACAAGTCCCACCAGAAAACTTGCGTTTGTATTTGGGAGAGTCTGGTTCAGCGATTCCTTTTCCTTCGGGGTCAAGAAGAGCCTTCTGAATGGATTCAATTGCTTCTAAAGTCGCAGTTCTGATTTCAACAACCTGGTTCTCTGATTTATAGTGATGAAGTTCCAGAGTAGCTTTGACCTGCTTCTGAGCAATAGTAGAGATCTTGGAAGAACATGTTAGCATTCTGCTCATGATTGTGGATTTGAATGAGTCTAGATCACTTTTGGTGATGAGGTCTTCAGTAGTCCGGGGTGGTGGTTGTGGTGTTGCTGATGGTGCGCTGACTGTTGGAACAGAGGCTTGAATTGTTGTTTTGATGAGGTCAGAGATAGAGGCCATTTGTTCTGTTGAGAGTGAAGATGATCTGGTGGCTACTACCTCGTCCCTTAGTTCTTGTAGAGCCTTCTGAACATCAATGGTTGTAGTTGCTTGATTTTTAAGAGCAGAATTCTGAGCGTTAAGAGTGGCTACTTCCAAGGATGATTCAGCCTTCTATTTGAACAGTTCTTGTTCCAACTCTTGGATTCTGTTTGAGGAGTACAAAAGTTGGGTCTTCAGAGTGGAAACCTCTACTCTGAGGTTGGTGTTTTCAGAGCGAAGACCAGAGGTCTCTGAACCGTCTATTCGCTGAAAGTTATGCTCTTTCATGGAGCCTCTGACTTCCTCACAGAATCTATGGAACTCAGATTTTGTGAGAAGTTCAGAGAGGGGTACATTGGTTACAACACATGTAGCCAGATTTTCCTCGAGTTCATAGGAGCCTTCGTTCAGAGTTGTTTTGATGTTGTCTCTGGAAGGACTTCCACTCAATCCTTGATGTTCCGGAGAATCATCTCTGAGTGTTATTTTCCCAACCAAGTCATCCTCCTCAGATTCAGAGGACTGGAAGTGAATGTGGGAGTTGAGCTTGCGATCCAGGCAAGTCAATCCTTGTTCTTGTAGGTCAAGCCACTGTCCCTGAGTTGGACAGCTACTTCAGGATATCCTGAAGGGTGAGTGATGAGCCACAGAGGCATCATTATGTGTAGGAATTGCTGATGTACTCTGAGGCAACTAAGTACTGAATGTATTGGCTAAGTCCTATGAAGAGAACTTATCCAGAAATTGAGTTTCCTCAGTTATGTGAATTTCAGAGGTGGAAAAAGGTACCTCTGAAGTGGCTGGCTGGTTTGGGTTCGAGGTGTGCACATCTGATTCAATAACCATTACCTCTGGATCAGGTAGGTTATATTGTTGTGGTTGCACTGGGAGATGGGGTTGGTGTCCTAAAATATATGTACATTGGGGCATCTTTTTGTGTGGAAGGGGAAGAACTCTCAGGTTTCTCTAAGTCCTTAAAAGACTTGCTCTCTTCTCTCTGAGAATCTTCAGAGCTAGTCTCTGAAGATTGATCCTCACTTTCCTCAGAGCTAGTAGAGCTATCCTCTTCACTAGCAGAAGAGGTTTCTTCCATAACTCCCTCATTGACATCCCCTTCAAGTGCTATATCATCTCTCTCAACTTCGGTTTCTCTAGCAAGAGTACCCTCTGGTTCACTATTGTGAGAGCTCTGAACTTCAGGGTCCTCAGATCCCTCTGAAGCCGAGTTGCTCTTACTTTCCATTCCAGGTTCAGGACCTAAGTGTGTTGGGGTTCCTAGAACTGGTTCTAGTCCTTGGGCAACACTGAGATAAGAAGCTAAGGCTAAAGATTGAGTATTTACCTGATTCAGCATGTGGTGAGGGATCCGCCTTGCTTCTGGATAGCCTTCAGAGAGAATCGTCGATTTGAAGCTGTTCATTATGTAGAAAGGAGTTTTGAGTTGTTCAGTGGCGATCAAAATATGAAGCTTCTCGATCACCGCATGGATGATTAGAGACAGAAATCTAGGGAATGTTATTGAAGAAACTTTGGATGATTGGGTCGTTTGTTCAGGTTCCTTTGACAAGAATTTGTTCTTCTTCTCTATGGATGTCAGAATCATATCAAAAATTATGCCGGTCATGTCCAAGTTGCGATTGAAGAATAGGGCATCCATGATTGACAGAATTTCGGGTGTTGCTTGATCCATGCTTCCCAGTTTGCAGGTGAGAGTGCGGCTTAGTACAGAGAACATGAAGTTCCAGATTGGTGGTAGATGTTGTCGTCGGAAGTTACTCAATCTGGTGATTTCAATGTTGTAACCTAGCATTCGGATGAACTGGAGCAGGGTTTCGGAAGTTGGGCGTTTTTCAAAACGCGTGATTTGAAGTTCCTTAGTTGTTAGGAGAGGGAGAACTTCTCGTAGAACAGTAGGAGTGATGAGTATTCGACATTTTACGACTTGAGAAATGTCGAACTCGCCGATTATTCCGTTATGTTCATCGCTGTAGTTGTAACACCCTAAAAATAGGGATAACAAAAATCCACAAAACGGACAGGAGGTATGCAAAATAGCCATAGCAAGAGCCTACCAAAAATGGGGAAATGCATAAACTACCTGTTTAATTACAACTGTAATTCAACGGTCAATAAATAACAACCAACTAATCTAATTTCTACAACTAGAAATGAGAATACAAAAGGGTTGTCATCTAAGAACCCAAACGGTTCACTTTCAAAAGTATAATATGTCCATGTGCAAAATCCCCAAGATCTCACCCCAAAGCAACTAAGCCTGCTTAGGACCTGCGCCGCCAGAACCTGAGATACACAACGACACCAAACAAGTGTTAGGCCCAAAAGCCTAGTGAGTTGAACAATAATAAACATGCATGAACAGTTACAATTCTTATCATCAGTTAACCATTGTTCAATATGTGTAGAGTCATTAGGGGAGACCCAAAGCACCAATCAAGTCCCACCCAAGAGTCGATATAACTTGATGCCCTTAACAAGGAACACCCCAAAGGCCCGACACACCCAAAGACTATCGCTAAAAAAATTCCCCGAATGGCGGAGGTCTAGGCACATACCATCACAGTGGCGCCCAAGACTACATCCTCCTAGTGTACTGACTTGGTTCGTCCACATAACGCATATAGGAGGTCCATTAGGTGTATTTCAACCCAACATATTTCAATACCAACTACGGGTACAATATTACCATCCTATCCTCATGCAATCCAACAAAAGACCTAAGTGTCACTTATTTTCATCATGCATATAGATATGTCACCAAAGTGGTATTCCAACTAGAACCATCATATTACCCATACAATAATACATTTAACATATCAAGGTACCCACATTATGTATCCATGAGAAATGGCCCAAATAAAGTTACATATAACACACTTTATGGCATATCATCAATAACCATGTCTCCAGCTATTTCCACAAAGAAAACCCAAATACTTGAACACATAGAGATAAGATAATAACAAATAAGAGTATATGATGTATATCTAGTTTTGACAAAGGTTAGTAAACTCACTATCTAGGTTTTGGACCAAAACCTAGAAAAGATGAAAACCCTAGATAATGCCCAAAGGAGACTTGATGAAGGAGAGGAGTAGCTTGATGATGATCTTCAATAAATACACTTGGGTGAGGCTTGGAGAGCAATAAATCACCCCAACAACCCAAAATCCTAGAAATTTATGGATGTAGGTGAAGAAGACCTAAAAATCGCCCAAAGAATATGCTCTCCCATTTTTGATGATAAAATGTGATAAATGAGGGTTGAAAAGGGTTTTAAGTCAAAGAGGACTGCCCCCCGCGGGCGACAATGCCCATGCCATTGTCGCGTATAATAATCGCGAACATTCCCGAGGTCTCGGTACGTCCCTCGCGACATTGACACCGCGTCGCATGTCATAGTCGCCACACACACACACCCTACTTTACACTCCCCGCGACCTTGACACGGCGACAGTGACCATGTCATAGTCGCCTGTCATTGTCGCGCCACACCCCAAACGTCCCGAATTTTGACCTTATTCGACAACTAACGTGAGATTTGAACAATTAAGGATGGTAAGCCAGATTATACGACATTTCAACATATCAACTATCATAAAACGCATACAAAGGCTCATATACTCACATAGGTACATTTAATGCATTTAAAGGAAATAAATACTTACCTTGAGAATTTCCGGGTGTTACAATCCCCCCCACCTAAATGGGATTTCGTCCCCGAAATCTTACCCTAGGCAAACAAGTGTGGATAACGCTTCTTCATATCATTTTCGGACTCCCAAGTAATGTTAGCACCCCGATGGTGCTTCCATTGGACTTTAACCATGACTATATCCTTATGCCTCAACTTCTTCACTTTCGATTCCAAAATCGACTCCGGTTCTTCCACACAACGATTCCCATTGTCCATCGAATTTCCGATAAAGGAATCACACTTTTTTCTTCGGCTAGACACTTCTGAAGATAACACACGTGGAATGTAGGATGTATCCCATCCATTTCCGGCGGTAAATCCAACCGGTAGGCTTGTAAACCAATATTTTCCAGAATAACGAATGGTCCAAGGAAACGAGGACTAAGCTTCCCACGCTTCCCGAAATGTATGATCCCCTTACACGGAGACACCTTCAACATGACCCGGTCACCCACTTGAAACTCATCCGGTCTCCTCTTCTTGTCCGCATAGCTCTTTTGTCGGTCTTGCGCCGCCTTTAGTCTTTCACGAATTTCTCTCACCTTGTCTGTCGTCTCTTGCACTATTTCCGGCCCGGTGAATTGCTTTTCGCCCGCTTGTAGCCAAAGCCTCGAACGGTGCCATTCCGATACTAGAATGGTAACTGTTGTTGTACGCGAACTCCACCAAAGGTAGGTGCGAATCCCAACTTCCCCCGAAGTCTATAACACACGACCGTAACATATCTTCTAATGTTTGGATTGTACTCTCGCTTTGGCCATCCGTTTGAGGATGGTATGCCATGCTCAGATTCAACCTAGTACCCAACTCCTTTTGCAAGCTAGCCCAAATGTTCGAAGTGAAGCGACTATCCCGATCCGATACTATAGACTGCGGAACTCCGTGCCTTGACACCACCTCGTCGATGTATAGTTTAGCCAATTTCTCCATCGGCAAAGTCTCCCGCATCGCAAGAAAATGCGCACTCTTGGTTAACCAATCCACGATCACCCAAATGGTATCGTGACCGCACAAGGTCTTCGGTAGTTTGGTTACAAAATCCATAGTGATGTTGTCCCACTTCCACTCGGGAATGGACAACGGTTGCAAACTTCCATACGGTCTTTGATGCTCCGCTTTCACTTGAAGGCACGTGACACACTTCTCCACATAACTAGCCACGTCTAGCTTCATCACCGGCCACCAATAGTTTTGCTGTAAATCTCTATACATCTTCGTGCTACCGGGATGTATGGAATACTTCGACTTATGCGCTTCCTCGAGAAGTAATTCACGGTTTCCCCCAACCTTCGGCACCCAAATGCGCCCTTGAAAGAGTTTGAGTCCACGACCATCTTCCGTTAAGAGTTTCTTTTGCTTTGACATAACCTCTGCCTTGAGGTTCTCTTCCTTAAGTGCTTCTTCTTGGCTCGTTCTTATACTCTCCAACAAACTGGACACCACATCAATTTTGGTAAGGGACACTTTGACACCTCCATCGTGACTCCTTCGGCTCAACGCATCCGCCACCACATTGGCCTTACCAGGATGATAGAGTAAATCGCAATCGTAATCTTTCAAAAGCTCTAGCCATCTCCTTTTTCGCATGTTGAGTTCCTTTTGATCGAAGATGTACTTGAGACTCTTGTGATCCGTGAAAAGAGTACACGTGGTCCGATACAAGTAGTGTCGCCACAACTTTAACGCGAAAACTACCGCCGCCAACTGCAAATCATGAGTCGGATAGTTCTTCTTATGGTCCTTTAATTGACGCGACGCGTAGGCTATTACTTTCCCCCTTTGCATTAGGACACACCCAAGCCCCATCTTGGAAGCGTCACTAAACACAACAAAATCTTCCGATCCTTCGGGTAGGGATAAGATCGGAGTTTCGCACAACTTCCTCTTGAGCATCTGAAAGCCTTGCTCTTGTGCATCGGTCCAAAGAAACTTTACGTTCTTCCTTGTAAGAGAAGTGAGCGGTGTAGCTATCTTGGAAAAGTCTTGAATGAAACGTCGGTAGTAACCCTCTAAACCCAAGAAGCTTCGGATCTCCGTCGGACTTGTTGGAGGTTCCCAACTCATCATTGCCTCGATCTTTTCCGGATCCACTTTTACCCCGTCCTTTGATACCACATGCCCCAAGAATTGCACCTCTTGAAGCCAGAATTCGCACTTCGAGAATTTTGCGAACAACTTCTCCCTCCTTAAAACTTCTAATACTTTCCGTAAGTGTTTTCCATGCTCGGACTCATCCTTTGAATATATTAAAATATCGTCGATGAAGACGATCACGGATTTATCCAAGAATGGGCGACACACACGGTTCATCAGATCCATGAATACGGACGGAGTGTTGGTTAGACCGAAAGGGATCACCAAAAACTCGTAATGGCCGTATCGCGTTCAGAAAGCCATCTTCGTAATGTCCTCTTTCTTCACTCTCACTTGATGATATCCGGACCGAAGGTCAATCTTCGAGAAACATCCCACGCCTTGAAGTTGATCAAAAAGGTCGTCGATGCTAGGTAAGGGATACTTGTTCTTCACCGTGACTTTGTTTAACTCCCGATAAACTATGCACATCTGCATAGATCCATCCTTCTTCTTCACGAATAGTACCGGTGCTCCCCAAGGAGATGAAGTTGGTCGAATGAAGCCCTTCTCCAACAACTCTTGAATTTGTGTCATCATCTCTTTCATTTCTGTCGGTGCCAACCGATATGGAGCACGAGCTATCGGAGCCGCTCCCGGTGTGAGGTCAATCTGAAACTCCACCTGTTGCTCCGGCGGTAATACGGGTAAATCTTTCGGAAAGACGTCCGGATAATCTTGCAATACCTCCACATCTTCAACTGACTTCTTTTCTTTCTTCGCGTCCACAACGTAGGCCAAGTACGAAGGGTAACCCTTCGCTAAAAACTTGCGAGTCTTAAGAGATGAGATAATAGGATTATTCCTCCTTCCTTTCTCCCCATAAATGGTAGCCACACCATTTTCCGGTAATGGCACTTGGATCATCTTTTTGGAACAACAGATGTCCGCCTTAGGCCTTACCAACCAATCCATACCTATGACTACATCAAATCCTCCTATAACCATTGGTAATAGATCCACTCCAAAAGAACTACCATTGATCTCTAGAGTGCAATCACAAAAACGATCATGAATAATCACTTGATCCCCATTAGCTATTTCTACTACTAATGCATCGGGAAGGACACTAATAGGAGTGGTGAATTGTTTACAGAAAGCATCCGACACAAAGGAACATGTAGCACCCAAATCAAACAAGACACGGGTAGGCATGGAGTTTACTAGAAACGTACCCGAAACGAATTCTGTGGTCTCCTTTGCCTCCTCGGTAGTCATCCGGAAAGCTCGACTC